>OY282486.1:11729967-13011634 GCA_958295575.1 Leucania comma | reverse complement strand
GGTTATATCTCATCAGCGCCTGCCGAGACTGAGGAGACACGTGATTACCCGTCTTACATCATCCCGCACCATGGAGTTGTTAGAGAAGACAATCTTACAACTAAACTGCTTGTGGTCATGGATGGTAGCGCTAAAACTAGTACTGGCATATCGCTTAACGATATCTTGTATTGTGGTCAGAACCTCCAGGGTAACTTATTTGCAATAATAGTAAATTTTCGCTTGTTTGCTATTGCGCTCTCTGCTGATATTCGGCAAATGTTTCTTAGTATTGGAATCAGAGAATGTGACCGTGGATTCCAACGCTTCTTGTATAGATTTTCTCCGCAGGAACCTTTGAAGGTTTACGAATTCAATCGTGTTTGTTTTGGGCTTAAGTCTAGTCCCTTTCACGCTCTTCGCACTATCAAGCAGTTAGCCGCTGACGAGGGTGATACATACCCGAAAGCAAGGGCCACTATTGAAACCGGATTGTACATGGACGATTTTGTGTACAGTGTACCCAGTGAAGCAGAGGCTATAGAGACCGCTGCTCAAGTAATCAGCCTCATGAAATCCGGTCAATTTGATCTGGTCAAATGGACAAGCAACTTTCAAGCTGCATTAGAGTCGATTCCACCGTCACACCGGTTGACTTCGGTAAAGGAATTCGATGATAGTGATTCGCATAAGATTCTTGGTTTAAGTTGGTTACCCGCAACTGATATGTTCAGTCTTAAAATTAGCTCGACTCCGCCAATTTACACAAAAACGCTATCCTAGCATATGTATCTCGGATATGGGTTATAATGGGTTTCGTAGCTCCTGTCGTTTTGTATGCAAAGCTGCTTATAAAAGAGCTTTGGCTTTCCAACTGTGATTGGGACGACACCGCTCCTGACAATGTTGCTAAGTTGTGGGCTCGCTATAGGAAGGAACTTCCAATGCTCGATCAGATACAGATTCCTCGCCATGTTGGTATAGTGCCAGACACTGTTGTTAACGTGGTAGGTTTCGCAGACGCCAGTGAGAAGGCTTACGGGGGAGTGGTTTACTTTCAGGGCCAAAATGGCGATAACATTTCAGTTTTCCTCATTAGCGCAAAATCAAAGGTATCTACTCGTAAGGTTGTCTCTCTTGCTTGTCTCGAACTCTGCGTTATTCTTTTGTTGGTTCAATTGATTACATCTATAGTCAAAACTTGCCGTCCTCGCATTAATATAAAGAGAATTGTAGCCTTTTCAGACTCAACCGTTGCTCTATGTTGGGCCCACTCTTCACCCCATCGATGGAGCGCGTTTGTCGCAAATAGGATGGCAAAGATTCAAGCTGAATTGTCACCGGAAAATATGTTCCATGTCGCTGGGACAGACAACCCAGCTGATTGTCTCTCACGTGGTTTGCTTCCTGCGCAAATTTTAAATCATCCGCTTTGGTTTTGTGGCCCTCCCTGGCTACATACCACTCTTAACGAGTAGCCAAGTACTCCGTTTAACCCCGCTACTGTTTCAGAGCCACCCGAGGAAAAGAAACATACGCTTGTAGTATCAGTTCCGCGTGAAGAGTCAGTTGTTTTGTTGTTGTCTAATCGAGTCTCGTCTTGGTCGAGACTATTACGCTGTGTAGTTTACGTCCTAAGATTTTTGAGATTATTACTATCGCGTGGTTCTATAATCGCAGCTGATTTGGATAGAGCTGAATCAGTTGTAATTCGAGAGTTGCAGAGATTTTATTTTTCAGTAGAATTTCGTAGTTTAGAATCACATAAACCTTGTAGTCGCGCACTTCAACATTTGAAACCATTTTTGCAAGACGGACTCATTCGTGTCGGTGGCCGTCTGTGAAATGCTAAGTTAGAGTTTGAACAAATGCATCCAGTAATTCTACCACGCAAGGATCACGTTTTGGATTTGTTGATGAATACGCGTCCGTTGTGTCGGACTTTGTCTAGTGATCCATCGGAGCCACTAGCGTTGACTCCGGCTCACTTCTTAACGACGACTCCGCTTAAATATTTGCCTGCTTTAGATGTCGAGACTGACAAACTGCAGCTTCAAACGCGTCACGCTCTGCTGGACAGCTTAGTTCAGTCCTTTTGGAAGCGATGGAGAACAGATTATCTGCCTACGCTGCAGTCGCGTCAAAAGTGTAACACTCCTTCAGATCCAGTCACAGTCGATACTGTGGTGATACTGAAGACTGAGAGTGCGCCTCCTCTGCACTGGCCTCTTGGTGTAGTGGAAGAAGTTTTTCCGGGTTCGAACGGAATAACGCGAGTCGTAAAAGTTAAAACCGCAACTGGGTCGTACCTGCGTCCGGTTATTCGCCTCTGCCCTCTGCCTAATCAGAAGTAGTGGCATAGTTAATTATAAGTTGTTTCGCTACCTAGTATTGATAGTCTAGATATAGTAATAGGGTTTAGTTTCGCTTTTGTTTTCTCCTTTTCTTTGAAGGTAACCCTTCAAACCCGGGGGGAATGGTTACGCCAATTTGCAATGATCCGCGATTTAGTTTTTTTTATTTATTTTTTTGGCCTAGCAATATCCTATCCCTTTGTCTTTCCCCGCACGGCCTCAAAAAAAAAAAAGAAAGACATGACACTTGTGCATCGAATGTGAAGTTGTGACCGCTCCGCTAACATCGCCCGCTCGAAATTACAAGAAAATTGACTATTTCGGAGATCCAACCGCTTAAAGACTCTCAACAATAGTGCAGTGTAGTGTAATATAGGACCTGGCAGTGATTAAAGGTGCGAAGTCAGGGGTCACCGGCCGGCAGCCACGTGGAGCCTTCGAGGTCAAAAAGGTCAGTGTTCCCTTGGTTCCCCCCTAAATCAATCCATCCATCCATCAATAAAGGCTAAGCACAGTACCTGCATATTGTTAACAAAACGTTAGATCGCTTTTTAAACCTACAGTCCACTCAAAGCTTATTCGCGTAACCAGATGTCTCCAAGGCTAGATTAAATAAGCTCGTAATAAGCTAATCTGATTCATCATCAACGACTGCATCACTGTTTACCATCAGGTGGGAACGCAGACAGGGAGGCCAAGACAAGTCTCACGCGCCGCTCCCTGCCAGTGACGCCCCGGGTATCAGGAGTCGCAGGCTGATTTCTGACCACTGTAGACGTGGGCTTGCAAGAAAATGGGTAGCTCGCCATCCGTTCGTCGGGTAAGAAGCAATCCTTGGGCGACACGCGCTTTAAAGAGATTTCATTAAGATTGAAGGCGACTGTTAGGGCGATACCTGCCAAAGCTGCGGATTGTTCGAAGAATTTGCCGTAGCCATCGCAAAAAAGCAGCTTGAAGAACTATGTTGGTAGTAATCAATAAAAGTCTGAGACTGCCCAACCCCTTCCCCCAGAACAAGAAAAATCATTTGAAGATTTACCAAGTAAAAAAATCCCACCTTCTCAAGTGATGCAGCAATAGTAAATGTAACATAAATAGTCGTTTGTAAACTGTCTTATGGGAAATTGAATTTTTTATAAAGCTTCTACGGGCGAAAGTGATATAACGACACAAACACGATCACAATTCCTTATTCCTCATCAAAATGTAGTCGAAAGTGTAAACAGTGCAAAAAGTGATGAAAGTATTGTAAAGTAATAGTATAGTATGGTTTTTTTTTTTTTGTGGTAGGTAAAATCATCCAATGACGAATCCCGCCCTTGGGTGGGGCGGGAAACAGTGTCAGACTTTTACTGACTAAAAACCTACCTTTCCATTACTCGCCTTTGTCCCGGGGCCCGTGGTGACACTCTCGCATAACCTTTGGCCCCAGTAGGCTTCGGCCCTGCTGGACCCCTACAGTTTGCTGACAACTCCTTGAGGCGCGCGGGAACGGTGCGCGCCGTAGACGACCTGAGCTCGGACCGGTCTGTTACCGGACGGACGGACAGCGAGCTACCCATTGCCCACCGTCCGCGAGCCCGCGCCTACGGTGGCCGGAAATTGGGATCGGAAACCCGGCGGCGGCGGCGGCGTGTCCGCCTTTGCCTAAGGCGGTCGGCCTCCTCCTTTACTAGCATTACTGCTTCGCAGAAGGAGGCGACCGCCTGCCACTCCTCCTCGCTCCGGAGCATGGCTTGAACCAAGCCCCGGCGCGAGAGATCGCCGCCGATCGCCCCCACGAGGACACGGCGCTGCTCTTCCCAAGCGGGGCACACCTCGACTGTGTGCTCCACCGGGCGGTCCGCACAGTGGCGACACCCGGGCGTCGTCTCCGCACGAATCTTGTACAGGTACGGACCGAACTTGCCGTGTTCGGTCAGCACCTGCGCCAAACGGAAGGTGACGACGCCGTGGGGCCTTTCCAGCCACGCCTCAAAGAGGGGCCTTACCGCCTCGATCGTGGCGTGCCCAGCACGAGGTTGCGACAATCGCTCTCGCCATTTCACCATGAGATCCCGCCGGAGCTCTGTCCGCCATGCCGCGACTTGTCGCGGCAGCGGAGTTTCGCCCCGACGTTGCATCTCCACGCGTAAGTCATGCATGTGTGCAAGGACTGTTGCCTCCAAATCCCACGGTGGTAGGCCAGCAAGGAGGCTCGCCGCTTCGCAGGACACCGTACGGTATCCGCAGATCATCCGGATGGCCATGACCCTCTGGCAGGCGGTTAGCCGGGCCGCCACTCGCTTCCGTAGCGATGGCGCCCACACCGGCGCACCGTAAAGGGCCATGGACCGAACGATGCCTGCGTAGAGCCTCCGGCAGGAGGCGTCTGGACCCCCTAGGTTCGGCAGGAGCCGCTTGAGCGCAGCCCCAGTCGCATTCAACCTGGGAGCCAGACGTCGGAAGTGCTCCTTGAAGTTCCACCGGCTGTCGAGGACGAGTCCCAGGTACTTCATCGTCGACCCGACGCCGATGTGAACTCCTCCTACCGTTAATTGGGAGCCCGGAGGTGGCGCGCTCCGAGGGCCGCGAAAACACATGGCCTCGGACTTGTGCAATGCCACCTCGAGTCCCAACTGCTGTATCCTCTCCACGACTGTCGCAACCCCGCGCGTCGCTAGTTCGACCGCCGCCTAGTACGACCGTCCCCGCGCCAGGACCAGCGTGTCGTCTGCGTAACAGACCACGCTGACCCCGTCGGGGAGGTCGGCGCGCAGCACGTAGTCGTACCCGATGTTCCACAAGGGCGGTCCTAGTACCGATCCCTGCGGAACACCGCACGACATCTCTCGCCGTTTCAACTCCCCCTGATGACCGTGGTAGATGATGAACCTGTCCGACAGGTAGGCCTCGATCACCCGACAGAGGTAGTCGGGCACCCGGTGGTACCGGAGTGCCCTACCAATGCAACTCCAGGGCAGGGAGTTGAAGGCGTTGGCGATGTCCAGAGACACCGCCAAGACACACCTGCCCCGGGACACCGCATCCCCCGTCGTGAGGGCTCGCACGCGCATGATGGCGTCCACAGTGGAGCGCCTCCTGCGAAATCCGAACTGGCTGTCCGCAAGATCCGGCCCCTTCCGTGCCAGATGCACGACGAGGCGGTCTGCAATTACTATAGTATAGTATGGTAATTTTCCTATTAAATAAAGAAGGTTTAGTGTTATTTTAGTTAGGATTAACGGTTAAACCTTCAAGAGGTCGCGTGACTACTTGAAAGAGCAGCGGTCGTGCGCAGATTTCATGCACTTAGAAAACTGATTAATCAACAATAATTTATTTTTATATTCAGACATTATCTATCTTACAACTAAAATATAATTTGTTTAAATTCAAAACAAAATTTTAAAGTTAAATCGGTTTCTTCAGATTAGGAATCAATTTTGCTCAGCATAACAAGATATCTATTGAGAGTCTCGCTTATGTCATCCTCCAATTAGTTTTTCTTCAAGAGATCGGCTTCAAAGACTTTTTTATCTATTTTGGTTTAATTTTCTTCAGAATCTGCCTTCTCTTCAATGTAAAAATATAAGGCAGGTACGTGTAGCCTTTTCGATGCCTGCGCCGCAACCTCAACACACACATTCTGTGGCTCTCAGGAGGAGTAGACAAAGAAGAAATCGAGTTATTTTCGTCCGTAGTAAACTAATGACAAGCTAATTAGAGATGAAACGTACTAGATAAGCAATTTTGAAAATATGATCGTAAATGTAACAAGTGCGGTCGATTCAATGCCACGCGACCGCTTGAAGGTTAAAGGTAACGTTTACTGTTAGATGTTTACTTCTAACGAAGTTGACAACAGATCCGATGCGGAAAAAGATAGCGAGATGCAAACGAAGCCAAGTTTATCGCAAGAGTCATCGTATAGGCAAGTTGCATATAATATCTCGATATATAGGAATGCGTGATCATTTATCTTTCATAACAATCGCAGTCGCCCGCAGAATAATGTCCGCATCAATTGCCTTGGTGCTATTAACGTTATCAATTACTTCTAATAATGCAGCGAAAATATTGGCTTATTTCCCAGTTGCGTCTATCAGTCATCAAGTTGTGTTTCGACCTCTAACTCAAGAACTTGCCAGGCGAGGACATGAAGTCACGGTCATCACAACAGACCCAGTCTTTCCGAATGGAGGAGCCCCAGCAAATCTTACAGAAATTGATGTCCACGAAATGTCTTACACAAAATGGAGACAACTATATGAAATTACTTCTACAGGTGATAACGATTTGAATTTGCAAATGCAACAAATATTCCATATAATGGTTGATGTTGTCGAAATGCAGATGAAGTTGGATAAAGTGCAAAAACTTATAAAAGAAGATAAGTTTGATTTGCTCTTGTTGGAGGCTTGTGCAAGACCTTCGTTGTTTATGTCACATGCGGTTAAAGCACCCGTGATCTACGTGTCTTCTTTCGGCCCTATGAATCATAATGTGGGCACTATGGGATCCGCCTGGCATCCTCTATTGTACCCAGATTTATTAAGCAAACGTTTGTACAACTTATCACAGTGGGAAAAAATCGTGGAATTATGGAATCTGTACAGGATGGAAAATGTTATGCAGGAAGTTGAATATAAAGAAAATGAAATGGGCAAAAGACTGTTTGGACCAAATACACCGACTGTAAGGGAATTAAAAAATAATGTTGAAATGTTGTTTTTAAACATTAATCCTATTTGGGAAGGAAATCGTCCAGTGCCTCCTAGTGTTATTTATATGGGAGGATTACATCAGAAGCCAGTGAAAGAATTGCCAACGGTAAGTTTTTTTTAAATTAACTGTCACCGGTAAAGTATAAAATTTAGGTAAGGTCACTGACACGATGAGGATCAAGTGTAGTAGAAAATGAAAGACAGATAAAATATATTTTGTCAAAATGCACGAAGTGTAAGCTGAGTGGGTGACTACTCAATCCCAACCACTCTAAATATAATTAGTCTATAAGCAAGCAAAGCGAGCTCACGAATTTAGTGTTCCCCGATACCGGCAGCTTAGCTATGAAGACGATGTATTCCCACATTCTACAAAACGGAATGTATAGTACGCGGCAAATAAGTTGAACCATCCGCCACGGCTACGCGCAGCCCCCTTCCACGACTGAGAGCTGAAAATCGGTTATAATCCTGGTCACACAAGTTGAACTATCATGGCGGTCAACCTTGAATGTGCTGTAATCGATTTTCGGGCCCATCCAAAATTGGGTGCTACGCGCGGCCCATCACTACAAATAGTTAAAATTATTTGCTGTGTACTATGTCTCAATTAGTTTTTATTCATTATTTATGATTATAGGCATAATCAGCCTTATAATTCTCTTACTACTGGGACCTCGTCTCTAGTAGAGGGAATGGGCCGTAATCCACCAAGTGGGTCCAATACGGATTAGTGAATGACACTTATGTCACTTCACCACCACCACCATTGCTCTCAAAATCAAACCTCGTAAGTCGGGACCGTTAAAACTGGGTCACCGCTGCTCTCTACTATTTCTTACTACTAATACTTAATTACTACTATTAATTAATCAATATATAAAAGGAGAAACTGACTGACTGACTGTCATATCAACGCACAGCCGACACTAGTGGGACAAGGAACGTGAAATTTGGCACAAAGCTTCCTATTATGGTAAGCACTAAGAAGAGGTTTTTGAAAAATAACTTTCAAGGGGCTGTAAAAGAGGAAATTCCTAATGGAACCAATCAGAATAACATTATATTGATCAACGGAACTATGAATCTTATTCACATAAACCAGATTTTTTTGAGTACAGTTAATGTTTTCAGTGGTATGAATCTCGATTTGAGAAAAGGCCTCTTCTAGCTGCTTTCATAGTTCTTTATCGTTACTTTTACTTATCCAGTCATATCTTACATTCTTTACTATATCGTTTCTCACCTTTTATTTGGTCTTCCAACTTTCCTTTTACCAATTGACCCACTCCAACTTATTTCTTGATATAAATATTTAATCTGATATAGCACAAAACTTTTACGTGCTACAGTCTTATATTTCATAACAAATTGGTGTTATCATTAGGTATTTTGTCTTAAATGTCTTTGCATTTTGATATTTAGAAATATGCCAGTCACTTGAATTAACTTAGCCTACTCTTAAAAATTATTATAATTCGTTTCGAAAAATATTATTATGTATAATTATAATAATATTATTCAGTTATATTGTGTTTCATATATTTTTTTTTGTGTGTTCGTATTCATTCCGTTCGTTCGATTTCGTTTTTTTTTCTCCGCAACTATCACACAACGCCGTTTAGTCTCAAGCTGAGCAGAGCTTGTGTTATGAGTACTAGACGACTGATAAACATACATATATATTTCTAAATACATACATATTATAGATAAATTACACCCAGGCAGAACAAATGATCGTGCTCATCACACAAACATTTGTCCTGGGTGGGAATCGAACCCACGACCTCCGGCATAGCAGTCAGGGTAACTAACCACTACACCAACAGGCCCGTCGATATCGAAAAAAAATCTAACCAGCTATTATATTAGTGAGTGTCATATAAGGTACGTTGGGGTAAGATCGACGCTGGGGTAATAACGTATAAATTAAATATTGATTGTCAACCTAATGTACCTAATATGTAAATACATTAGGTTGTTAATTCAATGTATCCTATTTGGATATTCGTCGTTGCGGCAGCGCTGCGTTTTCTTAGAGAATAGCGCCACAGTAAATACCATAACCGAGTCGACGACGGCGCATTTTGTTCAACTCGTCTCAAGGAGATGTCAGTAAACAGGGCCCCATGGGTTGTGCGAAAGTGGAACCTGAAACGATTTTTAATCAGTAAAAGTCTGACACTAACTCCCGTGAAGACGTCATTGGATGATTTTTCTCCACCTAAAAAAAAGTAAACAGACCCCGTTAACTTTTTTTTAGGTAAGGAAAAATAGAAGCATCGATGCCTATTTGGGCTACCATCGTGACCCTGAAACGCAAAAAATTTGACACTCCCTCTCAATCTAGTGTCGAAATATATATTTTTTGCAACTTAAAAAGCATCTCATCTTTTTTCGTTAACGTAGAAGTTTGATTTTTTACAGCTTCAAGGAACTATAGACTTAAGTATACGGTTTTAATTTCAACTCGATATGCGTTCTTGAGATAAACGGTATTGACAGACAGACGGACAACAAAGTCATCCTATAAGGGTTTCATTTTGTCTTTTTTAGATAAGGAACCCTAAAAAACGAACAATTTTGGAGTTATGTAGGCATCGTAGCTATAAAACTATTAAGGCGAATACGTGTATAAATCAAATTGTCCAATAAATTACTAGCAAGTTCAATAGTTAAACAGGAACTCCTCTACGTGAGAATTTTGCTAGTTGGAAAAAGATTTTTTTAAGAAAAAAATAAATTCTAATAAGTCTGTAAAAATAAAAAGCTTTTACACGCCTTGTAAAAGTATTTTGGATGAAATTGCTAATATTTGAAGGAAAGGAAAAACTCGGACATGATAGATTCCAGATACATAGAAGGTCCGGAAATAACACACATAACATAACATAAATGAGGTGCATATGGTTTCTGATAATTGAGGTGGCAAATCATCCAATGACTTCTCCCGCTCAAGGATGGAGCAAGAGGGCATGTCAAACTTTTACATGCTAAAACCACACCTATATCCTTTCAGTTGTCTTTGAGTTTCCTTTTCAAAAACCCTGCAGCTCTAGCGGGTGTCAGCCCTGCTGGGCCCCTACAATATGCTGATGTGGCAGCGACATTAACGTCCATGTGTAATACACAGCTGCTGGAGCTATTCATCCACCGCCATCGTTTGAGCAAAAAGCTATTGTACCCAGAAAGGTCTGTCTTCACGGCTTGACTGTGACTGGTGAAATGCAATATTGTGTTATCTATCATACTCTAAATGAAACGTCAAATATGACACTACAGTTAGTGGCTTTCTAATAAATCGTTCAGCCAAATACTACGTTTTTATATGGTAGCCAAACATCTCTTTGAGGAGCGTATGGAAAACTATACGGTTTCGACGACTTGAGCTCGGTCTGGATGGTTACCGGACGGCCGCACGGCGAAGTGGTGCTTCACCCAAACGAGGCACACCTCCACCGTATGCTCCACCATGTGCTCTAAGCAGGTCACACAATGTTGACCTTCTACCTCAATTTGGTGCAGAAAACTTCTGAACTTGCCACATACTGTGCCTGTATAAATTACCTAAATTGCATCATGTACATGTATAAACAAATTTCTATCACGCTATCAATGAGTGTTTGAAATGGTCGAAGTTATCGAAAACAAACCAGCTACTTCAATATTGACCATACTTATCTCTACTAGTTTCCGTATATTACACACGTTGTTCAGCTCTTCCTACTTAGTTGCAACACGTCCACACAATGGCGATGTTAAGGCATCTAGTATTCTGTTTCCTTTTACAAGTATTCGTCACTGATACGGCGAGGATACTGGCAGTGTATCCAATCCCGTCCATCAGCCACCAGATCACGTTCAGGCCAATAACAATGGAACTCATCAAACGTGGCCATGAAGTTGTGGTGATAACAGCGGACCCCATGTTCAAGAATGGTGAAGCTCCAAAAAATCTTACGGAAATCGATGTCCACGATATATCGTACCAAGTGTGGCAGGAGTTCATGGTAACAGGGAGAGGAAACAAAGAAGATCTAATAGCACAAATGAAAATTGGAGCAAAAGTTGTTATCAAAACAGTAGATGCACAATTTGAAGTAGAAGAAATTAAGAATCTTATTAAAGGAAAGCAGAAATTTGATCTTTTAATAGCAGAAGCGTGTATTCCATCAATTTTAGCTTTTTCTCACGTTTATAAAGTGCCGCTCATACAAATTAGTTCTTTTGGATCAATTTGGGATAATTATGAAGTCATTGGAGCTCCGACACATCCATTTTTATATCCAGGAAACATGCATCAAAGAATTTACAATTTGTCAGTGTATGAGAAGTTACACGAAGTGTACAATGCTTATAGGATAGCAATATTCGCAGGTATGGAAGATGAAGAGAATAAAATGATTAAAAAACATTTTGGACCAAACACGCCGAATATAAAGAATCTAAAGAATAATGTGCATATGTTGTTTCTAAATATTAATCCGATTTGGGAAGGAATCCGACCTGTGCCTCCGAGTGTAATTCATTTAGGAGGACTGCCGGAGAAACCGCGTAAAGAATTGCCTCAGGTAAGCTTCTAGGTTAACCTAGATCTAGATATATCAATATCAGGGTCTAGGTTAACCAAGGGTTTTGGGTAATTTTGATAATGAAACTGAAATTATAACGATTATATCAAATAGAGACATAAAGATGATGATTTATTGGACCATGGCCTGACAGGTCGTTGTCGCCGATCGCCCCCACGAGAACACGACACGCAGTACCCCGTTTAGGCGGAGCACCGCTAACAAACACCGTGGAATATAAAAGTATAAGAAGACTTTTAAATCAATTAAACTTTTTGCAGGATCTGAAAACTTATCTGGACTCCTCGAAGAACGGCGTGATCTACATTAGCTTTGGTACAAACGTCCAACCTTCATTGCTTCCTCCAGATAGGGTGGAATTGATGGCCAAAGTCTTTTCTCAGTTACCATACGACGTCTTATGGAAATGGGACAAAGATGAGTTACCAGGACGCTCTAAGAACATCAGGATTTCCAAGTGGCTGCCACAGTCAGATTTGCTAAGTGAGTAATGTGTTTTTAAGAACATCTTAGTAGTTAGCAACCCAGCAGTTAATCGAACGCACATAAATTCATTATTTGATTTCAAAAGTATTGAAACTGATTAGTGGTCTTTTATTATTATTATTATTCATCAGGTAAACGATCCATATTTTGTTAGCAGAGTAGGTACTGCTAATCACAGATACACACAAACATAATTACAGATCAAATTCCCATCATAAGAATTAAGTAATATGATATAGTAAAATTTTGTCACTAAGCGTGTTAAATTCAATCACAAAAAAAAAGTTGACCAAGTGTTTGAAATCAAAATCCTATAATTCAAATGTTATGTAAAACCATAATATCATAGAAATAATATTCAAAATATAATACAATAAGAGAACTAAAACAGCGATGTGGACGAGTACTTAGACGCCTGATGGCGGGTTTCTGAATTGAGTATTTTGGGTTAAGAACAACTCAAACCATACTTAAATGCCAAATTTTGACAGGTTTGCAGGCTAAAGTAGAGTTTGAGTAATTCTCAACTTCAAATGCTTAAATCAGAAATCGGGGGTTAGTGTACTGTGTTTTTGTATTATATGTACATAGGTAGGTTTTAGTATAAATAGGTTAGTTAATATTTGAGGTTTTGTATATGTGTAGATATAGATAGATAGATTCTTTATAATAAAAATAAACTTCTTCTTGTAAATCAAAATTAAATTGAAACTGGAGAAACTGAATTTAAATAATCTGGGGGTTTTTTACTCTTTTAGTAACATCAATTTATTATAAATCAGAAATTGTTTCACGTTTTCCGTTGCTTGACCTCCTAATTAAATAGCGCTTACAGCGGCAAATAACGAGACTCGAGATTTTGTTGTGAGGGAAGCTCCCCCATACATAATTCCACACATTTTGACATGCTCGAGGTACCGCCACCACAAAATTTTTGAGTGAAATTATTTGCTGCCTACTGTACACAGATTTTGTTTTAGGTTATTTTTTATTCTCTGATCTATAATTAATTCGCTACATATTCAACCAGAAAGTGTTTATTTTACTAGGGGCCAATTTAGATTAGGCCTTCTTAGCCTAATCGAAATTGGCCTCTAGTAAAATAAACCTACCTAAACATTTTAGAGATTCAACCGTATATTTTTCCATTTGTTATGAAAATGTTATATATCTGATGGTTTATAATTATTAGTAGGGTTATTCATTTTAAAGGGTTATAAAAAAATATATATTTAATCTTTAATCTGTATCAAGTTTAAGACGTAGAAGTAAGCTTTTCGCTCAACCCAGTCCAGTGATAAAACTGTAGAAAAAGATAGTTTTTCATTATTAAATCATAAACATGCATTTTCAGGGCATCCTAAAATCAAGGTGTTTATAACTCAAGGAGGACTCCAGTCGACAGACGAGGCTATCACAGCTGGAGTACCTCTGATTGGTATACCAATGTTGGGAGACCAATGGTACAATGTGGAAAAGTATCTACATCATAAGATTGGAGTAAAACTGGATTTATTGACAATGACTGCTGAAGATTTTAAGGCAGCTATTACCAAAATCATTGAAGATAAAAGGTTGGTTTAATATATCTTTATCTATTTCGGTCATTATCATCATCATTTCAGCCGAAATACTTCCACTGTTGGATATAAACCTTCCCCAAGTGTCACCACAATGAACGGCCCTATCCCACATCTGACGATGATCACACCAGATCATCGACTTTGTAGCAGGCCTTCAAGGTTCTGGTGTGGCGACTGCGTACTGGAAGATGCAGAACTCTATCAGTAGACATATACACCATTAAATTTTGGTCGTTTTAATCCCGCGGAGGGTCGATTCGGTACGTGAACCACTATCGATTTATAAAGAGAAAATTAAAAAATAAAGTACTTTTTTTAAAATCAAATTAATTTACGCATGTATGAAATTAATTTCTTTAAGTAAACGTCAGCTGAGCGAGGCCAATGAACTGTAGGTAGTTAGTACGCAACGACTGCCAACTACCTACGAGGTCATTGACTCGTTTACTTAAAGAAATTAATTTCGTACATGCGTATATTAGCTCACTTTAAAAAAAAAAATACTTTATTTTTTAATTTTATCTTTACAAATCGATAGTGTACGATGTATAAAATGCTATTTGGTGACACTGACAGATTTATCGTTTCTTAATTGATTGCAGTTATCGCAACAACATTGTCAAACTTAACAAAATGATGCGTGATCAACCCCAGTCTCCTCTGGAGCGCGCCGTGTGGTGGACGGAGTACGTCCTGCGTCACGGCGGGGCCAGACATCTGCGCGCTCCAGCTGCTAACATGTCGTGGGCAGAGTACCTAGAAATTGAACTTCTCCTTGTTTTGACAGCAATTTCGCTGGCGTTTATTTTAGTGTTGTCATTAATTATATTAGCTTTATGCAAGTATTTTAGTGTTAGTCCAGTAAAGGAAAAATTAAAGAAAAATTAAATAATAGATTCTTTAGGTTAAATTTCATAAAATGTGGTTACTTTTGAAAGATGAAGTTGGTAATTTTTAGATTAGTATTTGTTTTATTTATTTATAAGAATTATTTATATTTAAAAATACTTAACTTACTATAATTTTTTTTTTGTGTTTTTTTTTTGAGAACCTATTTGCTAAATAAAATATCATTTATATATTATAGTAAATTTAACGAACTCTAGAAGGACATTTTTTTTGTAACAGACTTTAAAAAATGATTAATATTTACTCCAGCTAAGAAAATCATTAAAATACTTATAAAATATTTTATTTCTCTTTTTCTTTATTTTTCCTTCATATTGTCGAGACCCAGCACAAGCAGGCCTCGATTCAGAAATATTCGAAAAACAATTCGTGACGTAGAAACAGCGTTATATTGACTACTTCATTACACTTCAACGATTACAACCAGACTGCCCAAACAAAATATTTTTTTTTATATCAAATTTTCAAACCTATTCTAGAACTGCCAACATCCTTCAAAACATCTATCTAGCCAGTTCGTTAGCTAATAAGCAAGTACCTCATGCGACCTCCTTCGACGTCACAATATCTTTTGTAAATAACAGCTGAAAACTTTTCATGGGAAAAGAATCATTTCTTGCAATTTATGATTCTATCACATATGTACTATCAAAGACACTTCCGCCTGACAACCGTTAAGTTCATTTTTGCTTGCACTCGAAACGAAAACTTCAAAGGGTTTGTTGGTTTGGCGTCGCGCCGTATGATTCAAGCGAAAGTTGTTTTAAGCAATACGGTAGAAATTACCGCGAATATTGTACTAGACAATGTATACCTGGACGTTTTTTAACTGTTCAGTGAACTGGTCTAGTTTTCTAAACTAACTAATTACTCTGTCCTTTTTCTTTCATTTCATGGCAACATTTGTTATTTCAAAATATGGTCTGTTGAGGTTGATAGGGAAATTGATAAGCCGTAGTTTTAAGATCAAGTAGATTGAATACTAGGATTAACATTTAAAGCCAAAGTTTGCGAGCTTATTCGTAGGAAGTTAGCAATGGTTTCATCACAGCGTTAATATTTTCCAGTATTTAACCATTTGTTTGACCTTATTAATATAATATATATTTTTATTATATATTTTATTAATTTGTGTGAATATTATTTATTTGTATTATATTTATGGTTTATTACTATATCTATTCTTGTGTTCACCTCTTCTCTCTCTTTTATTGCACCTACCACTATTTGTGTCTCTATCATCCTAAGTTTAAATGATAGAAAATGCCTAAGTTAAAGGCATTGAGTCCGCTTCTATACTTTTTTGCATAAAGTGTTTTTTTATTTTTTATTTCACAACTATCACACAACGCCGTCTAGTCCCAAGCTAAGCAGAGCTTGTGTTATGAGTACTAGACAACTGATAAATATACTTATATATTTCTAAATACATACATATTATAGATAAATTACACCCAGACACAGAACAAATGATCGTGCTCATCACACAAACATTTGTTCTAGGTGGGAATCGAACCCACAACCTCCGGCATAACAGTCAGGGCCTCTGACCACTAGACCAAACAGGCCAGTCAAATAAATAAACCCATCTGTGAAGATAATCTTTGCTGCTCTCAACCTGGGTGCGTCTATTTAGAGTTCTCCAGGTTAACCATGGCAACTCGGCATTGCATCATGAACTAGTTTCTCCAAAACAAAAAGTTACACTTTGATTAAACTTAGTAATTCAAGGTTGCAGGACCAGTGGTGCTATTCTCTAAGAAAACGCAGCGCTGCCTCAACGACGAACAACCAAATAAGATACATTGGATTATAAACCTAATACACCTAAATATTGGATTGTTAATTCAATGTATCCTATTTGGATATTCGTCGTTGTGGCAGCGCTGCGTTTTCTTAGAGAATAGCACCACTGAACGTATACGGCAACTGGACGGACACAAGGTAGATCTTAGTCAGTAAAAGTCTGACACTGTTTCTTGTTCCACCTATAGCTGGAGGAGTAATTAATTTGATGATATCCTATTGCAAGAAAAGTGTAACTTAGTAGTAGTACACGCCGCCGCCGCCGCCGGTATTCCGATCCCGATTTCCGGCCATCGTTGGCGCGGGCTCGCGGACGGCGGGCAATGGGTAGCTCGCTCTCCGTCCGTCCGGTAACAGACCGGTTCGAGCTCAAGTCGTCTACGGCTTGCACTGTTCCCGCGCGCCTCAAGGAGTTGTCAGCAAACTGTAGGGGCCCAGTAGGGCCGAAGCCTACTGGGGCCAAAGGTTATGTGAAAATGTCTCCAAGGGCCCTGGGACAAAGGCAATGAATGGAACAGGGTAGGTTTTTAGCCAGTAAGAGTCTGACACTATTTCCCGCCCCACCCAAGGGCGGGATCTGTCATTGGATGATTTTACCTACCATAAAAAAAGTAGTGGCTTAAAGTATAAGAGTAATTTTTTTTATTTATTTATTTATTAAAAATACACACACTATCTTTAACACTACTTTATGTTGCCTAGAATTTAAAAAACACTAGAGCATACAATTTATATGATAATTTGGGAATGAAAGAAAAATGCAAATTTTCCTTTATACAAAGTGCATTTTTATTATGCTTAAAAATAATATGAAACCATACTTTCAAGCATAGTTTTAACCTTCGATGCTTTCGACACAATTTGGTTAGCAGTGATGAGTTAAAATGGCGAGCAGCATAATATTAAAAAAATTGAAGAAGTGCAGGGCAGACTCTCGTACTGATGGTTCCGAACAAACTTATCTAAGTATGTAAATACTTCAATTCCGAATTGCGTCTTGAAGATTTTTCCGGATTGCAAAAAATGTTTTTTTTTTTATGACGTAACAAGAAAATTAACTGTTTCCAGATTTATTCCTATATCTGTGCTTTACAACCTTGCTTTATATCAAATTTCAGGATACTGGGTCAAATGGAAGTACCTACCCTATGAACTTTAATTCCTTTGGAATGTCAAAATATATGTTTTTTTTCTTTTGATTTTTTACCGCTTCAAGAGACCGCAGACCTGAGTATATGGTTTTAAATACAACTCGATACTTCCTCGCGATTCCAACATAAACTACCTTATTCTAAAACGTGATCTAAAATAGTTCCGGGACTATTACTAGTTTTAATTGGCATTAAAACTAATAATAGTCCCGGAAATACATTTAGATCGCTTTTAATTGGTATTAAATTTAGTAATGATACCAAAAACTACATTTAGATAGCGTTTAATCGGGATTAAACCTAGTAATAGTCCCGGAAATATTTTAGATCGCGTTTTGGAATAAGGCGGACAGGGTCTCGACAGACAGATAGACAGACGAACAATAAAGGGTTCCTTTTTTTTTCTCTTTGAGACTACGGATCTCTGAATGCGTTGGTTATTTTTCCACCGATGTAGGGGTCAACAACCAGTTTACTGGAGGCACCAATATTATTTTACATAGAGCGATTGCCTGTATTACTTTCACAAAAAAATAACTAAGTAAATTGATCCCCGGATGATTTGATATAACTTAAAATATCAATATTTCGCCAGGAGGAGGAGGAATCAATCAGACCTCTTCAACCCAGTAACCAGGTAACATGATGCTTCCATAAACTAAAATTGATAAATAAACATCAGGGTTTTTAACTACTTGAAATAACTGTCAAAAATCTTCTTATGATTATTTCGAACCACATGTCATGCTATCCAAGACAAGAAGTTTTAATAGTGTTAACACACGCTCAAAAGTTAAGAATGCATACAAGTAATCTGATAAGTGTGGAAACATCGTTTGTACATTTATCCATACATTAAACTATATTTAATTGTACATTTGTTTTTTTTTTTTGGTACGATGAATTTGGTCCGTCCATACCATGGCCCAGCGTGAGTTATTATTGATGAGTATTAACACACACTAAGCATGTCACGGAGAGGTCTTAATAGTGTTAACACATGCTCGAATTTAATGTGATGAATTTGGTCCTGAAACACGAAATCCCTGTTACAAAGAGGTCTTAATAGTGTTTATACACGCTCAAAGGACAATGTGCAAAAATGTATGTAAGCTGGTACACTCCTCCAATAGCAATGACATTTTGGTTGACTGCGTGACGTCTTGCACTTAGCGATGCGAACACAACACGAACTGCGTCATTCCCCCCTCGACTCAGGCGTGTATATTACCGTGTAAGAAAAAGACTGACATAACAGTTTTGTCCTGTTCCCGCTCGAATATGGCTATGTTTGAACTATTGTTACACAGAGAATTTCGTTTTGAGTCATTTTATGACGATAACTCAATTTACGTATTTTCTTAATTGTGTCGTTTTCGTTCTAAAGGTGCGATATATATCGTAAGATAGCTCCTTTTAACTGGAACAACATTTACTATGACAGCTTTGGTGGGGTGTACCAATTATTACCTAACCTAACTTTTGTTTTTAACCTAAAAGTCAGAACGGACAAAAATTTCAACAAAGCTGTCATAGTAAATGTTGTACCTGTTAAAAAGACCTATCCATCGACATCTATGTCTTTGCTATTGGTGGGGTGTACCAATTAGCCCATTGTCCTTTAGTACGACGGATTTGGTCGGTTTGTACCAAGGCCGAACGTGGAACGCAAGGCAAAGAAAGAACTCAGGATTTTTTTTTGTTAGTTAAAGTATGACAAGCCCTCCAGCTCTGCTATAGTGTGGGAGAATTAATTGAAGGATTTCCCATCTTAAAAATACACTCATAATAAAATATTAATTGCTTTAGCACTCTAGCTGAGATACTGGAGCAACGATTCACAACATGGCAGTCCAGTCCGTCAGCAATCATGCCCAAGATGCCGTTGGGACTGACCTGTATCTACCCTGCGCACCAGGGACGCACTTCTTTACGCCTAAATGCATAAAAGCATTCAACACACATTTCAGGAACGGATTTCGCTGGGTAGCCAACCCTAATTTTAATAGGTTGCCCGACGTCCGGACTGAGCCCGATTCGTTGACGGCGCGTAGTGTACCACGCTCGCCTCAAAGGGATGTCTTCAAAACCGTAGGAGCCCAGCAGGGCAAAAGCCTACTGGGGTCATGGTCTTCCCAAAGGGAAATCCCGAGTCCTTAAACGCAAGGCAAAGAGGAACAACAGTGGGTTTAAGTCAGTAAAGGTCTGTCACGCCTTCCTGCTCCACCCTAGAGCAGATGAAGTCATTCGATGTATTTCTCACCTAAAATTAATAACTCACATTTCTACGCATTATTATAATTAAGTCAAGTCAAGATAATTATAAATATGTTTGTTAATCAATAAAGTGATAAATTCGTTTACGTTATGGGCTCAAAATATTTGACTTTAATTACGATTGACATATTATTATACTATTACCTATCAAAAATAGTCTTCGTTATCAAATAATTAACATTAATGGGTTAAGTAGGTTAATGACCTGTGTACATAATTTAAAATAATTCACATTATTGAACTATTGTATCTGAATCAACTTTGAATATTGTAATTAGAGACAATAGGTGTGCGAACGCCAGCGTTCGCTTGGGGCTTGAGTAATTAATTGGCCGCTGAACACGATTGAGGATTATCCTGGTATATTTAGTTATTTTTATACGATGTATATTTGCTAAATAACAAATAAAACTAAACACTAATCGTTTTCTGAAATTAGCTTTTTTTTTTATTTTGGTATGTAAAATCATCCAATGACAAATCCCGCCCTTGGGTGGGGCGGGAAATAGTGTCAGACTTTTACTACTACTTTCAACGAAGCGGCAGTTAAGTCTTAAAATAGCCATATGAGGAATAAGGTAGCGCAGTGAGCACATCTCGTTACCTCTTTTGTATATTATCTCGGCAATCTGTTTAATTCAGGTATTCTATACAATATCGAATACGCAGCCGGTAATGTGTGTAAAAGACGAGAGCAGGGTAGAAGGTGATGTACCCCACCTCACCAAAACACGGACAGGTTAGATTAGAGTTATTTTTTTTATCACCACTAGAAAATAAAAGCGTTACTTTAAACCGTAGATATACATTGCCTAGGTATTGTATAGAATATCGGATTATAGAGATTGCCGGTAACATATACACGTAACAAAATAGAGATGACGTCACATTTCAGTGCATTCTCATTCTTGTAGACCTACTGTCCACGGACGCGCAGCTTAATAGACGCGTATTGTTTTGTCATTATACGCTTTGTGTACGCTTGCGTAAAGCTTACGTACAAAACTATGGCCTACTGTTCACGGACGCGCAGCTTCAAAGACGCGACACGAGATGACGCCGCTACGTCAATAGAATTTCGAATTTTTGTATGTAAGTTTCACGCCGGGGTACACTAAGCGTATAATGACGAATACTTATCTATGAATCTACGCGTATGTGGACGGTAGGCTTTACCAGGCAATGTCCCTTTTACTAGTTTGAAAGGTTTCTTTTTGTGATTTTAGATACAGTTGCGTTTTGATACAAATAATTAAAAATTATATTTTATGAGATCTAATACTTCTGCTTTCTGTGAATGCTAGTTGGCACTTTCGGTAGGAGTCAATCCAGCAACTCTCCATTATACTGCACATATAAATGCGTAGTCAAAATAACGAGCCAGTCACAAAATACGGCGCCCACTTGAGACAAGACTATCTTAGGGCTGATTTCATCATTTAATATAAAAACAAAGTTCAACTAAACTGAGCTCAGCGTAATCTAGTTTAAAAACCCGTGTCGTAAGCATGGGCGACAACAAAAGAATTGAAACTGAGTGAAGCGTAAACTAGGTTCAATTCATAGCGGTGAAACGCAAAATGAAGCTATGATCTCGATTAGGCGATCAAACTGCGTTTGTTTTATATAATCGCGATTAGTTTATTGGTGAATTTGGCCCTTAGACAGACTTGCGACAAGACTGTTATTTCTACGTCACGGTGCACTGACTGAAACTGTCTAGCGGCGTAAGCGCCGTAGCCTCCTCTAAGCAATATTGTCGCAGATAAGTCTGCGGTGTCCAAAATAAGAATGATCAGACGCATGGTAGAAAATTGGCATGCTACTGCTAATAAAACGTAAAAGGCATAAGTAGTTGATATTTTTATTATTCTTGAACAAGAAAAAATAATCTGATACTTTAATTACAAAAGAATAAATTACAAATAAAAAAACTTTTTAAAAACAAGCTTTCAATTAAATGGGCTAAAAAGAATAAAATAAACTTTTCCTTTATAACTTTTACTATCAATTTATAACGGCATTACACGATTTATATGATATAAAAGCTTGTCGCGAGATTTTGAAAATATTAAAATCAATAGATGAAGTTATTTAATGAATGAAGTTGTGTATTTACACAGTTAAATCTTGCGACAAGCTTTTATATCATATAAATCGTGTAATGCCGTTATAAATTGATAGTAAAAGTTATAAAGGAAAAGTTTATTTTATTCTTTTTAGCCCATTTAATTGAAAGCTTGTTTTTAAAAAGTTTTTTTATTTGTAATTTATTTTTTACTTTTTAGTTATACCTTATTTAAATCACAATTGTATTCTCAGCAAATCCTTTCATTTGTTACCTATATTATAGAAAAGCATAAGAAACTTAGTCTGCTATCTTTAGAAGTCTGCCAGGTTTTTTTTTATGGTAGGTAAAATCATCCAATGACATCCCCCGCCCTTGGGCTTGGTTCGGTCTATTACCTTACGGTTGGACAGCGAGCTACCCATTGCCCGCTGTCCACAAGCCCGCGCCTACGGTGGCAGGAAATCGGGATCGGAATCGCAACGGCTGCGGCGTGAGCGCCGTTGCCTGATGCGGTCGGCCTCCTCCTTTGCTAGCATTACTGCTTCGCAGAAGGAGGCGACCACTTGAGAAGTCTACCAGGTTGGTTTATGAAACAAAAATGATGAGTGGTGTATCGTAAGACTAACAAACAACCTAACTTCCATGAAATAGCCAATTGCGAAGTTGTGTGGCTGGAAAGACCTCACGGCGCTCTCAGCTTCCGCACGACGCAGGTGCTTACCGAACACGGAAAGTTCGCTAAGTACCTGTTCCGGATTCGTGCGGAGGATTCGCCCGGGTGTCGCCACTGTGCGGAACACCCGGAGGACACGGTGGAGCACACTGTAGAGGTGTGCCCCGCCTGGGCGGAGCATCGCCGTGTCCTCGTGGGGGTGATCGGCGGCAGCGATCTCTCTCGCCGGGCCTTGGTTCAGGCCATGGTCCGTAGTGAGGAGGGATGGCAGGCAGTCGCCTCCTGCAGACCGCATCATGCAGAGGCAACGGGGCGCTCGCCCCAGCCGCCGCCGGGATTCCGATCCCGATTTCCGGCCACCGTAGGCGCGGGCTTGCGGACGGCGTGCAATGGGTAGCACGCTGTCCGATCGTCCGGTAACCGGCCGGACCGAGCCCAAGTCGTCGACGGCGCGTTCTGTTCCCGCGCGCCTCAAGGACCGTAGAGGCCCAGCCTGCTAACTGCAGGCAGGCAGGGTCGAAGCCTGCTGGGGTCAAGGGCCGTTTTCTGAGAGGAAGGCTCAGCCCCGGCACTATAGGCAACGAAGGAACGGGGTAGGTTTTTAGTCAGTAAGAGTCTGACACTATTTCCCGCTCCGCCCAAGGGCGGGATCTGTCATTGGATGATTTTACCTACCATAATCACAAATATTGGGAAATGTGGAGAAGATTCACGCACCGTAAAAAGATTGACGCTCTTGAAATGTGACGCAGGAGGCGTCTACTGAGGATAAAACAGACTGTTCACCGTACTAACCTTTTCATTCTTAAAGAGCTTTGCATCAAAACAAAAACTTTTGTCGATTGTGCAAAAGCGAATTTTTAAAATGTTTGGATATATCATACGCAATGAAAGCTCTTTGGAAAGTTTAGTGGTACAGGGAAGAGTAGAGGGCCTACGTTCTCGCGGCCAATGGCCTATCAGATGGACAGGGTTCACCCTTGTTTGATAGAACAACCGACACAAAAGCCGACAACAAAAGCCGAAGCTGCGGTGGTGAGCGAAAGCCGTCTGCGACGATTAGCACGCGCGGGACCGCCGGAGGCTCGTAGCGCCGGAGCCGTGACAGAAACCCTGCCTGCTGCATGTTGCATGCTTGCTTGAATGCTGCATGCTGCATGCTTGCTTGCATGCTTGCGTGCATGCTGCATGCTTGCTTGTTTGCTGCATGCCTGCTTGCATGCTGCATGCTTGCTTGTTTGCTGCATGCCTGCTTGCATGCTTGTTTGCATGCTGTATGCTTGCTTGCTTGATGCTAGGATGAAGCAAGCAATAATTATTTCATTGTTATACCTATAAAAATATGTTTTATTATCATTATGCGTAAATAAATTTATGCTTTAGGATATTATGCTTAAAAAGTTATGCTTTTATTCGGCGAAATGAAATTAGTTCAAATAAATAATTACGCTAAATAAAAATTTACCAATGAATTATTCGGTCAAAGGAATAATTCTTCGAAATGACTTTATTGCAACTAAAATTCGATTTAGTAATATTATATCAAACGTTGTTCTATCAAACAAGGGTGAACCGATGGACAGACCTCACTAAATCATCTTCGAAGTGTTCCCTCATTGAATGTACACGAAGTGTCATGAATAGAGAGAGATAGAGAAGTCTCTCAAAAGCCGCAACCAAGCTACCAGACGATCCATGACCACTACCACTCCACCAAGAGTATGACTGAGAAAAAGGAGAATATTGGATTTAGAGTAATGTCACTTTATTTCTCATGTTACTCTCTGCAAGCCCTTTCAATTGGTACCTATTTTGTAGGACTGTGTTAAAACTAATTAGCTATTTACTTGTGTAAATTTGTACGGAACCCTCCACGCGCGAGTCCAAGTCGCTTATGACCGGTTAGAACTTATTTTATTCGATCCGAAATTCGATGGGATTGTGTCGTTTTATTGCGGAACTCCTATGGCCACCTTCCAGCTCCATCATCAGATCCAGACTGCCATATTGATCCAAGTACAAATCAAAGTACTTGCCATTACAAATCTAACGAGACCAAAGACGAGAGGGTTGTGTCGTTTCATTGCGGAGTTCTTGTAGCCACCTTTTAGCTCCATCATCAGACCCTGGTTACCATATAGGATCCAAGTACTCATCAATACAAATCAAATGAGCCCAAACTCGATGGGATTGAGTCGATTTCTTACGAAGTTCCTATGGTAACCTTCCAGCTCCATCGTCAGAACCTGGTTACCATATAGGATCCAAGGAATCGTTAATACAAATCAAACGAGCCCAAATTCGATGGGGTTGTGTCGTTTAACTACAGAGTTCCTAGGACCACGTTCCAGCTCCATCATCAGACCCTGGTTACCATATAGGATCCAAGTAATCGTCATTACATATCAAATGAGCCTAAAGTCGAAGGGTTTATATCGTTTTATTGCGGAGTTCCTATGGCAACCTTCCAGCCCCATCATCAGACCCTGGCTACCATATAGGATGAAAGTACTCATCAATACTAATCAAACGAGCTCAAACTCGATAGGGTCGTATCGTTTAAATGCGGAGTTCCTGTGACCACCTTCCGGCTCCATCATCAGACCCTGTAATGTTTATATTGAAACACTTGATATAGTGAATACTAGATTTATTAGACTTAGAACATGTACATAATATTAAGATTAATCAGACACTGCTTAGGCGGCCACACCTATATCGACAATGAGAATATGACTCACTAGGGTTGTGACCATTAGTTAGTTAGTAACTAGTGATGTGATATTACAACATCCCCCTTGTTAAGTTCAAATTAACCTTTAACAAACAATGTAACATAGGCTGTGGACGGACTTGACTTAAATTCAATTGACAATACAAAGTATCTGACAAGTACTTATTTAGTTTTACAATACAAAACATCTTGGCTTAAATATGACTTAATCTAAAATACACTTTAGTACATTTAATTGATTTCATCAATTAGCCTTCTAGTTGGCTTTACAATTCTACCATAACGGGTTGACTTTTGACCTATGAATTGAGATGAGGATTCTTGAGGT
The DNA here is from genome assembly GCA_958295575.1 of Leucania comma. Classification (NCBI taxonomy): domain Eukaryota; kingdom Metazoa; phylum Arthropoda; class Insecta; order Lepidoptera; family Noctuidae; genus Leucania; species Leucania comma. The sequence continues at coordinate 12,985,985 of OY282486.1, read as the reverse complement.
GCTGACTCCTGACTATCACCTTCCTCTCTCCCCTGCGACGAGTTGGATAACATAGGAGAATATTTATGCCTTAGGTGAATTCTGTTTCTCCTATACCTAACTCCATTGACATCCTCAATGATATATGACCTATTTCCTGTCAACCTTTGTTTGACAATGGCCTGTTCCCAATTATAATTTGGTTTTCTTTTGAAGTAGACATGATCATTGGGATATAATATTGACAATGACTTAGTATTCTTGTTATAATACTTAGACTTTTTTTCATTGTTCTTATTGACACACTCTTTATAATTTTTAAATGTTACAACCTTTGGTTTTAATTTTTTGTATGACATTGGAATGTTATCTCTTAAATTCCTAGACATTAACAATTGTGCTGGAGATGGTAAGTTATTCTTAGGTGTATTTCTATATTGTAATAAGGCTATATATGGGTCAGACGAATTTTCTCTACATTTTTTTAACATATTTTTGACTATTTTGACTGAACTTTCTGCTTGACCATTTGACTGTGAATGATATGGACTAGTTACATTATGTTCTATGTCCCATTCATGTAGGAAATTTTTAAATTCTAATGACTGGAAAGGAGGTCCACCATCTGACACTAATGACAAAGGTATTCCATGACGGGCAAAAATAGACTTTAAATGTGTAATTACATTTTTGGCTGTACTGTTTTTATTTAACAAAGCTATTTCTATGTATTTAGAATAATAATCTGTGACAATTAAATATGTAAGGTTATCAAAATACATTAAATCAATACCAACTTGTTGCCATGGATACTTATTTATTTCAAAATTTTGTAGTGGTTCCTTTTGATTACAAGGTTTATATTTTGCACATATGAGACACTGTTCTACCACATTTTTGATATCAGCTGACATGCTTGGCCAATACAAAGAATCTCTTGCTACTTTTAAACATTTATTTATACCTTGGTGACCTTCGTGGATTTTAGCCAACATTTCTTTATACATAGACTGAGGTACTATTAATTTTGAACCTTTAAACAACAAATCTTTGACTACATGAATTTCAGCTTGTGTACTCCAAAATGGTTTTGCCAATGGACTGACTTTATTTTTATTTTTTGGCCAACCTTCATAATAATATTTCTTTAACAATTGCATAGTTTCATCTTTATTTGTATGTTGTAACAGTTTTGTACTGTATTCCTTTGTGACAGCTAAATTTGAATACATTAAATTGACATGACAAGACATTTCAGATTCATTCTCTGGTATATAATGATCTTTTAAGGCTGCTCTAGACAATGTATCTGATATATACATCTGCTTTCCTGGGACATGTATAACTTTCAAATCATATTTTTGTAAAGTTAACATCATTCGCTGTAATCTAGCTGGTACATCATGTAACGGTTTATCAAATAAGTAGACTAAGGGTTTATGATCAGTATGGGCAGTTACTCTATGACCATATACATACTGGTGAAACTTTTCACAACCAAATTGTATTGCTAACAATTCTTTCTCAATTTGAGCATACCTAGACTGAGTTTCTGTTAATGTTTTTGAACTATAAGCAATGGGTTTATTGTTTTGTAAAATGACTGCTCCCAATGCTGACTTAGACGAATCTACTGACAAGACTAATGGAATATTGGGGTTATAATGAGCTAAGACTGGTGACTTTGTGATTTCATCTATTAAGCTCTTAAGACATTTACTGTGATTTTCATCCCAAGTCCAGACTGAATCTTTTTTCAAAAGATTTCTTAAAATTTGAGTTTTTTCTGACAAATTGCTAATAAAGGGACCTAAATAGTTGATCATACCTAAAATTCTTTGCAATTCTTTGACATTTTGTGGTGTAGGCATATTGACAATTGCTTTTACTTTTTCTTGATCGACCCTAGCACCATGTTTACTAAAAACATAACCTAAAAAACAGACTTCAGAAACTAGAAATTTACATTTAGACTTATTGAACTTTAAATTGACTTGACGTGCTCTTTGCATGACTTTATGTAATCTCTCATTATGTATGGCCTCATTCGGTCCATAGACAAGAATGTCATCGATGAATATTAAGACTCCTTCTAAATCACCAAACAAATTCATCATAACTCTCTGAAATATTTCTGATGATGCATTTATACCAAAAGGCAATCTTAAATATTTATATCTACCAAAGGGTGTTTGAAAGGTACATAAATCAGAACTATATTCATCTAATCTTAACATCCAGAATCCTGAAAAAGCATCTAAATGAGAGAAACATTCAGCTCCAACTAACTGAGATCTTATCTCATCAATTGACTTAAGTGGATAGATTTCCCTTATAATATTCTTATTTAAATTTCTAGGATCTAAACAAATTCTCAACTGACCTGAATTCTTGACAGTAATTACTATGCTATTCACCCATTCTGTAGGCTTAGTGACTTTTTCAATCACCTGCATTCTTTCCATGCGATCCAACTCTTCGCGAAGTTTATCGAGCAACGCAAATGGTACTCTCCTGGGAGGATCCACACATGGCACTGCATCAGGTTTGAGTTTCAGGTGACAGACAGGAGGCAGACATCCAAGACCCTGGAATACATCATTGTATTGTGTAAGAATTTGTTGACAAAAATTTTGTTTTGACACTGAAAAAACTCTTTTAATTATACCTAATTTCTCACAAGTGGGAAGACCTAGGACATTTGGACAAACTAAATCTGCGACTATAAATACTATATTTTCTATAATAGTACTGTTATTCAAGGTTAAGCTGCATCTGACATTGACTTTACCAATTATGGGTATTGACTTGCCACCAAATCCAGTGACATTTATCTGACATTTGACAAGTGTCATTTGAGAATGACGTTTTAAACAAAGAAAAGTTTGTTTTGACATTATGTTAAGATCAGCTCCTGAATCAATGATACAACTAATTTGTGTATGACCTACTAGAATGTTTATGTTCCATGACTGATTAGAATAGTATTTGTTTTGTGTTGTATCTACTGTGTTGACTTGTTGACTTTGTGGTGATGTGATTGATGTACTTGTTCTAAGTGTAACAAATGACTTTTGATGAAATGGTTTTGTTATGATAGTGAGTGATTCCTCAGACATGTGTCTGTGTTCATCATTGAGATATGAACTTTGACTTTGACTATATTTATTTGACTTCTTTGACTTGACACTGAATCTCTCAGACTGGTGATTGCATTCATCACCGAGGCTATTTTTGGACCTCTCAGATATTACATTTTCACCACTTTCATCATTGAGACATGACTTATAATATTTTTTATGACAATGTGAGTCTACATGAGATCTCTCAGATATGACACCAATCTCATCATCGGAATCATTCCTAGACTGTGACTGGCCATTATATGACCACCCTGACTGTGATTGTCGGTGTAGTTGCATAGTGTGTGACGGTGTGCCTATTGACTTGACATGTTTATGTGACTTTAAATGACTGTTGGATTGACTTGACTTATGACTTATAATTCCAACAAAATTATCTTGACTATAATTATGACTAAATGACACTAAGCGACTGACTTTTCTATTTGTGAAACAATACTTAGCAAAATGACCAAAAGATTTACATGACCTGCATTTGACTCCTTGCGCTGGGCACTTGTAGCGGTGAGACTGCCCACAGCGGCTACACGTCCTCGAGCGCTTTTCAGGGTTGGGAGACTGTTTTCCTTTGTTGGGTGACTTCCCTGCGCCAGATCCCTGCTGACCGACTGGTGAAGCTCGCTGTCGACGTTCCCCTCGACTACGGCTCCTCCGACGTAGATGCATGACATTTTCCGTATTTTCCTTTGTAGAACCATTGAGCATCTTTTCTGCATCCTGCTGAGCAACGATGAGTGTCCTTGCTAGTTCTCGCATCCTCTGGTATGTCAGATCAGGTTCCTGCAGCAATCTCTGACGGACATGTGCTAAATCTAGATTTAGATTTGCGATAAAAATATCCCTGATGAGTGATTCCCTGAGCGTTCCAAATTCGCATTCTTGACTTTTATTTTCTAGATCTGCCAGGAATCCCTCGATGGACTCGGATTTCTGTTGTCTCCTTGTGAAGAAACTATAACGGCACATGGTCAAGTTTCTCCTAGGCTCAAAATAATGGTCGAATTTTTCTTTGACATCCAGTATCGTGGTCTCTTCTAATTTGAGGTTAAAAGTGTTAAATATATTTAAACCGTTCTCACCAATGAGATGGAGTAAAATGGCGATCTTGCGTTTTTCACCTGCCCTGTCCAGACCTGTGGCTAACAAATACAGCTCAAATTGCTGCCACCAGCGTTTCCATGCTTCCGCATTGTTGTTTGTTGAATCTGAGGTGATTTTCAAGGCTTTAATCGCATTGTTCAGACTTTGTTCAAAATGGCTACCGCTTTTGACTGTTGATGAGTGGTCCATTTTTTTCGCGATTTTCTTCGTGTTTTTGGATTCTTCACTTCTGACACCATGTAATGTTTATATTGAAACACTTGATATAGTGAATACTAGATTTATTAGACTTAGAACATGTACATAATATTAAGATTAATCAGACACTGCTTAGGCGGCCACACCTATATCGACAATGAGAATATGACTCACTAGGGTTGTGACCATTAGTTAGTTAGTAACTAGTGATGTGATATTACAACAGCTACCATGTAGGATGAAAGTACTCGTCAATACAAACTAATCGAGCCCAAATTCGATGGGGTTTTGTAGTTTAAGTGCGGAGTTCCTGTGACCACCTTCCAGCTCCATCATCAGACCTTGGTTATCATATAGGATGAAAGTACTCGTCAATACAAATCAAACGAGCCCAAATTCGATGGGGTTGTATCGTTTAACTGCGGAGTTCCTTTGATCACCTTCCGGCTCCATCATCAGACCCTGGCTATCATACAAGATCAAAGTACGCGTCAATACTAATCAAACGAGCCCAAACTCGATGGGGTTGTATTGTTATATTGCTGAGTTCCTATGGCTACCTTCCAGCTCCATCATCAGATCAGCTCTACGTCATCATAATGTTGCATTGTCACCCGATTTACATATGCATGTAAAATTTCAGCTCAATCGGTTGAAGATATCTGCTTCAAAATTGAGTTGCAAGATTTGAGCCGAACATTCATAGTTACATACAGTGCAAGCTAATAGAAAGCTTGTAAAAAAGACTCAAGAGATAGATGATGTAATATAAGGTTTCGTGGATTCTTCTTTTTTTATCAAACTTTTGCTACTGATTTTACCTTTCCTGTCTTTGATAGTAACGTGGGACGAGATGCAGAATAATAAATATAACCAATAATAAATTACAAATAAAAAAACTTTTTAAAAACAAGCTTTCAATTAAATGGGCTAAAAAGAATAAAATAAACTTTTCCTTTATAACTTTTACTATCAATTTATAACGGCATTACACGATTTATATGATATAAAAGCTTGTCGCGAGATTTTGAAAATATTAAAATCAATAGATGAAGTTATTTAATGAATGAAGTTGTGTATTTACACAGTTAAATCTTGCGACAAGCTTTTATATCATATAAATCGTGTAATGCCGTTATAAATTGATAGTAAAAGTTATAAAGGAAAAGTTTATTTTATTCTTTTTAGCCCATTTAATTGAAAGCTTGTTTTTAAAAAGTTTTTTTATTTGTAATTTATTTTTTACTTTTTAGTTATACCTTATTTAAATCACAATTGTATTCTCAGCAAATCCTTTCATTTGTTACCTATATTATAGAAAAGCATAAGAAACTTAGTCTGCTATCTTTAGAAGTCTGCCAGGTTTTTTTTTATGGTAGGTAAAATCATCCAATGACATCCCCCGCCCTTGGGCTTGGTTCGGTCTATTACCTTACGGTTGGACAGCGAGCTACCCATTGCCCGCTGTCCACAAGCCCGCGCCTACGGTGGCAGGAAATCGGGATCGGAATCGCAACGGCTGCGGCGTGAGCGCCGTTGCCTGATGCGGTCGGCCTCCTCTTTTGCTAGCATTACTGCTTCGCAGAAGGAGGCGACCACTTGAGAAGTCTACCAGGTTGGTTTATGAAACAAAAATGATGAGTGGTGTATCGTAAGACTAACAAACAACCTAACTTCCATGAAATAGCCAATTGCGAAGTTGTGTGGCTGGAAAGACCTCACGGCGCTCTCAGCTTCCGCACGACGCAGGTGCTTACCGAACACGGAAAGTTCGCTAAGTACCTGTTCCGGATTCGTGCGGAGGATTCGCCCGGGTGTCGCCACTGTGCGGAACACCCGGAGGACACGGTGGAGCACACTGTAGAGGTGTGCCCCGCCTGGGCGGAGCATCGCCGTGTCCTCGTGGGGGTGATCGGCGGCAGCGATCTCTCTCGCCGGGCCTTGGTTCAGGCCATGGTCCGTAGTGAGGAGGGATGGCAGGCAGTCGCCTCCTGCAGACCGCATCATGCAGAGGCAACGGGGCGCTCGCCCCAGCCGCCGCCGGGATTCCGATCCCGATTTCCGGCCACCGTAGGCGCGGGCTTGCGGACGGCGTGCAATGGGTAGCACGCTGTCCGATCGTCCGGTAACCGGCCGGACCGAGCCCAAGTCGTCGACGGCGCGTTCTGTTCCCGCGCGCCTCAAGGACCGTAGAGGCCCAGCCTGCTAACTGCAGGCAGGCAGGGTCGAAGCCTGCTGGGGTCAAGGGCCGTTTTCTGAGAGGAAGGCTCAGCCCCGGCACTATAGGCAACGAAGGAACGGGGTAGGTTTTTAGTCAGTAAGAGTCTGACACTATTTCCCGCTCCGCCCAAGGGCGGGATCTGTCATTGGATGATTTTACCTACCATAATCACAAATATTGGGAAATGTGGAGAAGATTCACGCACCGTAAAAAGATTGACGCTCTTGAAATGTGACGCAGGAGGCGTCTACTGAGGATAAAACAGACTGTTCACCGTACTAACCTTTTCATTCTTAAAGAGCTTTGCATCAAAACAAAAACTTTTGTCGATTGTGCAAAAGCGAATTTTTAAAATGTTTGGATATATCATACGCAATGAAAGCTCTTTGGAAAGTTTAGTGGTACAGGGAAGAGTAGAGGGCCTACGTTCTCGCGGCCAATGGCCTATCAGATGGACAGGGTTCACCCTTGTTTGATAGAACAACCGACACAAAAGCCGACAACAAAAGCCGAAGCTGCGGTGGTGAGCGAAAGCCGTCTGCGACGATTAGCACGCGCGGGACCGCCGGAGGCTCGTAGCGCCGGAGCCGTGACAGAAACCCTGCCTGCTGCATGTTGCATGCTTGCTTGAATGCTGCATGCTGCATGCTTGCTTGCATGCTTGCGTGCATGCTGCATGCTTGCTTGTTTGCTGCATGCCTGCTTGCATGCTGCATGCTTGCTTGTTTGCTGCATGCCTGCTTGCATGCTTGCTTGCATGCTGTATGCTTGCTTGCTTGATGCTAGGATGAAGCAAGCAATAATTATTTCATTGTTATACCTATAAAAATATGTTTTATTATCATTATGCGTAAATAAATTTATGCTTTAGGATATTATGCTTAAAAAGTTATGCTTTTATTCGGCGAAATGAAATTAGTTCAAATAAATAATTACGCTAAATAAAAATTTACCAATGAATTATTCGGTCAAAGGAATAATTCTTCGAAATGACTTTATTGCAACTAAAATTCGATTTAGTAATATTATATCAAACGTTGTTCTATCAAACAAGGGTGAACCGATGGACAGACCTCACTAAATCATCTTCGAAGTGTTCCCTCATTGAATGTACACGAAGTGTCATGAATAGAGAGAGATAGAGAAGTCTCTCAAAAGCCGCAACCAAGCTACCAGACGATCCATGACCACTACCACTCCACCAAGAGTATGACTGAGAAAAAGGAGAATATTGGATTTAGAGTAATGTCACTTTATTTCTCATGTTACTCTCTGCAAGCCCTTTCAATTGGTACCTATTTTGTAGGACTGTGTTAAAACTAATTAGCTATTTACTTGTGTAAATTTGTACGGAACCCTCCACGCGCGAGTCCAAGTCGCTTATGACCGGTTAGAACTTATTTTATTCGATCCGAAATTCGATGGGATTGTGTCGTTTTATTGCGGAACTCCTATGGCCACCTTCCAGCTCCATCATCAGATCCAGACTGCCATATTGATCCAAGTACAAATCAAAGTACTTGCCATTACAAATCTAACGAGACCAAAGACGAGAGGGTTGTGTCGTTTCATTGCGGAGTTCTTGTAGCCACCTTTTAGCTCCATCATCAGACCCTGGTTACCATATAGGATCCAAGTACTCATCAATACAAATCAAATGAGCCCAAACTCGATGGGATTGAGTCGATTTCTTACGAAGTTCCTATGGTAACCTTCCAGCTCCATCGTCAGAACCTGGTTACCATATAGGATCCAAGGAATCGTTAATACAAATCAAACGAGCCCAAATTCGATGGGGTTGTGTCGTTTAACTACAGAGTTCCTAGGACCACGTTCCAGCTCCATCATCAGACCCTGGTTACCATATAGGATCCAAGTAATCGTCATTACATATCAAATGAGCCTAAAGTCGAAGGGTTTATATCGTTTTATTGCGGAGTTCCTATGGCAACCTTCCAGCCCCATCATCAGACCCTGGCTACCATATAGGATGAAAGTACTCATCAATACTAATCAAACGAGCTCAAACTCGATAGGGTCGTATCGTTTAAATGCGGAGTTCCTGTGACCACCTTCCGGCTCCATCATCAGACCCTGGCTACCATGTAGGATGAAAGTACTCGTCAATACAAACTAATCGAGCCCAAATTCGATGGGGTTTTGTAGTTTAAGTGCGGAGTTCCTGTGACCACCTTCCAGCTCCATCATCAGACCTTGGTTATCATATAGGATGAAAGTACTCGTCAATACAAATCAAACGAGCCCAAATTCGATGGGGTTGTATCGTTTAACTGCGGAGTTCCTTTGATCACCTTCCGGCTCCATCATCAGACCCTGGCTATCATACAAGATCAAAGTACGCGTCAATACTAATCAAACGAGCCCAAACTCGATGGGGTTGTATTGTTATATTGCTGAGTTCCTATGGCTACCTTCCAGCTCCATCATCAGATCAGCTCTACGTCATCATAATGTTGCATTGTCACCCGATTTACATATGCATGTAAAATTTCAGCTCAATCGGTTGAAGATATCTGCTTCAAAATTGAGTTGCAAGATTTGAGCCGAACATTCATAGTTACATACAGTGCAAGCTAATAGAAAGCTTGTAAAAATAGGACGAGTTGATGAATTAGTCTGCGTGTCTATACCGAAATGTTAACTATCTTAGCAATTACTGGGCATCAGACACCCAGCGTTGGGTTTCAGCTGACAATCCGCAGTGTCACAAAGACGAGGGTAAACCAAACAAATATTTAATTAAATATTGATATGTATACTCCATCTGTTTAAGTACTGAACTAAACGTAAACAATTTTGATTTGTTTTTTTATCTCAAATAAATCGTATAGAAGACATACAAAGGTTATTTAAATTTTGCTAGTTACTTAACATCGGTTTAAGTAAATAGCTAATTGTAAAAACTAGATAACATTTTTAGACAATTTTTAGATAAAAGACATTGTGAAGATTGTTTACATATAGTTAACTACCTAAACAGATGGAGTATAGTCAATAATGTGTTGAGTAGACAAATTAAGCTTGTAACCTAATTAGACTGTTATTGTGTACGAATCTTTCATGTCTCTTACCATTAAAAATTATTGGCAATGTGATAAAATACACGAAATTTGTTGGAGAAAAAAAAATAGCGAATCATCACAAAAACAACATTCTCCTATATATTATAAAAAACACATTGACAATTATTTTTTTCAAATCAGTTAATAAGTCTTCATTACTCAAGCCCCAAGCGAACGGCGTTGATGGAAAGCAACGATATATCCAACGATAAGTGCGCTTAGTTAGAAGTAATGTATTCGCTCTGACTTGACTTAAAGATCTCGAGCTTGTCAGCAAACACAGAATTCGGAACAACTGTAAAATTATATTATATTAAATGTGGAAGAAGAAGAGAATAAAACGATTAGGAAACAATTTGGAGATGACGTACTGAACTTAAAAACCATTTAAAATAATGTTGATGTGATGTTATTGAATGGAAATCTTATTTGGGAAGGAAATCGACTCGTGTCTCCGAGTGTCATTCATTTGAGAAGACTACCTAAGAAATCACACAAGTAATTGGTTGAGGAAAATTTTGAGCGTATACATATATTATTTAAAAAACTTGTCATTCTTTAGTATTGTTGGTGTGTTTACAAACATGTAAATTCACATATGCTAATAGTCGAACCCGAAACAATATCTGTAGACTATACAAATATTTGCACAGTATATAGGATTCAAACGCGCAACTCCTTCCACCATATTGCGCCTGCCGTGTCGGAACTAATAAATTTTCTAAACTTACTTTAATACAGATTTATTTAGTTGAGTTGGAACTTGGAAGGAAAAAAGTCAAGTTGGATTGTTAAAATATGAACTTTATCGGTTTTTTTTTTTAACTTTATCGGGTTGAAATATACCCAAGTTTTATGTATACAAGAGATTATTTGTTTTATCATGCTTACTATGCCCATGATAAAATTTACAACAGCACTTGAGTATATCAACTTATACACACGTTTTCAAATGTCTACTAGATATTTTATCTAATCGCCATAATAACAAAATATTGTCTAGTTCGTTTGTGCAGAGTCACTATGATGGTAAACTAATTGATTACGCTTGAGGGTCATTCACGTAAGTGGTGCCGGATATATACGATATTGCTACTACTTGAACTCAATATACCGATAAAGTAATCAATGCATGAGAACTTGTTAAGTGCGTGATTTGCATATTTTCGCACGTGTCTTAATAAAAAAGTAACACGTGTTGGTTCAAGGTTAACTAATACTTGTTGAGATCAACCCGCGAATGAATTACAATTCAAAAAGAAGAACAATATCTTATATAATCAAAACAGGTAATCAAAAACCTGAATTGACTGCCATATTTTAAGTACATACGCAAAAATATTGCCCACTTAAGGAGCCTTACGTATGATTAGCCGATGAAGCTAAGAGACCGAAAAATATCTATGGCAGCTTGAGCATGTGATGTATGACGGTGGCACTTAGCATCTCCATACTTCAGCAACCAACATACCGTTGGTCCAGTAACATATGAGCTCACTGTTATAGTATTATTAGCCTTATTGATAGTATCTTTAGATGAGATTGGAGTCGTTTATAGATTGCACAAGTTTGTTAGCAAAAACCATATTGCTGAGATCAAAGTTATAATTTCTTAAAGTATTTTACTCGTACTTGTAAATTTTGTTTATATCAGCTTTTTGGTGAAGTTTTGCTGAAATGGAAATTTTTAGAGCGATGTTTGATGTTACGCGAATAGATAGGAAATAAAGTCTGAAAATGACACCAATGACTGAAAAGTTTCGTGGAAATCGGTTATCTTGTCAAAGTCATGAGAGGAATGTCTTAAGTTTTAATAAGCTATTGAATAATTTCCAGGTCATAGTATAAAATAACACATATAAAATAAAGACAAGATAAAGAAACTAGAAAACTAAGTATATAGCTAATGTTTATTTCTAAACAAACTCCTTGCACCTTACCTGTGAAAAGAGAGTAAGAAATAAAGAGATATAGATGACTTATTTATTTATTTACACTTTATTGTACAACAAGATTACTATTATTATAAAGGGAAACCATGATGTTGTGTGTAAGACACTGGTAAAAAACTATTTACAAAAAAAATACAACCGACTACAATGTAAAAAGAACACAAAAAAATGAAAAATAACTTTAATTTTGGAACAAAAAAAAAAAAGTCGATGTTTTTCTACATCGAAGTTGGTTTTATTTAAAAAAATTTTGTAAAAATTTTTTCACTAGGTACTCTATATCTATCCTTACCTACCTTCCGGCCTCATCATCAGAACAGTTCTATGTATCCCCTCCTCTTCCTTCATTCAGTCACCGGCTACATGTATAAACAGCAGTTGGTGTTCCTTCGAAGTTCATCATCAGATCAAAACAATATTTATATGGGACGAACCAGGGAACATAATCTCACAAGCAAAATAAAAATTTTCAAAATCGGTCTACAACTGACCGAAGTATCGGTGAACATAGAACCTCCTCAATTATAAATATACATAATACACTTGTATAATACTATGTATTATTATTATTTTTTAGTTTGAATTAAATTTGCTTGAAATACACCGCAGACTATCCCCTTATCTAATTTAGGTTCTGATAGTCCATCATAAGGTTGTCTGGTAGATATCGCTGTCAGCGATGAGATCGCCATTGTACCCTTAGATTTAAGTTTCCGTGAAATTGTTACTATTTTGGTGTGCAATAAAGTTTATTCTATTCTATTCACCTCCTTTTCGAAGTAGGTTCAAAAGTAATTTTGTTTTACGCGGTGCTGGTATTGTCAGGCGGTAGTAAGTTGTTGCCTAGCTACATTAACATTCGCACGAGTTACAAACGTGACCTCAATTTATCTTCCATGACATGCGTTTCTTTGCCAAGAGCATCGTTATCTGTGTCGTAACTAATGTTTATATAATCTAAATAATGTTTAATATGTTTCCTGATAACCATAATTTATTTAATTGAAGAGATATTAGGAGTCTGGTTGGTGTCTGACGCATTCTATCAGGCTATCGCTAAAAATGGATGGTCACATACATCGTCAAAAAGTTTATCTGGCCATATCACGATACTAAGCGATGAGCAAACGACTGATAGAGAGATAATAGTTTATTTTGTTACGGTAATTTTTTTGTTACTACAATTTTCTATATCAAATTGTAATAATAACATTCCATAATTTTCAAACAACACCATTTATTACAAACTAAGCGATTATCTAGCTGCGTGTTCGGTGTAGTTTAGGTTCTACTAAAATAATAATTACGGGTCTGGTGTGTTTTTTTTTTTATGGTAGGTAAAATCATCCAATGACAAATTCCGCCCTTGAGCGGGGCGGGAGATAGTGTCAGACTCTTACTGACTAAAAACCTACCCCGTTCCTTCGTTGCCGATCATACCGGGGCCGAGCCTTCTAGTAGTAGTTATTTTAATAGTAGCTACACTACACCGGACAAGTCGCTAAGTAGTCAAAATACAAATGTCAAAACGGGCCTTTTATTTTTTGACAACTTTAATCTCATTTCTTTCGGCTGTGCGTCAATAATTATGTCAGTCTGTGAGTTTCTCCTTTTGTCTATAGGTACACCGTTAAATTTTGATCGTTGTAATACCGTGGAGAGTCGATTCGGTACAAGAAACACTATCGATTTGTAAAGATGAGATTAAAAAATATAGCTTTTTTTTAACTCGAATTAATTTACGCATGTACGAAATTAATTTCTTTAAGTTAACGAGTCAATGACCTTGTAGGGAGTTGTCGGTCGTTTCGTACTAACTACCTACAGTTTATTGGCCTCGATCAGCTGACATTTACTTAAAGAAATCAATTTCATACATGCGTAAATTAATTCGAGTTTTAAAAAAATGTACTTAATTTTTTTTTTCATCTTTACAAATCGATAGGGTTTTATGTACCGAATCGACCCTCCGCGATATTAAAACGACCAAAATTTAACCGTGTATAGATGAATTGACTAAATTTATATTAAGTAGCATCAATGACATTGTTTTATTGCAATATACTAAACTTATAATCTAATTAACGCCACCAATAACAAAGTAGAGAAAATTCCGATCCTTAAATTCTTTGGATGTATTACCGCGTATTTTTGAAGTCGTACAAACTCGGGACATTAAGGAAATGGACAAGGAAAGATGGCTCACATTCCTTGTTATATTTGACTTTGATAAATTGTTGTTTTGATCGTTAATCATACATAACTAAAAAGTTTACTATACACCGTTCAATTTTGGTCGTTTTAATTCCGTAGATGGTCGATTCGGTACATGAAACACTATCGATTTGTAAAGATAAAATTAAAAAATAAAGTACTGTTTTTCTAAAAGTCGAGGTAATATACGCATGCACGAAATTATTATTTTTTAAGTAAACAAGTCAATGACCTTGTTGGTAGTTGTCGGTCATTGCGTACTAACTACCTACAGTTCATTGGCCTCGCTCAGCTGACGTTTACTAAAAGAAATTAATTTCGTACATGTCTGAATTAATTCGATTTAAAAAAAAAAGTACTTTATTTTTTAATTTACAAATCGATAGTGTTTCATGTACCTAATCGACCCTTCGTGGGATTAAAACGACCAAAATTTTACGGTGATAACTAGTACTTTGTCCGCGATTCCATTCGCGAGAATGTTTTCATAGTGTAAATTTATATTTTTTTTATGTTTGTTACCTCACAATTCCGTCATTTATCGAGCGATTTGCAAAATTCTTCTTCCAGATTGGTACATTTTTTTTCAAAATCCACTTGTAATGATAATTATGATCTATGAGGTATTGAGAAAACTCCTCAAATATAATTGTAGGCAATTACTGTACATATAATAGTGATTTTGGTATTTTTATTAAGAGCATCTAGTATCAAAAAGTATCATTTTGTGCAGTGGAACTGATGAAGACCAGAAATGGCCAACAGAACTTCATTCTCAAATAGATATCACAATGAAGATAGTTAAGCAATTCTGGCAATCATCATCATCATCATCATTTCAGCCGAAAAACATCCACTGTTGGAGATTGGCCTTTCCCCAAGTGTCGCCACAATGAACAGTCCTGTGGCAATTTTTTTTTTCTAGCCATTACTGTCCCACTGCTGGGCAAAGTCCTCCCCCAAATCCTTCCAGACATTCTTATCCCGCGCAGTCTCGAACCAGTCCTTATGGTACGCGTCCAGGTCATCTTGCCACCTCTTTCTAGGCCGGCCTCGACGGCGCTTACCCTCTGCAGGAACCCTGTGGCAATACAAAATAAATAAATGATTCTGAATACTTGTGTTTAAAATGGTGTCATCGAATTGATCAAATGATAATGATGGAGCCAGAAGCTTGGCAACACAACTCTGGAATTAATCAATGTATCCTAGCCGTATTTAGGCTTATTAGAATTTTCATGAGATACACATTGGCTATAAGGTACTATCGAACTGATTTGATGATGGAGCCGGAAGGTGGAAGATAAGTACGGAAACTTCATAATAAAACAATGTATACTAGAGGTGTTTGGGTTTATTAAAGTTGTCATGAGATATAGGCATTCTGGTTAAAATTTTATTGCAACTAAAAACAGTGAAATAGAAAAATTTTTACAAACAAAACCCACTTCACTACAAAAATACAAAAAAATACTAAAACGATCAATTTAACTAATTTCAGGAGTTGTTGTTTAATAAAAAAAAAAAAAATACTAGAGACACCGACATCCGAAATTAACATTATTTTGATCGTTTTAGTGTTTTTTTTTTTCGTACAGAGTGCCTAGTTTGAGTTTATTTTACGTAAACGCGATCGTCACGTTTATGACGTTCGGCGCACCGATTGGCCTACTCGAAGCTCTTAGCCAATCAGAGAGCCAAACGCGGTAAACGTTTCGATCGCGTTAACGTTAAAACAACTCGCACTCAGCACACTGAAGTCGGTTATTATTTTTTAAGTAATTTTATTTTTTTGTTTATTTACCGATCATTACTTATACATCATTTTAAATAATAAAGTGACCTAAAAATTTTCAACAAATTTTGAAAGGGCTCTCTCAAGTTTTTTCAAGGACTTACTGAGACCGATACACTCAATAAGAACAAAACTGGGTCTATGTTCAGCCGTAGATGTCTTCATCATCATCATCATCATCATCATTTCAGCCCAAAGACGACCACTGCTAAACATAGCCCCCCCCCCTCCCCCGCCAAGCGTCGCCACAATAGCCCGTCCTGTGCGTTTCGCATCGGTCAGGATTCCCGCAACCCTCACCAGACCTGCCCCCCTAGCCAAGTTACAATCGTTTCGTTTTGCGTTGACGCTTGTAGTTGGCCACGCCCTCAACTTCTTTATTCGAATAAACCAATTGGGGGCGTAGCCAACTCCAAGCGTTAACGAAAAACGAAACGATTATAACTTGGCTAGGGGGGCAGGTCATCATGGCCGTGAACTAAGCAGATCATTTTCCAGCAGAGCATGAAAAAATTAGAGTTCTACTCGCATGTTCTGGAGTTCCTGATACTTTTTCGGAAAACTTCTGCTGTTTTTCTTGATAGTTTTGCTTTTTGCTAGAAAATGATCTGCTAAGTTCACGGCCATCAGGTCATCGGTCTACCTTGTGGTACCTATACCAGATTTTTTTTTGAGAGAGACGACTTTCTTCAAAAATATGATTCACATTCAAAAACATCACATCAACATTATTTTAACAGTTTTTTTCACGTCCTGTACGGTCCATATTGTTACATCACTATTTGAGCCGAAAAACGTCCACTGTCTTTTGTATCTCGCATACATCGGATTCCCGTGACCGCCACCAAGTCACCGGTCCACCTTGTGGTCTTACCTACACCTGATTTTTTTAATAATAAAAGTCGTCATTTAATATTATCACCATTTATTTTCTAAAACTAATGTAATAAATACTAGTAAGATACTTAGGGCCAAATTCACCAAGAAACTAATCGCGATTATATAAACAAAACGCAGTTTGAGCTCCTAATCGAGATTATAGCTTTATTTTGCGTTTCACCGCTATGAATTAAACCTAGTTTAACCTAAACTAGGTTTCAATTCTTTTGTTGTCGCCCATGTTTACGACACGGGTCTTTAAACTAGATTACGCTGAGCTCAGTTTAGCTGAACTCAGTTTTTATATTGAATGGTGAAATCAGCCCTTAAAAGCTAACATTAAGTTCTCTTTAATGAATTACATTTGGAGGCACGAACCGACTTCCTTCCCAAATAGGATTCGCATTTAAAAATATCACATCAACATTATTGTTACAAAGTTTCTTCACGTCCGGTACGGCTAGTCCAATTGTTTCCTAATTACTTTATTATTATCACAATTATTCATACTACTAAATTTCTTATAAAAAAAAGTCTATAGTTATTAGGTATATACGTTAACATATTTAAAAAACACAGCCATTAATTATCTATAGGTTTTACAATAGAATGGCATTAAATCAATAACAACCATTTTTAAAAAAAAATAAAATAGATACTAAAATACAAATTACGGAATAGAAATTCATAACCGAAACATCACTTTAACGTCTCACATTTTGACTTTCTGACAAACAATAAATTTTGTAGGTTATACAATTATTTATTCTATATGAGAATTCAATACTTTAATTAGAAATCTTCGCAAAACATCATTTACTACTAATAGTAACATTTCACTAAGAAAAGAACTTTACAAAACAACATTTACTTTTACTACAAGCACTAGACCAAAAAAAAAACTTTACAAAAAAACATTTACTATTTTTAGCATTACACTAAAAAAAGAACTTTACAAAACAAGATTTACTTTTACTACTAGCACTGCACTAAAAAACGAACTTTACAAAACAACATTTACTACTAGCATTACACTAAAAACAGAACTTTAGAAAAACAACATTTTACGTACTCTTAACTTTAGCTTTAATGATATAATTGGTTGTAATGAACTTATATAAACTATAAACTATACCGGCTACAACCAAAAATATGGCAAATAAGGCTGAGAGTACGACAGCAACCAGTTCTAACTCAAGGTACTGCGCCCACGACATGTTGGCGGCGGGAGCACGGAGATGTTTAGCACCACCGTGACGCAACACGTGCTCGATCCACCATATTCCACGGTCTAATGGCTTCATCGGTTGATCCAGCATCAGGTTCCTTAGTTGAACTATATTTTTGCGGTAGCTGAAATTCAAAGAAGAATGGTTATTTATTTGATATAAGAAAACGTACCATAGGTTTTTTTTTTTTTTTTTTTTTGGTAGGTAAAATCATCCAATGACGAATCCCGCCCTTGGGTGGGGCGGGAAACAGTGTCAGATTTTTACTGCATCTTTAAGAAATAATATAATATATATATAATGGCAAAGGGCAAGTAAAGGAAGGTTTGGGCAAAATTGTTAAAACGTGACGTCTTCCGAATTTCTGCCGTTTTTTGCTTATTTATATTTATATATTTATTTATTAAAACTTCATGCAACACAAAGGTACATAGGCGGACTTAATACCTTAGGCATTCTCTACCAGTCAACCAAGGGTGGTGAAGAGAAAACGTGGCAGGTGCATAAAAAAAGGATTAATGAAAACAAGGATTCAAATATATATACAAATAAAATAAACATACATATATACTTAATATAATATATACCTACAAATACATACATTTATAAAAAGTAAAAGAAAGAGGTTGTTTTGTTTTATTTGTTTACCAGAAGTAATAAATTACAAATAAAAAAACTTTTTAAAAACAAGCTTTCAATTAAATGGGCTAAAAAGAATAAAATAAACTTTTCCTTTATAACTTTTACTATCAATTTATAACGGCATTACACGATTTATATGATATAAAAGCTTGTCGCGAGATTTTGAAAATATTAAAATCAATAGATGAAGTTATTTAATGAATGAAGTTGTGTATTTACACAGTTAAATCTTGCGACAAGCTTTTATATCATATAAATCGTGTAATGCCGTTATAAATTGATAGTAAAAGTTATAAAGGAAAAGTTTATTTTATTCTTTTTAGCCCATTTAATTGAAAGCTTGTTTTTAAAAAGTTTTTTTATTTGTAATTTATTTTTTACTTTTTAGTTATACCTTATTTAAATCACAATTGTATTCTCAGCAAATCCTTTCATTTGTTACCTATATTATAGAAAAGCATAAGAAACTTAGTCTGCTATCTTTAGAAGTCTGCCAGGTTTTTTTTTATGGTAGGTAAAATCATCCAATGACATCCCCCGCCCTTGGGCTTGGTTCGGTCTATTACCTTACGGTTGGACAGCGAGCTACCCATTGCCCGCTGTCCACAAGCCCGCGCCTACGGTGGCAGGAAATCGGGATCGGAATCGCAACGGCTGCGGCGTGAGCGCCGTTGCCTGATGCGGTCGGCCTCCTCCTTTGCTAGCATTACTGCTTCGCAGAAGGAGGCGACCACTTGAGAAGTCTACCAGGTTGGTTTATGAAACAAAAATGATGAGTGGTGTATCGTAAGACTAACAAACAACCTAACTTCCATGAAATAGCCAATTGCGAAGTTGTGTGGCTGGAAAGACCTCACGGCGCTCTCAGCTTCCGCACGACGCAGGTGCTTACCGAACACGGAAAGTTCGCTAAGTACCTGTTCCGGATTCGTGCGGAGGATTCGCCCGGGTGTCGCCACTGTGCGGAACACCCGGAGGACACGGTGGAGCACACTGTAGAGGTGTGCCCCGCCTGGGCGGAGCATCGCCGTGTCCTCGTGGGGGTGATCGGCGGCAGCGATCTCTCTCGCCGGGCCTTGGTTCAGGCCATGGTCCGTAGTGAGGAGGGATGGCAGGCAGTCGCCTCCTGCAGACCGCATCATGCAGAGGCAACGGGGCGCTCGCCCCAGCCGCCGCCGGGATTCCGATCCCGATTTCCGGCCACCGTAGGCGCGGGCTTGCGGACGGCGTGCAATGGGTAGCACGCTGTCCGATCGTCCGGTAACCGGCCGGACCGAGCCCAAGTCGTCGACGGCGCGTTCTGTTCCCGCGCGCCTCAAGGACCGTAGAGGCCCAGCCTGCTAACTGCAGGCAGGCAGGGTCGAAGCCTGCTGGGGTCAAGGGCCGTTTTCTGAGAGGAAGGCTCAGCCCCGGCACTATAGGCAACGAAGGAACGGGGTAGGTTTTTAGTCAGTAAGAGTCTGACACTATTTCCCGCTCCGCCCAAGGGCGGGATCTGTCATTGGATGATTTTACCTACCATAATCACAAATATTGGGAAATGTGGAGAAGATTCACGCACCGTAAAAAGATTGACGCTCTTGAAATGTGACGCAGGAGGCGTCTACTGAGGATAAAACAGACTGTTCACCGTACTAACCTTTTCATTCTTAAAGAGCTTTGCATCAAAACAAAAACTTTTGTCGATTGTGCAAAAGCGAATTTTTAAAATGTTTGGATATATCATACGCAATGAAAGCTCTTTGGAAAGTTTAGTGGTACAGGGAAGAGTAGAGGGCCTACGTTCTCGCGGCCAATGGCCTATCAGATGGACAGGGTTCACCCTTGTTTGATAGAACAACCGACACAAAAGCCGACAACAAAAGCCGAAGCTGCGGTGGTGAGCGAAAGCCGTCTGCGACGATTAGCACGCGCGGGACCGCCGGAGGCTCGTAGCGCCGGAGCCGTGACAGAAACCCTGCCTGCTGCATGTTGCATGCTTGCTTGAATGCTGCATGCTGCATGCTTGCTTGCATGCTTGCGTGCATGCTGCATGCTTGCTTGTTTGCTGCATGCCTGCTTGCATGCTGCATGCTTGCTTGTTTGCTGCATGCCTGCTTGCATGCTTGCTTGCATGCTGTATGCTTGCTTGCTTGATGCTAGGATGAAGCAAGCAATAATTATTTCATTGTTATACCTATAAAAATATGTTTTATTATCATTATGCGTAAATAAATTTATGCTTTAGGATATTATGCTTAAAAAGTTATGCTTTTATTCGGCGAAATGAAATTAGTTCAAATAAATAATTACGCTAAATAAAAATTTACCAATGAATTATTCGGTCAAAGGAATAATTCTTCGAAATGACTTTATTGCAACTAAAATTCGATTTAGTAATATTATATCAAACGTTGTTCTATCAAACAAGGGTGAACCGATGGACAGACCTCACTAAATCATCTTCGAAGTGTTCCCTCATTGAATGTACACGAAGTGTCATGAATAGAGAGAGATAGAGAAGTCTCTCAAAAGCCGCAACCAAGCTACCAGACGATCCATGACCACTACCACTCCACCAAGAGTATGACTGAGAAAAAGGAGAATATTGGATTTAGAGTAATGTCACTTTATTTCTCATGTTACTCTCTGCAAGCCCTTTCAATTGGTACCTATTTTGTAGGACTGTGTTAAAACTAATTAGCTATTTACTTGTGTAAATTTGTACGGAACCCTCCACGCGCGAGTCCAAGTCGCTTATGACCGGTTAGAACTTATTTTATTCGATCCGAAATTCGATGGGATTGTGTCGTTTTATTGCGGAACTCCTATGGCCACCTTCCAGCTCCATCATCAGATCCAGACTGCCATATTGATCCAAGTACAAATCAAAGTACTTGCCATTACAAATCTAACGAGACCAAAGACGAGAGGGTTGTGTCGTTTCATTGCGGAGTTCTTGTAGCCACCTTTTAGCTCCATCATCAGACCCTGGTTACCATATAGGATCCAAGTACTCATCAATACAAATCAAATGAGCCCAAACTCGATGGGATTGAGTCGATTTCTTACGAAGTTCCTATGGTAACCTTCCAGCTCCATCGTCAGAACCTGGTTACCATATAGGATCCAAGGAATCGTTAATACAAATCAAACGAGCCCAAATTCGATGGGGTTGTGTCGTTTAACTACAGAGTTCCTAGGACCACGTTCCAGCTCCATCATCAGACCCTGGTTACCATATAGGATCCAAGTAATCGTCATTACATATCAAATGAGCCTAAAGTCGAAGGGTTTATATCGTTTTATTGCGGAGTTCCTATGGCAACCTTCCAGCCCCATCATCAGACCCTGGCTACCATATAGGATGAAAGTACTCATCAATACTAATCAAACGAGCTCAAACTCGATAGGGTCGTATCGTTTAAATGCGGAGTTCCTGTGACCACCTTCCGGCTCCATCATCAGACCCTGGCTACCATGTAGGATGAAAGTACTCGTCAATACAAACTAATCGAGCCCAAATTCGATGGGGTTTTGTAGTTTAAGTGCGGAGTTCCTGTGACCACCTTCCAGCTCCATCATCAGACCTTGGTTATCATATAGGATGAAAGTACTCGTCAATACAAATCAAACGAGCCCAAATTCGATGGGGTTGTATCGTTTAACTGCGGAGTTCCTTTGATCACCTTCCGGCTCCATCATCAGACCCTGGCTATCATACAAGATCAAAGTACGCGTCAATACTAATCAAACGAGCCCAAACTCGATGGGGTTGTATTGTTATATTGCTGAGTTCCTATGGCTACCTTCCAGCTCCATCATCAGATCAGCTCTACGTCATCATAATGTTGCATTGTCACCCGATTTACATATGCATGTAAAATTTCAGCTCAATCGGTTGAAGATATCTGCTTCAAAATTGAGTTGCAAGATTTGAGCCGAACATTCATAGTTACATACAGTGCAAGCTAATAGAAAGCTTGTAAAAAGTATTTATTATAGTAAATAAAAAAACTCATGTGCATATTCCCTATAATTAGTTATTAATTTAATTTTCAAATCAGTTTATAATTTACCTGTCGTCACCAATAACCCTTTGGACAGCATTAGTGAAAGTTTCCTCACTAAGCAGTGCCAATTCCAGCTTCACTCCAATTCTGTGATGCTCATATTTTTCCACGTTGTACCACTGATCGCCCAACATTGGTACACCGACTAGCGGCACTCCTGCTGTGATAGCCTCGTCGGTTGATTGTAGACCTCCTTGAGTTACGAATAGCTTAATCTTGGGGTGTTCTGAAAAGTAAAAACGTAATAAAATTAGTATGTTATGATTTTTTTCCGATTTTTTTTTTATAGCCCTTACTATCCACTGCTGAGCAAAGGCCTCCCCAAGTCCTTCCAAAACTTACCAAAATTAAAGAAATTAATTTCGAACATGCGTAAATTAATTCGAGTTCAAAGTAAAAGTACTTTACTTTTTAATTTTATGATTACAAATCGATAGTGTTTCATGTACTAAATCGACCCTCCACGGGATTTAAACGATTAAAATTTAACGGTGTATAGATATGGGAGACGGTATCGATAATATGTGTTGATCTATTTAAATTCCTAGCAGTCTATTATTAGAAATAAGTAGGTATTTAGGGTAGGTTTTAGCAAAGAAGTCCAAAACAGTTTTGGTTTTCAGAAAACATTTTCAAACTACAGCAATTATTTTCGCTGTTAGAGCCGGTTACAGTCACAGAGAATTTTCAATGGCCACTTCTCGGCCCCGTAACAGCGATTTTATTTTTATAAAAAAAAAGTAAGTATGTATTTAAGATTTTTGTTCTTGCCAGACCCTTTTATAAAACAAGGTTCATTTTTTTTTTGTAATTCAAATATTTCCGTGACGTAATCTCGGTTTATACATTTGAAAGCGTAAGTTAGGGTCCGATTCGTTTTTGTTTTATCGAGCCAACTAATTTATTAATCTTTTATTGTTTATCCAGTTGTTGGTCATATGCTCAATTTTATTAAAATAATTTTTAATAATTTTTCTTTTACATTTGTGGATTTTCAGAGGTTCAAAAAAGTTCAAAATTAGTGCAACCTTGCCTGAACCTTTCCTTGCTGTGGCCCAAAGACGCAAAGTAGAACTGCCCCCTAGCCAAGTTATGATCGTTTCGTCAAGCGTGAACGCGTGGAGTTGGCCACGCCTCCGATTTCTTTGTTCTTACGTCATCTCAACGGTCAGTCACGTGGTCAGAACACCAAACAACAAAGGAATTGGAGGCATGGCCTACTTCAAGTGTTCATGCTTAACGAAACGATCTTTGCTTAGCTAGGAGGGCTGAAAGCCACAGATAGGTTGTAGTCAGTGAAAGTCTGATACGTCCTCTCACTCCAGAGTGGTAAAAGTCAATTGATAATTTCCCACTTCAAAATAAAAACTATGTCCAAGATCCAGTTGGACTTTGGTCCAATAAATCTAAGTGTATTAGGTTATTTGTTATTAATGAAATGTGTTCTATCATAAACTGGTTTTTGTCTAGATTTTTTATAAGACGGATTTTCAATACTGTTTTGTACGGTAACATATTATTATAACCTGTTCAGTGACATTAGCCATGCCATGACTTTGCTGTTTCAATAATTATGCTGTCTCGTAAAATGATCGAGTCATTATGAGTCGGCAAATACCAGATGAACAAGATTAAGTACTTTGTATGAATAGCATACATATATATGTATTAAAAAACTAGATGTGTTTGATATATTCATGAGCCATTTAGTCAGACAATATAACATTTAAATATTATAGGGAGGTAAATGTTTGTAAGAGTATTAACTTCCGTGGAACTTCTACTTTTTATTGGAAAACCAGCGTTGAACAACATTTGTCCAGAAACATTGAAATTTTGTGGGGAAGTCTATTTTGATTTAAATTTTTGTGTGTTTTTTCTTTCTTTTACCCTGGAATTTTGCATGTTTTTGCGGGATAAAATTCTTATGATAGTAAACAGTTTTGTGATTATCAATCAGTAATATATTTTCCGAAAGCAGATCAAGTCTACACAAATATAAAAACAACTCATTCCCTACAAGTTTTCTTCGAAAAAAGTTTTCTTTTTTCAGCATGTGAACTGACTAATTATCATCTCCACCAGTTTTTATATTACTTTGAAGGATATCAAAAATTATCACTTACTAAGCAGATCTGATTGTGGCAGCCACTTCGATATTCTGATGTTAGCTGACTTTCCAGGTAGTTCATCCTTGTCCCACTTCCAAAGGACATCATAAGGCATCTTTGAGAAAGCTTTCACGAGCGTCTGTATTTTCTCTGGAGGCAGAAGACTAGGCTTCACATTTGTACCAAAACTGATGTATATCACGCCATGCTTCGATGAGTCTAAATATGATTTAAGATTCTAGAAAAAAACAGAAT
Organism: Leucania comma; assembly: GCA_958295575.1. Classification (NCBI taxonomy): domain Eukaryota; kingdom Metazoa; phylum Arthropoda; class Insecta; order Lepidoptera; family Noctuidae; genus Leucania; species Leucania comma. The sequence continues at coordinate 12,961,131 of OY282486.1, read as the reverse complement.
TTATAATTAGGGGTGAGAGAATTTTGATCGTTTTAATCCCGTAGGGGTTCGATCCGGTACATGAAACACTATCGATTTATAAAGATAAGATTAAAAAATAAAGTACTTTTTTTAAACTCTGAACTCTCACAATTTCAGTATTTACTTAAAATTTCAACAACTAATGACTCCCAATTAATTCCAATGCCAACTTTGATAGTCTTGTCTTAGATCTTAGATTTGCCAGACATTACTTACTCGTACATTAAGTGCGTCTAAATTACATATTTTATCAACATATTCATTTTCTTAATCAGTAATGTCTGGCATCTCTGAGATCTTGTTCTAAGAGTGAAATATCATGAACTCATAAATTTATGGCGATAAGATAAATATTATTAGATCACTTTTATAGACATGTTTCATCTCCTTCAAACTTAAGTGCTATATTATAATTTTATCATTTGGAGTGCTAGTTGCAAACTGTATATATCATAATCATATTAGGTATCATCTTTAAATATAAAAGCGAAATACCACTCACTGATTAATCACGAAATCTGAGAAACTAAAACACCTAATTACTTGAAATTTGGCAGGTAGGTTCAGGGATTAAAACCTTTTTGGAATCTACCTGCCAAATTTTTAGTTGGACGTCTACACGTCCATTATGAACAGATTTTACGAAACTCCAAACCTAATGGGGTATCGGCGGCGGCGACCTCTCACACCGGGCCTTCGTTCAGGCTATGGTCCAGAGTGAGGAGGAGTGGCAGGCGGTCGCCTCCTTCTACGAAGCAGTAATGCTAGCAAAGAAGGAGGCCAACCGCATCAGGCAACGGCGCATACCGGCGCGACCGGTAGTTGTGGCGACGCTTAGGGGAGGCCTATGTCCAACAGTGGACATCTTTCGACAAATGATGATCAATTGCTTCAGTATCGTGAATATGTTTACGAACAAGTAAATTTATATACACAATACGTCAGCGACTGGTCATTGAGATGCAAACAGACACTGGAAGTACAGTTACTTGAGATTTTACGTAACGATAAATTTTATTGCAATTATCTAGCGAGACTCGAATCTCGTTGTACTCCATCTGTTTAGGTAGTTAACTAAATGTAAACAATCTTCACATGTTTTTTATCTAAAAATGTTTACAATTAGCTATTTACTTAAACCGATGTTAAGTAATTTTAAATAATCTTTGTATGTCTTGAATTTTTTATGATTAAAAGATAAAATTATCAAGATTGTTTCCGTTTTTTAAGTACCTAAACAGATGGAGTATGAAATTATAAACGAAAATTCCGTATAGACGCTGGTAAGAGAATAAAAATCGCTGTCTATCAGATAAAAAATGATATTACATTGATAGAAATGAGAAGCTTATTATGAATTAAAATATGTCTGATAACCAAACGTTTAATGATTATAGAACGTATAGTCTAAATTGTATTAAATACTAGTTAAGATTATTTTAAGATAATTAAAAAATAAACAAATATTTCTTTTTCTAATATGACATAAATTTATATTTTAATGGCATGAACTTCACCAGGCACTGGATAAAAATAAAGACAGTTAATATTGTAGTATATACTGTTGGATATATTTGTGGTAGTATATAATAAAATTTATGAATTTAATGTAGTTTAAAAAACAGTCTGATAAAATACTGTTACACCAAATAAAATCTAATTTACTTATAATTTCAAACTAGCTTTTATCAGAGGCTATACCCACATATATAAAAATATAGCCTATGTTACTTAAGAACAAAGCAGATTTCTGTCGTTAAAAAAATTTGACCAATCGGACCAGTACTTTCAAAGATTAAATCCTACAAACAAAAAAACAAACTACCTCTTTATAATATTGGTGTAGATTGAATATTAATTTCTTAAATTAGGTGAGACAGTGATTAAAGAAAAAAACAACACTAAAATGAAAGATTATTATAGCTTCGAACGTTTGATTTTTTTGACGTGGGTCTTATTTATGTAGATCCACTACTACTAAACTTGTTCATACAAAAGTAGACTCTAAACATCGGAATTATGGCCTATAGTGGCATGGATGTGAGAGGACACCGGTGTCCTCTCGAGCTAGGACAGATTAAAGATAATAATCCAGTCTATTTCGTTAGCAACATCACTCAAAATGATCATTTCTTTATCCCAATATGCATTGACACAATTTTCGTATTAAAAGAATATTTTTAGTTAGTAAAGTGGGAAAACTTACCTGAGGCAATTCTTTATGCGGTTTCTCCGGCAGTCCTCCTAAATGTACGACGCTCGGAGGTACAGGCCGGCTTCCTTCCCAAATTGGGTTGATATTCAAAAATAACATATGTACATTATTTTGAAGCTCCTTCAAATCCGGTAAATCTTGTCCAAAATGTTTTCTAACCATTTTATTTTCTTCTTCTTCCATTCTCGTAAATAAACTTCTTATCCTGTAATCAGTGTACACTTCATTTAACTTCTCGTACATTGTCAGATTGTATATTCTCTGATTCATGCTTCCAGGATACAGGAATGGATGTGATGGAGCTCCTATAACTTCATAGTTATCCCATATTGCTCCAAAAGAACTAACCTGGATCAGAGGCACTTTATAAACATGTGAAAAAGCCAACGCTGTTCGGATGCACGCTTCCGTAAGCAACAGATCAAATTTCTGCTTTCCTTGAATTATATCCTTAATTTCTGTAACTCCTAATTGTGCATCCATTGTGTTGATAATCACTTCCACTCCGACTTTCATTTGTGCTATAAGATCTTCTTTATTTCCTCTTCCTGTTGCCATGAATTCTTCCCAGACTTTGTACGATATGTCGTGTACATCGATTTCAGTAAGATTCTTCGGAGCTTCACCTTTCTTAAACATAGGATCTGCTGTTATTACCACAACTTCATGGCCACGTTTGACGAGTTCCATTGTTATTGGCCTGAATGTGACCTGGTGACTGATGGACGGGACTGGGTACACTGCCAGTATCCTCGCCGCATCTGTGATAAATATTTGTAAAAGAAAACAGAATACTAGATGCCTTAAGCTCGCCATTGTGTGGACGTTCCGCAACTAATTGAGACGAGTTGAACGACGTGTGTTATATACGGAAAATTATCGAGATAAGTATGGTCAATATTGTAGCAGATGACTGGTTTGTTTTTTTTATATGTTCGTCCGTTTTGTGCAGCCTTTGGTAGCGTGATTGAATTGATTTATTTTTATTACTTGTCTTAAATGTGTTGTCATCCGGAGTAACCATTTTTACTAATCATCTTTATGTTCACAGTACATCATTTTTTTTTAAATGTTAAACGTAAACTTCATTATAAGTAGATGATAAAATTTTGATAATTTATATAATAACATCCAATTTTGCAAAATAAAGTATAGACGTGTCATGTATTGAAAAACAAAACATGATGCGTTGGCCTTGACATAAGGTATTCTTCCAAGGTATTTAATGCACTTGAAAATTAGACATTAGATATTGCGATAGTTTTTGTTTATAGTAGTCTTCTTATCTCTAAGAAATTTCTTTTTTTACAGTTTTTAAGCATTCCGTACGTTTAAATGAAAATGTGACCTTACTCTATGAAAATTGAGTGTCTTTGAAGTGTGTCTGGAGAGACGTCACGGCGTCCTAACCTTCGCATCATGCAGGTTTTCACTGGAAATGGAAAGTAAGGAAGGTTCCTGCACCAGTTTCAGGTGGATGGAGCACCGTCGCGTCTTTAATACGACCTCTTGCTGGCTGGGTTCTAGTTCGGGCCATTGTCTGAAGTGAAGAGGAATGACTGGCAATTGTTTTTTTTCTGCAAAGCAGTAATGCTAGCAGACATCCTCACGCCCTGAATCTAACCCCGAATACCAGACACGGTAGCAATGAATTTACCGACGACAACTAATGGGTAGCTGACTATCCAGTCATCCGGTAACCATCCAGATTGAGTCCAAGTCCCCGACAGTGCGTAGTGTCCCACACGCTCCTCGAAGAGATGTCAGAAAACCTTAGGACTAGGCCGACGACCACTAGGGCCGTGGGGATTTTCTGATAAGGAAACTGGAGCTCTTAAAACGTAAAGGGCAACTAAAGGCCACAGGTCTGGTGTTAGTCAGTAAAAGGGAGATGAAAAAACCCTATGTAATACTTATATCATGTTGACTGTTTGTTTGTTTTTTTCCGCACCTTCTATGTATCTGGAGAATCCATAATATCTGAGATTTTCCTTTCCTTTTAACAAACTCATGATCCTTAGTAATATTATCTAAACTATTTTACAAGGCGAAGTGTTTTTAGAGTGTATTTTTTCGCTCTAAGATATTTTTTTCCTAAATAAATTTTACCAACTGGTAAAATTCTCACGTAGCTAGGTTCGTGTTTGACTGTTGAACTCGCTAGTAATTTATTGGACAATTTGATTTATATTCGCCTTAATAGTTTTTTAGCTACAGTACCTACCTCGCTTCTAAAGTGTATATTTTTTGTGACATGTACCTACCTAGCTAGCAAACCGACTTTTCTTCTAAGGAATTAGTTTTCTCAATTTTTATTTACAGTACCTACAGTTTTTCTCAACTTAAAAAATTGACCACTACTATTTTTTTTTTATGTATGTACGTTTAAAATCGCATAATATACTTTACATATTGTGCTAAAATTTACGAAGGCCTTTAGTGATTTATACAAAATTAGTCTTAATATTATATGCGAAACACGAAACATGTGTCTAGTATTTTTATGTAAAAATCTGTATTTTTATACAAAATTTCATAACTGGATCACAAAGTTATAAGCTTGTTATGTTATTTGGTTGTTCGCACAAATATATTATAGTCACCGGGAAATCCGGGCGACTGGGAGTTCTTTTGCTCCCGCATGACTTGCCGTGACCTGTGTTGTATTTAGGGCCGAAACACATAACCGCGTTGCGGCACCGCAACGCTCAAATCAGCAGTACCACCCATCCTCGTGCGGAGGATTCGCCCGGGTGTCGCCATTGTGCGGAACACCCGGAGGACACGGTGGAGCACACTGTAGAGGTGTGCCCCGCCTGGGCGGAGCATCGCCGTGTCCTCGTGGGGGCGATCGGCGGCAGCGATCTCCCTCGCCGGGCCTTGGTTCAGGCCATGGTCCGTAGTGAGGAGGGATGGCAGGCGGTCGCCTCCTTCTGCGAAGCAGTAATGTTAGCAAAGGAGGAGGCCGACCGCATCAGGCAGAGGCAACGGGGCGCTTGCCCCAGCCGCCGCCGGGATTCTGATCCCGATTTCCGGCCACCGTAGGCACGGGCTTGCGAACGGCGTGCAATTGGTAGCACGCTGTCCGATCGTCCGGTAACCGACCGGACCGAGCCCAAGTCGTCGACGGCGCGTTCTGTTCCCGCGCGCCTCAAGGAGTTGTCAGCAAACCGTAGAGGCCCAGCCTGCTAGCTGCAGGCAGGCAGGGTCGAAGCCTGCTGGGGTCAAGGGCCGTTTTCTGAGAGGAAGGCTCAGCCCCGGCACTATAGGCAACGAAGGAACGGGGTAGGTTTTTAGTCAGTAAGAGTCTGACACTACTTCCCGCTCCGCCCAAGGGCGGGATTTGTCATTGGATGATTTTACCTACCATAAAAAAAAAGTACCACCCATCCTCTACAGACAGCTACGGACAGGTGCCACTGCCAATTTTAGCAGTGCAACGCCGCATCGCGATTGGGTTACAAAGAAAGTCAAATTGTGTTCACTCGTTCATATATCCTAGCCCTTCAGTTTTTATTTCTTTCTAATAGTTATTTTATAAACTTTTTCATGTAATTTAACAGTTTCCATAGGAATCACAGGAAAAACATCGTTAGGAAACCGGCATGTCCTAAAACCAAAAATTTGAAGACATGTGGCATCCACCAATCCGCACCGGGTCCGCATGGTAGATTACGCCCATTCCCTCTCCTAGAAAGGAGGCCCGAGTCCCAGCATTGGGAATGGTGACCAATAAAAGAATAAACTCTAGTAGATTCATCATACTATTAAAATTATACATATAAAATAAATAAAGGTTTTTTTTTTATGGTAGGTAAAATCATTCAATGACAAAGCCCTTGGGCGGAGCAGGAAGTAGTGTCACTCTTAATGACTAAAAACCTACCCCGTTCCTTCGTTGCCTATCATGCCGGGGCTGAGCCTTCCTCTCAGAAAACAGCCCTTGACCCCAGCAGGCTTCGACCCTGCGACAGCGTGTTACCCATTGCACGCCGTCCGCAAACCCGAAATAAATAATGGTTAGAAAATAAGGGTTGCTGATGATTCGGACAAAGTATCTAAATCGACCCATTTTATTTTTAATATTTTTTCACTGACGATTAGGACACCACAAATGAAACTGAAAAAAGTTGAAAAAATATTTCGAAAAGCGACCCGCCTCAGCTTTGTACGGGTGTAATGGGGATATTAAATATATTATGCATGTTTTATACATATAAATCTTCCTCTTAAATCACTCTTTCTATTAAAATATCCGCATCAAAGTCCGTTGCGGAGTTTTAAAGATCTAAGCGAACTAGGGACAGACAGCGGGAAGCAACTTTGTTTTATACTATGTATTGATAATAACAAAATCTATTGGACACATTGCTCGCAGAATAAATGGTCGATGGGGATGAAAGGTTCTAGAGTAGCGTAGTAGACCACGTACCAGAAGACGAAGCATTGAAAGGTTTCCCACAAGGTAGACCGATGACCTGGTGAGGGGCGCTTGTATCTGATGGATGCATGACGCACAGAACCGGTCGTTGGGGAGGCCTTTATCCAACATCCAGTGTTTTTTGACAGAAATGATGATGGTGATGATGATAAAGTCTATTACTAAGTTTATTACTGATTTTCATCCGTACCTACACTCAAAAGGTTCCGTTGAAAACCAGCGTCAGGCAACTGCTGCGTAGCCGCAGTTGTCTGACATTTGCTGAACTGAACCTTTTTGGCGCAGCCGTGCAACTTATTATTATTGTTATTTTTTATTAGTTTATATTTCTACTTTTTCTTTTTACGTTTGCAATCACTTTTGTTTATAATCATGGTGTGCCAAATAAACATGTTTTTCTTTCTTTCTTTCTTTCTTACTCGAAGTTGCAGCCTCAAATCCACCCTAAAACAGTTTTGATGACGCACTGGCCAAATATATTGTGTCCGAATCATCAGCAACTCAAAAATAAAGAACCTCACCTATAGTGGTACCTATCATAAAAACTAAGTTAAGTCCGCTCCAAAACAGGGCGTCATTTTATGATTTCCAACCTAAAAAGAAAAAAAAAAGTCTTTATTTTCGAGGTGGAGAAAGAATCTCGATTGTTTAAACATTTGGTTTCAAAATAAAATTTTGAAATAAAATGTTTTTTTTTTTTTTTTGAATGAAAATTATATTATTGTATCAATTCTTTCAAGTGCTATATAGAAAAAGTAATGTAGCTCCTGAAATAAGTAGTTACGATAGAGAAGAAGATGGCGGGGCGAACTGGACAGGTTTGACCAGAACTGGAAGGAGGGAGCGATGACACGCGAAAGATGGAAGGAATGGCTCTCCATTCCTTCCAGAGAGGCTATTGATAAGGAGTGAGACAGAAAGCTTCTATTCATAACTCAGGTTATAAAATTTACACAAAATTATTAAAAAAAAAACTAAAATTCCACACCCTAAGGCCGTGTTTACGGAGACGCGGCGCGTTGCACGGCGCGTTGGGCATTTCGTTGTACATTGCAGCAGCGAGCCGCGTCATCGCTCGCGCAAACACAAACCCAAAGCAATATACGACGGACCGCCCGATACGCCGCGTCTCCGTAATCGAGCACTAAAAGATCACACAAAAAAAATAATCAATTAAATTTATTTGTTCCTAATGTAAACGAGCTCTTAGGGCGCTGCAATTGCAGCGCGGCCGCAGCGCCTTTGTAGCATGGCAATTGCACGTTTTTGCAAGGAATAATAAACTGATGATGAATAAAATCTGCGTTCGCCGTGCATAGACGCGTAGTACAATAAATCAGCCAACGAGTGTCAGCAACAATTACGCACTACGTAATAGCGTATTGTCGGTTTTGTGTGGATGAGAAGATAATATAGGTAAAGCGATAAACTGTGTCACGCGTGCTCACAGGCAGCGGCCGTCAATACGTTTTTTGTCTGTTTAATGCCTAAAAACAAAGATAACTAGTCGACGCCGAATAACGGTAAACAATACAAAACATTTGGCGATTACCATCTTATTCCGTAGGTTAATGTTAAAGTTATTTAGTTTCTGCTACTCTTAACCTTTGAATACCGTAATTAGAGACACAATAGAAAGAAAATAGGTGAGCGGACTTTGTGTCCACATGGGGTTTCAGTTAATCAAGTAATATCTATTTAATATTATTTTTTGAGCAAATAATCTGTGATCTTTAAAAATAAATGAATAGAAAAATGGTCAATTATTATTTTGTTACAGAAATCTAAAAATAAAATAAGAAAAATGTTGCCACTACAAAAAGATAAAATCAAAGAGGCTCTTCTATATCTAAATTAAGAACATTACAGTTCAATTGAAGCATAGCATGATAAAACTAGTATTATTTATTAAGGATATCTCAAGTATTTTCTTTGATTGACTCTTCACAGATACAGTGAGTTATCGATAAACTGAAGTGCACGTACATCAAATATTTATCAATGTTTGGGTAAAACATTTTATTTATATTTGTATTTAAAGGTATAATATCATAATTATTATATCTGTTTAATCAGTATTAAATTGCCAGCAAATGACATTCTATCTAATAGGATAGAATGTTATTTACTACCACTTTACCAGCGACTGCGTTTCCAGAAAAAGAAAAACGGCAAAGTGCGAGTCGGACTTGCGCACGAAGGGTTCTATACCGTCAGTAGCACACCGTTTCCTTGTGGGGGCGATCGGTAGCGGTGATCTCTCGCGCCTAGCCTTGGTACAGGACATGGTCCGGGGCGAGGAGTGGCAGGCGGTCGCCTCCTTCTACGAAGCAGTAATGCTAGCAAAGGAGGAGGCCGCACACATGAGGCATCGGCGCTCATGCCACAGCCACCACGGATTCCGATCCCGATTTCCGGTCACCGTAGGCGCAGGGTTGCGGACAGCGAGCAATAGGTAGCTCGCTGTCAGACCGTCCGGTAACTTTTCGGACCAAGCCTAAGTCGTCGACGGCGAGTACTGTTCCCGCAAAACCAGAAACGTTTAAAATTGCGAATAATACGCGACAAATAAGTTGGAACATTTGGTATGGTTAAGCACAGCCCCCACTTTGATTGAGACCTGAAAATCGGTTTTAATCCTCATCACACAAGTTGAACCATCATGGCGGTTGACCTTGAATGCGCAGTAACCAATTTTCAGGTTTCAATACCTTTTAAATACCGTAATTAGAGACACAATAGAAAGACAATAGGTGTGCGGACACCGGTGTCCTCTTAGGGATTCACAGTTTACGTGGGGGCTGTAAATGTTCGAATTTTAAATGTAAGAAGCGCCATGCGCTTGCGATCCTAGAAGTTGTAGTTATATAATTGAAATGGAAAACAAAATGCCTCACCCGGATGTAAGATCTAAAAAAAAAAATAACTACTTACCTATATTATTGCGCTTTTCACTTTCTTTTTTTATGACTTTATAAAATTGTATTGAAATTACTATAAAAAGGAAATGATGTGAAACAACGAAGCACTGATACGTGAATAAGCTGACTAGGTGGGTGTCATTGTCAAGAACAAAATTTTAAATGTACCTTACATTCGATTATTACAATGTACATATACCTTACTTTATTCTTTTCTTTTTTCCCCTTTTTTAATGATATTGCGTTACTTAATAGAATATGTATGTATATACACCGTTAAATTTTGGTCGTTTTAATCCCGTGGAGAGTCGATTCGGTACATGAAATACTATCGATTTATAAAGATAAAATTGGCCTATTGGTCTAGTGGTTAGTGGCCCTGACTGCTATGCCGGAGGTCGTGGGTTCGATTCCCACCCAGGACAAATATTTGTGTGATGAGCACGATCATTTGTCCTGTGTCTGGGTGTTATTTATCTATGATATGTATGTATTTAGAAATATATAAGTATGTTTATCAGCTGTCTGGTACCCATAACACAAGCTCTGCTTAGCTTGGGACTAGACGGTGTTGTGTGATAGTTGTGGAAATATTAATATTATTAATATTAATATTATTAATATTAATATATTAATTAAAAAATAAAGTCCTTTTTTTCTAAAACTCGCATTAATATACGCATATACGAAATTAATTTCTTTAAGTAAACGAGTCAATGACCTTGTAGGTAAATGTTGGTCGTTGCGCACTAACTACCTACAGTTCATTGGCCTCACTCAGCTGACGTTTACTTGAAGATATTAATTTCTTACATGCAACTTGATACGAGTTTTTAAAAAAAGCACTTTATTTTTTAATTTTCTCTTTACAAATCGATAGTATTTCATTTACCGAATCGACCCTCCGCGGGATTAAAACGACCAAATTTATATATATTTTATTTATGTTTACTTATTTATAGTGTTTTAGTAATTTGTTAACAGTACACCGCAGACTAGCACCTGTATTATTTTAAGTCCTTACGATCCGCCCTAAGGTTGTGTGGAAGATATCGCTATCAGCAATAAGACCGCCATCGTACCCATAGATTTAGACTTATGTATAGATTGTTTAACTTTTTTTGTGTACAATAAAGTACTATTCTATATTTAATAATATTAAAAAATATTGATAGGTTTACATTATATATAATATGACATTTATATTTATTCGAAGACATATTTGATATTTAATCGAAGACATGTGACATTCACCAACCCGCACTGGGCCCGCGTGGTGGATTACGGCCCATTCCCTCTCCTAGAGAGGAGGCCTGTGTCCCAGCAGTGGGAACATTAAAAGGCTGATGATGATGATGATATATACTATGTAAATTCTGAAGAACACTTAGCTAGCATTTTATTTGTTTCTACAATCATAGCCGAAAGGAGTAGCGGATACATGCGAAATATTACAAAAAATCATATGGCTGAAATATTACAAAAAATCATATGTACATTATATGAACCCATAATTATATATCTTTTTAATTTTTTAACCAAGCCATTACCGAGGCGCAAGGGCCTTAACTTGGTATATGGGTTCATGAAATTTACGAACCATAATTCGACTGGTAGGAGAATAATTGCTGTATTATAATTAAAAATGATACAAGTATTATAAAAATGAGAAGTTTATTAAAAAATAGGTTATGTGAACATACATACATCATCAAAACCCGTGCGTATAGTACACATTGTATTAGGTAATATTCTAGATTAATTTTAGATAATCTAAGAGATTTATAATACTAACTAAAAATGAACACAGAAACCTTTGTGGCATATTATAAAAAAAAATATTATAATCTTGTATCCAGCCACCGCAGGCGTGGCAACGAATAGCTCACCGTCCGGACCGAGCCCAAATCGTCGACCACACGTAGTGATTCATGCGCGCAAGGAGATGTCAGCATATTGTAGGGGCCCAGCAGGGTCGAAGCCTACTGGGGCCATGGGTTATGTGAAAGTGAAACCTGGGGCTTTGGAACGAAGGCAAAGAAGGAACATAAGAGTGGGTTTTAGTCAGTAAAAGTCTGACATGCTCTCCCGCTCCACCCAAAAGCGAGAGAAGCCAGTAGATGATTTCCGACCTAGAAAAATATCCTTAAAAAATCTGATAAAATACTGTGCCTAATAAGATCTATTTCATTAATTATTAACAAATTCAATCTATATGTCTGTGTTGATATTTCTAGATGCAACTGCTCATGCGAAATAATCAACATTCACATTCAAGAAATTGTCGTGATCATTTTACAAAACTAGTGTAAAATGATCACGACAATTTCTTGTATAAGGTGAGATAATGATCAAAGCCAAGTATAGTACGCGGCAAATAAATTGAACTAAAATGGTCGTCGTTGCTATAGTTACGGGCAACCCCTCACTTCGATTGAGACCCAAAAATTTGTTACTGCGTATTAAAAGTCGATGGTCATTTTGGTTCAACTTATATGCCGCGTATTAGGCACTCTTTTATTTACGTAAGTCAAATAACAGATGATAAAGTTTCATTATCCCACGAAATTACCAAAAAATTCAATTTCTGGATCTAGGTTAATCATTGACATAATATTGTGTATTTGCAAAAATATTTTGAATAGTGATTTGAAAAAAGCTTGCCTAAGGCAATTCTTTATGCGGTTCTCCAGCAGTTCTCCTAAATGAATGACACTCGAATACACAGGTTGGATTCCTTTCCAAATCGGATTGATATTCAGAATTATCATAATTATGCACATTAAATGTGCATATGATAATTGAAGCTCCTTTATGTTCAGCTGGTCTGATCCAAAATATTTTCTCACGATTTCATTTCCTTCTTGTATATTGTCAGATTGTATATTCTCTGATGCATGAACTTTATACATACGCATGTGAGAAAGCTAACGTGTTAGAATTCTCATTTGGTGCTTAGGATACAAAGTCCCGCAAATCACTATTGAAACGGGAAAATTCTCCGACCAAACGGGTGTTATGCCTGGTGTGGGCATTTGCCCTCACCAGGCATAACACCCTATAAATGAATTCAAGTTCTTGTATATGCTCAAATCACCCGGAAAACTATATTTGCGCGATGCAGGACCCCGTAGTTCATATATGGCGCCATAGATGTCGCTACACACACTTTTGTTACCATAGATCAAAATACATTGTCAAATTGTAGTTTTGGCATTGTAAGAAAATCGAGTTTAACTCCAATCTTATGGTGTAGATACTTTTTAACATTGTATCATAATTGATCTCCTAACATTGTAATAATACAATAACAATCAGAGGTACTCTTACTGTGATAGTGATAGCCTCATCTGTCGACTGAAGTCCTCTTTACGTTATAAAAGTATTTAGAAATAACATATGCGCATTATTTTGAAGCTTCTTTATGTTCGATGTATCTGGTTCAAACTGTTTTCTAACCATTTCATTCTCTTTTTCTTCCATATTTGCAAATATTGCTATCCTGTAACTATTGTACATTTCATATAACTTCTCGTATATTGTAGATTCTCTGATGCATGTTTTCAGAATACAAAAAGATGTGTCGGAGCACCAATGATTTCAAAATTATCCCAAATTGCTAATTTGGATCAGAGCCACTTTATACATATACGCCAACGTTGATTGAATACACGTTTCTGTTAGCAATAGGTCAAATTTATGCTATCCTTGAATGAGATCCTTAATTTACTCAATTTGTGCATCCACTGTATTAATAAGACCTTCATTTGTGCTATAAGATCTTCTTTGTTTCCTCTCCCTGTTACCGTGAACTCTTGCCACACTTTGCACGATATACCGTAGACATCGATGTCCGTAAGATTTTTTGGAGCTTCACCTTTCTTGAACATAGGATGTTGCTGCTGTTATCACTTTATTTCATGCCCACATTTGATGAGTTCCATTGTTATTGGCCTGAACGTGACCTGGTTGATGGACGGGACTGCCAGTATCCTCGCCGCATCAGTGACGTCTTTCGCTCTAAGATGGAGCGAGAGGGTGTGTCAGACTTTCACTGACTTAAATTTACCCTCTTTCTTCTTTTTATTTCTCTTTATCACTCTCTATGTTTCTTCTTTGCTTTGCGTTCCAGAACCCTTGAACCCATGGCCCCAGCAGGCTTCGACCCTACTAGGTTCCTGTTATTTTGATGGCATCTTCTTAAAGCGCGCGTGGAACACCATGCGCTATCGACGACTCGGGCTCAGTTCCGGACGGCCTAACGGCGAGCTAGCCATTGCTCGTCATCCGCAAGCCTACGCTTGCAGTAATACTAGATACCTTTACATCGCCGTTGTATGAACGTATTGCAACTGACTGAGATGAGTTGAACGACGTGTGTTATATACGAAAACAAATTGAGATAAGTGTGGTCAATATTGAAGTCCATGACCTAGTTTGTTTTTGATATATTATGTTTGTCCATTTCATACAGTCTTTGATAGTGTAATATAAATATAATTTATTTCTACAAGAACATGATTTAATTTATAGGTAATTTGAAGTCACCAGAAATGGTAGTTTCGGAAAGTTCCTTCATCAGATTCAGATAGAAGAAATGGCTATCACCATTGTGTGAATCGTCCAGAAGACACGGTGAAGTATGCTGGTAAAGGTGGTTTTAATATGTAAGTCTGACAAGGCCTCCCGCTCCACCTAAGAGCGGGAGAAGACACTGAATGGTTTCCCGTTTCAAAAACAGAAGCCCTATGTAACCTTATGCACTTCATTTATGTTAAGTTATGTATGCTCTTTATTTCCGTACCTTCTTTGCATCTGGAGAATCAATCATGTCTAAGATTTGGTTTTTTTTTTTAAATAAACCCGTGATCGTGAAAAAAGTTTTGCAAGGCGTCTACAAGCCTTAGGAGTATTTTTAGAATCTATTTTTTCGCTCTTAGATATATTTTTCCTAAATAATATTTTATTTTACCAACTGGTAAAGTTCTCACGTAGCTAGGCTCGTGTTTAACTGTTGAACTTGCCAGTAATTTATTGTACAATTTGATTTATATTCGCCTTAATAGTTTTATAGCTACAGAGGCTAACATAACTTCCGAACTGTTCGTTTTTTTTTGACATGTAGTTGGTTTTCAGTCACGACAATTCTACTACTATGTCAGTTTTTAATATATATATGTCAAATTGTCAGCTTTATGGTACTGTCAAACCCTGGCTGCTGCAGGCTGGACTACCGGGATCGATGATATATAGAAAAGGACTTGGACTTTTTCAACGATATATTAAAAAATTACTTCATTTCACTTCGAACGAATACATAGCACTGACTATTAAACAATAAAATATTCTATTCTTACAAATATTCAAACTTATTCTAGAAGATAACATCCTTCGAAGTACTATTCAACCAGTATGATAACTTATGAGTATACGCATGAGTCTGCATATAATCTCATGCAAACTCATTGCTCCGACGTAACAATACTCACATTTTATGTGATTTTGATGTCGAGTGCTTACTCATTAAAAAGAGGGTGTCACGTATAAAATTGGTACACGTAAAAAAAAAATAGTAACATCAAAAGGTATTAGTCTCTTACGACTAGACAGAGGCAGCCTGCGCCTGGTGGCGGGGACCATCACTGGTCACTGTACACTGAATAAGCACCTTCACACAATGGGCATCACGGACAGTCCCCTGTGCAGAGCGTGTTTGGAGGGGGAGGAGACAGTTTCGCATGTGCTCCTGGACTGCACGGGGATCACTGATACACGCACACGGACCTTGGAGGCCTGATCACTTATTGGAGAGAGGTGGGCTGGTTGGAATAAGCCCACCTGAGATTATGGTCGCTATGGCCCACGTACAATGGTCCGTAGAGGACTAAGTGCGGAAACCATACTCAGAAGATAGATAGATAGAAGGTATTAGTCAGACTAGTGTACATACTCTGTACGGTTAATATTACTTCTGTAGTTGAAATTGATAATAACTTAAGCAAGATTTTATGGGATATTTTGGCCAACATCTATTTGTGAAATAATGGTCGTGAGGTATTGTTGTAGGGAAAGAATTCAGTATATGACCGCAATACATTTTAAAATTACCAAAGTTCACGACGTAAACAATACTTTCAGTATAGATAATATTACCGTGCCTTCAGTACCTATCGAATAATTAATTAATTGTAATTACAAGTACCCTCATTATCTAAACCAACATTTTTTATATCACCACTGCTCTCAAAACGGTGAATGAAAACATCGTGAGGGAACCGGCATGTCCTAGAACCAAAAATTCGAAGACATGTGACATCTACCAACCCTCACTTGGCCCGCGTGGTGGATTACAGCCCATTCCCTCTCCTAGAGAGAAGGCTTGAGTCCCAGCAGTAGGAACATTATAAGGCTGATGCAATGCAATGCAATGTAATCATCCAATGTCTTCTCCCGCCCTTGGGTGGAGCACGCAGGCGTGTCAGACTTTCTAAAAATCCTCTCTTATTTTCCTTCTTTGCCCTTGCATTCCAGCGCCTCGAAGTTCATTTTCACTTAACACATGTCCATGCCACAAATACGTTTAACAACAAAAGTGAACTGATTATCTATTTAATTGACTCAACCTAGTTTTAAATGTACAAAGACGACCCTATGAGCGGGTAAACAAGTTAATTGTTAGCAAATATTATTGGACAATATTATTTGACTAGTTAGACCAGTGGTGTCCCAGTAGCAACCCAGTCAGGCACACATTACTTTGTGTAATTTGTTTCATCACTACAACTCTCAAAAGTTAGCTCTCGTAACCCGAAGCGGACGGACGTGTGTCGCGTCGCGTTGTGATTTTTGTTTCGTGTGTGACTTTTTGTGCTGTGATTCGCTGTTACTGCTATTTTCAATTCCTTGTCGCTCTTGCGGTGTTTTTACCTGCGGTCTACGCCCAGTGGGTGGAGCTGAAGAGGGATAGAAGATTTTTGTGAGCTTACACTTCATTCCAAACACTTTAAAAATTGTTTTCAAAAACTTTTGCCTTTGCCGAGGATCGAACCTGCGACTTCTTGTTTCGCGTTGCTTGAGGCCGCGTCCTTGCGGGCTCGACCAGTCAACAATTTGTTCGCTGCTTTGAAATTGCTGACGTACATCAACTACTAAGCCGTTTAGCTGTATTGCCCAGCTTATTGTTATTTTACGGTTTTTGAGCAGCCTCATATAGTTTAACATGCCTCGCATGATGCGCTCGCCCCCCCAGAGTTCTCCTAAACAGACGCGGTCAGAACCTGACCTTTCACCTGCTTCCTCAGTACTTGATAGTAACCTCTTTGGTTCAGTTAATATTACTACAAGGCCAAACAACAAACGTTTTCGAGGTGAAGGTGATGACAGCATTACGGAGCCGGACGCAATTGAAGAACTGAAGAACATGTTGATCTCCTGGAAGGCCGATCAGGACAAAATTCTGAATAAATTAATGGCTGATGTTTCTGAATTGAGGCAGCAGAATATCTCTATTCAAAACTCCAACTTAGAGATCGAAAAATCTATTAAATTCTTCAACGCAGAATATGAGGCTATGAAAACTCGCTTGGATGCCGTGGAGGCTGGGCATAAGGAATGTTTGAAGCGCTTTCATGAAATCGCCGGCAGCAGTGCCGAACAGAAGATGGCTTTACTAGAGGCAAAGATAGATTCCATGGAACAGCAGGCGCGCCAGTTCAACATAGAGGTCTGTAATCTGCCGGAGAAACGAAATGAAAATTTGTTCACTATTATGGAGTCGATATGTAGTGTAATAAATTCACCGGTGTCACACAATGACATCATATCCATACATAGAGTCCCTCATGCGCACCAGCAGAATACTAAACCTAAGAACTTGATAGTTAAATTCAGGTCGCGGATCATTCGTGACAACATACTTAGCGCCTACCGTAATGCGAAGAGCATCAAGTCTGATCAGATAGGAATATCAGGCGCTACTGTTTCTGTCTATTTGAATGAACATCTGACTCTAAAAAATAAAGCTTTATTTCGTGAGGCCAAAATACTTGCAAGTAAAAGTGGATTTAAATATGTTTGGGTCAGAAACGCAACGATACTTGTGCGTGAGAGAGATAACGACAAGTCATTCGCGATTCGCTCCGTTGAAGACCTCAATAAGATCGTTGCTGGTAAGAAGACCGGTACGGATGGCGCAAACTAATGAATTTAAAGACACTACTGTATTTTGGATTATTGTATTTTCCTCCTGCTTACTGGTCTTATGTGATGAATTATTTGTCTACACCTACAATTCCGCTATAATATGCCTATATTACTGTTATCTCATGTTTTTTTCTAACGACTTATTTGTAGTCTGTTTGCTGTTAATTAAAACCACAACTTTTTGTTTTCTTCGGTTTGATAAGTACGCCCCTTGTATATTGTTCTTAAGCTGCAAATTACTTAAATTTTGTTTATTTTTTAACAAGTGCCTTCATACAATTTTACCGGGCAGTAATGCTCTGGGCTACAGGCTTGGAACTCCTGTTTCAATTCTTCGTTCTACGTATTGTATGTTAATTCTAATTGTAGTAAACTTGTCAATCAATGGCTTCTAGCAATGTTATGATTTATTACCAGAACTGTAGAGGGATCCGTACGAAGTTACATACACTTTACATGAATATAATGGCCTGCTCCTATGATGTCATCATACTAACTGAAACCTGGCTAATTCCCAGTATCCAAGATACCGAATTTATTGACGATCGATATATAGTGTTTAGGTGCGATCGCGATCGTTCTGCGACTAAAAAACGTGACGGAGGGGGAGTTTTGGTGGCGGTGCTTCGCGAATTGCGGCCTACTTCTTTAACAACAAATTTTTTTCACCCAGAGGTCGAACATGTTATGGTGCAACTGCCTTCTTCCCTGCACAATAGACGCCATATTATCAGTGCTACGTACATACCACCACGAACACGTGAAGAAGTATACACACAATACTTAGACATGTTACAAGACTTAGTAAACGCTACTACCACTGACTCTTACTTTATTTTTGGTGATTTTAACCTACCGGACATAGCTTGGTTGGACCAAGGGAATCATGCAATTGCACAGGTTTCAAACTCAATAGGTCGAATATTGGTGAACTTTATGAGTTTAATCAATGGCTTGCAATATAATATAACAAAAAATAAATTAGATCGTATACTAGATTTACTTATATCTAATGTAGATTGTCGAGGCGTATCGTGCAATGCTTTGCTTGACCCTGATACTCACCACCCAGCATTTTCTACTTTGATTTGCTTGACTACGCAATACACTCCCCTGAGATGCCGCACGGTTCATCGATATAACTTTCATAAAGCTGATTACGATGCTATAAATTATGAACTAGGTAAAATTGATTGGGGTATAACACTCTCCCACCTCGGGTCTGAGCAAGCCGTTAACGTTTTCTACGAGGCATTATACGGAATTATCAAATCGCATGTTCCGTTAGCTAGAACCAAAAATTCAAGCTATCCAGTCTGGTTTTCCCCTTCTCTTATTAAAATCTTTAAAATCAAAGAGCGCGCCTGGGTTAAATGGAAGATTTACAACAATCAATCGGACTACTTTAATTTCTCTAACTATCGGAAGCTTTTCGACAGAGAGGCTAGCAAATGCTATCACAAGTACATTGAAGCAGTTGAAGACGCCATTCCTAAAAATATAAAGTATTTCTGGACTTACATCACATCTAAAAAGGGAAAAGCTAATTATCCGGCTAATATGTATTTCAAAAATGTTTCTTCTGATGACGCTACGGATATTTGTAATCTGTTCTCCTCTTTCTTTTCGTCTGTTTATGAACCATCTAATTTTGACCCTGAAAACTGGCAGCCTTCTGACAGCTTTGCAGATAAATCGTCTTGCATATCTGAAATTTACTTATCTGTAGAAGTTATACGATTGAAATTGAAATCTTTAGATCCTTCTAAAGGGGCAGGACCAGATGGCTTACCACCAAACTTTTTCATTAAAACATGTGACGGCTTATGTACTGCTTTGTATATAATTTTTAATAAATGTTTGCGCGAAGGGGTTTTCCCAACAATTTGGAAACGTGCGTTTATTACTCCTGTTTACAAAAGTGGTGATAAGAAAAATGTAGAGAATTACCGCCCCATTTCAATTCTATCCACATTGTCTAAGGTTTTTGAGGGTCTCGTCCACAGCGCCTTGTATCCATATATTCATCAAATTATTACACCCGAACAACACGGTTTTGTCAAAAGTCGTTCAACCACAACAAATCTGTTGGCATTTACAAATTATATTTTTGAAAAAATGGATCAAAGAGTTCAAGTAGACGCTGTATATACGGACTTTCAGAAGGCATTTGACAAGGTGGATCATTCCCTGCTTTTAGAAAAAATAGCCTTCAATGGTATTCGAGGTAATTTGCTAAGATGGTTCGCTTCATATATTTTTAATAGGACTCAAAGAACTGTAGTTAACGGTTATGAGTCAGAACCAGTGGTTGTTAAGTCTGGGGTTCCACAAGGTTCCATTTTAGGTCCCCTTCTTTTTATTATATATATTAATGATATTAAAAGCTGCTTTATAAACTCAAATTTTCTAATGTACGCAGATGACATTAAAGTTTACAGGTCATGTAAAAATATACAAGACTGCGAGCTCTTGCAAGATGATTTGGATAGGCTTTATGATTATTGCACTAAAAATAAGCTTTTTCTTAGTCTTCCAAAATGTCACACAATTTCATTTACTAAAAATAAGAAAATAATACATTATAATTATGTTATTAATAGTACACGCTTGGGCAGTGTTGCAGCCGTCCGAGACTTGGGTGTCACATTAGACTCACGTTTGCATTTTGACGTCCATGTTGACAACATAGTGAATAAGGCGTATCGGATGTATGGGTTCGTCATGAGATCATCTAGTGACTTTGTGCGGCCCTCTACGTTCTTATTGTTATACAAAACTTTGGTACGATCCCAGTTAGAATATGCCATCCAAATCTGGAACCCTTTCTACGAAAAATATTGCTTAAGGTTGGAAATGGTACAAAAAAAGTTTATGCGGTCTATGAACTATAAATGCTTTAATTCAAAGGTTCCATACGTGCAGTTACTGAAGCGATACGGAGTTCTAAGTTTGGAGTCCAGGAGACAGCTTCTGAGTGTAATGACACTACATGGGTTATGTAACAATAAATTCGATTGTATTGAACTTACTAATCAGATATGTTATAGAGTGCCCAGAACTGTTATACAACGAGGGGTGCGCGTACCTCGACTATTTCATACTGGTATGTGTAAAAATAACGCTGGCGTGCGCGCACCTCTTCGTCGCCTTGTTGAAACATACAACACTCATTTTATGGAGCTTGACATATTTACTCTCTCTAACCAGTTATTTAAAAAAAAGGCTATAGATATTTTGTCGAAAAAACAATAATATTGATAAGGTTGTATTAATTAAATGTAAATTAAGCAAATACTCGTAGATTATATTTAAACTGAATTGAGTAGATTTCAATTATAAAAAAAAAACAAATTAAATGAATTTTATTGAATTGAATTAAATTAAATTGAATTGTTTGGAATTGAATTGAATTAGAAAATAATAGTACAGAATTAATAAAAAAATATTGATGTAAATTAAATGGAATTAATAATAATAGAATTGAATTATATTATATATAACATTAATTAGGAAACAAATTATTTTGTAATACAAAAAGCTTTCGCAGAAGGCAATGTTTTCTGTTAACTCTTACCACACTCCTTCACTTCTCTTATTTTTAAGTTAATACGTGGACATTGGAGTGGGTTACATGTTTGTGCATCTAGTTTTAAGGATTTTCTTGTATTTTCTCTAGCATGTAACTGTTTTTTGTCCCTAATAAAATAAAATAAAATAAAATAAAATAAAATAAAACGGTGAAGGAAAGCATCTTGATGAAACTGGCATTTACTAGAACTAGATGTTTGAAGATATGTCAAGTGACATCCACCAATCCGTATTGGACCTGCTTGGTTGGATTACGGCCCATTCGCTCTCCTAGGCAGGAAGCCTGAGTCCCAGCAGTGGGAAAGTTATAAGGCCGCTTATGTTATGTTATTATTTCATCAAGTAGTCGTTTGCTAGTCCAGGTAGTTCGGTTAAAAAATATAGGATCTTGATGGTAATGACTGCAATTTAAAAATATTATACTCCATCCCTACTTACAAATACGCACCTGACAGGTTGTTGAAAATCAGAGCATGATTGCCCCCCCTAGCCTAGCCACGCCCCCAATTATTTTGTTCTGACGTCATCTCAACGTTCAGTCATGTGGACAGAACAAAATAATTGGGGGCGTGGCCAACTCCAAGCGTTCACGCTTAACGAAACGATCGTATCTTGGCTAGGAGAGCTAATGAAATTGAAGTAAAGGTTGTTGAGATAATGAGAGTATTAAGTTTGCATAGTGAACGGACTGTACAGAGTTCGATTTTAACTGTAACACTTCGTTGGGTATTGCCATATCCACCACTATTTTTTAATTGGTGCAAATACTTAAAGGGCTTATTAGAAAAGGTCTTGTTATTATGTGAATAAAGTCTCAATAAAACAGCAATGTTATGAGAGTTTGTTTATAGCCCAAAATCTCACTTAATTTATGGAAACATTGTACAGGTTATTGTTTACGAATGAAAGAATGTCAATAAAAATGGAACAAAACTGCGCTTAGTATCAATTATGAATTTACCAAATAAAATTTTTTTAAAAGAGGCTTTGATCTCTGAGTGTGTCTTGGTGTTTCTTCTCAGGGTAGCCAGCTAGGAAACACCGGCCTCATCTAGTTTAAACTGACGAAAAAAGAATTGACGTTTAAAATTATTTTTGAAACCTACTTGCAAAAATTAAATATAGTTTATTATAAAGTCTAACCCGTCCTCCCGCTCCGCCTTAGAGCGGGAAAAGTCATTAGATGATATCCCACCTTAAAAAAGGAGCAGCAAATATTAAGTTCTCTGCAAGTTTGAATATGATGCGAAACTCCTGGTAAAATAACTGTACTTAAAAGAAACCAAACCCGCGCGACATCCGAACATACCAGTCCACGAAAAAGTTTCTTATCAAAAGCTCGTATATCATATGAAAATTATGAAACACCTACACCATTAGCTCCTGATACCGTATCGTGAAGTTCTTGCGAAGAACTTTTGGCAAAATATGATTTATTAGCTGAACCTTATCGGGAAAGATTTCGTTTTTTATTTGGTAACATTTTTACGCGTGTTTTGGACGAAATTCACTTGGGACTTGTGACAAGTTCTGGATCCTTGGAAGATTTTCTACGCAACATAAACTACTTATAATTTTGTATATATCTTTATTTCATCAAAAACATTGTAGTACATGATGACAATTAATATAATATAATAATCTTTTCCAGTGTACAAAAACTACAACAAATTGGTGGGTGAGGTGCTGTATTCCTAGCTAGGTTAATATAATAACCTGTGTTAAGGAATACAGTGCCGATCCCCAAGGAAGGAAATAATGTAATCGTACACATTGCACATGCTTTACAATACATTATGATCTGCTATAAATCTTGTTAACACAATAACAAAAGTAACTAATTAAGGTATTTCTCTTTTTCATAACATGGTTTAAAACTAAAATAAAAGCACAATAATAGGTAAATAAAATAAAACAATAGGGTAAGTACATTTTCTCAAAATAAATAAATCATGTAACTAGTGGGTAGGTGTGTATTTGGTATGTAATATTTACACTACAGGACAAGTCATAACCTGTAGCGAGTTAAAATGAATGAGCGGAATGTTATTACTACTTCGATGTGCATTTTTATGGTAAACTTATTTTTTTGTGTCAAGCATATTATTTGTTAAAATATATTTGTAGTAAATTAATAGGAAAAAAAAAAAAAAGTAAATAAATAAGTCAAATCAATCAGTTATAAATTTTGTATCAAATAAATAGAACAAGTGTAAAAAAACATACAGGTAAATTCCGAAGAAACAGGATAATGCGAGAGTTATGCCAAAACAGCTGCTCAACTTTTATCAGGCATGATTTCGATCGTGTATTGCTCTCATCTTTAGGATAAATCTGCCAAATACCAGCTTGATGCACTCGCATACGGTTCTATGCGGTACTTATTATCATATTTTTAATATACATCACCTACCACCATCCAACTATATTATATCCAACTGTATTATTATATCCCGCCTGGGCGCAATTTGCAGTAGTCCGTATGGAAAATACTAAATCAATAGCGTACCCAGGTAGGCAACTACAAACATGACTTGACGCAAATGAGGTTTTATAGGTCCGTCGGAACTCATACGTTGGAATGCGGAATGTGCCCATAAAATTGCAGATTTGATGAGTGGCACCGATGCTGCAGGTAACGTTACCAAACAATTTAATGAGTTTATCATTGATACGAAAAGAAGAAGATTATTACGTTTGTCACATCAATATTATAAAGGAGAAAGTTTCGGAATGTTGGTGTGCGTGAGTATAAATCCAGGCAGAGTTCACATTTTAACAATCTGTCTTGCCGTTTCCTATTTGACTATTGCATTCTAAAGCTCAGTAACATTTTCAAATGTTTCTGCACGTGCCCAAAAGCCGTCATTAGAAACACGGTATCAAAAAAGGTTTTTTGAAAATCGCTAATTTTCCTCAGGCTTTATTTTTTGATCTGCAGATAGTAATTATTCAAAAAATTAAGTAAAGCTCCTAAAAACTTTATCCTGTATCTGTATCGGTTCAAGTCTCTGACCGTAAGTCTTTTACCTTTTCAATCCACCCTTATAATAGATATAATAATCTGCTCATAATTCTTCTTTCCTCTTACATTCATTTGTTCGACCGTTTCACCGTGAAGGAGTAACAAACAAGCACACGTACATACATACATCATCATCATCATCATCATCATCATGTCTTTTAATGTTCCCACTGCTAGGACCGAAGCCCACCACCACGGGCCCAGTGCGGGTTGGTGAATGTCACATGTCATACATACATACGTTTTTTTTATATCATATTTCAGTGCTTAACTGCAATCTCACCTGATGGTAAGCAGTGATGCAATCGTTGGACAGACAAATTGTTCCAGTCTTACTACGATGTATGTGGTATAAACGACGAGGAGAAACGCGTAAGGGTGTCATAAAAAATATACATTAATCATTGTAATAATGTATTAATGTGATTCTCCATATATTATTTCGCATAATATTTTTAATTGCGATATGTTCAAATCCCGACTAACTGTCGACGTCCTCTACCCCAGCTAGGGGACATAGGATCTTAAGTCAAAAGTAAGTCATTCAAATCCCGTGATATAATGTGGACTTTCACGAACAAAACCGCTATCAAAAGCCAACTGTTCAACGAATAAAAGAACCCAAAAAGAATATGTCAACAAGACACGTAGCAGACAATACAATTTTATGAAGTTCATTCATACAAACAGTAAGAAATATTTCACTGTGTTTGAATAAATGAAGAGATGTCTCGTGTATTTTGTTTGCTATTCCATGTTTATTCACATACAAATACAGAGGTAAAGTGATTTGGTTTTTGTTAGTAGAAAGTAACATTATTGTTTATTTCGAATTTGTCACGCTTTTTTTCTTTTTTTTTTATGGTAAGTAAAATCATCGAATGACAAATCCCGCCCTTGGGTGGGGCGGGAGATAGTGTCTCTTACTGACTACAAACCTCCTACTCCTTTCATTGCCTTCTTTCTAGGGCTCCGGGATTCATTTATCATAAGGGCTGTCTAGGAACCAACCTTCACGCCTACGATAATCGGCAAGCAATGTGTAGCTTGCCATCCGGTCCGGTTCAATAACCGTCCAATCGGAGCTGGAGTCGTTGACGGCGCGTAGTGGTCCACGTGCGTCAAAGTCAGCGAAACCGTAGAGGCCCCGATGCGTCGAGAAAGGCAAAGACGGAACATAGGAGTGGGTTTTAGATAGTAAACTCTGATACGCCCTCCCACATCGACCTAAGGCGAAAGAAGTCATTGGATCATTACCCACTTAAAAAAAAACGCCTACAATAAAGATGTTGTTCACGGCGAACTATTAATTGCGATCAACATTTTGTCAGGCGTTCGCTTTGTCTAGATACGGAATACAGTCGCCTTATTGCTGGAGTCTAGATTTTTATTTTTCCTAACTAAAGTAAACCTGATCTACATCTCATTTCAAAGGCAAATGTTTGTATGCAAATGTGTATTATATTTATTACTACTTCACGTTTAAACGGCTAAACGAACTTAGGTGAAAGGACATTGCCAATCTTTTTATGGGAGTTGGACCAATTGCTGCCCAGAATGAACACACGATGCATTTTGTTTCTCAGGCCTACACCAATCGCTAAATTGAAGTGCTCCAAAATCTGTCCCAGAAGTCAAGAGATTTTTTTTTTATTTTAGAAATGTATAATTGTTTTTAGTATAATTGATTACTGACTATAAATCAGTAATATCGGGTACGACTACGTGCTGCGCGGCGACTTTCCCGACGGGGTCAGCGTGGTCTGCTACGCGGACGACACGTTGGTCCTAGCGCGGGGAGAGTCGTACCGGACGGCGGTCGAATTAGCGACACGCGGGGTTGCGATGGTCGTTGACAGGATCCAGCAGTTGGGACTCGAGGTGGCACTGCACAAGTCCGAGGCCATGTGCTTCCACGGCCCTCGGGGTGCGCCACCACCGCGTTCCCAGCTAACGGTAGGAGGGGTTCACATCAGCGTCGGGTCGACGATGAAGTACCTGGGACTCGTCCTCGACAGCTGGTGGAACTTCAAGGAGCACTTCCGACGTCTGGCTCCCAAACTGAATCGGACTGGGGCTGCTCTCGGGCGGCTCCTGCCCAACCTCAGGGGACCAGACGCCTCCTGCCGGAAGCTCTACGCGGGAATCGTTCGGTCCATGGCTCTCTACGGGGCTCCGGTGTGGGCACCGACGTTGCAACAGCAACCGAGGACCCAGCTGAATGCGTGCCAGAGGGTCATGGCAATACGCATGGTGCGAGGGTACCGAACGATCTCCCGCGAGGCGGCGACCCTCCTTGCTGGCCAACCGCCGTGGGATCTGGAGGCAACAGTCCTTGCACACATGCACGACAAGCGCATGGAGATGCAACGCCGGGGCGAAATTCCGCTGCCACGACAAGTCGAGGCATGGCGGACAGAGCTCCGGCGGGATCTCATGGCGAAATGGCGTCAACGACTATCGCAACCTCGTTCGGGGCGCGCCACAATTGGGGCGATAAGGCCCATCCTTGGGGCGTGGCTGGAAAGACCTCACGGCGTTCTCAACTTCCGCACGACGCAGGTGCTTACCGAACACGGAAAGTTCGCTAAGTACCTGTTCCGGATTCGTGCGGAGGATTCGCCCGGGTGTCGCCACTGTGCGGAACATCCGGAGGACACGGTGGAGCACACTGTAGAGGTGTGCCCCGCCTGGGCGGAGCATCGCCGTGTCCTCGTGGGGGCGATCGGCGGCAGCGATCTCTCTCGCCGGGCCTTGGTTCAGGCCATGGTCCGTAGTGAGGAGGGATGGCAGGCGGTCGCCTCCTTCTGCGAAGCAGTAATGCTAGCAAAGGAGGAGGCCGACCGCATCAGGCAGAGGCAACGGGGCGCTCGCCCCAGCCGCCGCCGGGATTCCGATCCCGATTTCCGGCCACCGTAGGCGTGGGCTTGCGGACGGCGTGCAATGGGTAGCACGCTGTCCGATCGTCCGGTAACCGACCGGACCGAGCCCAAGTCGTCGACGGCGCGTTCTGTTCCCGCGCGCCTCAAGGAGCTGTCAGCACACCGAAGAGGCCCAGCCTGCTAACTGCAGGCAGGCAGGGTCGAAGCCTACTGGGGTCATGGGTTAGTTCCGAAAGGAATGCTCGACCCCGGCACGATAGGCTACGAAGGAACGGGGTAGGTTTTTAGTCAGTAAGAGTCTGACACTACTTCCCGCTCCGCCCAAGGGCGGGATTTGTCATTGGATGATTTTACCTACCATAAAAAAAAAAAAAAAAAAAAAAAAAAACTATAAATCAGTAATTCATTATATTGAAAAGACACAAGTGGAGTCCAAGTACTGGGATGTCAAAATGGCACCCGGGTCCCTGGGACCAAGGCAAAGAATGGAACGGGGTAGGTTTTTAGTCAGTAAGAGTCTGACACTACTTCCCGCTGCACCCAAGGGCGGGATTTGTCATTGGATGATTTTACCTACCATAAAAAAAAAAGAACTGGGATAGGGCACAGATTTTAATAATGTATTTCATACATTGTAATTTAATAATTATAATACTAATATTAATTTTATTAAATTTTATCTCAAGTTTTAATTTCACTTAGTGTCTGAATTGATTTTATTGTAACTCAATATTTTATGATATTGCAAGCTATTTTCCTTAAAGAAAGTATGTTTACATAGATTAATGTTATATCTCCTTTCACGCAGGTGAAATCATTGATGAAAGCTTGTTAAATAATGGTTTTTCAAAAGAAGAAAAACAACTCAACAGATAATAGCCGCTGGGATCCTGATCCCGGCCACCGTAGGCACGGGCTTGCAGACGGTGAGCAATGGGTAGCTCGCCGTACGACCTTCCGGTAACCGTCCGGCCCGAGCCCAAGTCGTCGACAGCGCGTATTACTCCACGCACGCCTCAAGGTGATGTCAGTAAACCGTAGGGGCCCAGCAAGATCGAAGCCTACTGGAGCCAAAGGTCTGCTTCTGAAAAGAAGTCTCAACCCTGGTATGAAAGGCAACGAAGTAACAGGGGTGTGTTTTTAGTCAGTAAGAGTCTGATACACTCTCGCGCTCCGCCCAAGGGCGAGAGATGCCGTGGCGTGATTTTCCCACCTCCAAAAAAAACTCAACAAATAATATTTTTTTTTTTTTCGTTTATGTGATAAATACTTTTTAATGGAGTAAACACAAAAGTAAAACTGTCAGGCTGTTGTCTGTGCCTTTCAATCAAAGTCAATTATGTTTAAACTGTTGTACGAATATTTAAGTATGCACGTTCCAAAACAATTCCACTGGATCCAATTGTTTTATGAATTGAACAACATGAAAAAGCGGTGGTTTTAATTCCTTTTAAAAGCCAGTACTAAGTCTTAGAGTAATTTCTTATTCAGAAGAAAACTTTGAAATTTGATTTTTGAAATTAAGTTTGATTCTGATCTTGTCAACTTGTACCTATTTTCTTATATTAGAATAAAATAAACTTTATTGCACTTCAAAATAGTGATATGATCTATGTAGGGTGACTGGTAATTAGTGAACAATACTTAAACAAGTGATTGTAGTCATGTTATCAAACAACTTTGACTATGGGACCAAAACTAAAATCGCAAAAAAAAAAAGCCAAGTTCAGTACATTTTGACTAGTAGTTTGGCGAACATAAATGTACTGAGCAGCAGATTTTTTCGCGATATCAAGTTTGGTTCCATAGTAAAAGTTATTTGTTATTATGACTACAATCACTTGTTTAAGTATCGTTCACTAATTACCAGTCACCCTATATAAACAAGGCGTCCATTACACAGTCAATCATTGCCATCAATCACCATCAATCAATGAATGACGAAGAATGATTTTTGAATGACGGTGAGTTCCATCATTCAAATTTCATTCATGATACTTCATGATTGATGGCAATGATTGACGCTTGCATGACCGTGTGAAAGGCGCCTAAAAGAAGAAACTAACTGACTGATATATCAAAACTACTGGGAGCTTGATTAAATCTAAACAGCGGAAGATAGTTGACTCGCCTCTCTAGCGAGTGGACCGCTGAAATAGTGGCAATTGGCACGATTTCACATCGGTCGCGACGATCACAAATATTCAGCGGCTCTTATCTCTGTCCTTGTCTATCAGTGGCTACAATTAGTGTAGATGTGTGAGTTTCGAGTCCAGCTGACCGCTGAAATTGTGACTATTGGCACGATTTCACATCGGTCGCGACGATCACAAACATGCGGCAGCTCTTATCTCTGTCCTTGTCTATCAGTTGATACAATTAGTGTAGATGTGTGAGTTTCGAATCCAGGTTTTCTGATTGCAATGTTTGCGTGTAACGTATCCTTTGTAATATATCAATAACTGAAAGTTAAAAGTTAAAAACTAAAAGTTTGTAAATGTGAGTACCATGGAGCAATTTATGGTTGGACTTGTTTGACGTAAATGAGCATGGCAGTTGAGAGTTTGTCATGCTCACTCAAATGGTGGCGCATGTGTTGGATCATTCGGTTCCCTTCAAAATGGTTGAGCTGGATGGTGCTGATATATGTGTCATATTCGTGAACGGGCGCCATGGAGTTTCTTGCACATTCTTCTCCATAGAGATCTACGCTTTGGAATGTGCAATTAGCATCATTTTTTTTTTCTGACAGACCGACTTTTTGACTTTTCAAAAGTGCCTGTAAATGGTTTATTTGAAATAAAATGCTTTGAATATTTGAATCCTTTCTTAAAAAAAAAACTAGGACTAGGAACTTTGTCCACGGCTTCCTTTTAAGACGTAGCCGTAGGCCAGCAATAAGATGGGGTTTGAGAAAATCCATCCTATAAGGGGGAGAAAACGGGTAATATCGTTTGTATGTAAAATCTTATTCCATAGATCAACATACTTGAATTTGAGCTCGAACAGTAACCTAAGTAAATAATAAATTGTTTTCAATATTGCCCCTAATAGACGATTTACAGCATGTTAAAGATTAAATTGATGATTCCTATTTTTGGAGTAATAAATGTAAAATTTCTCTAAATTCATAACCAAAATGAATAATTAAGGGCCAAAACACATAACCACGTTGCGGCGCCGCGCCGCTATATAAGGGCCGAAACAAAACCGCGTTTCGGCGCCAATTGGAAGTGTCACCCGCTGCTTTTTTTCGCGTCGCTGCAACGCAACTTTTAGAATTTATTGTCGTATCCTACAAGAATAACCAGTTTCTCGAGAATTTTGTTGATAGACGTTTCTCTGCCATGAATCGCAATAAAGTTATGTTTATTTGTTATTAAGAAGACATTACTCTATTTTAAATGATCGACAAAGAAAATACTGGTTATATACATTTAATAAAGCTATGGATTGGCGCGGCGGTACACACCGCAAAATTCTGCGTTGCGGCGGGCGGCACTGCCGATTTTAGTGGCACGGCTCTGCAACGTGGTTATGTGTTTCGGCCCTAAGACTGTCATTACTAGTTTTCCAAAATTACCCCCATAGTATAATATTTTCGTGAACAAAGTCGCAGACATAGTACTAGTTTTTGTGCTAATCACTAGCGGCGATATCTACCAGGCAACCTTCGAATGGTCTGTAAGGGCTTAAAATAAAAAAGTTTCCTAATATTTTTTAGCAATACATCACAATGTTTTTTAAGGCAAAACTTCGTAAAAGTAATCCAAACTAAACTGAAAAATTTACACCAGTAATAATTAAAAAAGTTCCATCTAACTTAAAGCCGTATAAACAAAGGCGCAACGGAATCTGGTCCGAAATAAAAGTTCTCTTTCAGGGTGGCGTTGTAAATATCCTTGGCGCACTATAAAGCGTCGCTTCTAGCATTATATCCTGAAAAATGTTATGGCACATTACACAAAGTGCAGTGGCACTATGAAATCTTTCTTATACAACATTACTTTTAGTATATGCGAAACCTGAAACACGTATCTAGCATTTTATGAATCTATGTACAAAATTGTATAACTATCACAAAGTTATAAGCTTGTTATGTTACCTGGTTGTCCGAACAAATACATAGCCACCGGGTCAACCAGGCTACTGAGTAGTGGTTTTGCTCTCGTACTCATTGTGCACTGGTTTCTAATGCCTACAGTGGCCTGCTGTTTTGTCCCTAGTGTCGGTGGTGTCCAACTTGTGACCTTTTTTAAATATTTTTTGAAAAAAAAAAACATAACATGGTGCATAAAAAATATGGTAGGTAAAATCATCCAATGACAAATCCCTCCCTTGGGCGGAGCGGGAAGTAGTGTCAGACTCTTACTGACTAAAAACCTACCCCGTTCCTTCGTTGCCT
Source organism: Leucania comma (assembly GCA_958295575.1). Taxonomy (NCBI): domain Eukaryota; kingdom Metazoa; phylum Arthropoda; class Insecta; order Lepidoptera; family Noctuidae; genus Leucania; species Leucania comma. The sequence continues at coordinate 12,929,428 of OY282486.1, read as the reverse complement.
ATCGTGCCGGGGTCGGGTATTCCTTTCGGAAGCTGACCCATGACCCCAGCAGACTTCGACCCTGCCTGCCTGCAGCTAGCAGGCTGGGCCTCTACGGTTTGCTGACAGCTCCTTGAGGCGCGCGGGAACAGAACGAGTCGTCGACGACTTGGGCTCGGTCCGGTCGGTTACCGGACGATCGGACAGCGTGCTGCCCATTGCACGCCGTCCGCAAGCCCGCGCCTACGGTAGCTGGAAATCAGGATTGGAATCCCAGCGGCGGCTGGGGCGAGTGCCCCGTTGCCTCTGCCTGATGCGGTCGGCCTCCTCCTTTGCTAGCATTACCGCTTCGCAAAAGGAGGCGACCTTCTGCCATCCCTCCTCACTCCGGACCATGGCCTGAACCAAGCCCCGGCGAGAGAGATCGCTGCCGCCGATCGCCCCCGCGAGGACACGGCGATGCTCCGCCCAATATAACATGGTGTAAATATTATTGGAATTGATTCAGTTATTGATTCTGAACAAACTATATTCAGGTTTTGCTTATACTAAAAATAATGTTGTATAACACGATATGCAAATAGCAAGAGAAATAATGCAGTACTTGCAGTAACTTTATGGGAGCAGGCTTAGAGGATATAGCTGTTGAATATTTTTAGACAAAGGACCTAAAACTGTTGGAACGTTGGAAGCCGACGCTTCGTTGGTTCAAAATAGATTACGAAATATTATTATTCATGTTTTGGTGAAAGGAAAATTTATTATAATCAGTGGTAGGAGTTTTTGGTGATCGATGCTCACCAAAAACTCCGACTCAATAAACAAATTCAATTAATAAATTTTGCAATCGAGTGATCTAAGTACTGGTGAAGATATGTGGCAAGGTTCAAGGGTCACTGTGGCTTTGAAACACTTTGTGTTTCAAAGCCACAGTGACTCTAAACGTCAGCTGAGCGAGGCCAATGTACTGTAGGCAATGACCAACAACTACCTACAAGGTCATTGACTCGTTTACTTAAAGAAATTAATTTCGTATATGCGTATATTAATTCGAGTTTTTGAAAAAAAGTACTTTATTTTTTATTTTATCTTTACAAATCGACAGTGTTTCATGTACCGAATCGACCCTCCACGGGATTAAAACGACCAAAATTCAACGGTGTATATTTATAACTATAGAAAGACTAAGAACTTAAAGTACACAATATCACGACGCCGACACTTTTTTGTGACAATATAATGCTAGGTTCTATTTATACTTTCGACACAACAAATTCGTCAAAGACAGCCGTATATTTATGCAGACGCCCGACGTAGCTCTATAAACACGGATAGACTTACAAATTCTTAGGCTTAACACAAAGCCTTCTCCAAGCCTCTACCGAATTTTCCCTCCAACACTCATACCAAAAAAGAATTAGTATTCTTCTCATCAACACATATTTTGTTTACTTTAACAAAAATCCAATCAAAAAAATAATAATGTTCTGTAAACAAGGCTATTAATAAAGAGTTTCTTTATCGAAAATTTTGTCGAAATAATCGTTGGAAGTTTGGAAATATGCTCCTTTGGGTGACATTACTATTCAGTTAAAATTTCTAACTTCATTAGTGGTGCTATCTGCATGTTCGCTTCCAGCTGGAGCCGCTTCAGTAGAACTCATTAGTGTAACAAAGTTGCATTATGCTGTAGTAAGATGTGAATGGCTGAAGTTAGGAAGAATGTTGAGATTAGGCTGTGAGTTTTCACAGAGTTTGTGAGAATGGGCTCCTTGGAGGTAAGTTAGGGAGACCCTTTCTGGGAAACGAATAATGACCGTGCGTTTGTGACGTACTGCTGTTTTCGTAATGAAGTTTGAGTGTTTCAGAAGTTTGTTTTGGGATTCTCGGTAGGCGATTTAACATTTTAGATGGAAATACTTTGTGGAATATTTAATCTGTGCTTCGGGCTTTTTGGTCTTCAGATGCTGTAAAGGTCGAATTTTATAAATAACAACAATAATAGTTGCGATTTCTTAGAAATGATACTTACAGCCGTATTTATAAACAAGTAAAACTAAATATTTAAGTAAAAGTAACTAATTTATATTCTGTATTTAAGAAAATTTTAATTTTGAATGAAGATTTCAAACGTCAAGTAATGACTTGATAAAATTTTACTTAGTAAGTAACAGGTAATTACTTTTTTATAAATACGGGTGTTAAAGTTATAAGAATGATTTGACATTGTCATATAAATAAGATCAGTGTCATTCTTTTCATATTTAAGAAAACATAAAGAATTTAAAAACTTAAAAACCATTCTCATCTCGGCGACAGACAATTTCAAAAACTTATTAAAATGTGAACTAATTAGATCAGCTTTAGGCAGATTGCGACAGAAATTAGAAAGCGCACGTTCTTTAAAAATACGGAAATTATCAATTAGACATATTTTACTCAACACAAACTGCCTGCGTGAAATTAAGAAAGGATCCTAAGAGAAAATACTCCCCACAAAGCTTGTTTTATTTATAAAAAAAATTGCATTTATTCTATTTTATATACATTGCGTAAAAACATTAATAGATACACTAAAAGCTACTTTTAAAATATGGCGTCAAAAAACTCCTCCGCATCGCTGTGGACTGGAAGTGTGCCCAAAAGACTGGCGGCATTGCCACGTTGTATGGCAATGCTTAATCTCTGACCGTGGTAGAAGCCAGCCTTTAATAATCATACTAATATTATAAACGCGAAAGTTTTTATATAATGAATGTTTGTTACTCTTTCACGTCAAAACAACTGAATGGGTTTCAATTAAACTTGGTATAGAGGTAAACTACATCCTGGAATAGGATATAGGATATTTTTTTATCCCGGGTACATGTTCCATTGAAATAATTCTCTAACATCACGCAGTCGAAGCCACTGGCGGCAACTATAACTTAGATTTATGTTATTCCAAAATATGGTCTACCTGACCATCGAGCTTTTGAGCTTCTTCTCGTATATTTTTATCAACAAAAAAAAAACTGCAACTAAAAGTGTAAAGTTTGCAAGTGTTATCCTTAAACCGTGCCTAGAAGTAGTGTAGTGTGTATTTGTTAATATTATTTAATTATGTGATTTCATTATTATTATTTGTACATGATTATTTTATTTTATTTATTTTTTAATTGACTTATGTATATGTACTAACATTAGTTTGTAAGTTGTGTATGTCTTTACTAACAATAATGGATTGTATTATCTGTAATAAATAAATTATTATGTTTTTGTATATCTCAGGACCCTGAGGTCCTGGCCCTTTGGAAGGCGTACGAGGAACCGAAACCAACTTGCAGAGGCCCTTTAGATATTTTTAATGGAACGTGATGCCAATCGACGATTATCCCTGTACGTACAATGCCAGTACATCCAAGGACTACCTCGAATGGTGAAAACTATTGTGACATATGGTAAACAAAGACAATAGGTCTATGGTTTTCGAAGTCTTAAGTGGACTGGTTACTAGAAAGTATGGCCCCTGCTAAACATTGTCATTTATATGCTAAACAATGTCATTAATATTATTATTATTATAATAAAAACTTCCATTTAATGTCTTGGTAAAAGTTTATATCTGCAATAGTTCTGTTGCCATTTACAGTGCCTTTAACTCGAGTGAGCGTAGTGAACGATGCGGCATTCAGTACTTTACTCAACTCCTTGTTCCAAAGTTCTCCTCATCCTTTACATACATATTGTGAAAACGCTCGGAAATGTTTCTTAAGTACACTAACATTTCATTCAGGGCATGGGAATGAACAAAAACATTTGTACGTCTATATTACCGTAAAATGCAGTAAAAAGGTTCTCGAAATTTTGCACGCTTTAAAATATTCCTGTATTTGTCGAAAACATCAGAAACCCTTTACTATTACGAGGTTTAACCTGAAAATTCTAGGCTTTTACGCTTTCAAATGAGAGCTCGAAACGACTCAGAACACTCGCCTCTTTAATATCTTAATTACTGTAAAATGTACTCTCTTTTACTTTAGGTATGGTGTAAGTTATAAAAGATTTGACTGACGATAATTTATCGTTTCTAAATATCATCATTTTCATTATGATGACTCAGTAAAACCGCTATGAAATTCTAGAAACTAGAAAGAAATAGAAGCGACAAGAAAAATGTAACCAAGATTTATGTAACTCATATATGAAAAAGAGTGTCCATGGAGTTTCTTGAACGTTCTTCTCCATATAGATCTACGCTTTGAAACGTGCAATTTAGCTTCACTTTTTTATGGATTGACTGACATTTTGACAATTCAAAAGTGCCTGTAATTAGTCTATTTGAAATAAACTATTCTGATTCTGATTCTGAAACGACATTGATTCAGAAAAAACTGTCTTCGATCGAAATAAGGCAAAATTGACCTTGCAACGCATATCAATCTGATGAAATGTCTTTTTGTGCTCAGTCTCAATAAGATGCTTAAGAGTTGGAAAGAGCTTCCACTACCTTTATTTAAAAAAAAAAAAAAACTCCGACGCTTTTTACTGGTGAAAGCTTATTATAATATAAATGAGTAGCTAAATGAGAAATGATTGATTTTTGTTTCATTATGTATTATTGAACAAACAAACTAGCTTACCTGTAAGCGCTGTTCGATTGAAATTATTCTTGTAATTGTCTCGTCCGAAGATGATGAAAAATTTTGACGTGCTTCAGTAACCAGGAAATATATTACATTAGTAAAATTCTTCATCATCAAAGAACCAGACTATTACAGGTATAATTTTATTTTCAAAATTGTTGTATTTAAGGTATGTTAAATTATATTATGTCTTTTGCGTGGTACATGGTGAAATATGGCTGAACCTGTTACGTATATTTTTATGTCATCTTTCACTATTACCCATATTTGCAAAATAATATTATCTATATCTTTATCCTTTGTCTGCTTTAGATATTGGCTTTTCGCAAATATGGTCAAAACCGCCAATCTTATACTTCCCATATCCAGTAAACTCCAGAGGCCTTCAAAAGATCTTGATCAATAAGTTTTAGAAGAACAGTCAGACTATCACTGATTAAAACCACGTCTATGTTCCTTCTTTGCCTAGGGTTCCAGGACCCTGGATTTTCCTTCCGGAAGTGGATTCAACTAATGGCCCCAGTAGGCGTTGATTCTGCTGGGTCCCTACGGTTTTGCTGATATCTCTTTGTGGCGCGCGTGGAACATTATGCACAGTCGATGACTCAGGCTTGGTTCGTTTCTCTATGGTCCGGATGGTTACCAGAAGGCCACAAGCCCAGGCAAGTTACGAACATTTCCTGACGAGTCTCTTTCTATAAACGAAATGGCTCAGCGTAAGATTTAATACCATAAAACTACAGGATGTTTCATGGCGTGCCATGGCAACCTATAACTATAGTAGTTAACTTAAGTTGCAGTGGGCAGGGCACATTGCTCGTAGAACGGATGGCGGATGGGGCCAAAAGGTTCTAGACTGGCGACTGGGCATCGGAAAACGTAGTGTTGGAAGGCCTCCTACAAGGTGGACCGATGACCTGGCAAGAGTTGCGGGAATGCGGTGGATGCGAGACGCACAGAACCGTTCGTTGTGACGGAACTTGGGCGAGGCCTGTGTCCAACAGTGGACGTCTTTCGGCTGTAATGATAATGATGATGATGATGACAGGATGTAGCGATAATGATATAATATTGTAGAAAATTTCATTTCATTCCATCATTTTGAACGATATGAACTTGGCTACGATTTTTGTTGAGATGGTGTCAATCCCATATATTTGATTAGTTTTCACCTACCATTAACGGTTGTAGATTATAAACTTGGCCAAGCCTGCAGGTCCATATATCTTAAGTAAACTTGGCGTGAGCCTTCGACTAGCCAAGTAATCAAAGCCTTGATAAAGGTCAGTAAAATAATTACTATTTTGTAAATGCCTATTAAAACTTCATTTCTAGTAGTGTTCAATCTAAATGACTGTGTCTGTAATCGACAGTTAAATGAAATTATTTCTGTGTGACAAAGTTACATGCTAAGGGTACAGGGTTTGATCGTGTTGAAATGATTAATGAAAGGCAACTAACAAATGTATTTTCTAGGCAGATGTGAGTAGAAAATCTGGTAGACAAAGCTTAAAACAGTGATTCCCAAACGAGTGCTATTCTATAAAAAAAGGAACTTGAGCACAGAGCTTGCCAAGCGTCGAAATCCAAATAGGTACATTTGCGGGCTTGGAGACGGCGTGCAATGGGTAGCACGCTGTCCGATCGTCCGGTAACCGACCGGACCGAGCCCAAGTCATCGACAGCGCGTTCTGTTCCCGCGCGCCTCAAGGAGCTGTCAGCACACCGAAGAGGCCCAGCCTGCTAGCTGCAGGCAGGCAGGGTCGAAGCCTACTGGGCTCATGGGTCAGCTTCCGAAAGGAATACCCGGCCCCGGCACAATAGGCTACGAAGGAACGGGGTAGATTTTTAGTCAGCAAGAGTCTGACACTACTTCCCGCTCCGCCCAAGGGCGGGATTTGTCATTGGATGATTTTACCTATCAAAAAAAAAAGGTACATTTTATTTGTATGTGATTTGATTGTTCTCACTGCTGAGGTTTGCAAAATTTTCACAGATTTCAAATTATTGAAAAATAAATAATTTTCCGTAACAATTATAATCCTCTATTTTATTTTATTTTAAAGAAGATCTGTTTTAATTTTATTTTGTAACGATTTTATTATTTCAGTTTCAATACATTTTTAATATTTATATTCTTATAAGTTTTAATTTTATATATTGACTTGTTGATTGATTGTAATAAATAAGTTTTGAATTTATGATAATCGTTTATGTGGTATTTTTAATAATATATTTAAATTTTCTTCTGAGCTTTTGCTCTCTGCTAGAAAAGGTTTGGATCCACTGCCCTAAAAGAACTTACAAAGACCTTGTGTCCTTCGCAAAGTTCAAATTGTGAGTCTTAAGAGCTGCCAATCCAAAGTACATTTTCATGTAACCGCTCTTACGTGATAATGATCTTATTACACATCTTTCTTTAGATATTTTGGATACATAGATATCTTGTGGATTATCTAGGCTTCTATAGAAATCAAACATAAATCTGTGTGAAATTAATCCAGTAAAGACCTTTGAAAATCTGCGATTTTACGTGAATTTTGGCTCTCCATACTGTGCTCATAAATATAAAAAAGTACTTCTATAGAAGCCTTTCACATTTAATCGGGATATTAAATTATGACAAATTTAATCACTTTTTTTAAGAGTTTAAAAAAATACGTTTTTCCTAGAACAAGTTTTGTGAAAATATTCAAGTAAATCGCGGAATTATCGAATGCCAATAGATTTTCAGACGCTATCTCTCTTTATTCGCGTTGCCTCTCCATCAAAAATCCTACAATTGTTTTAGAATTAGATTAAGTGTGTGGAGAAGGGCTACTTTAATGCTCACAACGAACTCGCAAATTGGATGGACTGAACGTGTGTGACTGTAAATGAAGCCAAATAATAATTAGAAAAAGGCGTATTTTATTGGTTTGACATTTTTTATTCATTTAACATTTTGAATATAATGCAACATTTTTTTTCTGACTTTAATGTTATGTGTGTGTACTTGTAAGACTCCTTTACAAGTAAAATACTATGACTGCAAAAAGGAATGACTTTGAAAAAAAAAATACGATTGAACTAACTTAATCCTTGATTGAAAAGAGAAATATTGCATGACCGAAATGCATGTAATCGAATCAAGTCATTCGGGCCAGTCCGTTTGTCTCTCAACCTTAGCTCTGCCATCCAAAATCCCAGACCACTGACTGCCTCAGTCGAGATTGCTTGCAAAACATTAATCCCTTGTATACTCTTGTGTACAGTGTGCATCAAATTTCTTGGAACAGCCTTGCATCTATGAGATGATGTTTGTACAGAACGAGTGATCTCTTCCTCAAAGAGTTTATGATATGAAAAGGTTTTACTATACTTTGTGCTAGCTTCTGCTAGCGGAATCTCTCGCATGACAGTACATAAGGAGCCATTCAAGTATTACGTAAGCACTACGGGGGAGGGGGGTCTTTGATTTGCTTATTTTTTATAACATGGGGATGGGGGGTTTGGATGGTGATTAAGTCAGAAGTTTTCTTTTTAAATAATCTTTTTTTACAAAATCACATGAAAGTGATTAGACACACATCACTGAGCAATTTTTAGGTAAGTATGGTGGGGGGGTGAGATCTTTGCTTACTTTTGCTGACGAGGCTACTATTTGCAAAAGATCTGCTTACGTAATACTTGAACGGCCCCTTATATATGACTTATACATGTCACTTAATACACCTTAGCTTTTTTTAAAAGAAATAGAATTGCTTTAGTGATTTTTTTATAAATCTGTAAAAATAAATTTAGGTTCTGTTGTCCATGAATTCGGATTTTTTTAAGATAGGTAGGCTCGCGTTTGACTATTAGTCACCTGACAGTAAGCGAAGACTAGGTCAACGTTGGAGCACGTGTGCCTAGAAGTATCCTATTCACTCCTTAAAAAAACCTCCTAAGTCACAACTATTGGGAAACACAGACTCTTTTAATGTACTATGGATATTAAGCCAAGGGTTACGGAGTTAATATACTCTCAAGATATTCTCTGTAAAGTCCTCTTACCGCTTGTAACTCGATCCCCAACCCTTTGGTTGTGTGTTTATAATTTTTAAGCCAGCTTTGCACTTTCTAACGACTTCTGTGGCACATATATTAACGCTAATGCCGTGTTTAGTCAAATCATTGCTGGAATTAGAGCTCAGCATAGTTGAAAGGCACGTATAATGATTCATTTGCAGTCAGCGGTATTTATGAAAGAATTTTTTTTTATAGACTCGCCTTGGTTTGTTAATTCGTCTTGGTCAAAGTAATAAATTTTATTATGCCATGGTAACGCACCTCTTGGCTTAAAATTGGGTTATTTCCATTGATTTATTGTAAAGGAAGATACGTTATGCGTTAACATCACAAACAGAAAACCTGAACTTGAAACTCACACATCTACACTACCTATAGCCACTGATAGGATAGACAAGGACAGATATAAAAGCTGGCGCTGTCGTGCGAGCGAAATAGCGTTAGCCACCGAATGTGTGTGATTGTTACGACCGATGTGAAATCGTGCCATAGAGGCACAATCAGCGGTCCACGCTATAGAGGCAAGTCACCAATCTTCCGCTATTTTGATTTCATCTAAGGTTATTTCCATTCCAGGCTTGACAAATTTGAAAGTAATTTTGCGTGAAAAGGACATGGCTAAATTGAAGTATGGACGACTGCCCCACAATGAAAATGCATGTATAAACATGGCACCTAGCAATATATAATGCTGAATAGCTGAAAAATAGTATTTTATAATCAAAAAGGTTCAGGAACTTTTCAGATCTGCACAATACTGCAAATAAATCGCGGAACTCCTACGGCAAAGGTATAAAAACTTCAAACAATGACATTGCTATGAACTTTTAACTAGGCGCTTTAATGTGGCTGCGAAGATTTTTATTGATGATTGTGTTTTTCACTGACGATTTTTCACTAAGGTACTTAAAGTAAAAATCTACAAATGGGTAAATGCACTAAAAAAACTTGATTCAACGGACTTATGATAGATAATCTCCACAAAAATCATAATATTAAAAGTGTGTTCTGTTGTAAAACCTAAACTACTTATCCAAATGAGTTGAAATAAAGACAGTATTGACAGACAATGTAAATAACACTAAGATTGAAATGATGAACGTATTTGAAAAAGATATTAAATACTAACTAAGCCAAATATTTGTAATTTCTGTATTGAGGTAGTTTTGTAAACAATTCTGCATAAACTAGATAATTAACGCACTGAGTAACCAGGGACATCAAAAATATATAATAAAACAATAAAAATGCGATTTATTTATTTATTTGGTAAGTCTTATTATGACATTATCTAAAAATGAAGCCGGAGATGATAATGTGTTCTAATGTCTCGCCCACCCGAGATACCAGACCACTGTCATGACATGACAACAGCCCAGAGTTCTGTTACCCACAATACGGCTACAGTAATATGACAGTATATCATCTAAATGATTGTTTGTGGCTTCAGTTTCATACAAAATATACACGTAGTATATTTTATGACCAATATGCCTCGACTTTATTCGGCCTATTAGAAGTTGAGGACTTGATGCACCTAAATGATTTACTCTTTCAAGATCTGGGCACACTTCAATATTGTAAACACCATTTGTCTAATATGCTCTCCGTAGTATGACCGAGTTTGTTTGGCTTGATATGGTCCTAATGCCATCAATATTAAGTCACTATGCCCCAATATTGGAAAACTCTCCAATTGGGGCAGGTTACCATCCACTCTTAAAAACTATGTTTGTTGCCTATTCAAATTGTTTTCCCTTACAAAGGTTCCTAAACGGTTAAGCTGATCCATAAAACATGTCACTCTCTAAATTAAATGTTGGTAGATTTTTTTCAATTTGGTTTTCTGTAAAACTTGAGTATATATTATTATTTTCAAGTAGCAAGTGCCAAACATTCAAGTTCAAATGTACATCACATACCCTAGTATCGTGGGGAATATAAAAATTATAATTTTCAATAAGCATTTTTTTTATAAATGCTGGAATAACATGTAACTTTTGTTCAATAACCCAAGCATTAAACACACAGTGTCTAGAGGTATTTGCAGCCCGTTTATAGTTTGGCAGGTTTAATTCTGGCTCTGGAACAGGTCTCGGTACTGGTTCAGTTTCAATTATTGGTTCAGGTTCAGCTTGTAGTTCAGGTACAGACTCGTTTAGTGGCTCAGGTTCACCTGAACCGCCAGCTTGTGGCATAGGTTCAGGTCTCGGCAGAGTTGACCGATTTTGGTCCTGATTTGTCTGCCTTTGATGCCGTATCCAACAGGGATGACACACATAGTTGATGGTCTAAAAAAAAGGTAATTTAGGTTATTGGTATGATGTCATCGTTATAGAGAAAGAAATGATGATTATTAACTGTTTATAGGCTGAGGAACTAAATATTTGGATACTGATATTGATAATCATTTGTATTTTAGGTGATTTATGTTATTTTTTTTATATTGTAATATAATAATGACTCTCTGCATGTGTTGGTTTTGGCTGTTAGTGCAGAGAATATCTAGGTATCAAATAAATAAATAAATAAAACAATGCATAGTGTATAAACACCACTTTAATTACCTGATGGAAAGCTGGATGTGATATTGGTAAATCCTGCATCATCAAATTGTTTCTTTCCATTTCATGATGTATGCTTCTGACAGAACGACCACAAGTTATGCACACCATTGTATGACCAAATAAACGATCATCATTAGCTTCTGAATTCAGCATTTCATAACAAGGATGACAAATGTTGGCATCCCTTGGAACCTAAAAAAACAAAACTGAATTATCATAGTACCAATCATTGTTTCTTATATTTATTAGTTTTAAAATTAATCGCAGATGACTTACCTCTATTGTTAACCATCGTGCTAGGTTCATGAGTAAAAGAGCAGGCAAAGAAGAGGTGAAATGCCGCCGCAGTCTGCGTGTGTACACCACAGTTTATGCACCGCATGATTGCAATTCAAGTCCGTGTCGAGAAGCGAGAGGTCAGTAGTTAGGCGAGCAATCAGTAAGTCCAATAAACAAGCGAAGTTCAATGAAAATCCAAAATCTAACTAAATCCAAAAAGCACAACAAACAAATAAACGGCAGAGCGTTGAAACGACGTCTGACGTTTGTTTTTTTTTCATAGAGTAGAGATGGAATTGTTTTTAATGTAACAAAATCGATAAAATAATCGAATGGGATAAAAGAAAAATGTTAGTAATACACTTATCCAGTTACAATTATTTTGTTTCAGAAAATAAATCGTTTTGATAACCCTTATTATAAATCGATGTTAGTTCAATAACTCGATTTGACATTTTGGAAATGCGATATGTCTCCTCCTTAGCTTGAAGTAATTCTTGATTATCTATAATCTTGTCAAGTCAAACCAAAACAAAGCATAAAAACAATTCAGATACTTTTTTATTTTTATTAGTTCACGAAAGTTCTATGAAATTATTAAACATTAAATAATTCATGAATGAATATTTAAATAATACGGGTTAGTGTGAAGTTCTTATACATGTTAACCGTTTTGGGGGCAGCCGTTTAGCCATCTCTTTTGAGTGGGTATTTGAATGGTTTGAAACTACAATTGAATCTGGTAAGTAATGTTGCAATCGGGTTCTTATATTTTGTTTTTGACAACGAACCAGTTTTCGAAAACATCTGGCGAGACAGCTAGATATAAAGTTGTTGGTTTATCCGCATGGCTGCATGAATTATGTATATAGACCTTCCTTATTTATTATTCTTTCTGTCCGTGAACTAAACTGACTAAAAATACAAAAAAAATATCCGTGAGTGAATACATAACATAATTGAAAAGAGTTTCCATGGAGTTTCTTGCATATTCTTCTCTATAGAGATCTACGCTTTGGAATGTGCAATTAACAATTTTTTTCGGACAGACAGACTTCTTAACCTTTCAAAAGTGCCCGTAAATGATTTATTTGAAATTAAATGCTTTTGACTTTTACTTTGACTTCTGACCGACGCAAAACGCGAATATGTTCAAATAACAATAAAATAAATATTTGGGTACACTTTAACAAATCCACATTGTATGAATACGAGTTTTCTTCTTTATATTCCACTACACTAAATTAATTTCTAAAACTTTATAACTAGTGAAGCGAGAAAACCATAGCGAAGATACAATGTCTAGTTTATTATTAAATTCATTAGTAGAACTTTTTCAATAACAAAGCTAATAAGGGATTTGAACTCCACCTCTAGGGACAAAGAAATTGCGTATAGATCGTTCGAAGACACAGATATCCAAACAGAGTAATGGAAATGACTAAGAATATTTTGCGGTTTAGCTTGTGCAAAAATCCTTTTTCAGGAAATGTGCTACCGTTGGTAACTCATGTTAAACCAGTTCCTCTTAGGGTCTTCACCTGCGTAAGAAGTTGAAAATTATCTCAAAAGAAATACTCCTGGTACAAAAGATATTAAAGATTTTGTAATCCAAACGTCGACCGACTTAGGGCTGATTTCATCATTCAATATAAAAACTTAGTTCAACTAAACTGAGCTCAGCGTAATCTAGTTTAAAGACCCGTGTCGTAAACATGGGCGACAAAAAAAGAATTGAAACTGAGTTTAGCGTAAACTAGGTTCAATTCATCGCAGTGAAACGCAAAATGAAGCTATAATCTCGATTATTCGCTCAAACTGCGTTTTGTTTGAACGAATCGCGATTAGTTTATTGGTGAATTTGGCTCTTAATCGCTAACTGGTTATTGTTTTACAAATATTATTACCTACAGACCCTCATATTTGTTATTTTAAGTAAGACAGACGTTGTGAAAATTATGCCAGTAATTCTGAGTTAGTATCGTAATAACGGTGGTACTAAAAAAGTAAAAAATAGAAGCTTCAACTTATCAGGTTTCAGACGATTTATTTTATTTTTCCGTGGAAGTTAGAAAATAAACTAAAATGGCGCTGTGAAAATTGTGAGAATTCTCAGTTACTACCGAGGTCTCAATTGCGGGTAAATGTTTGTCCTCAGAGACACAAACCCAACCGCGCACCTCTAATCAAGTCTGCGACTTCTGAAAGTTTTATATCCGTGGATCGATCCTTTTTTTTCTCTTCAACTTCATCGAATTTAAGCGAAAGATAAACTTGATTGAAAGCTTCACTAAGATTTTCTTAGACGTGTATTTATTGGTTGATTTTCTTTTTAACCAACCTCAAAAAGAGGATGTTTTGATTTTTTTTTTTTATGGTAGGTAAAATCATCCAATGACAAATTTCGCCCTTGGGTGGGGCGGGAAATAGTGTCAGATTCTTACTGACTAAAAACCTACCTTGTCCCATTCATTGCCTTCGTCCCAGGGCCCCGGGTGACATTTTCACATAACCTTTGGCCCCAGTATGCTTGACCCTGCTGGGCCCCTACAGTTTGCTGACAACTCCTTGAGGCGCGCCGGAACAGTGCGCGCCGTAAACGACTTGAGCTCGGAACGGCCTGTTACCGGACGGACGGACAGCGAGCTACCCATTGCCCGCCGTCCTCAAGCCCGTACCTACGGTGACCATGTTTTGAATATGGTTTCGTTTCGTTATTTTTGCTATACTTTTGACTAGAGTACATCTCATAATTTTAATAAGCTCTAACATGATTAAATTGATTTATTATTGAGTCCCAGTGCTTACATTTTGGCATCAGATTAGTTCAAATGTACCATTCATTAGAACCATACAGGTTAGGTACCTATATTTGAATTAAATTTAGGTATCTGTTCGTTTGTGCATTTCCGTTAGCCATCTGTGGAGTTCCTCAACCGTTCTATTTCATCAAGTGATACTTACTGAATACAAATACATGTTTTGATGACAAAAAGTTGACAGCTTAAAAAACCTGGCGAAAAAATGACAAAAATAAGTCACTTGTAGCGACATCTATGTCGTCACAAAGTGAACTAATCCTGCATCGCGCAAGTAAGATTCTCCGCGCGATTGGAACATATAGAACAAACCCGAAATCATCTATCGGGCAATAGCCCACCAGACATAACACCTGTCTGGTCGGAGGATCCTCCCTTTTCAATGGAGGTATGTGGGACTTTACTCTCTGTTCCACCACCCGCAAACTGGTGACCCTCGACAAAGAACGTCAACGCAGCCTTCGTGCAGCTACCACATCGTGACGTCATCATTATTTCCTCAAGCTCAGCTCAGTTCAGTGTGATGCAATCGGTGGATAAATTCAAATCAATCATAGATTTAACGTAATCCAGGAAAACTTAACCCAAAATTGCAATTTTACAGAGTTCTCCAAATCTACTCAGCTTCAATCCTGATGGAAAGACAAACTAACAAATAACAGAAAAAGAATGCACCAACTGAAATGTGACCCGTACGCAAATTACGCGCTTTAGTCGTGGAGTTGCAGACACTAGCCCGAAATACAAATACAACTGAAATGTGACGTCATCATCATTAAGTTGTATTCCACTATATTCCCACCAGACCCCCACTGCTCTTGCTGGGGTAAAACTTCACTGCCACGACAATTCGCGGCATTGCGGACAGAGCTCCAGCGGGATCTCATGGTGAAATGGTGACGGCGACTGTTCCAACCTAGTGCTGGGCACCCCTTTAATTATGACGGTAAGTTCCCTTTTTGAGGCAACGTAAGAAGCCGCCATTGACCTGGTGGTCAAATATAAAGAGGGACCTCAAGAAAGCCCAGTTGCCAAAATTGACAACTCAAGACAGAGCCACTTGGCGCATCAAAGTGAGGAGACCCGACCCCAAATAATGGGACCAGGTAAGGAAGTATAAGAAGAAGAAGTAAGAGCTAGCTTGTGAAATTAGATTGAACTATATAAACTACTATATAAATAAGCATCACCTATGTAATGAACTTACTTTTCTGTTTCTGTATTATTTCCTTGTATTATTGTGTGTACATGAATTGTTAAATAAATAAATAAATACTACCAATACTTTACCCAGCAATATTACAAACATTAAAGATAAAAAAAAAAATATAACCAGACTCTTGTTTAATGAAGTTAGATTCGTGTTTCGTAACTTCTCCTTTCGTCAAAATGTATTATCAGGCAAACCTTTCCCTCTGCTGTTATTTTCCATGAAGTTCAAAACACGTTAAGTTTGAGCACAAACTCATTATAATTCACGAAGGAACATTGCTGGGGAAGTCAAGTCACGTAGTACTAGCAAGGAAGACGACAATAATTGCAATATTCAAAGCCCTCAGTACTTAAGTTAGCAATAGATTTAGCTGCAGTTAACGACTGCAGCAAACTAAGTCTGACCTAAATTAAAATGTCGCTGTGTCATTAATTGTAAGTCGGTCCTGCGCGTCACGCGTCCATCGTATTTTCATTAACCTTAGGTCATCGCACCGCGTGATAAATCAAATGAAAGAGCTTATTGTAATGATGATTATAAATAATAATTTATTTTTATAATTTATCATCCTTTAGCCTTTTAATGTTCCCACTGCTGGGACTCATGCATCTTCTCTAGGAAAGGGCCCAGTGCGGGTTGATGGATGTCACAAGTCTTCGAACTTTTTGGTTCTAGGACATGCCGGTTTCCTCACGATATTTTCCTTCATCGTTTTGAGAGCAGTGATGATGAAATAAATTACACAAAGTAATGCGCCTGGCTGGGTTTAAACCCGCGACCTACAACTCGTAAGTGGGGGCTGTTACCACTCGGCCACCACTGCTCTCTGGTATTTTAGTATTTATCCGAATAGGTATCGAATTTTAATAATTTTATCGTAAATCTTATGGTTGAAAACTATTTGCAATTATATACTAAAACATAATTTTGAACACAATCAAAAGGCTTTTAAAAAACCTCAAAACTTTTGGTTCGTTTTCATTCAGGGGTTGTAGTGCTCCAGTCGCTTTTCAAGTAAATCTAATATTTGAATTTAGTTTTAACAATGCCCATCTCAAGTTCCCATTTGTACTAAAAGGTGAAAATAATTCTAGCCTTTTATCCTTATTAGTGCTATAAAGGTTATACAAGGTCTATGAAATTAGCTAAATAAACTAATAAATAAGAGCAGTGGTGGCCGAGTGGTAACGGCCCCGACTTACGAGTTGTAGGTCGCGGGTTCAAACCCAGCCAGGCGCATTACTTTGTGTAATTTATTTCATCACCACTGCTCTCAAAACGTTGAAGGAAAACATCGTGAGGAAACCAGCATGTCCTAGAACTAAAAATTCGAAAACTACTTGTTGTATTACGGCCCATTCCCTCTCCTAGAGAGGAGGCCTGTGTCCCAGCAGTGGGAACATTAAAAGGCTGATGATGATGAAACTAATAAATAATATTTTTAGCTCTCTGTTTTTATGACAAAAAGATGAGCTGCAGTGGTAGTTAGTTATATAGGGTGACTGGTAATTAGTGAATGATATTTAAACTCGTGATTGTAGTCATGATAACAAACAACTTTTACTATGGGACCAAACCTGAAATCGAGCAAAATAATCTGCTGGTCAGTACATTTGTGTTCGCCTAACTGGTCAAAATTTACTGAACTTGGCTGATTTTTTCGTGATTTCAGGTTTGGTCAAATAGAAAAGTTTTGTTTTATCATGACTACAATCATGTGTTTAAGTATCGTTCACTAATTACCAGTCACCCTTTATACACCGTCAAATTTTGGTCGTTTTAATCCCGCGGAGGGTCGATTCGGTACATGAAACCCTATCGATTTGTAAAGATAAAAATGAAAAATAATACCCATTTTATTAAACCCGATTTAATTTACGCATGGACGAAATTGATTACTTTACGACTGAGTAGAAATACCTGAGAGGTAACTCTCAGGTATTTCTACACAGTCGTTTTGCATCTGTCTACAGATTAGTCAATTTTGCAAGGGTATATTTGCATAGTTCGGTTTCTATGTGTATATTCGATACAAAATTTTGAGGAAATTCCTTCACAAAATATAAAATGTCTCAATTTGCAAGATCCCTTGGTATTGCAGTGTAAACAGCCAATTTGGACCTTAATTGGGAATCTCTTGGGGATTGAACAACACCCGATGAGGTTCATGAGGGTAACGGAAATGTTGGGGATTTAGTAAAAATATAAACACAAGATTCTTGGAAAATTAGGGAAGAAATTTTCTGTAATGAATCTTTGTGTTTACATTTTAACCATCTTCGTTGGTATATAGATACTTGGTTAATGGCGGAGTGTTCGTCATCGTGGATCGTTTGATAGGTCGGTTGCGGCTTTTGGGAGAATTCTTCAACTCTTTCTTTTCGTAGCGCTGCGTGCACATTTGGTAAGGCTACACTTAGTAGACAATTTAGTGAGATCTATACATCTGCTCGGTGATCGGCTGCGAGAACGTTAGATCCACTTCTCATTCTTGTACTATTTATTGTTCTACAAAGCTTTCGTTGCGGTTCATATGTCAAAACATGTCAAAAACTCTTGCATAATCGAAAGTCAGAATCATAGCTCAATAACATGCCTTTGTAGATAAATAGATAGATAGATGTATTCTTTATTGTACACCAAAAATAAAATTACTCAAAATTAATAGGGTGTCACAATGGGCGGTCTTACCGCTAAAAGCGATCTCTTACAGACAACCTTTGGATGGATTACACAGAGAAGGAGAAAAAGATACTCAGGTAGTTTATGGTGTATTATTTACATATATACAATATATAACTAATAAAATACATTATAATACAAGCAATATAATATAAATATATTTATGTAGATAATATATATGAAAGCAGAGAAATAGCGTACTTAATGACGTTCAAGAGGAGAGGTAGTGATTCTTAACTATATTTGTAGTCACTATTAGAAGCGGTTAAAAACATTGCGAACTACACCAACCACTTGGTTGGTGTAGTCCGCAATGTGTTAGGTGAAATTGTTTAGCAAAATAAATTGACAGCCAGTGAAAATTTTGACCAGTAACAATGGTATCACTAGTCCCTGATTGAAAGAATATAAAATATGTAGACTCGAAATAATAATGAGAATCCTAAATCGACCGATTAAATGATCGAATATAGCGTCGTGTCTTTGAATTTATTGTTTCAGTGATCAATTTTATTAAAATGCTCCTACAAAGAATATGGGGTATATTGGAATTTGAGCAATGTCACAATTTGTTTGTTTAAATCCTATTGAAAATAGGATTTAATTAATATCAGCTAGACATGTATGAATGAAGAAACAATAATCTTGACGCAAAGGTAATTTTAATTCAATTTTGGAATAATTTTTATTTTATTTGACATTTGATATAATTATTGTGAAAGTGATTTTAATTTTAATTTATTTTGTGATTTCTTTTATGGGCTATGGACTCCGGTCTGATAAATAAATGATTTTTATTTATTATTTATTATAATGGTTACGGCCCCAACTTATGAGTTTTAGGTCGCGGGTTCAAACCCAGCCAGGCGCATTACTTTGTGAAATTTATTTCATCACCACTGCTCTCAAAACGGTGAAAGAAAACATCATACAGAAACCAGCATGTCCTAGAACCAAACATTCTAAGACATGTGACATCCACCTACCCGCACCAGATCCACGTAGTGGATTACGGCCCATTCCTTCTCCCAGAGAGGAGGCCTGAGTCCCAGCAGTAGAAAAATTATCAAAGTGATGCGACTTTGATGATTACCGTTGCTCTATCAAAACTTCCTTGATGAAAACGAGAAAAATGAGTTTATTTCGCTTGTTGATAATGAAGAAATAATAAGTTTCATCATATCTACCCTCATCATCAAATGAATTCCGTAATGGTTGAAATAAAACGCAGTGAGAACCGCTCCACCTTCAGAACTTTACTTAAACAGGTCTAAAGCAGGACTGGAGTGCTTTTGAGCGTTTTGTGACGAGATAAATTTTATTTCGAAAGCAAAATTATTTCGCTCTGGTTGCGGTCAGTGGATGATTTAATATTTAAAATTTGAATGTGGAAGTAACACTATCTTGCAGATTTTTTTCTGTTTTCACAGTCATATAACGCAAACATCAACTAAAAGAACAAAAAACTGTAGGGGCCCAGCAACGTCGAAGCCTACTGGGGCCAAGGGTTGTGCGAAAGTGAACCCCGGGGCCCTGGAACGAAACAATGAAGGAACAGGGTAGGTCTTCAGTCAGTAAGAGTCTGATACTATCTTCCGCCCCGCCCGAGGGCGGGATGTGTCATTGGATGATTTAACCTACCATAAAAATGTTATTAATATCAGTAACATTTTGATTAATTTATGATCTACTTAGAGCCGGAGAAGTTCTTTGATAAATTGTCACCTCAAAAAAACACTGTCTCTTATGTTTTCGTGTCTAACACGTTCGACCAATTTCGGGATGACAACTATGTACTAATATCGCTCCGCAGCCCGTACGTCTGGTGATCCGATGATGGTACGGACTTAGGCCGTATACAGAAAGAAAGCTGGCAGCCTACGATCTTCCAGCGCTGAATATTTGTATAGGAACTCGGCGCCTATTACCTACGCAGACTACCCGCGTGGGCCAGGCTATTAGATCGGTGCACGCTGCCATTTTTCTTTTTGTATACAGCCTAATACTCACTCCCCACAATGAAACCGGTAGAAATCCGACAAGCCGACAGCTAGGTGTCGGTGCTCAAGACTTTGAAGGTTTAATTAGACATGTGCATCATTATCAAAGACCATCAAGGACGTTCAATTGAAAACAGTATAAAAGGACCCTCTTGAACTATTCTCAATTGGTCGTCCTCGAGGAAAGCCGTATGTTACTGGATAGTTATGTATTTTAAAAAGCTCAAAGACGTCCCCAATGTTAGGGAATAGACCTCAGACTATTCGCTACTTATACACTGTTAAATTTCGGTCGTTTTAACGCTGCGGAGGGTCGATTCGGTACATAAAATACTATCGAAACTTAAATAAATTAATTTCGTACAAGCGTAAATTAATTAGAGTTTAAAAAATAAGTACTTTATTTTTTAATTTTCTCTTTACAAATCGATAGTATTTCATGTACCGAATCGACCCTCCACGGGATTAAAACGACCAAAATTTAACGGTGTATATGTACGTTTTGACCCTGCAAAAACATTTAACTTCGAAGACAATTTATTTTTGGAATCCTATGTTACTTTCGTTCAAGAAAAAGTTGAAAAACCAAGTTTTGAGAGGTTCCAAAAATAAGATAGAATGTCCTTGACGAAAAACAGATTTGTGACTCTACCACACGAATCTAAAATAAAACTATTTTCAGACCAAGATTTAACGAACCTTATTGAAAAATTTAACTTTGTCGCCCTTCAAATAGAAACTTCTTGAATTTCATTCCAGACTATTTTTTTTTTTTGACATCGGTTGGATAAACTTCATGAAAGTAGATATTGTAAAACAAAACTCTCCAAGTTAATTTTACCTATTACGGAGCCAGTGAAGTGCTTTGGCAGGTACAAAAAGTTTATCTTTTGTGTTTTCTAAAGAGAAAATATTTTCTGAGCATTCAACGAACCTTAAATTCGTTTGAAGAGAGTATTATGTCGGTATGCGTTTTTTAACGATTGTAGGAACCTGATTTCAATAAGATTGGTTATGACTAAGTCTCGATATTTTTGGATGGTTACAGACAAATAGCTCAGTTATCCCGATCCTGATTTCTAGTCACCGTAGGCACGACCGTCCGGTAATGGACCGGAACGAGCCCAAGTCGTCGACGGCGCGTAGTGTTCCACGCACGCCTTAAGAAGATATCAGCAAAACCTTAGAGGCCCAACAAAGTCGAAGCCTTTAAAAAAAAAAAAAAAAAAACTGGGGTCATGGGTTCACTTTAGAAAGGAAAGCCATGGAATGCAGGACAACGAAAGAACATAGAAGTGGGTTTTAGTCAGTAAAAGCCATCAGGCTCTCGCACACCGCCCAAAAGCAGGCGAAGTCATTGGATGATTTCCCACACACAAAACCAAGAGCTCAGTTAGTTTCCAATAGTATAAAACTGTTCTTTAAAATTAAGCTAAGTACGCTTACGTTCAGGTAAGCAAAACACATTGCTTAGTGTATATAGTTTACGGCCTCAGGTCTATAAACCATATAATTCTGTCTACCCTTTCTTCGACCATTGGAGTCGGTTTCCATTTTAACAGGATACTGCTTAATAATTCCTATATCAATATTTTACATGGAACAATTTGCTAATACAGATTTACTTTTAGTTGCTAGCAATAGTAGAGTAACAAGTAAATTTAAATAGAATGGCAGATTTTTTATCGCATGCCACAAGAGAACTTGGCTAACGTAGTCAATTATTAGCTTCCTAATATCAGGAATTAGCTAAGCGTTAATCTCAAAAGAAGGTGGCAAAACGAGTTGAAGCTCCTACCTAAGGAGTTGGCTCAGACCCGAAAGAAGGAAGTTAGTGACATCTAAATTATAATGGGGCCGCAAGACCGCAGCAGGCAAATTGTTCTAATCCTTCGATGAACGCGGTACAAACCACGAGGCGAAACGCTTAGTCTGGAATTCCGGACCGTAAAAGTATTAACAACGTAAGGGTGGTCACACGCCATAAGCCGGGTTGTCTGATGGTAGAAAGGTGATGGCGAAATCAAGTCATGTAATTCCTGCGTACACTCTACGAATTAGATCCTGTAAAATACCTTATGCCTGTGCTCCAGATTTTGTAGATTGGTGTTAACCAAATCTGGATCACCAATTAGCCTCTTCGCACACGTTTTCACTGAGTTCAAAGCTGCCAGATGGAACTTATAGCACCGGGCTATACGCGGCTACAATACTGGATACACGATCGGATCCGTGTATTTTTATAAGGTGACTGGTAATTAGTGAACGATACTTAAACACGTGGTTGTAGTCATAATAACAAACAACTTTTACTATGGGACCAAACCACATTTGTGTTCGCCTAACTGGTCAAAATGTACTGAACTTGGCTGTTTTTTTTTCTGAATTGGTCCCATAGTAAAAATTATTTGTTATCAAGACTACAATCACGTGTTTAAGTATCGTTTACTAATTACCAGTCACCTTATATAATATTAGAAGCTGTCCCGGCGCGAAATACCGCCGTACCTTTGGAAGAATGCAGAGTTTTCTAGCAGATAGCCTGGCTTTGGACTCAATGAACCGCCTAAAGTTAAGCTTTGAGGAAATTTTAACTCCCAAGAGCGGTTTGTCTGCAATCGACAGAAAAAGGTGGTCTATAGCTTTTCCTTGACCGAACCGAACACAGTTTGACACAACCATCTGTCTTCCCAATTTTCCGTACTTTTGAAGGCCATCAATCACAAAACATTAAAACCATGCCAGTCGTACTATGCCCTCAAAAAACGGCTAAAAACATTGGATCATAGAGCATTGATACGTCTTAGCGGTCACTGCGGCATAATCGAAACCATCGAAACCAATGAGTCATTGCACCTTTTACCTACAGGAATCGAATACCCGCAACATTTCTGAATTATCATTTTCCTACTCTTGTCTCATGTCACTTGGGGTCAGCGCAACATGTCTTTTTCTTCTGTTCTATCATGTCAGCTGTCACGCCATCACTGGCTCCCTTTTCTTTCATATCACTCCTCACACGATCCATCTTTCGTTTGGCTTCTTTCTCTTTCTTCATCCATGCACTTGTATATTCGTAACTCTTTTATCAACATGCGTTTATAAGCCACAAATATTGCTAATATTTTTTTTTAGACCAGAGTCCAAATAGGAAGGACTCCAAAGGGAAGATGGTAGGGGGGATAATAAATAAAAACCTACAAAAAGAAGTTTTACTCAACAAATCAATTGACATTTATGATGAGTCGTCATCTAGTACCATATATCATTGAATTGGGCTGTCCGTCTTGTTGGTCACAATAGCCACCAGGCTGTTGGAGCTACAACGCATTCGCTGCATCATAGAATCAGATCCTATTTATGATAAGATAGCAATGGTACTTCTAGTCGTTGCCAGTACTAAGTTCCTTTATAGGTATCAGGCTGTGCAAGGGCGTGGACATATGTCTACGGCACGGCACCGCCACCGTGTAACGGTATAATGCGGCCACCGTGAGAAGGCGTCGTGTCGCGGAACGGTGCCGTGAGACGTCACGGCGTCGTGCCGAAGCTTTTTGCCGAGTACGGTGCACCACGGGCACAAGACAACAACCATCATTCAGTTTTTGTCTTGATATGGACCGCAAAAGACGTATTATTCTGCTCCAGACAAAAACTGAACGATCACGTCTCTTGGAGGCGGCATCGTACCGTTGCCATGCCGCGGTGCCATGCCGTAGACTATATATCCATGCTCTAAGCTAGCGCACACTCGCCTCATCATAGATCCTATCATGATAAATAGTAATGGCATTTGGAGTTATTACCACTGCGGCGTTCGTTACTCTATGGTAAGGCTAGTTGAGTTGTCTACACAAAAAGGTCAAGGTCTCACATCATTCATCCTGCCCCATAGACTCGATTACAAGCCATCAATCTCGAGTGACGAAGGGTAGGGGACGACAGTTTAGGATACGTCGTTACCATGATCTGTTGAAAGAAAAATGCGAAGCAAATCAGCTGTCTGACAAGTCCAGAGATCAAGAAAGTGATCGGTGAGATGAAGTTCGTGGCAAAAACAAGGATATTTTACAGTATGTAAACAATGATGAACAGCAGAAAATATAGAGTTATAAAAAAAGAACTTTAATCTAACCGTTTGTTTGCGGTGGATAATCAAAGGATCCTGAACCAATTTCAAAAATTTTGCGATAGAAATTCATATTTCACTGCGACCAAGCAACGTATCTATTAGTACAAGATAAAGAAAGCTAACCATTTCATTTAAAAATTTGTTTTAGATAATCAAAATAGTTACTTCCTTTCTTACTAAATTTTCAAAAGTAAAACAGAAAAAATGGCGTCAAGAATGGTGTTTTGTCCAGTAGAAAACATCAGAAATGGCAAATGAAGATCAGTTGTTGACACAGTTTTAACTGTATACTAATTTCTGAAGTAATAGATTAACTGTCCTATTACTATCTAGCCTTGTTCCGACTATATTGGGGTTTGCCTCCATTCTTATCAGATGAAGTTAAGAAATAAATATTTAACACGATTCGACTGCCTATCTGATTGTCTAGATATCTTGTGTTTGTTAGTTTACATGTTTTTGAACGCTCCCATGATACAGAAGTCATTTCTAGGGTGGCGCAACGTTTTATTAGCAAAAAAAATATGGGTAGACTGATGACTATCCGTAACGACATCAAAGATCTACAAATGCCAACCAAACCCCAAGGGCATAAAATGCTTTCCGAAGCATGCAGTTACTCATTTATAGATTTACCTCGACTATTATTGATCAACCTTGGCAATCTAAATAAATTTATTATAGGTTTCTATACAAAATATAAAGTAAAATTAAATTACTTAGTGTTTTATCTTTTTAATAGGACATGGAAAGAGCTATGCTTGAAGTATCTTTGCGTGAATAAGGAATGAAAATATTCGCAGGAGAGTCAAAGTCATCGACATAGGCCGAAGAATCGCCAAACTTAAGTGGCAATGGGCAGGGCACATTGCTTGCAGAACATGGCCATTGGAACCGAAACGTTAGAAGGCCTCCTACAAGGTGAACCGATGACCTGGTAAGGGTTGTGGGAATCCGATAGATGCCAGACGCATAGGACCGTTCATTGTAGCGACACTTGTCTGTGGACGTCTTATGGCTGAAATGATGATGATTTAGGACATCATAATTCCTTTATGAGAAAGAGACAGAGACGAAGCTATACAGACCATATAATACTGCCTCCTCACACCGGATTTATAATGATTTTAATTCATCATTGTATTGTCCGAGGCCATAATAGTTTTATAAGTAACAAATTACAATAACAGCCAAACTGACTACATATAATTATTTAAATAGCCACATAATATTCAAAATCTCGTTATATTGTACAAAACATACCCTCGTCAAAATGGCCTTAACATCAAATAAATCTGTCGTGCCTCAATGGTTTAGCAAGTCGAGTGTGTAGTCATTTGTCAATATGTTTGTTGAAGCCATATTGGACTGGAGCCAAAGCCTCAAGAGACGACTTGAAGTACATAGAATTCCTAGTTCAGTCCTTAGACATGAAAATTATTAAGCGAGTCAGTACTCATGATAATCTTGTATTTAAATAATTGACATTGTCGTTAGTGTCTGAACCATTAGCTAAATTTAGCAGCGATCTCTCACGCCAGGCTCTGATACGAGCCATGGTCCGAAGCGAGGAGGGATGGCAGGCGGTCGCCTTCTTCTGCGAAGCAGTAATTCTAGCAAAGGAGGAGGCCGCACGCGAGAGGCAACGGCCCTCACGGCCCAGTCGCCAAGGGGATTCCGATTCCGATCCTGATTTCCAGCCAACGTAGGCGCGGGCTTGCGGACGGTGAGCTATGGGTAGCTCGCTGTCCGACAGTCCGGTAACCATCCGGACCAAGCCCAGGTCGCCGACGGCGCGCACTGTTCCCGCGTGCCTCAAGGAGTTGTCAGCAAACCGTAGAGACCCAGCCTACTAGCTGCAGGCACGCAGGGTCGAAGCCTACTGGGGCCAAGGGCTTGTTTCTGAAAGGAAAGCTCGGCCCTGGTATTTAAGGCAACGAAGGAACGGGGTGGGTTTTTAGTCAGTAAGAGTCTGACACTATCTCCCGCTCCGCCCAAGGGCGGGAGATGTCATTGAATGATTTTACCCATTCCGATTCCGATCCTGATTTCCAGCCAACGTAGGCGCGGGCTTGCGGACGGTGAGCTATGGGTAGGTCGCTGTCCGACAGTCCGGTAACCATCCGGACCAAGCCCAGGTCGCCGACGGCGCGCACTGTTCCCGCGTGCCTCAAGGAGTTGTCAGCTAACCGTAGAGACCCAGCCTACTAGCTGCAGGCAGGCAGGTTCGAAGCCTTCTGGGGCCAAGGGCTTGTTTCTGAAAGGAAAGCTCGGCCCTGGTATTTAAGGCAACGAAGGAACGGGGTGGGTTTTTAGTCAGTAAGAGTCTGACACTATCTCCCGCTACGCCCAAGGGCGGGAGATGTCATTGAATGATTTTACCCACCACCAAAAAAAAAAACAAAAACCATCAGCTAAATTTGACTCCCAAAATAGGTTAATCCATAACCCCATGATTATCACTAAAACAAATTATTATAATCTTAAAAGGTAAATGGTGGTTTTTGAGGCTTTGAGGCTAAGTGACTATTAAATTAAAATACCATCTATTGAAATTCTTTCAATGTAAATTATCAACAGCTGAAAACTTTGACCATTACTTGAACCAATGACCACACCCGTTTGCATTCAATTATCATAAACACCTTAGCTTATAACTTATGAATAGCGCCGGACCCTGGTATTGTCCATGGTCTGGGGCGAGAAGGAATGGCAAACGGTCGCTGCCTTCTACGAAACAGTAATGCTAGCGAAGGAGGTCGGGATCCTGACTCCAATTTCAAGCTACCGTAGGCGTGCCCTTTCACGCGCGTCTCAAAAAGATGCCAGCAATACCGTAGGGGCCCAGCTGGGTCAAAGCCTACTGGGACCACGGTTTGGCTACCGAAAGATAACCTGAGGTCCTGAAACACTGGGCGAAGAAGGAACTTAGATGTGGTTTAAAACTATCGAAACGTTTACCGCGTTTGAACGGCTCGAGTGCATACGCTGACGATCCCTTTCCGAGTTGAGACGTGTGCTACGACCTTGAGTCTCATAGAAAAAGCATTAAGCTTTTACACATAGGATTCTAAGAACTACCTACTTCAATCTTATCTTAAGATTTCTGCTCTTACTTTAAGAGACCCACTTAGTGCTGATTAACTTAACGTTAAACAAGAAAGTGATTTAACCTTCAAGGCTCAAGAGTACTCGTTTCAGGAATTAGTCCTAATTTGACATATTGTAGCTTCTAATTTCATCTTATTTTTTTCTAACTAGATAATCTTGAATCGTCTTTATTAGAATCGTATTAATGGTTAAAATCTTGTTTATCTCAACCAAATTTCTGCTTGATGATAACAGAAACAATAAAGCAGAAGTGTGATATTATTTCAAACTTAAGTGGCAGCGGACAGAGCACGTTGATCGCAGATAGCATGGCAACAGATGGTGGATGGAACCGAAACGTCTTTCGGCTGAACTGGCAAACTGATACAAGTGCAAGACCAACTTTACACCCTCAATTAGAAGACTCTAGCGTGGTACCGAGCTATTTTAGACCAACATAATTGCACTTTGCTCGACATAGAGATCAGATCCAGAGTCCCACACTAAACAGATGCGCTTACCAACCATGACAGTGGCAGACACAAATAGCAATTTCAATAGAAAAATATTTCATAAACGGAAATTGTAAATACTTATCCTCAGTCCAAGCTAAAAACTAACCCTCACTCGAAGGGTCTAAAAGGTGTTTAGACCCTTCGAGTGAGGTTAGTGTCCCAGACTGCTATGCCGGAGGTCGTGGGTTCGATTCCCACTCAGGACAAATATTTGTGTGATGAGCACGATCATTTGTTCTGTGTCTGGGTGTAATTTATCTATAATATGTATGTATTTAGAAATATGTAAGTATGTTTATCAGTTGTCTAGTACTCATAACACAAGTTCTGCTTAGCTTGGGACTAGACGGCGTTGTGTGGTAGCTGTGGAATATTAAGTCGAAAAAAAGAAAGAATCAAGATCTTCTTCTTTGCGTGTCGATGAGCTCAAATTAAACTTTTTCTGACCAATATTTGGCAACCTGTATCGCTGAATTACGATAAATTCACGAAACAGAATTCACAGCAAATTGGCATAGTGTGCCAACTTCATGAACTATTCATTTCCCTCTAAACCAAACTAGACTAATCGAATCAAAATCCATTTAAAATAAACAGTTTATCCTAAACCTCCCAACTACCTCACAAAGAGGTTCATCCAAATTGACCCCAGAGCGATGTAAAGGTATAAAAACGAACCGGTGATACTTTTATAAATATATTATGAGCGTACCAAAGCCCTCGTAAAGGGAATCGGTTTTATCGGCGAGTATTTACTAAAGCTTTTGGGTAAGGATAGAGCAATAATATATTTAGATTTAGGTATTTAACTAACGGAAGAAATTAAATGAGAAATTAATTTTGTACTTTTCATCGTAGGTCGGAAAGGCAACTCTTGTTTTATTTAGGAACTTTTGTATTTGCATCTATCGTAGTCGCAAACTCTCAAACGCTGCAACACTGTTAGTGTTTCGGCCCTAAGTAATGGTTGATCAGTTTGTTTGGAGATGTTTTATAATGATAAAGAAGATGAAAAAATTGATGATCATTTCAAAATTCTCAATATTCTCACCTACTTACGTCCAGCAGGCATAAAAATTCTTAATAACATTGTCAATTTTGATGAAGTGTGTGAAAGTGCCACGTCAAGTGCAGCAAAAAAGGCACAGTCGCCGTACCATACTTTTGTCGAAGTCATTCAGGATATTTTTGACCTCCAATAACTTTGTGGTGTCTAAATTTGGAAGCCGACGTGTCAAAAGTTGTGAGAATTTTAGGCGATTGTGTGCGAGATTTGAGAACATTTTTAAATATCGAATGTTTTTAATGGAATTCACTTATCCCGGAATTATATACGGTTGCTGCGGAAAAGGCTACAGGAGCGAAACCATAGAACAAGCTATTAAATAAATAAAGACCTATACAAAACTCCTTTCTAAATACAGGCAACCTATATTTTGCGAGCATGAACGCAAGCTTTGTGAAGAATTACTTTATTAAAGTGTTGAAACTCAAACGGGTATAGCTCGTGGTATATCGGTCGGCCATTGATGTTACTAACATTTTTGGTAACTGGGTAGAGGTAATATTCAATCCCTAAAGTTGGGGTCACAATATTAGCGAGAATTTTCAAAATGTTATCGACAATTTCCATGATTTTTATTTTATTGAAGTTTGCCTGCTTAGTTCTTCCCATCCGATTATAATTTGGATGTTTTCAAGGCTAGAGTGGGTAGGCTTTTTATAATCTAGTCCACCTCACTATCAACGATTGCATCACTGCTTACCATCAGGTGGTATCGCAGTCAAACACTAGTTAATGATGATAAAAAAAAAGTTTTTTGAAGACCAACTACACATAATAAAGTTAATTGGCTATGTTTTATTTTCAACTTAGTCTTTTGTAGAAAACAAATATGAAAATGAAAACAGACAGGAAACATGTACATGTATACCTGGTAGGAATGGTACCAAAAACTACAATATCCACAAACAACATATATTATATATGATTGAGGATCATCGTCATCATTTCAGCCAAAAGACATCCACTGTTGGACATAGGTGGAGACCTATTTCGCCACAATGAACGTTCCTGTGCGTCTCACCAGGTCATCGGTTCACCTTGCAGGAGGCCTTCCAACACTACTTCTTGAGGTACGTGGCCGCTATTACAGAACCTTTCGGCCCCAACGGCAATCCGTTCTGCAAGCAATAAACCCTGCCCATTGCCACTTAAGTTTGGCGACATTTAACTTTGGTTTTCCAGTGGATATCCTCATTTCTGATTCGATCACGCAAAGAAACTCCGAGCTATTAGTCCATTCCATTGCTCATTGGGTGACTTTAAGTCTTCTATTGAGGCCTATTGTAAGCGACCACGTTTTGAAGCCATTTGTCATATCTGGCTAAATGCACTGCTCATAAATTTTGCCTTGAGTCACTGTGGTATATTGGAGGAGAAGATACCACGCAGCTTCTCGAACGCTGCTCAGCTGAGTTGGATTCGACGATTGATCCCTTTCTCGAAGTTAGACCTACCCAACTGGACCGTCTGTCCCAGATAAACGTTATCATCCACAACTTCGAGTGTAGAGTCTCCGATCTTGATAGGAGTGGGTGCTACATGGCTGTTTACCATGACTTTGGTTTTGTCCATGTTCATTTTAAGTCCCATTCTTTCGGAAGCTCTACTGAGATCGCCAAGCATTTATTGAAGATATATAGATAGGTTTTGGTGTAATGAAAACATAATTGAACATCACATCTAAGGAACTGAAAGAAAAGAAAGAGTAGTTAAAAAAAAAAACATCGTACTAAAAGTAAAAGTATCCAAAACAAAAATGTAAACTTTTAGTGCTTTAAAGTATCGAGTACTGGTTTTAAGTCATAATGTGCACAAATACAATATGTCAACGTCAGTTTAGCTACAGTAGAACCAAATTTTAAGTACCTAGGTTATTTTCAAAGATTTATTTCATACGATAGCCGTCAAAAAGTATTCTTTGAGTAGAAATATCGAATACAAAGTATTGGAATCGAAAGAAAAAATACTCAATACCACAAAGTATCGATTTTGTTTTGTGTCATTAATGGCATCTAAAGTGTCTGAATGATCATCCATATTGGTACTAATAATTCTCCCACATTAAAACATAACCATCAAAATATCTATAGTACTGTCGAACCCTGGACACTAAGGGCTCGACTACCGGGATCAATTATCTGTACTTTGAATAAAATAACTGGGACTCTGTATGGCGATATATTATAAAAATAACTCCTTCACGCTTTGAACGACTACATGGAACTCCATCAAACAACAAACAATCTACTCTTACAAATATTCAAATTAAATATAGAATACTAACAATCTTCGAACCCTTATACAGCCAGTATGCTAACTTATGAGGATACGCATGAGTCTGCATATAATCTTATGCAAACTCATTACGCAGACGTAACATCAGCTACGCCCCAAAGAATATAAATGTGCATATAGCACAGTTATATTCCAAAAACTTTCGAAGGGTGCTAGTATGACCTACCTAATCCTAACACCGAGATCCCTACCTTTGTAAGGAAGAAACTTTATTTTTGGCCTACGGCTTTATAAAGCGAGCTTAAGTCAGAGTCAACGATCACTACTGATTGTCATAAAATTCGTCTATTATTACTGTGTGTTAATCCACACTCATCAATTAACGTTGCTCTGCTTAAACCCCACTGCAGCAAAACCTTACTAAAAGCCACAGCGCACAGCCCTAATTGAACCTAGGACGCCCAAGTGACATCCACCCAGACTGGGAATACATGCTAAGATTCAACACCTTTATGACTGTAATTCCTTCAGACGCTTATCGGGTCAGAGGTCAGAGAGCCATAATTGCATTGGACCACCTATAACTTCTCATTGCTTGTATTTACTCCAGAGGGATTAATAAAAAATATAACAAGAATTACTCATCTAATAACTCTTAACCATTGAAGAGTTTCAATTATCATAGCTAAATCAACAGAGTCAACCTGACTCCCTTTGCGAAGACTATGCTCCATATAGCAAAGTTGATATTAGCTCAAATTGAACACTAAGTGGCCCTCTCATAACTCTATGGGAGGTCCGGAGGAGAATCTAACATTATACTCTGGAGCAAAAACACGTCTACCACTACATCTTGTACATAAACGTTTTTCTGGGTTGTATGGCTCTGTCCTCTGAAACACCCGGCTGCGTCTGCATTCAGCTCGTGGGGCGCGTTCCGCCCGGCAGCATTTTATGAAACAAAAATCACAAATTAATTACAATTTCCAACACAATAATAAACATAACAATCATAATGATTGACAATGACATAATGACATGACAGACTCTCTAAAGATATTTTCTAATTTTATTCCACTCTGGATACTAAGCTTTTGAGCCTACACTTATTTACACTCTCATATGAAAAGGTTATGAAAAATTTCTTTTTATAAAATTTCCAAAATTTATATTTAAATAAAAATGCCCGTTTTATAAAATTGTTATAAAAATGATAAGAATTTAATGAAAATGATTTCATTTTCTTTAAATGAAGGTAATGGGAGGACTTTCTTCTTGCCATACATCTTCGTGCCATGCAACTTTTATTTTTAACCTGTTGAAACCTAACATAACGACTCAACTTTACATGGTAGGACTTCCTTGATGCCATACCTATTTTAGCTTGACATGAGGCTCGATGAGAAACTTCAACATGGAAATTAATAAAACCAAACCTATCATTTTTATTTGTTACCAACGAAGTATGGACGTCATCTCCAACATCAGATTGGACCATCTTCTTTTCAAAATTGTAATCACCAGCGATGTGGTGTATATACGTATTTTCATCGTGACCACATTGTGATTCTTTAAAAAACACATCTTTGTTTTCTGAAATTAAAACGGATGAAATAATAATTGGATTGGACACACCCGGGTTTTTCTCTTCATCCGTACATTCAACTTCGGATTCGTCATCGTTCTGACTGCTTACGTCGCAGCTCTGGTCATCATCAATATCATTTATTTCCTCAATATGTGGGTCGTCCATGATCATGCTAGAACATAAAACAATATTATCATCTTGGTTCATGTCATCCGGCGATCCATTTTCTTCATATACATCTGCAGTTTCTTCTTCCTCAACACATGCTTCCATTGCTGCAATTGCTGCACGTTGTTTACAAACATAACATTGACAAGGGAACTCATTCCTCAATTCCTCGCACAACGTTGCAAATTCCATATCCTCACGGTAAGTATAATTATAAAAATACAAGGCTGGACCCTGAAGATATGCGCCGAATATGAGAGCATAATCTTTCTCAAACCACTCATAGCTTCTGGCGATTCGCCTGAACTCGGTGATAAACTCCTCTAGGCAGACCTCATCAATGCCCGAGAAATACATCATCATCATCTCTCCTTTGACACTAATTAAATAATATAAAAACCACTTAGCTTTTCTATTTTCTTCGCTGCGAGAGCACACAACACAACATGGGGCTGTACTAGTCGTCTTTCTCAAATTTTCAGCTTTGTACATTCGATTACCATCGGTTCCGTATATGCGATTTTTACTAATATTTATACTTCTATTTATGCTTCTACCCGGCGCCTCCACCACTATGTCGAACCCTGGACACTAAGGGCTCGACTACCGGGATCAATTATCTGTACTTTGAATAAAATAACTGGGACTCTGTATGGCGATATATTATAAAAATAACTCCTTCACGCTTTGAACGACTACATGGAACTCCATCAAACAACAAACAATCTACTCTTACAAATATTCAAATTAAATATAGAATACTAACAATCTTCGAACCCTTATACAGCCAGTATGCTAACTTATGAGGATACGCATGAGTCTGCATATAATCTTATGCAAACTCATTACGCAGACGTAACAGTACATAGGTGTAAAGATTCTATTCAATAAAAGTCTGAATTTAGTATTTTGTAATTAATCATTCTTCAACTATGGGAAGCAAGTTTAGTAATTACAATGCTAAAAACTAATTTTCCGCGAGTAGGGTTATGTCTCGTAAAAATCTCCATCGCTAGCACAGTGTCCCAACCTTCGTGCGTCAACACAAACTATCTACAGTCCCCTTTTATCAAATGGGCCAACATCAATATTTATTTCAATCTACCTCAAAAAGGTAAGCATTTAGATAGCATGATTTTCATTTGAGCTTCCTGGAAGTAAGAAAAAAAGGTTTATTTTTTATTTTTTTTGACGCTATTAACATGTCATCAGAGTAAACATTTTTAGTAATTCAATCATTTTCAAAATTCCTCTCTTCCTCATTTCAAGTGATTGCCATATACGTATTTGGCAAGGCTGATATATATTTGTTTTTAATCCCTCATACTTCGCTTCTTACATGCTTTCGTTTGAAGCCAATTTATTTGAATTTGATTATAAGCGAAGTTCAGATCCTATATGAAATTTATTTTTAAATATTCTCATCAGTTACGTACATAATACATAAAGTATTCATCAAAATATTGGATCGGATTTGCTTAAAGAGTAATCCCTAGGTACGGGACCTTGTCACTATTGCATGATATCTACAGCAGGTGTTTCGCTATTCTCTCAATCGATGAGAATTTTGAAACATGGCAGGCGCTGTTTTAACACTAAGAAATATTGAGGAAGTAATCCCGGAAGAAACTATTTTGACAATTAGTATCTAGCAATTTTCATCTTTATATTATTTTATTCTACATAAATCTTTAGAAACAATTTCAATCAAGACATTTGACGCACCTACACAGGCGAGTCTTTTCCTTTCTTGCTTAATCTTAGTAAAGATGCCAGTGATAATAAATATTTTTCTGCTCCTCCAGGAGCATCCCAGAGAATCATTTTAACCTGACTATGCTCAAGTCTTTGGAGATCAATGTCTTTGCTTTGAGATATAAAAATGTGGTAAGGATCGGTTTTGGCAGCGTTTTATAGATTTCCACAGTCTTGATGAGCAAGTTATGGTGGTGGTCTCAATCACTGGTCGAATGTAACTACATCTGGCTAGTGATAGAGACCACAATGTTTGTTGAACAACGAGTCAAAACCCGTTCATCATTTCGTTCAATCTCATCTTCAGAAGCAGATCACAAAGCTCTTAAAAAGATTTCCTAAAGACGATACCGATATTTTTTCCATAATAACCCTATACTTTGACTTCACAAAACGTCACCGAGAACAAAAACAGTATTGTGTACCATACCATCTGTGTGAAGCAATAACCACATATAATAACAATCGCCCATTTTGGGATACTTAGTGCAACCCCTTTCCTTATGGGGCAGCTGCTGCAGGTGCAGAAAAACAAGCGAGGCAAATATAACAACCTTATAGGAAGTATGTTTGAGCTGTTTGGAGTTGAAACACTGGGGCCGTATAGTTCGAGTGCTCATATGTACAAATGGTTAAGTTCCGGAAAGTATATTACAACGGATTTTTTAATTAATTTATACTGAAATAAAGCTCAGAAATCTTGTTATCTCGACATGTTGCTGCAACAATGGACGCTACAATAATATGCAATATGATGCATAAGATTTGAAAAATTGTTTGTTCCGGTATAGGATAAGTCCTTTCTTTAAAGAGCTGTTTGAAAGGCCACGGTGATTTCACTTTCTACTTGATGTAGATCCTCACAGTTCTTGTTGCGCATTACCCGGAGGATTGCGGACCGTGGGTGGATTGGGGACCCAGTCATGGTATGGAGCGAGTGAGCATAAGAAGCAGTCATCTTTTTCTGCGAAAGCATGCATGAAAGTGGAGGCGCACAACGCGGGGCAATTCTTACCCCACAAGCGACGGAGGTACTAAATTCCTATGCATTATGATACACGAGGTTCGAATAAGTATTTGTGTGTGATAAAGAATTTAAATGCTATGTTTAATATAGACCACACTCATGAATATTCTTTGAAATCTGTCAGGAATCCATCAAAACTATTGTTTCTTAACCTATTAAATAACGTAATTAGAGACACAATAGAAAGACAATAGGTGTGCTGACACCGGTGTCCTCTCGGTTCTTAACAGTTATTACTAATAATAATTTATCCCAAATTACCTCAACTACAACGTCAAAGCTTACACGTATATTGTAAGCACATAATCCGTTTATTAATATGGAAATAAAGCCTACAAACGGTGGCCTTAATACTCAATGCGATAGTTTAAAAAACACAGACGAGATAGCAAATAAACTGCTAACGTGAAAAATTCTAATGGCACTTTTTTTATTGGCTCCTCTACATTCTTTATCCGATACCCAAATATCTCCGTAATATTAACCTTTATCGGAAAGCTTCACTTACGTTAAAAGGAATAGATTTTATTACACTTTTACAGATTTAATAAATTTATAGGGATCATTCTTGTGATCGTATTTTCATATCAATTAAGCGGAATAGACAATTTGTCATTACAGCAACGTTATTTGACTACAGAAACATTGACACTCCATTCGTTGATTACTCCATGTTCTAAAACGTAGGCTTTAAGTGAAATTCTGTTGGAAATGAGTCGGTTTGTAATTACTGAGCGCTCCAATACCCGTTTGTAGAAATCTTAAGAATCTGAAAATGAGGTCATTTGTGGCTGTAAATTGTTTTCTTTTCAATTTAAACTCCAGACGATTGAGCGTTGATTGCTTCTCGTGGTATTTTTATAATATGCTTTTCATTGATCGGATTATTTTGGTCAATTTTTCAGGGTGGGGTCGTGATGGTGTTGTTTCTTGACATTGCCAATACCTTTAATACCCTACCAGAAATTGGCACAAGGAAAGAACTCTGGTGTATACCAGATGCCAACCTACCTCTGCTTATCTGACGGATAGAGCTGTCATCCATCCTGGTCACCGGAGAGAGTGGCAAACTTATTGCCAGGAGGCCGGGATCGATCCCAAAGAGAGAATCATAAATGAGACTTTGGGTACGATTAAGTGCTGCGCACCGTCTTTTTTAATGGCAGCGCCAGCTTAGTTTGCTACACTAATGATATACTGATACCGGCGCAGAGTCACACAAGGTAGCAGACAATTTTAAGTCAAGGAATCGCAGGGCGATTTCCGACAAATGTATCCGTGGAAAAATTTACTGAGAAATTCCAGACGAAAAAACACAATAACACTTCATCCAATCCACGAGTCAAACCCAGAATAGCCTTAACAATAACTTTTAAAATCACTGTTGACCAAAAAACAAAGGAGTCAAACATAGCTATGGAAATTTGCTATCAATTTGACTGATATCTGCAATACACACGAACAAGCAATTATTAGGAAAATAAGATCAAGGAGTCTAGACGCTTATAATTATACTCAAATATTGATATTTCAGATAATAATAAGTTCAATCTTTACTTTATAGGTTGGTCTTCAATGATTGAAATATCTAGAGTTCATTTTTATATGTATCAATTTTTACTGTAATTTGTATTATTCTGGA
Source organism: Leucania comma (assembly GCA_958295575.1). Lineage (NCBI taxonomy): Eukaryota > Metazoa > Arthropoda > Insecta > Lepidoptera > Noctuidae > Leucania > Leucania comma. Next base: position 12,891,996 of record OY282486.1, on the reverse strand, counting down.
GTACGAAGTTAGATAAGATTAGATTTAATTAGATTTAGTTTTTTGTTTATTCAGAATTCTCAAAGATTTTGAAATTTTTAATAAAATATGGGGAAAGTATCAATGATTTCTCCTCTCTGACCAGTAGATTCAACTGAATCAAAGACCCGACAATAGAAAGAGCACTCACAGGTGTCTCCTTCTAGCTACCTTCCGAAATTCCAGTACAATACTGCAGCCACTAGAGTGAAAACTCATTTAGTTGAACACAGATTCGAGAAAAAAACATTTTAATTCTTTGTTGTTCACCAAAACAAGTTATAACACATTGTGATAACAAAGTTCATGTACTCGTACGAACAATTTAACTTTCAATATTAAAAAAAGCTGTCTCAAAATTCCAGTGTCGACTTCCAAACAACCTTTTCCTGTTCGAAACTGACTTCTCAAAGAATCTCTACAAAAGGAATCTGGTCCAAGGACAACACTTGAAATTCAGGAGAGGGATTGACAAAATGTCTTAGTGTCTAATGCTTTTTCTGTTTGCACCTTCCCTAAGTTCCAAATGACAAGATGAGGAAACGGCGGGCGCTTTGTGAGAGATCTTCTTGTTTTCCACGTTGGATTTATTTTAAAAGGCTTTTCAGTGTTGTTTATTTGCATTTCAACGAATTAGACAGTATAAGTTTATTTCTTGAAATCAGCATATTGCTATGGCCACGGTTACCAAGCCTTCCCATAAGAAAAATAATCTGCTTAGATTTTTCCCAAGGAGCTTGGGGCGGCTCCCAGTGTAATCGTAGTTAGCTGATTATTACATTTTTTTATCAATCGGTTCTCGTTTAACCACTATATCATCTGAATAACACTAATTGCTCGTTATACCCCCAGGCACTCAATCTGCTGAATGCCTTGATTGCTCAAGAACCGAAAGTTGACAAATGAATGTGTAACAATAAAATTGTATTCAAATTCTTTAATTAATAAATTGTTGGCTTGCTATTAATTGCTATACGCTTTAAGCCACCGCTATTCCCTTCGTTTTAAGTTACTTTCAACCCCACAGAGAGAAATAGGAGGTCTCCGCAGAGAGCCTCCGTCGGCCCTACCCGGGATCGGTTTTTCGTAATTTATAGTCACTCTGGACTGACTATAAAGCTAAACGTTGAACGCCGTTTTGTAAAACGTAACGCCACATATTATCAGCTGCGATAGATAGACAGATATCCATGCAGTTATCAGCCCAGTAATAGATACATGAAAACCTTGAACGTGGACCTGTTTGACAGTTATAATCAAGAGCTTAACCCTCTCTATAACAGTAACCATAAGATAAATAATAGGTCTTAAAATTAATTCAATAATACTCATTATTAAGGCGATCCCGTACAGGAGTAAGCCACTAGCTACCCAAAACAGTCACATCCATATTTATAAGGCTGTTGGGGTATCGACACTTGAAACCCAAAAGGCGTTAGTAGGTATATACATTAGCTTTAATAGCGTAGTGCTCGTTAGAGTTAAGGGTATTATTAATAACAATAATTGTAATAAAGTTCTAAGGAACCAAGAATTGGGTTCAATAAGAAAAGGTTATGTAGATATATTTGTTTAAATTTAAATACTGATAAAAACCCCAAACTAATTACATCTAACTAAAAATTAACTAAAATATGCTGTCAAATAATTTTGAGTTTTTATTATTAATATTGTTTTTTGTTTTACTGTAATATGTAGTTGGTTAAATAAAAAATATCACCGAGTCTTAGGTGTTTGGGATAGAATTAATCAGAACAAGTATTAGAAATGTTAACTTTTTTTACACTAAATTTTATTATTAACGTATACCTTCCCTTAAAAAAAAACAAAACCAAAATACACTTTGACATCGAAATACTCCTTCACATCGCTGACATCAGAAAACATGCTTAGAAAACTATCAGAATATTGCCGCGTTTTATCGCAATGTTAATTATTTGGGTAAGAAATAAGCCAGTTCTCTAGGTCACGCAAAGCTACATATTGGCATTGGAGTACATTTCATTTTCCTAGCTATTTTTTATATTTTTATTATACACCGTTAAATTCTGATCATTTTAATCCCGTGGAGAGTCGATCCGGTACATGAAACACTATCGTTTTGTAAAGATAAAATTAAAAAATAAAGTACTTTTTGTTTACACTCGAATTAATTTACACGTGTACGAAATTCATTACTTTAAGTAAACGTCAGCTGGGCTTCAATGACCTGTAGTTAGTTCAACTACCTACAAGGTCATTGACTCGTTTACTTAAAGAAATTAATTTCGTACAAGCGTATATTAATTCGAGTTATAGAAAAAAAAAAAAACTTTATTTTTTTATTTTATCTTTACAAATCTATAGTGTTTTATGTACCGAATCAACCCTCCGATCAAAATTTAACGGTATATATTGGTACCGAAAGTATGAAGCCTCTATAGGTTTCACACTTTCGGGATACCGAAAGTATGAAACTTACAGAGGCTTCATAATTTCGGTTAGTATTTAATTAATTTAGTACATACTTTAAAAAATGTATTTTTTTTAATTTTTAATAAATAATACTTTGGCCAGGAATTTTTAAGCAACTCGCCTGCGATAAAAAAATCATTTGATATCAAATACTTTTCATCCAATAGACTGATGGGTGAAAGTCGTTCTTAATTACATCTTAGACTAATAATGCAAAGGTTTCGACTCAGATCCAACAACAGAGGTTTTCCCATCTTTAACGGTAAAAACGTCATGCTATCTGATTTATATAATATTAGGTACGCCAGCGGTTGTTACTAGGTAAATGTTGCAAGCGCATACGTTGCAAGGTTGGGTGCTAAAATGACTATATTAGAGTCTTCCAGCATAATTTTAATCTTATTTGCATCTATATTAGTCTGTCTATTTAGGGTAACATGTATGACCACTATCTCATATTCTGATGTTCGTCTAGAATATAGAACCCCACAGACAATTCGTTTTAAAAAATGACATACGTACATATAAACATTCGTAGCTACGTTAACTCACGCCTTACTTTCATGGGAGGTAGTGCAAAAACTATACTATTCAGTTTTGGTACAAATTGACGTTTATAGTAAAGTGATTGGTCAAACGCCTTTATTACACAAGCCCCTTATGAGTAGTACTAAGCAGATATTTTTGAAAATAAATCCAAGATGAGGCGGAAAATATGAGGCATAAAAATATATTCTAGTACATAACAAATTTAAAATAACTTTATGAAAAAGTTTATTCATTATTTCCTCAACATACGCAGATAGTACATAATTACATTCTTTACATCGTCATTTTTATCTAACTACTTATTACTACTCTAATAAACCAATGGAATGGATCCAACAATAAAGTCAGTATTGGAAGATCGGACGTCTACTGTAGGAGTGTACCAGTATTGAGTATCGCAGTATTGAACAAACTGTTGTCTATCATAAAATTATTATAAATTTATATATAATTAGTATGTTTAAAATTAATTCGATTCAGGGTTTTCTTTATGAAAATCAGTTATTTTTTTTATGAATAAGTACAAAGTAATATTTATAAAGTTAGGACAGCTCACTAAAAATAAAAAAATAATAAGAAGTAGAAAACTATGATTAAAATTATTTGATTAAAGGAATCTCTCAGCCAATTTTGATTTGCAATACCCCAATGTAAACTATGATGTAATATTGTCTACTGTATCTCAACAATTGAATAAGGCGTATACAGTTAAAAAAGTTTAAATTAGTGATAAATCCAAATTTAATGACTAGGGCCATATGCTGTCTTATGATCATAACTACGTCAGGATCTATTCAAACGTATACACCAGAGCTATCAAAAGGGGCCGTACACTCAGGTCCCATGAAGCAATGTCAAATTGTATGACTCTTATTGAACTGATGAAACTTAATCATTCTTAGTAGACTTTTACAGTAAAGCAACTAGTCTAAGGTCTTACATACGGCGCTCACAAAAACAATCCACCTGATATTTCTGGAAATAGTTCAAGGAAAGAACAAGGCACATAAAACATAATTATTGAAGTACATGCTGAAGTATTAAAACAACCTTATGAAAAAGTTAATTCATTATTCCTCAAAATAGAACATAAGCTGATAGCATTTACATCGACTATATCAATAAATTACTAATTGCTACTCAATGGTATGGATGCAAAAATAAGGTCAATACTGAAAACCTATTCTTATATGTACTATAAGAACATACCATTATTGAATAACTCGGTGTTGGACAAACAGGTTTCAGTAATATTCTAAAAATGATTCGTTCTACTGCAGTATGCAATTTGAAACCCATGTTATACACTCGTTTAATCTTCGGTTATAATTTTAAACTTAAGAATCCTAAAACACGTATCTTATCAAAAGTGTACATAATAATTTTTGTTGCATCTGCCTTATATTTATATAATACTAAAGCTGAAACACTAAGTTTTGATATTAAATTGTGGTTTTCAGTTCAGTATTCAATTTACGTCATACAATCTCTTAAAACAGATGATGAAAGCGTGTTAAGTGCGTATAAAAGTATTCCTGTTATTGATACCTTGCCATGCGCAAAGATTTTTTTTAAAAGATTAGAGAAGTTTTTAGTCACAGCAATGGTTTTGATTGTAGCCTCTAGAATAGCTACTACAGCGAGTTTCTGTTACATTTTTTTTGATTTTTGTTTTGTCATAGACCCATTTGGAGTTGTAATTTCTAATATCATAAATTTGGCAGTAGATTTGCGACATATGAATTTAATATTGATTTTTACATTGCTTCGAGTCCGAACAAAGATATTCAAAAACACACTGGAATGCAATGGTTTTGGTAGATTTCCATCTCACAGATTTTCTCCCAGAAAGTACATTTTGATGTATCAGGCGTTACTCGATTCTTTGAAGTATCCAGATCGTGGAGAGCAATGCACGGTAAGATATTATATGAGCGTAATAATCTGTACCTTTCTCAAATTCTGTGAAAAAACAGACGATTATTTAAACACTGTATTTATTTTTGCAGGTATTAATGGGTTTATGCTGTTCACTAATAAGAATCATTTATAATCTTTTCTTAACATTATGGGAATTCAAGCAAAATGTAAGTACCTTTACCTTTAGAAAAAGTTGTATTGTATAAGTTTGCAGAGTATTTGTGTATAATTATGTTTGTAGAATCATAGTCCTATACCTAGTTGTTATAATATATTTTTGTCTAACACATTGCTTTTGCAATATAATTATTATTTAGACCCTAACTTTAAATTCGATAGTAATTTATTTTGTTAACATCTAATTTATTTATCATCATCAGCCTTTTAATGTTCCCACTACTGGGGCACAGGCCTCCTGTCTTGGAGAGGGAATGGCCGTGATCCACCACGCGTGACCAGTGCGGGTTGGAGGATGTCACATGGTTTCGAATTTATGGTTCTAGGACATGAAGGTTTCCTTACGATGTTTTCCTTCACCGTTTTGAAAGCAGTGGCGATGAAATAAATTACACAAATTAATGCGCCTGGCTAGGTTTGAACCCGCGACCTATAAAAATCGTATGTCGGGGCCGTTACCGCTCGGCAAGCACTGCTCTCAAAAATTAATGAATTAATTAATGTATTTATAGTTAGTTGTAATTATTTCTTTTTTCTTGCTTTTTTTATATTTATATTTTTAAATATTTGTAAACTAGCACTTGACTGCAATCCTACCTGAGGGTAAGCAGTGATGCAATCGTTGATGGTAAAGCGCACTAGTTTATTAAGAGCCTATTCACTCTAGCCTTGAAGACGCCTAAATTATAATTGGCTGACTCTACGCCTGTGCTCAAGGTTTTGTAGATTGGACTCCATCAAATCTGGATCACCAATTAGCCTCTTACATAGCCGATTCCAAAGCTGCTAGGTGGCATTTTGCAGCACCAGCTTATATATGGCTGCAGTACTCCACACACGATCGGACTAGTGCTTTGTATAAGATTAGAAGCTGTTTCGGTGTGAAGTACCGCCGGAATTTTGCTAGAACGCCGAGTTTTCTAGCAGCTACCTTGGCTTTGGACTCAATGAACAGCCCAAAGTTGAGGTCTGAGGAAATTTCTACCCCCAAGAACTGAAGGCGGTCGGTGCACTCCAGAACGCCAAGGTGAACGGGCTCCTTTGGCAGTGAACAAACACGCTTGTGTTTTGGTGGCGTTGAATCCCACCAGATTGGCTTTACCCCACTCGGAGACTGCCTGAAGTGAAACATTCGTCCGCTCCACCATAGCCTCCCTTTCAGATCGGATTAGCTCTTTACTAGCCCGAGGATTTAGCAGGTATCTGTCTACAACTGTGCTATCATCTGCATACCCATAGATACCGGGCATCAGAAAATCGTTGATATGCAGGAGGAAGAGAGTTGCAGAGAGAACAGACCCCTGAGGAACTCCGGCATTAGTCGTCATGGGCGTCTGATGAGCATCCGTCGACAACAACTCGGAGAGACCGTTCACTCAGGAAGTCTTTGACCCAACTAATCAGGCCAGGGGAAATGTCGTACGCTAGAAGCTTACTCAAAAGGCTAGCGTGCCATACCCTGTCGAAGGCCTTTGAGATGTCTAGAGAAATGGCAATCGCTTCCCCATTCTTCTCGAGGGCTTCGCCCCATAAGTGGGCGGCATAAGCCAGTAGGTCCCCATTAGACCGATAGCAGCGAAACCCGTACTGTCGGTCACTGAGGAGATCGTTACCTTCCAGGTATGCCATGAGGCGCGAGTTCAATACACGCTCCATAATCTTGCAGAGGTACCTCCATAAGGTTACCGAAATCGGCCGATAGTTGGTAGGATTGGCACGACTGCCCTTTATGGGCACGGGTTGTACATTGGCAAGCTTCCAGGACTTGGGCACTATACCAGTCCTAAATGAGAGGCGATACAAGCGAGTCAATACAGGAGACAACTCAGCCGCACAAGCATTGAGCACTATCGCTGGAATACCATCTGGTCCACTAGCTTTATTCACGTCTAGACGACACAGTGCTCTCAGAACTTCTTTGTTCCTTAGGCGAATCTCGATCGATATAGCCTTTTTTATAATGTGAGAATTAACACTGTAGACTCCGCAAATTCTGAGATCATATCCTATTACAAATCACTTTTTTATTTTGATTATTTTACCTACTTTTTTTATCGGGCTTTTGGGTACAATACTGGCTGGTCTACACTGTCTATGTACCTACCACTGTAAATATTGTAAGGTCAACCATTTTTTTTTAAAGAGTAACCGTGGAGATTCTTGCCGGTTCTTCTCCATAGAAATCGACCAGTTTTGAATCGTGCACTAGCTTCTGGCGGCCAATATGAAAGCCTATGTGAAATAAAACTCGTTGAAAAAAAAAATGGGTCAACCGATATTGACAAAAAAATATACGTAGTGACTTATGTTAACATGTCATTTCAGAAGACTAGCTTATGGCCCGCAACAGGGGTAATGATTGATATATCACAAATGCTTATTGGTTTGACTGTTGCATCTATAGCCCTGGACCTGATACAGGGTGACATAAACACCATAAAAACTCTAACTATAGAGAAATCTATAAAGTGTGACAGTAAGTATCTTTTCATTAGTGCAATAATAAAAAAACAAAGCAGGTTGTAAGGTTTTACAACCTGCTTTGACAGCACAGTTGGCGCAGTGGTTGAACGATTACGTGGGTTCGATTCCCGTACGAAACAAATATTTATACGACCTATATAATTATAGGTGTTCTGGATCTGGGTGTCTTGAGTATGTGAGTTTAAATACGAGTTTTTGTGACTGCACCCATGAGACAGGATAGGAGTAATTCCTAGTGTGGGTGGAGTAACGTTTTAATTTAAAAAAAAAAACTTAGACCTAAAGAGTTAGGGTGTTTTATCTATGCTGATTTCATCACGCATGCGTCATCATTCCGCATGCGTATGTCTTTTTCAAACAGAATATATTTATTGTAATACCGGGAATACGAATGCGGGAAGCATGCGGGGCGGGACAATCAAGTGGTGCTATTCTCTAAGAAAACGCAAAGCTGCCGCAACGACGAACATAGGATACATTGGATTGTTAATTCAATGTATAGGAGCATTAGGTTGACTATCCAATGTATCCTATTTGGGTTTTCGTCGTTGAGACAGCACTGCGTTTTCTTAGAGAATAGCACCATTTGACTTCTGTAACATCAATGTGAATGAAGGTAGATGAACTTAATGTCTAAAGTATCTATGAGGAACGGTATGAAGAAAAATAATAGCCTGATGGTTGACAGGATAGAATAGAAGAGGAATACGTGACCACCTACACCAACTAAAATGGCACAAGTAAAGGAAAATAAATTAAATAATGTTTTTATTCTCAGATGAAAGAGAACGTGAAGAATTAAAGTTGCTTCTAGAAGTTATGAATCAACGCCCTGTGCAGTTCAGATTATTGCGGTTTTTGCCATTATCACTCTACTTTGTACTAAGTTTCATCTCCTTCTTAATCCTCAATATCATTGCTATCGTACAGATTAAGTTCTATTTTTAAAAGATATTGATACGATATATTAGAACACTGTGTGTATTGTTTTATGCTTAGCTTTTACACAAATTTTTGCTTTTTTGGTTTGAATAAAATACTAATTAATGTTTTAGACTCGGAAACATCTCTTTTATTCGATGTCCCACTTGATACGATAACAGACAACTCTTTTGATTGCAAAACCAAAAACAAAAATTTTGCGTAGCTTAGTCGTAGGTGTATAGACCGGTGTCTCAAAATATTCCAATACCTTTTAGTAGGGGAAGAAAATCTGAAAAATAAGGGCTAGAAAAGGTATGTTACCTTTTCTAGCCTCCTCTTGCAGCGTGTAATCAAGGAAAGTGAGGGGAATGGAAAGGTGTAAGCACCGTATACGTAGAAGAATGTAGTTGTTGCATTCCAAGAGAGTCTGTTATTGTAATTTGAACCCTATGTCAAGGTTTATAAAAGTTGAAACAATTGAAACTGGCTCCTTACTGCATTGTTTCAATGAATACCTCAACCTATTTGCAAATAGGTAATTTCGTCAAATAAATAGTTTGTCATACATTTACTTATCTCAGATCATCTTTATTTTTAGTCGTTTTAATAAAAAGTTATTTTTTGGTGTGATAGTTATCATAATATTTATTAGTCATCATACTTGCCCTTCATAAGTCGAGGCAGCTTGAATTATATTTCCATACAGTTCATATTTGTATAGGTAGCCATGGTAATACGAGTATGTTCCCAAGAGATAATTTTGTTCTGTCAAGCAAACCAAATCGCTCCAGTACTACAAAATAAAAAAAAATTGTAACAATTCCGAAACGTATTTTAGTTTGTGAAATATCTTTTATTTGTACACAGTCTACATTTCCACCAGTGCACATATTTCTTAAAAAGTTCTAAAGCTAAGGAAAGAAGAAAGTTTTATTAATTCCATCCACATTCAGGTCGTTGGTAGTTCACTTACAAATTGGAGATGCCACCCTTGCTTCTGTATTCTGTTTAGAGCCGTACGTTTAATAGTTGTTACGGAGTATCGCATAGTAAGTGGCAATTTCAGAGCCGTTCGTATTTGAATTTCGAATCGGTGCATCTGTTTAAAAAAGGTGCGATTTGCCTCTGTTTAGGAAAGGGGCGAGTGACATCTGTTTATAAAAGTTGGGATTTAGATCTATTAAGAAGAGGTGGGATTTGCCACTGTTTAGAAAAGGTTTTTTTTATGGTAGGTAAAATCATCCAATTCCAAATCCCGCCCTTGGGTGGAGCGGGAAGTAGTATCAGACTCTTACTGACTAAAAACCTACCCCGTTCCATTCTTTGCCTTGGTCCCAGGGCCCCGGGTGCCATTTTCACATACCCTTTGACCCCGTTAGGCTTCGGCCCTGTTGGGCCCCTACAGTTTGCTGACAACTCCTTGAGGCGCGCGAGAACAGTGCGCGCCGTAAACGACTTGAGCTCGGACCGGTCTGTTACCGGACGGACGGACAGCGAGCTACCCATTGCCCGCTGACTGCGAGCCCGCGCCTACGGTGGCCGGAAATCGATTTGCATCTATTTAGAAAAGGTGGCATCTGTTTAGTAAAGATGAGATTTGAATTTGTTTTGAAAAGCTATGATTTGCATCTGTTTAGAAAAGCTATGTTTTTTTTTAAAGGTCTCCCACGAAGTGAACCGATGACCTGTGGTTAATTCTCTAAGAAAACGCAGCGCTGCTTCAACAACGAACACCCAAATAGGATACATTGAATTAACAATCCAATGTATAGGTGATTTCGTTCAAATTTCGCCTGTGCGTTTTCTGTCCCTCAATCTCATTGAATAGCTTATCAACTTTTCACTATTCAAGTCTACCACTGTCTGCGGTATAGCAGTGAGTTGACTAAGAATGAATAAAAGTTTCTGAACCGCGGTGCTAACAACATCACCCACAAGTTTTTCAAAGCGAGTTCTCATGAAGTTTATTTTATTTTGTGGTAAAGCCTTTAGTATTACGGGTTGCTGGGTAGGCTCAAAGCAAACGACATTTAATCCACTTAACATTTATTTTAAAAGCATTTCATCCTTATTTGCTTACAACGAAGGTTTAAAAAGGTAAGTAGGATCATGGTTCACGGCTTGGTTTTGTTGAAATGTTGATTTGGTTAGCGCTTTACAGGTGTACCAGCCCGTTCTGAGCCCATGTGGTAGATTACGGCTCAGTTCTTTTCCTAGAAGAGAGGCCTGAATTTCGGAACTGAGAACATCTTACGGGTAATGATTAGATTTGTTTGATTTACTGGTCTGAAAAAAATCATGATTTCTTCTTTTTATATGGAGTTCATCATCACGATTTCAGTTGATAAATTTCCACTGTTGGACATAGGCTTTTCTCAAGTGTTTCCATATCGACTGGTCCTGTGCGTCTTGAATCCATCAGATTTCTGCGATTTTCGCGTTACATTTTCTGGGACGCCTTGCAATGTTGTGTTTGCATGTACGCAGTCACCAATTTAATTTCTTCGGTCTGTTCAACCATTTTGAACTTGTTTCGGTGATTCTCCTTCTACACATCTTTATAATTCTTTATCTTAATATTCACTTCTTCTGTTACTACACCATTTTTCAAAGTCTGCCCATAATTTTTTTGGACTTCCATTTCTCTAATATCCAACCAAATTCAAAATATTCAGGTGATTTTAAACGCGATCTGAAAATTCTTAGAGAAATTGATACTATCCGGCTCGAAGGACTACTTACAAAATAAACATTAATTTATTTTACCGATTTATTAACTGGGTGTTAATTAAAACCAACACTTTATCTCTATCAGCTCAAACCGATGTGAACTTGTATTATAAAATGTGTTTGAATATTCACGCAGTAACACCTAATTTTGTTTGCAAATAACCGTGAGGCCATTTATAACCCTGGAATTATTCAAAGCGTTTGTTTGATAGTATTTTGGGGTGTAATTTGTGTAGGCTTATATGATTTATCTTTATAGTGAAGTACATGGATTACACTTATCATTCTCTATAATATTTTTTAGCACAAATTAATTTCATGCCTGTATTCTCCAAAGATAAAATTAAAAAATAAAGTAGTTTAGTTAAATATATCATTTTGTACATGTGATATAATATGAAGATTTAAAAAATATTTTTTTTTTTTTCTAAAACTCGAATTAATATACGCATGTACGAAATTAATTTCTTTGAGTAAACTGTAGTGTTTGAGTACTGTATGTAGTTGTCAGTCGTTGCTTGCTAACTACCTACAGGTCATTGGCCTCGCTCAGCTGACGTTTATACTTAAAGAAATTAATTTCGTACATGTGTAAATTAAGTCGAGTTTTAAAAAAAGTACTTTCGTTTTTAATCTTCTTGTTTCATGTATCGAATCGACCCTCCACGGGATTAAAACGATCAAAATTTAACGGTATATATGCAGATATTACACAGATACACATAAACATAAAAAGATGGAAAAAAAAACACAATGCGACGTGTTCGTCAGCTGTTTCCAAATACCATTGGGATACAAATAGAAGCATTTTTATATTCATGTATTCAACAACTGCGGAACATATTTGTGAAGCTCCCACCGCATCTGTTTCAGTTATAAAAATAATATTTTTCAAAAAAAAAAAAAAAACGTTGCAAAAATGCTTTTGTGCTTAAGTAGAAAAAGTGTAAAAAGGGCACGACAAAGTATTGCCAGCTGGCTGTAATACCATATTTTATAGGAGGTGAGAATTATACATCTGATGATCCCGCTCTAGGGCAGAACGGGTAGCCCTACCTCCTATGTGTCAGAATTTTACTAACTAAAACCACACCTATATTTCTTCCGTTGTTTCTTTGCGTTCTAGCACCACGGATTTCCTTTTCAGAAGTAGGCTGCGAGCCTGCTGGGCCCCTACAGTTTCGCTGACATCTCTTGAGACGTGTTTGGAACACTACACGCTGTTGACTACTCGGGGCTCAGTCTGGATGGTTACCGGACGGCTGGAAGAGCTACCCATTACTCACCATCCGCAAGTCCACGCCTGCGGTGGCTTGTAGACGGGATCTGGACCTCACCCACGGGGCTATGAGCCTGTGAGGTGACCAATCCCACACATGTGTGGCTCCTTCGCTAGTATTACTGCTTTGTAGAAGGATCTGACCACCGCCCATTCCCGTCGCTCCAGACTGTGGCCCAAAACACGACCCGGTACGAGAGGTCGCCACCGCCGATCGCTCTCACATCGCATCGTCAGGACAAGGCGATGCTCCGTCTAAGCGAAGCACACCTCCACCGTATGCTGCACCTACGAATCAGGTGCATTAACCTACCAAATTTACCATGTCGCTGAAGACCTGCTTCACTTGCAAGGTGAGGATGCCATGACATCTCTCTAGCCACACCTATAAGAGGGACCTTACCGCCATGATAAGGAAAACTATATGTGTGTACATACATACTTTAAGTCAAGAGTGAATAGGTTCTAGGCAAACGTGCTTCAACGTCGGCCACGTCATTGCTTACCATCAGGTGAGATAGTGGTCAAACGCGAGCCAATCAATAATATTTAAAAAAATATTAGTGTGCTTGTACTACTAACTAAAAATATCTCAATACGAAAAGCTTAAAATATATTTTTTTCAGCTTTCAGCAAAACTATTCTGGAACATATAAAAAAAAAATACAATTGTATCTGGCAGTCAACTCTCGAATTCTGTAAACTAGTTTTATCTTTAAAGAGAACATTGTAACAAAATTGCTATTACATTTTGTTCCATTTTCGGAACAAAATTGTCCAACGAAACTAAATCTCGACTTTCCACACTTCACGTTGGTAATTGGGCCACTACTGAACAACGAGCCTTTTTAGTCTTTTTTTTTTACTGTCCACTCTGGTTTGCTTGTGGTTGGATAAAAACACAATCCCTTTCGAGCGGTTGCTTATGCAGATTTTTTAGTGTTCGTCGAGTTGGGGATATTTATCACAATTTTTGCTACATTGTTTGGTAGATAGGGTAAGGGGAGATAACTGTTAATTTTTGGTCGTTTTAATCCCGTGGAGGGTCGATTTATCACATAAAACACTATCAATTTGTAAAGAGAAAATTAAAAAAAATTAAAGTACTTTTTTTTAAACTCGAATTAATTTACGCATGTACGAAATTTACCCATTCCCTCCCTCTCCTAGAGAGGAGGCCTGAGTCCCAGCAGTGGGATTAAACTGATAATGATGATGATGAAAATACTGAAAACCAAAGAGTTTCTGCGAAAAACATTATACTACACGTCTCTTAAACCCTGCGTTGGTATTTACGTTACAATAAATCCATGTTGGAAACTAAAAGTTAATAGATAACTTTTTTATTTAATTTTCCGTCACGGAGAAGTAGTATCTACGTACTTGTTTTTAATTTATAAGACGCCCCTTAAATTACGCTTCGCTAAACTTGACGCTTCAGAAAGAGCAAGTTGAAGCACCTAAAATGTATTTTTAAGAAAGAAACCGGAATGTCTTTTATGAGCTGAATTTTTTGTCATAAAATAAAACTTTACTAATTTTTATTAACTTAAAATTTTACTAACTTCAAGGGCCAGTCGGATTCCCATACGATTTCCTACCATTATACCTTCCTTTTTGCAAAATTTAATGAATCTAACTCAGTGGCAGGTACGCTATGTAGGGAATTTTAGTAAGGTTGAAAACGACAGCCTTTGATGCGCATATCCAACTGACACTCACAAAATTTTTATTATTTTTTTGTTGATAAATACTTGAGTTATTAGCGCTATATAAAGGGTGACTTTGTCCGATCGTCCGGTAACACACCGGACCGAGCCCAAGTCGTCGACGGCGCGTTCTGTTCCCGCGCGCCTCATGGAGCTTTCAGCAAACCGTAGAGGCCCAGCCTGCTAGCTGCAGGCAGGCAGGGTCGAAGCCTGCTGGGGTTAAGGGCCGTTTTCTGAGAGGAAGGCTCAGCCCCGGCATGATAGGCAACGAAGGAACGGGGTAGGTTTTTAGTCAGTAAGAGTCTGACACTACTTCCCGCTCCACCCAAGGGCGGGACTTGTCATTGGATGATTTTAACTAAAGGGTGACTTTGAGTATGCTCCTTCAAGTAGAATATGATAGAGCAAACTTAATCTAAAAAAGAGGCTCGGAGGGTTACTGGTATGTAATGGATGGTTACCCATCCAACGACCAACCACGGACAGCGGTGCTTAAACTTTGTATGATTGCTTATCCACGAGCTCCTTTATCTATCCTTTTTGTTCCTTTTTCGTTAAATTTTGATCGTTTTAATCCCGTGGAGTTTCGATTCGGTACAAAAAACACTATCGATTTGTAAAGGAAAAGTAAAAAAATAAAAACTTTTTTTTTAACTCGAATTAATTTACGCATGAACGAAATTAATTTCTTTAAGTTACCGTCCGCTGAGCGAGGCCAATGAACTGTAGATAGTTAGTACGCAACGACTGACAACTACCTACAAGGTCATTGACTCGTTTACTTAAAAAAAATTATTTCGTACATGCGTGTATAAATTCGAGTGTTTGAAAAAAAAGTACTTTATATTTTACGGACCACAATTTAATGGTGTATAAAATTGGATACAATTACAGCGTAAAAAAACCAATTGGCATATTAATAATAACGAGAAAAAAATACTCATAATTATCACAACGAGTGCGAGCGTCACAATAAAATGGAAATAGTAAACAATTTATATTAATGAGTGTTGTAATGGTTTCCATTGAAAGTGTGAATGGAATTCGTTTTCATTTGCGGTTGGTAACAGAATTATTAGTCAGTGTTAATTTTGTAGAATAAATATAAATGCATATTCATGTGCTTTCTGGTTGCGCCAATTTGCTATGTTCCGCGACTTTGTTTTTTGTAATTTATTTTTTTGGCCTAGCAATCCTATCCCTACCGTATCCGCTTCCCGCACGACCTCGAGAGAAATGATTTGACATTGACGTTTTGTGCATTGTGAATGTGACCGCACCGCTAACACGCCCGCTCGAAATTACAAGAAAATTGGCTATTTCGTGTTCCAACCATTCAGAACTCAACAGTAGTACAGTGTAGTGCAATACAGAAACTGGCAGTGCTTGAAAGTACGAAGTTCGGGATTCGCCGGACGGCGCCATGTGGAACTTTCGAGGTTAAAGGTCAGTGTTCCTTCTAATACATTTATCCCATTAATAAACGCTAGACGCAGTACCTGCATATTGTTAACAAACCTTAGATCGCTTTTTAAATCTACAGTCCACACAGCAAATTCGCGCAACCATTACTTTTTGGTCCATACGAGCAGGATCGTGAATCATTTTCTTGTAATTTCGCAATATAGTATTTGTTCCATAGGGAATAAACGCAACGCGCCTGTTTACCTAGATATAATAGTAGAAAACCCGCATCTAGGCATTTAGGCAACTATACGTTATTTCGCTCGTATAGTTAAAGAGTCATTGATAATTACGGTACCTACGCCGTCAACCGCACCGCATAGTTATAGTTAGCTACGTAAATATCAGCGTAGATATAAATCGATCGCATTCTTTTTCTTGACAAAATTCATTCGACCATCCTACAAATTGCATGTAGGTAGACGCATTTCAAAAATACCCGTTCATTGTTGAGTGAATATTTGTAGGAAACGGATAAACCATAGATTATATACGCATATGTTATTCCGTTCGTTCGCCGTTCGCTTTGTTGTTTACAATATTACCATATTGTTATCTGATAATTATCGCTTACTTAATAATTCGTTAAGTGTTTGTTTGAGTGTATAGTGTGAATATATCAAGACAAGATGTCTCTTAAGGGAACCAAGGTTAGTACTGATTTAAAGGTTCAGTTAAAGCTTTTATACGCTGAAAGGGACTCACAGTTTTCACGTGTTCAATCAATTTGTGATAAATCTTTGCAAACCTCGGATCTGGCGATTAGAGATGCTTTCTTGTGTTCGTTGGAAACTTTAGATAGTTTGCGCGAGGATTTTAAATCTACAATTAAGAATATAAATATTTTAGAGTTGGAGTTAAATCCTGATTACTGTGTGAGTTATCAGGCATTGTCGTCCTTTGATGACTTGTATTGTCGTATCAAACGTATTGCTAGGAGTTTAGAGACTCCCCCCCCCGCGAGTGGTTTATCCAACCCTCCTCGCGAACGCCCACGATTGCCGCCAATTCAAATACCTGAATTTGATGGTGACATTCGAAATTGGAATTTATTTATAGATAGTTTCGAAAATATAATACATAGGAACACATCGCTGACAGATCACGAGAGATTGCATTATCTCGTAGAAAAATTGACCGGTAAGGCAAAGGCTGTCTGTGCTGGAATTACGTTTAGCGCTGAAAATTACAATTTAGTTTTGAACACTTTAAAAACAAAATACGAAGATAAGCGATTAGTAGCCACCGCATATTTAGATCAATTATTCGATTTGAAAAGTTTTTCCGTTTGTAACGATCATAATTTAGAGAAGTTTTTAAATATTTTCGCATCATCTGTTCGTGCAGTAAAGAACCTAAAGGTCAATGACCTCTGTGACTTTTTGTTTTTGTATATCGGTTTAAATAAATTAGATCCTGAAACTGTTCGTCTGTTTGAAACGACTCAGCGCGGTAAAGAAATACCTAAGTTCGAAGATTTAGAATCTTTTATTCGCGACCATATTAAGGTGTTGCAGCGCACGTCGGCACGTCATGAAGCCACGAATAGGACAGGTTCCGATCGCCGTATAGACGCGTCATCGAAGTCAGTCAAGACTGCACATACGCTAGTTAATACCGCCTCAACACCTGACTGTTCTCTGTGTAAGGGTAGCCATACACAGCTGTACAAGTGTTCGGAATTTCAGAGATTATCGCCTAGTGATCGTTACAAGTTTGTCCGCACTAATAATTTGTGTTTTAATTGTCTAAGTGACAAACATCTGGTTACGTCATGTAACAGTGGTGGTAGCTGTCGTAAATGTCTAGCTAGACATCATACCTTCTTACATTTTGAGAGTAGTAAGCTGCCATCGCAGCAGCAGCCTGCGCAGACGCGCGACGCTTGTGACGCGCGGCCTGCTGCAAGTGCAAACGACGTAACATTGTGTTCGCTTTCCGCCGCTGGTACTCAAGTCACTACCGTTTTACTTGCGACCGCGCAAGTTGTCATTGTAGATGCCTTTGGCAAACCGCGCACCGTTCGAGCGCTACTAGATGGCGCTTCCCAGAGTAATTTTATTACTCGGGATTGTTGTCAACGCCTTGGTTTTAGTTTTAATAATTGGTCATCCCGCTCAGAAGTGAAAGGTTTTGGAGGTTTAAAGGCAACCATTCACGGTTCCATTAAAATAATATTTAGTTCACGTTTTAATCGTAATATTTCGTTTGAAATGGATTCGCTAGTCGCAGATAAGATTACGGAACGGTTGCCCACGGTACCGGTTGACACGTCCATGCTGACGGAGTTTAAGAACTTGCAGTTAGCCGACGGAAATTACGCTTTCCCTGGAGATATCGATCTATTGATCGGTGCTTCGATTCTCCCGCATCTCCAGTTATCACGTAAAATTCAAGGTCTTCCGATGTACCCCGCTCCGCACGCACTGGAAACAGTTCTCGGGTTTGTTATAGTTGGTTCCGCACCCGCTTATTTAAACAGTTACTCGACTGTGTCGCACTGTTGCACCGTCGAGCCGCCGCTTGAGTCTACCATCCGCAAGTTCTGGGAGATTGAAGAGGTCAATGTCCCGCCTATTCTCAGCCCTGAGGATCAGGTCACTGAGGAGATTTATACCCGCACGACTACTCGTGATAAAGATGGTCGTTATGTTGTCGCGCTCCCTTTCAAGGGTGATATTTTTTCGCTCGGTGGCTCCCGTGCCTCCGCAGAAAAACGCTTTCTATGCTTGGAACGTAAGATGCAGGCGTCTCCTAAGTTGAAGCAAGCCTATGATGATGTGCTGATCGAATATTTAGATAAAGGTTATATCTCATCAGCGCCTGCCGAGACTGAGGAGACACGTGATTACCCGTTTTACATCATCCCGCACCATGGAGTTGTTAGAGAAGACAAACTTACAACTAAACTGCGTGTGGTTATGGATGGTAGCGCTAAGACTAGTACTGGCATATCGCTTAACGATATCTTGTATTGTGGTCAGAACCTCCAGGGTAACTTATTTGAAATAATAGTAAATTTTCGCTTGTTTGCTATTGCGCTCTCTGCCGATATTCGGCAAATGTTTCTTAGTATTGGAATCAGAGAATGTGACCGTAGATTCCAACGCTTCTTGTATAGATTTTCTCCGCAGGAACCTTTGAAGGTTTACGAATTCAATCGTGTTTGTTTTGGGCTTAAGTCTAGTCCCTTTCACGCTCTTCGCACTATCAAGCAGTTGGCCGCTGACGAGGGTGATACATACCCGAAAGCAAGGGCCACTATTGAAACCGGATTGTACATGGACGATTTTGTGTACAGTGTACCTAGTGAAGCAGAGGCTATAGAGACCGCTGCTCAAGTAATCAGCCTCATGAAGTCCGGTCAATTTGATCTGGTGAAATGGACAAGCAACTCGCAAGCTACATTAGAGTCGATTCCACCGTCACACCGGTTGACTTCGGTAAAGGAATTCGATGATAGTGATTCGCATAAGATCCTTGGTTTAAGTTGGTCACCCGCAACTGATATGTTCAGTCTTAAAATTAGCTCGACTCCGCCAACTTGTACCAAACGCGTTATCCTAGCATGTGTAGCTCGGATATGGGATATAATGGGTTTTGTAGCTCCTGTCGTTTTATATGCAAAGCTGCTTATAAAAGAGCTTTGGCTTTCCAACTGTGATTGGGACGACACCGCTCCTGAAAGTGTTGCCAAGTTGTGGGCTCGCTATAGGAAAGAGCTTCCAATGCTCGATCAGATTCCTCGCCATGTTGGTATAGTACCAGACACTGTTGTTAATGTGGTAGGTTTCGCAGACGCCAGTGAGAGGGCTTACGGGGGAGTGGTTTACTTTCAGGTCCAAAATGGCGATAACATTTCAGTTTTCCTCATTAGCGCAAAATCAAAGGTATCTCCTAGTAAGGTTGTCTCTCTTGCTCGTCTCGAACTCTGCGCTATTCTTATGTTGGTTCAATTGATTACATCTATAGTCAAAACTTGTCGTCCTCGCATTAATATAGAGAGAATTGTAGCGTTTTCAGACTCAACCGTTGCCCTATGTTGGGCCCACTCTTCACCCCATCGATGGGGCACGTTTGTCGCAAATAGGGTGGCTAAGATTCAAGCTGAATTGTCACCGGAAAATATGTTCCATGTCGCTGGAACAGAAAACCCAGCTGACTGTCTCTCACGTGGTTTGCTTCCCGCGCAAATTTTAAATCATCCGCTTTGGTTTTGTGGCCCTCCCTGGCTGCATACCACTCCTAACGAGTGGCCAAATGCTCCGTTTAACCCCGCTACTGTTTCAGAACCACCCGAGGAGAAGAAACATACGCTTGTAGTATCAGTTCCGCGTGAAGAGTCAGTTGTTTTGTTGTTGTCTAATCGAGTCTCGTCTTGGTCGAGACTATTACGCTGTGTAGTTTACGTCCTAAGATTTTTGAGATTATTACCATCGCGTGGTTCTATAATCGCAGCTGATTTGGATAGAGCTGAATCAGTTGTACTTCGAGAGTTGCAGAAATTTTATTTTTCAAAAGAATTTCGTAGTTTAGAATCACATAAACCTTGTAGTCCCGCACTTCAACATTTGAAACCATTTTTGCAAGACGGACTCATTCGTGTCGGTGGCCGTCTGCGAAATGCTAAGTTAGAGTTTGAACAAATGCATCCAGTAGTTCTACCACGCAGGGATCACGTTTTGGATTTGTTGGTGGACTATCACCATAAGGTGAATTGTCACGCTGGTCCCGATTTATTAATGTCCATTCTTCGACAGAAGTACTGGATACTTTCCGCTCGCAATTTGATACGCGCTAGAGTGCACAGATGTGTGCCCTGCTTTAAGCTCCGCCCGCGTTTCAACGCGCCGGAAATGGCCGACCATCGTTCTTGTCGTGTTGTACAGACGGTGAAACCTTTCATACATACTGGGACGGACTATGCTGGACCGTTTAAAGTCACTATTGCCCGTGGTCGTGGTATACGTTCCACAAAGGCATACATTTGCCTATTCGTTTGTATGACAACTCGTGCGGTTCACATAGAGTTAACCAGTGATTTGAGTACGCAGGGTTTTATGTCTGCATTTAAACGATTTTTATCTCGCCGTGGTCCCGTTAAGCGCTTATACTCTGACAACGGCACAAATTATGTTGGAGCGCGACGCAATATTTCGGAATTACACACATTCTTACGCTCCAAGTACTACCAAAGTGAATTCGCCCATGTCTTAGCTGAGAATCGCATTGATCGCAACCACTTTCAATTAAGGGCACTGTTTTTTTTATTTAATATAAACTAGTGCTTGACTGCCATCCCACCTGATGGTAAGCAGTGATGCAATCGTTGATGGTGAGGCGCACTAGTTTATTAAGAGCCTTTTCACTCTAGCCTTGAAAACACCCAAATTATAATTGGATGGGTAGACCGCAGCAGGCAAATTGTCCCAGTCCATCGATATATGCGGTATAATCGACGAGGCGAAACGCCTAGTCCGGACCGTAAAAGTTTCAACAACTAATCTTCCTAAAATATGAAATGATTGAACAGTTTCTTGGTTAAGTACCCAATTTTAATAACATCAAGATAAACATTAGCAATTTTAATTACGTTCATTAGTTCGAAAGCAGATTCGAAGTTTTGAGCTCAAATTATTTTAGTTGAGTCTCAAAGATATTTGTTTGACGACTTAAAATTTCAAAATGTCGTAGCATAGAATATTTGAAATTCTAATTTCAAATATTCAAGTTGATGTAACATTGAATTATTTATTTGATTTCTTTGACGTAGTATAATATATGGGAAGATACGTTACGCGTTAACATATCAAACAGAAAACCTGGACTAGAAACTTACACATCTATGATCAGTCTCATCATATTTGCAAACCTGACGGGGTAGGTTTTTAGTCAGTAAGAGTCTGACACTATTTCCTGCTCCGCCCAAGGGTTGGATTTGTCATTGGATGATTTTACCTACCATAAAAAAACCTAGATGAAATACTAACAAAAAATATGATTATTTTTTCATACAACAAGTTTACATAGATAAAAAATTAAGTAGAAACACGAATTAAAATAATTCTAAGGACCACCGCTTTTTTTATTAGTTTTCCTAAATTCAATATATTTTCTGAAGTTATTTACATTCAAAACGAATTCCTATTTAACTTTGACCATAAAAGTAATTCTACGTGAAATTTTACTGCTTCAATTTCAACAAACTGTTATCTAGGAGCGACATTGTAACGCAAAACCAGGATTTACATAGATAAGGAACTTATTTTATAAAACGGTATTCTAGGAATATTTTAGTGAAAGTTTTGCTACCGTGAAAATACGTATATTTTTATGTAAGCCGTAATCAAATGGACAGGTTTATTTACGAAAAATAAATAACACTGTCTAATAGTCTTGGTTTTCCATATGTCACAATAGTTTTTCACCAACCGGAGATTGTCCTTGAATGCACTAGCATAGCGTGTACAGGGATAATTGTCGGTTGCTATCACGTTCTATTAAAAGTTTCTAAAGGGCTTTTGCGAGTTGGTTTCGTCCCCTTCTACGCGTTTATTTATTAAATACCCGCCCTCCGCCTTTCAAAGGCCCAGAACCTCAGGGTTCTGAGATATAGCATAGCCTAGCATCAGCCTTACAATGTTCCCACTGCTGGGACTCAGGCCTCCTCTCTAAGAGAGGGAATGGGCCGTAATCCACCCAGCGGGCCCAGTGCGGATTGGTGGATGTCACATTATGTCTTTACATGCATGATTTACGCGTGGAGATGCAATGTCGGGGCGAAACTCTCCTCGTGTTGGGCACGCCACGATCGAGGCGGTAAGGCCCCTCTTTGAGGCGTGGCTGGAAAGGCCCCACGGCGTCGTCACCTTCCGTTTGGCGCAGGTGCTGACCGAACACGGCAAGTTCGGTCCGTACCTGTACAAGATTCGTGCGGAGACGACGCCCGGGTGTCGCCACTGTGCGGACCGCCCGGTGGACACGGTGGAGCACACAGTCGAGGTGTGCCCCGCTTGGGAAGAGCATCGCCGTGTCCTCGTGGGGGCGATCGGCGGCGATCTCTCGCGCCGGTGCTTGGTTCAGGCCATGCTCCGGAGCGAGGAGGAGTGGCAGGCGGTCGCCTCCTTTTGCGAAGCAGTAATGCTAGCAAAGGAGGAGGCCGACCGCATTAGGCAAAGGCAAAGGCGCACACGCCGCCGCCGCCGCCGGGTTTCCGATCCCGATTTCCGGCCACCGTAGGCGTGGGCTCGCGGACGGTGGGCAATGGGTAGCTCGCTGTCCGTCCGTCCGATAACAGACCGGTCCGAGCTCAGGTCGTCTACGGCGCGCACCGTTCCCGCGCGCCTCAAGGAGTTGTCAGCAAACTGTAGGGGTCCAGCAGGGCCGAAGCCTACTGGGGCCAAAAGTTATGCGAGAGTGTCACCACGGGCCCCGGGACAAAGGCGAGGAATGGAAAGGTAGGTTTTTAGTCAGTAAAAG
The DNA here is from genome assembly GCA_958295575.1 of Leucania comma. Taxonomy (NCBI): domain Eukaryota; kingdom Metazoa; phylum Arthropoda; class Insecta; order Lepidoptera; family Noctuidae; genus Leucania; species Leucania comma. The sequence goes on along the minus strand of OY282486.1, from coordinate 12,868,809 downwards.
TCTGACACTATTTCCCGCCCCACCCAAGGGCGGGATTTGTCATTGGATGATTTTACCTAACCAAAAAAAAAAAAAAACATTATGTCTTTTAATTTTTGGTTCTAGGATATGCTGGTTCCTCACGATGTTTTTCTTTACCGTTTTGAGAGCAGTGGTGATGGTATAAACTACAACTCGTAAGTCGGGACATTACCACGCGGCCACCAGTGCTGCTCTGAAAAATAAATCATTTACTATCACGTATCTTGGCCCATAGGTACTCGTATATATACGTTAAGGGCTTACATTATGTAAAGTAAAAACAATTTGTTGTTAAATTAGTAACAATTCACTTTGCGCTATATTAACTTCGTCGTGTTCTGTTGCACCTGCTCGCCAAGGCAAGGCAACTCCGCGCCCTGCGGCCATAAGTCATCCTTCAACATGAGGGGCAGAAAAGTGTTCGGGACTCGCACCACGAACGCCTTGAAATTGACTTTACGGTGCGACTCCAGTAGTTGTATCTGCTGTTGTACATATCTATCATATTTATACGGATGGAACCCTAGAAAAAGATATTCTGAAGTAACAATAAAATGTAGCTACAATGTCTTACTTAACTATCGAAAAATACGATCAACTCCTCAGCCAGACCAAACTTCTAAATGGTCCTGACATACCTCAAAGCCTGCAAGACAGTTGGCTACGTTCCATCGCTAAAAGTTTCATTGAAATGTCAACTTAATAATTTTGTAAAGAAGGTTCACTTTTAAAATTTGATTAATATGAGTAGTTGTACAGGGTGACTTTAATTGCTTTGGAAATTCAGGGTAAAACTAGCTCCTAGTCATGAGCCAAGGAATTATTTTCATCTGTATTATGAATCTAACTACAGCCAGTGGCTTGATTGGTCCGGAGCGAGGAGGGATGGCAGGCGGTCGCCTCCTTCTGCGAAGCAGTAATGCTAGCAAAGGAGGAGGCCGCACGCGAGAGGCAACGGCCCTCACGGCTCAGCCGCCGCGGGTGTTCCGATTCCGATCCTGATTTCCAGCCAACGTAGGCGCGAGCTTGCGGACGGCGAGCTATGGGTAGCTCGGTGTCTGACCGTCCGGTAACCATCCGAACCAAGCCCAGGTCGTCAACGGCGCGCACTGTTCCCGCGCTCCTTTAGGAGTTGTCAGCAAACCGTAGAGACCCAGCCTGCTAACTGCAGGCAGGCAGGGTCGAAGCCTACTGGGGCCAAGGGTTTGCTTCCGAAAGGAAAGCCCGACCCTGGTATCTAAGGCTACGAAGGAATGGGGTGGGTTTTTAGTCAGTTCGAGTCTGACACTATCTCCCGCTCCGCCCAAGGGCGGGAGATGTCATTGGTTGATTTTACCTAATACCAAAAAAAAAAGCCAGTGGCTTGATCTGTGTGATAGTAAGTAATAATACCCTACACTAGCAGGTATCCTTCTCCCTACTTCCCACCACTTTTACTCGTACCGAAATCCTTCATCTGTTTCTATCTCTGGTGGTCACACTACCAGAGATAGAAACAGATGAAGGATTTCGGACCCGTACCGCTCTTGACTCTACGGTACCGTACCGTACCGTAGAGTCAAGAGCAGCGCGGATCTGTTCGGACCAAAGTTTTGGGCTGCGTCCGTGAGGCCTTTTCCCATCTTTTTTACTGGAGTAGACATAGTCTAATAATAAAACAGGTTTCATTGAAATTAATTTAGCCATCCAGGTGTGAAAATACAAATAAACAAACTCACAAACTTGCGCCTTTATAAATAAGTGTGAAAAAGGTTAAGAAAGAAAGACAGAAAGAAAGAAAAAGAATTTATTATTTTTTTAGCTGTTCAGTACATTGATTTGTCTTCGCAAAACTCGATCTTTGGGTGGTCGATTTAAATTTTCACAATTATGGTTCCGATGACCTGGCAAGATTTGCGGGAATCCAATGGATGCGATATGCACAGGACTGTTCATTGTGGCGACACTTGGGGGAGGCCAATGTCCAACAGTGTACGTCTTTCAGCTGATATGATGATCATGATGATGATGGTTCATTTCTTACTTAAAGTTGATAATTTTCATTGGTATGTTCGCCTCCTAATTTTCATTTATTACTTACTTTCCCCTTGCTGGTTAAAAGCCTCCCCCAAACCTCTTTTTTGTTGACCCACTTCGAACTTGATGGAATATGTCTAGGTCACTCCCTGAATTATAGTGAATAAATTTAAAATTTTCTTCTAAAAACACAATCCATGCTAAAATTGATCCACAGATGGGATTTCCCATGAGTAAAAACTTCAATCTCCAAACTCCTTAAGGGGAGCGAAATTTAAAGATTTTTTCTTTAACTTTCACCTTTTTTAATATATTTAAGAAAATATTGTGAATTTGAGCGTGGCTTGTCAGCTAATGAATAAATGAATTTTTAAGGGGGTTTAATTAAATTTGTTCCAACTCTACTTGCAAGGACTGTACGGCGCGCACTGTTCCCGGGCGCCTCAAGGAGTTGTCAGCAAACTGTAGAGGCCCAGTAGGGTCGAGGCCTATTCTGGGGCTCTGGGAAGGTATGAAAATGCATAACAGTGCCCTGGAACCAAGGCAGGGAAGGAACAGGGTAGGTTTTTAGTCAGTAAGAGTCTGACACTAATTCGGCGGGATTTGTCGTTGGATGATTTTACCTACCACAAGGAAAAAAAAACTTGCAAAGACTAGTATTTCTGATATATTTTTATCGGGTAGTTGGGTACTAAGGCAACTTTTTAATGTAAGGGTACTCGTTCAGGTATTACTTCCAACTTTGCTTACAATTTAAAGAACAACAGTATATTTAAGATGTTTTAAAGACAACTGCAAATCTTAGCCTGCAGTTTTTATTTCATGAGAGTTTTCTTTACAAACTTTTAATTGCTGTGTTTATACTGAAAAGATAAATTGTTCTCGCTCATACAAAATGGATTCTAAAAAATTTTACATTGTTAAGTTTTTTCATCGTTTCTACCTTTCCTTCCTTACATTAATTTCACGAAACGAGGTGTGGTTGCGCCAATTTGCTATGATCCGCGATTTTGTTTTTTGTAATTTATTTTTTTGGCCTAGCAATCCTATCCCTTCCGCTTCCCTTCCCCGCACGACCTCAAGAATTGGAATGACATTGACGTTTGTGCATCGATTGTGAATGTGACCGCTCCGCTAACATCGCCCGCTCGAAATTACAAGAAAATTGACTATTTCGTGATCCAACCATTCAAAGACTCAACAATAGTGCAGTGTAGTGCAATACAGGACCTGGCAGTGGTTAAATGTGCGAAGTCGAGGTTCGCCGGCCGGCGCCACGTGGAACCTTCGAGGTCAAAAGGTCAGTGTTCCTCCCTAATACATCCGTCCCATCCAGGCACAGTACCTGCATATTGTTAACAAACCTTAGATCGCTTTTTCAAACATACAGTCCATTAAAACATCAAGCTTATTTGCGCAACCAAGGTGTATTTCCATGTTATTTTTCAGTATTAAATGTGAAAATTCGTTATTTTTTACAAAAAACCGAGGTACTGCGAGTGGGACTCGCGCACTAAAGGTTTTGTGCAAACTTACCTATAAATAAAAAATGGTAATTTAAAAAACTAAAAAACCCGACTGCTTTTCTGAGTATTCATGAAAAAGCCCTAAAACAAGAAAGTCGTTGTAGCAGTCGGGACCCATTACATCATAGATCTACTGACTAGACGGCTGACTTTCTAGAATGGGTCCCGACTGCTACAACGACTTTCTTGTTTTAGGGCTTTTTCATGAATACTCAGAAAAGCAGTCGGGTTTTTTAGTTTTTTAAATTACCATTTTTTATTTTTTACTTTTTTAGTTTTGTTTACGATATCACTTTCACAGTAATTACGAATCTAACGACACCTCGCAAACTAAAATCCATCGAGCCGTTCAGGCCACAGAGCGTGCCAAATATTTGAATTTGGCGCCAAAAATCCGCCATTTTGTTTTTTTTATTTTGATATACCCAGTGTCACTCTCACAGTAAATACGAATCTAACGACACCTCTCAAGCTAAAATCCATCGAGCCGTTCAGGCTGCAGAGCGTGCCAAACAATTATACATACATACATACATACAAACATACATACATACATACATACTCTCGAAAAACATAACCCTCCTTCTGGCGCAGTCGGGTAAAAACAGTTCAATTACCGAATTTGGTTGGGGAGATTCCAAAACAATTTTTTTTTTTTTAATGACGTATCTAGAAATTTACAATTTTCAAACTTTTTCTTATATTATTGCTATGTGACCTTGCTTCATACCAAATTTCAGGATCTAGGATCCTAGGGTCGACGGGAAATATCCCGTGAATTTTAATTCTCTTGAGAGTGTCGAAATATACTTTTGTTGCGATATAAACGCCCGTATCTTTTTAACCGACAAACAAAGGAGGTTTCTCAATTCGATCGCATATATGCTATTTTTTTTATGTTTGTTCTCGGATAACTCCGTCGTTTATGGACCGATTTGCAAATTTTTTTCCCTTAAAGAGCATGCTTCCAGATTGGTCCCATTTTTTTAAAAATCGATTTCTGATTATGGGTTCCATGAGGAATCGAGCGAACTCCTCAAATATTATAGGCAACCATAGTAATTTTGCTATTTTTATCGAGGACCAGCAGTTACAGTCAAAAAGTAACATTTGATGAAGTTGAACTGATGAGGAAGACCAGAAATGGTCAATAGAACTTCATACTCGCAAAGATATCACAATGAAGATAGTTAAGCGACTATGACAATACAAATAAATGAATGGTCCTGAATAGTTATGTTGAAAATGTTATCATCAAAGTGACCTGATGATGATGATGATGGAGTCGGAATATAGGCACCGGAACTCCGTAATGAACCATCGTATCCTAGCCGTGCTGTAATTGTCATGAGATGCACTTTGGCTATAAGCTACTATCAAACTGATCTGATGATGAAGCTGGAAGGTGGAAGGTAGACACGAGAACTTCATAATAAAACAATGTATCCTAGCAGAGTTTGGGTTTATTGAAATTATCATGAGAAATAGGCACTCCGGTTATAAATGCATCGCAACTAAAAAGTGTGAAATAAAAAACTTAAAAAAAAAAAAAAAATAACCGACTTCATTAAAAAACACTAAAAGGATTAAAATAACTTTAATTTCAGAATTCGGTGTTAAATAAGACACCAACTTCCGAAATTAAAGTTATTTTAAGCGCTTAAGTGTTTTTTTTAATGAAGTCGGTTATTTTTTTTTTTTCGTAAAAGGTTTTTTTTCCCTTTAACTTAGAATTCTGATTTTGTCACAACTTCAAGGAACTGCAGACTTAAAGTAGATGGTTTTAATTTAAACTCGATACCTCCACGCGCTCCCGATATAAAGGGCCTTGACAGACAGACAGACGGACAACAAAGTGATCTGGGTTTCGTTTTTTTTCCTTTTGAGGTACGGAACCCTAAAATAAAAGCTTGATTTACACTAGGAATTTCTCCAGTATCGTGGGTACCTTTAAATGTAAACTCACGTACTTACACAAGATACCCAGTCCCGAAACAAGTAGGTATCTTTGGGCCCTGCATATGTTTGTTCCGTGCAGTATTAATTTCTCGACTGGCTGCGCAGCAGTCAATCACTCAACCATGGTGCAAATCACGCCGACATTTTTTGGATGTTTAGATATTAATCAATCACACCTCAATGTCTTGGTTCTCGGTTCAGGGCTCGTATCAACGTAGCTACTAAACGGGTCGATCATTCAGAATTATTCTGATAATATTTGGCTAATAACGCTGAATATAATTACATGACTCTGGTGGCGTGTTTATGAATTCAGCACTTGGAGTTAGTCGTGTCTCAAATCCTACTTGAATGCCAAGTTTGACAGATTTTCGGGCTAAAGAAAATGAGAAATACAGTAATCAGAGTTAGTTTAGACGCTGAGTGAGTGCTTGTCTGGGCAACTGCTTTGTATTTACGAGCAGAGTTGTTGCTTATAGCGTCATGGTCTTACTCTTATAGTTTTGTGACCGATTTCTCGTTTGGGTGTCATGGGTTGGGTTTTTGTCAAGCTACGCTGTGCCTCAAAAACCGTCAAGGTTTTCGAGGTTAGTATTGAGTTTGACGGAAAGCGGAAGCGAAAGGCGGGGCTGGTACAGGTACATAATTATATAGTATCGTTAACATTTTGTTTTGTACGGTTTTGTGCGAAATTCACGAGAACATATAGCCTACAAACTGCTATGCATTTTGGCAGATTTTAAATTAAGACTTACTATGTTACAAAATTTGATTAATAAATAAATTAAAAAAAAAGAATAAGTAACATTGCCATGGTGTTTTTGGAAGGGTGGCTCAGATAGCAGTTGGTCTGAACAGATTTGTATTTTTGTTTATTGTAGTGAAATAATCAAATAACTTCTTTCACTTTATGTAGAACGATAAGTACTATCAAACTTTTGCTGACTGTACGCACCTGTATTTAAGTTGCCCTTCAGATGCCAGGGCCGCGGTAACTCTTTCAAACAATCCCACAGTCCTGATACGCATCGAAACTATTAGTACTATCTGACACTTGTATTTACACTTATGTCAGAAGCCCAAAATTGATCTAATTAAGAGGTATCTTGCTACCCAATTTCTGCGTTTTTGTGGTCAGTTACGCAAACGCTCCTTGTTGGAAAGTTGAATTAATTTCAGCCTGTATTTTGTTGAATTGAAAACTGAACCCAAAAGACTATAAAAAAGGCTGTGATAACTTAAAACTTTATATGTTTACTCTTATCTCCGTAAATTGGGTATCTAAGATGTGACATTACCACCTTATCGTCGAGTAAACCATAAATGTTCCGGTAGTTAAGGCTTAGATGAGGACAAAAATTCTTGGAAAAACTTTTTGACAAAATGGTTTCCTACTAGTTATAATACAAATCCAACATAGTTTCCAATGTACATCCCAACTTTTTTTTCAAAATTACTGTTTAAAAAAAAAATAACGTGAGGAATCCACTTGACTAATAGTTAAGATTTTTTTAATGCTATAAACTAGTGCTTGGCTGCGATCTGACCTGATGGTAAGTAGTGATAAAAATTACAAAGAAACAATCAATCCAATATGATGTTGATTACCACCTAGGGGTTTTCAAGTCAGTATTAAATAGTTTACTTCTAGGCAAGCGAACTTCAACGTCGACCCCGTTATCACTTACCATCAGGTCAGATAGTAATTAATTTTAAAATTATTAAATAGAAACTAAGCAATTGCGAGTCTGGTGCAATTGAATACCGTACAAACTCACTTATGTAAATAGTTCAATTTCTGAATCGAGTAAGATATTTATTTCCAAATTCGAACTTTTTTTTATGACGAAACTACAAATTTTCAGTAAATTTCTTCAAATTATTTCTATATTTATTTCATACTTCTTTCACATTATGTACAGAGGCGGACTTAATGCCTTAGGCATTTTTTACTAGTCGACCTCTGCCAATCTCTGTGATATTTGCGCTATAAGAACTTGCTTCATGCCAAATTTCAGGGTTCTATGTCAACGGGAAGTAACCTATGAATTTTGATTGCCTTGAGAGTGTCGAAATATAAGCTTTGTGCGATAAAAACGGCCGTATCATTTTTTCTGTTAATTGAGAAGTTTGATTTTTCACAGCTTCTAGGGACCGCAGACATAAGAATTTCAACTCGATACCTCTACGAGCTCTTAAGATCAGTCTTGACAGACAGATAGATGGATAACAAAATTATCCTTTAAGGGTTCCGTTTCTTTTTCTTTTGAAGTACGGAATTCTAAAAAAAAAATAGAACTTATCCATTTACCAGAAAACAAAAAATTAAACCAATTACCGAATGGATCATCTGTTCATCCTTTACACTGGATCGTAAACGTCAATTAAATGAAAATGTTCTTCAAATAGCCATCTACTAATGCGATGCCGTCTCTTAACGACGCAATTGCTATTGAAACCCATTTCAACTAGGTACCGCAAAAGATGCAAAAGTACCATAAAACGAGCGGAAACACACAGTTACCTATATTCTTCATGTAGATACAATGAGTGCAGGCACACTCGCTATCGGCATTTTCTATGAGACTTCCAAACATACGCGTCTATGTGTACATATGGTTTGAAATTACGAGCATGGCAGTTAAGAGTTTGTCATGCTCACTCAAATGTATCGCTGATGGTGGCACCTGTAATTGGATCATTCAGTTCTGTTCAAAATGTTTAAGCTGAGTGGGCTGATGCACGCGTCATGCTTGTGAACGGGCACCGTCGCTTGAGATTGGTCATCTCTTAGCTGCCAGAGGCTTTTTGCAATTAGTTTTTTTTTTTATTATTTATCTAACATTGTGCTCACATAATAGAAGCGAAATGAAATATGTAACCAAAATTTATAAAACTCATATTATGATATGATTTATAAGAGTGTCCATGGAGTTTCTTGCACGTTCTTCACCATAGATATGAAAATTCTTTCATCACTAGAAAGTTGTAAAACATTCCTCAGTAACATAGAGATCTACGCTTTGGAATGTGCAATTAGCATCATTTTTTTTTCCGACAGACTGACTCCTTGACCTTTCAAAAGTGCCTGTAAATGGTTTATTTGAAATAAATGCTTTTGAATCTTTGAATCTTTTTTTTTTGGACTGACCGACATTTTGACAATTCAAATGTGCAAATATTGGTCTATTTGAAATAAACGTTTCTGATTTCTATTTCTTAGGAGCGATTCCATTTTCTGTGTAAAATAATTTAACACTCTGTCTACATGTTAAAAAGACAAGTATCGCTTGAAAAGTTCCTATACCTCTACCATGAGTTTTAAGCAATAGTATTCGTCGCTACTCGATATCGACGCCGTAAATATTTTGTATGGCAAATTTTGCAGCGCCTCTAGCGGTCACTTGCAGAACCAAAATTTGCCATACAAAATATATTGCTTAAAACTCATGGTAGAGGTACTGAAGGTCGCGCGGACGCTCGCGGTTCCGTGAGGTTACTAGCGCGTCCGGTTCGTCCACGGCGTGGCGCGAGCCCGTTTGTGGCAACTTTTTCTTTTTTTCCCTTTGTTCTTCTTTAAAACAGTGCTGTAATAATTACACAAGTTACCTTGCCGAATTTGGAAACTTAACTGATCAAGATAAGAATGAGAACGTGTGGTGGACAGGCCGTGCACGGCTCCTAACAGCCGCTCGAGACTTTGTGCTCGTCGGCTGCTGGTTGCTGCGATATCGGTGTGACTCGGTCCCTTATACTACCCAGATCAAGTCGACCTTCTATCTATCTTTCTATTTAGTGTCTATTATTCTATTTCTGTTACGTTAAGAAATTATTAAAGTATCAGATAAGCAGTTTTATTTAGTTTTTTACCTAACTATTCAATCCTGAAAAGGTTATACATTTCAATATCTTTTTACGAAATCAATAGTAAATGTGAATACCGGATTGTGGGCGTTTTGAAACGGTATAACGTTCAAAAGGGAACTTATTTCAGTTCACTTTCAATAAATAAATGAATGTTATTTTTTATGAATAACCTTTAAATGTATTTGTTGGTAAGCCGATTTTATCAGAGTATTTTATTTTTGTAGTAAGGTCGTAATCCTATTTCTACAATTATATTATTATGTGTAAGTCTTTTGGTAATATCATATGTTTAGATGTTTATGGAATGATTATTACTCAATGATTTATTAGGAACACGGCTAAAATTATGGTCTAGGTTATTTGTTTTCGGCCCTTGGGTGGAGCGGGAGATAGGGTCAGACTCTTACTGAATGGTCCTTGAGGCGCGCGGGAACAGTTCGCGCCGACGACATCTCGGGCTTAGGGAAATCAATTTTAAAAGCACGTCCTTAAAAAATAGTAACGTGATTTTAAATATTAGAGCCGGTACGGTCAATGGGCAAAAACGCTTGCAAAGATGGCCTAGATTCGGGACATGGGATCGTTCATTTTTAAAATTATGCCCATATGGGAATATTTCTACTATCACGCAGGCAAAGCCGCTAGCAAAGACTTGTAGCATAATACACATTATTTATCTTCATTTAAAAAAGTAAAACAGTTCTTGCTGAAGAGTAGCTCCTCAAGAGTAAAAGTCTCATTCTACTTGAACCAACCTATACATCCAGCTTATGGCAACTTTCGTTCATTTATATTCTTCTATGTTCTTAATTCCGTCATCTCTTCTTTTTCTTTGTCTATTGGACTCTGTTCATCTTTTGTCTCGGTATCTGCTTAATATTATGTGACCTTTTTTAGGTAAGAAATAAATCAATGATTTCTCCCGTTCTGGGGCACATCAGGATTGCGTATCAGACTTTTACTGACGAAAACTCACTGCTATCTTTCTCCTCTGACTTGCGGTTCAGGACCTCGGGTTTTTCTTTCAGAAGTGAATTCATTGCGCCAGTAGGTTTCGACCCAGCTCGTCCCTTACGGTTTTGCTGACGTCTTTTTGAGGAGCGCTTGGAACACTATGCGCCGTCGACGACTTGGGCTTGTTCTGTATGATTACCGGACGGCCGGACAGCGGTCTACCAATTGTTCACAGTTAGTGAACCCATGCCTACGGTGGCTGGAAATCGGAGACGGAATTTCGACAATTTAGGCGTGAGGAAATCCGTTCCCTCAGAAGTGCAGTCGCCTCCTTCACTAGCATTACTGCTTCGCAGAAGGAGGCTACCTATCATTCCTCCTCGCTCCAGACTAGAGCCTGTAACAGGGCCCAGCACGAGAGGTTGTTGCCACCGAACATCCTGAAAGAACTATGTCCACAATTGGCTACTGTATCGATTTCAACTATTTTTAAAGTATGTAATTCTTAACCTAAAATAATAATTTATTGATTTATTTCAGGATAAAAAATTGTAAATCGATAAATTTTTGTTGCGTCACTTGTGTGTTTGTGTGTGCATGCGTGCGTGATACCAATACCAATCGTTTGTCTTTTTAACTAATTGCTTTAAAAACACTACATTTACTTTTGTAAAATTTCAGAGCTCGAATCATGATTGAAACATGAAATGAATTATTATGTAAAAGCGTGTGTATTATTGTAGGTATTTACATAGAAAGTAAGATACAAACCAAAGACACAACATGCTATACATAGTGTATAGCATGTTGGCAAAGTAAAATTTTATTTATGCTCTTTCCGTATAAAAATTAAATGCCCCCAAAACTATCCCATGAATTAGTTACCAGCAAAAAATTAACCTTAGCGGCGAAGTAACAGGAAAAACCAGTAACTCTCTAAATCATCCCCTAATCTTATCCCACAAGGTAAAACGTAGTCCCCCTTATAAATGTTACCGTAGTAGCATTATTTTCGTAAATTAACTTGTTTTTTTAACAAACTCTCTAGCGTGACTGCGTAGACATTAATTTTGGATAAGTTATTTACAAGAAAGTTTGGGGACATATTGGGGGAAAACATGGTATTTTTCGTTTAATATTATGTAGTTCGTTGACAAGAAAATGCTCATAATAAGAAGTTGGGAGTAAATCCTACAAGCGTGAAATTTGGAACTACTACTTACAGTTCTCTTTCAACCTTAGTTTTGTCTTTGTCATAATTTCAAGATCCGTGATTCTAAAAATATATCTGTCTTAAAAAAGCTAGTCAAAAAACACTACCTCTCTATCAGCTTATTAAGTCATATTTTATAAATATATATTTTTATAATCGATGGATGTATTGTTAAATGTATTGTATGATTTAGTTTAGATACTATACTATATTTTTAATTAGCTAACTTATTTGTTTTCTGTACACTGTGTCTACATCTCTCATCCAACTCTCCTGTCGCAGGTCTGCTGGAAGAAATTTTACTTGAAATAAGCAGTACCTTTGTGCTCTTCTATCTGTGTTTGTTATAATTTTCATTTTTAAGTGTTTGTGTGAACATAAATCAATAAATAAATAAATTCTGTGTTATATTTTGAGTTCTCTTAGTTCAAATGATTCGATATTTATTGGAGGATTATTGGCAATGATGCACTCGTCGAGTCGAGGCTTCAAAGTCTTGAGCATCGACGCCAAGTTGCTAGCCTGTTGGTTTTCTACCAGTTACATTTCAGGAGGAGTGGCAGGATGTCGCCTCCTTCTGCGAAGCAGTAATGCTAGCAAAAGAGGAGGCCGACCGCATCAGGCAACGGCGTACACGCCGCCGGCTCCGCCGGGATTCCGATTCCGATTTCCGGCCACCGTAGGCGCGGGCTCGCAGACGGCGGGTAATGGGTAGCTCGCTGTCCGTCCGTCCGGTAATAAACCGGTCCGAGCTCAAGTCGTTTACGGCGCGCACTGTTCCCGCGCGCCTCAAATGGCACCCGGGGCCCTGGGACCAAGGCAAAGAATGGAACGGGGTAGATTTTTAGTCAGTAAGAGTCTGATTATTAGTCGGGATTTGTCATTGGATGATTTTACCTACCATAAAAAGAAACCGGTTACATTTCGGGGAGTGTGCGTCTGAATTGCATAGCCTAATTCCGCCTAGCCCGTACCAGCATCGGACTACCAGACGTACGGTGTTGCGCCACCGGTACATGGTGGACATCTCACCTATACGCACAAAATGGTTTTGGGAACATATTCATTGTGCGTACAGCTAAGGAGTGGAATTCCCTGCCGGAGTCTGTGTTTCCAGATTGCTATAACCCGGGAATCTTAAAGTCTAGAGTAAATAGGTTACTTCTAGGTAAGCGCGCTCCATCGTCGACCACATCGTCACTTTTCATCAGGTAAGATAGTGACCAAGCACAAACCTATGCACAAAAAAAAAAACAGTATTTCTTAGTAATTCTTTTTAATTGTCCTGAATCAGTAGCCGAGACCTGATCGTGCTATTTTTTTAAATAATATAAACTGTTGCTTGACTGTGATTCCATCTGATAGTAATCCAGACTATTATCTAGTCGTGTGCTAAATATGACTCAAATCAGAAAAAATGGAAATGATTTATAAATATTCAAACATCTAAATGTACAGTTCTTTACATCTACAGTATTGGTAGGGTAGGTAATCTACTCGTGTGTCAAATATGATTCAAATCAGAAGAAGAAACAACAAACAACAACAAAAAAAACAAACAAACACAACAAACAACAACAAACATCTTAATATACAGTACATCACATTTACAGTAGTGGAAGGTTAGAACTAGTACGATTATTTTTAAATACAATAAATTAGTGCTTGACTGTGATCCCATATTGTAATGGTAATTCAGACTATAATGTACTTGTATGGCGGAAAGAGTTCTGGCGGGATCTTATGGTGAAATGGCGACTGCGACTGTCGCAACCCAGTGCTGGGCACGCCTTAATTATGGCGGTAAGGCCCCTCTTTGAGGCGTGGCTGGAAAGACCTCACGGCGTCCTAACCTTCCGCATGACCCAGGTTCTCACCGGACACGGTAAGTTCGGGAGGTTCCTGTTCCGGATTCGTGCGGAACCGACGCCCGGGTGCCACCACTGCGTGGACTGCCCGGAGGACACGGTGGAGCACACGGTCGAAGTGTGCCCCGATTGGGCAGAGCATCGCCGTGTTCTCGTGAGTGCGATCGGCAGCGGCGATCTCTCGCGCCAGGCCCTGGTACGGGCCATGGTCCGAAGCGAGGAGGGATGGCAGGCGGTCGCCTCCTTCTGCGAAGCAGTAATGCTAGCAATTGATTCCGATTCCGATCCTGATTTCCAGCCAACGTAGACCCGGGCTTGCGGACGGCGAGCTATGGGTAGCTCGCTGTCCGACCGTCCGGTAAACATCCGGACCAAGCCCAGGTCGTCAACGGCGCGCACTGTTCCCGCGGCGCGCCTCAAGGAGTTGTCAGCAAACCGTAGAGACCCAGCCTGCTAGCTGCAGGCAGGCAGGGTCGAAGCCTACTGGGGCCAAGGGTTTGCTTCGGAAAGGAAAGCCCGGCCCTGGTATCTAAGGCCACGAAGGAACGGGGTGGGTTTTTAGTCAGTAAGAGTCTGACACTATCTCCCGCTCCGCCCAAGGGCGGGAGATGTCATTGGATGATTTTACCCACCACCAAAAAAAAAAAAAAAAGACTATAATGTACTTGTGTGCTAAATATGATTCAAATCAGAAGAAGCGGAATTGATTTATAAATTCAAACATCTTTTACAGTTCTTCACATCTACAGAAGTGGTTGGGTAATTTATATGACGCTATATAGAAACTAAGATTCAGAATCCTGTATTGCGGTATTAGAGCTATTTGTGCAATAAGAACCCGAAATCAACTTTTATTTAGCCTTTTTCCCGGACCAAACACACCTGTCTGCTCGGAGGATCCTCCCTTTTCAACAAAGGTTTGCGGAACTTTAAAACACACACACACACCTTTAAACATCATTCCAGGACTTTTTTCGAAATTAGAACATTTCGAAGGAAAAACATTTTTATTTCTTGAAACTTCAGTATAACGCTCTAACTGTTAAGGGCCGGTTCTAGTCATTGTTTTTTTTTGTATGAACTTCGCTCGGGATTATGTCGTCTTCGCGGCCCCAAAACAGCGGTTTTATTTTTATATAAAAAAATAACTATTCAAGATTTTTGTTCTTGCGAAGCGCTTTTAAATAACAAGCTTTATTTTTTTTTTTTGTAACTTTGAAATAGTTCCGTAACGTAATCTCGTAGATAAATACGATGAAAATCGTAAATTAGGGTCAGATTCGCGATTTTTTTTTATTGATCCAACTAATTTATATCGTGTTTTCATTTTTGCCAAGCCCTTGGTCATATAGTCAATTTTAATTAAATAAATTTTCATGGTGTTCTCAATTATATTTGTGGATTTCCATAGGTTTAAAAAAAGGTCAAAATGAGTAGAACCGGGCCTTAAGGCACGGACATCCTTTCTGTGAGAAAGCCCCCAAGAGGTTATAACGCCAAAACAAGCTTTAAATAAGACAAAACAGCACATTCCCAAAGAGATTGACGTATCTCAGACACAGTACATCCGTAAACAAAGATCAAGAGAAAGAATAATTTATTATAAGTACACATAAAACTTAATTAACTTCCCTGGAACGAAGTCGGAGATTATAAGAAGGACTCAATAAAACTGGCTCACCAGTACACTGCGACAAAGATGAGGAAAAGCTAAGCTGAGCTGTGAAATGACTTCTTTTTCATCAACAGCTTAGTTTTGCTGGACTTTCATTGTCATTATCTGGTGTAACTCATTCAGTACACAATAATTCGGAATTGGTTCGTACAATAATCGAAAATCTTACAAAAATCTAAACATAATCACAACCCATTTATAAAAAAGTAATTACTTGATGCTAAGTAATTTCTTATTAAGTCATTACTTGATGTTAGAAATCTTCAAGTAAAAATTTAATTTTTCCTAACTATAGAATACGGGTTACTTTTTCTCAAGAACTGGGAAATGGCTTGTCCCAACACAGATTTGCCTGACTACCTGTCCTCACAGAGACAGTGGGATGTACCGCTCTGCAGTATTATACGTAACAAGCTCATAAACACGTCTTCAAGTACTGCTGAGCGTGCGCGTCTACTGGCTGTGGGGGAATGGGAGTCAGGTTTGTGGCTTCAGGCACTTCCGTCATCCACCCTAGGCACTATGATGGATGACGCCTCGTTTCGGCTCGCAACTTGTTTACGCTTAGGCGCACCTTGTGTTGCTCCACATCGGTGTCACTGTGGCGAAGCTGTCGGTAGCCTCGGACACCATGGCCTGTCCTGCTGCAGGAGCGCAGGCCGCATAGCACGGCACGCTAGTATCAATGACATTATTCGTCGAGCTCTTGTCACCGCCGGCGTACCTGCTGTATTAGAACCTAATGGGTTGGTGCGTGACGATGGGAAGAGACCAGATGGTATGACGTTGGTGCCGTGGAAGGTGGGTAGGCCTTTGGTGTGGGACGCAACCTGTGTCGACACCCTTGCGCCATCCCATGTTCCTAGTTCGGCAGGATGTGCCGGCGCTGCCGCTGCGGCTGCTGAGACCCTCAAACGGCGCAAATACTGTAACCTTATTGGTAATTACAGTTTTGAGCCGTTTGGGGTCGAAACGCTTGGTTCATGGGGTCCGAGTGCGCGTATCCTTTTCAAGGAAATTTCACGTCGCTTGATCGACACTTTGCGTGACCAGAGGGCTGGCTCATTTTTTGCCCAAAGAATCAGCATTGCCATTCAACGTGGCAATGCTGCCAGTCTTCTGGGCACGTTTCCGGATGACAGCGATGTGGAGGAATACTTCGACGCCTGAGTGTATTTGGTGTTTTTGTATTATATTTGTACATAGTTATGTCTAGTTTACATTCTTAGTTTAGTTTTTGTGTACATAGGTTTAGTATAAATTTTGAATTAGATTCAAGAAATTAGATTTACTTGTATATAGATAAGGGTGTAAGGGCCGAAGCACATAACGCATTGCGGCGCCACAACGCACAAAACGGTGGTGCCGCCCGAAGCAACGCAGAATTTTTGCGGTGTGCAACGCGACGTAAATTCCAGCGTTATAACGTCATACTTAGTGACAATGATGCAGTTTGTTTCTAGGCCGTCAAATCGAACGTTTGCTCTTTTTATTTTATTACAAGATATACAATTTTTCATCAACAATTTAATGTAAAATATTTCAAACAAAGATATTCTCTCCGAAATTTGTATATTGCGCTGGTTATTTGTACGATTTTAGAACGCGCAGTGCGCCATTTTCGCGTGCTTATGTTGGCTACTATTGGATCACACTGACTTCAAATATCACCCCACAATTATTTGTTGTGATATTTGTCGGGCCGTTTTCGAAACAGTATCTAGTACATGTTTCATCGAATGTCCATTCTAAAAAATCACGAGGTACTGGTAACCCTACAGAACGTTTTTTTTTCGCGGCGCCGCAACGCAACGCTCAAAAACTCGTTGCGTCGCCGCGGGGCGACGCAATGCGGTTATGTGTTTCGGCTCATAGAGTAGCGAATCGCTACTTAGGTTTTTTTTTTCGGTAGGTAAAATCATCCAATGACAAATCCCGCCCTTGGGTGGAGCGGGAAGTAGTATCAGACTCTTACTGACTAAAAACCTACCCCGTTCCATTCTTCGCCTTGGTCCCAGGGCCCCGGGTGCCATTTTCACATACCCTTTGACCCCAGTAGGCTTCGGCCCTGTTGGGCCCCTACAGTTTGCTGACAACTCCTTGAGGCGCGCGGGAACAGTGCGCGCCGTAAACGACTTGAGCTCGGACCGGTCTGTTACCGGACGGACGGACAGCGAGCTACCCATTGCCCGCTGTCATCGCTACTTAGGTACTGGCCCAACAATCGCTGACACTAGATGTGCTAGTATTTGTTTTTTTGGTGGGACTACGACCCAGCTGTGTTTCTTCAGTGGCCCTTTGCGAGCTAGGGCCATGGTAACTCTTAGAAACTATCTGGAAGCCTAAGCAGGATAATCCATAAATGCCTCGTCAATGTTGCTGACATCTCTTTGAGGCGCGAGTTCAGGAACCCCAATCTCCCAATATTAGCGTCCTCAGCCAGGATGTAATTATATTACTTTATAATATCAAAAACATATAAGCGTATACTATTTAGGACATGCGTCAATAGCAGATATGAAGAGACATGCTAATATTTTTGCTACAAAAAGATAAGTATGTTAGATCAATATACTACAGAATTAAGTAATTATTGACTTACTGTGGTAACAGCGAGCCAATAAATTACTTAATTACTCAGTAATTAGTAACAGTTTACTTATTAACTCGGTTGGGTACAAATAAAGTTTATTTTTAAATTCTTACGTTGCTTACTGAATTTGCTCGTGAAAACAAACCCGGTCGAAGCAAGTTTGCTCTTAACCAGACGTCAATCTATCTATTGTTTCCTATCCTGGACAGGGATCACCCTACGAGTCCCGATGACTGTTTTGATTTATTCCACGGATAAAGGTTTATCATAATCATTTCAGCCCAAAGACGTCATTGGGATTCACTAACTCACGCTTCAAAGAGATGACAGCAACATTAATGAGGCTTATAAGGATGATCTTGCTTCGGCTTCAAGATAGTTTGTAAGAGTTAGGGCGCCTTTAATTTAGCTGCCTGTCTGTCGCGCTACAACCAAGCTATGCCCGCGCGTTTTTATTTATACACCATTAAATTTTGATCGTTTTAATCCCGTGGAAGGTAAAAAATAAAGTACTTTTTTTCTAAAACTCGAATTAATATACGCATGTACGAAATTAATTTATTTAAGTAAACGAGAGACCTTATAAGTAGTTGTCGGTCGTAGCCTACTAACTACCTACAGGTTATTGAACTCACCCAGCTGACGTTTACGAAGGCCGATTAGAAATTAATTTCACACAAGCGTAAATTAAATCCAGTTTAAAAAAAAAACTTTATTTTTTTAATTTTTTCTTTACAAATCTATAGAGTTATATGTACCGATACGACCCTCCACGAGATTAAAACGATGAAAATTTAACGAAGTATATACACCACTATTTTTTAATTATGACAAATACTTAAAGGGCTTATTAGAAAGGCCTTGTTATTATTTAAGTAAAGTCTCAATGCATAATATTCATAAACAGCAAAGTTATGAGCGTTTGTTTATATCCAAAAATCTCACTCAATTTCTGGAAACATTGTACAGGTTATTGTTTATGAATGAAAGAATGTCAATAAAAATGGAAAAATACTGCGCTTAGTATTTTCTAGTAGTAATTGTTATGAATAATTATTATTCAATTTTGGAATTTCGTTTTTTGTACTTTTCACTACACATATATGATCAGTAACGGGTACTGATTGAGCCCCATTTTTTTGTGCACTAATTAAAAAATAGGGGTGTATAAATGTATATTTTTTTTTATTAAAAAATCTTTATTACTGTGTACTTATTTGTCTCATTTTTAGTTTTTAAGAAAATAACTTGCTAACAACTGAAAATTTTCTTTGAGGTAGCGCAATGCATCTGCGATATCTCACGTACCACAGATGTAACCACTTGCCATCAATTTAATCGTCTTCTTAATGGCTACTATAAAGTACGGTTCAGTCTTTCTTATTAATTACTAGTTTCAAACAGCAGCTTCGCATTGTGAAAGTAGAAATTTATAGCAAGCATAGAGATTTAGGGCTGATTTCATCATTCAATATAAAAATTCAGTTCAACTAAACTGAGCTCAGCGTAATCTAGTTTAAAGACCCGTGTCGTAAACATGGGTGACAACAAAAGAATTGAAACTGAGTTTAGCGTAAACTAGGTTTAATTCATCGCGGTGAAACGCAAATGAAGCTATAATCTCGATTAGTTGCTCAAACTGCGTTTTGTTTGAACGAATCGCGATTAGTTTATTGGTGAATTTGGCTCTTAAAGAGATTCGGTACAGACGCCAGCACATCAACCTACCTCAATCTGTCAAATTTATTTAATAGATTTTCAACCTTATCGCAATAATGGAAGGTTAATGTTCGTTTGGTAAAATTTGACAGATTTGGGTAGATTGACGTGCTGGCGTTTGGACATGAAATACTATCGATTTGTAAAGAGTAAATTAAAAAATAAAGAACTTTTTTAAAACTCGATTTAATTTACGCTTGTGCGAAATTAATTTCTAATCGGCCTTCGTAAACGTCAGCTGGGTGAGTTCAATAACCTGAAGATATTTGGTAAGCAACGACCGACAACTACCTACAAAGTCATTGACTCGTTTACTTGAAGAAATTAATTTCCCTATATTAATCCGAGTTTTTTGAAAAAAAGACATTTATTTTTTAAATTTATCTTTACAAATCGATAGTATTTCATGTACCGAATCGACCATCCGCGGGATTGAAACGACTAAAATTTAACGGTGTAGAGTGGACATCAGAAGAATGACAATTTGTAATTTATATGTTTTTACGCTATTTTCTAGAACTATTTGCGAAAATTATTAAATTTATCTGGACAAGCGCAAGTCGAACTCGCACATGTCTACACCGTACACTGCTAACTGCTCTACTAAAAAATCGTAGTACAGAATGGCACTTTGTTTTAAGTTAATGCGTTTGACACGTTTATGATGCTCACACACGCAAACACACCATCACACTCCTCCGCCTCACTTACACACTCCCTCTCATTCACCCCACCACTCTCTCCTACACTCACACATACTCCTCACTCTCATTCGCACATACACAAAACCCTGCCATAATTGTTTTTAATTTTAGTTATTAAAAAAAATATAGTCTAGTAGATAATATTTCCTGTTGTAGACTGGATTCCACGACGCAGAGAATCCTATTGTGGGGTCCAGAGATCTGTTAAATACTAGAAATTACCTTTTGGAACAATAAACCAATTTTATTTGTATTTGTTATTGGCTCGCTTCAAGCTTTTAACCAATCAGAGAGCCAAACGCGGTAAACATTTTGTGGTTTGCGTTTTTTCGCAGAGCTTCATGACACTGGTGTAAAACCAGCCTAATTAGGATTAGTAAGCTCGCTCCAGAACGATAAAGATAATAATTAAGTGAGACAGATTAACTAATTTTGTCTGCTTTCGTTTTTTTGGTAGACAGAGATACCTATACTTAATGTGTAAGTGTGAGCGGATTGTAGTACTTATTTTCGAGTTGTTTGTAACTGTTTCTTGTTTTAACCGACTTCGAAAAGGAGGAGGTTCTATGTTCGGCTGCATTTATTTTTTATTAATGTTCACCTATGTCTCGGTCAATTGTAGACCAATTTTGAAGTTTTATTTTGATTGAAAGATTATACTCCCGGATTATTCCCATAAAAATATGGTTTTGATCTGATGATGAACTTCAAAGATATAGAACGAAACTCTTCGAAAAATCATAGCAGAACTGCCGTAAAATTGCTTTGTTTAAACATATAGTCGGTGACTGAATGTAAGAAGAGGGGTATACATAGAACTGATATGATGATGAAGCCGGAAGGTAGGTAAGAACCGGAAATCTGCATTAGATCCGTGTGTCTTAGCCGTGTTTGTTGTTATTAGAATTTTCATGATGATTTGATGATGGAACCAAATGGCGGAAGGTATCTATTTCAATTTAGCTGAGGGGTACTAAAAAGTGAATATTTTTTTAAAGTTTTTTTTTATTTTAAAATTAGGTATTGTGAAACAACTGGTTCTGCTCCTTTGGAACGAGAGGGGATATCAGATTTTTATGGACTGAAACCCACTTTAGTTGCCTTATTGATTAGTGTTGATTTGTTTTTTTTTTTTTTTTTGTACTTTTGATAGGCTTGCGTTTGAGTACTATTTCGCCTGACAGCATCGATGTAGTCAACCATAAATAGCACGCTAACCTAAAAATAATTTATTCACTCTTGACTTAAAGATCCCCATTTCTTAAGATGGGAGCACAAAAAAATGGGAGAAGAGCAATAAAACTTCTAGTTTATATTAAATCTAAACCAATAATATTTTTAACTTCATGCGGATTTCATCCCGCATGCGGATTTGCTCCGCATGCAGAAAATTTCGAATGACAAAAAACCGTGGCCCGTGTACGTATTGCACACATTACAATAAATATTTGTATGAAAAGGACATTTGTGAAGGTTACGCATGCGGAAGAAATCCGCATGCGTGATCAAATCCACAGGTTATTAAAAATACTCGTACACTACATCACACTATATAATATGCAACTATATTAACTTTGTTACTTTTTCACGCTCGGATCATGTGCTGAAATAATACATAGAATACTGTTTACCTTAGGAATATGCTCTCTGTGGATAATAATATTTCTACTAAGTATCACGCAGATGAAGTTGCTGGCAACTTGATCTGCGTGCGTATTATAGGCATGTACGAAATTAATTTCTGTAATTATTACCTTGTTGGTAGTTGTTGGTTGTTGCGTACTAACTATATACAGGTCATTGGACTCGCTCAGTTGACATTTAATTATTAAAAAAAAAAGAAATTAATTTCGTATATTTTTGTAATATATATATATATATTACTAGCTGTTACCCGCAACTTCGTCCGCGTTAATTTCGTAGAACATTTGTACAATAATTCTGATCTTACAATTAATTCTACATTTAAATTATTTGTTTTACTTTCACATAAAACGGCTAAAGGTAAAAATGCAAATTACCTTCGGGAAACATGTGTTGTATACTCGTACATATGTATTATGTACCTACATATGAACGTCAAAGCTTCCGAAAGACTGGGTCTTAAAATGAACATGGACAAGACAAAAATCAAGATAAACAGCCATGTAGCGCCCACTCTGACTGCGGGAATCCGATGGATGCGAAGCGAGATGCACAGGACCGTTCATTGTGGCGACACTTGGAAAGAGTATGTAAGGGTTGTATTAATGGGTGTCTCTCCCTAACCCAAAGGAAAAGCATAAGTTTATGTATGTTTATGGTTTATGTTCTGGTAAAACAACTTGTATGTTTTTTTTTTAATGATTTGTGCGTCAGAAAAGAGCGTATTAACACACAGTATGTTTTTAGTAACACTAAATAAATCCTTTTAAATGTAGGCTATAATAAAAAAAGTGACCAGTGGAGTTGAGCATGAGATCGGCACCTTCAGCTTTTAGAGTTTGCATTTCTGTACCTTGTTCTTAACGTAGGTGAATTATTTATCAAATATTTTCTGCCAGTCTGGGTTCAACGAGAAAGAGTCTCAGACTTTTAATGACTAAAAACCACCTGTTTCCCTACAGTTACCCTTTGCGCTTCAGGGTTGCAGTAAGCATGCTACAATCGCAGTGGTTTTTACTTTCTTTGAGGAGTGGATACAGAGGCACCACGGCGTCCTGTCTTTGTGCATGACTAACTGGTTGTGGCGTTTCGGGAGACATCTGTATTGAATTTAGAAGAATGAAACTCTCGGTTCTCACCATTGTTCGGATCGCTCGGAGATACAATGGAGCTTACGGTTGAAGACTGCGCCGCTGTGTCGTCGTGAAGGCGATCGTTAGAGAAAATGTCAACCAGTCATTTCCTTCAGTGAAGCAATAATTCGATCGAAGGAGGTGTTTGAAACAATGGCAAATAGGACATCTTCACGCCTCATCAGTCGCTGTAGATTAGAATGGATTTGCGAAAGTATGTTTGCATTGATTGTTGCAGCTTGATTAATTAATTACTCATTCATTTATCCAGTATTGTTCGTGCATATTTGACTGACGTCTTCATATATAGTGGGAACTACCTTAGGAAGAGTCTCCAAATTTTTAAGGAATTTCCGCGAAATCTTGAGCGCGTGTATCTCCGCCCAATTGAAGTCGCATATTGATGGCCAAACGCAGTGCTGTAGTCGCCGCCGCCGATCGCTTCCATGGAGATACGGCGGTGCTCTACCCAACCAGGATAGACCTCCATCGCACGCTCGACCGTGTCCTCCTGACGATTCGCAAAATGGTAATATCTGTACTTCCAGCCCTGAGTCTCCAACTTTCAAATGAAATTTGGCGAAACCTTGAATGCTACACGCAATCTTTCCGCCGTAAAAAAACAGTAGGATTGTTAAAAATGCTCTGGGACCGTTAAATAAAAAAATGCATACATTTATTTTATTTTATCCAACGAAAACGAACGATTTGAAATCGAATGTTAGATTTTAAAGGACAGTGTCTGCCAAACTGTTTCGAAAGTGCTGATCTTAAAACCAGCCTCAATAAAAAAAGCAGTAAGAATGCAAAAAAAAAGCGTCATCAATCTGAGATTCGAACTACCACAGTCCTACGAGCTATAGCTAGTCACTAAACCACTGTGCTAAATTCTTAGATAATTTCATTTTAAAATAGGCGTTCTTTTCATAAACGTCATAGAGTGCCTGGCTCCTTGTCAAAGATAGCGTGATGATTTTTAAATTAAATGGAATAATAAAAAATAAAAAATAGTAAGTATTTTGTTTCGCCGACACGTTTTATTTTATGTTTTGATTACTTTTTACAAAACACTGGGAAAAATATTGAATAAGAATGTCTATGTTATGTTTAAAACATGTAAACAACAATTTTATTGATTTATTCGGCGTATCATTGTATATTATCGGAAAAAAAAGAAGATAAAATAATCACAAAAATATTAACTGTCGCTGGGGTTTGAACTTGCGGCAAATCGTATAATACCAATAAAATACAATATTACTTATAGAGCATGCGCGTTGCTAGGGGCATGTTTTATGTTGCCAGCCTAACTAATCTATTTTCCCTCATATAATTAAAAACAATCTTTATAGTAACTCAAATTGTAATCTTAAAAAAATATTTAGTTATACGTTAAGTTTACTTTAGGAAAGTAAACTAATAGATTGCGTTACAGATTATTTTATTAGGGTAAATATTATAAAAAAAGTCATGTATGTTGAGATGGATGTGTGGTGTGACAAAAAAAGATAAAGTGAGGAATGAGTATATTAGAGGAAGTTTGAAAGTGGTGCCAGTTTCAGAAAAGTTGAAGGGGAATCGTTTGTCTTGGTATGGTCATGTAAAGAGGAGGGATGATACACATGTTACTAAAAGGGTTATGAGTATAAATGCGGATGGATGGAGAGGGAGAGGGAGGCCAAAGAAAAGATGGATGGATTGTGTGAAGAGTGATATGGAAGAGAAGGAAGTTAGTGATAGCATGACAGGTGACAGGGCAGAATGGAAGAAGAAAACGTGTTACGCCGACCCCAAATAACATGGGAAAAGGGCAGGAAGATGATGATGATTATAAAAAAGTCATGAGATGTTTGTAAATCTTTTATTAAATTAATATCTAGTACCACTTTTAATATCAACAACTTTTAGAATCAATCTCCAATACTATCAGAAGAGTCGGATGAGTCTATTGTTAATTTCGATATCCATTAACCTATCCGCTTCAAAATATTTGTCTTCTATTTTGTCAACATGTAGACGACATTCAGTCATTCTTCTGGTGTTACAGTGTTAAATGCCGCTTTAGTGATTGAGGCTATTTCAGTATGAGCTTTTGTACTGCCTTCTTCTTCTTCTTTGCTTTTGTATTTCTGATTTCTGATCCTTCATTATTTTTGGTCCGTCATGACAGTCACTTGATAAAGATTCAAATACATAGTAGCAGTCCATTATCAACAAACTATGTTTTCCTGACAGGCTCCCCTGTGTACGATTAAATAGGGAAATTTTATTGTTATGGTCACCCGAAAATTTATTTGTCAACTTTGGAAAATGGAACCGTAGTTTAGGTCCGATATTTTCTCATTCCTTTTATTAAGCACGTTTGATTTTCAAGATCCCTGCCAGCACTTATAATCACTTTCGGTATAATGAGGACGATTATTTAATTTGGAAACGATTAAAAACACAGAACACAAGACATACTCCTGACACCTGACGTAAATGTCAAAAAGGCAGCAAACGATTAGTTCTAATTTTGGTCGCGCGCAGACACTTTACCGAAAAGATGCAATATTACTCACCCTCCATACCAAATAGCGTGATAATATATAGCCTATGTTCATCCTTGGAGTTCAAGCTTGCTACGTACTAAATTTTATTAAAATCGGTTGGGTGGTTTAAGCGTGATCGCGTAACAGACAGACAGACAGACAGACAGACAGAGTTACTTTCGCATTTATAATATTAGTATGGATGTTAAATTTTTACATTATCTCTAACATAAAATTTTAGAATATTTTTCTCCCTAACATCAAAAGAGATGAGAGTAAATTTTCCTTCAGGCGTAAAATTCAAAACTAATACTTAAGTCATCTCAATTTCATTTTAGACTTCGTCATAATTATTGTAATTACAGTTCTCTTAATAAGAATATTTTAATATGTATTTGTAAGTTTATTATTTTAGCATATATTTATATTTAAGACTATAGAGCTTCTTTGCTAGTAAACCCGCATTTAACTATTTCATGTTCGTAACAATATTTTAACCTCAAAAAATAAAAATAAAATATGAAACATAAAAATGAATGAATGACTGTTTGTATTTCTTTTAGTTTATAAATTGTTGGTTTGCTGTTAAACACCGTTAAATTTTGGTCGTTTTAATCCCGTAGAGGGTCGATTCGGTACATGAAACACTATCGATTCGTTACGATAAAATTAAAAAATAAAGTTTTTTTTTCTAAAACTCTAGTTAATATACGCATGTACGAAATTAATTTCTTTAAGCAAATGAGTCAATGACCTTAGATTGTTATTACGCAATGACCGACAACTACCTAAGTTGTCGGTCATTGCGTAATAAAAATCTAAAAGTCAATTAATTCGAGTTTAAAAAAAAAGTATTTTATTTTTTAACTTTTTCTTTACGAATCGAAAATGTTTCATGTACCGAATCGACTCTTCGGGATTAAAACGACCAAGATTTAACGGTGTATACATTTCGGTGCTGACTGTAAATATAGCTAGCCATTGCTTAAAAAATAAATAAATAATAAAACATATTTTGATTACGTTGATCCTGTTTACAAAAGTGTTCGCTGAGTTATGTTTATGGGAACAATTTTCTATTGAATTATCTAATGTGAGACTTTGTTGGCAAAGTTGATTTTGGCTTGGTAGTACCTAAGTAAATTGTTGATTATATTCCCTTGAGATATTAGGGAATAATAAACCATGGGGTGTGAGGGGCGTACGAACGTGGCCCTCCCTAGCTGAGTCTTGCCCATAGGCTATCTTGAAGAACACTATTTATTGATGGTGAGACGCAATAGTTTATTAAGAGCCGATTTGCTCTAGCCTTGAAAACACCTAAATTATAATATTATTGTCTTTGAAACAGTTAAAAAAAAAATCATGAGGATATCAGCACGTACTGGAGCCAAAAATTTGAAAACAGAGTTATAAAATCGTAGGTCGCGGGTTCTAACCCGGCCGTTCGTCTCTGATGTGTAGCTCTCAAAACGGTAAAGGAAAACATCGTGAGGAAACCGGCATGCCCTAGAACCAAAAATTCGAAGACATGTGACATTCACCAACCCGCACTGGGTCCGCGTGGTGGATTATAGCCCATTCCCTCTCTTAGAGAGAAGACCTGTGCCCCAGCAGTGAGAACATTAAAAGGCTGATGATGTTAGGCATTTTGATTCCCTTGAGACTGTCTGAATATACGTTTTTTGCGACAAAAACGATCAGATCTTTGTTTTGCGTAAGGTTAGAAGTCTGATTTTGTCACAGCGTAAGGAGACCGAAGACCTAAGTATATCATTTTAATTACCTTTACGCATCCTTGAGATAAAGGATCTTGACAGACAGACAACAAAATGATTCTACAAGGGTTCCGTTTTTTTCTTTTGAAGTACGAAATCCTAAAAAAATGGTAATTTAAAAACCTAAAAAATCCGACTGCTGTTCTGAGCATTCATGAAAAAGCCCTAAAACAAGAAAGTCGTTGTACCCGATTGCACTTAACTATATAATATTTTAAATACTGGCAGTCGGGACCCATTCAATACACAAGTCTTCACAACTTCCTTTTATTATATTGTAGGTAGGTGTCTACCTTATTAGCAAAATACTACTAATTTTCAGCGTTTTGATATGGAAATGACTTAAAAGGCTGAGTCGCAGGCGATTTGAATAGAAGAATGAGTTCCGATGGCATTTCTGCCCACCATACACTAAAGTGCAGTAACAGCAAAATCACGATTTCGAGTAAAACGCATTTAAAGTTAAGAATTGATTTTAAAAAATCAACAGAATGTATAAGCAAAAAAATTTGAATGCAGAAAGGTTGTAAAGGCATAGGTTCACACGTTAAAGCAATAAAAAAAAATATATCTTAATAACTGAATTTATTATGGCCATTTATTCTTTTTGGTGCCTATTACTGCATAGCCTTTTTTGTAAAAAATACCATTTTAAACTTAGTAAAATGCAGCAAAAAGCCCTATTACTGCGTTTGGATCAGTTATTTTGTCAAGAAACCCAACTAACATGCAGTAAGGTCAAAAAAATACTGCATTTTAGTTAGTTTTTTAAGAAAAAAGTGTTCAATTTACTAGTGCAGTAAGAAAAATAGCTAGTTCACATTTTAAAGACCGTTTATTTCTTATTATTTAATCACAATAATTCAACTCACTTATGTAAAATTTACATATCAAAAATAAAAAAAAACATCTAATTAATAAAGGACCCTGCGCAGAATGTACAACCTCCTTTGACAGTTTTCTCTTAATATTAACATATATAACATAATGTATCTTTATGTTTAACAATAAAATATAGATAGTAAATGTAGGTGAGTATTATAAAGGTGGACATAAACTTGAGATCAACATTACAGTAAAACAATCATCACACACAAAGCATTACAAGCCTTGGTAAGTCTTAGGTAGGTACATAATTAGTTTCTAAAAGTAATTTTTAACAGTATAACGCGCTTTAAAATAACATTGGTTTAGTTTAGCTTTTGAAGCCTCTTATTATTCTTACTACTAGACATAATCTTGAGATCAACATTAAAGTAAAACAATCATCACACACAAAGCATTACAAGCCTTGGTTATTAGGTAGGTACATAATTAGTTTCTAAAAGTAATTTTTAACAGTATATTAACGCGC
Source organism: Leucania comma (assembly GCA_958295575.1). Classification (NCBI taxonomy): domain Eukaryota; kingdom Metazoa; phylum Arthropoda; class Insecta; order Lepidoptera; family Noctuidae; genus Leucania; species Leucania comma. The sequence goes on along the minus strand of OY282486.1, from coordinate 12,840,254 downwards.
TTTAAAAATAACATTGGTTTAGTTTAGCTTTTGAAGCCTCTTATTATTCTTACTACTAGATTTAAAATAATAAAAATGTATGTATCATACAATTATCAAAACAGATCAGAAAAATATTTACTTAGTTCTTTTGTTGTACTTATTAATAATCAGTCTTAAGTTAACTTTAAGGCACATTGTTTCTTAGAATTTGAAGATAAAAAATACAGACTATTAAAAATAAATTCAAAACACATTAACAGTTTAAGATTATTCATCAATATCAAAATTAAATTCTTCTGGTTCTTGTGACGTAGAACCAACAGAAAGATTTTTCCAGAAGATTAATCTATTTGGTGGAATAAGCGGCCCTAATACGTTTAAGATGTTTCGCTTCCTTTCCCTATCAATGCCTTTAGGAACAGTTTTTACAGTAAAATTAGGCAAGTTCTTTGATTTGAGACAATATAGTTCTTTGAATTCTATATCATCAAAGTTCTTTTTGTAAAAGAAACTATGACTTCCCCTTTTTACCATAAGATGTACAATATCTTTGATGTATACCCGGTTTCCATCTATATCTTTGTTTTTTTTATGTGAAATATGAGATTTAAAATTAACAAAATCTATTATTTCCATACTTTTGACTTCTACCTTCCCCGATTTCAATGATGTTTCAACAGCTTCTAAAAAGTCTTGATAATCGTACAGCTTACCCTTTTTGTCCATCGACTGCTCTACAAAATGGTGGAAGGAATCGGCGGACATAAAAGTATGGCCCGGTTCAAAAAACTTGAGTTCAATTGTTGTGGCAGAAATCTCTAAGTTGTTAATTATACTTATCAAGAAAGTAAAAAAACACCAGTTTTTATTTTGTGCCGAGCAATTATCAAGCCATAAAACGATGTGCTCTGCATCACGATTATTTAGTAAGAATGCTTTAAATGTACTAGTGATGTCTTCTTGCTTTCTCCCTGCCACTCCTTCATGCCAAACTGCTGCAAATACGTGACCTTTCTTGAAGTTTCCTAGAGGTACAAAGGTTTCATTGTACGCCACAAGCCTGGGGCAAAACAGAGCTGCTTTAAAGGTATCAATGCGAGGTAACATTATTACTTTTTAGAGGTCCACAGAAACAATTACAGTATTACGCTGACTATTAGCCTTTGTATCTGCATCGTACATCTCTCGGGCTAGTGTATACTTAATTTTATGATGAGCGTAGGTCTTACAAATTTGGCAATCAGTACACGGTTCTTTTACATGATCAAGGTTATGGAGGTTGAAGGTTTCACATGTCTCGCATTGTTCATGGCCGAGCTTAGCAAAAGAAATGTTCATTTTGTTTGTCAAGTGATCTCTGTAAGTTTCAAGACTGCATTTGAATTCGGGGTACTTCTCTTGGAAGTTTCCATACATATCAACAATTGTAAGGTCACTGGGCAAGTATCTCTTATTGGGTGCATGCACTCGTCTATAATGATGCACACATGGATTGAACGATTCAATATGAGCTGTGATCAAAGTACGATCTATAGCATGACAATTTGTCAAATTACGGCCATCCCTATTATCCTTTTGCTCTAAAATTGACTTTTTCAGGACAGAATTTACACGCCTGTCATTTTTTTTGTCATATCCTAAAGTGCCTAAAAAAAATACTTTGCATACCTCATGCGATAGTTCTTCTGTATCTCTTTTTGTTAAACTGTACTTGTAAGTTACGTTTCGTGGTCGTTTCAAATTCTTTGTACTTTTCTTGCAAGCCTCCTCCGTCACAAGATTTTTGATAAATATTCCTTGATGTTCCCAATTCAAAGACCAATAATATTTGTTAATTTTTTTTCTATCTTCTTCAGTAAAATGTATAGTACATAGTTTTTTACATAAATTTTGACAGGGTTCTCGCACCGGATATTTCTGTATGTTTTTGGCATATTGAAGTTCACTTTTCCGTTTCCTACATGACTTATTCCGTATTTTCACAACAGGTAATTGTGCTGGCTGGGTATTGACATTGTTGACCTGAATTTCTGCTGGATCGTTTGTGATATCTAAATCTCTTAAACTCGACGATGTTGAAGATGGCTCAGGAACATAGTTTTTATCTTTTACAGAATCATCTGAATCTTCTATGAATGAATCACAGAATGATGTTGAAGGCAGCGTTTCATTACATAAAAGATCAAAGGTCGCTGTATCCACGAGATTACTAATTAAGCTGTCCTGGTGAGCTTCTGGCAGATTTATGGAGTGGTGTTGTGTTGCTTCAGAGATTTTGCTCAAATCAATATTTTGGACGACAGAGTCGTTGTTTTTATGCACATCCCTTAATATTGCTTTTGGAGGCGAGTCATTGTTATCGTGATGAGGTAGCTGCGATATCATTCTATCCGGTGGTAAGACGTCATTTTCCAAATTGCTTAGCAGTGACATAATTTGTTTTGATCTCACATTCATATTGATGAACCTGCACAGAAAGATAAACGAGAATTGGTAAGTACTTACTGACTAGTATAGGTACATTAAAACTAATTTTAATTTACATTTATACTAAAGTTTTAAATTATTTTGAAATCGAAAATGGACTGAAACTTGATTAAAATGCTAAAACGGCAAAACGGTATATCAACCAAACATAAATTTGACGCAAGTGTATGGCCGTTAAGTTTGCAATGAGATTGTAGACAGGTACCTAGAAAAATTTGAATTTAGAATGAGATCATAGCGACACTGAACTGTATTAATGTATGGTTAGGTGAATACCTACCCTATCTATTTTTAGTCTATTCAAAATATAATCTCAATTCTAACTCAGTTCGTTAAAAGTCAAACCATAGGTTACCATTAGTTACGAGTTACGAGAATAATTGGCCTACTGATTGATATAGGTACATAGATACTACTTTTTAAAGTCAATAAATACTTATAATACATAAATAGAAAACCATCCAAACACAAACAAATGATAGTTATTCAACACACGAAACATTTTATGTAAGGATAGAAAATAACCTATTAGTTAAAGTATCTGTTTAAAGTACGTCTTAATACTATAAAAGTTTTATTAATCATAATAAACTTAAGTAATATAATTATGTAATCTTACCCGCCAAATCCTGTCGCCAAAAAAAACGTAAGCAGTGCGAGCGACGCCGACGGGCACGTCCACACTGGCACGGTTCACTGGAGCGACTGATTAATTAAGTCAAATCGCATGCAATCTAGCAGTAAATCCTTTGCACACTCTGTCTCACAAATAAAGTTTTATCTATTCAAACCGACTAAAATGCAGTATCAGCTTGATACTGCGTTTAAATTAGTTTAATTTACTATAATTTGTTAAACTTGATCCCAATTAAAATGCAGTATTTAAAACATTAACTGCACTTTAGCTAGGAATAATCATATCTGTGTCATTATGCTATCCAAACTAATCTGCAGTAATGCTGTATTTTACTGCGTGTTAGTCAGTTTATAATGATAAAAGAATGTTAAGTATTCACAACTAAAATGCGACAAGCTTTGATTTTACTGCATTTTAGTTGGGAGTTCGTGACAATAAATTGTATTTTCTTAATTTGCAGTAAAAATAGCTTGTATGGCGGTAAATTTTACTGCGTATTAATTTTTTTTTTAATTTTTTTCCAGAAATATAAAACTATCTAAAGAACTGTAAAATTATATTGCTTACTGCATTTTAGTTATGAAACCTTAAAATTTAATCTGCAGTATAATTTATACTGTATTTTAGTTGGGAAATCACGCCAAATTGTTAATTTTTTTCGTTTGCAGTAAGTGAAAACTGTTAAATAAAAACCATTCTAATAGTCTTAGAAATAAGTAAGTTAATTCAATAGAAAGCTTAAGAAACCCGCTTTCAGAATCACTAATAAAACGAAAAATCACAAAAGGGCTGTTACTGCTCTTTAGTCTCTGGTGGGCAGATTTGGAGCGTGTGGAGGATTTGCTTCCAGTGTAGGATAGCTGTTAGTAGCTAGGATTGAAAAAAATCCTAATCGCTGATTCGACAGCAAGAAATAGCCAAAAAAGATATTTTGTATAGAATACCTATGAACTTGCATTTCTTAAAACTTGTTGCTTTGAATCTTTGGATTGACTTGGAGTTAAAATTTCAAAAAAAAATTCTTTATAATTCAAAGACACTTCAAAGAAACCCGTTTTAAAAAACGGCGCGGCGTTTTCATATGTAAAGACATCGATATATATGTACAAAGACCCACACACACACATACACCGACCTATATGTGTGAACATGATTGACGGGGTCCGGTAGAGCTGATGCCTGCCGGGATTGTTCGAAAGAGTCATTGTGGCAATGGAAAACTATAAGAATACTGATGGGTGTCTGTCATGGTGTGTGTTGAGCTCTTTAATAGTCCTAAACTTGAGCTACACGAATACTAATAAATGTTTGCGCTGATCGGACAAGTCTACTCAAATCTGTGTGGTTCTTTCTTTAAAAAAACATCTCAGACATTAATCTGCATGCTTCTCATATAATTTGACCATTATAATTATGTTTACTGTATGGACTTTATAAGAGAGTTTGACTCGGTGTATCTTCTCAGGGTAGTCAGCAAGGAAACACCGTCCTCATATAGTTTAACCTGAAGAAAAAGATTGACGTGTAAAAGTGTTTTTTAAACTTATTTTCAATTAAATATCATTTATCTGGTACTCCCTCTTGTTCGACCTGGAGAGAAGTTATCTCATGATTTCACACCCAAAAAAGGCACTTCGAGTAGTATTGTGTATATTGACATTAGTATTGTATATTGACATTAGCATTGTAAATTGATATTAGTCTTGGATTTTGACATAAGTATTGGAAATTGACATTAGCATTGTAAATTGACATTAGACATAAAGCATCTTGCAATTGATTTCTATTGCTGTTTATAATTTATTATCTCGTATTATGAATCCTGAAGAATTGTTTTTTTTTTACTGCCCAGGGTTTTTTTATTTGATTATCAAAACTTGGCTGGCTTGATTGCTAATTTCTCACAAACATTTGTACGTCCTGTGGCATAACATAGGGCTCTCTTTATTACCTTGTAACACCATCATTATTGTACCAATGTAATGTAATGTTATAATATGTTCAGACTTTAGTTCTCTGTCGGTTTAACATAGAAGTTTACAAATACTATGATTTGTTAACTATATGCGAGTTCATTACTACGCTACGATATATTATCTACTGACAGTGACGCTAAAGCAGTCTATTTCGAGACTAATTAGTTCATAATGAACAATCTCGGCTGTTAGCTACACAATGCTCCCGTATAACAACAAGCATGTTTGGTCCAAAAGTTAGAAGTACATTTAAATCCGCGTTTGTACAATGTTTCATTAGTGCATTAAGTTTTAAATAAATAAATAAATTTGACAAATGAGTTAGTTGAAAGATAAAAAAAGACGGTCAAGTTGTATTCACACACGAAGAGTTCCTTATCATATTTTTTCCAAATTAGACATCATATACAGGCAAAAAAATCACATTGTTTGTATAGAAGCCCCCCTTAAATATCAGTCTGTGAGAAAAAGTCTGACAAATTAGGAAAAAGAACCCATACAATATCTAGTTCCAAAAGTAAAACCGGAACGATTTATTAAATCTGCATAAAAATAATAATAAATAATTAAATTATTAAATAATTTATAAATTATTAAATATTTTTTGGATCTGAATGTGGTTGATAAATACTGTAATAGAAAATTGGCTCTGATGAATTCTTCCCTTTCCCAGAATTTCTATGTACAAATAAATCCTCCAGAAACATAGTACCGTAACACTTATCAACCACTGGACTAAACCTTTACTAAGGCATCCGTCCGCAATGCATTTGCATTTGATGAAAATTCCAGTAGTAGGTAGTTGGTAACTTGCAAAAACTCCGGCAGTTGAGTCCAGTGTCTGTACTACATTCAGAATTTGAATAAAACCTACATTTTGATTGTTGTATACAGTGTGGGGAGTAGTCGATAGATTAAGTACTTTATCGATAGTTTTTTGAGGACTCTTTGTGTTTTACTAAAATCTATGTAAATATTAAATAATTATAATATAATAAAATGGAATGATTTATATGCTTGTATTTTTGTGTGTAATGATAAAACTGGAATACTAATTAACCGATTTTATAAATTCTTTCAATAGTAAAATGCGAATTTATTATTAAGGCTCTATCGCCGGAGCCGTGTTATAATTATACATTGTTGTTATGAAGGTAACGGCTGAATAAGTAGATTTGGAAAAAAATATGTCTATCATAGATTTTTAATGAGAATAAATAATACATTTGTCAAAAAAAATTGACCACATGTTTTATTTTTGTTTATTTTCCCTACTCCTCAAACTACTTTGATCATTAGAAACATGCTTACACAAAAAAATTGCTGGTTAAGAGTTCTTCAGACATAGCATATGTAACGCAATCAATATTTCGCAAACAAAATAGATTTAAAGGTCAGCGGGCTCTATTCGAGCTGGCCGTAATTAGATGCACACAATGACATCCCCATACATAACTACGCCGCCTAGACGGCAGTACGAGTATTTGCGTATTTAACTCCGGCCAGATGTTCAAGCGACTATTCGCCTTAAGTGACATAAGCATATAAAATTATTTACAGTTACGCGAGCAAACCCTAGCTATATCAAAATAAATCAATAATTTAAAGAGGCAAAATTATTACTGGATGTTATAAAAAAAAAATAGTTGCTTTATGGAAAGCGCTGTATGTCAAATCTTTTAAAATTTCTGCGGGTTAAGAAACGAAATCAAAGACTCTAGAAAAAACTATACTCAATCTGTTTAGGTACTTAACTAAATGCAAACAATTTTCACGTCTTTTATGTTAAAATTGTCTAAAAAATTACAAAAAATGTTTAGAATGATCTATTTACCTAAACCGATATTAGGTAATAAACTAAATTTAAATTATATTTGTATGTCTTCTATACGATTTTTTTAAAATAAAAAGTCATAATGGTGATGATAATTTAACGCACAAATTAAATTACTGGTCACACACTATTTTCTTCACGTTCGAACGGCTGAATGAATTTGGATCACATTTTGGTACATGCTTAGATTATGACCTCAAATAGCACGTAGGACTATACTATACTTTTATCATGGGAGTATCTCGATTGAGATCATTTTCTTTCTTTATACGCAATATTAATTTATCATTGTTAAACCTGTTACTTGCGCCTTTATCCGGCAAATAAAAAGTTTTTCTTTCTTTCTTTCATAGGGGGGACGCCGGTGGCAGCAGCTAGTGTTCTAAAATTTCTTAAGTTCCTAAGTTATTTAATAAATGGAATTTTGTTCCTTATTCTTTTTTGCATCTTTCAAAGGTATAAGGTCGATTATTGTTTTCGAAAAAAGTCCAATTCATTCTGATTGAGGTACTGTAGTAGATGCGTTTTCACCTTATTATTTCAAAAATAATACAAGTCAGATTCATGCAAATAAGTTTAATGTATTTTCATTTCATGAATACATAAATAAACAATAGGGATGCTCCTTGTCTTATCGATAATTCATTTTGTCATAAAATAACCCTCTGTTCAGTGACCGTTACATCTTTGACAATTAATAAACACAACTTCAAATTTAAAATCACATTATTTCTTATAGGTCTACATAATTACTTATAAAACGGCAGAAGCTAGTGCATGAGTTAACAGTGCAATAATAACCTATGAAACTGTGCAATCTTTAGTGTTCTGATATTTACATTATAAAAAAAGGCTTTCTAAAAATCAACAAAAAAGAATGGCCCGTCGACCATGTGTTTGTGTGAACAACCAGATAACATAACAATTATAAAACTTTGTAATTTTGCATGATAGATTATTTACATAAATATAAATATTAGACAAGTGTTTCGGGTTTTGGATATACTAAAAATAAGATTGTATAGACATCGAATAAACATATTTATATAGGTACATATTTCTAAACACATTAATCATCAGCCTTTTAATGTTCCCACTGCTGGGACACAGGCCTCCTCTCTAGGAGAGGGAATGGGCCGTAATCAACCACGCGGGCCCAGTGCGGGTTGGTGAATGTCACATGTCTTCGAATTTTTGGTTCTAGGACATGCCGGTTTCCTCACGATGTTTTCCTTCACCGTTTTGAGAGCAGTGGTGATGAAGTAAATTACACTAAGTAATGTGCCTGGTCGGGTTTGAACCCGCGACCCACAACTCGTAAGTAGGGGCCGCTACCACTCGGCCACCACTGCTCGGCAAACACATTAATATTATAGATAAATTATATAGACACACCACAAATGATTGTGGTCATCACACAAACATTTGTTAATATATGTAATTTGGTGTATAATTTATGTAATAATAGATTTACATTTATACATAAAACTACATAAAAATGTAATATACATTATTATGAATGAATAAGGTAAGAATTTATCGCAGTTCGTATTCTTCTTTTTAATTAATATAATTATATTATCTGTGGTTTTGTAATTCTATAAGAAATATTTACTTCAATCACAACATTGAATTAAAAGATAACATAAATATAACTGAATAGACTTTTCTATAACTTTATTAATTAAAGTTTACCGCATAGTTGGGAACGATAAAACTTTGTGTTAATTAAAGCTATTCAAGTATTTCGAACTAATTAATATATAACGTGTACAGAAAGTTTTATTGAGATAATATATTTAGTTAATTTTGTGAATCCTGAGAGAATTTTTAGGTAATTGTCTGAGAATGAAGTTATATTTTTATTTTGTCCAATCAGAAAGTTTATGGATTGTGAAAACGTTTTATGAGCGGGACAGACTTTGATGATCGAAGAATTTTGAAGGTGAGTGACTAAAATGTTTGTAATAAGTTCAAAACTTGGCTATAACTAAGGTTTATTCTAAATTCAAGTCACTTAACTACTCTCTAGCTGCATATTATGCATATTTTAGCGAACCATCAACATATTATATTTTAATTATTTATGATTGAGAAAAAACCTTATAGGATTATTTAGTCGTCCGTTTGCCTGTCTGTCTGTCTGTCAAGACCCTATATCTCGGGAACGTTGTATCGAGCTGAAATTAAAACCATATACTTAGGTCTGCAGTCCCTTGAAGCTATGAAAAATCAAACTTCTAAATGAACGGGGAAAAAACAGATACGGCCGTAAGTATATATCGCAAAAAACATATATTTCGACACTCTCAAGGGAATCAAAATTCATAGGGTACTTCTTGTTGAAATCCCGAAATTTGGCATGAAGCAAGGTCTCATAGCACAAAAATAGATAAAAATCTAAAAACTGTAAATTTGTAGTGACATCACAAATATAAATATATATATTTTTTTTTTTTTTGAAAAATCTTTGTTACTCAATTCGGAATTGAACTGTTTCCATAGCTAAGTTTGTACGGAACTCCCAGTGCGCGAGCCCATAAATTATCCCAGGTAACGTAATTCCCGGAATAAAAGTATTCCATGTGCTATTTCATAACATGGTCTATCCGTGTACCAAATCACTTAACAAACCTACACACATATAGGGTGACTGGTAATTAGTGAACGATACTTAAACACTTGATTCTAGTTATGATAATAAACAACTTTTACCATGGGACCAAACCTGAAATCGCAAAAAATATCAGCCAAGTTCAGTACATTTTGATAGTTAGGCGAACACAAATGTAATGACTTCATTATCATTATCGTTACATTACATTGCGGGATTAGGTCCAAAGAATATATATATATCTTAGAGAAACAAAGGAAAAATAATTAAAAATTAAATAACAATATAAAAAAGTATAAAATAAATAAAAAGAATCAAACACAACTAAATCATAAACAAAAATATTATTATTATTATCATCAGACAAAAATGCTCAAAATCGATATCGATAGCTCAAATCATCGACATACAATATCACATCACTACGATGGCACCATCTGTGTCTTAGAGCGGGCAAATCTTTCCTGAATATTTGATTCTTCATCATGGCATGGAATTTCATGTGAGCAAGCTAGCAGATGCGTAGCTTTGATTTGTTTATAAACATCTGTTTCGCTTCCTGCTTCGAATTTTGCGTTAAATTATTCATAACACCGTGTTCTAGGTAGGTACTAAAAACAAGCTTTTATCTTTCTTTGTATTTCTCAATTCCAGTACCATCACCCTGTAGGCGGCGGCGGGCAATGGGTAGCTCGCTGTCCGTTTGTCCGGTAACAGACCAGACCGAGCCCAAGTCGTTTACGGCGCGCACTGTTACCGTGCGCCTCAAGGAGTTGACAGCAAACTGTAGGGGGCCCAGTAGGGTCGAGGCCTAGTCTGGGGCTCTGGGGAGGTATGAAAATGCATACCAGGGTCCTGGACCCAAGGCAGGGAAGGAACAGGGTAGGTTTTTAGTCAGTAAGAGTCTGAGACTATTTCCCGCTCTACCCAAGGGTGGGATTTGTCATCAGATCATTTTATCTACCATAAAAAAGTACCATCACCTGTTTTTTTTTGGTGGGAAATCATCCAATAGTCGGGTAAGCAGGCTCACAAGGCATTTGCCGCGCGAAGCAGCTCGGTTAGTGTAGACGTGCCTCGACCGAGGCAAGCGCGGTTTTTTTTATCGGGCCTCGGCCGAGGCACGTCCACACTAACCAAGCTAGCAGCAAATGCCTCGCGAGCCTGCTCGCTCAGTGTAAACCCACCTAATGACTTCTCCTGCTCTGAGGTAGAGCTACAGAAAAGGGTGACTAAAACCCACTTCTATGTTTCTTCCTTGCCTTGCGTTCCAAGACCACGGGTTTCTCTTTCAGAAGCTAAACAATGACTATCATCTGCTTGCTATACTTTTCCTTCTGGAGGAAATTTCTTTTACTCTCAAATATAGTTTTAAAAAAAATCTTTACACCACTAGTCTAACTAGTCACCACTATCAATTTGCAGGAGCTGAAGCTCAGTCGAGTTCGAATTGAGTGAAGGAAATGGTAAAGGGTTTGACTTCCACTTGAAGGAATATTGCATTACGTTTGACTCCCAAAAGAATAAATCAAAGAATTAAAACTATAACAGCCTAATGGTACCACTGCTAAAACTCGGGCCTTCTCTCTAGGTAAAAGAAAGGGCCGTAATCCACCACGAGGACCCAGTACAGGTTTTTTTATTGGTGAGTGAAAATCATCCATCACAACTCCCGCCCTTGTCAGACTCATACTGACTAAAAAATCCACACCGTTCCTACGTTGCCTTTCATGCCAGGGCCGAGCCTTCCTTTCAGAACCGAACCCTTAGCCCCAGTAGGCTTCGACCCTTCTGCGCCCTACGGTTTGCTGACAACTCATTGAGGTGCGCGGGAACAGTACGCGCCGTCGACGACTTGAGCTTGGTCCGGACGGTTACCGGACGATCGGACAGCGGGCTACCCATTGCTCGCCGTCCGCAAGCCCGCGCCTATAGTGGCCAGAAATCGGGATCAGAATCCCGGCGCCGTCTGGAGCGGTCTTTATGCGGTCGATCTCCTCTTTTGCTAGCATTACTGCTTGGATTAGTTATCTATAAAAGACATCCCGAATTGTTAGAATTCTATGATTACCTGACTCCGAAATACATAAACGGATTATTTATAGCTCAATTCACCCACACCTGTAATTGTCGTTAATTTTATAGAATACACAATTCTCCATCATAATGCTGACATCATAAAGACCAAACCATGCAGATAAATAAGAAAAATTGCGAAAAAAAAATTGTGAGACAAAACCCAACCGTGGTTAATAAATTCTGAATGTGTGTAATGCTCTGAAAACGGAGATAAGCGGGCACATTTATCATTCCAGGTTCTACTACCGGTGTGTGATCGAGGGGCACCGTAATTACCTTGGTTGCTAGACAAAGTGAAATTCTGTCAGGGATAAGTTCAAAATTCAGTACCGAAATTGCATGAGGAGAAAACGTTTTCAATTCCAGACAGTTCTAACTTACATAATGTTATTTTATTTTGAACTTCGTTTTATTTTGAATATTTATTTTTATTTAGATAAGAATACACCCAGTGCCTAATTCATATTTTTCCATTAATGTTTAAAATAAACAGAAGTGGTGGCCGAGTGGTAACGGCCCCGACTTACGATTAGTAGGTCGCGGGTTCAAGCCCTGCCAGGCGCATTACTTTGTGTAATTTATTTCATCACCACTGCTCTCAAAACGGTGAAGGAAAACATCGTGAGGAAACCGGCATGTCCTAGAACTAAAAAATCGAAGACATGTGACATCCACCAACCCGCACTGGGCCCGCGTGGCGGATTACGGCCCATTCCCTCTCCTAGAGAGGAGGCGTGTGTCCCAGCAGTGGGAACATTAAAAGGCTGATGATGATGATGTTTAAAATAAACGTTACAACACAATAAAATATAAACAAAGTAAATCATTACATTATATTAAATAATAAGATTAAATCAAATAACACAAAACAATCAATCACATGCAATAAAAATTAAATAATCAATTTAAATAAAATAAATTAAAATCAAAACTTCCTTTCCGTCATTGGTGATGAAGCATAACTATTAAAACAATACCGGATAAAAGAACAATCCAGTCTTGCAGCCATCATCGCCAGTAAGATGTTACAGATTATATCTTATTTTATTTTAAATTATTCCCTTCCATATATTTAAGGGTTGCCAAGGTAACCATCATAGCCCGAAGAGTCTGAATTAATGAAAACCTGTCACCTTGCCACTTTTTTTTGGGCTTACCCTGTCGGCACCGTTCATCTTCAGGCTAATCTATAAACAATTAATAACAAAATATTGATAAAGCATTGTTTACGCATAAGGCCATAAAAGAAAGTCGCTATTGAATAAATAAAAAAAAAATGTTAAAAACAATATCGACAGTGGAAAGGTAAAAAAACTGAACCGCCATTTTGATTAAAAAAACACATTTTAAGTTTTATTTTTGACAATAAAAATCATATCTCTTTTCATATACGGAGTATAAAGATGAAAAATAAAATGTACGTATGTGAAATAAATTATTTAAATAATATTTTAATTTAAAAGTTATGTAGGATAAACCTTTATTTTCCAAATTGCGAAAATCACTTAAATAGTTGATAGTGAATTTGATTTCAAAATCAAATTAGCGTCGGTTCGGTGATCTTTCTTCTTCCTACCCTTGTCCCATATTACTTGGGGTCGGCGCAACACATTTTTTTCTTCCACTCTATCCTGTCAGCCGTCACACTATCACTAACTTCCTTTTCTTTCATATCACTCCTCACACAATCCATCCATCTCTTCTTCGGCCTCCCTCTTCCTCTCCATCCATCTACTGATCCGTCGGTTCGGCGATATGAGACGTAAAACACTTTAAAAAATTGGTCTGCTAGATGTGCAAAAAGGTCTTTGATTTACGCGATACCTAAACAGATCGAAGCAGACAAATTTGATGTTTCTCGTGATATACTCGTATATGTTAGACGACTAGGTACTTCAACATTACTGACTTCGTTCACACAAATCATTTTTTATTTCCACTGACATGCTCGACTGCTCGTTCTAACGTTGATAACCGACTGCCCAAGTACGCGTAACACACGCAAGCAGTATAATGGGGACCAGATATATCGCCACCACAATTAACCGCCGGTAAAAAGAGAAACAGAACAATCCTTACAAAAATATAAACACCTGAAACATTTGTTTTAATGTAACATTTAGTTCAAGAATTATTAAATCAACCACTTTAAATGTAAAATTGTTATTTGACAAAACAAATAGATTATAAATATACCTAAACTAACGCCATCTAGACGATAGTTATTTCTAACCTTAAAATATCAGCTAACACATACGGCAAAAAGTTTCAGATAATTTAAAAATCGTATCAAAACAATAACAATTCAACGTATATAATTACTCAGTTTCATTAAAATGGCGGTTAAGCGGTTTTACCATTTTCACTGTCGAAATACATTTTAAAACTTTCAAACAAGATCACGTCTTTTTCATTATTTTAGTTCAATCTCATTATTTTATCTTATGAAATAATTAATTTCAAAAGTAAACTTTCTAAAAATTCTCCTTCGATTGCTTCTTCCCCAAAACAATTATTCATAAGTCATTTATTTCATTTCATATAAGCCCAGAATGCATTAAAATTTGCTCTTACTTTAGCAAATATAATTTTCGTTTGTATCAGATAAAATGCTAACGTTTCATGTACCCTTTGCGGAGAAATAAATCTTCTCAAAAGATTTATTGTGTGTTGCGCTGTGGGTGTGTTTGTAGAATATTGATAAAGTTTTGAAGTTTGTTTTTGTGCAGGATGCAAATAAGTTTAAATCTTATTGGGAAAGAAAATTTAAAATTCGTTTGTTGATAGACAGATAAAATAGAATACGGTTTATTATTTACACCACTAGCTCTTGCTAGCGAATTCGCTCGCGTAAAATTATAAAATTATCTAGAAAGAGGAAGAGGTGTGTCAAAATACATAAAAATCTGTTTAATTGTTAGAGCGTAAAGGAGTTACTAATATAAACAAACATATGCACATATAAACTTATCATCATCATCATCATCAGCCTTTTTAATGTTCCCACTGCTGGGACACAGGCCTCCTCTGTAAGAAAGGGAAACTATACCTCAATGTTATTCGTGTGATTTAAAATATAGAAAAAATTTACTTTTTAACCGACATCGAAAAGGAGGAGGTTCTATGTTCAACTGTATATATCGTATTTTTTTTAATGTATTTTCATTGATACCTCGGCCAATTTCCGACTGATTTTGAAGAAGAAAAAGGCAAAAACTGAACCCATAAAGGATCACTTTATTGTACATCTTTCTGTCTATCTGCCAAGAACCTTTGTCTCAAGAAGGCGTTGAAATATCGAGTTGAAATTAAAAACGTATACTCAAGTCTGCGGTCCCTTGAAGCTATGAAAAATCCAAACTTCGAAGTTAATGACAAAAAAAGATACGGCCGTTTATGTCCCTAAAAACGTATATTTCGACACTCTCAAGGGATTCAAAATTCATAGGGTACTTCCCGTTGTCCTAAAACCCTAAACTTTGGCACAAAGTAAGGTCTCATAGCACAATCGGGTGCGGAAAAATTTTCGAGACTCCATTCTGGAATTGGACTATTTACATAAGTTAGTTTGTACGGAACCTTTGGTGGGCGAGTCCGACTCGCACTAGCCTGGTTATTTTTTCTAAAATAAAATATTATTAAGGCAAACAGGAAAAAGCGTTCTATCAGTAGAACAAGGTAGGGAAGGGCCTACAGAACTGGTAACACAAAAATATTGAGACGGAGTCGCAATAAGCCAAGGCGGAGATAAGACTAACTGAATAGGTTACGTCCACACTGACTAGAAAACGGGTAGGTTCGCAAAAGATGAAACCAGTAACTTATTGTTACAAGCTCGAAAATGGTACTCTGACTGGGACAGGATAAGTCTTAATTGTAAATGAGGTCGTTTATCAGAAAATTCAGAAACTCGACCTATCTTTACGGTATTCAAAGGGATAAATAGAGAACGCTCGTTTTACAAATGGAGCGAGCTGAAAAAGTAAAGTTTCTTCTATTAGTCATTGTTTATGTAGTTATAACCCACAAAACAATTTAGGAACACATTCAAATTGCTTACAGCAAAGGAGTGGTATTCCTGGCTAGGGTCTGTAAGAGTGAATAGTTTACTTTCATGAAAGCGTTCTCTACTGTCGTCCACATCATCGGTTATCTTCAGGCAAAACTGTGGTCAAGTGTAAGTATATTAATAGTAATGAAAAAAATTTTTCGCTACGGCCCTATCATCATTAAGAGAATGATCAATATAAGAACTTCAGGGCCTGTATCATTGATAATTTTTTTTTTTATTGTGCATAAAGCAAAGAGGACAAAGTAGACCGGTCAGTCTATTTTGTCCTCTCATGTCTATAAATATTGTAATATGGAAATATTGTAGAAACAATCATTTTTTTAAAAGAGTAACCATGGAGTTTTTTGCCGGTTCTTCTCCATAGGAAACGACCGATTGGAACCGTGCACTAGCTTCTGAAGTTTTATAAGTGACCATTTAGGCCTATGTGAAATAAACGCTTTTAAATTTGAGTTTGATAGAAGCTGATAATATAAATAGATTTTGCTCTGTTAAATAATACACAAACATCCACTAGATTTTGCCAACAGCTTCACCCACATATCTGTAAAAAAAAATCGAGATTTGTTCCCAAACTAAAGTATCCTAGTTATCCTAGGACATAATTGTCTGCCTATGTACCAAATTGTATCCAAATAAGAAACATATACAGATACACACAGCTACATACAAACCTACGCCTTTATAATATTACTTTAGATTACTTTGTAACAATTCAACCTTATCATCTTCATCTCAGCCGAAGCACGTCCACTGTTGGACATAGTCCTCTTCCAAGTGTCGTAGCAATGAACGATCTTGAGCGTCTTGCCTCAATACAACTGGCTGTCAATAAATCAAAGTACTTAAAATTTAACGTTACTCCTAATTTAATATTTTTCTGGTGAATTAAATAGTGTCAAAGTGCTTTTGTCGCTTATGACATTATACCTCTAGACGTAGCTCCTGCCCTTTTCACAAAGTAAGCTCCACAACAAGATTTATTTCATTCGCAGATTTCCAAAGAAATCCTTCCCATAACATATAACCGAACCCTTACTGCGGAAACTTGACGACCCAGGTTTTCCCACACAAGAAATTGCCAATGCAATATAACATAACCCGATCACTGAATCCATTGGTTACAATATTGATATAGACTGCAAAGAATTATGTACCTTATCCCGTTCAGATAGAGATGTTGAGCTAACCAAATGGAACGATGGAAATTGGACGCACGAAAAATGTACGGATCTCTCATAGGATTATTTATGGATCGTTGATGGTTCTTTTGGTAACAATTTTAGTATATTTTTTTAAATTTCGCTAGTTTTTACACGTATGGGAGAATATTTTTTTAGAGCGGCTGCGTTATTCGATTAAAACGAGACCTGATGTGTGCATAAAATTTTATCATATGGTTACTTTTACAGTTTTTTTAGTTGGGAATATTTTCGGTATTATTTATTCAAATTAATTTGTATAGAGGTGTTGAAATGTGATGGGTAGTTTTAGTGGGTTAGTAAATGATATTACTGCAACTTTTACAATTGTATAGTGCTACCTTTTTTGGCACAGCCGTGAGCACACACATGTTGTTGTGTTGTTGTTTTTATTTCTTTAATTTAAGTTGTCTTATCCTGGTGACTGTCGCCAAATAAATATTTTTCTTTCTTTCTTTCTTAGGGTAACTATTTCATTATAACGATTAGGTAAAATATGCCCTGAAATTGAACGACGGTGTCGTGATAGACCAAGAAGGAGATGGCGGGTCTACTTAGATATCTTCCTTTGGGATTGGCAAGAAGTGGCTTAGAGTAGGGAAAACGATTAGCAAAAATATTTTAAATGCTTTCAAACTTAAGTTATCGCCAATAATAAAATTTAGCAAATTATTTGTTAGCAAATTAAAATTTCATAACCTGTCTGGTTATTAAATTTTTAATTGCTAGCCAAGTAGATATTGTAAAAATTCTATGAATACACAGTGCTGCAAAATCATGTTGCATTGCCGACGAAACTATAGCTTATAACTTTACAGCACATGCATCAACAAGGCTGCTTATAGAAAATAAAAATTTAATACTCAAAGAAAGTAAGCACTGATCGAGACAATAACTAACTAAATGTATCTAATACAAATTATTCCTCAGTTGAAGGATGTTTTTGGATAGAGGAAATCAATTTTTGACCGCTTACTTTTTTCTTTACCATGAAGGACAGTCGTCTGTAAGTAATGAATAAATTAATGATTTTTAAAGAACGGAAACAAATGTTAAAAATGTTAAAATCCAATCTGAAATATGAAAAAAAAATAAAACAAAAAAAAAAGAACTTTGTACCCACTGACTATTTACCATTAGACAGGCTGTTCATATGATTGATAGCTATTTTTTGTGCCTATTTGAAGCGCCACCCGCGAGTGTCCAGAGAATTTCTCTAATTTTGACGTATGAATTGTTACTACATATTTTGGTGTACAATAAAGTTTATTCTATTCTATTCTAATGCAAATGTCTGCAGGAAAATTTACAGTACTCTAAAATATTTTGGAATTAATTTCGTTCGAATTCCATGTTATTCCTGCTGCTTCTAGAATTATATTATAATTCTTGAAGCAGGAATAACATGGAATTCGAACGAAAATATATAAAAAACCTATGAAAAATTAATTCGTATATTGTAAGCGGTGCGACATTAGGTACTAGTTTTAGTACCGTAGACTGCCGCTACACTCACTAATATAGTTGACAGCGCCAATATGGCGAATGTTTAACGGATACCAAAGCACTTTGACGATCGCCAGTCCAGTGTGATAAATAGTAAGAGATCAGAACTTTTATTCTACAAAACGTTGGATATTTTAATTTTTTGTTCCGTCGTCAAACACATTAGGGCCTACGAAGGTAAACGACGTGATGGTAGTACTGCAGTGATATATAATTCTCTAAGAAAACAGCTTTGAGCGCAGAGCTGGCCCAGCTACAAAAATCTAAATAGGTACATTCAAATCACATATAAATCAAATATACCTATTTGAATTTCTTCAGTAGTCAAATGCGAGCCTATGAAGAAATGTATCGTCAGCACCAAAAATACTGCCAATGGATTGAAAGTCAACCTTAACAAAGCAGTTCTTACCACATTTCCTTCTACAAATCAGAGAATACATCTAAAGTATTCAAACGAACAGAGGCATCGTGGTTACCGAATAAATTTAGCTTAAGCTGTCGAGTTGTGGTCAGGACTTTAAGGCACTGAAATTATTTGGAGCTGGTTCCTGCGGTTTCCGGGTAAAAGTCGAAAGTTATCTCATGAAAATGTACTACCGATAGAAAAAAATGTTTGATGTATCGTTTTTGGTTCTGTGTACCATTCAAAGCAGTTCATCCGGTGAGTAGTAATTGGTTTACAAATATCTATACAGTGGATCCCCGGTAATCCGGCCTCTGTATAATCCAGCACCACCTGTAATCCAACATGGTCTTTTTTAATAATATTTTTTTGATTATCTTCGACTTCGTACTTTAGAATACATATAACATATAGAACCTTATCATTCGATCTGTAGTTGTCGGATTACAAGATACTCTTTTGTAAAAAAAATCGGTCTATAAGGGGTCTTAGGCAACTACTCTATAAATTTATATAGGATCAAATTAAATTAAGTAATGAAATAAAAAAATCCATTATTATCAATTCAAACTTAATGAATACGGATCAAATAATTTAAAGTAACTACTTTATCAGCCAAAAAGTATATCAAAGGGAGACAACCTGCTATGCTGGTAGCAATGGCATCAAGTTTACCGACAAAGCCCGCAGAAAAGCCATACTTAGGTGAACAGCACATTAATCGCAGAACAGATGGACGAAAGGACCAATAGATTCTAGAGTGGTACCGGAAAACGCAGAATGGGAATGCCTCCCATAGAGATAGCTGACCTAGTAAAAGTGATAGGCTACATTTACAAGGCCGGTCGATAAGGTAATTTTTAGGAAATGATAATAATTATGATACTACCAGCAGCCGACCCGGTAGTCATTTTTATTTACTGGAAATAATAGCAAATAATTTTCAAAACATTCGGTATTATATGGCAATTCTTTGTGAATCTGGAATAAATAAATGTTTCTTACTGAATAAGATAAAATGACAAATTTATGGAGGTTCAAAAATGGATAAAATAATAAAACAGTATATAAAAGGAATTTTAAAAGCGGACAATCAAAGAATGTGTTTCATTGACCCCAAATAACATAAAAAAAGCTTAAAGATGAACCAAATAAATTTAAAAGTGACCTGTGAATTCAAACCCAAATCGTGTTATCTTGAAGTTAAACCAAAAACAAAACCAACTAAGTATTTCTTCTTTATTTTAATTTTTTAATTCCTTCTCCAAGATAATGTTTATCTACGCAACGAGAAGAAAAACGGGGAAAAGAATTTATCCGAAGTTAACATTTTTGTGGCTAAAAGAGTTTGTAAAAGAATTTTAATTCAAAATTGAGCCGAAGTTAAATGAGGGTTCTTTTACTCGCATTGAAAAATTTTATGTTTCGAGAACACGGTACTAGAAAAATACTTTCTAGCATTCAAAATTAATGTTTTGACGTCCATGTGGGTGTAGCACTTGTCGCTATAATATAGGTTATAGCCTCTGCCAGCCGGCTTAGCCCGCGTGAAAATAGGTTTCTTCATTCAAACATTGGACCCCCGTTTTATCAGCTTAGGGGTGGAGTTTCGTAAAATCAGTTCTTAGTGGATGTCTACACCCTATAAGAACCTTACGTATCAAATTTTAAGTTTGTACGTGTTATAGTTTCTTCGATTTTGTGATTAATCAAGGGCCACATTATGTAACTGGATGTCTTTGTGTTCTAGAGCCACAGTATGTAACTGAATGTCTTTGTGTTCTAGGGCCACATTATGTAACTGGATGTCTTTGTGTTCTAGAGCCACAGTATGTAACTGAATGTCTTTGTGTTCTAGGGCCACATTATGTAACTGGATGTCTTTGTGTTCTAGAGCCACAGTATGTAACTGAATGTCTTTGTGTACTAGGGCCACAGTATGTAACTGGATGTCTTTGTGTTCTAGAGCCACTGTATGTAACTGAATGTCTTTTTGTACTAGGGCCACAGTATGTAACTGGATGTGTTTGTGTTCTAGAGCCACAGTATGTAACTGAATGTCTTTGTGTTCTAGAGCCACAGTATGTAACTGAATGTCTTTGTGTACTAGGGCCACAGTATGTAACTGGATGTCTTTGTGTTCTAGAGCCACAGTATGTAACTGAATGTCTTTGTGTTCTAGGGCCACAGTATGTAACTGGATGTGTTTGTGTTCTAGAGCCACAGTATGTAACTGAATGTCTTTGTGTTCTAGAGCCACAGTATGTAACTGGATGTCTTTGTGTTCTAGAGCCACATTATGTAACTGGATGTCTTTGTGTACTAGGGCCACAGTATGTAACTGGATGTGTTTGTGTTCTAGAGCCACAGTATGTAACTGAATGTCTTTGTGTTCTAGAGCCACAGTATGTAACTGAATGTCTTTGTGTACTAGGGCCACAGTATTTAACTGGATGTGTTTGTGTTCTAGAGCCACAGTATGTAACTGAATGTCTTTGTGTTCTAGAGCCACAGTATGTAACTGAATGTCTTTGTGTTCTAGAGCCACATTATGTAACTGGATGTTTTTGTGTTCTAGAGCCACAGTATGTAACTGAATGTCTTTGTGTACTAGAGCCACATTATGCAACTGGATGTCTTTTTGTTCTAGGGCCGCAGAAACTAGATGTCTATTAAATAGTTTCGTAAACCTACTAACCAGTTCTGGGTCCGCGTGGTTAAAAATGACCAATTATCTCGCACAAAGAAAATTACAGGTTGATTGAGCTAGGTCATCAGCTTCAATCTGAATGTTTACCTACATAACAATTCGTGCGTAACTTTTTCATAAAATATTTGTATATCATTTAAGGTTCCTTGCCTAGCCCATAAATATTGATATTTTTTCCTGGGCTCTCAACGTAATATCCACCTAAATAGGAACGGTTGCATTCATTTATTTGGTTGGTTGTTTATTCAATCTACGTAAATATAGTCTTAATTAGCAGGGTGTGGTGCTTGAACACCAGCATAAAAATATTGCATTACTATTTTCTGTTTGCTTAAAAGTTTAAAATTGTTCCATGGGAACGTACCTACTACCGAGATAAGTTTGTACTTATTCTATAGGTTTTATGATCCAGCTCGTAGTCTAATCTTGATTCAAATCCAAATCTAATCACCCGTGGAGGCGTGAAACTTCTAATATTGGATTATTTCTTGTTCCCATAATAAGACCGCTTGCAAACAACCTCTGAACTTCCCTTCAATCACGTTTACTTCCTTCATTATTCTTAACCCTTCATCTTTACATAATACGCGGCACGATACGACAGTATACGCCAGTACGCAGCGTATCAAAACGTGTCTAATACGCAACAACGCGGCCGCGTTCCGTGATTCTGAATAATAATCACGATGCTCTTAACATGCTTACAACAAGAAGATTGTATGTATAGGTATATTTTGGTGGATGGGGTTCAAAATAATACTAGGTATATTGTTTTTAACCCAGAGTAGTATTGAGTGAAAAGTAGGTCTAGATATTTTTTTTTAATTGATATAAACTAGTGCTTGACTGCGATCCAATGCAACGGCGTACACGCCGCCGCCGCCGCCGCCGCCGCCGCCGCCGCCGCCGCCGCCGCCACCGCCACCGCCGGGATTCCGATTCCGATTTCCGGCCACCGTAGGCGCGGGCTCGCGGACGGCGGGCAATGGGTAGCTCGCTGTCCGTCCGTCCGGTAACAGACCGGTCTGAGCTCAAGTCGTTTACGGCGCGCACTGTTCCCGCGCGCCTCAAGGAGTTGTCAGCAAACTGTAGGGGCCCAACAGGGCCGAAGCCAACTGGGGTCAAAGGGTATGTGAAAATGGCACCCGGGGCCCTGGGACCAAGGCAAAGAATGGAACGGGGTAGGTTTTTAGTTAGTAAGAGTCTGACACTACTTCCCGCTCCACCCAAGGGCGGGATTTGTCATTGGATGATTTTACCTACCATAAAAAAAAACCTGATGGTGGGCAGTGATGCAATCATTGATAGTGAAGCTTACACTCTAGCCTTGGAGACACTTAAATTATAATCGGATGGGAAGACCGCAGTAAGCAATTTGTTTGAGGCGAAACGCTTAGACCGGACCGTAGAGGTATCAATAACGTAAAGTTTGCCTAGCCCTTTTCTAAAAAAAAAAAACTGAGTTGGAGTCAGCTGGGTTTTTTTCTTGAGTTGAGAGATCACTAATGACTTCTCCTAGTCTATGGTTGAGCAGGACATTGTGGCAAAATTTTAGTGACGAAAATAACACCTCTGTCCTTCAACTTCTCTTTGTATTCTAGTACCACGGGATTCCTTTTTAGAAAAACTGCGGTAGCGTGGTTAAGCTACAGGCTTTCAAGCATGAGGATGTATGAGAAGCGGGTTCGAAACTGAACGAGTATCAATGAGAATTTTAGATTTTTTTAAGTTTCGTGTACTTTTTAAAAGTTTATCTTAGATATTACTGACACAATGTACTTCGGAAAGGACTTAAAGCCGTTAATTCCGGTTGCCAAGTTTTTTATTTACAGGCTCGCAGTTGACTTTCTCATTTGACGGAAAGCGACGATATAGTCGACAAAGTATGCTTGCCTAGAAGTAACCTATTTACTCTTGTCTTAAATATTTCCTGGTTAACCCTGTCATAAATGGAAAACGTTAAACAGACCAAGTTGTTCCAGACGCCAGATGCAAAAATATCACCTATTCCCACTGCACGAATCTCCAACAAAAAAAAAAAAAAAAACAACAAAAACCGTCATAAACATTTTCCACGGCAGATTTACCTACTCTGGTACAGAAAGATTTAAAATGCTTCTAAAATGGAACTTATATCCTCTACAAACAACCCGAAGACACGAGTTACTTTAAAATACTAGTTAACATGCAATTATATACTTTACACGTAAAGAAATAAGGAATGGTTTCACTTGGAGTAAAAAGTTTGTATTTATGATTTATATCTGCGGCCGTAGTGCGGGATATAAGGCTGAAAATTTTTGTTTATCTCTGAAATATTAATATGAGAGAAGCGTGCCTTTGACCGAAGTAAATATGTAATTTCATACAATTTTTTCCGCATTTCCTGTAAAGGAATTGAGTGCACGGTCTCTAATTGGATGGGAATGAAATGCGTTTCCACTGAGTGTATAATGTTTTGCTCAATTAAATACAGTTAATGTGATCAATTTGTGAGGTAAAGCTGTGTTATCAGACCACTTTTACACATGAATTTTATTTTTTATCATTAACTTGTCTATAAATTTCATCACCGTATAACCAAAAATTCATTAGCAAGAGTAGGGTTTATTATCACCATAGGTTGTCACGTAATTTTAATGGCAATTTCTCTATAAATTTTCAAAGTATATGCGTGCCTTTCACTTATCTAAGAATTAAGAAAAAACAAATATCATAAAGCGATCAAGTTGAAATAAAAGTGAGCTCATGCTTTATGTACAAAAATGTGCAATAAATATCAAAACTGAAGAAACGCCCATACATACTTATATACACGTAATATCTATTGAACCTGATTACCAGTGTCATACTGTGGAAGCTCTATTGGAGGTCTAGAGGTTTGCAAGTTACAAGCAATAGAGCCTATCATCCTGAGAGTCGACCTTACAAACAGATCGCAATTTTACGCAGCTAGTAAGAAAATTTAAATACCTTACATCAGAAACATACATTTTGTATCAAATACTAGCTTTTGCTCGCGGCTTTATTCCCTTCAACTGACTACTCTACCCTACTCTTCCCTTCTCTACCCTACTCTACCCTACTCTACCCTACTCTACCCTACTCTACCCTACTCTACCCTACTCTACCCTACTCTACCCTACTCTACCCTACTCTACCCTACTCTACCCTACTCTACCCTACTCTACCCTACTCTACCCTACTCTACCCTACTCTACCCTACTCTACCCTACTCTACCCTACTCTACCCTACTCTACCCTACTCTACCCTACTCTACCCTACTCTACCCTACTCTACCCTACTCTACCCTACTCTACCCTACTCTACCCTATACAAATAAATGAGCAGGTTTTGGCTTTTTTATTTAACGGGATAAAAATATCTAATGTCCTTCTCCTAGTTTTAAGCTACTATCCCACCAATTATATATCAGCCAAATCGGTTTAGCCGTTTTTGAGTTATAAATAGTGTAATTAACATTATAGATTTTATTCCCCATCACGTATATTTGCTAAGAGTCTAATTAAATCCAACATTCGGGATACGGAAAATCAGTTAAGATATCGGTTATTGTCATCAAAACAAAGCAAGATAAATTAATTATTTGTGAATAACTTTATTAGCATCAAAATCAACATTTACGCTCCCGGGAAATCAGTTTGTGTACATTGTCCAAAATTAATGATCAACTTCGAACAGGGTAGCGGAAAATTAAATTACCGAATAGAAAATTATATTACGTTAATGTTTTAATTAATTGTTTGTTGATATAGTAGAACCGGTTCCTGTGGAGCGTGTGTATGCAGGTACATTGCTTGTAGGACAGACGGCCAATGGGGCCGAAAGATTCTGAAAGTGGCGACGATCATGTACCGAAAGACGCAGCATTGGAAGGCCTCCCACAAGGAGGACCCGTGACTTGGTAAGGACCGCGAGAATCCGATGGATGTGAGACGTACAGGACTATTTGTTGTGGCGATACGTAGGAGAGGCCTATGTCTAACAGTGAACGTCTGTCGACTGCAATGATAATAATGTTGAAGAGGCTCATTTTATTCTGTCAAATTAAGTAGAAGTAAGACTCACTCTTGACCTTATGGTGCGTTCAGATCTGGTGAATGGGTACCTCGAGCGCAGGTTGTACAAACTCCTGCGCCGCGCGCGCTTCGTATGAACATGAAATTTAACGCGTGCAGTCCGCAAGCGGCTCGCGAGCGGCGCGTAGCGAGCAGTGTATTCGCCAGATCTGGACGCACCATAAAGACCCCTGGTTGTAGCTATCAGGAATCATAACTCCAGCCAAAAAATCCATTTCTGTATACTGCTTTTGCTTCTGTATTTTGCTGTACGCAAAAACCAAAGCACAATTTATTTACCTAGAAATTGACTCCAATAACATTTATATAATATGGATCGTTTTCAGCCACTGAACAATGAAACAGTACGTATATTGGCAATAAATAATAATGCCAGTTGATTTTTAATTTTTTTTTCAATAAAAAACTGAAACAAAAACTCAATGCATCAAATGATTTCGATATTTTGATAGAGTTACTCGATCCGGAATAAAAAAAAAGGTATCACTTTATAAAACTGCGCTTGTTTTTATTAAAATAAATGTAAAATCTCTTTTGTTTATGTTACAATTTAACATATTGGCATTATCATCATCATCAGCCATATTCCCACTGCTGGGACTCAGGCCTCCTCTCTAGGAGAGGGAATGGGCCGTAATCCACCACGCGGGCCCAGTGCGGATTGGTGGATGTCACATGTCTTCGAATTTTTGGTTCTAGGACATGCCGGTTTTCAAACGATGTTTTCCTTCACCGTTTTGAGAGCAGTGGTGATAAATTAAATTACACAAAGTACCTAATGCGCCTGGCTGGGTTTGAACCCGCGACCTGCAATTCGTAAGTCGGGGCCGTTACTACTCGGCCACGGTACTATACCATCACTGAAAGAGATTTTCATCACGATTATTTTAGTCGGAAGATATCCACTGAAGGATAGGCCGAAGTGTCACCGCAATAACTTGCCCTGTGCGTCTTGCATATATAGGATTCACGCGTCTCTCACCAGATCATGGTCTGCCTTATGGGAGGTTTCCCAATGCTGCGTCTTTCTGTGCGCGGTTGCCATTTCAGAACCTTTCGGCCCCATCAACCATCTATTCTCCGACCAACTGCCCTGCCCACTGCCACTTAAGTTTAGCGATTCTTCAAGCTATGTTGGTAACTTTGGTTTAAAATTGAGCCTGACTTGCCTTAAATAAATCAGCACGGCAAACCTTCAGGCTACGATTTATCCGCACCCACAATAACCACACACCTGTTTATTCACACC
The DNA here is from genome assembly GCA_958295575.1 of Leucania comma. NCBI lineage: Eukaryota > Metazoa > Arthropoda > Insecta > Lepidoptera > Noctuidae > Leucania > Leucania comma. The sequence continues at coordinate 12,813,399 of OY282486.1, read as the reverse complement.
AAATAATTTCGGACATTCACAAACGAATCCAATTTGCACTTGCACTGGAATTCGTCACAATTAAAATAACGATGCGTTCCGGTTATTCGTATACAAATCGTTATTCCTGATAAAATATTCATAGGAATGAGGGTGATTTCACACTAGATATATGCGAGGTAGCTAAGCGGTGCTTTCAGAAATTGTCAATGGTATTATTTAGACCCCATTAAGTACAGCTCGTGTGGAAAGGGCCAGCGGAGCTAGATATTTTTACGTTTAAAAAAGTCTTGAGAGGTATGTAAGAGACATGAGTATAAAATGTGTGCGCATATAATTGAAACGAGTGCGTTACGCATCTTCGCATCCCTCACTTACATACAGATTCATTACGCATTTTTGCACCATGCCAGTTTAAGAGTTCAAGGTCATGAATTTTTACAGTTGCATTGCATTGCATCAGCCTTTTTTTAATGTTCCCACTGCTGGGACTCAGGCCTCTTCTCTAGGAGAGGGAATGGGCCGTAACCCACCACGCGGGCCCTGTGCGGATTGGTGGATGTTACACTTCTTCGAATTTTGGTTGTAAGACATGCCGGTTTCCTCTCGATGTTTTCCTTCACCGTTTTTTGAGAGCAGTGGTTATGAAATAAATTACACAAAGTAATGCGCCTGACTGGGTTTGAAGCCGCGACCTACAACTCGTAAGTCAGGACCGTTACCACTTGGCCACCACTGCTCTCATTTTTACAGTTCCGCTACTCAACCTCGCACATCTCTGGTGAGAACACACGTTTACTGTAAATTATTTTGTACGAGTTTCAACGTAAATTACATCAGGGAAAATATTGATTTTTTGTATTGGAAACTCGTTTCAACTATATTTGTCAGTTTATATAAAATGTAAGTTATAGCTTCTAGTTGTATCTCTTGGTTCTGGGAATATCCGTTGTTGAATATTCCTAGTAGTTACCTTTATATCATGACCAGACATAACGTCTGTCTTATTTCTGTCTATGATCAAATCAGATAGATAAGAACAAAGATGTCGTATCATTATATTACAGGAACGCTTTTCCCGTAATTCAAACCAATGCTAAAATTTTTTTACACAAAAATTTACTAAATGTATCTCTTTTTTTTAAGGTTTTTTTTTATGGTAGGTAAAATCATCCAATGACATATCCCGCCCTTGGGCGGAGTGGGAAATAGTGTCGGACTCTTACTGACTAAAAATCTACCCCGTTCCTTCGTTGCCTATCGTGCCGGGGCCGAGCCTTCCTTTCAGAAGCTGACACTTGACCCAAGCAGGCTTCGACCCTGCCTGTCTGCAGCTAGCAGGCTGGGCCTCTACGGTTTGCTGACAGCTCCTTGAGGCGAGCGGGAATAGTACGCGCCGTCGACGACTTGGGCTCGGTCCGGTCAGTTACTGGACAATCGGACATCGTGCTAACCATTGCACGCCGTCCCCAAGCCCGCGCAATTTTTTTTTAAGGTGTGAAATTATTAAACATTCCTTTCTGCTTTATGTGAAGCAAGAGACAGTGTTTAACTTACTAATTAAAACTCATCCGTGTCTCTTCATTTAACCTTTGCGTCCGAAGACCACATTATGTCTTTTGAACAACCTTGCAGCCAAACAGCATCTCCCTGACAATGTCATTCAAGAACTAAAAGATCCTTGCACCACAAGAGTGTTTGAACTGTCAAACTACTACTGCAAACTAAAAACTTGACGTCGTGCAACCAACTTTTTGTTTGTCAAAAGCTCAACTCTACAAGTCTTTGCAGCTGGGTTATGTAAAATAATGAGATGTGATACAATTTGCTTCTCATATTTGCACAAAGAAAATGTGGAAAGGTTATACTTAACTACTTTGAAAACTTAATTTGTGTTACGCGGTTTTGATGACGAGAAAATCAGTGTAGATGGATATTGCGTACGATATTACATAAATTTTATCATCGCTAATTTCAAACCAGTGAAGGAAAACATCGTGAGGAAACCTGTATGTTCTAAAACCAAAAATTCAAAAACATATATGACATCAGCTATCAATCATTAATTATTGTTGAAATCTTATTAATTATTATTATTCATATGACTTTTAATTGACATTATTTATTCTAATTTGACTTTACATTGTACGGATTCAGACGTATTACTTAAAATATTTAAAAAAGTAATAATATATTTGTACACCAATATCATTGGTAGGACATAGAGCTCGACTAAAATGTTTACTTAAGATCTTTTTTGTAATACCTATGTTCACAAATAAAGATTGATTGATTGATTGATTGATTGAATCAATATGTTTAATGTTAAAGTTAAATACTGTTTAATTGTGTTTCTGCCCACATATTTTAATGTTCGGTACATTTCTGTTGTTTTCATTTTGTTCTGTTTTGGTATTTATTCTTTTTTTTTTCTGTAGTTTAATTATTGTATAAAGTAGTGCGTGCAGTGCTCTTCTTTAAGTGATGGGGCATTTAGACTTAAGATCGAATAATTCCCCTTTACGTGTATCAGTGTATTCATTGTTGAAGAGCCACATAAAATAAATCAACCCGTACTGGGCCCGCGTGGTGGATTACGGCCAATTCTCTCTTGTAGAGAGGAGGACTGTGTTCCAGAAATAGGAACATAATAAGGCCGATAATGAAGCCAATTAACGCTGTTATTAACATGGCCACCTACTGCGACTGATTCGGTCACAGCGATAGCATTTTTAGGGTTTTGTACCTCAAAAGGAAAAACTGGAACCCTTATAGGATCACTTTGTTGCCCGTCTGTTTGTCAGTTTGTCAAGACCCTTTATCTCTGGAACGCGTGGAGGTATGGAGTTGAAATTAATACCATTTGATCAAATCTACGGTCCCTTGTTGCTGTGATAAAATCAAACTTCTAAGTTAGCAAAAAAAAAAAGATACGTGCGTTTATGTCGCAAAAAACGTGCACCGTTAAATTTTGGTCGTTTTAATCCCGCGGAGGGTCGATTCGGTACATGAAACCCTATCGATTTGTAAAAATAAAAATGAAAAATGTGCAAAACATAACTTAGTGAGAAATCACTAAGTTATAAGCATGTTATCCTAAATGATGGTCCGCACAAATACATGGTCACCGGGCCATCCGGGTGACTGAGGGGTGGTTTTGCTTCTGTACCCAACTATGCGCACTTTTCTAATGCCCGCCTTTGAAGTCTAATTCTAACAGGTCGTCGACGGCGCGCACTGTTTCCGCACGCCTCAAGGAGTTCTCAGCAAACCGTAGAGACCCAACCTGCTAGCTGCAAGCAGGCAGGATCGTAGCCTACTGGGGCCAAGGGTCTGCTTCTGAAAGGAAGGCTCAGCCCTGGTATCTAAGGCAACAAAGGAACGGGGTGGGTTTTTAGTCAGTAAGAGTCTTACACTATCTCTCGCTCCACCTAAAGGCGGGAGATGTCATTGGCTGATTTTACCCACCACCAAAAAAAAAGTCTAGTTCCAATATGGCGTCCTACGAGTACATGTTGCAACAAGATTAAAACTATACACTTCACTAATATCTGTTTTTGCGTTCTAGAAACTTACCTATACTACTTGTGTTGATAAGTCCTTTGAATAACAGCGTCGAAGACTTCTTTACATGTGTCCATATTACCACTACATATATTATACCTGAAGCTCTCAACTTGCTTTAACTTATTAGCGTTGGGAAGTCTGAAGTTACGGCAGGTTTCTTTAATATATTAAAACTTTATGCACTAGTATATAACACTGTACAAAGGCAGACTTAATGCATATGGCATTTTCTTTTAGTCACGTGTGGTAGTATACACCCCTATTTTTTAATTAGTGCCCAAAAAAATGGGGCTCAATTAGTACCCGTTACTGATCATATTTGTGTAGTCAAAAGTACAAAAAACGAAATCCCAAAATTGTCTACGAAAATTTGTCATTATTAGTAAATTCATAATTTAATCATCATTCATAATAAATACTACTAGAAAATACTAAGCGCAGAGTTTTTCTATTTTTATTGACATTCTTTCATTCTTAAACAATAACCTGTAAAATGTTTCCATAAGTTGAGTGAGATTTTGGGATACAAACAAACGCTCATAACTTTGCTGTTTAAGAATATTATTCATTGAGACTTTACTTAAATAATAACAAGACCTTTTCTAATAAGCCCTTTAAGTATTTGCCATAGTTAAAAAATTGTGGTGTAGATACATAACAAAGCATGTCCAACTTAATAAAATAGTCAAACAGAAAATTCAATTATACTAGAGAATTTTAATAATTTTTTCGATGTTTATTGTGAAACGCCGTTAATTGTATTATTGTATACTTGTCTATTAACTGCTCCATTATTGTTTTATCTTCATAATGTATATTGATACATTTTTTTTCCTTTTCCTCTCCTGTGACATTGTTTTTTAAATTATATAAAACATAGCCGACCAATTTTACTAGTAATTGAATATTGTATACATCTTTAATTTTTTTACAGGTTTATTTTTGTATAGCTTCTTTTTATAATGTGAATGTGAGAACACCGTCAAATCTGTGGATTCAAGGATTACAATTTTTACTATGCTTTTGGGTACAAAGCTGATCAGTCTACATTGTCCTCTCATATCTATTAATATTGTAGTATGAAAATATTGTAGAAACAATCATTTTTTGAAAAGAGTAACCATGGAGTTTCTTGCCGGTTCTTCTCCATAGGAAACGACCAATTGGAACCGTGCGCTAGCTTCTGACGTTTTATAAGTGCCCATGAAGGTTTATGTAAAATAAACTATTTTGAGTTTGAGTTTGAAACCTTTACAAAGAACGTCAATTTGATTACTTTTCTGCCTGAAAAAAAAAATTAAGTATCTGCCACAAACCACAAGCCTAGTAAGGTTAATCAACTCGAAAAGAAAAAGTAGTATAATTAAAACTTTTCTTGAAGATATTAGAGCCTAATTCAACGCTTCATGTTCTTTCCCAAGGGATGGTAACTGTTGGGAAGTTTTGGTCAAGACCGAACTTTTAACGGAAAAGGCCTTATTTCAGAGACCTTCTCAAAGGTCGTTTGTGTAAATGTCCAATTTTCAGAAAAACCTTTGAAAATAGTATAAAAAAAAAAATTGTTACACATTTGACTGACCTGTTAGTCTAGTGGTTAATAGCCCTGACTGCTATGCCGGAGGTCGTGGGTTCCATTCCCACCCAGGACAAATGTTTGTGTGATGAGCACGATCATTTGTTCTGTGTCTGGGTGTAATTTATCTATAATATGTATGTATTTAGAAATTTATAAGTATGTTTATCAGTTGTCTACCCATAACACAAGCTCTGCTTGGCTCGGGACTAGACGATGTTGTGTGATAGTGTGTGTGATATTATTATATTATATTATTTTTTTCTTGTTTCGTTGATATTAACAGAACAACCTTCTAGATAAAACCGATCAAAGCCGAGCTGACTCACGCACTGAGGGTTGTATACGAACTATTTTATGTAAATAGTTGAATCCTGTATCTAAAATTTGTTTACATGTCTCTAAAATTTGTCCGAATAGTAAAAGAGACATTTTGTTATGATGTAACAGTTTTTTACTTTCCTTTACATTATTTTATGGCATTTCTTTTTGCCAAATTTCTTGATTCTAGATGTTGACCAAGAATCCACTAATGTATTAGAACACACCCTCATAGCTTTTCATTCTCTGCAAGCATCAAAATATGCACCATAAGCGGAGCATAAACGGCATCATCTTTACATTGACTAAGGGCTGATTTCATCATTCACTATAAAAACTTAGTTCATTTAAACTGAGCTCAGCGTAATCTTATTTAAAGAAAAACATAGCCGTGTCGCAAACATAGGCGAAAATAAAAGAATTGAAACTGAGATAGCGTAAACTGGATTCAATTCATAGCGGTGAAACGCAAAATTGAGCTATAATCTTGATTAGAGGCTCAAATTGTGTTCTGCATTAAATAATCGCGATTAGTTTTATTAGAGAATTTGGCTCTTAGAATTTTTCATTGCTTCTAGGCTAGTGTCTAGAAGCAGTGATTTCAGAGGTTCGAATATTTAATATTAATTACAGTTTTTTTGCAATTACGTTTTATAAATACCCACAAGCAGGCGTTCTTAAAATAAAATATTTAGATTTTTCGTCACTAACTTTCAAACTCAGTGACAGTATCTGTATAGATACTGTATAATATGAGTTTTTGTCTATCCATTTTTAACGTTTTTGTTGTTTTTTTTTTTGCAGATTAAAAACATCTAATGACTTCTCCGACTCCAAGGTGTAGCGATAAGATATGTGAGACTTTTACTGTTTAAAATCTACTACTGTCCTTCAATTGCCCTTTCCGTTCTAGGGCTAAGGGCGCTCGCAGCTTACGCTTACTATAACAGTGGACGGTTGCCTTAACGACCAACAAGAATCAAGCGCACTACATCACGATATCCGTGATTCCATGCGCCGTACTTCAAACTTATCTGTGACACTAATAGGCCATTCCGTGCTTCAGGCGTAAGGATAGTAGAACACATGCACTTCGGGAAATCTTTGCTGTGATGTGTTTTGTAGTTCGAGATATTGGTGATGTATTGTTTTTAGAATATAGACAGACAGATTTGCTTAGTAAATTTCCAACTAACCTTTTTACGCACCTGTGCTTCTGTGGTGTATTCCATCACCACTGCTCTCAAAGACGGTGAAGGAAAACATCGTGAGGAAACCAGCATGTCCTAGAACCAAAAATTCGAAGACATGTGACATCAACCAACCCGCACTGGGCCCGCGTGGTGGATTACGGCCCATTCCCTCTCTCAGAGAGGAGGCCTGTGTCCCAGCAGTGGGAACATTAAGAGGCTGATGATGGATATGCAAAGTGTTCATAGTTCTTAACTCGCATAGATTATTTCAGGTTTTCATTTTTATATTTATTTTTTTGTTTTTTTACACGATTACGTGGGACACAAATATCTTTAAATGGGTAATTTTAATTCAATGTCTAAATGATTCTCCAACTTATTTTACGTTTCACAGAAGCGAGCCTATTCCCACCACCAAATTCTAATTTAAAAGATCATCTTCACTAAACAGGGCTCTCTAAATTCAATGTTACAAGATAACTGGAGTTCTACCAAGTGATTATGATCAAATTTAAACTTGTGGAATCGGAAATTTCTTGGCAAAATGGCCCAAGTCTTGCCAGCTGTACGTAAGGGAACCTTTCCTTGTACAATTTGCAATAAAAATATTTTTAAGGCTGCGTCAAGGATCTTATATATCCTATGGTTGCAGTTTTTTAAAGCTTTAGTTGTCAAAAAAATGTTCTCTTTTCAAACTGAATAAGCCTTGCAAACGAATTATACATTTCGTTGAAATTGAAAATATATTTATTTAATTTTTAAATTCAAATGCGCAAGGGATTAAGCGCTACGTTATACAGCTATCTGCGAAAAATATAAGTATTTTTGATATTTTGGATGTAGTTTTACAAATTAAAAATTTATAGTAATAATTAATTATGTAGAATGCTTTTACTTTGCAAGGTGACTGTGAGTATTACCTAATTTAAATATGAAAAATAAAAAGTTTTTTCAATTTTATTTTGCTTCGCGAGTTTGTTGCTTCGATGTTTGTTGTTGACGTTACATGCAAAGCTTAAGAATATGTGATATGATTGATTATACAATGAAATACCAAAACACAGGAATACCATTCTTTTTAGGGTTTAGTATCTACCTAAAGGGTAAAAATAGGACCCGATTGCCATCACTCCTCTGTCCGTCTGTCTGTCACCAAGCTGTATCTTAAGAATCGTGACAGCTAGATAGTTGAAATTTTCACAGACGATGTATTTTTTTCCCGTTATGACAAAAAATGCTTAAAATGCTAATATAAACAGAATAAAATAGGTTTTTTTGCTCTTCGTGCGCGAGGCCGACTCACACTTTGCTGGTTATTTTTTTGGGTGAAAAATCATTAAATAGCTTCTCCCGCTCCTTTATTGACCAAACTCTACCCGTGTTATAAGGTGTTTTTAATATAGCGGGGGTTTCATTACGCATGCGGAATTCCTCCGCAAGCGGGGCTACTGCCGGATATCACACTCCGCATACCGCGTGCGTATTCCATGCATTATAATAAATACTTATATGAAAAAGACATTTACGAGGGCTACGCATGCGGAACAATCCCGCATGCGTGATGGAATCCGCTCGATATTAAAACCCAGCAACCCTATGGGTCCATGAAAACATCCCGGTAACTGTCATTCAATGGGCTGCAGTTACTGAGATTGTGAAAAAGAGGCTTTAGGCATAGTAAAAAGTAATCTAGTCTCGCCAAAGAGTGTGTTACTGAACATAAAGTACTGAATGGAGAACATTAACTTTCAACAATAAAGTTGAGCCAGTACCATAAAAATGCCGGTTAGTACTTACTGGCTCAACTTTATTTTCATGTATCCATTAGCTGTCACACAGTAACTGTCATTCATTAAACTGTCAAGCCCCAAGAGGACACCCATGTCCGCACACCTATTGTCTTTCTATTGTGTCTCTAATTACGGTATTCAAAAGGCCAGCTACTGGTCCTGTGAAAAACGGGCATAACGATATAAAATAAAAAAGGACATTAAATTGTATACTCATAAATTTTTATGTAAAAGTTCAAGCTCCAAATTCAAATAAAAATTAAAAATCATAAATTCAAAACTACTCAAGCTAATCTGCCAACCAGCCAGTTGGAGATTCCAATATTAAAATCCATTCTAGAAGCGAGGGGCGGTTACACGGAATTCCAAATTTAAATTGTCCAGTGCATTTGCATAGACACAGCTGTCGCACATTTCCATTTCGACTCGGTTATCTATATGCAGCGGACGGCTTTTGGCAGCCGATAATAGACTCTCTCCATGGCGTTTGAGTTCGAATAGCCCCGATTTTGTTTTGTTTTTTCTCGCCCTGAAATTTAGAGATGAGATCCAGCTATTCGAATTTTAAATTTATTCGGGGTTTTTCGTGATGGAAATTATGAGACGTGAGGTCTGTGAAAAGTCGAATCTGAGTGTGTTTTTTTTTTTTGTTTTAATCCACGAGACTTATTCTTTTAACTATTTTTTCTATTAAAAACACGAATTGTACACTAAAATAACACCATCCCTTTCTGACGTATCCTTTCCGAGTTGGTGTACCACAAATCCCTTAATAATTGAAAAAACTCCATTAATATTTGGTGTATAATTATTTTTTTAGTAAGGAATATTTTGATGCACATTTAAACATATATGCGAAAAATTATCACAATATTTTGTTATATAATCATTTTAAAAACAAATACACATTTAAAATAGCTGTTAAATTACAACACGATAAAATAAATCAATTCAGTAGTTACACGTAAAATTAGCTTTCCAATCAAATACTCAAAGAATAAACATAAAATAATTTTGTTTCCCATATCATGTTAATCCTATCGTCAAATATAAAATTGTACACATTGTACCTTGTATTCCATTTACAACAATAAATAAAAAAGTGAGCGTTACTTTTTTCACGCCATTCTTCACACAGTAACGGTTTGGCCGAAACAATTTATAGTTAGTTAGTAATGTTCTAGATTTTTTTTTGTTGCTATTGGGATTTTGTGTCGATATAGAATATAGCATGTTTGAGTGCAGGATTCAGTAGCGAGGCTTTGATAACAATACCCCGTTTTTTGTTTGAGTGATTAAAAAGAGATTCAGTTTTTATATTTTATGTAGTAATACAACATGGAGGATCAAAGGTATTTGCGTGAGAGAAATGTTTATTTATTTATTTATATATACTTTATTGTACACCAAGATAAAAAGATTATACATTTTTGAGACTTAAATAAAAACATACAATCGGCGGCCTAATCGCTATCTGCGATCTCTTTCAGGCAACCTGGGATAGAAAGAGATTGCCTGGACATAAAGTGGGGTTGCATTTGGTGCGTAACAAAAAAAAAGTTAAACAAATAAGTGAAAAAATAAAGTACATACTTAAAACTAGATAGATACATAAATACATACATACTAAAATATAGGCAAGAAACAAGTGACGACTACAATTGATACAGATAGAAACGAAACATAACTACAAGGACAAGTAATATTCCTTCACAAGCGTTTTGAAAATATGAAGTGATTGCGCGCGTTAATGTTGTGTGATAGTTTCTAATTTTGTTCTCCAAATTATCATTTTTACGCTGCATATATCATGCGCTTATTATGGTGCGGGCCAGCTGCAACATTAACGCTCTTGTCGAATGTTTCAAACGATATATATGAACCATTGTTGCATGGTTCACGTACAGAATAACGTTAATCTTATCTTCTCATATATAAAAATGAATAGCTGTTCGTTAGTCTCACTAAAACTCGATGACGGCTGGACTTGATTTGATTCATTTTGGTCTTGAAATATTCTTAATAGTCCAGGGATGGTTTAATAGGTGAGAAATAAAAGTATTCATTGACTAGTACGAAGTTTACCGGCTCAGCTAGTATTATATATTATTTTAATATTGTCATTGGATGCGCGAATTTGCTTGATGTGGACTGTAGGTTTGAAAAAGCGATCTAAGGTTTGTTAACAATATGCAGATACTGTGCTTGGCGTTCATTAATGGGATAAATGTATTTAGGAAGAAACACTGACCTTTAGACTTCGAAGGTTGCACGTGGCGCCGGCCGGCGATCCTCGACTTCGCACATTTAACCACTGCCAGGTCCTGTTTGCACTACACTGCACTATTGTTGAGTTTTGAATGGTTGGATCACGAAATGGTCAATTTTCTTGTAATTTCGAGCGGGCGGTTTTAGCGGTGCGGTCACATTCCCAATCGATGCACAAACGTCAATGTCAAATCATTTCTAGAGGTCGTGCGGGTGGAAGGGAAACGGATGGTATAGGATTGCTAGGCCAAAAAAAACAAATTACAAAAAACAAAGTCGCGGATCATAGCAAATTGGCGCAACCAGTCATTTTAAATTCAATTATTAATGAAATGCCATTATATGATCCAATGCCGATTCACATAAATAAATAATATTAATTTATTACCCCCATCCAATTTAGCCCATTGTGAAAAAGACGGATGAAAAAAGATTGCATGTAACAGAGATGAGAATGTTGAATTGAATGTTTGATGTGACGAGAATGGATTAAACGAGAATTATATTAGAGAAAGTTTTGAAAGTCGCTTCAATGACTGGAATCATGAAAGGGAATCGCTTATCTCAGTACGGTCATATGAAGAGAAGCGTTTTCATTACACCTGTTCTTGTCACTACAAGTACATTAGGTCCACGTAGACCAAGTACGCAGATCTGGGCGCGTCGGTTGCAAACATTTTAATGGCAACTAGACTTATAGAGCTACACTAGACCCACGCCACGTAAAGCTACGCGACGCGCCGCTTCAAACAATACAGGCGCCACCTAAAAACAGAATTCTATTGGATGTTGATTGGAAATCTGACAAACGACGGCCATGACGTCTTGATATTTGAGTAAACAATTAGAACTGTCATGAAGTGTCTCGGTGTCTATCAATTAGATCTTAGATCTATTTAAAGCCTACTTAGTAGAACCATGAATTAGAGAATTAGAGAATCAGTCATTCATTGAATAGTAAGGTTTGTTTGGAAACTATTGTGATATTAGTACGCGGTATATTATTTCAGTCACACGACTATAAAGGTGAATGTTTGTATTAGTGTGTGAATATGTTTGTTACACCTTCATACTCAAACGCCTGAGCGAATTTATGTGATTTACCATCAGGAAGGATTGAAGTCAAGCACTAAGTGTCTATTTTACGTCCCATTTTCTGCCTAGAGTCACAAACTTTTCTGTCTAGAGCAATCTCCGGCCAAGTTTGGAGTGTGTGTGAAATTTTGATCGTTTTAATCCCGTGGAGGGTCGATCTGGTACATAAAACACTATCGATTAGTAAAGATAAAATTAAAAAATAAAGTACTTTTTTTCTAAAACTCGTTTTAATATACGTATGTACGAAATTAATTTCTTTAAGTAAACAAATCAATGACCTTGTAAGTAGTTTTCGGTTGTTGCGTACTAACTACCTATAGGTCATTGAACTCGCCTAGCTGACGTTTTCTTAAAGAAATTATGTTCATGTCACTATATTGGTTAAGACATAAGATACTTATAATGTCAGGAGTATAGTCTCTTGGAATTGGAAGATTTTACCTTGCTTCGGTTCCTTGTGAAAAGTTTTCAACGTACATTTCTAAGGACAAAGCTACAGAGAGAAGATAGTATCTCATAAATAATACAATTGTGATTGTCTGAGTTTCTAATTGTTTTTTGAATTACTGAAGAGTTTCTCGGAGTTCGGATTTGGGTCAAATTGATGGTAGCAGCATCGTGCGTGTACTATATGAGAGGATACAAATAGAATCTATCTATCTTACGTTTGTTGTTACTGTGTGTGCATGTGAAGTATGAGAACACATTTGTAACTCAATTACCTAAAGACATCTGGACGAATCTGGCGTACAGATGGGCAGATGGGAAAGGGATGAATGGATGATGTATGGGGGATGGAATGCTTTTCATTAGTATACATTAATTAGTTTTCTTGGGATGTGAGTGCTTGTTCAAAGCAGGTACGAATATTAATCTACATACTCGTGGGTATAAATTTGAATTTGGTATGTTGATATTTCTTTTTTTATTTCTTATATCTTTTTTTATTTATATACAGTTTTGGTGGTATACGGAACAGAGAGCAAAGTCCTGCTGATCTGCATTGAAAAGAGAGGATCCTCCGACCAGACGGGTGTTTTGCCTGGTGGTCAACTGCCCGATAGATGAATTCGGGTGGTTGTATCTATTCAAATCGCGCGGACAACTTTAATCGCGCGATGCAGGATAATCGTAGTTCTTTTGTGACGACATAGATGTCGCTACACAGTTTTATATATTGGAGTTACGACCATGTACCGCAAGACGCACCGTTGGATGGACTCCCACAAAGTCGTAAAATAATCTGGTGAGTGTGACCGGTCATTGCGTCGATGTTTTCAATTGAAATGATTATGACGATGAATTTAGGTATAATCTGACCACACAAAATAGTCTAAGACTAAGAAGACAAATACCCGTATTTATAAACAAATGCGAGTAAAAGGAACTACTTAAGTGAGAATTTTTATACTAGAAATATTTTGAATGAAGATTTCAAACATCAAGTAATGACTTAATAAGATTTTACTTATTAACAAGTAATGACTTCTTTGTAAAAACGGGTGTTAGACTATAAAAATTAAGTTACATCGCTAGAGTTATGTAAATTTTGTACAAAATTATGTCCTTTTCTATACATATACCTTGCATTGACTATTAAGACGTAAATCTGTTTTTGAAATTATTTGATAAGCGAAAACAATATTAGATAAATTATGATCTTAGGATTGGCTACAAAGCCAAATTTTCAAATTGAAAACCAATTTTTTTTTTCAGTGTTAACGCTGTATCACTGTCTCCCAAGAGACAAGCCTCAACACAGCGGTTAACCGAGTTTCGTTCAAGTTAAGATTCTTGTTTAACTTTGTTACTGTACACAGATTGTCTGCGGTCAGAATGTAATACACTCAACATTATGAGGTAGGAAGGAAGGTTTTCGATAGTGTGATAATCGATTTGGGCCCATATTATCAATTTTGTGGGCGTGGTGAGGGCGAAATGAGGATAATGGAAGTTACGCGTAATTCAGACTGGAAAAATTTCACTCACGCCCATTGATAAATTATATTGCAATTTAGCTTTTTTTTTTTGATTGCCCGACATTTTGACTATTCATAAGTGCCTGTAAATGGTCTATTTGAAATAAATGAGTTTGATTTGATTTGATTTATTACTCGTATAAGGGAAGATACGTTACGCGCTAACATCGCAATCATAAAACCTGGACTCGAAACTCATACATCTATAATATAATCAGTGTCATCACAGTAGCAAATCACTGTTCACAATAGTCACTGTTAGACAAGGACAGAGATTAAAACTGGCACTGTCGTGCAAGTGAAATAGCGCTAGTCGTCAATGTGTTTGATCGTCACGACCGATGAAAAATCGTGCCATATAGGCACAATTTCAGTGGTCAACGCGCTAGAGGCGAAGCACGCCTAACTTCCACTATGTGTGCATTTTACAGCCTAGATTGATGAAACCGGTTTTAATTGTTCAAGTAAATTTTCTAATTAAAGTATGTATTTAACATTTGTTCAGGCAGTCAAAACCCGGGTTATTTCAAATTCAGCAAATACGGGTAAAATACTAAAATGATTGATAGGTAAGCGCCAGTAAATATGTACGAAATGAAAAGAACATTTACGAGTACTGTCTCAACAAGGTGTAGATCAATTTATTTCTTCTCCAATTGAGGTAGAAACCCTTTGTGATAGAAACTGAGTAAACTTCTCCACGTTTATTATGCGCACAGCCAACGAATAATATACTCTACAATGCGTTCCAAATAAGAATAGAATCGATTTTACGCCATGTTGTGACGTCACAGCTGTCAAATCGAAGAATTGGGTAGGGTGAGCAAAACAATATTTAAAAAAAATAATGTTTATGAATCATGAACAAAAAAATTGATAATCTCTGCGTCACTGTGTGTAGTATCTTAGTAGTGGCAAATGGAAGAAAAAGGCTAACCTAATCTAACCTAATAATGAAAATAAGAACGAAAATAGTTCTTTTTTACTTTTAATTATGACTTGAATATTAGGCTAATTTGATTAAACAATAACGTTTTAACTTCACCTAGATTTAAAGCTAAGAACCAGTAATACAAAGCAAAAAAAAACCGTTATTAATACGAAAATAAGTTTTCTTTGCCAACCGTACTTTAAATCAACATTTGACAGATCACGGGCTTTTCCTATTCTTATGAAGGAATGCGTAGTAAGTACTGTGTTTTTTACTACTTATTTTTATAACCAATCTCCTAAACAAAAGTCTTTAGGAATATTTTGGTCCAAAATATGCCTGAAGGTTTTTGACGATGAATCGTAGACCACCTCAATAGTTTATGATCAGAAGAGATCGAAGTCAGGAGTAAGCTCATCAAACAGCCTAGTGTTTTTGAGGAATCTTCCAGTTCTGCATACTGCTGAAAACCAGTTTCTCAAATGGAGCGAATGCGTATCTGAGCCCCACAACCCAGTAATAAGATAACACAATTCCCTTTGGTAAGACTGATGTCAGACTTTCTAGCTGATTCTATAAAGATTGTCAAAAATCTACAAATGCCAGCTGGGACAGCACATGGAGTGACTTTGATTTGTAAGAGTCGGTTACACACCCAAGCTCGAAAACCACGACAATTAGTGCGGTTATTATTATTTAGTCAAGAGTTCCTAAGGGTTTTTTTAAGATGAGAAATCATCCAATGACTAACGGGGTGGGAGAGCGTATCAAAGTTTTGCTTACTTAAACCACTCCTGTGTTTGTCAGTTTACGTTTGCGTTCTAAGACCACGGGTTTTTTTTTCGGAAAATCTCATTAGCTCTGGCGGGTATTGGTCTTGCCGAGCTCCTACGGTTTGCTGACAGCTCTTTAAGAAGCGCATGGGACACTACGAGTTGTAGACGACTTGAGTTTGGTCCGGCCGATTACCGGCCAAGAGTTTCTAAAAGTGAGGACCAAAAAAATCCCCCTTTTAAAATGCCTCCTCCGAATAATTCTACATCAGAGCTCATCGCGTGTCTCACTGCCTCCCAGTTCCTTTACAAGATTAGGACTGAAATGAGCAACTTTCAAGTGAATTATCTTCACAAGGTCATATTGTGGCTCTTTTTAAAACTCCAAGCCACTGGGATTAAAGACTTTAGCGTGATTGATTAAATCATGATGAGAAGTGTTGGCTGAAAATTGTGGAGGAGTTTTTAAAGGAATAGTATTTTATAAATATTACTTTGTATGTAAACAGAGGTTTTATGTATATTGAAATTTTATCAGCGATTACGATTATCAAACGGAGCGATTACGTAGGATTTCAAAAGCGCAAATTGCATTTGCGGACTTGCGGACTTTGTACCCTGCCTGACTGTAATTTTAATTAGAACCTCCTTCTGATAGTTATTTTTTTCGAGTGTGTATGTGTGTATGTTTCTTTGGCACGCCCTAGTCTAAATAGATTACTGCATTTTATTATTATTTTATTTATGTCAAGTTGTTCACTCATAGAAGGGTTAGTAACAATATTTACTTAAAACTATGTTAGTAACTATAAAATACTAATACCATTCCATTTATACAAAAATAAATTAAATTAAATCAATCAGATATACAAATACATAATTAGGACATACTCAAATAATAAAATCAATTAAAATAATATAATAAAATCAATTAAAATCAAATAACAAAATCAAATCAAATAAAATACAATAAAATTGGGTCACTATTTACTTCCCTGTTAAAATGCACATCCATTTGTTTTGGAAAGGGCAGTCCAGCCTAGCGGCAATCATTTGCAGGATGCCATTACTACTGCCCCACAGGCGCTGTCGCAGAGACGCAACTCTTTTTCGAATGACTGCATGGAAGCCGTCCGTATGCGCCTCAGCAAACATGCCAGACGCGCTACAAAAACGAGGCAATCGCAATAGCATCCTAAATATATTATTATATTGGATGCGCAACGTACTGGCAGCCCGGCAAGAGTAGTTTACCCACAGGCTGCTTGTGTAAAGCGACTGGCAATAAGCCTTGAACAATGTGACTTTTACATCACGTGAACATGGAGCAAACCTACGAGCAATCATGTTCCCCCGGACTGCCAATGCCCTGCGCTCCCTCTCTACGTCTGCATCATCTTTTAGGTCTTCTGTCACAATATGCCCCAGATACGTGAACCTGCTAACAACCCGCAAAGCCTCACCATTAAGCTTAATAGGCGGAGCATGGGCTGGCTTATAATTATTGGACTTAAATATAAGTACCTCACTCTTCTTTGAATTATACCTTTAATCTAATAACAGCTATCATTAGATTGGTTTTAGTTTTGAAAATGAAATTGACTACATCAATATTATAAAAAAATAAGATAGTGGTTTTTTAGCACCAAATTCCCATAAATTATGTCACGAAAGATGTAATCGGCACAGACTTCGCCCGCGTGAAACTAGTAAATTATTAAAAAAAAGTGCTTCTGGGATAAAAGTAAGTATTCTATATTATGTTATTCTAGGACATGGTCTTCCATTGTGTCAAATTTATTCAAAATTCGTTCAGCTGTTCAAAAGTGAAGAAGTTACAAACATACAAATATAATTATACTCATAAACTTTTGCCGTCATAATGTTAGCGTGATACGCCATTTACGTTATCAAACTAAACATTTTTAAAAATAAATTAAAGTTTAAAATAGATTAAGGATTTATAACAAGTTTTAAAAAGACTTTTATTAAGTGTGACACTAAATCCCGCAGGGTCTCCTAGACCCGTGTCGCAGAATCCAGTCTTTCTCGGCAGTTAATAAGATTTAAAAAAGGTTAAGTAAAAAACACGACCCTCTTTCTAGCACAGTCGGGTAAAATGCACAACAGTTTCAGCATCAATTATCACAATACGGTAATAAAATGTATTTATTTTATGATGAGCAAAAATGTATCATTTGATGACGATTGTTTTAATAGTTAATTGATAAAAGGATTTCTGTTTTAGCGTAATTAAACCCAATCCTTTCTGAATATATAAACCTTCAAAATCCTTGATGAAAAAAGTGTGGTACGCAATTAGAGCCGGATTCGTGGAAGCACCCTGTTACCTCGTAATCAGGGCAATGGGTTAACCCCCTATTAGGCACATAGCGCTTTTTTGGTCTGTAACCTCGCCCCGTGCATCAGAGTCGTTACTTTTTAAACTAAATGGATAATACTGGTTTTTCAGTCACACCTATATAAAAGTAAACTTCTATTTGAGACACATCATTTTACATACGGCCGTGAGGATTTTCTGAAAAGGAAACATTTATGCATGTTTTAGGTTACGATGGAATTGGCATATATGTATAAAAATTCCTTAATTATTTATGAAAAAAAAAATCGCTCGAATTAATTTCATACACCCGTGTGTACAGTACGATTAACGATTTTCAAGGTCATTCAAGTCAACGTGTGAACAATCGGCGCTTAATATTCAAAACACAAAACTTGGATTTTTAAATCAAACCTAACTTAAAAAGTTAATTTCATTTGATGCTATCTTTCTTTGCACTAACTAAGAAAAAAAGATTATAGAGTTATAGAGTACATAAATAAAGATACGTGGCTCGCTAATAATTACCAGTACCTCTACCATGAGTTTTAAGCAATAGTATTCGTCGCTACTCGATATCGACGCCGTAAATATTTTGTATGGCAAATTTTGCAGCGCCTCTAGCGGTCACTTGCAGAACCAAAATTTGCCATACAAAATATTTACGGCGTCGATATCGAGTAGCGACGAATAATATTGCTTAAAACTCATGGTAGAGGTACTGACTTATGCGATAAAGCACGCGTTGGAACACGTTGCTCAGTGTTCGATAGTTTACTTTGGTATGAGTATGAAAGAAGGAGTCAAGCACTTATATTTTGAATATTATTTTCTGTTTAGACATCGTCAGGAAGCAACCAAGTCCGATCTTTAGGTAAAACTGAATTCTATAAGTGATAATGTTTCATTATTTTGACTGGCCTGTTGGTCTAGTAGTTAGTGGCCCTGACTACTATGCCGGAGGTCGTCGGTTCGATTCCTACCCAGTTTGTGTGGTGAGCAGGATCGTTTTTTCTGTGTCTGGGTGTAATTTATCTATAATATGTACATATGTATTTAGAAATATATAAGTATGTTAATCAGTTGTCTAGTACCCATAACACAAGCTCTGCTTAGCTTGGGATTAGACAGCGTTGTGTGTGGTAGTTGTGGAATATTTTATATTATATTATATTATGGAATGAAATTATAAGTCGATTTTTTTCAGAAAGAACAACGTAAGCAATAATTTGAGTTTTTTTTTCCAGAAATTGGTTTTTCCTTTCATCTTCATCAAGCGGGTCCACCACACCACACGGACCAAGATTGGTGGATTATTCAAAAGAATTACTTCGAAAAAACATTCCCTCTCGCTCCACTTAGTGCGAGAGAATTGAACTGATATTTTCAACTCAAAAAAAAAAAAAATACGAAGCTGTTGACAATCATTTTGTCTAAAGTTAAGTAGATGGCGAAGTAAATCGTAGGGGTCCAGCAGGGTTGATGCCTGCTAAGACCAGAAGAATTTTCTGAAATGGAAACCCGAGGTCCAAGAACGCAAAGGGCAACTGAAGAACACAAGTCTGACATGGCCTATGGCGCTTTACCCTAGAGCGAGTCATTGGATGACCTCAAAAAAAAAGCAAGTTAGGCCAACGACCGCGACCTTTAAAAACGAGCGAGACAGATTTGTAACACACTAACAAACTCAGTGAAAATACAATCCTTTTTTATCAAAAAACTAACTTTACAAAATAAAATATTTCAAAATCTAGTCACGTTCACAATTCAATTCTTAATTACGTGTTCAATCAAGTTGAAAACAGCAAAAAAAAAAACACAATCCTTTTCAAGTACTGAATTCAATCCTTTCAGAAGCTCCAAAATCCAAATTGATTTTAAACTATTGAATTATAATCCGATGTTCATTCGATTATTCATTTGTCTGTATCGAGTCACTGATCAAAGAGATACCAATTAGGGATCGTAAATGATAATCCGCGGATTAATATAATATTATTCATATAGAATAGATTCCTTTGATGTACATTGTGTGTGTAACATAACGATTTCAAACGTTTAAATGATTTGTTTGTTAGAGATTTTGCCGTGAATTTTAGGCATGATTTGTGTGGATACTGAATAATAATTGAAATGGCTGCTTTTAGTTGTAAAATAAATATGTTTAAAAAGGTTGGGCTGATTGGTTTCATGAAACAAAGCTATTATGACGTACAGGGTGGCGCCAACAATACAACAATAGATTAAACTATGTATACCTCATGATGTTCCTAACAAGTCTGTATAGCAGAAAATATTCGAATAAATCTCGTAGTTCAGTCACAGGACATTATAGCATAATAACAGAACATTATTTATTATTTTCAGCAGTTTCTACATGATGTATTGAAGTTCACGATTACTAAAAAAACTTCTTTGCCAACTGAGAAAAAAATCATTTATCAATATTATGTTCTTTATTGTAAGGGTTTTGAAACTCAAAAGTAAAGAACGGAATCCTTATAGGATCGCTTTGTTGACCGCCTGTTTGTCTATCAGAATCCATAAAGGGTTTTGATAGACAGACAATCGGACAAGCGGACTCAGGAATGCATGGAGAAATCAAGTTGAAATTAAAACCAAATTCTCAAGTCTGTGATCCCTTGAAGCTGTGACAAAATCAAACTTCTGAGTTAAAGAAAAAAAAAAGAGATGGCCACTTAAGTCGCAAAAAACGTATATTTCAACACTATCAAGGGAATCAAATTTCATAGGGTACTTCCCATTGACCTGAGATGGCTGAAAAAAGACTGCATGTAGCGGAGATGAGAATGTTGAGATGGATGTGTGGTGTGACGAGAATGGATAAAGTGAGAAATGAGTATATTAGAGGAAGTTTGAAAGTGGCGCCAGTGACTGAGAAGTTGAAAGGAAATCGTTTGTCTTGGTATGGTCATGTGAAGAGGAGGGATGAAACACATGTTACTAAAAGAGTTCTGAGTTTGCAAGTAGATGGATGAAGAGGAAGAGGGAGGCCGAAGAAGAGATGGATGGATTGTGTGAGGAGTGATATGAAAGAAAAGGAAGTTAGTGATAGTGTGACGGCTGACAGGATAGAGTGGAAGAAAAAAACGTGTTGCGCCGACCCCAAGTAATATGGGACAAGGGCAGGAAGAAGAAGAAGACTTCCCATTGACCTGGAATCCTGAAATTTGGTATGGAGTAATTTTCCATAGCACATGAAGACATGGAAAAAAAATGTGAAAACTGTAAATTTGTACTCACGTCACAATAAAAATCTTTTTCTACGATTCGGAAAAATCTTCGTACCTCAATTCGGGAATTGAACTATTTCCATAGGTTTAGTTTGTAAGGGAATCTCAGTGCGCGAGGCTGACTCGCTGGATTTTTTTTTACAATTTTATGCTATTTAGTTTATTTAAAAAACAAAATATATTTTGATTTTAGAGTTTTTTGGTAGAATAATATTTATATGGACTATTATTATAAGTGCTTTAATTTACTGTCGTATTGTCGGTGCCAAGTTATATATTTATATAAAAAATAAATAGATCTTTTTTTCTATGTCAGGATTCTGTTACAAATTATTTAATTGTATGTTTTCTTTCTTTATTATTTTATTAGTACCTATTCAGTAAAATTTACACATACCCAATGAACAACAAATCATTGAGAAATAAAATAAAGAGTAAAAGATGATACCCAATAAACAAAAAACGATAGTAAAACTTTTAGTTCCACAGGAGTTCTCCAAAAAACAACTACTTAATTCAATATCTCCCACCAACCAAATATTTAAAATAATGACTTGCTACTTTTTACATAACGCCATCCTTCTTCGCAAGCAACCTCGAAGATAACACCGTGCTCCAGAATTAATTAGTTAACTAAAAACTTCACTCGTTACTTAACCCATAAAATAAATACAGAAGGTTGATTCCATATAGTGAACGAAAACACTCACACACACACACACACACTTGACTGTATATCACATAGCGCTAGCGTCGCAGCGGAAACACTAGAGGTACTATAATGTTGAACTGTTTATCTACGTAAACACTGTTAAATTTTGGTCATTTTAATCCCGTGGAGGGTCGCTTCGGCACATGAAACACTATTGATTTATAAAGATAAAATTTAAAAAAAGTACTTTTTTTCTAAAACTCGAATTAATATACGCATGTACGAGATTAATTTCTTTAAGTAAACGAGTCAATGACCTTGTAGGGAGTTGTCGGTCATTACTACCTACAGTTCATTGATCTCGATCAGCTGACGTTTACTTAAAGAACTAATTTCGTAAATGCGTAAACTAAATCGAGTTTTAAAAAAAAATTACTATATTTTTCATTTTTATTGAAAAATAAATTGATAGGGTTTCATGTACTGAATCGACCCTCCGCGGGATTAAAACGACCAAAATTGAACGGTGTATAATGACACATACAGGTAGGGGTATACAGGTAGGGACGAAATAAAAAAACCGTATACTATGAAATCGTATATTTTTAATGTTTTTGTTGCTGGCTCTAACCAAATTGCTGTAACAAAACGATATCTAGATCTAACTTATTCCCAACGCCATCTATCGAACGAAGGGTCAACGATAACAAAACTTTGATTTCGATTCTTTTTTGTTTTTTTTTACTCTGACGGTCAAAAACGCACACAAACAAATGCCGGTCGCTATACTTGATTCGCATTAAGATTACACATTCAAACCAACCTTTTACTGCCCGTTTGATCGATTGTGACTTCTATTACAAAGCCCTAAGAAAGGCATTAAAAGCAAAAGTGGTTACAACACCAACTATTTACAGAGTAGGTATGAACACTAGGCACTCGTAATACGTGAAACGTGTCTATGTGTGCGTCTGTTTTCGCGGGTTGTATGGAGTCAACCTTCTATATTTATCTATCTTGTTTTTAACTGGAGTAGTCCCAGCAGTTTGGGTAGTAAACAAGATTTAAATTTAAATGGAGGACAGTTTGTGGTAGATACTGAGTTTTATTTTGTTTTTAGTTGAAGGGAACAGTTTTGATAAGTTCTTGAGTTATTTTTGAAAGCTTTTTGAAAGAGATGCTGCTAAAGTCTATACACTTAAAGCCGCCATTAGAACGATGTTGATGGTAATTTGCGTCCTTATGAACTCGCTGACTGACCTGGCGAGCGTGAGTTTGCGAATCCGCGGATATGGGTTCGCAAACTCACTCAGGCCGACTCCGCTCCGCCCTGCATTCCTCGTTCACTGCCATCGGAGCTGTAGACAGCTTTATTTTATAGGAGACTTGAGGCTCTCACCATAGAAAATATTGATCAACACAGAAAGATATTAAAAAGAAGCAGGGTAGTCAAATCAGTTTTTGAATATATGTTTTGGATTTATTTTTTTTCAATTTAAAAGAGCGTGTAAATGGTTTATTTGAAGTAAATGCTTTGCTTACAGATTCTTGAATTGCAAATAACTTTAGATTATGACGAAAAAAAAAAACTTAGAAAGGAGGATACAAATCCTGGGGCCATCTTCCAAAATAGCGTGTGTTACATCGTTAGATGTGGAACTTGGTGTCATAGTGCCTTTTATTCAACTCAAAATTCCCTATCCAAAAATAAACACATATAGCTATTAAAAGGTAGGCCAGATTTCATAGAAACCCTGAGCATCATTCTTTACCAGTTTTTTTTTTTCATAAATATTATTCAAGCTTGCAATTTTGTTGGGATAACATCTACCAAATTCTAACTTGTTTGCTGGCAAAAAAGGCGCCAGATTTTTTGCCTTGTTTTAATCAAATTTTCGCATATTATGTTAGGCAACCCTCTATCAGAACAACAAATATGAAACTTCTAGTATGAAAATACCTACACGTGTAACACGTGTATACCTTTTAGAAGATAAACCCCCCAACCGATAAATGAAGGATAAGTCTTTAATCTTGTGAGTTACACAAACAGCTATTGATAATATATTATTATGGCCGCTTTTCAATTCACGCTGAAATTTTAGACTGGCTCGTTGGTGTAGTGGTTGGTGGTTCAACTGCTATACCATAAGACGTGGTTTCGATTCCTACTTAAGACAAATGTTTGTGTGATGAGCACATAAATAACGTTCATTTGTTCTGTCTGGGTGTAATTTATCTATAATATGTATGTATTGAGCATGTGGTGGCCGAGTGGTAACGGCCCCGACTTATGAGTTGTAGGTCGCGGGTTCAAACCCAGCCAGGCGCATTACTTTGTGTATTTCATTTCATCACCACTGCTCTCAAAACGGTGAAGGAAAACATCGTGAGGAAACCGGCATGTCCTAGAACCAAAAATTCGAAGACATGTGACATTCGCCAAGCTGCACTGGGCCCGCGTGGTTGATTACGGCCCATTCCCTCTCTTAGAGAGGAGGCCTGTGTCCCAGCAGTGGGAACATTAAAAAGGCTGATGATGATGATGATGTATGTATTTAAAAATATATTTAAAGTATATAATAATAATAATAATAGTTTTTTATTAATCCAAGCATTACACACAGACACAATTCAAAACAAGGTAGAAAGATACAATACGCAAAGTTTGTGAACAGAGAATTTTAGTCTATGCATACAATAAAATTATGAACCCTGTCTCATAAACTAGGAGACCTGTATCTTAAGAGACAGTGATTCGGCCATTTATAAATTAAATCAAGATGTAAAGTTACAAAGTGAAGTGAATGTGTGTCGATACAAAAATTTGGAATCGTAAGAGTGTAATGGTGTGTGTGTATAGTGTAAGTGTATGTGGTGGTTGTAGTTATGTTGTAAGAAAAATATGTCAAGCGATGTTAGAAACTAAAGACTCTGTTTTATTATAGTCCAGCTCTAAGAGCCAGCCAGAAGTTTTAGATTTGACATTAAATTTATTAAGATTTATTATGTTAAGTTCTTTCTGTATTTTGCTATAAACTTGATGGCTTAAGGCATAATATTGATGTCTAGCAAATATAGTTTTGCATTTTACACTTGGGGGAATATAAGTACGTTTCCCTGGATCGGAAGGAGGTAAGCGGGCATGTGTTCTCAGGACTGATTGGAGAATATAGAGCTGCCGGACGGTTAGCACTTTGCAATCGACGTAAAGTTGCGCAGTGGGGTATCGGTAAGGTTTCCTTAACATAACTTTAAGCACAGCCCTTTGAGACCTTTCTGCTCTTAGAAGATAAGTCTTCGCTGCTCCACCCCATACCGTGATGCAGTATCCAATAATCGATTGGCATAATGTAAAATACACCATTCTGAGAATGTCAATGGAGGCGGACTCTCGAAGAGATTTAAAGATGTGAATAAGACGAAGAGTTGTTCGAGTAGTAACAATATCGATTTGTTTATTCCATTTCAGCCCATTGTCTATATGCACACCTAAGTATTTGACACTTTCAGCTCTGGCGATGGAAGGGCATGAGCACGACATTAACCGATTCTGACATGTGTGAGCAGTTATCGTGAAATCGCTTGAAGGTTTAGTGTTGCACCGTATTGCAAAGGGAAGGTAGTAGGTTTTTTTTATGTTCAAAGTCAGCAAGTTAAGGTTAAGCCAGTTCATTATGGAAGACACTGCAAATTCCGCCTTTCGTTTAACATCTTCCCATAGTATGTTATGTAGTTTAATTTATAAACTACATAACATACTTATATATTTCTGTATTCTCTTATTTAAATAGTTTAGTATCCATAGCACAAGCTCTGTTTAGTTTGGGACTAGATATTGTTGTGTGAAAGTTGTGGTATATATTATTATTATTCTCTTTATTCCACTTACGAACAACTTATCAATTATATTTTTAAATATTTCTTAAAAAAAAAAATACAATAAATTTTTATTTTTTATTGAAATTAATTTAGAGGTGATAGTTTCAAAAACTATCCAAAACCACATTTCAACTCTTCAAAAAAGTGGATACATTTTTTTCAACAGCATAAATGTCGTTAATATAAAATAATGGTAAAAAAGGTGTAATCCCGGCTACTGTAGGTGCAGGTTTGCTAACACCGAGCAAAAGGTAACTCACCGTTCGGCCGTCTGGTTACCGGCCACCGTCCAGACCGAACCCAAGTTGTTGTGGACCTCAGAAAGATGTCAGTGAATCTGACAGCAGGGCCGATGCTTGCGTGGTTTTTTTTATTATGGATAGGCCCGCTATTGACCACTTTCTCACGTGAAGGTAAGCAAAGAAGTGGTCGACGATAGAGCACGCTTGCCTAAACCTTATTCACTCTTGCCTTCAAGACCCCCTACTGGGGCCAAAGATTAGGTGAAAGTGAACCCCGGGGCCCTGGAACAAAGGCAATGAAGGAACCGGGTAGGTTTCTAGTCAGTAAGAGTCTGACACTATCTCCCGCCCTGCCCAAGGGTTTGATTTGTTATTGAATGATTTTACCTATCATAAAGAAAGACCTCTATGTTTTAGCTATCAAGAAACAGACTATGGCAGGGAATTCCACTGATCCTGAAATGCAAACGACAACTGAAGGACACAGTTGTGATTTTAATCTTTATAAGTCTGGCACGCCCTCTCACTGAACAAGCTGGAGTCATACTGGCAAGAGTGGTTATGTAGTTGGATGACTTACTACCTCAAAAAATCTAGGTAGGTCAACAACCGCGTCTTTGAAAAGGTGAACCAGACAGGTGTGTAAAACACTTATATATTCAGTAAAGTTAATGATCTAACCACATTAATTTATTAGTGGTACTATCTAAGAGAATCATATATGCAAATCTGAATTAGTTAATTAACTAAATGTATTATGTCTATTGTTCATGTAAATTTATCAGATATGACTTGTCTTAGATGAACATTCAAGCTTTAGCAACAAGAGGCTCTTGAATTGATTAGTGGTAATTAGACTAATTATAATTAGTCATGGAGACAAATCTAATGGAGCAAGCATCTGTACGTTTTTAACTGACTTCGAAATTTTGTTTTGTTTGAAATATTATACTCCCGAGTTGGTCCCATAAAGATATGGTTTTGATCTGATGACGAACTTCGAAGATATAGAACGAAACTCTTCAAAAAATCATAGCAGAAATGTTGTTTTTCTATATATTTTCACCGATATTTCAGTAAATTTTGGACCGATTATGAAAATTTTTGTTTTGTTTGAAAGATTACACTCCCGAGTTGGTCCCATAAAAATATTGTTTGGATCTGATGATGAACTTCGAAGATATAGAACGGAACTCTTCAAAAAATCATAGCAGAACTGTTGTAACAAGTAAAATTGCTTTGTTTATACAAGTAGTCTGTGACACTGAAAACCGAAGGGGAGGGGATAACTGATCTGATGATGAAACCGGAAGGTAGGTACTGGAATTCTGTAATAAATCAGTGTATCCTAGCCGTGTTTGGTATTATTAGAATTGTCATGATTATTTGATGATGGAAACGAATGACGGAAGGTATCTATTTAAGTTTAGCTGAGACTCCTCAGCTACTACAAACTAAAAAGTATGAAATACAAACTTTTTATAAAAAAAAAGGAAGGTTCGACCCCGATATGAAAGGCAGATAAAGAACAGGAGTGGATTTTTAGTCAGTAAAAGTTTGACACTATCTCTCGCCCCGCCCAAGGGCGCGGAGATGTTCTTGGATGATTTCGAAATTTCAAGTAAAAAAAAACCTATCATATAGTTTTTCATTCCTGATAAATTAAACTTTGGAATACAAACAATGACACGTTATCATACTTAAATCATACACGCACGCCGGCTCTGAGTGCTGCGCACCTGACCTTTCCGAATTAACATCGAGTTGTTCATTATTTTTGGGTAACTTTCAAAATTAACAGAGTACTTTTGACCTATACGCCGTTAAATATTTGTCGTTTTAATCCCGCAGAGGGTCGATTCGGTACATGAAACCCTATCGATTTGTAAAGATAAAAAGTAAAGTACTTTTTTTTTTAACTCGTATTAATTTACGCATGTACGAAATTGATATCTTTAAGTAAACGTCAGCTGATCGAGGCCAATGAACTGTAGGTAGTTAGTACGCAAAGACCGACAACTCCCTACAAGGTCATTGACTCGTTTGCTTAAAGAAATTAATTTCGTACACGCGCATATTAATTCGAATTTTAGAAAAAAAATACTTTTTTTTAATTTTATCTTTATAAATAGATAGTCTTTCATGTCCTGAATCGATCCTCCACGGGATATTACATTAAAAACCATTAAGTGCGAATTAGACTTGCGTACTGAGGATTGCGTCCATTTTTAAGCTTATGAAGGAAAAATTGGCCAGATGCGAGTTAGACTAGCGTTCTCAGGGTTATGTACAAAGTCATCTATGTAAATAGTTCGATTCTCGAAGCGATTAGAAGGTTTTTTCAGAATCGCAAAAAAATAAGTTAAGTTTGCAATTTATAAGGGAATAAATGAACTATTTCGTGATTTGACCACCAATTTTAAGTTTTAAGGCTTATTCCTTTACTTGTATTATGAGACTTTACTTTAGCCAAATAGGATTCTTCATCAACGGGCCCCATCCTTATAGGATTTGATTTCCTTACGAGGGTCAAAATACGTGCATGAACGGTACATACGGCTTCATCTTTAGAATAAGTTGACTTAAATGTTTGAATTTTTTTAGTGCTTTAAGAAATAGCAAACTTGAATATTTGATATTAATTTCTGATTAATACCTTAACTCGTTCCTGAGAAAAAGGCTCTAAACAGACGGACAAAAGGACAGATAGACAGGCTTTGTTTATACCAACCAAGGTTATGGAACTCTAATAATATAACAATATTGTAAAAATTACGATATAAGTATTATAAATTATGATATATGTATTAAAATTACGGTATACGGATTTTTTTAATTTGTTTGCGCTACATGCTTCTTGCTTTTGAAAGTCTTCATGATTTTCAAAGTCAAGAGGAATTCCCTTATAGCTGTATTGATTCCATTGTTAGCATTTAAATTCATGAACTGAACGTAAATATTCTCTGTTATCTCCACGTGTTCCTGAGATATGCTAGCAAAGGAGGAGGCCGACCGCATCAGGCAGAGGCAACGGGGCGCTCGCCCCAGCCGTCGCCGGGATTCCGATCCCGATTTCCGGCCACCGTAGGCGCGGGCTTGCGGACGGCGTGCAGTGGGTAGCACGCTGTCCGATCGTCCGGTAACATACCGGACCGAGCCCAAGTCGTCGACGGCGCGTTCTGTTCCCGCGCGCCTCAAGGAGCTGTCAGCAAACCGTAGAGGCCCAGCCTGCAAGCTGCAGGCAAGCAGGGTCGAAGCCTGCTGGGTTTAAGGGCCGTTTTCTGAGAGGAAGGCTCAGCCCCGGCATGATAGGCAACGATGGAACGGGGTAGGTTTTTAGTCAGTAAGAGTCTGACACTACTTCCCGCTCCACCCAAGGGCGGGACTTGTCATTGGATGATTTTACCTACCATAAAAAAAAAAAAAAAAAATGAACAGCAAAATGATCTGATAAGGTTTTTGTTTATTGCCAACTGAGATACGGAAACCTAGAAAGGAACATACAAAACATAAAGTAAACAACAATATTTGTATTCCGAGATTATTCTCTGAAAATAAAAAATAGACCATTATAATTTCGTACGTAATTATGACTAGCTATTGCCCACGACTTTGTCTGCGCAGGATTAGTACTTCTTTCTTAAAGGTTCAAGGTTACTTGTCATCTATCATATATTTCGGACAATTCACAAAACATCTTTATAAATTATAGCCTATGCGTTATTTTAATGCATAAGGTATATTATTGTAAAGTTTTATTAAAATCTATTTAGTAGTTTTTGCGTGAGAAAGCTTTAATAACGGCACGAAAGTTGAACTATGACCTTAAATGCTCAACAGATTTCGGGTCTCAATCAAAGTGCTGCTACGCGGAGGGCTGCGTGTAACCATAGCAACGATCGCCATTTTAATCCAACGTATTTGCCGCATACAATAACAGACATAGGTACATACAAACTGCCTGTTTGTAATATATGTAGGATGGTTTCTGAAAATCAGTACAGCATTTTACAAAGTTATTCTTCGAAATAATTTCACGTAAACAAGCTACGGTGTATTAATTAAATGAAAACCTTTTGTAGTACCTACGTATGGAATATTATTTTGAGGGAAAGAACAAATATAATTAATGCTTACCTCAATTTACAAACCCAACCAATGCTTGCAAACCATGCGAAATTGAGATGAGTGTTACCTAATTTTTGTTTATGTTTTTAAATTGAGAACAATCATCATTGTTACCGGAAGAAAAGAGTTTTCAGAATGGCTTGTCAATTTGTGAATTAATTTTCTAATAATAATATGTTTCACACATTAATAAAATGGTGGTTTTTAAATGTACTAGGGTAACAGAAATGAACAGAAAATAGACGATTATGAACAATCTGGTCACAAAGCTTACAATCAATATTAAGTGAGAAAATGAAAACATCTTCCTTTTAATTATTATTCACTTTAGTAAGGTATTGTGACTAATTTAGTAAAGCCACTTTTAGAAGCTAAAAGTAGCTGTATTCAAAGCTTTGTATTTGTAATTAATATTCTACCACTGCTCATTGCTGACAGTTGATGTCATGTAAAATGGTTTTTTAAATGTCAACAATTTAGGTTGACTTTACAGCGCAATGGAACGCCAACAGTGTTCCTACAAAATAGCCCATTGTCCTTTGTTAACTTTTAGCCCCTGGGCAAAGTACGTAACATAGCATACCTACTTCATGATTTCTTTCTTTCCTTTTAAACCCGCTAAAAATCGACCGCCCAGTAACCGCCCGAACCGAGCCCAAGTCGTCGGCGGCTCGTATTGTTCCACGCGCATATCGTCCCCGTAGAGCGAAAAGTCATTAAGTCGAAAAATCATGTTTTGAGTTGTAGTAGTTAGTTTAGTTGTAAAGTTTTTACTTTAAAATTCATTATCTCAAAACATGATTTTTCGACTTAATGACTTTTCGCTCTACGGGGACGATATCAAGGAGTTGTCAGCAAACCGTAGTGGCCCAGCAGGGTCGAAGCCTACAAGGGCAAAGGGTCTGCTTCTGAAAGGAAGGCTCGAACGGGGTGGGTTTTTTAATCAGTAAATATCTGACCTTATTTCTCGCTCCGCCCAAGGGCTGAAGATGTCATTGGATGAATTTCCCCACCAAAAAAAAATATCTCTAAATTAGAAATTATCCGATGCCTACACCGTTAAATTTTGGTCGTTTTAATCCCGCGGAGGGTCGATTCGGCACATGAAACACTATCGATTTGTATAGATAAAAATGAAAAATAAACTACTTTTTTATAAACTTGAATTAATTTACGCATGTACGAAATTAATTTCTTCAAGTATACGTCAGCTGAGCGAGGCCAATGAACTGTTGGTAGTTAGTACGCAACGTTTGACAACTACCTACAAGGTCATTGACTTGTTTACTTAAATTAATTTCGTACATTTTGTTTTTTAATTTTATCTTTACAAATCTCCCAAAATTTGACTTTGTATATACATATCTAGATTTTTCCATTGAACGGCTAAAAATAAAAGTCAGCCTCGTGTCAAAATTCATCGCAGCTACCGCTAATATTAAATGGCGGTCGCGGAAAGTTGACCTGGATAATTTGCAGAGCAATTAGTGTTAGCAACAATTTTGTGAACGACCAAAGTACGCGTTGAAAATAAGCATGTGGTTTTAGGTGCTTATTTTTTAATTTGTGTGTATTTTAGTGCTAATGTGAATACATCAGTAATTATCTGATTAAGACCGTTAAAGCAGACTTCTCTTACTCGTATGATTGACTGTACTACGTATGTACTCTTAGAGTTCAGTTCAACAACGCCTTTGGGGTTCTGGATTTCTTTTTATGCATTGACTTATTTTATTAATTGGATTTGAATATTATACTAACGTAGTTTTAAGTTTCAGTCATTAAAATAATATGGACATTGAAATAAGTCTGAAATAAATGAATTTTATTTTTTATAAAAAGTATCCAATATGGTATTACAAGACATAGTCTAAATTTGTGCCAAATTTGTTCAGCAATTCGCGCAAACACACATTAGTGTGGTTTATATCAGGCCTTTGAGGTATTGAGCCTATGGAAGGTGGATACAGGGCCGAAGCGAACTTGCAGAGGCATCTTAACCTTCCATGAAACGTGAATATTATGGTACATAAGTACTGCGATATTACAGAAAATAAAAAACACAAACCGCCTCATTCCAAACGCGATCTAAAATAGTTCCGGGACTATTACTAGTTTTAATTGGTATTAAACATAATAATAGTCCCAGAAATACATTGAGTTCGCATTTAATTGGTATTAAATTTATTAACAATCCCGAAAACTACATTTAGATAGCGTTTAATCGGGATTAAACCTAGTAATAGGTAGTCCCGGAACTATTTCGATAAGAATTCAATAAATACCGTCGAATAAATAGGGCCGAAGCCTACTGGGGCCAAGGGTTAGGTGAAAATGAACCCCGGGGCCCTGGATCGAAGGCAAGGAATGGAACAGGATAGGTTTTTAGTCAGTAAGAGTCTGACATTGTCTCCCGCCCCACCCAAGGGCGGGATTTGTCATTTGATGATTTTACTTACCATAAAAAAACTCCATATCGAAAAAAGAGTCACATACCTTTAATATAAAGCTAATTTAAACTTAAAAACCCGTTCAAAGAAACGACAATTTTATAGGTAAATACCTTTTATACTTTGTTCTTGAATTACATAGACTAGACATATTTGTGTTGGGCTGCTGTGATACCGCGATGTAAGATATATAATATCAGTTTATTCAATAAACTTGAGTCACAAACATAATATTACTCTGTTAATTTAAGTCGAGGATAGGTTAGGGTTACCATGTTTTGTGAGAAAAAAAGCCAGGCCTTCTTCACATAAAGATCTATACATCGATAAATTTTGGTCGTTTTAATCCCGCCGAGGGTCGATTCGGTACATGAAACACTGTCGATTTGTAAAGATAAGAATTTAAAATCAAGTCCTTTTTTGCAAACTCGAATTAATTGACGCATGAATCGAATCATTTATTATATTATTATTATTTATTTATTTCATTTATTTCGAATTAGTTCATTGGCCTTGCTCAGCTGACGTTTATTTAAAGAAATTAATTTCGTACAGTTTTCGAAAAATTTATAAATCAATTGGTTGCGCCAATTTGCTATGATCCGCGATTTTGTTTTTTTGTAATTTATTTTTTGGCCTAGCAATCCTATCCCTTCCGTTTCCCTTCCCCCGCACGACCTCAAGAAATGATTGACATTATTACGTGTGTGCATCGATTGTGTATGTGACCGCTCCGCTAACATCGCCCGCTCGAAATTACAAGAAAATTGACTATTTCGTGATCCAACCATTCAAAGACTCAACAATAGTGCAGTGTAGTGCAATACAGGACCTGGCAGTGCTTTGAAAGTGCGAAGTCGGGGTTCGCCGGCCGGCGCCACGTGGAACCTTCGAGGTCAAAAGGTCAGTGTTCCTCCCTAATACATCCATTCATCAATAAAGGCACAGTACCTGCATATTGTTAACAAACCTTAGATCGCTTTTTTAAACATACAGTCCACAGCTTATTCGCGCAACCATTACTTTTTGGTCCTACGAGCAGGATCGTGAATCATTTTCTTGTAATTTCGCAATATAGTATTTGTTCCATAGGGAATAAACGCAACGCGCCTGTTTACCTAGATATAATAGTAGAAAACCCGCATCTAGGCATTTAGGCAACTAAACGTTATTTCGCTCGTATAGTTAAAGAGCCATTGATAATTACGGTACCTACGCCGTCAACCGCACCGCATAATTATAGTTAGCTACGTAAATATCAGCGTAGATATAAATCGATCGCATTCTTTTTCTTGACAAAATTCATTCGGAAGTCCTACAAATTGCATGTAGGTAGACGCATTTCAAAAATACCCGTTCATTGTTGAGTGAATATTTTTAGGAAACGGATAAACCATAGATTATATACGCATATGAACGACGTGAATGATTTAATCGAGAAATTGGGTAATATTCACTCATTGATTCAGGTTATTCCGTTCGTTCGCCGTTCACTTTGTTGTTTACAATATTACCATATTGTTATCTGATAATTATCGCTTACTTAATAATTCGTTAAGTGTTTGTTTGAGTGTATAGTGTGAATATATCAAAACAAGATGTCTCTCAAGGGCAATAAGGTTAGTACTGATTTAAAGGTTCAGTTAAAGCTTTTATACGCTAAAAGGGACTCACAGTTTTCACGTGTTCAATCAATTTGTGATAAATCTTTGCAAACCTCGGATCTGGCGATTAGAGATGCTTTCTTGTGTTCGTTGGAAACTTTAGATAGTTTGCGCGCGGATTTTGAATCTACAATTAATAATATAAACATTTTAGAGTTGGAGTTAAATCCTGATTACTGTGTGAGTTATCAGGCATTGTCGTCCTTTGATGACTTGTATTGTCGTATCAAACGTATTGCTAGGAGTTTAGAGACTCCCCCCCCCGCGAGTGGTTTATCCAACCCTCCTCGCGAACGCCCACGATTGCCGCCAATTCAAATACCTGAATTTAATGGTGACATTCGAAATTGGAATTTATTTATAGATAGTTTCGAAAATATAATACATAGGAACACATCGCTGACAGATCACGAGAGATTGCATTATCTCGTAGAAAAATTGACCGGTAAGGCAAAGGCTGTCTGTGCTGGAATTACGTTTAGCGCTGAAAATTACACTTTAGTTTTGAACACTTTAAAAACAAAATACGAAGATAAGCGATTAGTAGCCACCGCATATTTAGATCAATTATTCGATTTGAAAAGTTTTTCCGTTTGTAACGATCATAATTTAGAGAAGTTTTTAAATATTTTCGCATCATCTGTTCGTGCAGTAAAGAACCTAAAGGTCAATGACCTCTGTGACTTTTTGTTTTTGTATATCGGTTTACAGAAATTAGATCCTGAAACTGTTCGTCTGTTTGAAACGACTCAGCGCGGTAACGAAATACCTAAGTTCGAAGATTTAGAATCTTTTATTCGCGACCATATTAAGGTATTGCAGCGCACGTCGGCACGTCATGAAGTCACGAATAGGACAGGTTCCGATCGCCGTATAGACGCGTCATCGAAGTCAGTCAAGACTGCACATACGCTAGTTAATACCGCCTCAACACCTGACTGTTCTCTGTGTAAGGGTAGCCATACACAGCTGTACAAGTGTTCGGAATTTCAGAGATTATCGCCTAGTGATCGTTACAAGTTTGTCCGCACTAATAATTTGTGTTTTAATTGTCTAAGTGACAAACATCTGGTTACGTCATGTAACAGTGGTGTTAGCTGTCGTAAATGTCTAGCTAGACATCATACCTTCTTACATTTTGAGAGTAGTAAGCTGCCATCGCAGCCGCAGCCTGCGCAGACGCGCGACGCTTGTGACGCGCGGCCTGCTGCAAGTGCAAACGACGTAACATTGTGTTCGCTTTCCGCCGCTGGTACTCAAATCACTACCGTTTTACTTGCGACCGCGCAAGTTGTCATTGTAGATGCCTTTGGCAAACCGCACACCGTTCGAGCGCTACTAGATGGCGCTTCCCAGAGTAATTTTATTACTCGGGATTGTTGTCAACGCCTTGGTTTTAGTTTTAATAATTGGTCATCCCGCTCAGAAGTGAAAGGTTTTGGAGGCTTAAAGGCAACCATTCACGGTTCCATTAAAATAATATTTAGTTCACGTTTTAATCGTAATATTTCGTTTGAAATGGATTCGCTAGTCGCAGATAAGATTACGGAACGGTTGCCCACGGTACCGGTTGACACGTCCATGCTGACGGAGTTTAAGAACTTGCAGTTAGCCGACGGAAATTACGCTTTCCCTGGATATATCGATCTATTGATCGGTGCTTCGATTCTCCCGCATCTCCAGTTATCACGTAAAATTCAAGGTCTTCCGATGTACCCCGCTCCGCACGCACTGGAAACAGTTCTCGGGTTTGTTATAGTTGGTTCCGCACCCGCTTGTTTAGATAGTTACTCGACTGTGTCGCACTGTTGCACCGTCGAGCCGCCGCTTGAGTCTACCATCCGCAAGTTCTGGGAGATTGAAGAGGTCAATGTCCCGCCTATTCTCAGCCCTGAGGATCAGGTCACTGAGGAGATTTATACCCGCACGACTACTCGTGATAAAGATGGTCGTTATGTTGTCGCGCTCCCTTTCAAGGGTGATATTTTTTCGCTCGGTGGCTCCCGTGCCTCCGCAGAAAAACGCTTTCTATGCTTGGAACGTAAGATGCAGGCGTCTCCTAAGTTGAAGCAAGCCTATGATGATGTGCTGATCGAATATTTAGATAAAGGTTATATCTCATCAGCGCCTGCCGAGACTGAGGAGACACGTGATTACCCGTTTTATATCATCCCGCACCATGGAGTTGTTAGAGAAGACAAACTTACAACTAAACTGCGTGTGGTTATGGATGGTAGCGCTAAAACTAGTACTGGCATATCGCTTAACGATATCTTGTGTTGTGGTCAGAACCTCCAGGGTAACTTATTTGAAATAATAGTAAATTTTCGCTTGTTTGCTATTGCGCTCTCTGCTGATATTCGGCAAATGTTTATTAGTATTGGAATCAGAGAATGTGACCGTAGATTCCAACGCTTCTTGTATAGATTTTCTCCGCAGGAACCTTTGAAGGTTTACGAATTCAATCGTGTTTGTTTTGGGCTTAAGTCTAGTCCCTTTCACGCTCTTCGCACTATCAAGCAGTTGGCCGCTGACGAGGGTGATACATACCCGAAAGCAAGGGCCACTATTGAAACCGGATTGTACATGGACGATTTTGTGTACAGTGTACCTAGTGAAGCAGAGGCTATAGAGACCGCTGCTCAAGTAATCAGCCTCATGAAGTCCGGTCAATTTGATCTCGTGAAATGGACAAGCAACTCGCAAGCTACATTAGAGTCGATTCCACCGTCACACCGGTTGACTTCGGTAAAGGAATTCGATGATAGTGATTCGCATAAGATCCTTGGTTTAAGTTGGTCACCCGCAACTGATATGTTCAGTCTTAAAATTAGCTCGACTCCGCCAACTTGTACCAAACGCGTTATCCTAGCATGTGTAGCTCGGATATGGGATATAATGGGTTTTGTAGCTCCTGTCGTTTTGTATGCAAAGCTGCTTATAAAAGAGCTTTGGCTTTCCAACTGTGATTGGGACGACACCGCTCCTGACAGTGTTGCTAAGTTGTGGGCTCGCTATAGGAACGAGCTTCCAATGCTCGATCAGATACAGATTCCTCGCCATGTTGGTATAGTACCAGACACTGTTGTTAATGTGGTAGGTTTCGCAGACGCCAGTGAGAGGGCTTACGGGGGAGTGGTTTACTTTCAGGTCCAAAATGGCGATAACATTTCAGTTTTCCTCATTAGCGCAAAATCAAAGGTATCTCCTCGTAAGGTTGTCTCTCTTGCTCGTCTCGAACTCTGCGCTATTCTTATGTTGGTTCAATTGATTACATCTATAGTCAAAACTTGTCGTCCTCGCATTAATATAGAGAGAATTGTAGCGTTTTCAGACTCAACCGTTGCTCTATGTTGGGCCCACTCTTCACCCCATCGATGGGGCACGTTTGTCGCAAATAGGGTGGCTAAGATTCAAGCTGAATTGTCACCGGAAAATATATTCCATGTCGCTGGAACAGAAAACCCAGCTGATTGTCTCTCACGTGGTTTGCTTCCTGCGCAAATTTTAAATCATCCGCTTTGGTTTTGTGGCCCTCCCTGGCTTCATACCACTCCTAACGAGTGGCCAAGTGCTCCGTTTAACCCCGCTACTGTTTCAGAGCCACCCGAGGAGAAGAAACATACGCTTGTAGTATCAGTTCCGCGTGAAGAGTCAGTTGTTTTGTTGTTGTCTAATCGAGTCTCGTCTTGGTCGAGACTATTACGCTGTGTAGTTTACGTCCTAAGATTTTTGAGATTATTACCATCGCGTGGTTCTATAATCGCAGCTGATTTGGATAGAGCTGAATCAGTTGTACTTCGAGAGTTGCAGAAATTTTATTTTTCAATAGAATTTCGTAGTTTAGAATCACATAAACCTTGTAGTCACGCACTCCAACATTTGAAACCATTTTGCAAGACGGACTCATTCGTGTCGGTGGCCGTTTGCGAAATGCTACGTTAGAGTTTGAACAAATGCATCCAGTAGTTCTACCACGCAGGGATCACGTTTTGGATTTGTTGGTGAATTATCACCATAAGGTGAATTGTCACGCTGGTCCCGATTTATTAATGTCCATTCTTCGACAGAAGTACTGGATACTTTCCGCTCGCAATTTGATACGCGCTAGAGTGCACAGATGTGTGCCCTGCTTTAAGCTCCGCCCGCGTTTCAACGCGCCGGAAATGGCCGACCATCGTTCTTGTCGTGTTGTACAGACGGTGAAACCTTTCATACATACTGGGACGGACTATGCTGGACCGTTTAAAGTCACTATTGCCCGTGGTCGTGGTATACGTTCCACAAAGGCATACATTTGCCTATTCGTTTGTATGACAACTCGTGCAGTTCACATAGAGTTAACCAGTGATTTGAGTACGCAGGGTTTTATGTCTGCATTTAAACGATTTTTATCTCGCCGTGGTCCCGTTAAGCGCTTATACTCTGACAACGGCACAAATTATGTTGGAGCGCGACGCAATATTTCGGAATTACATACATTCTTACGCTCCAAGTACTACCAAAGTGAATTCGCCCATGTCTTAGCTGAGAATCGCATTGATTGGTGTTTTAATACGCCAGCGGCTAGTCATTTTGGTGGCAATTGGGAGGCGAATATTAAAAGCCTTAAGTCGCACCTGTTTCGGGTCATAGGCGAACAGATTCTCTCGTACGAGGAGTTGAGCACCGTACTCGCTCAGGTAGAGGCGTTGATGAATACGCGTCCGTTGTGTCGGACTTTGTCTAGTGATCCATCGGAGCCACTAGCGTTGACGCCGGCTCACTTCTTGACGACGACTCCTCTTAAATATTTGCCCGCTTTAGATGTCGAGACTGACAAACTGCAGCTTCACCCGCGTCACACTCTGCTAGATAGCTTAGTTCAGTCCTTTTGGAAGCGATGGAGGACAGATTTATTTATTTATTTTATTTATTTATTTATTTCAATCAGAACGACAAAAATGCCAATTACACTGATTACACTTACATAATTATATCAGATACAAAATGTAGTAACACATTTAATAAAATATAACACAAATGTATAAACTAAGCCTCTTATTCAATCTTCTCGCAAATCACCAGACATTCTGTCAGTATCTCCTTCCATTCATCAGCGAACAGGTCTAGTCCAGGACTGGATTCAAGGAGAGCGTTGAGTGCAATTAACATTCGCGGAATGGGTGACATACGTCGCGCAACCGTACGACAGCGAGGCACCACAAATAGTTTATGCCGTCTTGCCCGGCAATAGTTATTGGGAACAAAAATTTTGCACAGCTCCCCATGCAAACCAGGCGAGTCGATGGTTCCATGTATGATCTTGCAAGCAATTACAAGTTGATCGAAAGCTCGTCTAACCTGGAGTGAAGTAAAGCCCAAGCAACCTAATAGAAACTTGGTTGGGTACAAATACGGATAGTAGCCAAATTTGCGTTTGTAGAAATACCTTAAAAATGCTTTTTGGACTTTTTCTATCATAAGAGAATAGGATTTCTCGTACGGATTCCAAACACAAGAGCTTGAGTCAAGTTTACTTCTAACAAGTGTGTTATATAGAAGTCGGATAACTTGATGGTTTGAAAATTCACGACAATTTCTAAGAAGGAACCCTAACCTCCGAAACGACTCTTTGGCTAGAGAAACAATGTGATCATGAAAGGTAAACTTAGCATCGAAAATAACACCAAGATCTTTAGTCGCCAGCACTCTTGTTATTTCTAAATTATTTATAGTATAGGTGAATTGCATTGGGTTTCGTGAACGGCTAAAAGTCATTATGCAACATTTGGATAGGTTAAAATTCATTTTGTTAACCACTGACCACTCACTAATAGCATCAATATCTTTTTGAAGAGCTACACAATCTCCTGGAGTTTGAACCTCAGAGTATAATTTTAAATCGTCAGCATATAGTAAACATTTGGAGTGCTTTAGAACTTGTGGAATGTCATTTATCATTATAAGAAATAATAGAGGTCCTAATATTGATCCCTGGCTGACTCCTGAACGTGTGTTATACGGCTGAGAATTGTACAGGCCCAGTCGTACATACTGTTGACGATCACGGAGATAGTCAGCGATCAATATAAGGAGATTGGGAGCAAAACCTATAGCACTTAATTTTTCTAACAGGATGTCATTATTGATTGTATCAAAAGCTTTTTGAAAGTCAAAGTATAATACATCCACCTGTTTCCCTAGGTCCATACTGGTAGTGATGTAATTGGCTAGTGTTATGAGGTTAGTGTTAACAGATCTTTTGAAGCGAAAACCGTGTTGTTCATCGCATAGATACCTGTTGACTTGCCTGAGAATCTCTTTGTGTAGAATATGCTCAAATACTTTGGCAGGTGAAGAAAGGATGGCGATAGGTCTGAAGTCTTCGACGGACGCTTTAGCTCCTTTTTTAGGTATGGGTGTAACCCTCGATACTTTCCACTGGGAAGGGTACCTACATGTCTTCAGTGCTAAATTATAATTGCGGCATAAAGGTCCAGTGAGGTATTTCTTAAAAAGCTTTAGCATAGAAGACGGAATGTTATCCGGTCCTGCTGAACTACTGAGCCTTAGCTTATTAATGCTGCGTTCTACGTCTTCAGGGGAAATATGAGCTATGTTGATATAATTGCTGTTAGAAGTAGTATCACAAGTATTGATTTTATTTGCATTTAGCTCAGGAAAATCAGGAAGAAAGACACTGGAGAAGTATTCTGCAAACGCATTGGCAGCATCAACACCTGATAATGCTTGGCCGTGGTAGAGAATAGAAGATTGAAAACCACCCTTACATCGTAAACTTGTAATGTGTTGCCAAAATTGTTTTGGGTTTTTTTTAATATTGTTTTCGATATGATGTAAATGGGACTTATAAGCAATCGAGATGCGTTGTTTAAGGGTTTGTCTAAATTCAGAGAAAATATTGTAGTCGGTGGTACAATGAGATTGTTTCCAAGCCCCATGTAGTTTGGATTTATAAGCTAAGTCTTTAATTATGTCGTGAGTGAACCAGACTGGATAACTTTTCTTGCTGATTTTACTTCTCTGTTTTTTGGGCATACACTGGTCAAATATTTTATAGACTGTTTCATAAAAACTATTTATACCAGTAGCTGTATCAGGCGCCAGAGCTACAGATGTCCATTGTTCCTCAGCCAATAAAGTATCAAGAAGCTCATAATCACACTTGTTGAAGTTCCAATCTGTAGACCGATCATTGTTACTGGGTTGTAAGGAATCGTTACAGGAAGCTGTGCTGATATTTATATTTATATCTAACGGAGGGTGATAGAAATCTGGTGGTACCATACCTATTGACTCTGTAACACAAACACTGGCGCTCTCCTGAACCAGTATAACATCTAACATACCTCCTTTCGAATTCTTAACTACATTCTTCTCAAACAAACCACAAAATGAAAGAAAATAACAATAATAGTTGTTCACATTTACAGAAGCGCTGTTTAAATTTAAGTCACCTAATATTATTACATTACCCTTAATACTATGAACAATACTCTCTACTTTACAGAACCAAGTCATATAAACATCATCAGTAGCACTAGGCTTAATGTAAACGACACACACGAATACCGGGCGACCGAACAAGTAGAAAGAAACCCATAAGTCTTCACCATACTCAGTCTCAAGATCTGACCGTCGGGACATAAGAATACCTGCTCGAGCCAGAAGCATTACACCACCACAAGGTGTACCTCGATCGCGCCGAATGACACTGTAGTTATTGCAAGTAATTTCTGAATCTTCTACTGAATCGTCCAAGAACGTTTCAGTGATGGCAACAAGATCTTGTTCAAGTTCCAATAAACTCACTCTCCATGCAGGAAGTTTGGTTTTTAAGCCACGAACGTTTTGATAGTAGACCGAAAGCGTGTTCGTTTTAGCAGTGTTGGATTTATCTACAGCTGGTTCAGGAACGAAAAAATTTGTTTGCTTGCAAGTGTGATGTATCTGGTGATCTGAAAACTGCCCCATTTCGCTTGCGGTATGGTATCCATGGTTGGATCTTGGCGTTAATGGGCCACACGTTTATGGAGAAACATGTCTCAAAATAGTCTATAGGAATACCAATCTTATACGACCTATAATGTCCCTTAGGTCTAAGTTCATCAACAGTGCAGGAACCTAAAGGACAAAGTTGGTTCAGGTAATCTCGAACATCATCAGCGGTTGACTCCATGTTCCAAAGGTGAAGGTACTTTCGTGTTTCAGCTGCTTTAAGTGAGGTTACGTCAGAGCCAGCGGTTCCGGACACCCATCTATGGTTATAGGATTTCTTAGGGCAGGTTTCCGAAACCGTTTTCGGTACGATAACAGATTCCTGATGAAAATCTAGCTGAGTATTACGCGCGCTATTAATTTCTGAACGCGGTTGAACTGACGATGGAGCTGGTAGTGGAACAGATTGTAGAGCTGG
Organism: Leucania comma; assembly: GCA_958295575.1. Classification (NCBI taxonomy): domain Eukaryota; kingdom Metazoa; phylum Arthropoda; class Insecta; order Lepidoptera; family Noctuidae; genus Leucania; species Leucania comma. Next base: position 12,770,895 of record OY282486.1, on the reverse strand, counting down.
CGGAGAAACTTGCGATGTCTGATTCAAAGGAGCTTGTAGTGTCAGTGTTTGCAGTTGCGTATGTTGTGACTGGTGATTGTGTTCAAGAACACTATCGGGAGTGCACTTAGAGTCATATAAACTTTCAGCTTGTCGGGTTGACTTAGACTTCTTGCCCTTTTTGCGTGCAGCAGTCTTAGTGGTAGTACTAGCCGTGACTGGACTTTCTGTCTCTGTCACCGGAAAGTCCATTACGCAAATATCGGCCTGCTTGTCTTCATAATGTTTCAGCTTCTCATCCAAAATTGTTATTTGATTAGAGAATAGCTCCAGTTTATCATGGTAGCAGGTAATGGATGACATTGCTTGACACAGTTGTTCACTTAAGCTAAGTACTTCCTGACGGAGGTAACGTATTTCGGAAGTCAATTCACCAGTTGGAAGATGCTGGTCCTCATTCAGAATAGCAGCTGAGGACTGTTTTTTCCTCAGGGTAACGTTCGGATCCTGTATTTCGTTTTGCGAGCAGGCGAGAGAGATATCATTCATAATTTCCATTTTACATGCACATTCCTTACATATCCAAGATGTTATATTTTTATACAGATTATCTGCATACGCTGCAGTCGCGTCAAAAGTGGAACACTCCTTCAGATCCAGTCACAGTCGGTACTGTGGTGATACTGAAGACTGAGAGTGCGCCTCCTCTGCATTGGCCTCTTGGTGTAGTGGAAGAAGTTTTTCCGGGTTCGAACGGAATAACGCGAGTCGTAAAGGTTAAAACCGCAACTGGATCGTACCTGCGTCCGGTTATTCGCCTCTGCCCTCTGCCTAATCAGTAGTAGTGGCATAGTTAGTTATAAGTTGTTTCGCTACCTAGTATTGATAGTTTAGATATAGTAATAGGGTTTAGTTTCGCTTTTGTTTTTTTCTTTTCTTTGAAGGTAACCCTTCAAACCCGGGGGGAATGGTTGCGCCAATTTGCTATGATCCGCGATTTTGTTTTTTGTAATTTATTTTTTTTGGCCTAGCAATCCTATCCCTTCCGCTTCCCTTCCCCGCACGACCTCAAGAATTGGAATGACATTGACGTTTGTGCATCGATTGTGAATGTGACCGCTCCGCTAACATCGCCCGCTCGAAATTACAAGAAAATTGACTATTTCGTGATCCAACCATTCAAAGACTCAACAATAGTGCAGTGTAGTGCAATACAGGACCTGGCAGTGCTTTGAAAGTGCGAAGTCGGGGTTCGCCGGCCGGCGCCACGTGGAACCTTCGAGGTCAAAAGGTCAGTGTTCCTCCCTAATACATCCATTCATCAATAAAGGCACAGTACCTGCATATTGTTAACAAACCTTAGATCGCTTTTTTAAACATACAGTCCACAGCTTATTCGCGCAACCATCAATGGTGTTTCATGTACCGAATCGACCCTCCACGGTTTTAAAACGACCAAAATTTAAAGGTATAGAGAAAAGTCAGATTTTATCTGTCATTGACGACTTTGCTCGTAAATTAATCTATCGTGGAATATACTCGTACATACGAGTAAACTACATTTTTTTCTATAATAGGAGAATTATAGAAAAAAATGTTTACTCGTATTTGAAGGACAACATCGTGAGGAAACCGGCATGTGCTAGAACTAAAAATTCGAAGATATGTGACATTCTCCAACCCGCACTGGGCCCACGTGGTGGATTACAGCCCATTCAATCTATTAGATAGGAGGCCTGTTTCCCAGCAGTGGAAACATTAAAAGGTTGATGATGGTGATGATGAATTTACTCGTAATATGATCTTGTTTATTTAGTTTTTTTTTTTTAAATATTTTATAAATGTGATGCAGTGATGCAATCGTTGATGGTAAAGCGCACTAGTTTATTAAGAGCCTATTCACTCTAGCCTTGAAGACGCCTAAATTATAATTGGACGGGAAAACCGCAGCAGGCAAATTTTTCCAGTCCCTCGATGTACGCGGTATAAACGACGAGGCAAAACGCTTAGTCCGTACCGTGGAAGTTTCAACAACGTAAGGGTGGATATTCGCCGTACGCGGTTGTTTGATGGTAGAAAGGAGATGGCGGTATCAAGTCATGCAATTCCCGCGCACACTCTCCAAAATGCATCCTGTAAAACACCGAAAGGCTGGCTACTCTACGCCTGTGCTCGAGGCTTTGTAGATAGTTCTCAAAATAGAGAGGAAATTTTCTCAAATACAGTTTTTATTAAACAGTATGAATCATTTTACTTGGTCCCTGTGTATTGAGATCTTTTCAACTTCCTGCCATTATCCCGTGTTATTCGGGGTCGGTACTACTTTGTTTTTTTCTCTCCTGTCACCCGTCGTACCATGAAAAGCTTTTACTTTCATTATTATACCTTACACAATCCATCCATGAGCATTGAAATCTAAGATCAATTTTTTTTTTTTTTACTAAATTTTTCTGCAGTGTTCATAGTAGTCATAGTACTTTATTGGTAAGGGATTCTTACACGTCATATACAGAATTTAACATTTTTGTCAACAAATGAATACAATTAAGTTCCATTACAATGTCAATTAATAAAAAATTACAATGTCAAACAAAAAAGAAAATACACGAAAACAAATAAATAAAAAGTCAAGTTACAATAAAATAAGTCCAAATTAATATTTAAAGTCAAATTAAATTAAATCATAAATTCGTCAAAAGAATAAAAAGCTTGCTCGATAAGCCATTTTTTCAGACGAGCTTTGAAGCTGCCTATAGTCGGGGCACCAGAGATAGCCTCAGGTAGTTTATTATACACGTTCGGGCCCATAACATGAGTCGTCTTGGAGGATTTGGCAAGCGTTCTCGAGACCGTCGATAATTGACCCCTGCTTCTAGTACAATATGAATGACGGCTGCCTACTTTTGGGTAAAGGTCCAGGTTAATCTTCACGTACAATGCGACCTGATATATGAGTATAGCAGGTAACGTAAGGATGCCTAGCCTAATAAAGTGGGGTTTAGCGGACATGTCCTGCGGTGTCCCGACGATGGCCCGCACGGCACGCTTCTGCATTCGGAAGGCGCGCTGCCAATCAGCAGCACGTCCCATAGCTCAGCGCCGTATTGGAGTAGCGAGTGCACCGTCGCGAAATAGCATGACCGCACATCGCATTCGGGTAAGACGCGCGATATTCTGCCAAGAGCAAAACATGCACTTCCCAATTTACCGCACACTTTATTAATCTATTATACCTACGATTGCCAAAGTATTTGAGAACGGTTTGAGTTCCCGACTTATTAAATTTATGTCGGATACGAGCGCCCTGTCGGACCGTCAGTATGCGTACCGAGAAGGCCGCTCGACCACTTGTTTGGCACGTGAACTTGTGCATCGAGTCATGTCTGCACGTGAGCAAAAGAAGCAAGTGGCTGTCCTATGCTGTGATCTGTCCAAAGCATTCGATGTTGCTGACCGCGCCGTGTTAGCTGTAAAACTACAGCATTACGGAGTGGTGGGGCCGTCGCATGCTTTAGTGACAGATTTACTTCATGACAGGACTCAAATTGTGGTAGGTGGCCAAGGAAAGGTGAGGTCCAAAGCTTTGAAATCGGTGATGGGAGTGGCTCAGGGGTCATCTGTCTCCAACATACTCTTTTCGCTTTTGCTGAATGACTTACCTGATGCTGTGACTGACGCAGAAGTACTCATGTACGCTGATGATGTTGCAGCATTGGTAACAGCTGAATCAGTAGATCAACTAGAGCAAAAGTTAAACGATGCCGCGAATCAATTGGCGTTATGGTTCCAGGGAAATGGTCTTGCTCTGAATTTGAAAAAGACCCACTTCATTCACTTTGTACTGTCAGGGCGGTCTTCACGACCACTGGCGGTGTCTGCGGGTGGAGTGGCTCTGGTTCAGGTAAAAACAATAACCTTTCTTGGGTTTGAAATTGACGGGTGCCTCAAGTGGGATGGCCAGATTAATAAGAGTCACAAGAGTCATTACAAATTCCGCAAGTAGTTGTGACAAGAACCTGGATGTTATATGCAGCCATAAGCAAGTATTTCAGAATGACATTACCCATTCATTATTTATGGGTAAATTGTCGGGGCACGTTAAAAAGAAAACCCGTGATCTTAGATCGCATGGGGATACCCAGATTTTTTTTTCGGTGGTTAAAAATCATCCAATGACATCTCCCGCTCTTGGGAGGAGCGGGAGATAGTGTCAGATTTTACTGACTAAAAAATCCACCCCGTTCCTTCGTTGCCATTTTCCCAGGGTCGAATCTTCCTTTTAGAAGCAGATCCTTAGCCACAATAGGCTTCGACCCTGCCTGCTGGCAGGCTGGGCCCCCACGGTTTGCGACAATTCTTTGAGGTGCACGGGAATAGTGCGCGCCGTCAACGACTTGGGCTCGGTCCGGACTGTTACTGGACGGTTGGACAACGAGCTATCCATTGCCCGCCGTTCACAAGCCCGCGTCTACGGTGACCAGAAATCGGGATCAGAATCCCGGCGGCGGCTGAAGCGTGAGCGCCGTTGCCTAATATGGTCGGCCTCCTTTTTTGCTTTGCACGCATGCACGATTTGCGCCGGGAGACTCTGATCCGGTATATATATCTGTAGGTCATTTAAATTATTTTTTCGTGTGAGAAACGAAATCGTGACAGGCAGTACAATAGTCATTTGTTCAGTTTCTGCGCCAACTACCGTATCCTTGCGGGAGAAATTATTAGATGAATTCAAACCTCAAAAAAAATGCTTGTAAAGTTCACACTCTAAAACAACTTATTAATTTCAAACTTGAAAGCCATACAAACAAGTTCCAAATCTTGTGTCGATTTAAACATTAAAAGTGAGATTAAGAAACTTGATAATTAAATTGCGTGGGTTCTTCGTCGAAAAGGAAAAGTTTCGATGCAACTGATTCCTATTTCAAAGTAAGTTACTTAATTATAAGAAACAGGGTGAAGCTCACGGGAATAATATCAATCAGAAAGAAAATTAGTTATATAAGTACGAGTAAGAAGAAGAAATTATTAGTCTGTAAAAGTTTAGCAACAGTAATTGTTAGGTGATATTTTAACGTTGCTTGTAAGTATCTCCCTTTGTATAGAAAACATGCATAGTCCAACACACAGAAAATGCATCCACGCGCGTTCATACAGATCACGCGCCTACAAGCAGATAAACATGCGCACACGCGCGTGGGTGCGGTGCGAGACGCAAGGTATGGCACTCCGAGTCTCGCAGTGCCGTGCGTGATTTAGGATGGGCTTGACGTGTCTTTGAATGAAATGATTCAGAGTTTGCACTTCCACAAGTACGTGCGTAGGTGCGTTGACACGTAACATGCATTGTGATGCGTGGCAATGTGATAATAGCCTTTCAGTCTAATTCAAGTTCATCACTTGAATAAAAGGCAGTGGATTGTAAAAACGTTTCGTCAATTGTGCTCGCTAATAAAATGTGGTGGGCCCACGGCCTCGATTATCGCCCGCGCAGCAGGCAACCCGACAAGTGACGAAGGTAGCCGACGGCATCCGAACAGTGATACATTTTGTTTATATGTTCGCACTAATTACATATTGAAACAATAAAATAAAGACACTAAACTAATTAAAACAACACAACGTTGTTACACGAACCTCTCAAATTTATATTTTAACAATGTATCCTATATTTTCAAATATCTTGGCTACCCTAATGTGGCCGCCAAGTTAAATACGTATTACCTCAAACATATTTAAGGGAAATTTTAACTATGTTTGCCGCCAGTCGTGTTTCGGGCCCAAATTATTAGGGTAGTTGATACAAGAGTAAAGGTGTCACTCCATAGCGATCTTCAGCTAAACTACGTACATGTGTTACTATTTTGGTGTACAATAAAGTTTATTCTATTCTACGCTTTGCTCTGTATAAAAATGTATGCTGCTTCGTCCACTTGAACCAGAGCCATGTTATGCATGGATAAAAGCTGAAAAATAAATGAACCCCGGACCTGACGAGGTAAACCTTTCGGAGCATTGAAGGGTATCTCGGGCAGGTTTGCCGCATCAGCTCCGGGGCTCATTTATTTGTAGGCAGTATAGACCATAGAATAAAAAATGGTGAAGGAAAACATCGCGAGGAAACCGGCATGTCCTAGAACCAAAAATTCGAAGACATTTTACATTTACCAATCCACACTGGGCCCGCGTGGTGGATTACGGCCCATTCTCTCTCCTAGAGAGGAGGCCTGAGCCTAGCAGTGGGAACACAGAAAGGCTGAATAAGCTATTATGCTATGTAGACCATTGCCACCTCGTGTCAAAAATCTATGCCACCATTTAGGAACTAAAACAGAAAGTTTCTTTTGGTGACGTAACTACAAATTTACAGTTTTTATTGCTAATGGCGTCTTTTTTTAGCCTAAAGGGTCTTTACTGTCTCTAGCAACTCTGTTGAGGCTTCATAGAGGTGGATGGTTGACCTTACTAAGCTCAATATATTTCGCAACTATTTCGATATAAACCTGTAGGTATTAGCCTAAATCAAGGAGTATGTTCAGAGGTCAGGAGAGGTCAAAATATGAGTATAGGGACACGTGTATTTTGGGTACAACCTGAATTTGGAAGGTGTTGAAGTGGGTTATTTCCCGACTACTTAAGACATCCCTTCGAGCCAAGGAAGACATTTTCTCGTAACTGTACGAACTTACATATTTGACTTTATTCATTAGCATTTTTTTAAGATGTGAATGTACTGATAAGTTCAAAACAGTTTTACTAAGGGATCTTATAGAGTTTAAGTTTGTTTTTTGGTGTAAGTTAATTTTTTATTTAGTTTTTAATGATTTTGTGTTGTTCAATATTTGTACGTCATCACTGCAAAACATAGCGCCCATTAATTAATTTAAGAACCTTATGTTTTACTAATAAAATTCTGTATCTGATTCTGATTTTGATTCTGAACTTAAGAAAGGGATATTTTTTTTACTTGATTGGGATAATATTTACTTTAACGACGAAATTGTATTAGTCTAGGAAGTGCCAATGAATAAACAAAGTACCTATAGGTTGGTATCCGAGGTAAAAAATGCGATACGGGCACCGTTGAAAAATTTGCCATAGCCCTAGAACGTAAAGGACAAATTAAGAAACACAGGTGAATTTTAGTCAGTATAAGTCTGACACGTGCTCTTGCCCTTCCTTAGAGCGGTATTCCGCTCTTCTGATTCTGTCTTTCTTGACTTCTTAGTCATTGAATGATTTCTCAAAAAAAAAAAAAAAAAACAAACAGTAAAATCTAAGTTTTATGTATAATCTTGGTTGATTGATTGAACGATACCGAAAACGGTACAAAACTTTTATCGAACATACCTCTTACGATTTTTAAAGAACTTTCCAAACGCTTAGTTGATATTTCGCGTGACCCATGGGCTGGCTTTTACCTCAGTCAGAGATCCCCGGCACTATAGGCAACGAAGAAACGGGGTAGGTTTTTAGTCAGTAAGAGTCTGACACTACTTCCCGCTCCGCCCAAGGGCGGGATTTCTCATTGGATGATTTTACCTACCATAAAAAAAAAGCCTCAGTCAGAGATTAAGCATTGCTTTAGAACGTGGCAATACCGCCAGCCTTTTGGGCATACTTCCAGTCGACAGCGATGCGGAGGAGTTTTTTGACACCATATTTTAGTTAGGAGTAGCCTTCAGTGTATATATTAATAAAATAATAATAATAATATTCCACAACTATCACACAACACCGTCTAGTCCCAAGCTAAGCAGAGCTGGTGTTATGGGTACCAGACAGCTCATAAACATACTTATATATTTCTAAATACATACATATTATAGATAAATAACACCCAGACACAGAACAAATGATCGTGCTCATCACACAAACATTTGTCCTGGGTGGGAATCGAACCCACGACCTCCGGCATAGCAGTCAGGGCCACTAACCACTAGACCAACAGGCCAGTCTAATGTTTTTGTGTAATGTATATAATATGTTACGTTGTATCGAAAATCTATGAAAACGTACCAGTTTTATGAATGAAGAATAGCTTTTATTGTTCGCACCAAAACATTCTTCAAAGGTAAAATAAACGTTGGAGTAGGGATTTGTTCGTGTCCAGTCGTTTGCAAGCGTAGCATTTCAAGGTTGTCATGTACAATGGCTTGTGTGTTTGTTTTTATTTCATGTGACGTTTCACGGGACAATTTTCGGTGTTTTGTTATAGTAACGAGTTCCTGAATGTAACCGACCGTTAGGGCCTATTCACGAATTTCGTTTTAGCGGCGTGCGGCGGGGCAAGAGGGGCGATACCGGTAGGCGATTGGTCGAGCGCACGCTACTATGGCCGCCATGAGCGGCGTCGACCAATCGCATACCGATACGGCCCTGCTCGCCGCGCCGCTTGCCGCTAAGACCGAAGTCGTGAATAGGGCCTTAGTCTCATTAGTTAGTTTCGTATACCTGACCAATTGTTTTGGTCCACTAGAATTTGTGTGGTTCTTTTTTCGAAAGACCATTCCAGAGACCAATCTGCATAGTTAGGTAGACCGCCATTGTACCCATAGATTTAAGTTTAGTACTGATTAAGTAACTTTCTTGGTGTACAATAAAGTTTTATTCTATTCTATTCTAGTTTTCAAAAGATTTGTTCATTGTTTAGTTTGAGAAGAGCACCGCCGTGTCCTTCTGAGGGCGATCGGCGGCAGCGATCTTTCACGACGGGCCATGGAATAGCAGGCGGTCGAAGTAATACTAGCAAAGGAGGAGGACGACTGCATCAGGCAACGGCGCTCACGCCCCAGCCACCGCCGTCGGGTATCCGATCCCATTTCTGGCCTGTTGTAGACGTGGGTTTGCAACCGGCGAGCAATGGGTAGCTCACTGTCCGTCCGTCTGGTAACCGTCTGGACCGAGCCCAAGTCGTCGAAGGCGCGTAGTGTTCCACGTACGCCTGAAGGAGTTGTCAGCAAAACATAGGGGCCCAGCAAGGTTGAAGCTTACCAAGGCCATAGGGCAATGTGAAAATGTCACCCGGGGCACAGGAACGAAGGCAAAGAAGGAACAGGAGTGAGTTTTTAGTCAGTAAAAGTCTGACACTATCTCCCGCCTCACCCAGTGGCGTGAAGATGTCATTGGATGATTTTCCCTACCTAAATAAAATCATTGTTACTGCATGGATTTTAAAAGTGACTTTGATCCCTTTTAGTGTTTCGGTGTTTCTTTTCAGGGTAGTCAGCTAGGAAATGCCGGCCTCATTAAGTTGTGTGTTTTTTTTTAAGCCTATTTGAAAAATAAATATTATTTATCATTTTTGTAGTTTAGTTTGCATAGCTTTGGACCGAAGAGTATAAACTGCCTCTCTGTTTAGCGTTTATGGACTGTTCTGTTGGCTCTCTAACGGTACCAGATTAAGTATCGTTAAGTAACATTGCTGTCTTGAAGTATTTGTACCAAAACGCCACCATGTCAGTACGACTTCCTTCGTTTACCTTTCTGCAGCGGGGTGTGAGGTGGAAGCTATTTCTCCACCACAGGCGCAAAAAATAATGTTTTCAAGGTTCTCGCAGGAATTTGATGGATGCAAGATGCACAGGACCGATCGTAATGACGACTGATGGGGGAGGCCCATGTTCAACTGTGCACATCTTTCGGCTAGATGCTATCCCATATATGTTGGAATTTTGACTATTACTAATAGAAATTCACTTGTGTAGACTCAGGATCCGATGCTTAAAAGTAGCGCTTACAAACATTGTGCTATAAGACCTTGCTTTATGCCTATCTTCACTATTCTGGACAACGGGAAGTATCCTATGGATTTCAATTCCTTGAGAGTGTCGAAATATAAGTTTTTTTTGTTACATAAACGGCCATTTTTTTTTTTGTTAACTTAGAAGTTTAATTTTTTTTTTTATAACTTCAAGGGACCGCAGACCTAAATATTTGATTTTAATATCAAATCGATACCTCTACGCTTTCCTGAGATAAAGGGCCTTGATAGGCAGACAGACAGACAGACAACAAACTGATGCTATAAGGGTTCCGTCTTTCCTTTTGAGGTACGGATCCCTATAAAAAAGGTACGTTGTAGTGTTGTGCTTTAACAACAAAAACAGCAGCCCCAATATCCAAAATAGCCATTTTGATACGAGTATCTCTAGTTGCGACTTTCATGTCACCAGCCCAAACTGCGGTCGAACGCATTGCGGTTTTGCCGAGTGACACAACGACATGACAAATTTGCGGCAAAATGGAACCCTACATGTTTATCAATGTTTTATAAAAGAGTACAATTACGGAGGCACTGGCGAAATTTGTTTGAAAAGGATTTCGCTGTTTTTAACCGAGTGCTGACTACAAATGGAGGTTTGAGTTCTGCGGAGGAAATTATTATTTTGCTTGCAAGCTGTTGCTTGTGGTATCTTTTGCTAACATCGTCATGCCTTCCCTGGGTAAATAGTTTTTTTTCTTTTAATTTAACCTTTCTTTGAGTATGGAGATGTGGGCACAAAAAAACCAATAATGTAGTTCGTTGGAAGCTGTGTCATTTGAATTCAAACCACTAAAAGAGATCTTTACCTTGCTCAGTTTTCCTGGTACGGTGGTAAGTTTTTTCAACCTATTTTATCCCACTGTTGGACTGAGGATTGACGGCCATGGCCTTACCTTATTGAGAAATATAAGTACATAAGGGTATTTATACACCCGTTGTATTAGTTACACGTTGCCCCTGTTATCTTTGTCCCATATATTACGCAGAAATACATTAATTTTAATAATAATAAATGGATCAAGGGCTTGATTCAGAAAGCGGTACTTCTGAACACGGCTCGTATAGTCAAGAGGTTCCTTTTTCTGGAGCCCTCTGATTACCGTATTTTTATGATACTATCAATGTTAAATAAATACTCAAAAGTAGATAATCAAATAAAAAACCTCTTAAAACTGGGCCAAGTTTTAAATAATTTTCTAACATGAAAATAAACTATAAAATCTAAGTGAGGCCCGATTTAAGAGATCATCAAATTAAGTTACAAATTTTATGAGCCTCAGCTTCCATGAAATAAACTCATTTATGGATTAATATTTAAATTTGGTACCTAAATATTTAAAGTCTGCTTCGTTCGTCCAAAAGTTTTGTGTAACTAGTCCAACTAAACCGTAGACTTGATTATTATGAAATCAATGACCCATCCCACCTTGACACAAGTTTAGAGAATATATTAAAACTTCTTCTTATCTAGCCTATACTGTCCCACTGATGGGCAAAAGCCTCCTCTATTCCTTCCAGACTTCCCGGCTCAGAGCCACTTCTTGCCAATTCTTTAAGAAGACATCTAATTCGTCCCGTCATCTCCTTCTTGATCTGCCGCAACCCCGTTGTGAGATTTTAAAGCACCAACTTTGTGTTTAACCTGGCCACTACTCGATCGGTATGCGGCAGCCATGTTTAGTACAGTCACAATTAAGCTGGGCAGCCTTCTGAGCCACGTCAATTGTTTGCATTTTGGAGAGCAATAGGTATAGTGTTTTAAACGCGATCCGTTGTTTTAACACCTAGTGTACTACGCTCCATAGCACGTTGGCAAACCCTCAGTTTAAAATGTCAAAAATCTGTAGTAGAATAGTGTACCATTTAGTCAATACTCTAAATTTTCAGTCATGAACCATTTACCCTCTTCTATAAAAAAAAAATAGACACCTTAGTGTTAGTAAAGTGCAACTGCACTTTTGGCCGCTGACTATACATTTATGTTAAAAACAAATACACACACAGGCTGTCAAAAAAAATACCCAAAAATCTGACAGCATGGCTACAACGTTGAATGGTAATGAAATGTTTTTAAAATCTATGCGATTGGATCCCAATCGGCTCTGTAGATTAATAAAGTATAAGCACCGCTTAATCTCAGCGGCCACAGCGTCAGAGCTGACACATTCCGTCGTACTGGGAACTTGAAATGACGCAAGGGTGTCAAAAGATTGTGTCTTACACCCGGGATCTACCAATCTTCAACAGTACCAACGTCACGCCATTTAATTTATGTTTATATAATACATACTTCACTGCTTATATAATGCAGGTTTCGCCTGATGCTGTCGTTGATAGTGAGGCACCTAAATTATAAACAGATTGGGAAAACTGCAGCAGGCAAATTGTTTTAGTCCTTCGATGTACCCGGAATAAATGACGAGGCGAAACGCTTAGTCCGGACCGTAGAAGTTTCAACAACGAAAGGGTAAAGATATTCACCGTGCGCCACGTTCATGTATTGCTATAGTTCTTCAACCATGAATATTAGCATGTAAAATGGTTATTTACACACATGGCCACTTTTTGCCAACCTAACTGGCAGTCAGCCATGCACACTGATCGTCTAAAGAAACGGACATTAGCATTTTGTACGCGGTAGTTGTTACGTTTTGTTTGTAAGTTTGACTTAGAGTTTTAACACTGGAACACTGCCAAGTCACCACTAGAGTCCAATTTGGACTAGTTTTACTTGTTTTTATTTTGGTACTGTTTGGGGACTTGTAGCCGGTTTTTGCTTCATTATAATGACTTGTAGAAGATATTGCTATACTGGTGAGAGCTTCAGTAGAACGATAAACTGGCCAATTCAGAAATCAGAATAGCTTATTTCAAATAAACCAATTACAGGGTACAATTGTTTTTGAATTGTCAAAATGTCGGTCAGTTCAAAACAGTGAAGCTAAATTGCACGTTCCAAAGCATAGATCTCTGTGGAGAAGAACGTGCACGAAACTCCATGGACACTCTTTTTAAATCATATTATATTATGAGTTACATAAATCTTGGTTACAATATATTTCTTGTCGCATCTATTATGTGAGCACAATGAAAAAAAAAATAGATCAGCCCCACTCGGCTCAACCATTTTGAAAGGAACTGAATGACCCAATAAGACGCGCCACCATCAGCGAGACATTTGAGTGAGCATGGTAAACTGTCAACTGCCATGATCGTAATGCCAAACAAGTTGTAACCTCGCTCGATAGCAAAGAAGGCGGCGGAAAGAAAGCGCTAAGAGTGCCAACACGAGATATATTTTCATACAACCACTCTTACTCGAAAACTCACTCTTATCCCACCGCTTCAAGGCTAAGACTGTTATCCGCACTCGTGCAGAAAAGTGCGCGTGCTCGCTCCCGCCACAATTTTATTGTATTAAAATTGTTTTTTATATCAGGCTGGGTGCGCGTCGGCCCCCATGAGGCGCGGGCCCCACCAGTCATAAGTGTATTGAAAAACGTTGTTTGACATACGTGCAAATTTGTCACTGCAGCCTTCCGACGGATCCGTAAGACACTCGCCTACGCTCGTGCGAATTACGCCACGGTCGCAATGACAAACTTTCTGCATCTGTATAAAAATGCACTATTAGCACTGTGGCAAAAAAATAGTCAGATAGAGCTTGCTAAGACTCTCTGCCCCCTGAAAAGACCATGATGATTTCCATGAGCAAAAAAAGACTGTCCTCACCAAGCTGCTGCTGTCAAGTCACCAAGCGATGTCTGACTAATATTTTTAATACTCAGCTCTATTTCAGCTCTATTTTCTCGAGCCTCCTATAAATATATTTTTTTTATAGTTCTTATTTCCCAATAGGCAGTAATTTATTGTCTTCATAATATTTTCTGATTGATATAAATAAGGTTTGTAAACCTAAACTGTAAACATGAAAATTAACTTAAATTGTAAAAAAAAAAAACAGTTCTTTCAAATTTAGAATGGGTTATATTTTCTTTTTTCAAATAATACATTCGAACACGCGAGATCACTGTTAACTTTATTTATTTTTTTAAAGATCTTGCAATTTATTTTGTGTTAAACTCAAGTTATTCTGTAAAATGTAATTTTGACATTCGAACGACGTAGCGTTGTAAATTGAATTCGCGTTAATAATATGAACGACATTTTCTATTTATCGGTTTTCATTTTATTCCCGCTTGCAATTTATTTTTGTATTTTGGGACTCATATTTTAAAATTACTAGGCTAGTTTCTTAAATAATTTTAATTTTTTGTTTCATTAGGACCGTCCACAAGGGGGACCGATCATAACCTGGTGGGAGTCGCAGGAATGCGATAATTGCGAGACGCACAGGACCGTTCGTTGTGGCATCACTTAGAGGAAGGCTATGTTTTTTTATATATAAACTAGTGCTTGACTTTTTTTTATATGGTAGGTAAAACCATCCAATTACAAATCCCGCCCTTGGGTGGGGCGAAAAATAGTGTCAGACTCTTACTGACAAAAAACCTACCCTATTCCATTAATTGTCTTTGTCCCAGTGCCCTTGGTGACATTTTCACATAACCTTTGGCCCCAGTAGGCTTCGGCTCTGCTGGGCCCCTACATTTTGCTGACAACTCCTTGAGGCACGCGGGAACAGTGCGCTCCGTAGACGACTTGAACTCGGACCCGTCTGTTACCGGACGGATGGACAGCGAGCTACCCATTGCCCGCCGTCCGCGAGCCCGCGCCTACGGTGGCCGGAAATCGGGATCGGAATCCCGGCGGCGGCGGCAGCGTGTGCGCCGTTGCCTGATTCGGTCGGCCTCCTCCTTTCCTAGCATTATTGTTTCACAAAAGGAGGCGACCGCCTGCCACTCCTACTCGCTCCGTAGCATGGCCTGAACCAAGCCCCGGCGCGAGAGATCACCGTCGCCGATTGCCCCCACAAGGACACGGCGATGCTCTTCCCAAGCGGGGCACACCTCGACTGTGTGCTCCACCGTGTCCTCCGGGCAAACTAGTGCTACACTGCAATCCCACCTGATGGTAAGCAGTGATGGAATCGTTGATGGTCAGGCGCACTAGTTTATTCAGAGCCTATTCACTCTAGACCGCAGCAGGAAAACTGTTCCAGTCCTTCGATGTACACGGTATAAATGACGAGGCAACAATGTAAGCGTGGATATTCGCCGTACGTTGTGCGATGGTAGAATTAAAATCGAGTCATGCAATTCCCGCGCACACTCTCCAAAATGCATCCTGTAAAATACCGAAAGGCTGGCTACTCTATGCCTGTGCTCAAGGCTTTGTAGATTGGACTTAACCAGATCTGGATCACCAATTAGCCTCCTCACACGCCTTCCACCGAGTCCAAAGCTGCTAGGTGGCATTTTGGTCAATTTAATATTGCCTTTATAAAATATTATGCACGTTGTCCACACACATATAATCTCTACTTTCATATAATACAAGATATTATTGAACTTTCCTATAACTCAATATCCCTCGGGGATAAGTTTTCGACCGGCCTACACCATCCTCTGGTGGCAAACTTCAATATTTGGAAACAAATTCGTTTTGCGATACAGTTTGACTCTTTGATTGGTCCAACACTTTTATAGCAACTTGGGGAGCTGTTGTGTTTGGCCATAAAAATAGCGATAGGCATGACTCTGTTTATTTAATTCTGAACAGCAGATTTAGACAGATAACCAATACGTTCTTGCCAATAAATTTACGTACAAAATGTCGTGAATTCTCCGCAGGTAATACGGAGAATTCACGTGGCAAGTGACGTGAACTGAACATTTTATATAGAAAAGCTAATAGAAAAGTCATTCGTCTAAGTCTACTGATGAGAAATATTAATCACAGGTTTTATTAAAACGCTCAATTTCTTATTTATTATAATTCCTACTACTGCTACGACTGGCTGCGAATTGTTACAAAGAGTTACTGCAAAAGGCAACCGAAAGAATTTAGAAAAGTTTTGTTGAAAAGCTCAGGATATGCAGTTTAGTCATGCTTATTTATAAATCTCAGAAGAGGTTTCATTTGTACAAGGTTAAAGGTATTTTAAAACAGTCTTGGCATTTTCTGAATAAACATCACCGGTACCAAAACCCGACAGTTTTGTGGCCACTCTCCAAAAACTCCTCAGGATGTATTGCAAAATGCTTTTTTTGTGTCGTTACCCTCCATTGACACTTACGCTAACTCGTTTATTTGTTCAAATTGTTTTTTTTTTAATCTTAATAAAGTTTTCAACTGATTTATACTTTTTCTCAAACTTGGAAATGAATTTCAGTTTTAGATTATTTTAGAAAAGACATTTTAAACTTCTTCAAGATGGAATTGAAAACGTTACTATGTTTCAAAGTAAAAGGGTTTAAAAAAAAAAATATAATTACCTTTCGGTCCTAATAAATCTACTATTTTATTATTATCTTGTCAAATTATTTCACTTCAAGAAAGTTACGATGTCCAATCTGCAAGCGATGTGTCCAGCCTACTGCCGTTGTGTCCGTAGTCTAAGTTCTCCAGCCCAGACCATTGCATGTAACAAGTAATGATTATGGCACTACAACGTGGTTACTCACAATGAGCCTCATCTGAAAGCTTAGAGTCACCCAAAGAGGAAAAAACCGGGGCGGACTCGCACACTGAGGGTTCCGTACAAATTGCGGTTTACAATTTATGACGTATTAAAAAAAAAACTGCTTACTAGATCTCTTTCAAACCAATATTCGGTGGAAGTTTGCATGGTAATGTACATCATATGTTTTTTTTTTAGTTTTATCATTCTCTTATTTTAGAAGTTACAGAGGGGTCACACAAACTATTCAGCTTAGAAAAAATGATGTTAGTGGTTGCGCCAATTTGCTATGATCCGCGACTTTGTTTTTTGTAATTTATTTTTTTGGCCTAGCAATCCTATCCCTACCGTTTCCGCTTCCCGCACGACCTCTAGAGAAATGATTTGACATTGACGTGTGTGCATCGATTGTGAATGTGACCGCACCGCCAATCGCCCGCTCGAAATTACAAGAAAATTGGCTATTTCGTGATCCAACCATTCAAAACTCAACAATAGTGCAGTGTAGTGCAAAACAGAACCTGGCAGTGGTTAAATGTGCGAAGTCGAGGTCCGCCGGCCGGCGCCATGTGGAACATTCGAGGTTAAAAGGTCAGTGTTCCTTCTAATACATTTATCCCATTAATAAACGCTAGGCGCAGTATCTGCATATTGTTAACAAACCTAAGATCGCTTTTCAAACCTACAGTCCACACAGCAAATTCGCGCATCCATTACTTTTGGTCCTTCGAGCCGGATCGTAAATCATTTTCTTGTAATTTCGCAATATAGTATTTGTTCCATAGGGAATAAACGCAACGCGCCTATTTACCTAGATATAATAGTAGAAAACCCGCATCTAGGCATTTAGGCAACTATACGTTATTTCGCTCGTATAGTTAAAGAGTCATTGATAATTACGGTACCTACGCCGTCAACCGCACCGCATAATTATAGTTAGCTACGTAAATATCAGCGTAGATATAAATCGATCGCATTCTTTTTCTTGACAAAATTCATTCGGAAGTCCTACAAATTGCATGTAGGTAGACGCATTTCAAAAATACCCGTTCATTGTTGAGTGAATATTTGTAGGAAACGGATAAACCATAGATTATATACGCATATGTTATTCCGTTCGTTCGCCGTTCACTTTGTTGTTTACAATATTACCATATTGTTATCTGATAATTATCGCTTACTTAATAATTCGTTAAGTGTTTGTTTGAGTGTATAGTGTGAATATATCAAAACAAGATGTCTCTTAAGGGAACCAAGGTTAGTACTGATTTAAAGGTTCAGTTAAAGCTTTTATACGCTAAAAGGGACTCACAGTTTTCACGTGTTCAATCAATTTGTGATAAATCTTTGCAAATCTCGGATCTGGCAATTAGAGATGCTTTCTTGTGTTCGTTGGAAACTTTAGATAGTTTGCGCGCGGATTTTGAATCTACAATTAATAATATAAACATTTTAGAGTTGGAATTAAATCCTGATTACTGTGTGAGTTATCAGGCATTGTCGTCCTTTGATGACTTGTATTGTCGTATCAAACGTATTGCTAGGAGTTTAGAGACTCCCCCCCCCGCGAGTGGTTTATCCAACCCTCCTCGCGAACGCCCACGATTGCCGCCAATTCAAATACCTGAATTTAATGGTGACATTCGAAATTGGAATTTATTTATAGATAGTTTCGAAAATATAATACATAGGAACACATCGCTGACAGATCACGAGAGATTGCATTATCTCGTAGAAAAATTTACCGGTAAGGCAAAGGCTGTCTGTGCTGGAATTACGTTTAGCGCTGAAAATTACAATTTAGTTTTGAACACTTTAAAAACAAAATACGAAGATAAGCGATTAGTAGCCACCGCATATTTAGATCAATTATTCGATTTGAAAAGTTTTTCCGTTTGTAACGATCATAATTTAGAGAAGTTTTTAAATATTTTCGCATCATCTGTTCGTGCAGTAAAGAACCTAAAGGTCAATGACCTCTGTGACTTTTTGTTTTTGTATATCGGTTTAAATAAATTAGATCCTGAAACTGTTCGTCTGTTTGAAACGACTCAGCGCGGCAAAGAAATACCTAAGTTCGAAGATTTAGAATCTTTTATTCGCGACCATATTAAGGTATTGCAGCGCACGTCGGCACGTCATGAAGTCACGAATAGGACAGGTTCCGATCACCGTATAGACGCGTCATCGAAGTCAGTCAAGACTGCACATACGCTAGTTAATACCGTCTCAACACCTGACTGTTCTCTGTGTAAGGGTAGCCATACACAGCTGTACATGTGTTCGGGATTTCAGAGATTATCGCCTAGTGATCGTTACAAGTTTGTCCGCACTAATAATTTGTGTTTTAATTGTCTAAGTGACAAACATCTGGTTACGTCATGTAACAGTGGTGTTAGCTGTCGTAAATGTCTAGCTAGACATCATACCTTCTTACATTTTGAGAGTAGTAAGCTGCCATCGCAGCAGCAGCCTGCGCAGACGCGCGACGCTTGTGACGCGCGGCCTGCTGCAAGTGCAAACGACGTAACATTGTGTTCGCTTTCCGCCGCTGGTACTCAAATCACTACCGTTTTACTTGCGACCGGGCAAGTTGTCATTGTAGATGCCTTTGGCAAACCGCGCACCGTTCGGGCGCTACTAGATGGCGCTTCCCAGAGTAATTTTATTACTCGGGATTGTTGTCAACGCCTTGGTTTTAGTTTTAATAATTGGTCATCCCGCTCAGAAGTGAAAGGTTTTGGAGGTTTAAAGGCAACCATTCACGGTTCCATTAAAATAATATTTAGTTCACGTTTTAATCGTAATATTTCGTTTGAAATGGATTCGCTAGTCGCAGATAAGATTACGGAACGGTTGCCCACGGTACCGGTTGACACGTCCATGCTGACGGAGTTTAAGAACTTGCAGTTAGCCGACGGAAATTACGCTTTCCCTGGAGATATCGATCTATTGATCGGTGCTTCGATTCTCCCGCATCTCCAGTTATCACGTAAAATTCAAGGTCTTCCGATGTACCCCGCTCCGCACGCACTGGAAACAGTTCTCGGGTTTGTTATAGTTGGTTCCGCACCCGCTTATTTAAATAGTTACTCGACTGTGTCGCACTGTTGCACCGTCGAGCCGCCGCTTGAGTCTACCATCCGCAAGTTCTGGGAGATTGAAGAGGTCAATGTCCCGCCTATTCTCAGCCCTGAGGATCAGGTCACTGAGGAGATTTATACCCGCACGACTACTCGTGTTAAAGATGGTCGTTATGTTGTCGCGCTCCCTTTCAAGGGTGATATTTTTTCGCTCGGTGGCTCCCGTGCCTCCGCAGAAAAACGCTTTCTATGCTTGGAACGTAAGATTCAAGCTGAATTGTCTCCGGAAAATATGTTCCATGTCGCTGGAACAGAAAACCCAGCTGATTGTCTCTCACGTGGTTTGCTTCCCGCGCAAATTTTAAATCATCCGCTTTGGTTTTGTGGCCCTCCCTGGCTGCATACCACTCCTAACGAGTGGCCAAATGCTCCGTTTAACCCCGCTACTGTTTCAGAACCACCCGAGGAGAAGAAACATACGCTTGTAGTATCAGTTCCGCGTGAAGAGTCAGTTGTTTTGTTGTTGTCTAATCGAGTCTCGTCTTGGTCGAGACTATTACGCTGTGTAGTTTATGTCCTAAGATTTTTGAGATTATTACCATCGCGTGGTGCTATAATCGCAGCTGATTTGGATAGAGCTGAATCAGTTGTACTTCGAGAGTTGCAGAAATTTTATTTTTCAATAGAATTTCGTAGTTTAGAATCACAAAAACCTTGTAGTCGCGCACTTCAACATTTGAAACCATTTTTGCAAGACGGACTCATTCGTGTCGGTGGCCGTCTGCGAAATGCTAAATTAGAGTTTGAACAAATGCATCCAGTAGTTCTACCACGCAAGGATCACGTTTTGGATTTGTTGGTGGATTATCACCATAAGGTGAATTGTCACGCTGGTCCCGATTTATTAATGTCCATTCTTCGACAGAAGTACTGGATACTTTCCGCTCGCAATTTGATACGCGCTAGAGTGCACAGATGTGTGCCCTGCTTTAAGCTCCGCCCGCGTTTCAACGCGCCGGAAATGGCCGACCATCGTTCTTGTCGTGTTGTACAGACGGTGAAACCTTTCATACATACTGGGACGGACTATGCTGGACCGTTTAAAGTCACTATTGCCCGTGGTCGTGGTATACGTTCCACAAAGGCATACATTTGCCTATTCGTTTGTATGACAACTCGTGCGGTTCACATAGAGTTAACCAGTGATTTGAGTACGCAGGGTTTTATGTCTGCATTTAAACGATTTTTATCTCGCCGTGGTCCCGTTAAGCGCTTATACTCTGACAACGGCACAAACTATGTTGGAGCGCGACGCAATATTTCGGAATTACACACATTCTTACGCTCCAAGTACTACCAAAGTGAATTCGCCCATGTCTTAGCTGAGAATCGCATTGATTGGTGTTTTAATACGCCAGCAGCTAGTCATTTTGGTGGCAATTGGGAGGCGAATATTAAAAGCCTTAAGTCGCACCTGTTTCGGGTCATAGGCGAACAGATTCTCTCGTACGAGGAGTTGAGCACTGTACTCGCTCAGGTAGAGGCGTTGATGAATACGCGTCCGTTGTGTCGGACTTTGTCTAGTGATCCATCGGAGCCACTAGCGTTGACGCCGGCTCACTTCTTGACGACGACTCCTCTTAAATATTTGCCCGCTTTAGATGTCGAGACTGACAAACTGCAGCTTCACCCGCGTCACGCTCTGCTAGATAGCTTAGTTCAGTCCTTTTGGAAGCGATGGAGGACAGATTATCTGCATACGCTGCAGTCGCGTCAAAAGTGGAACACTCCTTCAGATCCAGTCACAGTCGGTACTGTGGTGATACTGAAGACTGAGAGTGCGCCTCCTCTGCACTGGCCTCTTGGTGTAGTGGAAGAAGTTTTTCCGGGTTCGAACGGAATAACGCGAGTCGTAAAAGTTAAAACCGCAACTGGATCGTACCTGCGTCCGGTTATTCGCCTCTGCCCTCTGCCTAATCAGTAGTAGTGGCATAGTTAGTTATAAGTTGTTTCGCTACCTAGTATTGATAGTTTAGATTAGTAATAGGGTTTAGTTTCGCTTTTGTTTTTTTTCTTTTCTTTGAAGGTAACCCTTCAAACCCGGGGGGAATGGTTGCGCCAATTTGCTATGATCCGCGACTTTGTTTTTTGTAATTTATTTTTTTGGCCTAGCAATCCTATCCCTACCGTTTCCGCTTCCCGCACGACCTCTAGAGAAATGATTTGACATTGACGTGTGTGCATCGATTGTGAATGTGACCGCACCGCCAATCGCCCGCTCGAAATTACAAGAAAATTGGCTATTTCGTGATCCAACCATTCAAAACTCAACAATAGTGCAGTGTAGTGCAAAACAGAACCTGGCAGTGGTTAAATGTGCGAAGTCGAGGTCCGCCGGCCGGCGCCATGTGGAACATTCGAGGTTAAAAGGTCAGTGTTCCTTCTAATACATTTATCCCATTAATAAACGCTAGGCGCAGTATCTGCATATTGTTAACAAACCTAAGATCGCTTTTCAAACCTACAGTCCACACAGCAAATTCGCGCATCCAGTTAGAAACCTCAATATCATTTTTGAATACCTATCCAT
Source organism: Leucania comma (assembly GCA_958295575.1). Lineage (NCBI taxonomy): Eukaryota > Metazoa > Arthropoda > Insecta > Lepidoptera > Noctuidae > Leucania > Leucania comma. The sequence continues at coordinate 12,748,897 of OY282486.1, read as the reverse complement.
ACGTACACACGCACACGTACGGGTCTGATGAAAAAAAAAAATTTGAGTTTCAGTTTGAAGTATGGGGAACCCCAAAATTTATTGTATTTTTTTTTCTATTTTTGTGTGAAAATCTTAAAGCGGTTCACAGAATACATCTACTTACCAAGTTTCAACAGAATAGTTGTTATAGGTTGTCTGACTACTTGTAATAACTGTTAAATATCTACGAAAGAAAATCGGGACCAACGGCTTTTACATGCATTCAGAGGCATGGAGGCACAAGATTTAAGTAATATTCTAGATAAACTTATAAAAGTACTTAAGAATTGAAATTCGGACCACTGCGCTGTCAAAATAAGTAAGTAACGGACAAGCAATAAATATCAATCTCAAGTTCTGCCGACTAATAAATTCGTACTCTAAATCTTGAAAAAGTTCTTCCATCTTAAAGTTTTCTCTTCCTTCCACAACCGCTTATAAACAAAAAACTTGTCGTGTATACTCTGCACTGAAAATACTTTCACACCCCTATATTTTCCCTATCCAAAACTGAAAATATTTCTCTATCGATTTCGAAAAGTAAAGAACTGTATCGATACAAAGTTTGTGAAGTATTATCGAGCAAATATGTTCAGGGTTGAAAGCTGTTACTTTGAAAAATGAGTTCTGGATCTAGTTGAAACCGATGTGTGTAGATTGAAGTTGCGAGTTTCCAGTATATTTTTAATAGCTTTTGACATCATCTGTCGTTGGTAGTTGACAGGTACCATTAGGGCCGAACTGAAACGTAGTCGCTTACAATGGGCCTCATCAGAAGGCTTAAAAATTCCCAAATGGCAATGGAAAGGGCAATGCTCGGAGTTTCCTTGCGTGATTGTATCAGGAGTGAAGATATGCGCAGAAAAACCGAAGTCGCCGACATAACCCGAAGAATCACCAAACTTGAGTGGTAGTGAGCAGGGCAAAATTGGTCGTAGAACTGATGGTCAATAGGGCTGAAAGGTTCTGGAGTAGCGACTGTGCACTGGAAAACGCAGCCTTGGAAGGCCTCACCACATGACCTGGTGAGAGTACGTGGAAAATTCATGGATGCATGACTTACAGAATCTTTCGTTGTGGTGACAATTTTCACGACGCGGTTTACGGCCGCGGTGTGAGCGGTTGTTCGCGGCTGCCGCTCACCGATGCCGCGGTCGCCCACTGCACCGCTTCGGCAGTTTACGCCCGCACGTTCTGCGGTCGGTTGGCGGCGACCGCGCCCTATCAGTGGTGCTATTCTCTAAGAAAACGCAGCGCTGTTCGACATTGCCGCAACGTCGAACATACAAATAGGATACATTGAATTACCGATCCAATGTATAGGGAAATTAGGTTGACAATCCAATGTATCCTATTTGGATGTTCGACGTTGCGGCGACGTCGAACAACGCTGCGTTTTCTTAGAGAATAGCACCACAGACTTGCGGCCGAAAATCGCAGTCGTCGCGGCGGCGGCGGCGAATCTACCGTCTTGTGAGTTTTTAAATACAATAGCCGTAGCCTCTGCCAAGGTGGCCGCGGGAGAAAATCACTTCTTGAATTCAGTGCCTAAGAGTCTAATAATCTCTTTCCGTCAACCTACTAACCTAATGGGAGAAGTTATATGAAGATTTTCCGACCTCAAAAAAATAATAAGCGATTCCTTTGATCTGAAAAATCTTTTAAGTTGGTTTTATTTACTTAAACTTACTTTGAGTATTAGAATTGAAGATTCACTTCTGAGAACCTGTCAAAAAAACGTTCTTTTACGTGAAAACTTGTCAAACTTTAGTACCAGATTGTTTAAATTCTTAGTATTTAGTACTAAAGCAGAGTGTTTTAGTTCTTAGCTTATAATTTTTTATTCTAAAACAGAAGATTAATAATAAAAGTTACGGGTATTTGTCTCAGATACAAAGCGAACCGCTTTTTTGTTAGACGTTATACTAAAAAATTATGTAAGTAACCTAAAATGAAATACGCACAATTAATACTTCTCGGCATGGTTTCTGTATATAATGCCACAATTTTTGGACGGTCTGTGTGTTTTAAACATCAAAAACTATTTGAAGTAGGTTTTAACGATCCATACCTATTATATAGCTCCTAAAGATCCTGGAAAGTGAATCGTACACGTACCGAAAAACGCAGAGTTGGAAAGCTTTTCAAAAGATGGACCTGGTGAGGGCCGCGGAAATCAAATAAATGAAAGAAAGAAAACATGTTTATTTAAACAAAAAGAAACATTATTATTATTATTTTATTTATCTACATTATTATAACTTTATGCACATAATACTGTACATTGTGCATTTTCTACCAGTTGACCTTCAATCAATCGGATCAATTGATTATTTTTAATTTTATTATTTTTATTGTTTGTTTTTTATGTTTTTTTTGTTTTAATCGATGCAAGACGGTCACTAGGGGGAGTTGTGTGTTCTGTAGTGGGCGTTTTTCGACTAAATAAATGATGATAATGCTAATTTAATTTATTTAGTCGCAGGCGATTTCATTTTTGTGAAAAATTAACAAGAAAATTATCTCAAAAATCCTATCTCTTAACTTGGGTCATAATCTGCCCGTGTATGCCAATTTTCATCCAAAGCCATTGCTATCCTAGCTGTTAGGATACAAAAAAAAATATGATGTACTAAGTTCTACCAGTGGTTTTCCTACATAAAAGTAAAAATTATAAAACCTAGGTCACTCAATAATAAAGTACCTAGTATTCTGGTTATTTATTTTTTTATCTATAGTCGGTTGTTCTGTGTATTCATTATAAACAAAAATATAAATCGTTACTCTTTATAATATAAGTATACAAGTATGAGGCTTTTTTTATTGTTAATAGGTTCGCGCTTGGCCGCTATCTCGCCTGATAGAAAGCGATGATGCGGTAGACGATGGAGCGTGCACACCTAGAAGTAACCTATTCACTTAAAAATTGTCAGGTTGTAGCCATCAGGAAATACAAACTCCGGCAGGGAAAATAAGTGTGTAAATAAGTTTCACACAAAAAAAAGTTGGCTTAATTTCTGTCTATTAGAGATAATTATATAAGACATAAATTAACACACATATTTTTTTCTAGATGACCAAAATATTAAAGAATTTCACGAAATATATTTTTTTTTGTAGTCCACTTCACCTGAAATACCCCATATATAAGCTAAATAGGAATAAGCATAAAATTTCATTATTCACGTAGTTTCAAACAAAAACAAAAGTAATTCTCCTTTTCTTAGTTTTAATAATAAATATCACAATAAGACCACAATCAAGAAAAAACTCTGAGACAAAGTCTTACAAAGTAGATATCTTTTAAAAGAACAGCAAGCAAAGGAATTTGAAAGTTAAAATGTATTCATAGGGAACAATTGCGCTTAATCCAACTAGGCGCGTAATTAAATTGTTTCTGAAGAATAATCTCATTCCTCATATGATGTTTTTGTTCAGCATCCATTGAGATATTTTGGAGAACCATTTTCATTGCTTTCCGGGCCTATTGCATTCCGTATTTCTGACATTCTTCCAGGAAATCAGGAGAGCAATCAACCGATTGACGTCGGACGTCTGCCGGAGTCTGCGTTTCCTGATGGCTACAACCCGGGAATCTTTAAGTCAAGAGTGAATAGATTTCTTCTAGGTAAGCGCGCTCCATCGTCGACCGTATCGTCGCTTTCAATCAGGTGAGATAGCGGTCAAGCGCGAACCTATCAACAATAAAAAAAAAATACGGTTCACGTTCACATTCCTTAAAAGTTGGTAGTAGTATACAAATGAAACGATAGGTTCTTTGTACACTCTTGTCCGTACATTTACAGGTATTAGTGGCATTGATTGAACTGTAGATAGCCAGCTTTCAACTCCATGTTACAGTGCTGCATCAATCGTCAGCCACGCTCAATCTACCACTAGTTTCAAAACTGATATGTTGATACTAAATGCTTCAGGAGCAGAAGGTCCAACCAGAAGAAAACATTTTGTTACTTTCGTTATGAAATAAAAATAATAATAAACTTTTATTCACAAAAATACAGATATCACGTAGGTACTTATTTAAAAAAATAATAATAAACAGTTGTTGGTAAACCTGTACAAATGAAGTATATAACCCTGCCTCTTAAACTAGGATAAACCTGTATTCTAAGAGACAGTGTTCGGCAAGTTAATTCCTTAATTAAAATATGATTTAGGACAACAAGTGAACGGTGCTGAAGTGATTTTTATTTATCTGTTTTTTATTAATTGATATTTATGTTATAACGTAAGTAGGGTGTGTGTATGACATATGAAGTGTGAGTGTGTGCGGCATCTGAAGTGTGAGTGTGTGTGGCATGTGAAGTGTGAGTGTGCGTTTATTAGCAGGAGATATGAGCGGGCTTGTGAAATAGTGTATATTTAGGTTAATGGGTACGTAATAAAAGCGTGTGATTATGAGTAGTAGCAGTGTAAACATAAATTACAGACTGCAAAATTATGAGCTTCATATTTATACATAGTGGCACTGACATCGACCCACAAACGAATACCATGGATCCAGTACATGATTCTGAGTCCCTCTGTGGTGGAAGTTTTCGTCAGCTTTCTCCTGTTTTTTTTTTTTTATCTTTTAATCTATTAATTTTAGTTTTTTTAATAAGCGGTATAGAATCGTTATTCCAACATTTTTAGTGAAAAAAATGTATTAATTGCTTTCAAAACTTAAAATGTCATCGGGCTTGATTAGAATAACGATTTTATCAACCCCGATGACTTTTTCATTAATTTTCGTTCTTTTTTCAATAAAAATATCATCAGGGCATCGCTGGGGTAAACTTCTCCCCTCCTCTTCAGCTACTCTCTGAGAATTTGTTCCCCTCTCCCCTTTTCTCTTCTACTCTCCACCCCTTTCTTCCCTCTCCTCACACCTTCTTCACTCTTCTCCCCTCTCCAACTTTATGCGCTGTACATTAAAGGCAAATGAATTATAGTTAGAAAATATTACAAAGTTCATTTTTGACGTAACATCTCTGGACTCTTTGAGTTACATATATTGCGTGTTAGTTGGTTTTCGGTCCTTTTTTTGTATTGTAAGTAACAGTAAAAGCTACGGTAATCGACCTATAAATCATACAGCTCGGGTTTGGGGAACGGCCCAGTTTTAGGAAAAGGTGTAACGATGTAGTAGTTCGATTGATGACGTGTTGAAGCCAGAATTTGCGTTCATGGAAAGAAAGGCTGAGATTGATTGATAACTAATGTTCTATATTAATAGTTAAAAAAAATGCTTTCATTATATATCATAAAAAGTATTAGTAGACAGTAGGGTTTGGGTTTTTACAACTTATCAGTTACTTTCAAGACCAAAAAAGACTTTAAATACAATCGATCTTTGAATACCGTAATTAGAGACACAATAGAAAGACAATAGGTGTGCGGACACCGGTGTCCGCTTGGGGCTTGACAGTTTAAAAAAAAACTTATTAAGTATACTTTATAAATAAGGCCATACTCGATTTTAAATGGGTAGTTAGAATAATGCTGAAGTGATGAAAACCTATTATTTTATCATGATCATTTTTCAGGGTTTTCCAATGATTGTGCGTGTAAATATAAAAGTTTGTGATCTATTAACTTACAACTAACTAAATTTTATTTTTTACGACAGTAATTTCTATTAAAGTAACCCTCCTTTTGGGCTTCATTAATTAAAAAAAAAATTACCGAATATATTACAAAGGTTTTATTTAAAAAACAAAACAATATTTCAAACTACATACTGATGTTATTATGTATATGAACGAGTTTAGAAAATTATAAAAGTATGCAAATACTTATAAGTATGTACATACTTTATAATGACAGACCAATGATCAGTCATTATGAATTTTGCAGATAACGAACTTTTAGCTGCTTTTAGTAAAATGACAATAGAATCGTGTTGGAATGACGAATTTATAAAAATAGCAGACTTGAGTCCCAGGAGATCAACAAACCGTCAGAGTATTTTAGTCACTATAAAAAACTGTACCAGCAACGTAAAGTAAAATAGGTTGAATACTAACTCAAAACTGCCAAATTCTCAGAAAATGTTCACGCATCAAAGCATAAACCTTTGCCCAACTATGTTTTGGCTTGTCCTCAGTCGAACTGAATGCAGAGAGAATACCTTTACCACACATACCATCACAAATCGTACAATATTTACTGCCAGCGGCTCTGGTAGCCTGAAAGCAGAAAATACAAGTAGCAGGTTTAAATCTGCATAAAATTTCTGGAGATTGTTATAAAATTTGTAAATAATCACAGGAAAATACGATACTTGGTCAAAAATCCATAAATTCTTGATTTTTTTTTTCGTGTGTTGTTTGGGATGACTGTTTTAAAAAAAGAGTTTATTGCTGGTAAACAGGGGTATGAAGATCCAACGTGCTAAATATTAAGTTTATAATGATAATATGCAATAATTTATTAATCCATTGTATAATTTTAAAAATTGTAGTTAATTAATTTGATTTTGGTGAAAGATAATATTGACGTACATACTCGTATTTTATTTATTTCCCTTTTTTATTTGATTTTTTTATTGAATCAATATTTGTAATTTATTTTGTTTGTTTGGCTTTTTGCTTTCATTTTGTACGCTATTCTTTTGGCAAAACATGGTGCACTTATTTTTCTATTATACTATTTGATTGATTAACGTAACTCTTAAAAACAGAATTACCTATTGTAAGTATCGCTCACCATGTCACTGTGTGCGTGAGTGTGACAGCCTATATAAGGCTCCGTTTACGTACTCTACGAAACATCTTTAACATTTCCTCAAATTAGAACAAAGTTAAAAAAGAAATACTTAACCATTTTATTGTTAATTGGAGTCAAGAATCACTAATTTATTGCCTCCTGATTTTTTTTGCAGATTAAAAACTGAAATTTGTAACGTATATAAAATGTCACTGAGTGATACATTCGATTGAATTTGAGAAAAAAAAAACTCAATTAACTTTTTCCGCTCTAGGAGAGAGGGCGTCAGATTTTTACTGATTAAAACCTACGTGTGTTCCTTTAGTGTAATTCAGGTAATAAATGTAAGGCCCCGACATGAGAAATTATAAATACCTCTTGATGATAATATTAGTATAGATAGAACTACAAAGTAGATACATTATAGCTCTCTCTTGTTGTAATTAGAGAGCAGTGGTGGCCGAGTGGTAACAGCCCCGACTCACGAGTTGTAGGTCGCGGGTTCAAATCCAGCCGGGCACATTGCTTTGTGTAATTTATTTCATCACCACTGCTCTCAAAACGGTAAAAGAAAACATCGTAAGGAAACCGGCATATCCTGGAACAAAAAATTCGAAGACATGTGACATCTACCAACACACACTGGGCCCGCGTGGTAGATTACGGCCCGTTCCCTTTCCTAGAGAGGAGGCCTGAGTCCCAGCAGCGGGAACATTAAAAGGCTGATGATGATGATGATGATGAAATAGTATTATGATTGTCAGAGAAGAATAGACGACAAAACGCACTGTACCGAGGGCCTAAGTAATATATGATAAATATTCCCACTGAATATTGTAAGGCTTATGCTATGCTATGCTATGCTTATTGTAATTCCGATGAGCTCTACCATCCTGTTGCTTACATAGAAACATGCCACCGTATGTTGTATACTATAGAAAACAATTCTATTAAATATATTTATATTTCTCTGCAGGAAAATCATATAATGATAAGTTATTTTATATGAAATTGCATTCAGACTGCAAATTATACGTAGTAGAAACATCTGGGACCAGTAACATTTGTATGTAAAACTAAAAGAAAATTTTCATACCTTACAATATAGTGGATGTAAGAAAACAGCGGTTGCTAAGTATGGTAACGGGTCCTACTTGTGAATCCCACGACCCACAGTCGTGGGTTCCAACCTAGCCAAGTAAAGTTTTATTTAGTTGGCCTCAATCACTTAAGAAAAATAACGAAAGAAAAACAACTGTTTTTTTTTTTACGAAAAATGACGCCATTTTTGAGACTAGCTTACAAATTATAAACATTCCATATGAAAAATATGCGTCGCATCCGTGCAAAACGGCCGAACGCTTAGTAAAATCCCATAGCCACACGCTTTGTGCTACAAGCTTATAGTTCTGGTTTTCAGCATAGGCCGGTGACGGTGTCAATACAAAGATGTCGGAACGAAATAGTATGCAAAAATTTGAGTAGAATAAGGAAAAATAATTGTAAGATAAAGTCATAAAAAGCTAAAGAGGAACTATAAATTTATATAAAGTAGCGACATTACGACGCGACCTTGACACAATTACACTACTAGTCTGTAAGTATAATCTATGGCATAAACTCAATCGACGATGCTGACAAAAGCAGGACAAAGGAAACGTAAAGACTTTCTCATTTGGGACGAAGAAAATAATTTGATAGCATTAAAATTAAACCACATTTTTGCTCGACAATAACATGACGTTCTTTGTTCTGAACAACTTTGTGTAGGCGTATGAGCGTCACAGTAGAACTAACATAAAAGAATATGTAGACATGAGGACAACGCCAAACATTTATACCTTTCTTTTTGATCTCCGTTGTCAGGTATATCAAAGAAAGGAATTCCTTGGAGACTTGCGAATTCCGGCTGTTATTTCCACATTTGTGGAAGTCGGTACGGGAAGTTAGAAGCCTTAAAATCTTATAATTAGTCTTAGCAAGAGGTATCTAGCTAAAGGTGAAACGTAAAGAGCAAATAAAGGAACAAAGGTGGTTTTTAGTTAGTAAACATCTGGCACGTATTCGCACCCTAACCAGAGCGGGCGAATTTATTTGATAAATTCCCACTTAAAAAAAATTATAACAAAACAGCAAAGGGCTCAGTAGAAGATGAGATTTGCTGATGCATCTTCCAGTTGCCCTTTACGTCTCAGGAACACCTTTATTGGAATTCCCAGTGACCCTAACGGGCATCGGCTCTGCTAGGCCCCAAACAGTTTTACTTACATCTCTTCGAGGCGTGCGAAGCAGTACGTGAAGTTGACGACTTGGGCTCGGTCCGGACGGCCGAACGATGATTTACTCATTGCCTGTCTGTAAACCCGTGCCTACAGTGGTCGGTAGTCGTTTTACGACCCTAACGCCTGGGGATGTCTCTTGTCGCGGTTGCTGGGGCGTGAAGACGTCCGTTCCCTCCCGCGTGCAGCCGCATCCTTTGCTAACATTACTGCTTAGTAGAAGGAGACGACCGCATTCCATTCTTACTTGCTTCGGATTATGGCCTGGAACGGGGCCCAACATAAGAGGTCACCACTGCCAATCGCCTCCACGATGATAAGGCGGTGCTCTGTCCAAGTGAGGCACACCTATACCGTATGCTCCATCGTGTCCTCCAGGCAGTCCTCACGATGTGATACTCGGGCTTCCGCATGAATTTGGAACAAGAACCTCCCGAACTTATTATGTCCAGTGAGAACCAGCGCCATGTGGAAGTTGAGGACCGCACCTATTCAGTCGCTGCTCAAAAATGGGACCGCCGCACACTAGTCCCGTTTTGAAAAAAAAAGTGGACATTCGATGAAAAATGAGGGAAAATAATTTCAACCGATTAATTTTTGTATGAATAACAACAAATTGTCCTACTACTTTTCTCAAAAATTGGTATTGTATGATGAAAAAAAATATTCGAGAAAAAAATTATGAAAGTAAACCTTTAATATTTTTTTTCACTCAGTAGAGCTTCCGAAAGAGTGGGACTTAAAATGAACCATTGCGTGATGTGGTCGGCCTCCTTCTTTGCTAGCATTACTGCTTTGCAGGCAGAAGGCAACCGCCTGCCACTCCTCCATCTTTATTTTAGGTAATAAATCATCAAACACTTCTTCTGAAATGTGGGACTTTTCCTAATTAAAATCCATCTGTTCTTTTAGTTACTCATTGTGGTCTAGAGCCGCGCTATAATCCTACAGCACATTTACATTACATTATATCTCTGCAGCAGTATTAGTTTAAACCATTTAATTAACGAATGATTCCATCCTTTAAATTTCCATTTCCGTTCCAAATTACTCTATACAAACTCTAAACTGAAAATAAATTAGAAATCTGTCAAGCGAATCGTCTTATCATTTTCTATTACGGTTTTTAATAGCAGTACCCTAATATTTCGCAGCAAAAGGGGAATTTTGCCGTGATAAATTATATACTAGAGCGGCAAAGGGTGAGAGGTCTCATATATTTTGTAGAGCCATTATTCTAAGCTAAACTCGCTGAGTTGTGAAAAAGAATAAAAATATATAAGGTTTTTGAAGTAGATGCTTTGTTGGATAAATGGTGTATTGTGTAGTACACGCTGGATAATATTTTATGTTTTGATTTTTAAAAATATTGTGTGGTGATTGATTTTTTTTTTCAAGGGTTCGATTCCAGTGCGGATTGGTGGATGTCACATGTCTTCGAATTTTTAGTTCGAATGTTTGGTTTTATTGGTATATGCAGGCGTAACCTCAGCTCGACCTCGACAGTACATTCCATAAATTATCGTAAAAGTAAAAAAAATAGAAAATCAGTGAAGGATCGTTATTTTTTTTTTCAGTTATATTATTTTATCATCTATATACCTGGTTTATTGCAACTAAAAACTTGCTTAAATTTAATAAAATGCAATTAAAAAGTCGAAACCAGTAAATGTAATGAGAATGTAATAAAATATGTTTTTCTGTCACCTGTTATATTTTTCAACCGACTTCAAAAAAAGAGGAGGTTCACAATTCGTTTGTATTTTTATGTTTATGTCCACTATATAAAGATTTTTTTTTCTTATTTTTATTGAGAATCCGCTGTTAAATCAAGAGATAATCTGTAGTCAAAAAGTATAAAAAGTATATGGAACTGATTTATATTAATTAAAAAAATATCAAAAAGTGGCCACCAGAACTTCATACTTACTGATATCACAATGAAGATAGCTAAGCAACAATAATAAATACATAAATAAATGATTCTGAGTAGTTATGTTGAAAATGGTACCATCAATCGGATAAGAATACTGAAAAATCATAAAAGTCGTCGGCCATTTTATTTGCACTAAGGGAGAAAACTCACAAAGCAGTTTTCTGCCGCGACCGCCTCTGTTGTGGGCTTATGCAGATATATGTATATTATGCAAAAAATTAAAACAAAATTCCGCGAAGCATTTTACGGCCGCGGTGTACGCAATTGTTCGCAACTCCCACTGCAAAAGTTTTGCCGTTGCGCACCATCGCGGCGGTTTACGCCCGCACTCTTTACGGTCGGTTAGCAGACGATCGTGTAGTGGCTGGCCATAATCAGCTGCCGGGAACGCGATCTAAAATTGCAAATGCGACGGCTGCGTAACCGCATATCTACCGCGTATCTACCGCGTATCTACCGCGTATCTACCGCGTATCTACCGCGTATCTACCGCGTATCTACCGCGTATCTACCGCGTATCTACCGCGTATCTACCGCGTATCTACCGCATATCTACCTACTCGTGAGTTTTGAAATAAAATAGCCGTTTCCCCTAAAGCGGCGAGCGAAGGTAAAAACCGCTCCGTGAGCTCTTAGCCTAAGTGTAACGTACGCGAACATATGCCTCGATCACACGTACCGAGCAAACGGCTGAGACAGTGCTCTTGACCGAATACTCGGTACGTATAAACATAGCGCCGAATGCTCGGCCGAGTGCTTATCTTTGCAACTCGCTGACATCACTGCCTCGGCCGAGCAACATTTTACTGTCTCACCCTTTTACTCGGTACGTGTGAACAAGGCATTACCCCCACTACACCAAATCCTTGCCAACTTATGTACCGGCTACAAACTGTACGTAACAAGTGTGCTCAGATAAAGTTGTTTTAGTTAACAAGATAAAACTAACATTCAATTAGCAATTTGCCGAAACAGTTTTCGTGTACCGATAAGAAGTAAAACATCAATGTCTAGATATCTGGAAAATACGGTCTATTTATTAGCACAAGAAATACTACGCTTAATCTTTTTTTTTAATTATATTTGTGATCTAATAAAATGACTGTCTGGAAGAAATTGCTGTCTGATCTCATAGGACCATCGCTGGTATCATTCTGATTTTATTTATTATTACTATCGTGAAATATTTTTCTTTTAGAAATGGATCCTGATATCAAGGTCAAAGTCAAACTCATTTCTAGGATAGGGAATGGGGCCGTAATCCACCACGAGGGCCCAGTGCGGATTGGTGGACATCAAGGTTAGTTTTTATTAAAAATGTACTCAATTTCTTCGGGCATATCACACGTAACGAAGACTCACTGTCCGGTATCCGTCTGGACCGGGCCTAGGCATCGGCCCTAATAAGCACCTTCAGTTTTGCTAACGAATATTTAATCTGTCCTAGCTCGAGAGGACACCGGTGTCCTCTCACATCCACGCCACTATAGGCCATAATTCCGATGTTTAGAGTCTACTTTTGTATGAAAAAGTTTGGTAGTAGTGGATCTACATATGGCACGTAGAACTTGAGAAAAAAATTGTGGGATCTTGGTGTTCTGGAATAAAGGCTGCAAGCCTAATTTAAGCACCAGCTTCTCACAATATGATTTACTGTATTGTACGTTAATTCAGTATCATAATCTAATGCTACGTTTACATGTGGGCCCAGCCTCGGCCAATCGCCATTGCGTTAACGGGGGAACCCTGCTTATACAATGGCTACATAATAGCGATTGGCCAAGGCTGGGCCCACATGTAAATGTAGTATAAAAAAATGTAGAAACTACCTAATCATTACGCCTCTCGCGCCGGAGCTTCGTTCAAGCCATGCTCCGAAGCGAGGAGTGGCAGGCGGTCGCCTCCTTCTGCGAAGCAGTAATGCTAGCAAAGGAGGAGGCCGATCGCATCAGGCAACGGCGCACACGCTGCCGCCGCCGCTGGGATTCCGATCCCGATTTCCAGCCACCGTCGGCGCGGGCTCGCGGACGGCGGGCAATGGGTAGCTCGCTGTTAGTCTGTCCGGTAACAGACCGGTCCGAGCTCAGGTCGTCTACGGCGCGCACTGTTCCCGCGCGCCTCATGGAGTTATCAGCAAACTGTAGGGACCCAGCAGGGCCGAAGCCTACTGGGGCCAAGGTTATGTGAAAATGTTACCGGGGCCCTGAGACAAAGGCAATGAATGGAACAAGGTAGGTTTTTAGTCAGTAAGAGTCTGACACTATTTCCCGCCCCACCCAAGGGCGGGATTTGTCATTGGATGATTATTATACCTACCATAAAAAAAAATGTGCACAAAGTTATAATAATGTAGATAAAAAATAATAACAAATATGTTTCTTTTTGTTTAAATAAACATGTTTTCTTTCTTTCCTTTATTTGATTGCCGCGGCCCTAACCAGGTCCATCATTTGAAAAGCTTTCCTCTGCGTTTTTCTGTACACAATTTTCTTTCCAGAATCTTAAAAAGCTATAGGTATGGATCATTAAGACCTACTTCAAATAGTTTTTGATGTTGAAAATACACCGACAGCCTGAAAATTGTGGCATTATATACAAATACCATGTCGAGAAGTATTAAGTATTAAAAAAAAAACGTAATCATTACGTATCGTGGCGAGAAAATAAATATTATTATTAGGTTACATGAAACGATTTTTCATAAACTCAGTTTTTTCAATACATCAATTATCGCTAGCTTCATCCAATTTGCTTGTAACCCAAAAAGGCTAGTTAGATTAACAGAATAAATATTCTCAGTGGATGGTAGACCAAAGCGCCGTGTATGCAAATAAGACTTCAACTAACTCTTGCAACTGATATTTGCATAATCACCGGATGAAATGTAAATATTCGTTCGTCGTTTTCCCTTACTTTTCATTTTCAAAATTATTTTTTTCTTTTATTTTGTTTTTTTTTTTCAATCGGCTGCACTCTACCAAAGACACATTTAATGAAATAAAAAATGTGCATAATAAATGTGTAAAAAAACAACATCGATTTTTTTTTAGAAATTATATCATAAAATGACTTCTGCCACTATATCGTGACAGATTTTCTTTTTTGCCTTACGTACCAGAACCCTGAGATTCGCTTTCAGAAGTGAGCCCATGGCCCCAGTAGGTTTTGGCCCTGTTAGGCCCCTACGGGCGCGTGTGGAATACTAAGCGCCGTCGACGTCCATTTTATTAATATGGCCATTTGATATTTTTTATGTAAGCATAGAGGAATATTTATTTTTGAAGTGCATGCAGAAATCGGTTTTTTTTTCAATGGAAATATAGGTGGAAAGATACATTTCATTTTTTAAATTTTTAATGGACAGAGGAAATATAACAAACATTTTTATTTGGTAGTCAAATATTTATCAATTCATTCACGTTCATAACATCATAAAGGGACTACACTTTTTTTTTCGGATATACATATGGCTTTAGTAATGGACAGTTTTTTGTTGAACATTATTTTCTGGTTTCCTAAATATTTTTTTTATCACATTACTAGTTGACCTGGTAAACTTCGTACCTATTAGACGGTACACAATTCATAGGAGATGAATTTTTGAAATAACTCTCTCTCCGGTTAAAAAGGAAAGTTTCGACTGCGCATTCATAATAAATATTTTACTCAGTCAATTTCTCCTTTTATAAATGTAGATTTCTCTTTTTTAGGGTTCTAAAAGTAAATCTGCGATTCCTTGAAGCTGTAAAAAAAACTCACATCTTAGTTAAATAAAAAAAAAGATTCGACCAATTAAGTCGCAAAAAACTTATAATTATTTCGACTATACTTGCAAGGGAATCAAGATTCATAGGGTACTTCCTGTTGACCTTGAAATTTGGCTTGAAGCAAGGTCTTATAGCACAAATATAGGAAAAATGTTGAAAACTGTAATTACGTCACAAAAATAACTTTTTTGCTATTCGGAAAAATCTTCGAAATTCGATTCCGGAATTGAGCTGTTTTCATATGAATGTTTGTACGGAACCCTTTTTTTTATGGTAGGTAAAATCATCCAATGACAAATCCCGCCCTTGGGCGGAGCGGGAAGTAGTGTCAGACTCTTACTGACTAAAAACCTACCCCGTTCCTTCGTTGCCTATAGTGCCGGGGCTGAGCCTTCCTCTCAGAAAACGGCCCTTGACCCCAGCAGGCTTCGACCCTGCCTGCCTGCAGCTAGCAGGCTGGGCCTCTACGTGTACGGAACCCTCAGTGCGCGAGACCGACTAGCAATTGCCCAGTTTTTATCTTTCTTATGTTATCTGACCATTTATTAAAATTTAACATCTGATATGATTAAATAGAGTGTTGTCAATTAGTTTAATATTTGAGATCTAAATAAAACAAAGCCATTTAGTAGATAGATAGCAAAAAATAAATGGTACGTGAAAAAAATCTGCGCGTCATAAATCCATTAATATGTCACGTCAAATGTATGTAATTTGTGTTAATGTTTTGGTACTAAAACATTAAGTTTATTTTTTTGAGTAAGTTGATGAAAAATATAATTATATGGGCATATTTTGTTGCAGTCTCAAGTTTCCATTTTAATTTTTTTTAAGATATATGAACACTCGTTCAATGAACCCGCACTAGTTCCACAGCACTCGTGACCACAACTTGGGTGAGGATCAGACAATGAAAACACTTCACTTTACTTCCACTGTATATTATGAACTTCAGATTTGAACTAACTACGAATTGACAACATTGCGACCTTAGTCGCCACGCGGAAAATCTTAACATCGCGATCTAGGAATTGGCGCTCACTTAACAACGCCATCTGTGATTAAAAAAGTAAACAATATTTCGAACATTCCGCCCACCAAGGAGCTATTTGACATAGTCCTTCCATTAAATACATTTACATGGGCACCGCCCACCATGAGAACATCAACAAATAAATTAAAACATGAATTCACAATACCAACCAAGGGTTAAAAAATACCTATATTATCATTATAATATTGTTTAATTACATAACTACTGTGTGACCGGTAAAATACATATTTTTGAAATAGGCCTTTTTATTAAGGCTCTTTGAGTGCGTAAAGTAACGACTCGCGTAATTTTGTCCAGTCCAGGGTGTTTCTCTACAACTCTTGCCAAAAGCCATTTACAAGGAGGCAAATCATCTTCCTTTACCACTACTACATCCCCAATGTTTGGGTCAGGAGTTCGACATGTCCACTTGTAGCGATGCAGAAATTTTGTGAGATACTCTTTTGACCAACGACGCCAAAATTCCTGCATCATTCTTTGTGTCAATTGCCAACGACGTAAATTGGATACGTTAGACGTCTCAAAATTGTGATCAGGTACGGCAACCAAGGGTTCCCCAATCAGGAAATGACCTGGCGTCAAGACGTCAAAGGCATCACTCTGAATTTAAGGTGGACAAAGGCCTAGAATTGAGGCAACTCTCAATTTGCACTAAGACTGTGGATAGTTCCTCATAAGTCAGTGTCGAGTCCCCTATGACACGTTTTAAGTGGTACTTCACTGATTTAACGCCAGCCTCCCACAAACCTCCGAAGTTCGGTGCACGAGGTGGGATAAAATGCCACTTTGTGCCATTTGTGGCTAATGTTTCGGATATTTCTTTTAAGTAGATTGACCTTTCTGATGCAAATAAATTATGGAGTTCTTTTGAAGCACCGACAAAATTTGTTCCATTATCGCTCCAAATATCCGTACATAGTCCTCTACGTGCAACGAATCGTTTGAACGCAGCTAAAAATCCCTGTGTGGTTAAATCACTGACCACCTCAATGTGCACAGCTCGTGTGGCCATACAAACAAATAAACAAATATAACCCTTATAAGCGTGATGACCCCGTCCCTTTGTCGTCCTAATGTTTATCGGACCTGCGTAATCTACACCACTACACTTAAATGGTCTTGAAGGACTAACTCTAGCCTCTGGAAGCTGGCCCATCAATTGCTGTGATGTTTTCGCAGCTGCTTTCACACATGGAATACACCTTCGCACATAGCCTTTAATTAACGATTTACCACCAATTATGTAATATTTTGTGCTTAAATAAGTTAGCGTTAATTGGGCTCCGCCATGAAGCGTTTTAGCATGCGCATCCGCTATCAGTAAATCGGTTAATTTAGATCCTTTTGGTATAAGTATTGGATGTTTTGTATTCAAAGAAAGCTGTGATTTTTCTAACCGACCTCCTACCCGTAAAATATCTTCTTTATCGAAGTAAGGATTTAAAGTCTTGAGAGGTCCCTTCAACTTGAATAAATGCCCATGTTTTCTAATACCAGCAATCTCCTCTTTGAAGCCTTCTGCTTGACAACTTCTAATAGCGCATTTGCGAGCTTCATCCAATTCTTCTGGTCGTAAATAGCTACTAAACTGTTTCTTATTTCCAATTAACTTTAAAAAACGTCTACAGTAGGCCATGACTCGTATTAATTTTGAAAATGACGAGAACCTATCCCATATGGACTCCTCAGTCATGGTAAAGTTAACCTTCGCAATTTCTAAATCGGTCTCCAATTGTCTTGGCTTACTGTAACTTATTACAGCTTCAGATAAAAATGCTGGGCCGTTGAACCAGAAAGAACACTTGCATAGTTCCGAGGGGTAGATTCCTCGTGATCCGAGGTCAGCAGGATTTTGGCTTGAAGAAACATGAGACCATTGGGATGAATCCAACGTTGTCAATATCTCTGAGACTCGGTTAGCAACGAACGTCTTCCATCGATTAGGATGACTGTTAAGCCATGCTAGAACCACGGTGGAATCCGTCCATGCATGTACGTTAGATATATCTATGCTCATGACTCTTGCTACCTCAACTAGGAGTTTAGTGACCATTACTGCTCCGCACAACTCAAGCCTGGGAATAGATACCTGCTTGATGGGCGCTACCTTTGTCTTGGCCGTTACTAATGAAACGCGTATGTTACCATCAGCCTCAATCAGACGAATATATACTGCCGCCGCATAAGCTGCCTTAGACGCATCGGAGAATCCATGCAGTTCAACAAGTGTGTCATCTGATTTTGTTCCGATCCAACGAGGTACCTTTACTTGTGAGAGCTGTGATAGCCCATCCCGGTAAGTATTCCATTCATTTAAAATCTCATTGGTTACTTCCTCGTCCCAGTCCAAACCTGCTATCCATAGCTTTTGTATGATTATTTTTGCTATAATAACACTAGGTGCTACCCAACCAAGTGGATCATACAATTTGGCAATGTGTGAAATTATTTTTCTTTTAGTTATCGGTCCAGGTTCTTGCTGCAGTTTCACCGAGTATTGGAAATCATCTGAACGGCGATTCCAGGTAAGTCCTAATAATTTAACTATCTCATCCTCTTTTAACTGGAAACCTTCTGCTATTTCTCCCAATCCTTCATTCATTTCTTTTATTTTATTAAGTAAATTTTCATTATTGCACATCCATTTTTGAAGTTTGAATCCTGCTTTGCTTAATAACAAGTTCATTTCTTTGTAAATAATTAACCCTTCTTCAGTGTTATTACAGCCAGTTAGCAGATCATCCATATAAAAATCATTTAGTACTCTTTCAGCAGCCACCGGATAATCTCCGCCGTTATCATGCGCAACTTGTTGGAGGGCCTTCACCGCCAAGTAAGGAGCTGATGCAGTGCCGAAAGTGACTCTCAACATACGATAGTGTTCTACTACGTCTTCCGGCTCTTTCTTCCACAGTATTCTTTGGCAATCGGTGTCAACAGTCGCTACCTTTACCTGCCGATACATTTTAACGATGTCCGCTGCTAGACATATCGGATGTTTCCTCCAACGCATCAATAAGTGCCGAAGTTCCGGTTGTAAGCGGGGTCCAATCATTAATTTGTCGTTTAATGAATAACCCTTTTTACCTTTACAGGACGCGTCGAACACCACACGTACTTTGGTTGTATCTTTATCATCCCTTATAACTGCGTGGTGTGGTAAGTATATTGAGTTCTCCCTTCCTCTTTCTTTTTCAGGAACCCTTTCCATATGATCTAACTGTAAATATTCCTGGATCACTTGTTTATACGTTTCTTTCAAATCGGTATTTTTCTTCAATTTGATATGTAATGCATTTAATCTTTTCTCAGCTATCTCTTCAAATCCACCTTCCTGGTAAATCGAAGACTGATCGCGGAACGGAAGTCTAACCACATATCTTCCATCTCCATCTCGGGTGGTAGTTGCCGAAAATAACTCTTCACATTGTTTTTCTTCCTCCGACAACAATCTCTTTTGATTGTTGGGTTCGGCTTCTAACTCCCAAAATTTCTTTAGTTCCTCATTTGTGTCTATATGGGCATGCATCACGACCACATTCGAAGAAACCCCAGCAGATTGATCAACTATCCCAGATATTATCCATCCGAATTTGGAACATTGGGCTACGACTGCTCCATTCACATTCTTTTTCAAACCTTCTTCAATAATCTGGGTGTAAACATCAGCTCCTAATAAAACATTTATTTTATTCGGAGTATGATATTGTGGGTCTGCAAGATTTTCTTCCTGAAGATCTACCCATTCTACCGTCGTTACCTTCGTGACGGGGAGAAGCGTGGTTATCGATTTTAACACAAACGCCTGAACTTGAATATAAAAATGTGAATTTATTCTAGACCGTAGATTTAAGGTGACCACTGACCTTGATATTATTTCTTTGTTTCCGCCAACTCCTTTGATCCTATGAGTTGAAGGAATTTTCTTCAATCCCAAGAACTGCACTGTAGCTTCAGTAATCAAAGAAATTTGTGAACCTTGGTCTATTAATGCTCTAACTACTTGGTAAGTGCCTGCCTTCGACTCAGCTCTTACTAGAGCTGTGGCTAATAAAACTGTATTACGCAGTTTTCCTGTCGAAAAACAGCTAACCGATTGGTTACCTTCCCTATCTTCTCTGGACATAGGGCTATCCATACTATCGTTCGTTGCTAAGTTTTCATTATGTGCCAACGATCCCGCATTTCCCTGTGTATTGGCACTAGAACCCGCGGAAGAAGACCCGTTTGGGGGGTGCAGTAAAGAATGATGACGACGTTTACAAATTCGACATTTAACGGGACTATTACACACTTTAGCAGAGTGGTTGTTACCCAAGCAATTGAAGCAAATACCCTTTTCTAGTACAAAACTACGACGAGCGTCACTATCTAATTTTTGTACAAATTGTTTGCAATAAGTAAGCCTATGTGGCTCCGAACAAAAGGAACATTGAACGTTTGCAACATGTAAACTACTTATCTTATTTGTACCTGTACCCCTGGCATTATTAAATTGATTTCTAGATCCAGAATTAGTTTTGTTATCTAAAAACTCTAAAGCTCTATAGCGATTAGTTAAAAATTCGGTAAACTGAATAAGTGTGGGCAGTTCCTCTGATGAGTTTTGTTCAGTTATATTAAATTCCCACTGCTTTCGGGATTCGGGATCTAGCTTCAAAGTTATTATATGGATAATTATAATGTCCCAGGTATCAACATTAATTCCGAGATTAGAAAGCGCCTTTAAACAATCATTGGTATTGTCAAGTAATTCCTTTAGTCCAAAAGCTGATTCTTTATCGAGATTTCTCTGACTGAGTAACCTTTTTATAATAAAATGTGACAAATATCGTTTATTATTATAACGTGAATTCAAAAGTTCCCAACATCGATCATAGTTCGCATCTGAAATGGGTATTTGTCGAAGAAGTTGTTCTGCTTCCCCGGACAGATATCCTTTCAGGTACTGCATTCGCTGCACATTATCTAAACTTTTATTATTGTGAATAAGAAATCCCTAAAGGTTACCCAATCGGTATACTTTCCTGAAAATACTGGTATAATTATTTTTGGCAATTTTACTTGACATTGCTTGGAAGTACTACTACAGGATCTAAAAGAATCTTCTTTAATATAAAATGACTCTAACACAGTTTCAAGATCAGTTTTATATTGGACATACACTTCTTCTGCTGAATCATAAACATCATTTTTCACATATCGACTTTGTTTCAACTTATCAGGCTCAAATTGCTCATATAATTTACTATGGCCGGTTGCTAACTGATCCCACAGTTTTTCCAAATTTTCTAATCTGACTTTACAATAAGGCCGTGTTATTCGTTCCTTAGGAGATTTTTTGAAGTTCACATAAGCCTTATCTATTCTACTGTAAATGTCTTCTTGTTTATTAATTAACAACTCCATATTGTATACTAAATCTAACAAATATCTTTGCTGAAAACTGACTAAAAAGTTACAAAGTTATCTCAATAGCATAAAATAAACAATTAAGAAATCCAAATTATTTTTAAGAAGTTACATTAAAATGTAAGGAATTTTTAAGTCTTTAGGCAATAGTTCGACTATCGAAGAAAAATCGGGCATAGGTTCCCCGCCTCAACCAAATTTTCGCAAAATTAGGCTAAGTCTAAAATATTGATAAAATATTCTAAGTTAATGTTCATATTATTATAAAGTTTTCTAAGTTAAATTCTTCAAGTAAATAAAGTTCAAATTCTTCCAAATAATTAAGCTCGAAATTCCATTGATATTAAATAAAGTTTCACACTCACGGTTTTAGTCCCGTACTGATACCACCTGATGACGTAATTATATCACTGAACACTGTCTTCGTAAGGACGTTGCGCTCTGCACGTCACACCTCCTCCAGTGACCCTTGCTGCTGGTCCCTGACGATGACGACACCCGGCACCGTCTGCAGTAGCCCACTGCACCACGCGCTGCTACTGCTGCTTGCTGCTGCTTCTTCCAGTGCCTTGGCTAGTTTGCGCAAGTAATCCACTTGCCCAGCCAAGAAAGTACCACAAAAAACTTAACCAGTCCGACTCCGAAGGACCAAAATGAACACTCGTTCAATGAACCCGCACTAGTTCCACAGCACTCGTGACCACAACTTGGGTGAGGATCAGACAATGAAAACACTTCACTTTACTTCCACTGTATATTATGAACTTCAGATTTGAACTAACTACGAATTGACAACATTGCGACCTTAGTCGCCACGCGGAAAATCTTAACATCGCGATCTAGGAATTGGCGCTCACTTAACAACGCCATCTGTGATTAAAAAAGTAAACAATATTTCGAACAATATAAACTAGTGCTTGACTGCAATTTCGCCTGATGGTAATCGTTGATGATGAAACCGACTAGTTTATTAAGAGCCTATTCACGCTAGCCCTTTTTTTTGCGCATATATAAATTATCATTTATCTTCTCTCGCTCTGGGTACAGTAAGAGGCAAAGTCAGAGAACGCTAACTAAAACCCATCTGTATTTTCCTAATTGTGCTCTATGTTCTAGGGCTTTAGTGATATTTTTGAATAATCCATCAGTCAGCTTGGGCCTTGGATCTTCTTCGGCTGCAATATCAAAGTTGAAAATATGGTGGCACCTAATACCAATTACTTTAGGTGGAAATAAATCTAAAAATTAAATGCGGACACAGAGTAGGCTGGTTAGAATTATAATATAATATTCCACAACTATCACACAACGCCGTCTAGTCTCAAGCTAAGCAGAGCTTGTGTTATGAGTACCAGACAACTAATAAACATACTCATATATTTCTAAATACATCCATATTATAGATACATTACACCCAGATACATAACAAATGATCGTGCTCATCACACAAACAATTATCCTGGGTGGGAATCGAACCCACGACCTCCGACATAGCAGTCAGGGTCACTAACCACTAGACCAACAGGCCAGTCCAATTAAAAGTGGACTGTATTAATGCGGTGTAAAAATGCGTAGCTATACGTGGCCTTGCAAAACGCGGCTCTTGGACGACGAAAAGCAGGTTTTGGACTTAACTAGGAAAACTGGATTAGGAACACACCTGGATTTTTCATCGACATGGAGGCTCGTTCAGTCAGGAACCACACACACGTCACGGACTTTGGGTAACGTTACACTTATATCAAAGTTTTGATATCTAGTAGTATCAAATCCACTCTCCGGGTAAAGACTCTAAGTGACAGATTTTTACTGATCAAAACCCATCTTCAGTTGTTTTTGCAGTTCAGAGCCGAACAATGCCCTAGAGAACCCAACAACCTGGCATGTAAATTTCGAAGGTTTTCCAAGTAATCATATCGATACTCAATTCTATTTCTAGTAACATACCGTCTGTTAACTTAAGCATGTCGAACGCGTCGACGTTAACCGTCAGGCTATTAGCAACACGTCTAGATTATTACATTTCGCTCATACGATCCAGTTCGACGTGTATTTTCTTCACGTTCGAACTAAATATATTAGTTCCTACGATGTTGGTTCTATTCAGGATCGTGTGAGTTGCGACTTGTAAACGATTTGGTCGCGTTCAAGATCAGGATATGTTTTTTATTTTGGGTTTGTCTGTTGTCCTGATAGCTACATTTACAAGCAAGAGGACTTTAAGTCCAGAGTTTTTTTTATAGCTACAACCAAGAGGTCTTTATGTCCAGAGTGAACAGGTTACTTTCAGGCAAGCGTGCTGCATCGTCGACCATATCATCACTTACCATCAGATGAGATAGTAGTCAAAGGCGAGCTTATCAATTATAATAAAAAAATATATCATAGTTTGTTTTCCAAAAGGGAAATCCGGGGTCCTGAAACGCAAGCCGAAGAAGAAACATAGTTGTGATTTTAGTCTGTAAAAGTCTGAGATGCCCATCCGCTGCTTGCGGGCGGCGAGCAATGGGTGGCTTGCTATCCGACCGTCCGGTAACCGTCCGCACCGAGCCCAAGTCGTCGACGACGCGTACTGTTCCCGCGCATCTCAAGGAGTTGTCAGCAAACTGTAGGGGCCCAGCAGTGTCGATGCCTACTGGAGCCAAGGGTCTGTTTCTGAAAGGATGGCTCGGCCCTGCTATGAAAGCCAACGAATGAACAGGCTGGATTTTTTAGTCAGTTAAAGTTTGACAGTATCTCCCGCTCCGCCCAAGGGTCGATGGGAAGGGAAGATGTCATTGGATGATTTCCCATGTTAAGAAAAATATGGGGTAAATCCTGTCGCACTGCTAATTCTTTTCTTCTTCGCACTCCTTTTCATACTTCTAGCCGTTATGATTGCTTCTTCTCTGTCAATGCAGTTCGTCTGTGGAACTCCCTCCCACATTCCCTACGTGACAGCCCTTCTTTGGATGTCTTCAAGAGGAAAATTAAAGAGCATTTCCTTTCACGATGACATAGTATATATAAATATATATGTATTTTAGTATATTTGTATTTATGTATGTAGATAAGTATATATATATGTATTATTTTATTCGTATTATTTGTCATTTTAAAATTGTACACTGGGTCCTACCCTCTATTGTAATCTCTCTCTCTATCACTCAATGATTTGCTTGGAGAAAACTTAACTTTGAGTTAAACTCGCCTATGTACATGACCTCTATTTTCCATTTAAGCTGTTATAGTGTACAATAAAGAATAAAGAAACATTTGACTTGTCGAAATCCGTTTTTGTTGACAGAATTTCTAACTGTCTAACCCCTTTTCCATGTGCCTTAGACACATAACTACCAAACACCACTTCCCCAAACACGATTGACACACGACACTCTTTACTGGAGTATTAGAAAATAAATTCACCAACACAGGACATAAATTGCCACCACCATCCATCAATTAGATCGAGCTAAGCATGCATTATATTGGCATCTGTAGAGTAAGGACTCTACTGGAATTGGGCAAAGTGTTTTGAAAAAATATTTATACTGTTAGAAACGATATTTTAAGGGTGCTAATTATTCAGACGTCTTTTTAAGGTTCTGTACCTCAAAAGAAAAATACGGAACCATTATAGGAACACCTTATTGAACGTCTGTCTGTCTGCCAAGACCCTTTATCTCAAGAACGTGTGGAGGTATTGAGTTGAAATTAAAATATATAGTGTCTGAGCTTTCTTGAAGTTGTGAAAAAATCTAACTTCTTCAGTTGACGAAAAAAAAAAAAAAAATTTGGCAATTAATGTCACAAAAAAAAACGTGTATTTCGACACTCACAACAGAATCAACATTCATATAGTCCTAGCAAGGTCTTTTGCATAAGTATAGGAATAAATCTGAAAACTGAAAATTCGTAGTTACGTCACAAAAAAAAATTATATTATAATTCGGAAAAATCTACAGTCGCATCACACTATCTTCCACCTATTTAATACAGTTAACATATTTCGCATATTATTAAAACCCTATTTTGTAAGTCTAAATGATTTCCAAAGTCTATTATTAAGTTTAAAAATACATAAATAACTAATTAAATTATTTTAGTATTCATCACCGCTACATAATTCATACACTCCAAAACGGTTTTACGTCCGTTGCGTCACAACCTTAGGTCAGTTGAAAACGATCGGACCTATTTTGGTGCAGCCCTGAGGCACACAACTGATTTATTTGTTTTGTCTCTTGTTTTTGTTTTTTTTTTCGTTTTACCAATTATTGTGTTTGTGCCTTATGCTGTACAAAATAAATTCTTTTTCTTTCTTATTTCTTTTTTTGCATATACTGCCTGCATTCGCAACCTGCCGCCGAGCTTCGATTGGCATCCTTAGGTATCTGTCCCATTCGCCACACATACATTATTCACTTTTCAAAGCTCAAGTGTCCACATTATACTATGTATCTTTTCCAGATCAGTGATTTTCCTGACTAAGTTAGTTTAAACAATGTATGCGTCAATGTGAACAAGACAGATAAGCGATAAACATGTGTACATCCAGCTGAAAAGTTCTAAAGCTCATAACAATGATCATTCGAACTATCTATCTTCAAGCAGTGGTAACGGCTCTGACTTACGAGTTGTAGGTCGCGGGTTCAAGGACAGTCAGGCGCATTAGGTACTTTTATATAATTTTTAATATTTCTACACCGGCAGTGTTAGCGTATGTGAAGCATTTTTAATACTAAGATCTTGTATGCACCTTCATCATTATCATCATCAGCCTTACAAGGCTGATGATGATAATGTGTGTCCCAGCAGTGAGAACATTACAATGTTCTCACTGCTGGGACACAGGCCTCCTCCCTAAGAGAGGGAATGGGCCGTAATCCACCACGCGAGCCTAGTGTGGGTTGGTGAATGTCACATGTCTTCGAATATTTGTATCATATAATAAGAAATAAATGAATGATTTGTTTATTTTTTATTTTATTTCATCATCACGTTCTTCATCGCTCTTTAAACGGTGAAGGAAGATAACGTGAGGAAACCGGCATAGCCTAGAATGTAGGTGAAACCGCAGACACAAAGGTTTTGAAATGATTTTATTTGTTTTGTATCATCATCATCATCATCATTTCAGCCGAAAGACGTCCACTGTTGGAAATAAGCCTCCCCAAGTGTCGCCACAACAAACGGTTCCACCGCATTCCCGCGACTCTCACCAAGTTATCGGTCCATCTAGTGGGAGGCCTTCCAATACTGCGTTTCCCGGTAAGCGGTCACCACTCTAGAACCTTTCGGTCCCATCGGCCATCCGTTCTACGAGCAATGTGCCCTGCCCACTGCCACTTTAGTTTGGCGATTCTTCGGGTTATGTCGGCGTCCTTGGTTCTCTTGCAGATATCCTCATTCTTGATGCGATCACGCAAGGAAACTCCAAGCATAGCCCTTTCCATTGCCTTTTGGGTGACTGTAAGCCTTCTGATATGGCCCATTGTGATTGACCATGTCTCAGTACCATATTATTATGTTATCACTGGCAACACACACTGGTCACCTTCGTCTTGGTATGGTAAGTTGGACGAGAAGATACCGCGTACCTTCCCGAACGCTGCGTGGTTTTGTATGAAGATAGATTATATTTCGGGCTCCTTTGCTACAACGAAACAGTCATAGAATACAATTTTAGAACCTGTAGTCCTTTGTATTGGTTCCTAGCCCGTGCAACATAGTAGCGATGACATAAATTGTCCTGTTATCGCTTTCCGGCCCACTTGACGGGAGCGCGATCGTTACGCGAACAATTGCGGTTGGACTGAAGCGTTAGTGGGCATTTATTGCAGCCTCACTAATAGTCTATGTCTCTTGAAGAGTTATCTATAGTTTGGGTATGAGGTTTTTAATTGAAATTTTATTAAGGATTCTCGAGGATCGACTGCGTAAGAAAAAAGACAAAAAAGAAATGAAAGAAAAACATTTATTTATTAAAAAAATCTAACATAAAAAAATAAAAAAGACATGATTAAGACAGGTCAAAAATGCTCTCCAGTGCCGCCATACTTAAAACAAAAAGTAAATAATGCAGTGCAGGTAGTGTTTGTAATAAGCTATTGCGTTTTAAGTTTTCGTTGCTATAATTAGTTTGTCTAGAATTTTTAGAGAGACAATATGCGAGATTGCCCACTGTTCCCTGTTTATTTGTTCATCATCATCATCAGACTTTTAATGTTCCCACTGCTGGGACACAGGCCTCTAAGAGAGAGAATGGGCTTTAATCCACCACGCGGGCCCAGTGCGGGTGGTTACTTTAATTATATTCTATGTAAAGTTGTTATTAATTCAAAATTACATATATTATTCAAATAATTCAGTGATTCAGTTGGATAGGCCTCTGGTGTGAGACGCAATCTGTGTCAACACCCTTGCGCCATCCCATGTTCTTAGTTCAGCCGGCTGTGCTGGCGCTGCCGCTGCGGCTGCTGAGATCCATAAACGGCGCAAATACTACACCCTTATTGGTAATTATTTTGAGACGTTTGGGGTCGAAACGCTTGGGTCTTGGCATCCGAGTGCACGTTTCCTTTTGAAGGAAATTTCACAACTGATAGATATTTTGCGTAATTAAAGGGCTAGCTCTTTCTTCGCTCAAAGAATTAAAATTGCCATTCAACGTGACAATGCTGCCAGCTTTCTATGCGCATTTCAA
This sequence comes from Leucania comma, assembly GCA_958295575.1. Taxonomy (NCBI): domain Eukaryota; kingdom Metazoa; phylum Arthropoda; class Insecta; order Lepidoptera; family Noctuidae; genus Leucania; species Leucania comma. Next base: position 12,721,032 of record OY282486.1, on the reverse strand, counting down.
CATTCCGGATGACAGCGATGTGGAGGAGTTCTTTGACACCTAAGTGTATTTTGTGTTTTTGTGTTATATGTTATTCAAATAATGATTTAATTATTTGAGTATGTCCCTGGATGGTTTGAAAATACAATCGGGTTCTTAATTATCTTTCTAACGAATTGCCAATTTCGGTAAAAACAACATCTATCAAGACTGCTGGTTATTTTATATACCTATATATTCTTATCTGCAGTGTTTGATTAATTTGTTAGCAGTACCTACACTGCTGACTACCCCTGTATTATTTTAAGTTCTTACGATCCATCCTAAGGTTGATATTGTCTAGTAGATATTGCTGTCAGCGATAAGATCGCTATTGTACTCATAGATTTGTGTGTAAGTTGTGTAATAAAGTTTATACTAATCCGAATAAGCTAATTTTCTGACGAAAACAGTCTTTTAGCAGGCTTAATAAAACATTATTTTAAGTATTAATAAAACTTTATAACGCAGTAATGTATTTAATTTTCCTTCATATTATCTCAACTATGCGTTGTTTCAGGCAGCTTTCAAATTATATTTTATCGCTTTAAATTTCTTTTCGATTGTCTTATGTTTTAAATTTTCTACAGACAAAAATCAACTAAATTTTCTGGAAAATAAGGTTCAAAATTTTTGTTGAAGTTTCGTTTTAGGATTATCTATCTGTGTGATGAATGTTCTAGAAAATTTTAAGCGTTTGTACAACGTTTTAGAGATAACAGTTTATGATGAGATGAATTTAGCGTAAAATCTTAAGTCTGGTTTTAGAGTTTTAAAATTATTAATCATTATTGTTTCAGCCGAAAACTGTTCAGACGAACAATATAATAAGTCTTTTCCAAACGTCATCACAAACACCAATCACATCAATTCTTCTTCTTCTTAGTTTTTTATGGTAGGTAAAATCATCCAATGACAAATCCCGCCCTTGGATGGAGCGGGAAGTAGTGTCAGACACTTACTGACTAAAAACCTACCCCGTTCCATTCTTTGCCTTGGTCCCTGGGCCCCGGGTGCCATTTTCACATACCCTTTGACCCCAGTAGGCTTCGGCCTTGTTGGGCCCCTACAGTTTGCTGACAACTCCTTGAGGTACGCGGGAACAGTGCGCGCTTAAACGACTTAAGCTCGGACCGGTATGTTACCGGACGGACAGACAGCGAGCTACCCATTGCCCGCCGTCCGCGAGCCCGCGCCTACGGTGGCCGAAAATCGGGATCGGAATCCCGGCGGCGGCGGTTCTTCTTAGCGTGTCGATAGCAAAATAAGTTAAATTCCTTGCCTGGCCCAGTATTCGGCCACGGCAATACTGTCATTAGGTCTTTACGTGAACAGGTAATAGGGCTTGTGATGCAGGATGGAAGGTGGGACATGGTCTGTGGAGCTACTTAAACAAACTCTGAAGATCAGAACAGAGATCAATTGGTTTCCCACGTGACCTTCACTAGGTCATCGGCCCACAATGTGGGAAGCCTTTTACCGCTGCATAAACGGTCGTCACTCCAGTGGTGCTATTCTCTAAGAAAACGCAGCGCTGTCGCAACGACGAACATCCAAGGCTGTGGGCCATGACGGCATCAGTCGTCATATGATTACCTTAATCCTCGACTTTCTTCTCCCCCCAATTACCCACATAATTAATTTTTCCCTTGATTCCGGACAATTCCCATCCCTGTGGCGTATGGCTTATGTGCGCCCACTTCCTAAAATCTCTAATCCCTCCCTTCCTAACCATTTTCGTCCAATTTCTATTCTTCCTTTCCTGTCCAAAGTACTTGAGGCCTGCGTCCATAAGCAGTTTTCAGGATTTTGTTTACCGTAACAACCTTGTTAGCTCTTTTCAATCCGGATTCAGGCCTGGTCATAGTACTTCCTCTGCTCTCCTCAAAGTGACTGGTGACATTAGAGAAGCTATGGAGGATACCAAGGTTACTGTTTTGGTTTTAATTGATTTCTCAAATGCCTTTAATGCTGTCAGTCACGATATTCTTCTATCTATCCTTTCCCATCTTATGGTTTCATCTGAGACGCTGGAATGGTTTTCTTCTTATCTTCGGGGACGTCAGCAGTCGGTTTGCGTTGACGAGAATTCGTCGAGTTGGCGTGATCTAGATTCTGGTGTCCCACAAGGCGGTATTCTTTCTCCTTTACTATTCTCCATCTTCATAAACTTTATAACTCTCTGTCTTCGGTGTTCGTATCATCTTTATGCCGATGATCTACAATTATATGCGGCTGCGCGGGTAGAGAGTTTGTCAGACGCTATAGACGATGTAAACCGAGATTTGGATGCTATCAAGGATTGGTCTAATAGATTTGGGGTGTCTGTAAGCCCCTCGAAGTGTCAGGCCATTATTATAGGGAGTCCGCGCATGATGAGTAAAGTGTTGGTTAACTCTCTTCCTCCAATTATTTTTAATGGTGCCGTCATCCCCATTAGTTCTAGCGTAAAAGATCTCGGTTTGCATATTGACTCGACCCTTGGTTGGCAAAGTCAGGTTTCCAGTGTCTGCCAAAGAGTCAACGGGACTCTGCGGTATCTGTATCGTCTGAGGAACTTTCTGCCTGTGAAGACGAAGACTATGCTTGTGCAAACTTTAATTTTCCCTGTAGTCGACTATGGTGACGTGTGCTACTCTGACCTGAACGCAGTGTTGCTGGACAAACTAGACAGGCTTCTTAACAACTGCATCAGGTTCACATTTAACTTGAAAAAATATGACCACATCTCGAGTTACAGATCCGAGCTAAAATGGATGCCGATTCGCCAGAGAAGAAGTCTGCGAGCACTGACTACTCTTTACTCTCTACTCCACTCACCCACTCCTCCTTCTTATCTTATTTCCCACTTTCAATATCTTTGTTCTTCTCACGCTAAGAATCTGCGTTCTTCTAACAATCTTTTATTGCTTTGTCCTTCTCATACTTCTGATTTTGTTCACTCTTCCTTTCATATACAGTCCATACTTCTGTGGAATGTGCTTCCTCTCGACATCAGGATGGCCACCAGTCAGTATGCATTCAAGCGGAAGTTGCGGAATTATTTTCTACACAGATAGCGAAGTCGTCTCATAAACCCCTTTCTTTCACTTCATATAAATGTATGTATATGTAGGTATATATTATATTAAATATATATGTATGTGTATTTTATTCATATAGATATATTCAGATAGATATTTTTACCCTTGTTCTCTTAATAATCTTTTGTTTTTTTTATGCACCTGCCATGATTTCTCTTCACCACCCTTGGTTGACTGGTAGAGAATGCCTAAGGCATTAAGTCCGCCTGTGTACCCTTGTGTTGCATAAAGTTCTAATAAATAAATAAATAAATAAACATCCAAATAGGATACATTGAATTAACAATCCAATGTATAGGTACAATAGGTTGACAATCTAATGTATCCTATTTGGGTGTTCGTCGTTGAGGCAGCCCTGCTTTTTTTAGAGAATAACACCATAGAACGTTTCTGCCTTATCGACCATCTATTTTGCAAGCGATTCACTCTGCCCAGTGCTATGTGCAAGTTTGGCGATTCTTCGAAATAAACACTCGTATTTGCCTTAAAAAAACAGAATTGTGTCACGCAAATCCGCCATCTATCATCTATTATTTAGACATTATACATATTGTTTGATTACGATATATTATATATCGTTGCCACATTTCTAGAGATTGCCTTCCAAAGATTGATGACTTTAGTATTAGAGCGCATTAGACTCTTAAAAATGGAATGAGGCACCAACCAATGATTATCATTATTTCACTAGCCTGTTGGTCTAGTGGTTAGTGGCCCTTACTGCTATGCCGGAGGTCGTGGGTTCGATTCCCACGCAGGGCAAATGTTTGTGTGATGAGCACGATCATTTGTTCTGTGTCTGGGTGTAATTTATCTATAATATGTATGTGTTTAGAAATATATAAGTATTTTTATCAGTTGTCTAGTAGTCATAACACAAGCTCTGCTTAGCTTGGGACTAGACGGCGTTGTGTAATAGTTGTATAATATTATCATTATTATTCTAAAACTCAAAATCAAAAACAAAGTAACAGTATTCTGAATCATTTTCTTTAAAAAATCGTACTATTGACGCACTTTTTATAATAAAGTTGTCATATTTTTAACATTTCCAGCGTGAAGTGGAACGACTTGCAAATGCCAGTGACACGCATCAATTTAATCACGTGAGATCATTGTTTATATTTTGCGTACTAAGTACTACTACTACGTTCCGTAATTAAAATTTATTAATTATTGTGACTGTTAAGTGTTACATGTTGGTTTGTTTACGCGTAAGTTGCGTCTGTTGTGTTGTTGTTGTGTATGTAATTATGAGTTACAGTAAAAAGTGGAGAAAATGAAAAATGTTATTGACTACGGCAATGATGGATTGGTAAATGAAATTCCTTAAATAAAGCATAAAACATTTAATTAAAATTGATTTATTAATGCTTGATTAAAAGTGCTTTGTAAAAAAACCACTATTTTTTTCTGCAAACGTTTTTTGAATCTCATATGTAAAATCTTTGTTACTCAATTTCATCAGTATGCTCATGATAACAATATCCATAAGATTGCCGAGACGGTTCCAACATATTCATATCATCGAGATTGATCAAATCAATCGTATTAATATTCATTTTTAACGATTTTATATAATAAAACACAATAAAAATCAAAGCTAACCACAAATATATTAGTATTGATGTTGATACTATAGGTTGGCGGTAGGGGTTTCGGCGGACTAAGATAGTTCAGAAACTAGTGATAAACTTCGTTTTATAATAATGTTTTCATTAGTTATGGTATTAAACCCCGTAATAGTCCCGGAACTACGCTTAGATTGCGTTTTGCAATAAGAGGGAATAAGCCTGGGGGCCTAAAACCATTAAGGTATTGAAACTGAACCAACTCATAAAATTTTAATACTCAGTGTTCACACTTAAATTCCTTAATTCCCAATAGGTCCCCAGCCTTATAATCAAAACAAAGTATTCAAATAAAACATTAACCTGTCTCAAAACAGTCATTTTGAATTTTACGAGGTAATATAAAAGAGTCATTACTTAGCCCTCTACAATCAAATCGGATTAAACGAGATAATTTCCCACATAAATTTTATTACCGGGTAGACTAGTAATTGTCACCTTGTCTTGGCTACTTGAAAACCACAAAGCCGTACTGGGTCCGCGCGCCTCAAGGAGCTGTCAGCAAACCGTAGAGGCCCAGCCTGCTAGCTGCAGGCAGGCAGGGTCGAAACTTGCAGCTGGGGTCATGAGCTAGCTTCTGAAAAGAACCCTCGGCCCGGTACGATAGGCAACGAAGGAACGGGGTAGGTTTTTAGTCAGTAAGAGTCCTGACACTATTTCCCGCTTGGTCCAAGGGCGGGATCTGTCATTGGATGATTTTAACTACCATAAAAAAAGAGTATAGCTTTTGATATAAATTATTTTACATACATCAGAGATATACTGCTCCTCTAGTCGTATTCCTCATTACTGAGAGTTGTGAAATTCCCATTGCTTCTTGCTCAATTGTTGTTTTGCTTCGCAAAATGGCGACCAAAACAATAATTCTAAATTAGAAACACCATAAGAAATTTTAAATTATCATGTACTTACTTAATTTTTAGAACGCAAAAACACATGAAGGAATTTTGATAACCTTTATCCCACTTAAAACCAAAAAAATAATATTTTTGCGCAACACCTTCGTTTATGTCACTCGCCGATTGCGACTGAATCACAATAGGACAAACTATCCTGATTTCAGCGGTCCACGCGCTAAAGGCGAGTCCTATATTTTTTTTTAAATTTATATAAACTAGTGCTTGACTGCGATCCCACCTCATGGTAAGCAGTGATACAATCGTTGATGGAGAGGCGCACTAGTTTATTAAGACGATTTACTGCTGTTTTCATTGTATCAATTCATATCATGGATTAATTAGTATTAATATTATTTTACCCACAACACAGAACAGTTACTGACTTATGTGGTTACAATACAGTCTCATTGTTGGAAGATTGGTTATGTTTTTAGAGTTTATATCATGTTAAATTGGTGACGGCGACATCATGTCCCAGTGTAATTAATAAAGGTTTAGAATATGACCCATGTGCTGGAATGGGCACTCCAGCACAAGTGTACAATATCTGTAATTGTGTGGATTTTACTAATGCTATTGTACCACTTTTTTGTCCTGAGCTTTAAGTCAGCCTAGAGTGCCCCAAGTACACAATATCTGTAATTTTGTGAATTTTATTAATGCTATTGTACCACTTTTTTGTCCTGAGCTTTTAGTCAGGCTGGAGTGCCCCAAGTGCACAATATCTGTAATTGTGTGGATTTTACTAATGCTATTGTACCACTTTTTTGTCCTGAGCTTTTAGTCAGGCTGGAGTGCCCCAATTACACAATATCTGTAATTTTGTGAATTTTATTAATGTTACTGACCCTATTTTTTGTCCTGAATTTTTAGTTACGCTGGAGTGCCCCAAGTGCACAATATCTGTTATTGTGTGGATCTTATTAATGCTTCTGACCCTTTTTTTTCTGAGGTTTTAGTCAGTAAAAGTCTGACACTATTTTCCTCTCCACCTAAGGATGATTTTCCTACCTAAACAAAAATCTCTTCACCTTCGCCTTGGTAAGTTGCTTTTTTAGTCGTCATGACCTCAAACCAGAACAGGCAAGTCTCTGCACAAATTCTTACATCTACTAACCGTAATTTCCTCCCTATCATATAAAGTTATATCTACTACAAACTACAAACAAACCCTGTTGGTTCCTTAGCAACGGAACATCCAGCAAACTTCGTAATATGTCATGAAGGGACCAAACACAATTACGTTGCAGACATTCTACGAAATAGGTAAAGTCCAAAATGTCCCTCATACGTGTTGAAAATTAGACAGTGCGGTGGAAACAGCCGCGCAAATTACAACTGTCCACAGGTTTCATACTATGGAGTGGGCTTTGAAGAGAAGTTTGTAGAGTTTTAGTGTATGTGCTTATAAAATTAATTAAATTTTATATTACTATTACTAGCTAGGATGCTCAGAGTTTTCTTGCGTGTTCGAATCAGAAATAAAGATATCCGTAAGAGAACCAAGGTGGCCGACATAGCACGTGGAATGGCCAAACTTAAGGGCAGTGGGCAGGGCACATTGCTCATTACAGATGGCCGTTGGAGCCGAAAGGTTCTGGAGTGGCGACCGCGTTCCGGAAGACGCAGCGTTGGAAGACCTCCAACAAGCAGGACCGATGACCTGGTCAGGGTCACTGGAGTCCTGTGTGTCTCGCAATATACGCATGTAAGAAATTAATTTCTTTAAGTAAACGTCAGCTAAGCGAGGCCATTAATTCGAGTTTAAAAAAAAGTACTTTATTTTTTATTTTTATCTTTACAAAACTATAATATATATAAACGATATATATAAACGATAGTGTTTCATGTACCGAATCAACCCTCAACGGGATTAAAATGATCAAAATTTAACAGTGTATATTTTTTATATTAGACAAGTTCAAACACTTGACTAATTACAACTATATAATTAAATAGTATACACTAAATAGCTTCCAACTAAAATATATTGCTGAAAAATAGGTCCACATCGTAATTAACTGTAGCAATGCTGAATCTCTGACCAAGGTATTTTTTGATATAAAACTATTATAATAAAATAAATTAATGTCCCTTTCTCATCTAAATATACGAAATAGTTCACACTGATTTTAACGGCTGACGTTCAATATAGCTAAATAATTACCAAAAGATATGCCCCGGGTGAGGATCGAACTCACGACCTTAAGATTATGAGACTTACGCGCTGCCTACTGCGCTACCGAGGCTGATGAAAAGTTTCTTGAAATAGAGCACCAATTTGTCTGTTACATAGTTTTTTTGTACGATGTTTGTGTATATAATCCCACAGCAAATGTAAGACGAAGTTCTCGAGAACATACTATTAAGACCGTGCCTTACTGGGAAGCTATTGAGGCGTAAGCGGGTCATGACGTCAAAAAAATGAATGGTTGATTGCGTGACCAACAGTGGCCAGGTGAAATACACACTATACGCATGCATTTTCTTGGCTGATCGTTGCGCGGCGCGTTGCGCGGCGCTTCGGGCGGTCTATCGTACATTGCCACATGTTTGCGCGAGCGATGACGCGTCCCGCTGCTGCAATGTAAGACGAAACGCCCAACGTGCCGCGCAACGCGCTGCGTCTCCGTAAACACGGCCTTAGAGTGACACACAGTTTCTCGGTATTAGATAGAAGTGTGAGCTTCTAATAAGCAATCTAGATTCAAATGAAGATTTTCCGAGGAGGTATAACTTCCGTACAATCCGAAACAGTTATTATATTCCTAGAATAATCTGTACTAATAATCAGATTAATTTGCCAATTTGATATTGAAATTACAATACGCAGTTTTGTGATCGGAAAGTCGGAACAAAAGGACCACTTTTAGGAATTCCCTTCAATATCAATTGATTGAGGAATCATTGAGATACTGGGGATCAAAAATCGGAAAATAAAACAATTAAAACATCGTCACGAATTATATTGTCGGGCACGACGTAGATATGGCGGTCTTTGATCGGCTAAAAAGCGTTTCGGCGTCTTCTCCTTACGCATGACGCAGGTCCTCATTGGACATGATAATTTCGTGAGGTTCCTACACCGGATTCAGGCGGAAGAAACGCTCGGATATCACCATTGTGCAGACCGCCTCGAAGACATAGTGGAACTTACGGTGCTAATGTACCCCGTCTAGGCAGAGCACCGTCCTTATGGAGAGGTCCTTTCGCGCTGGGTTCTGGTTCAGGCCACGGTCAAGAGCGAGAAAGAAAGCAAGGCAAACAGTAATGCTAGCTAAGGACATCTGCAGACATGCACATGCCCCAGCTGCCACGATCACGACCCTGACTTTCAGATACAGTATACTTTCGTTGCTTTCGAACGACGTGAAATGTGTAGCTCATCTTTGGGCCGTCTAATAACCGACCGGACCGAGCACGAGTCAAACCGAGTGTAGTTGAAGCATGTGTCAAAGATATATCAGCAAAACCATAACTCAATATCGTTAAGTTAGTTAAGTAATAACACGAAGTGACGATACGAAGCGCTGCGCTGCCTTTGAAGTGTCTGTCTTGTGATTGTGAACCATCACAAAGCATGGACTTAATTTATTTAGTTAATTCAAACTGTTATATCTGCACACTATTGTTAATATGCCATTGTGTAAGAAATACATTTATTATTAACTAAAAGGGTGGGGACAAAGATGTTCTTGAAGTTAGCGATGGGATGTGGGACTCGCATTTTTGACAACTCGAGTTAATCGAATTGGAATAGTGGCTATTCGCGCACTCAACTCTGTCGACTCGAATCACCGATTCAACTCTTCGCTCCGTGTCAATTCGAATTGAAGGAAAAAGCAAATCGAATTGATTCGTTTGTTATTTGATTCGAAAAACTCGATTAATATAAGTCGACTCGCCCATCGATACTTGAAGTTCATCCAAACACCACTTAAGTTTAATTTCCATGTTTAATTCCCTTTGGTCGCGAATCCAGACACACTTTGATGGATATAGGCCTCTCTCAAATGTCGCCTTAAGCATCGATTCTATGCGTCCTGCGTCCAACGCTACATCTTGCGTTATGCGGTCGCCACTCCAGAACCTTTCGGTCCTATTGACCATATGTACTGCGTGCAATGTAAGAGTATGGGCAGGGCCTCATAACCTTAAATTTGGCGATCCTCTCCAGAGTCCAAGAGAAAAAATTCAATTGAAAAAACAAATTTTGCCAATTGAATTTTTTCACGGGATTCGAACTTCAAGCTTCATACTTAGCAGTAACCCTTCCACCCTAATCCGATGAGACAGATAGCTTATTGTTAATCTATGTTCCATACTAACACAACCAAACAAAAGGCACCAATATGTTCAAAATAATATTGAAATTTACCTCGTCGGCATACAGGTTATTTTCCCTTGTATTCCGGATTACATTAAACATATTACTTCGGCACTCCGTGAGAAATAACAACAGTGCTACATATTCCTGGTAAATTGTGTAATAAACTTCGTACATACAAGCATTGTGATGTTTTATGAGTTATCGAATTCATATCGAAGTAATTAATCGTCTTTTGTTAGCCTTTACCAATACATTGTCCAATTGTTACGTTTGTGAAAATGTTGAGATGTTCCAGTACTTATGGCCTCGCTTCTCATGGTTAAAATGTCGAGGGTTTGAATTTGGACAAGCAATAATGTCACTTTTTGTAATGAAACTTATAAGTTCTTTCAAAGTATAGTTTAGACATAATTCACAGTAGAAAAAGAAACGTATTAAGGAAGCCCTAAATTGAAGCTAGTATACAAGTGGAATATGATAACATTACCATGATGATAAATGTTCATTTGCCTTCTTAAGATACATATGTAGATATATAAACTCTTTATTGTAGGTACCCCATAAATACAATTCAAGAAGGAGCTAAAAATCAATAAGTTGTCACAATGTGCGGTCTAAGATGAACGTTAAGATTAAAAACAAGAACAAAAAAATTTACAAAACTTATTAAACAAACGATAAGTAATAAATACTTATCGTTTGTGTACTTCATTTCTAATAAGTAATCTACGTATTTCAATATCATACTATAATATTGATAGATGATCCTAGAAAAATTTGGAAATTGATAATTTCCAAATTTTTCTAGGATTTTGATCCTTGTTTCTCAAAAACTAAAAATCATTTTGTTTTTAATTTTGTGTGCACTTCATACGTATTAAAAAGCTTCCATATGTTATATGCAACTAATATGACTACTAGGATAAATCCTAGAACGATTACTGATACAAAAAATACTAGTTCTAATTCTAGGTATTCTGCCCACGACATGTTTGCGGTAGGCGCACGCATATGTTTCGCACCACCATGACGCAAGACGTACTCCGTCCACCATACGGCGCGTTCCAGAGGAGGCTGAGGCTGGTCACGCATCACGCTTCCTAGTTTTACTATGTTGTGTCGAAAACTGCAAATCACAAATCGAACAATAAGTCTTTCGAGAATATCACCAAGTATATATTTTAATCAACACTATTAGTATATTTTGACTGCAACTAGATTGTAAGTAACAATGTCGTAGAATATTATCAATACCATATTCATACAGACGTATAAAACAACACAACACAGACTTGTAAAATTAAACGAAAATTAATAAATAATTAAATAGATTTCAAAACATAGACAGGTTATAAAATGTTATGAATTTAAATGTGAATAGAGGGAAAGAAAGAGGGAGGCCAAAGAAAAGACGGCGGGATTATGTCAGAAAAGTGATGAATGACATAAAAGAAAAGGGAGTCAATGATAACGGGACAGATGACAGGACAGAATAGAGGAAGAAAACATGTTGTACCTATTCCAAGTAATATGAACCCAAATAAGAAATGAGAATGAGATGAAAGAGATTTCAAAATCATACCTTTTATCACCAATTACAGTGGTTATAGCACTCCAGAATCCTTCTTCCGTCATCGTAAGTAAATCAAGTCTGAGTCCAATGCCATGATGCTCATATTTTTCAACATTGTACCACTGATCTCCCAACATTGGTATACCAATCAGAGGTACTCCCGCCGTGATAGCCTCGTCTGTTGATTGTAAACCTCCTTGGGTTATGAATAATTTGATGTTTGGATGCCCTGAAAGTTCATGATTATTTTTAGTAATAACAATGTTATTTGTAGTCTTTTAGAATTATCTTGAAATCTGAAATCTATTACTTACTTAGAAGGTCTGACTGTGGCAGCCATTTGGATATCCTAATATTTTTGGAACGTCCTGGCAGTTCATCCTTGTCCCACTTCCACAAGACGTCGTAAGGTAACTTAGAAAAGACTTTAGCCATTAATTGTACTCTATCTGGTGGAAGAAGTGAAGGCTTCACGTTTGTACCAAAGCTAATATAGATCACGCCATTCTTGGAGGAGTCCAGATACGTTTTGAGATCCTGTAATTTAATAGGATGTTTTGATTTAAGAAAAGCGTGAATTCACTTCATTCACTAATGATAATTATTTTGATTCCTATATTCCATAACTAAGGCTAAAGAAAAACTTGGCAGATCTTATGAGGAATAATTTGGCAGAAAAGGAATAATAGGGAGTTATGGAAAAAAACAGGTTGCGCTATCCAAAATGACAAGCAAGACAATAAAATTGATATCTATCCTGTGTTTTAATCATGACAAAGACATTTAGATCTCTAAACTGTGCAATGTTTGTATTCAGTACAAAATTACATACAATCTGAAAAACCAGAAAAAATAAAAAAATGAAATAAGATGAAGATAAAGGCATAATTTTAGATGACAATAAACGATTTGTCTGAGAATGAAACAGCATACAATTTATTCCTAACCTTGACAATCAATGTATGAACATAATCGTAGGGTATACTTATAGAAGATATTATATGTCGTTTACGCTATAATTAGAACAGAACTGCATTGTCACATCGCTCGTCTCTGTATTGAATATTTCCACTTTGAAACTTGAGGAGTCTTTTATCTTTTGGATATGGAAAAAATTAATTATGAATTATAAAAATAGTTACAATACGAGTAGGTCACGTGCCACGCACAATCAAGTTCAAAATTTTATAAATTAATTATGAATATGTGACGTATATGAATATGTATTACGAATTGTACAGAATAATAGATCTATAACGTTAATAAAAAAAAATTAAAAAAGTTGTATACGATTAAGGAAGAAAGAAAAATCCAGCTAAGTGCAAGTCAGACGCACACTCAGGGTTCCATTTTGAATCTCGAAAGTTTTTCGGAATCGAAAAAGAGTTTTTTTTGTGATTCACTTAATTTACAATTTTTAAATTTTCTTTTACTTGTATTCTGAAATTTTGCTTCTTGCATTTTTTTTTTACACAGGTTTTGATTTCTTTTTTCTTTTACATTCTTTTTTTTTGGAAGGTAGGTAATTGCTAATTAATTATCATTAATTGAGAAGTTTTCCGGCTTAAGTGTATGATAGTTTGTTTGAAAAATGGTTCTAAATAAATGTGTGTAATGTCATCTCAAAAGAAGCAGCCAAAAAATACTTTAACAAATCTTACCATTGGCAATTCTTTCTTCGGTTTCTGATGCAGTCCGCCCATGTAAATAACACTAGAAGGTACTGGACGATTTCCTTCCCAAATTGGATGTGTGTTCAGAAATAGCATATCAACGTTATTTTTTAATTCACTTATGGTTGGAATTTTTGTTCCAAATATTTTTCTGCCCATTTCATTTTCTGCATCTTCAATTTCCTCCATTACTTTTGACATTCTATAAGTTTTGATCAATTCTGATAACTTCTCCCACTTTGTTAAATTGTACAAACGTTGGTTGAAAGCGTCCGGGTACAATAGAGGGTGCCAGGATGCTCCTATGGTTTGCACGTTGAAATTCAAGGGACCGAAGGATGATACTAAAATCACAGGCACCTTATAAACGTGTGATACAAGCAACGCAGGTCTAGCGCAAGCTTCTAACATCAGCAAATCAAATTTGTCCTCTTTTAACAACTTTTGCACTTTATCTACTTTCAACTGCATTTCAATGATTTCCCCAATCATTTGAAATGCTAATCGCATTTGTGGGATCAAATCATCATCACCCGTAGAAGATATTTCATAAAACTTCTTCCATTTGTCGTAAGATAAATCGTGAACATCAATTTCTGTAAGATTTGCTGGCGCTTCACCATTTTGAAAAACTGGATCCGTTGTGATGACGGTCACTTTATGCCCACGCCTGGCGAGTTCTTGAGTTAGAGGGCGAAACACAACTTGGTGACTGATAGACGGAATCGGAAAAAATGCCAATATTCTTGCCGAATCACTAAGAGTGATTGATACAGTTAATAATACAAAGGCTGCCCTAGCAGACATTATTGCACGGTGTTTCAGATTGCTATGACAGATAAATGAATACGTTTTCTTATATAGCCACTTATAACATTCAACTAAATGATGATATGAAACAAGCTATGACCGTGACTTTGCCTTAAATTGTTTTTCTATTTGTTTGTGCACGATTGGGATAACATATTTTCCGTTTCTTTAGTGTTATCCCCAAGGTCATTCCCCGTTAAACGGACAACGATTAAAATGTCGAATTCTAGATTTTGTTTTGTAGATGTAAAGCCATAACTTGCACATGTAGTGATAACAATGAGAATACAATATTTTCAAGCCCCTTGTGAGAGTAATAAGTAAGCGTCTAAGTATTTTGTTAAAATTTTACCCGGAGTTCTTAGGAGATATTTTACAGCAAGCCACTATTCAAGTGCTTGTATTTGATACTCTGTTAAGTTTCTTAGTTTTTAAGGTATGTAATAATTCGGTACATATTGCGTAAAATTTTGATAACAATTTATAAATGGCAAAATAGTTGATGGGGTGTCTGGAGAGCATGAAGTAGATATGAACCGCGTAGAAATTTTTTAAATTGCTCAAGTTTGACCAGTTTTATTTCATCAAAATAATCATAATCAAGCATTTATTAAAATGCAATTGTGGTGGCAGTCAGCAAAAACTATGCAGTCTAATTTAATGCGACTTCCAAGAAATGAAAGCTAGTAATCCAGTTATACAAACAGATTAATTAATAAGTAAATATATTATAATAATGTTTATTTTAGAAGGCTACATTATTTTTCTTAGAATTTTTTTTTTTTAATAATTTAACATAATGGTATTAAATTCTAAGAAAGGAATTAGAATTTCTTCTATGTTTATCCTGGGCTGTATAAAATATAATCTGTGTAGCTGTTGCCCAGAAAAATAAAAATATCAAAAAGAATATCCAAAATTTTCGCGTTCTATACAAAGGAATTTTAATATTAATGATATCACTAGACCGAGAGGGAGTGAAACTCGTCAGTCTAGTGATCTCAAGCGCTATTGCTGAATATAATACTTGATTTCAGCTTAGTGTTATTAGATTTTCCATCCAAAATTTACAAGTTACAGCCCGAAGGCTTGATTGGTGACTTGATGGATTGTTAGAACTACGCTCGGTCCTTATTGCATGGAACTTTAACTTTTTTGAGTATGGATATTTGCAAATATCTCCTTGAGATCTAGCTGGAGTAAGAGGGAGTATCAGGCTTTTATTTACTATATCCACTTGTGTTCTCAGTTGCGTTTTGCGTTTTAGGACTACGGAAACTTTTTCGCACAATCCAGCAGCTCTAGCTGTTATCGGTCCTAGTGAGCCCCGTTCATTTTGCTGACATCTGTTTTAGGCGCGCTTGGAACACAACTCGCTGTTGAATCAGCATTGGTTCTTACAGGATGAGGATTTTTTACCTTTTATCTATATGTTCTATGACTACAGTAACTCTTTCAAATGTTGCCGTACCCATAGCAGGCAAATTCAACTGGGTCTCCTTTATTTTTTCTGACATCTTTTCATGGCACGCGTGTAACACAACGCACCATTAACTCGAACTTGGTCGTCGTCCACTGTGACTCCTAGCCACCAAGGCGTCTCCTGTGGCGGCGGCTGGGGTGTGAGGATGTTCTTTCCCTCAGCGTTACGACTTGCGACCTCTTCTTCACTCGCATTAGCACTTTGCAGAAGGATGCCACTGCTTTGCATTCCTTCTCACTCTAAACTGGACTCCGCATGATGTCACATCCAACTGGGATTATCGTAGACCTACGTCGTCCCAGTTGTCGTCGTCACTCACCGTTAAGGATGTGATGCCTGATTCTCGAGTGTAGGATACAAGCAAAGTTGGGCCCCGTTCTAAGTGAAGCAATAAGCGAAACCCCGGAACACGTGTCTAGTATTTTTATGTAATGAATCTATGTACATAATTTCACAACTGTATCATGATACCACAAAGTTATCAGTAATATTATTTTGTTACCTGGTTGTCCGCACAAATACATTGTCACTGGGCCTACATTAAGGTTTCGCATACACTAAAAATATTGTTGTATAGCTTCCATGTTGACGCCAATTAACTACACCTCTGCTTATGTATATCTTTTGCACGTCGGCACTTTGGGCTTATGCTATAGTGTTACTTCAGGAATGAATCTTCCCAATAAATTTTAAAAATTGCGAGATCATAATATTTTCAAGATCGGTAAAAATGAACACGCTGCTGAAAAATTTGACTGGTATCTAATGGACGTTCTAATACATGATTGTTTGATTATGATCATGTATGGAGAAGGCCAGTATCCTGTAAACTTCCCCAGAAGTACTGATGGACAGACCATACTGGTACATGGTCATATCATATTATTATGACTTTTTTATTATTTTTTGTGTACGGCTACTACAGTGTAGTTTTTTTAAATCAAAGTTTTGCTTGTAGAAATAATTTACTGTAGCCCAGGAACAAAATCACGGTATACTGTCAGTTGAAACAGGCAACATAGCGTGATATATGCAGTCTAAATGTTGACGTAAATAATCCATATAGATATTTTAAGGATTATTTATATTTATGAAAAA
Organism: Leucania comma; assembly: GCA_958295575.1. Lineage (NCBI taxonomy): Eukaryota > Metazoa > Arthropoda > Insecta > Lepidoptera > Noctuidae > Leucania > Leucania comma. The sequence goes on along the minus strand of OY282486.1, from coordinate 12,704,434 downwards.
CAACGAAATCTGTTAAATCTGTTCTTGCACTACTTGAAAACAGCGTTTCATATTTGTATTATTTGGTTCTATGTAAACAGGAAAAGAAAATAACTAGTGCGAAAATTTTGACAAAAAAAAAAACTTGAAAAATAAACACGCATTTTTATTTTGATATGATTCAGTAAAAAAAAAACTATAAAGGAGACGGGGAGTTCTGGGCCAAAAATGTATGTGATTGAGATATGCTCTTAAAAATTCATCATATAATTTTATTTCAAAATAGAAAAAATTTAGCCCTAGTTCCACCGAGGAAAATGAGATTTCTAAAAAATAAGTTTTAGTCATGAGTAACCTATTTTAGGTTAGGTACACAATCGATAAATAGTTTATTCCAAGGAACTTGTATACCTAGTTTATTCTAGGGTATTTTTTTTATTTGTGTAGACAAGACTTATATTACTTCTTTCTACTCTATGTATGATTAGTCGTAGACACGGGCATTTTTGACTTTGAGTACATACGGATATTTAACCGATATGAGACTTCAAAATACATTTTCTGTTTTTAGATATTCGGTTTTAGTAACTTATAGCCTAAAAATATACCATAAAATAAAATATAGCAGTATTCTAGTAAATAGACTTAAGCACTTAAAAATAAAGATGTTATCGTTTGCTTTGTATTTTCATAAAAATCTGAATGGTGCGATTCGCACTGTCTTTTTTATTCTGCTATGTTACGTTTGGTTATAAAGAGAAAAAGCGATTTTTTAGCATTGGTCAGTTTGTATTTGGCTATTCACAAAATTCATTTGGCCTTTCTTAGCTCCAGGTACATCTACGTATCCAGTGATTTTATTTGCCAATTATGATTAGTTTGGTTGTTTATGTCGTTTAATTTGGCTAGACCGATTTTAAAAATTAGATTTTCAATACAGAGAAAACGATAAAAATGTTTTTGAAATCGGCTTTTAAATTCGTTTTTATATATTGAACGCATGCCTAATCACTAGTCTCGTACTCTTCGGTTCTTTGTTATGATGACTTGTAGCTACAACCTCTTCGGTCACGGCAGAGTACGGAAGAGGTTGCGGCTAAAAGGCATAGAGTTATTATGTCGATGAGATATACTGACAGAGACGTCACAAATAAAAAGCTATTTTAAAATTAATAAATATAATCGTTGTTATTGTACTACATCTGGAGTATAATATTTTCTACACACCATTTAAGCACTCCAGATTAATCGCCGAAATACACTTATTGGACGACCCATGTATTTTGAAATGATATTGTCAGTGATTTCTCCACTGGTGCCACAACCTGTAAGTATAATCACCCCACATTTTTTCTATGATCTTTTTCACAACATCTACTACGATGCACCGTTATCTTTCTCCGTTATATTAACAAATAAAAATATATTTTTGGAGAACATTAAGATTATTTACATTTTACTAAATTCCAAAACTGACAGAATATTTTTCAGTAGGTCATATTTTGCTGAATAAACCATTATTCCCATGTTTCAGGTAATCGGTGGTGACTACATTTATCAACCTTACTGGGGCTTTGCTCAAAGGTCGTCTGTTGATTAAACAATACAAATCGGCCACAGTTGTATTGATCTCCACTGTGCTCTTGCATCACGAATCAGTCACCTACTTCATGCAACTCGTGAATCGAGAATTTATAATTTTATTCAATAGTGGATCATGCCTCAAAATGGAAGTTGTTGGTTTGCATGGTGTTTATGAAAAAGAATATATATGTAAACTGTTTTATTTTATATTAAACATGACCTTTTCCTTTACCATTGCCTTTTGAGAACGCGATAATCATGGCGGTAAGTCCCTTCTTTGAGGAATGGCTGGAGAGGCGTCGCAACGTCCCTACCTTCCACATGCCACTGGTCCTCCCCGGACATGGTAAATTCGAAAGGTAGGTACCTGTACCGGATTCAGATGGAAGAAACGCCCGGGTCATCATTTTGCGGACCACCCGAAAAACAGGACAGAAGAGATAAGCGGTGGTCGCCTACTTCTGCGCAGCAGTAATACTAGCGAAGGAGATTGCGGCACGCGTGAGGGAACGGACACCCTCACACCCCATCCACTGAGACTCTGACCCCGACTACCAGCCAGCAGGATGATGAGTAATGAGTAATTCGCTTTCCGGCCGTCTACTAATCGTCCGGACCGAGTCCGAGTCGTCGATGACGCGTAGTATTTCACACATGCGCCTCAAAGAGATGTCAGCAGAACCGTAGTAGCCCAACGAGGCCAATGTCCGCTGGAGTTGAGGGTAGTTTCTGAAAACTGAGCTTGTGGTTCCAAAAAGTAAGTGTAATTGAAGGACAGAGACGTGTTTTAGTAAGTAAAAGTCTGGCGCGCCACTTCACTCTACCCTAGAGCTTTTTTGTGGTAGGTAAAATCATTCAAAGACATCTCCCTGGTATCATCGCCCTGGTGTGCATTTTCATATTTCCCCAAGGCCCCAGAGCAGGCTTCGACCCTCCTGGGCCCCTACAGTTTGATGACAACTCCTTAAGGCGCGCGGGAACAGTGTGCGCCGTCAACGACTTGGGCTCGGTCCAGACTGTTACTGGACGGATAGACAGCGAACTACCTATTGCTCGCCGTCCGTAAGCCCGCGCCAACGGTGCCGGAAATTGGGATCGAAATGCCGTCGGTAGCGGTGGTGTGTGCGCCATTGCCTCATGCGGTTGGCCTCCTCCTCTACCCTAGATCTGGAGAAGTCATTTGATGATTTCCCACGTCAATAAAAATACAACCTTACCCTAATTATATGAATTGTGGGTTGTTTAATATTTTTACATTCTGCTATACTCTCTATACTAAATAAATACTGTCAATCAAAACTTAATATCTTGCATAACCTCACTTTTACTAAATCTCTGATAACTCTTCTCTCTGACTGATAAATTCCGCAGAATTTTCAGCAAATGGTTGAAAATACATATATAAGCTACTAACTGACATCACTTTCATTTCTTTACTACCCAGGCCCATGATTGTATGAAAGCGTATCTGTCTCCTTTGTCATTCACGAAACATGTTTAATTAGAATCGTATAGTTTGGTAGTTTACCGATCAGTGCAGAGATGAGCTGGACAATTACCGGAGGGACTGGCCCACAATGGCCGAGGACAGACGTGTGTGGAAAAGGGAGAGGGAGGTCTTCGCCCAGCAGTGGGACATGATAGGCTAAACTAATTAAGTAAATAACCGATCGGTGCGTGAGTAGGTATCAGCTGAGTTGAAGGCAAATACTCGTGCACTCGCTGAATGTACCAACTTCATTGATAGACATAATCATCTTTGTGGCCTTGCCCCGTGTTACACGTGGCCGGTGCAACACATATTTATTTTTCATTCTGGCTTATCATCTGTCTCGCTATCACTAACTCTCTGTTCTTTTATATCACTATTCACACATTTCATCCATTTTTTTTTACCTACAACTCCTCCATTCATCCACATATTTTGGTAACATGCGTTTCATGCCTCCTCTTCACACAAATACACCAAGACTAATGATTACCCTTCAACGTTTCAGTCATTGGCGCCACTTTTAAATTCGCAAACAAAACAAAACGCTGCCATCATATACAGTACGTACTATAAATAATTGTCGCATGTTTTACTTATTTCAAACTCAAGTAAGGTAGAAAAATAAGAAAAAAAAAATCATAAACAATAAGTGGAAATGCGTTCTATTACATAAACTGAATCACCAAAAAATTTAAGCAAATATTAAATTTTTCTTATACACTGTTAAATTTTAGTCGTTTTAATCCCGCGGAGGGTCGATTAGATATATGAAGTGCTATCGATTTAGAAAGAAAAAATAAAGATAAAGTACTTTATTTTGAAAAACGAATTAATATATGTTTAAACAAAATTAATTTCTTTAAGTAAACGTCAGCTGAGCGAGGCCAATGAACTGTAAGTAGTTAGTACGCAACGACCAACAATAAAACTTACATGCTGTCTTATACAGAAACATTATCAAAATAGAACACCAAAGTCAAAAATACTTCGATAATTAACACACAATACAGCACAGCATCAACCTTATAATGTTCCCACTGCTGGGAATCAGACCTCCTCTCTAGAAGAGGGAATTGTAATTCGTGTAAAGCGTAATTCACCACGCAGCCCCGGCCCATAATTAACAAAAACAATGAATTTGTTAATAAAAATATCGTAGTTCATAAGGACATACTGAATTAAGACACAAAGAGACAATAGAGACTCGTATAATTATTAGTAATTAAACTTATCAAGGGTTAATATTAATGTGCATAATTATAAGCTTATCACTTTCAAACCCGCAATGGGTCCGAATAGTGCATACGACTCATTGACTTTCTTAAAGAAGAAATCAGTACGACGACTGCGAGTTGTTTATACGTTAATGTGATCGAAATATTTACTGCGTTTGGCTGTTTGATTGGTTAACTGCTTGGTGTGAGCCAATCGGTACGCTGAACGTCATTTGCGTGATGATCGTATTAACGTTAAATGAACCCGTATTAGGTACTCTGGGCTCTTCTCAAGGAGAGTCCACCAGTGGAAACAAACGGCGCTCACGCCGCAGCCGCCGCCGTAATTCCACCGTAGGTGCGGGCTTGCAGACGGCAGGCAATGGGTAGCTCGCTGTTCGTTTGTCCCGTAACAGACCGGACCGAGCCCAAGTCGTTTACGGCGCGCACTGTTCCCGTGCGCCTTAAGGAGTTGTCAGCAAACTGTAGGGGCCCAGTAGGATCGAGGCCTAGTCTGGGGCTGCATAAGTATAGAAAGGACGTTATTGAGAGGGATTTTTTTGTTTTTTTTTTTTTTGTTTTGTTGTCTACTTAGAATGGCTATATTCTAAGTAGATTACAAAACAAAGTTCTGGAAGCCGGTTGCAAGGGTCATTCCGTCTAGTCCTGGTAAAAGCTAGATAAACAACTATGGTTTTATACTTTAAAGCACTACAATTAACCAGCAAAAAAAAAACTAATACTCAAAAAAGTTTAATGTTAAACAAAGGAAGTAATGTGAAATAAACACTTTGTTTATGTACTTAACACAAGAGAAAGAAAGGAATAAAACAGAAAAGAAGATGGAGGGAATAAAGGTTAGGAAGCTAGGTTAGGGTTAAAATAAATAACATGTGATTATTTAAGAAAAAAATAAATAAAATAGCTACATCAATTATTCTTAATCTCCATATTTATATTATTTAATTTCTACCCTGTTTAGTAATTTATTAATTTAATTTAATTTTCATAGTCGCATTATATATACATTTGCATTAAGAATATTTTGTAATTTAATGATTTTACCACTGTTTTTTGTGCTAGAGGTATTAACCGATAATTAATTAATTGTTGCACCCGCAATTGTATCCAACTATAATTATTAAGTTGCTATTGTACTGGTGTAAACAGTTGTTGGTTAACCTGAATAAAATAAATAAATAAATCAATAAATGTAGGTTAATAAACCACTATCAGTTGTGTACGAACATAATTAATAAAGGATTCACAAAAAAAAAATATTACTCGTATTTACATTTTGTGCGCTTTGACCAACCAGAAAAGCACACAGCCCACCAACATCAATATACTAAAGACCATTTACACTCATAGTACAGCTTCAATTAAAATTAATAATGCAGGGCCAACCTTTCCAATTAAAAAAGGAGTCAAGCAAGGAGACCTATTATCCCCAAAGCTCTTTACTGCCATCTTGGAGGAAGTATTTAAATCCCTAGCACAGAACTGGTCAAGGGTTAGTCATAGGTGACAAGAGGCTATCAAACCTACGTTTTGCCGACGATTTCGTACTTTTTTCTTCTTCGGCAGCGGCCTTGAGTAACATGCTCGCAGATCTGAATAAGGCAAGCCTCGAGATTGGGCTTCGGATGAAAATTTCGAAGACCAAACTCATAATCAACAGCATTAAAAGGAGACTGTAAAAAAAGTAAAAAACTAAAACCCGACTACGACAAAAAAAAACGCTAAAAAGTATGAAATAAGATTTTTGGGATACTGAAATAAACAAGGTTACTGGAGAAACAAGAACAAAACAAAAAGAAAAGCCGTAGTCACACCTCGTGTAGGTATAGGTACCAACCATAACTCTTTAATTTAATAACGTGTACATACATACATAGCCGGTCAAAATCATAACCCTCCTTTGGCTTTGCCGTAGTCGGGTAATTAAGGGGGAGGAGATTGCATGATATGCAATCTCTCGTATTTGGCCATGAAGTCTCCTTCGAGGCGCGACAAGATAAAGAAGTTGCTCAACGCACTGAGAATGAAGAAAAGAAAGAAGATTTAGGTCAATAAAAGATCTTCTCAAAGAAGATCTCTCGCTATGCCTGAAACGAAACATTATGAACATGTGCATTCTCCCTTACTTACGTACGGAGCACAAACCTGGTCTTTGACACTTCAGCAGAGGTCTAGGCTCGAGGTTTCACAGCGAGTCATGGAGCGCAGTATCCTGGGTGTTCGAATTTCCGACCGCGTAAGGAACACAATGCTGCGCACCAAAAGTGTAATGTATCTCTTAAGTTTTTGTTGTGCATATAATGTAATATCCTCAAGTTTTAACATTTCTTTATATAAATTTTTCAAGGTTTGCTGTCACAAAACCCAATTGTGGGTTAAGCTCGCCTGTGTACATCACCTGTCCTATTTTTTGTAAACTGTATAGTCTGTGTACAATAAAGAATATATATAAAAGACGTTACCCAAAAAGCTGCTACATTAAAGTGGGATTGGGCCGGACATGTCTGCCGCATGTCAGATGAGCTGTGGGCTAAAAGAGCCACTTATTAGGTCCCGGTAAACGAAAGGCGACATCGCAGCAGACCAAGGCGAAGGTAGACAGATGAGCTGGACAATTACCGGAGGGACTTGCCCACAATAGCCGAGGTCAGACATGCGTGGAAAAGGGAGAGGGAGGCCTTCGCCCAACCGCGGGACATAATAGGCTAAACTAAGAAACTAACATTTTGTGTAATCGACAATGAGGCCAAAAAAAAATGATAAGTGTAAGTGGTATGAAATAAAAAGGAGTTTAAGATGATAATGACGGATAACAGAATATAATGAAAAAACAAATGTATTGCACTGATCCTAAATGACACAGAATAAGGGCAGAAAAATTATTATGTTAGCAGCGATGAAAACTTGCTTGTAGCGACACCTTCTGCAATGCAGTAACGCGAGCAAAAGAGGCTGCAGAAAGCGTGAGGGAAAGGCAATCGTCACGCCCCGGCTGCGGCAGGAGACATCCTAGGATTCAAGAGTCGCGGGGCTATTGCCACGTCAGTGTAAGCGCGGGCTGGCGGATGTAGGAGCAATAGGTAGCTTGTCGTCCGATAGGATCCCGGCCTGGGTCGATTGTGCGCGGTGTTTCATGCGCGTCTCAAAGAGTTGTCAGTATAATCGATGGGGCCCATTGTGGCCAATTCTAGTCAGAGCTGTGGGATTATTCAAAGGGTTATTTATACCTTGAAATTACAAAAATCATCTGAAGGAACATCTCCTGAAAATTATTCTCGGTTCAGTTTTAAAAAATCTGGTTGAGTTGGTTATAATAGCCTGGTTTGTCATTGCATGAGACTTAAATGAAGTGAAGAAATGTATTGATATAATGTATAACTCTGTGTAATCCATTTGGACCTACAGCGTGGTGGTGTTTACCAACAATATTCTAAAGCGTTGATTAATAAATATCAGTGTCCGATGCTGAAGATAATATCCAATAAATACCAGTGTCCGATGCACTCGCTCTGGGTAAGCATTGTGATTGGGACGGTGAAATAAAATAAATGTACCTATGTTGTGAATGTATCTTGCTACTAACATAGTTTGTAAGTTAAAATTTGTTACTAACCATTAAGGATCATGTTGTTATCTACTTAATAAATAAATAATAATAATAATAAGCAGATTAGTATGTGCCACACAAGTTGATGCAAAGATAAAGATGTACTAATAAGTATGATTGCTTATAATTGTAATTATTGAGTGATAAAATTTCTTATTTATAAAATGACACGTGGTGGAAATCATCTTTTACGATCATTTGTTCTGTGTCTCGGTGTAATTTATCTATAATATGTATGTATTTAGAAATATATATGTATGTTTATCAGTCTTCTAGTACTCATAACACAAGCTCTGCTTAGCTTGGGACTAGACGGTGTTGTGTGATAGTTGTGCAATATTTATTTATATTTATCTTTAAATTTAAAATGCTGATGTTCTAAAATGCTAAAATTTGTCACAGACATTCATTTTAAGATGTATAAAAATAATAAGTTAATTAATATTCCAAAATTTTTCCAAGAGGATGAAATAGGGGTCCAAAGTTTAAACGAAGAAACTTACTTTAACGCAAACGGAACCACTAGCAGAAACTAGTACATTATAAATGGTACATTAAAAATCCTCTGCCAAGCTGCGGTACAATTTGTCGGCTATGTTCTCGATACTTTTTCGTAGTTTATTTGAATTCCTATGAAATTAATGTTTTTCATTAAATAAGTTACGCCTTTTTTTCTCTATAGTTTTTTATCAATGCATTTATGCCAACGTAGTGATAGCTTATTGATGCCCTTTTTGAAAAAGTCTGCTGGATAAGAGGCAACAATTTCTTCTAAGGCATTTTGAATTCCTTCTTAGTTATTGAATTTTTTCTCAGCCAATAACTTATCCAAATTTTGGAAAAAGTAAAAGTCTGTAGAGGCAAGGTCTGGTGAGTATGATGGATGACGTAAAACTTTCAACCCCAGCTCTTGTAACTTGGAGACTGTATACTGTGCACGATGAGGTCAAGCATTGTCATGCAGGATCAGCGGAGCCGAACGATTGACCAAAGCTGGTTGGAGATGTGCGAGCTTCTCCATCATTGTGTTCAGTTCTTCACAATACATCTGCAGAAGAAAAAATCCAATTTAGTAAGAACCTGTGATGAATGACACCGGCGCTAGACCACCAAAAATTTTTAGGGGTCAGTGTTCCTTTGGGGAATTGTTTAGGTGCTGAACCAGGATCTAACGAACTTATTGAGCGCTTGCGATTATCGTAACAGAATCCGTTTTTTTGTCGCAAGTAACAATGCGATTGAATATGCCTCGTTTGTGTGCCTGTTGAGCAGTGCAAGGCTCGATTCGACGCGTGCTTCGCGCTAGCGACTTTTTTATATTGCCAATTCGATTCAAATAAACCAATATTGTTTGATGCCAATATCGAAAACTGCTGCTAATTTAGCTGTAGATTGAGAATCATCAGCTTCCACAATCGTCTTTTGATTCGTCATTGTCGACTAAACTTTTCGGTCGACCACGGAGTTAATTTCATAGGTTGATATTTCCTGAAGAGATGCGGGCAAACTGATAACTGGTGGTGCGATTGTTAGTAGTATCACTCGTATTTTTAGCTTATCCATGATGACGAAAAACGTACTAAAGTGATAAAAACAGAACGCTAACCTTTATCCTATTATCCTACTGTTCTACATGTAATACACCAGGATAAAAAACGTATTATCAATTTGTTATTGTTAAAATACTTTGTTAGTACTAAAGATGAGGTTATCAACGACTTATAAATACAGAAAAATATAGCTTATTTGTAACAGAAAACTTTTTGTACATCTTTTATACCACACCTTTCGTAGAATTGTTGTGTAAAACTGTTAAAATGTCTAGACTTTTCATATTTTTCTATAAAAGCACATACTTTCGTGACTACAAATCACTGGAGAAAATATTATAAAGTTAAGTGGATAATCTGAAATATTTTTTTATTTCCACCGTTCTATATGGACAGTAGGCTTATATGGGTACAAAAATAATAAAATAAAAATAATTTGAACTTAAAATTCTAAGCAGAAAAGGAAAAAAGATGAACTTGAAATTGCCAATTCAGCAGAACGGCAATTTCCTACCTATTATATTCGTCCAAGTTGTCATGGTCTAAAGTATCAAAAGCCTTTTTAAAGTCGGATAAATATGGATAATTGTAGCTCTTCCGAATTTGATTAAAGTCATTCTGAACTTCTACGCGGTTGAAACCACTAGCAAAACCAAACAATTCTGCTATTGTTGGTTCATATAACAGTTCCCATACAACTTTGGCCTTTTCCGCCAAACCGACGGTCAATGGGTATACTTCGGTAACACAATTGACTTCTCAATTGTTTGGACCATAATAGCTGAAAAGGCGGGAGCAAACAATTACCGCTTTTGGGCTGCAAATATCCACTACGAGGTTTGGTCTATCGGCTACTCGGGTTTGCCTAATATTGGTTTATTTCATGTATTGTGGCAAATTTGTGGTAAGCATGAGTGTTGTGATCAGAAAATTGGTGTACCTAATTTGCTAGTTCCAAATTAATATAAACAAAAACTAAACTAACTTTTTTTTATCTTACTTTAGTAAAATATCTGTTTTTTTTTATGTTAGGGATTTTGAGTCTGAATTTGATATTTTATGATATATTTTTATTTATGGTCTTAATTTTGATGATCACTTGATTATTTGCACGTCAAACATAATACGGTCTTACATTATAATATCTAAATATGTATAAAAACCTGAGAAAATAGAGGTAAAACTGTTTGTTTTTTATATTAGAAATAGTCTCATTGATCCGATTCCAGAATTTCTTTACTGATATAAAGCTACACTAAATGTAGTAATTTTTTTCCAGAAAACGAGACAATTCCTTTAAGGAAGACTCGGAAAAAAACTACAAGAGATGCTAGTACCTAATTGTTAAGTATGTGTGCTCTCACCTACCCCCTTACCCCCTTAATGAAGGTCACCTCCTTCTGCGAAGCAGTAACGCTAGCAAAGGAAGAGGCCAACCGCATCAGGCAGAGGCAACGGGGCGCTCGCCCCAGCCGCCGCCGGGATTCCGATCCCGATTTCCGGTCACCGAAGGCGCGGGCTTGCAGACGGTGAGCAATGGGTAGCTCGCTGTCCGACCGTCCGTTAATCGACCGGACCGAGAGTCGACGGCGCATACTGTTCCCGCGCGCCTCAAGGAGCTATCAGCAAACCGTAGAGGCCCAGCCTGCTAGCCTGCTGCGTTCTGAAAAGAAGGCTCCGCCCTTGTATGATAGGCAACGAAGGAACATGGTAGATTTTTAGTCAGTAAGAGTCTGACACTATCTCCCGCCCCGCCCAAGGGCGGGATTTGTCATTGGATGATTTTACCTACCATAAAAAAACACCTTGGTGGAGTATGATGAAGTGACAGACTTTTACTGACTAAATCCCTAAAAATAAAGAGCCTTCCAGGGTCACGGCTGGTAATTTGCTTAAATAATCCTGCAGCTCTGACAGGCATCAACCCTAGGGGGCCTCATGCGTTTGCTGATATCACTTTGAGGTATATGCATGAGTCTACGCAATATTATTTACAAAAACCTATAAATGCGTCAAACGTCAGTGCGTTTCAAGCGAGCGGGTGTATCACTCGTCCTCGATCTTATCTTTGGTCACGAGTACTTACGTGGAATAAAAAAAAAAATGTCCCGCTCAGTTATTTGCCTTTTATCAGTTTTTGATCACAACTTACAGTCTTGGGAGAACTTCAAGTGTCGCATTAAACAGTGGTTTGTGGCAAACGACATCACGGAGACCAACGATCCTGAGGGTACAAAGCGCAGAGCTATCTTGCTGACCACACCTACGGATGGCACGTTCAGTTTGGTAGCGGATCTCGCGTTACCAGAACAGCTGCAGGAAGTATCATACGATAATATACTCAAGCTTTTGGACGAGCATTTTACTCCTAAGCGGTGTGGATTTGGAGAACGTTACAAGTTTTACGCAGCTACGCAACAAGAAGGGGAGACGTACGCGCAATGGGGCGTGCGGTTGCGAGGTCTGACAGCGCACTGCGGGTTCTCGAACGTGGAAGAAGCTGTACGGGATAAATTTGTCATAGGAATGTTGCCGGGATCTGACAGAGAGAAGCTCTTCGCGGAGGAACTCGCGAGTCTGACATTAAGCAAGGCGATGGAGATGGCGGAAAACGCACGGTGTGCCCGTGCGGCCGCAAACGACGGGGTGCAAGCCACGTTGCACGACCATCCGTTCAAGAACTCGCAGGTGCGACGAACGTAGAAATTGCTGCGTAGGCTGTGCTCAAAAATAAAGTTATGTTAATTAAAACTGTGAACGAAAGCTAACAATACTAACCTACTTATACTTACGTACTTGAGCACTAGAGCACTATTGTTACTGATTGCTACTCTAACACACTACCATACTCACAGTACTATGAACATGCTATAAAATCTGAAATAAACTTATTATTATTCGTATATTCCTATTATTAACTTATTTATAACATTAAAAAAAATTAAAACCACATTAAAGAAAACAGAAACGTCTAAAATTGTAAAAAATAGTAGACATCCCACAGTATACTTCATCCTGTGGGCATTGGTTTGCTCTATCGTCGGCCACATCATCCTTAATCATCAGGTTCGATGCGGCGTAAATTACTACGTGCTATCGATGACTAGGGGTCGATCCGGTAGATTACGAGACTGCCGGACAGCGAGCTACTCATTGCTCAACGTCTGCAAGCGTCCATTTGTCTGGTTGATCGGGGTCGGAGTCTCAGTGGCTGGGGCGAGGGAATGTTCTTATGGTCACGCTTGCGGCCTTCTTCTACGTTAGCATGAGGCGAGCATCTGCCATTTCTCCTCGCTCCGGACCATAGACTGAATCAGGCCGTATTCACACGTTATATAGGTATAGGTACCAACCATATCACTTTAATAACGTGTGACTACGACTTTTTGTTTTGTTCTTGTTTCTCCATTAACCTTGTTTATTTTTAGTATCCTAAAAATCTTGTTTCATACTTTTTTAGGGTCTTTGACCACGAATTTTTTGACCGGTTTAGGGCGTCACATTGAATTTTGATGATAATATTTTTGATGAGCACAAGTGAAGCCCTTTCAAATGATATCAAATACGGTGTATTTATACTAACGTTTTTTTTAACAGATGACTTTTTGTCCGCTAGAGGGCGTCACTTTAGATTTAAATAATATATTAGAAATTTATAAGTGAAGTCCATTTATAAAGTCCTTTCAAATGATACCATATACGTGTTTATCTTAATTTTTTATTAACACAATACTTTTTGTCCACTAGAAGGCGCCACATTGAATTTTGATGATATTTTTTTATAAGTACAAGTGAAGCCCTTTCAAATGATATCAAACACGGTGTATTTATCTTAACATTTTTTTTAACACATTACTTTTTGTCCGCTAGAGGGCGTTAGTTTTAATTTGAATAATATTTTTGAAATCTACAAGTCAAGCCCTTTCTAATGATACCAAACATAACATATTTATCCTATTTTTATTTTTTAACACATTACTTTTTGTCCACTAGAGGGCGTCACATCGATTTTTGTGACACGTTACTTAGCCTATGTTCAGCGGACGAATAAGACGGCTCTAAGGATACCTCATGAGTCGAGTTCCGATAAGTAGATTAGGAGCTATGAGGGAACAGATGAACATACTCACATACATACATACATACACACATACATACTTAGCCGGTCAAAATCATAACCCTCCTTTGGCTTTGCCGTACTCGGGTAAAAATGGATCTATTCGTATAAACACTGGCTTTTCTACCAGTATAACCAAATTAACCAAATATAAGTAATAACAACACAAATTTCTGGAAGTTCTTTAAAACTTCCAGAGTGTTGTTAGTGGTCAGCTGTTTACTAAATTAGGTTGATATCTACACTACACAGTCTTCATTATATTGGTCGGAGCTGAGCTTCACGTTACTTACAAGGGACTTTATTCTGGGACACAGATTCACTGTACTCCCATAATAATGACTTACTTGACTTAAGATCCTATGTCCCCTAGCTGGGGCAGAGGGCGTTGACAGTAGTCCTCTAACGTGACCGGTCTTTGCGTTTCACCTCACTCTATGTTTAAGCGATGGCCGTCGTTTCTGCCAACACGGTGCATCGCCAGGTTTGTCGAGGACTCCACACTTCCTTTTCGTTTTTCCTTTCAAATAATCATAATAGCTATAAAATCACAGCGTATTTGTTCCAAGCAGACCTGTCAAATGCTTGCAATTAATATACAACCCTTTTTTTAGTTTAGGCGAAACCCGAAAACGAGTATAATATTTTTATGCAAAGAATATACATGAAAAATTTCAAAGTTATAAGCTTGTTACGTTACCTGGTTGTCCACACAAACACATGGTCACCGGGCCATCTGGGCTACTTGTTTTGTTCCCGCACCAGGCTGTGCGCTGGTGTCTCATGCCCACTTTGACCTCACGTGACCTGTATTGTACTTAGTCTCGGTGTTGTCCAACTTGAGAACTTTTTTAAATATTTTTGAGAAAAAATATAACATGATGTAAGAATTATTGGAATCAATTCAGTTACTGATTCTCAACAAACTATATTCTGGTTTCACATATACTAAAAATAATGGTGTATAATAATATATAGATTGACTGGTAATTACAAACAAAATGTACTGAACATGGCTGATTTTTTTCGCGATTTCAGGTTTGGTCCCATAGTAAAAGTTGTTTGTTACTCGTACCACGACTACAATCACGTGTTTAAGTATCGTTCATTAATTACCAGTCACCCTATATAATGTTGTACAATGAGTCACAAGAATTAACTTGCAAAATTTTCTAACAAACGCACTTTTGTTTCAGTATAGCGAGAACGCCAATCGTATTCATGGCCTCTTATCTTATTGTAAAGCATGTTCTCGTGACATACTTTAAAAAAAGATAAGAGTTCGGTTTTCAATACGTAATAGGGCTTCATACCATTATTAGAGCGTGCATGCTAGTGCGACACACTGAAGCTCAACATCACGCTGATATGACAAACGATTGTGTGACAGTAGTTCGGCACTATGGTAGGGCGACAAACATTTATGTGACTACTACTTGTGTCAGTATTGTAATTCGACAGTATGTTGGTGCGGTATGACAATAGTTTGACACTACCCTATCTGCCAAGCTAGCTCGACGGAACCTCACGCCGCCGGTCTCCTACTTCTGGCTGGTTATAAAAAAATAACCCAGAAGGCCTCAAGAACTCCACTCCGCTTTGCATCTTAAACTCCTAACCTAACCTGTCCGTGTCGAGGTGCTCTAAAATATGTAATTCTTTATATTGCGCTAGAGTAATATCGAGCTTAAGGCCACGATTACGGAGACGCGCCGCGTCTCCGTATACGCGGCCTTAGTGTGTCGTATAAGCGTGCATTCGAAATATGGGGATTCACAGTACAGTTTTGTCACACAAGCTTTGATCGTAGATCCATTTATCGAGCTCGCGTAGTACACGTTGTTACGAAAGGTTAAATTTATAAACTCAATGATGATGAAAGTCAGATAGCAGTATTCCGTTACACAAAAAATCGTATGCAGTCTATTTCAGCAATGGAAGCAGGACCATCTGTCATGTAAAGTTTCTTTTATAAGTCAGATTTTCTACAAATCTCCATTTTAATATTGGGGAAGGACTGGAAGTGACGCCTGTGAGCTATTCCCGGCAGTCTTGGGCGGAGTAGTCCTATAGACTTTCTAAGGGCTTATGCATAAGACCAAATATATTTTGATGAGCTGGTTTTTAGTTCTGGCCTTGTAGTTTTGATAAGGCCGCTTAGGTTTATAAACAGTGCTCGATTTATGGCAATCAAAAAAAAAAAAAAATATAATCACATTATTAATATAAATATTTACAGCTATAAAGAATAAGAATACACTGTGCAAACTGAAATGAAAATGAAAATTAATTAAAATGAAAATTATACAGAGAAAAGGTTTGTATTTTAGTTTCGTCATCATCATTAATTCAGTCAAAAGGCGTTCACTGCTGGACATCAGCCTACCCCAAGTGACGCCACAACGAACAGTCCTATCATATGTGTCTTGCATCCATCGCATTCCTGCGATTCTCACCACTTTTGTTTATAATGAATGAACTCAAAAACAACTGAACTTATTGACACTAAGTAACGTAGGATAAACACGTGAAACACCATCGATTTGTAAAGATAAAATTAAAAAATAAAGAACTTTTTTTCTAAAACCCGAACCCCATCAGCTAAGCGAGTCAATAACCTGTAGGTTTTTTCATTGGATATTGGATATTGGTCATAGCGTACTAACTACCTACAGGTCATTAGCTCGCTCAACTCATGTTTACTTAAGCAAACTAATTTCGTACATGCGTAAATTATTTCGAGTTTAAAAAAACAAAACAAAAATCAAAATATTTTATTTCATATAGGCCTACATGGGCACTTATAAAACGTCAGAAGCTAGTGCACGGTTCGAAATCGGTCGTTTCCTATGGAGAAGAACCGGCAAGAAACTCCATGGTTACTCATTTAAAAAAATGGTTTGTCTTACAATAATTCCATATTACAGTATTCATAATTATGTAAGGACAGTATAGACCGGTCAATATTGTACGCAAAATCACAATAAAAATAAACATAATAAAAAAAAGTGGGTCGTAAAAGAAAGTACTCTAAGAATTCGCAAAGTCTACAGTGTTCTCGCATTCACATTATAAAAAAGAGGCTATATAAAAAAGCAACAAAAAATATATAATTACCAAAAAAAAACATTTTCTTTTATAAGTTTATCTTTACAAATTGATAGTGTTTTATGTACCGGATTGAGCTTCCAAAGGATTGAAATGATCAAAATTTTGCCATGTATATTTTCTACTTACATGTGAGTTAAGTCGCCAGCAGAAACTAGTCCAAAATATAATTAAAGAAAGACATAATATACTACGCTGCCTAACAAGAACTGTAATACCAATCATCTTATCGATTACAAAAAATAGTTCAACAAGCTTACGTCTAAGAAAGTGCTTGATGTCCATGAAATTGTAGCTGTTAACAGATTGGATATTAAATAACAATTTGCCAAAAGATCAATGTATGAACATGACCTTATCCAGTATATCTATACCGATAGCTCAGAGAAAGGTCCCCAATTGAAGACACCATAAAACCATACTTATTTCCACATAAATTGCAGATAATAACAATTGGTCCTACCATTGTCCTTCCATACGACCTTTCAAGAACTCTTTTGACCAATAAATGGGTCTGTACACTTTTACAAATTTAATTTTGCTGACGTAAGAATTGGATTCGGTTATGCTACTGACGGTTTTTGGTCTTTCGAAGTTGTTGGATCAAAATTTGTAAATGTTTCAATAGAAGGTTTTAACAGTGCCGTTTTCAAAACTGTTAGTAGTAGAGTATTTCAATATGGGTTAACTGTTTGTTTAGTTCTATCTAATCTATCTATGGTTGTTGTTACCCAGTTATTTGTTCAGTTATTTTCGGTTCTTGATGGTTCATTTTGTTTTTACCAGATCTTATTTAAGTTATGTTTCTTCGGAATCTCTCTGTATATATTTAAATTTGGATTATTGGACATGAATTGGCTTCCGTACTACGATAATTCATTTATCCGTCGTAATTTTAATATTTCTGATGTTTTTTGCCCTGAAATAATATAAAGGAAACGGTCGAAGCTAAGGAACAGATTTGTTATGGTTGAAAGGTTTGTAATCATTAGAATTTTTAGCTCAGTTCACTTAAACTGTTTGGTAAATGAAAATGACTTTTTAAGCTTTACTATTTTTTTTAAACGATGGTATAGTACGCGGCAAATAAGTTGAATCGGTTATTATGGTTACGAGCAGCCTCTCACCTCGAACGAGACCCAAAAATCGACAGCACATTCAAGGTCAATCGCCATGCTGGTTCAACTTATATTTCGATTATTGTAATAGTGAAATGAATTAGTGCGCCGCCCAGTATTACTCGCAAAATACAATGTGTTTTAAAAAAAAATCAGTAAAAATAAATAATATATTTTTATTTAATGATTATTCGTAACTCATTGATTCTGTATAGTAGTAATACATGATATTAAATAATGTGTTCTTAAGGATTGATTTGGCGAATATACCATTCTAGTTTTCGGTCAAGACAGAGTCGTAAAATTTTATCTAATAATATTATAATGTTTAGAAAAATTGCTTGGGTCCGGACCAAGCGTTTCGCCTCGTCTTTTATACTGCGTACCTACGTCGAGGGACTAGAACAATTTGCCTGCTGATGTCTTCCTGTCCGATTACAATTTATATGTCTTCAAAGCTAGAGTGCATAGGCTCTTAATAAACTAGTGCGCGTCGATCACCATCAACGATTGCATCACTGTTTACCATCAAGTTTTTTTTTTTTTTTTTTAACGTAGGTAAAATCATCCCATGTCAAATCCCGCCCTTGGGTGGGGCGGGAAATAGTGTCAGACTTTTACTGACTAAAAACCTACCTTTCCGTTCCTTGCCTTTGTCCCGGGGCCTGTGGTGACATTCTCACATAACCTTTGGCCCCAGTAGGCTTCGGCCCTGCTGGACCCCTACGGTTTGCTGACAACTCCTTGAGGCGCGCGGGAACAGTGCGCGCCGTAGACGACCTGAGCTCGGACCGGTCTGTTACCGGACGGACGGACAACGAGCTACCCATTGCCCACCGTCCGCGAGCCCGCGCCTACGGTGGCCGGAAATCGGAATCGGAAACCCGGTGGCGGCGGCGGCGTGTGCGCCTTTGCCTAATGCGGTCGGCCTCCTCCTTTGCTAGCATTACTGCTTCGCAAAAGGAGGCGACCGCCTGTCACTCCTCCTCGCTCCGGAGCATGGCTTGAACCAAGCCCCGGCGCGAGAGATCGCCGCCGATCGCCCCCACGAGGACACGGCGATGCTCTTCCCAAGCGGGGCACACCTCGACTGTGTGCTCCACCGTGTCCACCGGGCGGTCCGCACAGTGGCGACACCCGGGCGTCGTCTCCGCACGAATCTTGTACAGGTACGGACCGAACTTGCCGTGTTCGGTCAGCACCTGCGCCAAACGGAAGGTGACGACGCCGTGGGGCCTTTCCAGCCACGTTTACCATCAGGTGGAATCGCAATCAAGCACTAGTTTATATCAATAAAAAAAAAATATTTTGTCACGTCTGGGTCGTGTAGGGTTTAAATACCTTCAATGAAATTCAAATCATAAGCCTAACACACATACACACATATTTAGTTTAATCTGTAATAAAAGCTCTTTTTATGGTACCTCAAATATTTACATTTATTTATTTTTATAACTTCAAGCTTATAATATTGTTATAATAAATTTATTCATTCATATAACCTAACTTTGGTCACCATTTAATTTGCGTTTCGCCTAAAAGTTTATTTAAGTTGTTATAAACTGAAATTTTGTTTTTGTACGCATTTAGTTGGGCCTCTAAAATTGCGAGGTTGTGAACTCAGTGGTGTTGTGAACTCACGAAAGAGAGCAATTGGAGAGTGACTTTTATTAAAAAGTGGGTAAACATAGGCTAATAAAAAATCTTTATATATACTTTATATTAGTGTATGTAATTTTTTTTTCAAAAGCAACTCAAGTGCAAAATATTACAAAAAAAAAAAAATGTGTTGTGGTGGTTGCTGAAAACCAGCACCATAGATTGCTGGATTTGCCAAGCTTCACGGTATAAGCTGAGCAACGGCCGATTCTTACTTCGGTGTAACGCACAACTCGACTATACTTAAAATTATGTTTTTTCTTTTACACTATTGTGTAGTTTATCTTTGTCGGTCTCGGCCTGTGTTGGAAATGCCATAGACTATGACCTAGACAACTGTGTTGTCTATGGCGCAATCCAGTTAGGTATGTCTGATCCACACATGGCCTGTCTAAGGCGCGGAGATGTAATTGGATGATTCTCCTACCGAAAAAAAATAAAATAAACACATGGCCAGTTAGGGAAACTAGTTTTTGCTTTTTGTAATTATTTTGCGTCTATTCGGGCAAAATAAATATAGAAAGAAAGAAAGAAAGAAAGACGTTTATTTGGCTTGCAATGAAGCACAATACAAGTTTTAAAACCTAAACATAAATAAAATAAAATAATAAAAATAAAAAAATAATAATTCAACAGCAACAAGAATATGCCTCACGGCTGCGCCAAATAGGTTCAGTTCAGCATGATGCCAGACAACTTAGTAGCAGTTGCCTGACGCTGGTATATGTTTTCTATCTTTTCTTTTGAATCAAACTTTTTCCGTCTAATTTCCCGTTTATTTTCTGATATCATTCGCTTATTTCAAAGCCACACAAAACAGTACAATACTTTTGTTACTCCCAAAAAAGAAATTCACGCGAATTTAGCTTGAAAATTTGCTATGAACGTTATTTTCTAACTTTTGCTGTTAAGAGAAAGCCACAAAAAACAATATTCTTCAACTGAGAAAACGAAAATAGACATTTGAGCTTCGTTAAAATTGTGAAACCTGCAAAAATTTGTTATATTTTCTATTAGCTATTCTATTTACAAAAAGATAATGGTAAAGGGAGAAATAAATCGTGTAATAAAATTTTGAATAACGATTCTCGATTTTGATAGTTTGTTGTTTTAGAAACAGCCTAAGGCCGCGTTTACGGAGACGCGGCGCGTTGGGCGTTTCGTCATAAATGGCAGCAGGGGGCCGCGTCATCGCTTGCGCAAACACAAAGATATGGCAATGTACGACGGACCACCCGACGCGCCGCGCAACGCGCCGCGTCTCCGTAATCGAGCACTAAAGCTAAAAACTCAAAACATTTATTTTGCAAGGCTTAGTTTATTAAGAGCCTATTTCACTCTAGCCTTGAAGTCACCTAAACGGATGGAAAGTCTACAGCAGGCAAATTGTTCCAATCCTTCGATGTACGCGGTATAAACGACGAGGCGAAATGCTTAGTCCGTCCAAACTGTAGAGATTTCAACACGCCGTATGTTGGGGGTTTAGTGTGGGTTATCATGAAGTAACTTTTTCTGCTCAGAGTGCAGCAAGAGTGAGTGTAGGACTTTTACTATATAATGTCCAACCGTGTTCTTTCCGTTGTTTTAGCGTTGCAGGGCTGCTATGGACATTCATGGAATTGCGTTATCAATTCATGGACATATAGGGTGACTAGTAATTAGTGAACGATACTTATACACGTGATTTTAGTCATGATAACAAACAATTTTAACTATGGGACCAAACCTGAAATCGCGAAAAAAAGCAGCCAAGTTCAATACATTTTGACTAGTTAGGCGAACATTAAATGTACTGACCATCAGATTTTTTTTCGCGATTTCAGGTTTGGTCCCATAGTAAAATGTTTTTGTTATCATGACTACAATCACGTGCTTAAGTATCGTTCAATAATTACCAATCACCCTATATATCCAGCACTGGATCTCAACCGCTGGGATTCCGACCTCGATTTCCAGCTACCGTAGGTGTGGTTTTGAGAACAGCGAGCAATGAGTAGCTCGCCATCCGGCCATCTTGTAACTGTCCAGATCGAGCCCAAGTCGTTGATAGTGTGTGGTATTCTACGCGCGCCTCAAGGAGATGACATCAAAACCACACGCGCCTATCAGGGTAGAAGCCTACTGTGGCTAAGGAACGAAGTCAAAGAAGAAACAAAGGAGTCACCCTAGAGCGGTAAAAGTCATTGGATGATTTCTCAATTAAAAAAAAAAGAAGCCTGCACTGGATATATCTTTCTTGGTAATCGTAATGTCAAAACCAATTATTATTACTACATGATTATTCTCTGAAAACAATAACAGCAACTCTTAATCAGAATGCTTTACGTAAATAAATTCATAAAATTCATTGAGGTATTTTGGAAGACTTAAAATGTATATTGTAGTAGCTTTTTATAGTATCGTAAAAGAGCGACGAGGCTTTCTCACCTTGCCTGTTAAGAGCTGGGTGCTGAGAGTAGCGATAAGCGGGTACCTCATCAGGACAGAAATTATCTTCATTTGTGGGAACGAGTAAGGTTGTAATGTAAGTCCGCCTCCGCCTTATAACAATTGGTACTAATATGGTACGGGTACATTACGATAAATAAATTATAAGTTCTTAAAAAAAACGATATAACTAAGCGAATATTATGATATAACTCAAATTTCAAAGTTTGGCTCCCAGATTATGTTTAGTAACATAATGACGGAAAGATTTTTTTTGGATTCGAAATAAGTGGTTTTTTTTCCTAACCGTCGAAATCTTAACGTGTATTTTCGCATTGGTTATTTTAATTTAGAAAAAAACTTTTGATATGTCTATAAACATAAAAAAGCAAAGAAAAGAAAAAAAATGAAGAAGAAAAGCCTCCCTATTTACCCACTTCGCTGCTCAGGAGAGTGAGAAATAGTCACAATAGCATCCTGAGAATCATAGCGAAGAGCTATATAATAGCAACATAATAGCAATAGTGTAATTGGCACAAACACGACATAATAATATATTTATTAAGTTACTGACATTGTATCTGAAATAAAATAAATTTTAGTCTACAAAATAAATTCCCCGCTCCGTCTCTCACTAAGCTACGGCCGTTCTCACCTTGTATTTGCATTAAAATTTAATAAAACGCCCTGTGTATTTAACCTGCCATTTGCAACGCTGGGTGAAATTGACCCGGCCTGAGAATTGGTGATATTCTCTTTTATAATGTAATGAGCCATCATTGGCCTGATTCTTTGGGTAGTGATAAAGTTAAACCTTTGAATAATAAAATTATTTGTGTAAATTATAAATAGTGAACCTTATTCATATTTTCTTAAATGAGAAAAGCTCTGCCACGGTATTTGAAACAGCATTTAGAGATATTAAAAAGTTCAACTTTGTAGCGATACATATGCAAACTTAATCTAATAAGGCATTCTATTCCAGAAAAATTTTGGAATGAAAAATTTTTGCACTGTGGTAGATGTGCACAAGAAATAATATTTGATAGATTTAAACTTAATATTATACTAAATAGTAATTTTTGTGCTTATTATGACAGCCCCATTTCATGTTCTAAGAATCCAGGCCATTCATGGTTGCTTGGAAGAGATCACAGACTGCAATAAGGCCACCAATTGTTTATATTTTAGACATATCTTTTTGTTATTATATTTCTTGTAAGTTCCAACAATAAAGTGTACAATAAATAAATATAGCATAAGACTTATAAAGTTTCCACTGCTGGGACTAAGGCCTCCTCTCTAAGCGAGGTTTTAGGTCTAGGAGGGGTAGAGAGGCAATTGAATTGGGAATTGGTGAAGCAAGTTTTATATTCCACTGAGCCTATGAGGAAACATACAAGGATATTCACCCCTGTGGCGTTGCTAAAGACCCGTAATAAAAACTTTCCAAAGCTTACCTTTTTTCCGACAATTTTTAACTTCTTTCCTGTAAGGATATTCCGTATTTATCTATATTTCATCGTAAAACTTTATCGGAGGACTCCTGTTGTGTTTCCAACTCAAAATGTCTTCCTTACAATGTCAAATGGTTATGGAAAGGCCTTTTTCATTGAAGCAAAAAGTATGGGAAAAGTTTTAACACATTAACGTCGTTACATTTAAATCTGAGTTCTGTTAAGTTAAAGATAAGGTTGACATTGCTTTGTGAGTAAAGTTTCTAAAGTAAAGCAATATTGAATATGATGAGTGAAGTTGTAAATGTGAATACGTCATTGTATGATAGACTGTTATGGGAAAAGTAGGGAAAATTTCTTAGAAGACTTTTTAAGAGCTTCGACTATCGTTCAGCAGTAGAATTATGTTCATTTTTATAATAGAGGTGGAAAGTAGCACATTCCATTTTCTTTTTACAGTCTCATAACTGGGCAGAGTTCTTTCAATTTTCTCTTTTCGGTGTATTTATTATGCTTTTTTCGGTCAACGTCCCGAAACATATTTAAGGCTCAACTCACACAGACACAGAATCGAATATCGCAGCATGTCATATTTTTTTCTCTTATAGTATTTTCATCTCTATTTTCCCATTGTTAAAGAACAAATCTGTGTGATGCAAATATGGAGTCCCGCATCGATGCACACTTAGGCGTCAATGACTGATTGGTGCGGAGTAGTTTTACGCCTAGTCATGCGTTACTCGCGCGCATTGAGGCGTCAGTTGACGAGCACGAACACCATTTGCGTATGTCCAAATGTCTCTGAACTGGTTCAGCACAGTAATTTGGGCACACTAATGCAAGGGGAAATTACTTGACGACGCACGTTGCCTTGCGTTGCAGTTGAAAGATGTTTTCAATGAAAATTTGCAAATGATAGCTTTTATAGCGCTGTATATACCCATATAATGAATACTCATCAAAACCTACGCTTACGAATTACTACCACAAATACCCTCAAACACGTTAGAGTTATTTTATTATATTAACATATCTACACGGAAATATTATATCCAAGAGTAAGACATCATTATCACTTTCTTGACCTTTTTCCGTGTAATTTGGGGGTGACGCAACATGTTTCTATTTTCTTCCAATCTGTCCTGTCACCTGTCACACGATCAGTATCAGTTTTTTGCAGTCAACTGCCCACCGAACACTAACCCATCTTCGGATGTTATGCATTGAAATCGTGATGACATAACTAGGCTCTGAAACGTGGTCGCTTACAAATAGGCCTCATCAGAATCATTTGATTACTGCGTTTTGTTTTTGTTTTTTTTTTATATTTTTTTTTTTTATGTTGGTGTTATATAATTTACGTATGTTCTAGTAATTTTATAAATAATAACTGTTTGTCCTTTTAAACCTATTGTTTATGGTTACGCCGATCAGCGTCTCACTGTCAACGACGGCTAGCGCTGAAAATCAGCGCTGTGGCTCTGTCCTGCACACGAGCTCCAGCATTTTGCTGAGCGCTGGCCGTTTTGTGCGGATGTGACGCATATCTTATTATGTACTTTTTTTATTTCATTATATAGAGTCAGTGTGTGTAGCTGTTATTTTAAGATATGCGCCATGTTTGTGACAAATAAACTCTTTTTCTTTCTTTTCTTTCTTCTTTCTTTCTTTATCAGAAGGCTTATAGTCACTCAAAGTGTGATGGAGAGGGCTATGCTCGGAGTGTCTTAGCGTGATTGAATCAAGAATTAAAATATCCGCAGGAGTATCAAAGTTACTTGTGACATTAACTGACTGAAACTAACTCTTATGTTCCTTCAATGCCTTGCATTCAAGGGCCCGGTTTTTTCTTTCAGAAGTGAACTCATGGCTCCAGTAGGCTTCAACCCTGCTTGGTCCCTACGGTTTTGCTGACTACTCCTTCAGGCGCGCGTGGAACACTACGTCCCGTCAGTGACTTGGGCTAAGTCCGAACGATTACCCGACGTCCGGAAGGCGACCTATCCATTACTCACCGTTTGCAAGCCCACGTTGTTTCCAGCTTATCTAGTCGCAGCAGAATACCAGTATTTAACATGAAGCAACTGTCTATTTGACCTTTAAAATCCAGTAACTGATCTATGATATACCTACTGGAGCCCTTAGAAATACAATATCTGAATACAGACAACCAAATCAAAAGAATTGGAACTTATTTTCGTTTTTTCAATTACTTTCATTTTGAAACCGTTAAAGATGAGATGGCGTAACCAATAACTGGCGTTATTAGTGATGCCACCTACAGACTTCTTTGAGCATACAAAATTGCAAAAAATAATTTGAAATTTCCAAGTCTATAAGGTCGTCATTACTTTGAAGGTGAATCATATTTAACCTTCAAATAGTAGGATTCTAAAAAGAAAATCTAGCCAGCGCACGAAAACAGTATCGAGAAACACGTTTTAAAATACTATTTCCTCTCTATAGCGTGTTTTGGAGACATATTTCGTAATATAAATCTACCAAAAACATGGTGTCAAGAGACTATTGACACATTAAAAAAAAAATCAAAATTAAGTCTCTTAAGGCGCGGTCTCACCGCGGTGCATGTTGTGCACAAGCACGCGGCGCATTTTAGCTGCGTGTATTAATTTGTTTGACAACGTGGCTCTACATTCACTGGAGTACATGAAGTCCCACGACTATGTATAGCGTGGCACGGCGCACGGAGAGGCTACGCACGTGCCACTGCAAGGTGTATGACTGTAAACTGCGCTGCGATAAGCTAGCTGTACATAGTCGTGGATCATATTCATGTACTCCAGTGGAAACGTAGACCCACGTCGAAAGCGTTGAGCTACGTAACCGCCATTTAAGCAAGCCACTCATGTGTCTATGACGTCAATTCTTGCGTAGTCTCTCCGTGGGTTGCAGTGGACACAACCACATACATTTTATTACAAAGCGAAGCTTAATACACGTGCGTAGCCTCACCGTACGCCGCGGTGGGTCCGCGCCTTAATGATAACTGTCATTACCACCCATTCCTTCTAGTTATGCTGTTTTTTTTCGAGTTTCTTTCATTTTTTGACTGTTGAATTCTTAAACTCATCCTTTTTTTCACTTGCCCTTGTGTGAGTGAAAAGCTAGCCACGTAATTGAATATGGAATGACATTTCTGTCTCGCAATTTTAATCGTAAAACTTACCTATTCGTGTCGCACCGCTTAACGACATTCGAAAATTGTGTGAAATGTGGTGTTTGTTCCTTGAAACTGTATCAGCGTGCATGCCGAACTAATAACTCAGGTATTATGCAAACCTTTCTTGAAAAAAATATCACTCTAACCTATCTTTCACCGCGACTTGTCAATCCCATTGTTCTGGAGTGGTTTTTTAACGGATAAGGGCACCCCCTTATCCAAATGCTAGCCCTTCCAAGTGCTAGTCCGGTGATCACTGAGGTAGCTTTGGTGAGGAAAAAATTTCACACTCTACGGACTTATCCCAAAGTCCGGGCGCCTTTTGAAAACACCCCTCGTAAATAAAAAAAATTCGGTGCGTAAAAATTTGCTGGGCTACTTCTCCAGCTTATAACTTATACTATAACCACATAAATCCCAAATTCTCATTATTACATGGCTTATGTAACAAGAAACCCATTGTAATTGTGTCCCAGCCAACTGTAACTATAATAAAGGTATGGTTAATAAATTTTCAATGGTTTTTTATTCCTTTTACGAGCTAGCGACTGCCTACGTCCACTTCTGTCGGACTTAGAATTATTGTTATGAAGATTTTTATTACACTATATAACTTTTTATTCTCGTTTATACATAGTAAACCTAGGGCTGCCGGAACGTTTGAAAAAACTGACCGTGGTCCTCGAACACAAAAGGTAATCGAAGGACACAGCTAAGTTCTAGTCAGTAAAAAGTAAGAATAGAATAAACTTTATTGTACACCAAAATATGTAGTAACAATTCACAGGAACTTAAATCTATGGGTACAATGGCGGTCTTATCGCTGACAGCGATATCTACCAGATAACCTTAGGATGGATTATAAGAACTTTAAACAGAGGGGTAGTCTGCGGTGTACTACTAGCAAATATAACTAACATAAATAAAAATAAAAATACGAAAAATGGATAACATATACCTATACAAAAGATAAAACATAAGCTTAAAAAATATGTATAGGTATATATATCAGTACATGTATATAATATAAATATATAATATATATATAATTATGTGTTACATAATTAAATAGAAGCGAACAAAGAAAAATCAAGAAAGGTCGTCAACGAGTTAGGTTCTGTCCAGACTGTTACCGGACGGACAGACAGCGAGATACCCATTGCCCGCCGTACGCAAGCCCGCGCCTACGGTGGCTGAAAATCGGGATCAGAATTACGGTGGCGGCTGCGGCGTGAGCGCCGTTGACTATTGCGGTCGGCCTCCTCCTTTGCTAGCATTACTGCTTCGCAGAAGGAGGCGACCGCCTGCCACTCCTACGAGAGATCGCCACCTCCGATAGCCACAAGGACACGGCGATGCTCTTCCCAAACATTTAACCATGAAATCCCGCCAGAACCCTGTCCACCATGCCGCAACTTGTCACGACAGCGGAGTTTCGCCCCAGCGTTGAATTCCACGCGCAGATCGTGCAGCAAGGAGGCTCGCCGCTTCGCGGGACAGTGTGCGATATCCCCGTATCATCCGTATGGCCATGACTCTCTGGCAAGCGTTCAGCTAGGCCGCCGATTGCTTTTGAACGATTCGTAGTGCTTCTGGCAGGAGGCGTCTGGACCCCCAAGGTTCGGCAGGAGCTACTTGAGAGCAGCTCCAGTCCGATTAAGTTGCGGAGCCAGACGTCGGATAAGCACCTTGAAATTCCACCGGCTGTCGAGGATGAGTCCCAGGTACTTCATCGTCGACTCGACGCCGATGTGAACTCCTCCTACCGTTAATTGGAAACCCGGTGGTGGCGCTGAACTGAAAACAAAATAGGCATATGTGTAGATGAATTCTAACCAATATAATTACTTAATTTTCTATCTGCCATGGCATAAGATGAGTATAATATTAGTACCCACCCAGCCTCTTTCGTACAAATTAGTTAGGTTCCTACATAAAGTCAAATTTATTACACATTATAATCACACCATATTAGTATTTATGTATTTAGCCTTTGATGTTTACATGCTATTTATCTACTAATTTCCAGTCGAAAATACTTGCTTTAAATATGAAGAGTCATTGACATCTTGTCATGTCTATTTAATTTTAACTGATTTGAAGCAACAATAATAACGATAGGGTTAGAAATGAACATATACGTTGAAATTTTAAGATCCGATTGGAGAAAAAGTCAGTGAGACTCGACTCAAATGGTATGGCCATGTCATGACAAGGTCTGAAGAACATATGACTAGGCAAGTCCTACTCGTGAATACTGATCCAAAAAAGCGTGGTGGACACCTCACTTGGATGTCTGTAGTTAACAATGACCTAAAGAAAGCCTAAGTTAATGACTCGACGACCCAGAACCGAAATGTCTGGCGGAAATTGACGAGGAGAGCCGACCCCAAATGAAACATATCTGTGGTTGTAACAGATTGGCAGTCAGATACACGATTCTGTAAAGTTTCCAAACGCGTAGCTTCATAGACGCGCAGCTTCATTATATATATTCATAATTCAATTAATAAATTTTCTTTATTATTGTTTTTTTTTATGTGATTTAAAGCCGTTTATTGTGCATGTGATGTTAACCTAAATTTAATTGTTGCACTTGTAAATGCTGCTCTAATCGTTAAATCAGAAATGTATATACAGCAGGAACTGGCGGCGCGGCAGGCCCAGAAGGAGATGGCGTGACGAATTGGACTCCTACCTTAGGGATTGGCCAGAAGTAGCTAAGGACAGAAAAGAGTGGAATAACGGAAGGGAGGCCTTTGCCCTGCAGTGGGACACAACGGGCTCATAATAATAAAAATAATAAATATATACACCATTAAATTTCGGTCGTTTTAATCCCGTGGAGGGTCAAATCGGTACATGAAACACTATCGACTTGTAAAGATAATATTATAAAATAAAGTACTTTTTTTTTCTAAAAGTCGAGGTAATATACGCATTTACGAAATTATATTTTTTTTAAGTAAACGAGTCAATGACCTTGTTGGTAGTTGTCGATCGTTGTGCACTAACTACCTACAGTTTATTGGCCTTAGTCAGCTGACGTTTTCTTAAAGAAATTAATTTCGTACATGCGTAAGTTAATTCGTTTAAAAAAAGTATTTTTTTTTTAATTTTCTCTTTACAAATCGATAGTGTTTCATGTACCTAATAGAACCTCCGCGGGATTTAAATGACCAAAATTTAACGGTGTATGTAAAAAAATTTTGGTTAACCTTAATTAAATAGACACGTATTCATTATTATACGTTTGGTGTACGCCTGGTGAAGCTACGAAGTTTACATAAAAACTATGAAAGTCTGTCGACGAAACCGTAAAGTCGTGGCATTGTGTCGTGACGAATACATGTCTATAAAGCCAGGCTTCCGTAGACAGCAGGCTTTTGAGTTTTGTTTTTTCATTTGGATGCATGAATCCAAAATTTAATAGAACAGAGATAATTCTTTTTTATATATATATATATGGGGTGACTGAAATCGCGAAAAAAATCTGCCATTTTGACCAGTTAGGCGAACATAAATGTACTGAACTTGGCAGATTTTTTCGCGATTTCAGGTTTGGTCCCATAATAAAAGTTGTTTGTTATCATGTTATCACGTGTTCAAATATCGTTCACTAATTACCAGTCGCCCTGTATATAAACTAGAGCTTGACTACGATCCCACCTGATGGTAAGCAGTGACGCAATCGTTGATGGTGAGGCGCACTAGTTTATTAAGGGTATTACATCGCTCAATGACCTTCAAGAATTTACCTCTACATTAGTAGAGAAGAATTGACCTCTAAACAGGCATTGCAGGGGGTGCTGCGCGCGGGGTGTTAGTACTGATTCGAGTTTTTTCTTGATTACTTATCGATATTCAATGAAATTCGAAAAAAAATCAATACAAGTTATTCAATTTATCGTAACATATATTTTGGTATAAATTCAATGTATAAATATAGAGCCGTTTTCGAGAAAATATGGAATTAATGTTCAAAAAAGGCCTATTTGCCAGATTTTTTTTCTAGAGTTAGGGTATTTTTTTGAGAAACGTAATCAATACAATTTATTAGTAATGTCCTTAAGTATCCCCTTCATTTTTTATATGGTAATCGTACATAAGGAAACTTCAAACCACCTAGGTGTTTTTTTGGATTTGGGCGATGTAATCCCCTTAAGAGCCTATTCACTCTAGCCTTGAAGACACCTAAATTATAATCGAACGGGAAGACCGCAGCAGGCAAACTGTTCCAGTCCCTCGATGTACGCGGTATAAACGACGAAGCAAAACGCTTAGTCCGGACCGTAGAAGTTTCAACAACATTTTTTTAGTGTAGGTGAAGTCATCAAATGACAATCCTTTGGGTGGGGCGGGAGATAGTGTCAGACTCTTACTGACAAAAAACCTACCCTGTTCTATTCATTACCATCGATCCAGGGCCCTGGGGTTCATTTTCACCTAACCCTTGGCCCCAGTAGGCTTCTGCCCTGCTAGGCCCCTACAGTTAACAACGTAGGGGTGGATATTCGCCGTACGTCATACGTATACATCTATTAATTATAATAAAGATATTTACCACAAGATTTACAGTGGTCATTATTTAAACGGAATGTGTATAACCAATGCAATAATTTAAAACATTCGAAAATGCAACTTCATATTTTCTGATTTTACAAGTTTTACATTCAGTATTCACGATCCATTAACAGCAAGAATTGTGCTCGAATTTAATTACCGATCATTTTCATGTTAATTAAATAAGGCCGTAATCATGAAATACGGCTTTTAATACGACAAACATTTTTGATTTTACACCGTTAAATTTTGGTCGTTTTAATCCCGCGGAGGGTCGATTCGATACTTGAAATACTATCTATTTGTAAGGATAAAAATGAAAAATAAATTACTTTTTTTTTCAAATTCGAATTAGTTCACGCATGTACGATATTAATTTCTTTAAGTAAACGTCAGCTGAGCGAGGCCAAAATGACCGACAGCTACCTACAAGGTCATTGACTCATTTACTTAAAGAAATTAATTTCGTACATGCGTATATTAATTTGAGTTTTAGAAGAAAAAGATTGAAATGACCAAAATTTATGTATATGTCATAGTTTTAATCATTATTAGTGAAAAGCCTACATTTGCTAAAAAGTCTAGTATTATTCTTTAAGAGCAGCCAACCCAAAGTAAATTTTCATATAATCGCTCTTACGTGATTATGATAATAATACACTTCTTTCTCCAGATGTTTTAGATAAACATAAATCTCGTGGATATTATGTAGGTTTTTATCGAAATAAAAGCACAAATTTGTGTAAAACTAATCTACTAAAAAAGTCTGAAAATCCGCTATTTTACGTAAACTTTGGTCCTCCATAATGTACTCATAATTATGTTAAAAATATAAAAGGTACATCTATAGAAGCCTTGCACATTTAATCGAACTTTCTGAATAATGACAAATTTTCTCAAAAACTTTTAAGGGTTTAAAAAAAAAGTATTTCTTGGAACAAGGTTTGTGAAACATTAGTGTACCTAAATCACAGAATTACCGAATGCAAACACGGTTATCAGACATTATCACTCTTTTTTGCATTGCCTCTTCATCAAACAGCGTTGGATTGCGTTAGATGAAACATAGAAGTGGGTATTAGTCAGTAATATTCTAAAACGCCCTCCTGCTTTGCCAAAGAGCGAGAGAAGTCATTTGATGATTTCACACCTAAAAAAAGCCTCCTTAGAATAATATTGTCTACGCAAGTGAAGCACGTACATCATTCTGCTATCCATAAAAGATTCAAAATGATTTGACAAAGTAATGGTGCGTCCAGATTTTGTAAAAGCGCCGCTCGCGAGCCGCTTGCGAGCCGCTTGCGAACTGCAAACGTGCATTTCATGTTCGTATGAAGCGCGCGCGGCGCAGGGGTTTTGTATGAACGAGGCGTGCGCAAAATGCACGCGCTATTCGCAAGCGGCTCGCCAGCGGCGCATTCACCAGATCTGGACACACCATTATATTTTGAATGGCCTGTCCCACCCAGGACAAATGGTTGTGTGTTAAGCACAATCATTTGTTCTGTGTCTGGGTGTCATTTATCTATAGGTTGTATGTATTTAAAAATATATAAGTATGTTTATCAGTTGTCTAGTACTCATAGCACAAGCTCTGCTTAGCTTGAGACTAGACGGCGTTGTGTGATATTTGTGGAATATTACATTTTTTTTTTTTAGCCGTTATTGGCCCACTGCCGGGCAAAGGCCTCCCCCATATTATTATTAAGCAAATAAATAATCTTATACTGTTTTAATCTAATTCGTCTGTTCAATAATTTAATTTATTCACAAACAATAAGTTGTTGTACTGAACATTGCAATTTAATGCTTATGAATATTGTTTTGTCTTAATTTAACATTGAGTCGCCTTTATTTTGGATGGTTATTTTTATTGTTTTGTCTCTAATTGTGTTTACAGTCTTATCAATATTTATAACTTTATTTACGAGTATTTACATTTTCCAACCCGTTCGTTATTTCAAATTTTAATGCATTTGCGTAAGCTGTATAAGTCAAATCTTCTGACGCAATTTGACTAACTTAACATTTGAAATTTTCTAATTTCTTGTAAGGAAGCGAATTTTATTGTCGATCCCATCATTGCTTGCCATTGCACCATTAGTACCAGGTGATACTGAAATATTTTTTTCACAATTTTTACACAACGCCATCTAGTCTCAAACTAAGCAGATCTTGTGCTATGAGTATATGGGCGCAAAACCAATATTTGATAATTTTGATATGGATTTAATTTGGTCACTTCCTGTTTATTTCTTTTAAAATATTGCAATATCCTGTTGAATTTAAACTAGGATTTAATTTGATAACATTCCTTCGAATTATTTAGAATATTGCGATATCCTGTTGAATTTATATAAGGATTTAATTTGATAACTTCCTCTCGATTTATTTTAAATATTACAACATCCTGTTCAATTTATAACGAAACAAATGACGACTTCCTTTCTTATTTTAAAAACATATTACAGTACCCGGTTAAACATGTGAGGATTTAACTTGACCAGTTCCTTTTTACTTCTTTAAAATATCAGAGCATCCGACCATATTTAAATAAGAATTTACTGTGACGATTTCCGTTCTATTTATTTAAAATAGTTTTCTACCTTCATTGTGAATTTTGATGCTTGTCAGTCTCTGTGTATAAAAACCGATGTAATGTGTTTTGAAAGGCACTCTTTCGCCGCCATTGGAATAAACACCTTGAACTGAAGTAAGGTATTTTGTTATTATCACTATAACATTTCCTATCATTCTATATTACTGTGAATTTTGTGTGACGTCGATATCGATGGCCATCATGCGCCGACAAGTACTAGACATCTGATAAACATACTTATATATTTCTAAGTAAATACATATTATAGATAAATTACACCCAGACCTTACTAGGCCAACGTGGTGGATTACGGCCCATTCCCTCTGCTAGAGAGGACACCTGATTCCCAGCAGTGGGAATATTATAAAAAAGGCTGATTACGCTAATATTTTCCTGTATTAAATAAACTAAAAGAACCATCTTAGGCAAATTTCCGGATTCGTGCGGAGGTTCCGGATTCGTGCGGAGGATTCGCCCGGGTGTCGCCACTGTGCGGAACACCCGGAGGACACGGTGGAGCATACTGTTGAGGTGTGCCCCGCCTGGGCGGAGCATCGCCGTGTCCTCGTGGGGGCGATCGGCGGCAGCGATCTCTCTCGCCGGGCCTTGGTTCAGGCCATGGTCCGTAGCGAGGAGGGATGGCAGGCGGTCGCCTCCTTCTGCGAAGCAGTAATGCTAGCAAAGGAGGAGGCCGACCGCATCAGGCAGAGGCAACGGGGCGCTCGCCCCAGCCGCCGCCGGGATTCCGATCCCGATTTCCGGCCACCGTAGGCGCGGGCTTGCGGACGGCGTGCAATGGGTAGCACGCTGTCCGATCGTCCGGTAACCGACCGGACCGAGCCCAAGTCGTCGACGGCGCGTTCTGTTCCCGCGCGCCTCAAGGAGCTGTCAGCAAACCGTAGAGGCCCAGCCTGCTAGCTGCAGGCAGGCAGGGTCGAAGCCTGCCGGGGCCAAGGGCCGTTTTCTGAGAGGAAGGCTCAGCCCCGGCACTATAGGCAACGAAGGAACGGGGTAGGTTTTTAGTCAGTAAGAGTCTGACACTACTTCCCGCTCCGCCCAAGGGCGGGATTTGTCATTGGATGATTTTACCTACCAAAAAAAAAAAAAAAAAAAAAAATCTTAGGCAAATAGTTTTGCCCGCAAGGAACTAGGACTTCACCATAATTATTCACTAAATGAATTAGGTACACACATAACCAGGAAATATAAACAGGAGAGCAGTGGTGACTGAGTGGTAACGGCCCCGACTTCCGAGTTGCAGGTCGCGGGTACAAACCCAGCCAGGCGCTTTACTTTGTGTAATTTATTATATCACCACAGCTCTCAAAACGGTGAAAGAAACATCGTGAGGAAACCGGCATGTCCTAGAATCAAAAATTCGAAGACATGTAACATTCACCAACCCGCACTGGGCCCGCGTGGTGGATTACGGCCCATTCCCTCTCTTAGAGAGGAGGCCTGTGTCCCAGCAGTGGGAACATTAATTTTGGCTGATAATGATGAAAAACAGGAAAAAAAATCCTCTGTAATGTTGCTGTGATATAAACTGTGATTGCAAATAATTGGAGTTGTTTATTTGTTGAATTGATCTTCAGAAAAACTGACCCGATAATGAAAATATTGGCTCTAGAAAAAACGACATTTGATTAACTATGAAAACTGTAGAAAAATCAAAATACAAAGTATTATAGTATGCGGCAAATAAGTTGAACCACTTGCTAGCAATCCAGGTCGACCGCTATGATGGTTCAACTTGTGTGATGACGATTATAACCGATTTTCGGGTCTCAATTGAAGTGGGCCCCCCCCACTTCAACTGGGGCCTCGAAAATCTCTCTCTCCTCTGCGTAACTATAGCAAATGGAGTTGAACCATTAAAATATTTGCCGCGTACCATAACTACTTTATATTTCCGCCGTACGAGCTTGTCAGTTGTATACATTTTTTCCATGGATAAGCCAGTGAGATCAAAATCTCGGAAAAATCTACTATAATATCGTTCTATGATTTATATTCGCTGGTATGGAATGAGACTATTCGTAGACTTATCGGCGCGCCGTTCCAATATATTGCTTTTCCGATTTTAGCCAATAACATCCCGAAAATTCTGAAAGCGAAGAAAAATATATGGAAACAATGTGCCTTTGACGATGACCCAATAGACGAATATTTAATAAAAATACAAAATTTCTTATCTATAGCTATAAAATTAGGAAATATACCAGATATGCGATGTACTATGTGATAAATGATGTTGATATGACCAAAAATGTTTTTTCAATACACTTACTCGAAAACCTGCTCTTATCCCATAGCTTCTAGACATGCAATGGAGTATTTTTCACACTAGTGCGGAAAAACTGCATGCTCTTCCCCGGTACAATTTGATTGTAATTAAACTGTTTATCGTATCAGGCTGGACGCGTGTCGCCCCCACAAGGTACGGGTCAACCCCCACGAGTCGTAAATGTATTAAAAAACATTGTTTGATACGCGTGCTTTGTCACTGTAGCCCTCGGCTCCATATCCGTGTGAATTCCGCCTCGATCGCTGTGACAAACTTTCTGCACTTGTATCAAAATATACTATTAAAATGTCGGCTTACAAAGAAAGTACCTAAGAATCACTAAACTTAAGTGGCAGTGTTCAGTGTGCATTATTCGCAGAACAGATGGTCGGTGAGGCCAAAAGGTTCTGGAGTGACGACCGAAAACTAGATGATGCTTTGTTGGAAGGCTTCGTGTCGTTCTGGCGACACGCGTTGAGGGGGCTTGAGACGTTTATCGACTGAAATTATGATAATGATGACCTAAGAAAGAAGGAAACATTGCACTGACCTCAAATATTAAAAAAAAATAAACAAAAAATATGTCAAAAAAAAAAATACAAGAGATACATGACGATCATATGGTAAAGTATTGTTTATCATTGACTTTTTTGACATTTCTTCGACCAAGTTACTAAGACCCAATAGAAAGACAATTGGTATGCGGCCACCGGTGTCCTCTTGGGGCTTGACAGTTTAATAGTGATGAGAAGATCCTCGCAAAGGCAGTCCTTTGCCATGATGGCTCCTGTCGTGTTACTTATTCATGACTTGATTTGACTTAACTGCTCTTTTAGTTTGAGCATGTTTGTGATCCATTAACTCAGGAATGAAATCTTTGGCCCACGATGACACAGAAAAAATACATTTGTGTAATAGTGGACAGTAAGGGCTAAATAAACAAAGACACACTTGCCACCACCACATACAGGCCTCAAGAGATCATGGCGAGTAATAACATTACCTTATCTGTATAAATATCTCTTATTCTGCAGTGATATAATTGTCACAACTCATTTGATATAACAAAGCTATACAAGTACAAACAAAACAGATCAACAATATTAATTTACACAATAAACTTAACAGTGTCCAACTGAAACTCATCCAGAAGTGAGATATAATTCAAACTCACAACTGAGCCTAGAAAATCCGAGAATATTAAACTATCATATTGTCGTGGGCTCAGTTCTGCCACTCGTCTATTATCCGTTGTAGAACTCAGAACTTTGTTAAAACTTCTTTACAGGGTGACATGTCATCCCCACAAACTTATATCTACCATTCTTGGACGGAAAATCAAACGATTTTGTACCGTATTGTGTTAAGAGAAGAGATGTTGAGTAGTGGTTGAGCTGGGAAATAAATTGGTAACTGTAGCACCCAGAACGCTTTACAACGTCGACAATGTTCGCTTTTTGAGACATACGAGCGTAAAGGATAATCATCAAAAAATTCATAATTTTCGTATTAAAATCAACATTAAGGGGGAGGCCAAACGAGCGTAAAAATGTGAGTCGTAAGTCGCAGAATTTCGGTCTCAGAAATTCTATTGCATTCGGTTTCATAGAAAAGTCTTATTTGATTCACACGGCGACGCAAAATGAGTTGTCTGCCGACTCACACGCGTTATTCGGACGAAATTGAGTTTGCAGGGAACGAGGGGGCCGATGTGGGCCGAGCAAAGCGTCAGTCAGGTACAGTTTGCGTGAGAGTCGATACGTATTTTTACTTACAAAATGCTGGACACAGAAAAAATGATAATTGAAATTGAAAAACGGCCATGTCTATAGAACTTATCGGAGAAGGCGTTGGATAGTAACTGAATAAAATGCGCTCGTCTGGCATCTCAACAGAATTTCTGCGACTTACGACTCACAAAATTACGCTCGTATTTTTAAAAACACTGTTCCTATAAGCCACTCTTCATTGAAATTGTTTTATTAACACCTTTTATTCTATTGTGGCAAAATTTTATCGCTACACTATAGTATTTGAGTAGTCAATCGATAAGTACAGGAGAAGTATGTTTTTTTTTAACTTATGTATATTTATCGAAAGTTTATTAAAATTATAAACACTGTCGAAATTCTGTACTTTGAAAAAAAAAAAACATTTTTACTAAAATTGGTTGGTTGGCTATTCAAGCACTAGGGCAACGATACTACGAATTCATGTTAGAAAATAATTTTATTTTAGATATTCAATCTGGAATAGCTCATTAAAGAAAATTATGTTTTAGACACACACATTTATCCTGATATTTCACGTTCTACTGCATTTGATTAGGTTAGGTTACTGAAAGCTGACTTCAACATATTTGAAATAATCCCAGACAGATTGTGAATGTGTTAAATTATATTTTTATGTAATGATTAAAGTCAATATAAATAGTGAGGTTTTTTTTAGTGAGTGAAATAGTGAGTGCTGTATATACATTAAATGTAGACCAACTGAAGTGTAACGTCGTGGGCACTCTCGATCTACACCTGAGACCGACCACCTTCATTCTCTAGTTGTGCCTACTTACTGATAAATTAGGTTGTTTAATTTATAAATCCAAATCGCTAACTATAGATTTTGTGAAGACCACAGTTAAGTGAGAAAACAAAATTGTTGCCCAACATACGACCCAGTGTGTCCCAATAAAACTTTTTAAATGACATATAACTTACGGATGGTTTTACACACGTTGAATATCTAACGGACTGCGAGGCGATCCTGTTGATCTAACTTCGCAGAGTTTTGTATTAACAGTAACTATTCGTTCGCTTGAGCTGAATAACAATGAATGGGATAGTTGGCCAGACGTACGATATTGATTTCAGTGTAATACAGTGGGGTGATTTGTTAGGAAATTGTTGATGAAAATAGTAAGTGTCTACATAATATGTCACCTTGATATACACCGTTAAATTTTGATCGTTTTAATCCCGTGAAGGGTCGATTCGGTACATGAAACACTATCGATTTGTAAAGATAAAATAAAAAAGTTTTTTTTTTTTCTAAAATTCGAATTAATATACACATGTAAGAAATTAATTTCTTTAAGTAAACGAATCATTGACCTTGTAGGTAAAAAGAAAGAAAGAAAGAAAGAAAATCAGTTTATTTACACGGAATGACGCAACTAAAAACTAGACAAACATAAAAATATACAGGAATGATATGCGCCACATCCGTGCAAAACGGCCGAACGCTCAGCAGTTCAGGTAGTTGTCAAGCATTGCGTATTAACTACCTACAGGTCATTGAACTCGCCCAGCTGACGTTTACTTAAATAAATTAATTTCATACAGGCGTAAATTAATTCGAGTTTAAAACAAAGTACTTTATTTTTTATTTTATCTTTACAACTCGATACGTTTCATGTACCGAATCGACCCTCCACAGGATTTAAACGATCAAAATTTAACGGTGTATACTGGCGAAATAATTTCAAAGTTTTATCAAATCAAGCAAATGGCTAGTCTTAATTTTAAATGACATATAACTTATGGCCTGTTTTACACAGTTTGAATATCTAACGGACTACGAGGCAATCCTGTTGATGCAACTTCACCGAGTTCAGTATTAACAGTAACTATTCATTTGTCTGAGCTGAATAACAATGAATGAGACAGTTGACCGGACGTATGGAATAGATTTTAGTGAAATAAAGCTGGGTGATTTGTTTTGTGTATTTTGGGCGGAAGTTTGGTCAAATAATCAAGCACTAGTTTATATCAATTAAAAAAAAATAGGCCGGATTTGGATGGCCAGGCGGATTTTTTTTCCGATGGGAAAATTCATCCTATGACATCTCCACACACTTGAACGGGGCGGGAGATAGTGTCAGATTTAAACTGACTAAAAACCCACACCTGTTCCTTCGTTGCCTTTTTTCCAAGGCCCGGGGTTCACAGCTTCGACCCTGCTTGTCCCCGGCGGTTTGCTGACAACTCCTTAAGGCTCGCGTGGAACACTACACGCCGTTGACGACTTGGGCTCGGTCCGGACGGTCGTACGGCGAGCTACCTATTGTTCGCCGTCCGCTAGCCCGCGTCTGCGATGATAGCCCAGTGGTTAAGGCTCTTACCAGGCAAGTACCAATGAGAATTGTTCAATCCATATGTACTTTTCGTACTTAAACCTTTCGGTACAGGCATTCTGAGCGTAATTTTAATGTGTTATTATAATACTTACATTATTCTCTTTCACTTTGTGTGTGTAGCTTTTATGTCTGAATCAAATATTATATATAGTATTAGGTGACAGTTTTATTTATGTTCTAAAAATAAATAAAACTGTCACCGAATACAAAGGCCAAACTCAATTTTTATTTAAAACTAAAAATAAGGTTTTAAGGTCACAGTTTCACAAAAAAATATGACAATTTGAAATATTTATTCAGTCGTAATACATATAACAAAGAAGTCTAGAGCTGCCTTTGCTTTTACAAATTGTATACACCGTTAAATTTTAGTCGTTTTAATCCCGTGGAGGGTCGATCAGGTACATGAAACACTATCGATTTGTAAAGATAAAATTAAAAAATAAAGTACTTTTTTTTAAACTCGAATTAATTTACGCATGTACGAAATTAATTTGTTTAAGTAAACGTCAGCAGAGCGAGGTCAATGAATGTAGGTAGTTACTACGCAACGACCGACAACTACCTACAAGGTCATTGACTCGTTTACTTAAAGAAATTAATTTCGTATGTGTTTATATTACTTCGAGTTTTAGAAAAAAAGTACTTTATTTTTTAATTTTATCTTTACAAATCGATAGTGTTTCATGTACCTGATCGACCCTCCACGGGATTAAAACGACTAAAATTTAACGGTGTACATTTTTTTATAATAGCTATTGCACCCTATTTTAGCTGTAACATTTAATAAACTTAAATTTCTTCTGGAAAATATGTAGATTCGCAGAATTAACATTACATAAATGATACTAAGTTTGCAATGACGGCCCAATGGTAACTGCTTCGGCTTACAAGTTCGCGCAGCGCGGGTTCAAACCAAGCCAGGAACATTACTAAGTGTAATTTATTTCATCATTATTGATCTCAAAACATCGTGAAGAAACCGGCATGTCCTATAATCTAGATCCATGACGATATGTGACATCCACCAACCAACACTGGGCCCGCGTGGTATATTACGGCCCATTCCTTCTCTTAGAGTCGAGGATACCTGAGTACCAGCAATGGGAACATTCAATTTAATTGAATTTGTGATGTATTATGTAAAGAGTATTATGTATCTGTCTATCTAAAACTAAAAGGCCGCTTATGCTAAATGAAACTTAAATTTAAATTCTATAGAATACTGAAATTAAAAGTCTTTTTTAGTTTATACTATTTTTGTTAATTTCTTATACTCGGCTATACTTTGATCGTTTTAATCCCATGAATGGTCGATCCTGTACATGAAACACTATCGATTTGTAAAGAAAAAAATAAAAAAAATAAAGTGCTTTTTTTCTCAAACTCGAATTAATATACGCTTGTACGAAATTCATTTCTTTAAGTAATTATCAGCTGAGCGAGTTAAATGACATGTAGTGGTTAGGTAGTTGTCGGTCGTTGCGTACTAACTACCTATAGGTCATTGAACTCAGCAGATCGGATTAAAACGATCAAAATTTGGTGTATATACCATTAAAAGCTAGTCTTTACCCAAGCAATCAGATTATGTTTCCCCACATATTCTTTTGTTTTTCAGGATTTTTTTGATAAGTAACCATTTACAGCCATTATTCCTCAGCCTTTGTTTATGGATTAAAATTGTATGTTGTAACTACATATCGTTCATAAATGAAAAGGGTACAGATAAAACCTTATACCAGTGCCTATAATTAGGTACATTTTCTTCTCAAGCCCCGTGACTCAACACTTACCGCCTAGACAGCCTTCAAGGAGTTAATTAATGACTCCTTTCAGCTTTTAATTGTATAAGAAGTTCATTGTTTCACGAGTTCGCTGAATAAACAGAAGTTGACCTTTATCAGATTTATTTTGATGCTTATTTATTGGAATATACGGTTTTGAGATTGGGAGGAAACTGCAATGAGTTCAGAGACCATTAACCATTTAGGAAATTTGGCTTTGGAGAATTGGCCACTTTATGAATTAGTTTCATGGAGTTTATAGAGCACTGGCAATTTTTTTTTTTGCTAAAATCATTTAATGACAAATCCCGCCCTTAGGTGGAGCGGGAAGTAGTGTCAGACTCTTACTGATTAAAAACCTACCCCGTTCCTTCGTTGCCTGAGAGAATTAGGCTTTTAAAGAATTGACCATTTCGATGACTAGTTCATGCAAATATTCCATTGTTATTTTTGAGAATTAGGCCTTTTGCGCTTAAACCAATAGATAATGTGCACAAATATGTACCTACTGGATCCAAAATGATACAAATTATAATATCTTCTAGTATAAATGCTCTCACTTCATGAATTTGTACTTAGAATATTACAAAAAGGTACTTACTTTTTATTACAGATTTGTGATTTATGATGTAATTTTAGGGCATCCCGACACGGACAGGTTGGGCTTGCGGACGGCAAGCTATGGGTAGCTCGCTGTCCGACCGTCCGGTAACCATCCAGACCAAGTCCAGGTCATCGACGACGTGCACTGTTCCCGCGCGCCTCAAGGAGTTGTCAGCAAACCGTAAAAACCCAGCCTGCTAGCAGCAGGCAGGCATCATTGGATGATTTTACCCACCACCAATAAAAAAAAAACACGGACAGGTTAGGTTAGGGTTATTTTTTTTATCACTACCTGAAAATAAAAGCCTTTAAATCGTATTCTATACATTGCCTAGGTATTGTATAGAATACCGGATTATATAAATTGCCGGTAATACCATACATTTAATGCTTAATAAAACGTAGCATTCCAACACACAAAACTTTACCCTGTATTTCCTTTACCAAGTTGTTTGTTCAAAACAATTACAGTCAATCAATAGAACCCTTCAAAATAATAGCATCAAAATTAATTACTCTGTCTTGTTTTGTTATGTCTGTTATCTTCTTGACTATTTCAGAAATTGTTGCCAAGTCTTTCTATCTTTTGGGTTATAAGTACCATGAGTAGACGTTAGTTTACTGTTACTGGTTCAAGTTGAGTTTTTCTATATGTAAATGTCTAATTTGAATTTAAATACAATTATTTTTTTAGAGTTTCGTAAATCAAAAGGAAAAAGCGGAACCCTTATAGGATTGAAGGGACCCTGCAGAAGGTTAGAAGCCTATTGGGGCCAAGGGTTTGCTTCTGAAAGTAAGGCTCGGCCCTGGTATGAAAGGCAACGTAGGAACGGGATGGGCTTTTTATTGAGTAAGAATCCGACACTATCTCCTGCTCCACCCAAGAGCGGGTGTTGTTATTAGATGATTTTCACCCACCATAAAAACCCCTATAGGATCACTTTGCTGTCCGTCTGTCTGTCTGTCTGTCAAGTTATTTTATCTCAAGAACGCGTGGAGGTATCCAATTGAAATTAAAACCGTATAGTCATGTTAGCCTTCGAAGCTGTGAAAAAACTAAAGTTTTAAGTTAACTGAAAAAAGATATGGCTTTTTATGTCGCAAAAAACGCTTGTTTCGACACGCTCAAGGAAATCAAAATTCATAGGGTACTAGGGTGTGGCTGGAAAGGCCCCACGGCGTCGTCACCTTCCGTTTGGCGCAGGTGCTGACCGAACACGGCAAGTTCGGTCCGTACCTGTACAAGATTCGTGCGGAGACGAGGCCCGGATGTCGCCACTGTGCGGAGCGTCCGGAGGACACGGTGGAGCACACAGTCGAGGTGTGCCCCGCTTGGGAAGAGCATCGCCGTGTCCTTGTGGGGGCGATCGGCGGCAGCGATCTCTCGCGCCGGGGTTTGGTTCAAGCCATGCTCCGGAGCGAGGAGGAGTGGCAGGCGGTCGCCTCCTTCTGCGAAGCAGTAATGCTAGCAAAGGAGGAGGCCGACCGCATCAGGCAACGGTGTACACGCCGCCGCCGCCGCCGGGTTTCCGATCCCGATTTCCGGCCACCGTAGGCGCGGGCTCGCGGACGGCGGGCAATGGGTAGCTCGCTGTCCGTCCGTCCGGTAACAGACCGGTCC
The DNA here is from genome assembly GCA_958295575.1 of Leucania comma. Lineage (NCBI taxonomy): Eukaryota > Metazoa > Arthropoda > Insecta > Lepidoptera > Noctuidae > Leucania > Leucania comma. The sequence continues at coordinate 12,660,328 of OY282486.1, read as the reverse complement.
GAGCTCAAGTCGTTTACGGCGCGCACTGTTCCCGCGCGCCTCAAGGAGTTGTCAGCAAACTGAAGGGGCCCGATAGGGCCGAAGACTACTGGGGTCAAAGGGTATGTGAAAATGGCACCCGGGGCCCTGGGACCAAGGCGAAGAATGGAACGGGGTAGGTTTTTAGTCAGTAAGAGTCTGACACTACTTCCCGCTCCACCCAAGGGCGGGATTTGTCATTGGATGATTTTACCTACCGAAAAAAAAAAAAAAAAAATAGGGTACTAGGGTAGGATAGGGTTGTCCTAGAACTCTGAAATTTGGCATTTGATGATTCGCGCGCACTCGAACATCTATACATATATTTTTTTATTTTATTTTACAACATAAATATTTGACAGGCCTGTTGGTCTAGTGGTTAGTGGCCCTGACTGCTATACCGGAGGTCGTGGGTTCGATCTCCACTCAGGACAAATGTTTGTGTGATGAGCACGATCATTTGTTCTGTGTCTGGGTGTTATTTATCTATAATATTTATGTATTTAGAAATATAAAAGCATGTTTATCAGCTGTCTAGCACCCATAACACAAGCTCCGCTTAGCTTAGGGCTAGACGGTGTTGTGTGATAGTTGTGGAATATTATATTATACCTATTTGGGAATGATATATAATTAATATCAAATTACAGTTCACAGTTTTTAATTCAGTCCTTAGATAGGTCTCTAACAAAATTCTAACTATTATTTAGTACTCAAATACCTAAATCTGATTCTGATTCTGGTCCCTAACAAAATTCTTACTAAATAAATTCAAATATCTAAACCTTCTTACTAAATAAATCTGGAATCTTCACTAGATGGGTGGGTCCTGAAATCAGTGTGATGGATAGCCACTTAAACCCTAGCCGGTTGAACCGGGACTTTATAGAGATTCAACGAGCAATCCACAGTATAAATGTAATGATAGGGATTGTATGTCGTGATTTAATTTAAGGTTGCTTTCACTATCTGAGTTTATCTTGGACAATCAGTAAGGAATACTTCGCAGCTGAACTGGTTTGAAATTGTTGAAATACAATTAATTCATTCTTGGTTTGTGGATAATTCTAAAGTGGGTGATCAACGTATGAGCCAATACCGCGGTATTATAGAACGTCGGTTTAACTCACGGCTCGTTGTTGCTGATTGACTAGCGAGTAAAACAGTTTGGAACGACGAGCCGAGTAGAAAATGAAGCAAACATAACAAGCCACGAGCCAGGCTCGTCGTTTGTGTTGCAATGATACTCCGGTGAGTTTTACCGATGAGGCATAAGACCGCGGCTTTACTCGCTCGTCGATCAGAGCCTTAAGGTTCAAGACAACGTGGCATCTATCAATTGGACAAGCACTACTAAGACATTGCATGGTCAATCAGACTGACAGAATTTGACTGGCCTGTTGGTCTAGCGGTTAGTGGCCCTGACTGCTATGCCGGAGGTAGTGGATTCGATTCCCACCCAGGACAAATGTTTGCGTGATGAGCACGATCATTTGTTCTGTGTCTGGGTGTAATTTATCTATAATATGTATGTTTTTAGAAATATAAGTATGTTTATCAGTTGTCTGGTACTCATAATACAAGCTCTGCTTAGCTTGGGACTAGACGGCGTTGGGTGATAGCTGTAAGAAGAAAAAAAAACCCCCTAAACTTTGACTTTTCGACAATGCCACAGTTGGAACAATTTGCCTGCTGCGGTCTTCTGGTCCAATTATAATTGAAGTGGTGGTAAGGCTAAAGCGAACTAGTGCCCCTCACCATCAACGATTGCGTCACTGCTTGGTGGGATTGCAGTCAAGCACTCATCATCATCATCATTATCATATCAGCCGAAAGACGTCCACTGTTGGCCATAGGCCTGCCCTAAGAGTCGCCACAGTGAACGCTCCTGTGCACCTCGCATCCATCGGATTCCCGCAACTCTTGCCAGCTCGTCGGTCCACCTTGTAGGAGGCCTTCCAACGCTGCGCCTTCCGGCACGCGGTCGCTACTCCAGAACCTTTCGGCTCCAACGGCATAACCAAGGTTCTCCTACGGATATCTTCATTCCTGATTCGATCACGCAAGGAAACTCCGAGCATAGCCCTTTCCATTGCCCTTTGAGTGACTTTAAGTCAAGCATTAGTATAAATGAATTTAAAAAATTAAATTGCTCAATAAATGAAGAAACTTTGTAAAAAGCCTAAAACCAGTTGAGTTCTCGTAATAATATTTTAGTCAGTAATACTCGTATATGAGAACGTTGTGGCTTGTACATTGGACTACTGTGTATCATATCCCTAGTTGTAACATAAACTGAACCGTACTGTATTTTCCCTAATAAAAATAAAATAAAAAATAAACAACATCGTGTATAAAAATAGTTTATATTATCAGCATTTATATGTATTTTATTTGTATAAGTAACTTGATTTATACTACATTCTGTTTGAAATATCTGTTATTTATTTATTGCGCAAACATACCACAGTGTTGTCTTTTTCAACCAAAATGTTGACTGGTAGAGAATTTCTGGTTGCATTAAATCCGGATATGTACCACTACTGTACATGAGGTTTAAATAAATCAATAAAAATAAATAGGCTACGCCACCGCGGCCAATCTAGGAAGAGCTAACAAGATGACCTAGAGACGTGGTTTGAGAAAAGAATTCCTGAAAGAGGTTAAGGAAAGCCTTTGCCCAGTAGTTGAAAAGTTATTAGCTAAATAATATAAAAAAAAAATTTCATGGTCTCATCAGAAGTCTTAAATTCACCCCAAGAGCAATAGAAAGGCTGTACTTGGAGTTTCCTTGCGTGATCGAATCAGGAAAGAAGATATCCACAGGAGAACGCCAATTAAAGTGCCAATTAGCAGGGCACATTCCTCGCAGAACAGATGGCCGTTGAGGCCAAAAGGTTCTGGAGTGGCGGCAGCGTATCGGAAAACGCAGCGTTGGAAGGCCTCCTACAAGGTGGACCGATGATCTGGTAAAGGCAGTGGGAAACCGATGGATGCGAGACGCATAGGACTGTTCGTTGTGGCAAAATTTGGGGAAGGAATAAGTCCAACAGTGGACGTCTTTGGGCTGAAATTATGATGACGATGATTTGAGAACTTGTTAGTGTTTACCATTTTAATGCTCAGTTCCATCGATCTAGCTAAAATGTTATATTAAAATATACGAACAAAACCTTACAAAATCTAGTAGGTTTTTATATGTGTATGTAACAGTTAGTACGCGTAATGACATACAAACAGCACAGCGTTATAACGAGATACGTAAAATGTTTTGCGACCTATTTACGTGTACAACATGTTCAGGGTTCAGTATTCTAAAAAGAAAAACCTGACATCACACGTCAGCAGGTATGAATATTTTGAGATATTTCGTCGACTCGACTCAATCCCCTGGGAAACCAGCGGTTATTGAAGGGCCATTGACCCCCTTTATTAAAATAAATTTATAAATCACAAAAAAAAAACAGTAAAAAAACTTTTTCTAGGAAAAACCATAATATAGAAACCAAAATTTTCAACTACTTAAATAAATTTCATGAAAATGTTTGTAAAAACGACAACTAAGAATTTTTCGTATACATATACATAATCGGCACTCGAGGGGTAATAAAAAATAAATCAAATTACTAATTTGCAAACCTCTTTTTTTTCAACTTCTTTATAATTTATTATTATTGTAATCAATTTTGTATTATTCATTTTAATAATTTTGTAGTTTACTTAATCTTGTTTATCTGACAAATGTTAAATTTTTGCATGCCAAAACTCAGGCAAAATGTACCTGGCCCACTATATTTTTTTAACACCTTTATTGTACAATACTTACATTATTATTATTATTAAATAAAAGATTTGATTTGAAAACAGTACATAAGTGTTATTATAATAAAACTTCTGTACCGTCAAATTGACATGCAAATGTTTACAATTTTATGCTCTCCGTCAACTTTTCAGGTATATTTGGTAGAATGATAGCTGTCCTGTAAATATTTGGGAAAAAAATACGTAGATCAATATATTTTTTTTTTATTGTAAGTAAAATCATCCAATGACAAATCCCGTCCTTGGGTGGGCCGGGAAATAGTGTCAGACTCTTAATGACTAAAAACCTACCCTTCCATTCATTGCCTTGGCACTTAAAGGTACAAGCTGACTCAAATATAAACTTGAAACAAAATATGAACGACCATGAACGAAAAGCTAAGGATTCGTCTTGGAGGGAATATGAAATAACACACTACCGAGTACCGGATTACGTAACTTCCCGTAAATTCACTTTTAGTATATAGTTACAATGTTTCCCGATAGGTGCTCTGCTTGCATCACTGCTTACCATCAGGTGGGATCGCAGTCAAGCACTAGTTTATATATTATTATAAATATTTAAAAAAAAAAAACTATTTCAAACACAGAACCTTCGGCAAACGAATACAACTCTCACTTGATATTTTTTCTCACTCTTGAATAATTTGTTTTATTAATACATAAAGTTGGAAGCCCAAACTAACGTAGTACTAACATAGACTAAGAGATTTTTTACTAACACAGCGGAGCTCTGTGGTGATGTCGCATGTGGCAATAGTGCGTTGGTATAGACCAAAAAGGTGATTTATCAGCAATCATCGATATACATAGTTAAATTTTGGTCGTTTTAATCCCGTGGAGGATCGATTCGGTACATGAAACAATATCGATTTATAACGATAAAATTAAAAAACAAATACTTTTTTTTATAAAACTCGAATTAATATACACATATACAAAATTAATTTCTTTCATAGTAAAAGTTGTTTGTTATCATGACTACAATCACGTGTTTAAGTATCACCCTGTATAATGCAAACTAATAGTTATCTTCAAATAAAATAAATCATTAATATTTTTAACGAAAGGCGAGGCGATCGATGAAAAGAAAATAAATAAAGTATTCAAGGTGGCACTTCCAATAATCCGTAATACCTCTAAGGATTTAAAAATATCCTAAGAAAAATAAATTGATATGGACTTCTGCAGTACCGCAAGCCAATTACCTACACCCAGTAATCCGAGCTTCCCTGCATATTTAAAATAAACTTTCCTGCTTTGAATTCCCTAGTTGAATATTGAATTCATTATTACTCTATCAAACATAACGTAACTGACGGTCTTACACTCGGTTTGGACTCTTTATTTATTTAAAAATATAAGTTTACAGTACAAGACCAAAACACTTATATACTAAAATCTTAGAAACTAATAAAAACAACATATGTGACTAGACTACCTACAAGAAAGTTCTCAAGTCGTTTACGGCGCGCACTGTTCCCGCGCGCCTCAAGAAGTTGTCAGCAAACTGTAGGGGCCCGACAGGGCCGAAGCCTACTGGGGTCAAAGGGTATGTGAAAATGGCACCCGGGGCCCTGGGACCAAGGCGAAGCATGGAACGGGGTAGGTTTTTAGTCAGTAAGAGTCTGACACTACTTCCCGCTCCAACCAAGGGCGGGATTTGTCATTGGATGATTTTACCTACCGAAAAAAAAAAAAAAAACCTACAAGAAAGTTAAAAATGAATATATATATTTACAAATTTTCCAGATGTATATATGCTGAGTGAGCAAAGAGTTAAGCAGCGTCACTGCTCGAGCTGTGGGCGCTGCAGCTTATGTATTAGAAAATAGCATTACATAGCTGTTTTATTTTCAAAACTCTTATAAGCCCGCCAACCCGAGGTACATTTTCATACAACCGCTCTTACGGCGTTGTTGTGGAATATTATATTATTATTATATTATATATATAATATATATATATATCATACCTGCTTATGATGTTATAACACATCTTTTTTTCCAAATATTTTAGATACACAGATATCTTACGGACGTTATCTAGGAGTCTATAGAAATCAAAACATAAATTTAAAACTAATCCAAAAAAGACTTCTGAAAATCTGCTATTTTACGTGGACTTTGGCCTTCCATGATGTGCTCATATATATTCTGAATAAACACCATTTTTTTTAAAAAAATCTCTTGGTTTAAAAAAAAAAAAACACATATTTCCTGGAACAAGTTTAGTGAAATATTCAAATATATCACGGATTTACCGAATCCCAACAGAGTTGTCTGGCATTATATCTTTTTTTTCGCGTTGCCTACCATCAAACATCGCGTTGGATTGCGTTAGATGAAGCAACAAGCTTTTAAACCATGCTTGAGTTTTTTTTATGGTAGGTAAAATCATCCAATGACAAATCCCGCCTTTGGGTGGAGCGGGAAGCAGTGTCAGACTCTTACTGACTAAAAACCTACCCCGTTCCTTCGTAGCCTATCATGCCGGAGCCGGGCATTCCTTTCGGAAGTTAACCCATGACCCCAGTACGCTTCGACCCTGCCTGCCTGCAGTTAGTAGGCTGAGCCTCTTCGGTGTGCTGACAGCTCCTTAAGGCGCGCGGGAACAGAACGCGCCGTCGACGACTTGGGCTCGGTCCGGTCGGTTACCGGACGATCGGACAGCGTGCTACCCATTGCACGCCGTCCACAAGCCCGCGCCTACGGTGGCCGGAAATCGTGATCGGAATCCCGGCGGTGGCTGGGGCGAGCGCCCCGTTGCCTCTGCCTGATGCGGTCGGCTTCCTTCTTTCCTAGCATTACTGTTTCGCAGAAGGAGGCGACCGCCTGCCATCCCTCCTCATTACGGACCATGGCCTGAACCAAGGCCCGGCGAGAGAGATCGCTGCCGCCGATCGCCCCCACGAGGACACGGCGATGCACCGCCCAGGCAGGGCACACCTCTACAGTGTGCTCTACCGTGTCCTCCGGGTGTTCCGCACAGTGGCGACACCCGGGCGAATCCTCCGCACGAATCCGGAACAGGTACTTAGCGAACTTTCCGTGTTCGGTAAGCACCTGCGTCGTGCGGAAGTTGAGAACGCCGTGAGGTCTTTCCAACCACGCCTTAAGGATGGGCCTTATTGCCCCAATTGTGGCGCGCCCCGAACGAGGAGCTCAGTCCGCCATGCCTCGACTTGTCGTTGCAACCATGCTTGAGTTGACGATAGGCCAGTGGGAAAGGCCCTCTAAATTACATTGTTCAGGCAGAGGCCATAGTCTTTACGTAATTCTTGGTAATTAGTACACCTAAGTCTCATAAATCCATATCCTATGTCTTTGTTTTCCATAAATCACAATAGTTTCCAATCAACTGGGAATTGTTCTTTGGTGCACTTACATAGCGTGAATAGGAATAATCATCTGTTAACACACGTTTGATTTGTCAAGAAGTCAGTAAGTCAAAAATGTTATGCTAATTGCATGTTCCAAAGCGTAAATCTCATCGAGAAGATCTGCAAGAAAATCTATGGATATAATAATATCACACAACGTCGTCTCGTGCCAAGCTAAGCAAAGCTTGTGTTATGGGTACTAGACAACTGATAAACATACTTATATATTTCTAAATACATATATATTATAGATAAATTACACCCAGACCCAGCACAAATGATCGTGCTCATCACACAAACATTTGTCCTTGGTGGGAATCGAACCCACGACCTCCGGCATAGCAGTCAGGGCCACTAACCACTAGACCAACAGGCCAGTCAAATCAACAATATTTTTAAATAATGTTTTTATATTATTTTTAACGCTATAATAATGCGAGACAAGTGGCTAATGCCACAGGCAGAAAATATCAAAAGGCAAAAAAATGCGTCCAGCATACGTACTACACGTATTACAATAAATACTTGTATGAAAAGGACATTTGCGGAGGGTACTCATGCGTAGCAAAGGCGCATGCGTGATGAAATCTGCACGATATTAAAAAAAAACCCTAAGACAAATAACTTACTGACTGACGTACGCTATGTACGTCAGTCAGTACATTACATTATTTTGTTAGTCAATATGATTTAGATCTTGACTGCCTGTTGGTCTACTGGTTAGTGGTCCTGACTGCTATGCCGCAGGTCGCGGGTTCGATTCCCACCCAGGAAAAACTGTTTGTGACATGAGCACGATCATTTGTTCTCTGTCTGGATTTAATTTATCAATAATATTTATATATTTAGAAATATATACGTAAGTATGTTTATCGGTTGTCTAGTACTTATAACACAAGCTCTGCTTAACTTGAGACTAGACGGCGTTGTGTGATAGTTGAGGCATCTATATATATAAAAGAAAGTAGTGTTAGTTACACTATTTATAACTCAAGAACGGCTGAACCGATTTGGCTGAAAATTGGTGGGAAAGTAGCTTAGAACCAGGAGAAGGACATAGGATATTTTATCCCGTTAAATAAATAAAAAACAAATCAAAATCTGCTCATTTATTGGTAGAGTAGGGTAGAGTAGGGTAGAGTAGGGTAGAGTAGGGTAGAGTAGGGTAGAGTAGGGTAGAGTAGGGTAGAGTAGGGTAGAGTAGGGTAGAGTAGGGTAGAGTAGGGTAGAGTAGGGTAGAGTAGGGTAGAGTAGGGTAGAGTAGGGTAGAGTAGGGTAGAGTAGGGTAGAGTAGGGTAGAGTAGGGTAGAGTAGGGTAGAGTAGGGTAGAGTAGGGTAGAGTAGGGTAGAGTAGGGTAGAGTAGGGTAGAGTAGGGTAGAGTAGGGTAGAGTAGGGTAGAGTAGGGTAGAGTAGGGTAGAGTAGGGTAGAGTAGGGTAGAGTAGGGTAGAGTAGGGTAGAGTAGGGTAGAGTAGGGTAGAGTAGGGTAGAGTAGGGTAGAGTAGGGTAGAGTAGGGTAGAGTAGGGTAGAGTAGGGTAGAGTAGGGTAGAGTAGGGTAGAGTAGGGTAGAGTAGGGTAGAGTAGGGTAGAGTAGGGTAGAGTAGGGTAGAGTAGGGTAGAGTAGGGTAGAGTAGGGTAGAGTAGGGTAGAGTAGGGTAGAGTAGGGTAGAGTAGGGTAGAGTAGGGTAGAGTAGGGTAGAGTAGGGTAGAGTAGGGTAGAGTAGGGTAGAGTAGGGTAGAGTAGGGTAGAGTAGGGTAGAGTAGGGTAGAGTAGAGTAGAGTAGGGTAGCGTAGGGTAAAGTAGGGTAAAGTGCAGCGGGAGCGAAGCCGCGGGCAAAAGCTAGTATACTATATTATATTAAATATTATCTATAGCCTCCATTACCATAATAAAACGCTATAACTACAGTCACATCCAGCACTTTCATTTCCAAAACAAATTATCTAACATAATGATAGTGGTAGCTTATACTACAGGTATTTAGCTCACTATTTACATTGGATGGTACCTGCAAAATGTAACCACGGAAATGAGAACGCGGTGTGCTACGATTAGATCCAAACGCATTCGCAATTTCACAGGTCCAAATGTCCGATGCTGTTACCAATGTAGGTAGCATTCGCAGTTATGTGGACCACGTTAAATTGCGACCAAGCTAGCATAAACGTGTTCAGGTAATTGGCAGAATTAGGACAAATTTTGTCGATTTCGATCGGTGGTGGTGACTATTTTAGGTTACAGTTACTTTTTTGCTGTTTATTTGCATGCTTTTTGATTATTAAATGAGATTTGTGAAAGGGCAACACTGAAATGTATACACCGTTAAAGGAGAGGTCAAAAAAGGGGAAAAATTCCGAAGAAATTTGAACATCAATGTGATATACCTTATAAGAAAGCTTATTTATTACGCTACTCGATCATGATTAAATAAGAATTTTTCAGTCCTCTGCTTTTTTTAAAAAGCTGAAAATTGTATTTATTCGCTCCTTCCAATAGAATTATTTAAAATATAGCTAAAATTGTCGGATCAATTAAATATCTTAAGTTTTGTAGGGTTAGAGGCGACACTTCATTGTAATATTTCGACTCAGACATTTGATACGTAACTCGGTAGCATCATCAGTCGCTCTGATACACGCTAGCCGGCCACATGCCGATGTTCCATTAGTCTAAATTATCGTGTAACAGTGTATGTGAGTAAAATAAACTGTCAATACCGAAACCAGTGTTTCTTTGAACATTCCTTCGAGATAGTAATGACTTAGGCGTACCATTCGCGGTACACGCCCCGAAACAAAACCTACAGTTTTTATAAAGATTTTAACTGCCGTTTTATTTATTTTATTTTCTTTATTATTAAGAACTAATTTCTTAATAATTAATTACAATCTAGCCTAAAAGACTAATAAGTAATTTAACTCTAACTTATTATTATACTGCCGTTTTATGAAATAATGCAATATCAAAACATGTCGCAAGAAGATCAAATCAGTAAATGTCAGTTTGACAATCTGTCAACTTGACGTTTGACGTTGAAACAATCGCACACAGATACATTATACGTTATTGAGCGTCATAGAGATACACACACACTGATACAAAATTATACTGTTACGCCAATTATCATCGAGTTGCTAACCCTATAAAATAATGTGTAGTAATACAAGCTTATATCTTTTCCAATTCACTTAAAAAAAAAACGGAGGACTATAAAATGTTACTTAATGCTCTAAAAAATCAAGATAATTACGCTTTTTCAACCTTTAGGCTTTAGCTCAAGCTCCATTCATTTAATAATAATAATAATAATAATTGAACGTCTTCTTTTGATCGTTGTTATATATATAGACGAAAAAAAAACTTGACGTGTAAAACTGTTTTTGAAAACCTATTTGCAAAATAAATATCATCTAGCATTTGTATTATTGATTAAGTATTCTAACTCTTAAAACAAAAAAATAGAAAGTGATAAGGTATGTATTTCTTTATCACTTTCTTTTTTTTTAATATTAATATCAATTAAAATTAATAGTAACGCCACGAGATAATATGATTGTTGTCGATCGTTGCGTACTAATTAACTATAGGTTATTGACTCGCACAGCTGACGTTCATTTAAACAAATTACATAATTTCGTACATGCGTAAATTAATTCGAATTAAAATAAGTACTTTATTTTTAAATTTTATCTTTACAAATCGATAGTGTTTCATGGACCAGATCGACCCTCCACGTGATTAAAGAAATCAAAATTTTGCCATCTATATATGTGTAACTATTGTCAGCGGATTTATCCGAAAAATTAGAAAGTTTTATTAAGAAAACATACTTTCAGTATAAAAAAAGTTTCTAGTATCCTATGTGCTATTCCACAATAATTATAATTAATTATCTCCAGAACGTGGACTACCCGTGTGTCATTTTTTTTCTGAAAACGTTATGCACAACAAAAATACACTTATGCCTTATAATGTTCCCACTGCTGGGACTTAAGCCTTCTCTCTAGGAAAAGGAATAGGCTTTAATCCACATCTTCGTATTTTAATTTATAATATTAGTTCGAATAGAGAGTTGTGTTCAAGAGGAAATAACTAAGAATATAAATGTAACGAATTTTTTCTTTTCATAACTATTTCCTCTATTTGACTTCACTTTACTTATTTAAATGAATTTTCTTGACTCAAGGTATTTTTTTTTACTGCTATTAAAGCTACTAAGTAAAATAAAGGAAGTTTCCTTCAAAAGGGCTTTATGAGTGAGTGCTAGTAATTTATTTCAAACAGCAGATTTTTAAATATTTCAGAGTTCAAGTTCAGGTTTTTTTTTTATCGTAAGTAAAATTATCCAATGACATCTCCCGCCCTCGGGCGGAGCGGGAGATAGTGTCAGATTCTAACTGAATAAAAACCTACCCCGTTCCTTCATTGTCTTGGTTCCAGGGCCCTGGTATGCACTTTCATACCTCCCCAGAGCCTCAGAGTAGGGAAGTTTTTATTTTTGCAGTTCAAGATATTTGCCTATAAAATACTTCTACGTTATACTGGGTACCTGGTAGTTTAGGGAGTTTTACCGTTCGTCATTTCAGCCCTAAACATACTGTTACCTAATTCTCTCACTAAAGGAAGAGGATCACATCAAACAAAACAAAATAGCCAATTTGGTATATTCCATTTTTCCACCTGTTTTATAGCTTCGTTCCGTAGCCAAATGGCAAAAATACGGAACCCATTTGGATTCGTCATGTCTGTCTGTCTGTCCGTCCGTATGTCACAGCCACTTTTTTCCGAAACTATAAGAACTATACTCTTGAAACTAGGTAAGTAGATGTATTCTGTGAACCGCATTAAGATTTTCATACAAAAATAGAAAAAAAAAAACAATAAATTTTTGGGTTCCCCATACTTAGAACTGAAATTCAAAAATTTTTTTTTCATTTAACCCTTACGATTGGGGTATCTATGAATAGGTCTTCAAAAATGATATTGAGGTTACTAATATTTTTTTTTTTTTTTCTAAACTGAATAGTACGAGAATAGCACGAACGTACTGAACGTAGTAATAGCACGAGAGACATTTCCAAAGTGGTAAAATGTGTCGGAGAATGATAAAACAAAAAAAAAAATTTGATGTACATTACCATGCAAACTTTCACCGAAAATTGGTTTGAACGAAATCTAGTAAGTAGTTTTTTTTTAATACGTCATAAATCGTAAACCGCAATTTACCAAGTTTGTACGGAACGGAACCCTCAGTGCGCTACTTCGACTCGCACTTGCCCCGTTTTTTTAAACCACTTCTGTGATCAAAACAAAATAAGCAGCTTTTGAAATCCGTATTACAATCACATTCGATAGCAGGATATCCAGTTTATTTCATTTATTTTAGTTCGCTATTTCTGTATCAGAATATTTGGTTTCATCTCCCTTGTCCAATAAGTCTAAATCAGAACAAACCAATTCACAGTGTAATATTTTATTGCAATATTTTACAATCGCATGACTATCGCTGGCTTATAGTCCATCGCAATATATCTTCATATAAAGTTATCGAGGCACAGTTGAAATTGCGCAATGGAATAACAAATCCTGAATTATCGTATTCCATGCAAATTCAAATACGGAACACGAAATGTGAGCGGCCAAAACAAGAATTATGCCAGCCAGTTCCAGTGATAAAAAAAAAATATTGCCGTTTTTGTGTTTAGTTTAGTAGTTTTTTTTTTTTGCGACCTCAGTTGCAACTGAAAGGGCTTAGCTTCAAACGTCGAGTTCAAAAATGCACAATGGTACTAAATATTGAAAAATAATAGTTTCATACACAGAAATGTTTCATATGATGAACTTATATGAAGTTGGGCAGGTCAGAACACGTTACAAACTATGTTGGTGTCCGTTATTTGGTTCACTCATCACTACGGAACGAACGTACTGACGTTCAGAGCTCACTTTGCTCGCACTTGCATCCTAAATTCTCCTAGTAACAGTAAAAACTGCCTTTTGTACACATATACGATCAGTAGTCAAAGTCACCCAAAGGGCAATGGAAAGGGCTATGCTCGGAGTTTCCTTGCGTGATCGAATCAGAAATGAAGATATCCGCAAGAGAACCAGGGTTGCCGACATAGCACGTAGAATTGCCAAACTTAAGTGGCAATGGGCTGGGCATATTGCACGCAGAACAGATGACTGTTGGGGCCGAAAGATTCTGGAGTGATGACCGCGTACCGGAAGACGCAGCGTTGGAAGGCCTCCTACAAGGTGGACCGATGACCTGGTCAGGGTCGCTGGAGTCCGATGGATGCGAGACGCACAGGACCGGCCATTGTGGCAACGCTTGGGGGAGGCCTATGTTCAACAGTGGACGTCTTTTGGCTGAAATGATGATGATAATGATGACGATCAGGAGAAGAACAGTCCCCCTAGCCAAGTTACGATCGTTTCGTTAAGCGTGAACGCTTGAAGTTGGCCACGCCCCCAATTCCTTTATTCTGACGTCATCTCAACGCTCAGTCACGTGGTCAGAACAAAGAAATTGGGGGCGTGACCAACTCTAAGCGTTCTCGCTTAACGAAACTGATCTTGGACAGTCTGAAATTAAAAAATAAATGGTTTGAAAAATAAAATGACCAAAATACAGTTGTCAACAGCAAGAAAATCGGTTATTGGCATTTTTATACTCATAGCATAAGATCCGTTTAGTTTGAAACTAGATGGCGTTGTGTGACAGTGGTGGAATATTATTATATTACATCGCAGCCTTATCCTGTATCCTCACACAGGCGTTATAGTGTGCGAGCACAAACAAATGTACAAGAGAAATGTCACCGAAAAACATCCTATTTCCAATTTTATTACACCATACTACCGTCTGCGCCAATCGTATGAGCCAAATGAAATGTATTGAGCATTGTATTGAAATTTATACCCCAGAGTATTGATACGATTTTATTGTTTTTATTTATTTGTAACAAGAAGAAATGATGGCCGTTATTTTTAGGGTTTAGTGGACAAATGTTTATGGATATTGGTTTGGGACGAAATCTAGATAGATTGCTTTTGTTTTGAAGGTGGTATAGAAAAATGTGTCTGGTTCCCAGGTATCCTAAAGTTTTTTTTTTTTTAGTTTGGTATGAAATCATCCAATGACTCTCGCTCTAGAGTAGGACGGCGAGCTAATAAATGCCGTATATTAAAGCCCTGCGGAAATATCTGAAAGACTTACCGTAACCCTATAATGTTAACAGTAAGTGAACTTATGTTGTTTAGCAATCCCGCATGCATGATGAAATCCCCACGATATTAAAAACACCCCATTAATAATAATATGCCTTTATTAGTGTGATAAGTGTTATACTAGTATGATTCGTTATCACACAAATCCAATGTTTACATTAAAAATCTCAGTGAAATGAAGATAAAACTTATATATTTGTAGATAGCTTATCTCCACCTGATTTGTTATAATAAACGACAATGTACAGTAAAACCACTTAAAGAAATCAGACAATTGAAGCATAACATTGGTAGCGCGTCGGTATTGGCATCCACGCACAAATACGCAAGTGACACAACTGAGAATTTATTACAATAGGTAATTTTTAATATTTTTTTTGTTTAGCATTAGATTATTTTTTAAATATAGCTGAAACCGATTCAGTAACCGATTCTGAACATATTACTTTCAGGATCTGTGTTTATGATGTTATGTTATATATTTTTGTGTCTTGCATAGTGAACCTTCTTTATTACGTTCCTTCCCTTTGCTCTCCAAACTTCTGATAAATAAATCAAAGACAAAATAAGTAGATAGGTAATTTCGCGTGCTCAATACCAGCCTCGGTGGCGCAGTAGGCAGCGCGTAAGTCTCATAATCTTAAGGTCGTGAGTTCGATCCTCACCCGGGGCATATCTTTTGGAGCATTCTACATCGGCGACTCAAAATAACTGTAGACGAAGTCAAGATAATAATGTGCTTTTTGAGAAGAAAGAAAATAAGTACACTTTATTGCTCAAATTTAAAAACTTATCGCTTATTAGACAACTGACTGAACAAAAAAAAAAAAAAAACTCTAACTAGTAGTTTATTCTTTGTTGTTTGTTTATTTTTTTATTTTTTTGTATTTACGCCAACAAAAGAGGTTTTTTCTAACCAGTGAATCTTCAACCATAGTAAAACTTATTAGAATATTAAAGATTTAAAAAGGTTCTAGCTTATTGATATTTCGAATGGAAATAATGTGTGCCGGCTGCCTTTCAAAACTTGAGCGCGTCTGAATAAACTGAAAACAAAAGAATTATAATGAGAATTCCTAATACTTAAGAACTTGAAATTGGGGAAATATCTTTGGAGCTGTCATTGAGTTATTACTTATTGGTGGGTGGTATAAGAAAAATGATTCAGATTAATTTATTGTTTGTCACAGGAAGTTCAGCTCTTAAAATTTTTATAGTAACAAGTATCATTACCAAAACATACTTATGGGGTGTATAATCTTTAAATTTACAATTACACGTCAAAAAGAAAGAAAACCTTCATTGTATACAGAATAACCAAGGCAACATAATATTAGAATAAATAATTTATACATATCAATTGGTATTTGTCATAATTGTTGCAACATTAAAATATTAAATAAATTTTAGTCAAAACATTTGTCACTTAAGAATATATTGAGGTCAAAAAGAATAGAAAAAAGGCGGGAGTGTTTTTCAAATAAATGTGTATTTGCAATTCATAGTTTTCCACACTAGTGAGGAAACGGAGCAGTGGTGGCCGAGTGGTAATAGCCCCGACTTACGAGTTTTAGGTCGCGGGTTCAAACCCGGTTATGCGCATTACTTTGTGTAATTTATTTCATCACCACTGCTCTCAAAACGATGAAGGAAAACATCGTGAGGAAAACGGCATGTCCTAGAATCAAAAATTCGAAGACATAATGTGACATCCACCAACCCGCACTGGGCCCGCGTGGTGGATAACGGCCCATTCCCTCTCTTAGAGAGGTGGCCTGTGTCCCAGCAGTGGGAACATTAAAAGGCTGATGATGATGATGATGATGAGGAAAAGTTCTGACGCTCACCTCCGCCACAATTACGACATTTCACAATACTACACACAACGCTGTCTAGTCCCAAGTTAAGCAGAGCTTCTCATATGATTTGACAATAACATGCTTACTTTATGAACTTTCAAAGAGATTGATCTCTGTTTTTTTTGGCATTTCTTTTCAATAGTCAGTTACTAAACACCAACCAAATTCAGTTTTAATTACGTTAATTTGTAATTACGGTAATTAAATTACTTAAAAAACATACTTCAGTTTAGTCTTTTTAACGCAATCATTGATTGATAGAGGAAGCCTCGTTCCATTAAGTTCGTCTGTGTAGGTACTACTTCTGTACTTCTGTATACACTGTTAAATTTTGATCGTTTTAATCCCGTAGAGAGTCGATTCGGTACATGAAACACTATCGACTTGTAAAGATAAAAGTAAAATAAAAAAAAAAATCTGAAACTCAACTATACGCATGAACGGTATACTAGACACCGCAGGCGCCGCACCCGTCCACCGGGTGCGGAGGCCATAGAGGCGGAGCTGTATGAGGGATACAGAGCTGCAAAGCGCACCCTCCGAGCGGAGATAAAGCGGGCCAAACTCGAGGCCCGCAACGTGTGGCTGGAGTCTCTGAACGTCGATCCGTGGGGACGCCCATACAAAATGGTGATGGAGAAACTCCGCCCATGGGCTCCCCCGCTGACTCAGAGTCTCCGGCCCCAGCTCGTGGAGGGTGTGGTGAGCGCTCTGTTCCCTACGCGAGGGGAGCATACTCCCCCGCCTATGGCTCCGCCACCAGCAGCGGTGTCCGATGCGGACCACGACGGCAACGACGGCAACAATGCTCCAGAGGTGACCGAGGTGGAGATGAGAGTGGCGGTGCGAAGGCTGAGTGCCAAGAACACCGCCCCAGGACCCGATGGCTTGCCTGGAAAAGCCTGGGTCCTGGTCATGGAGGAACTCGGGTCTCGATTGAGAGGGCTCTTCAGCGCATGCATGGAGAGGGGCCAGTTCCCGCTTCGCTGGAAGACGGGGAAACTGGTCCTTATCGCGAAGCCGGGGCGCCCCGCGGACTCTCCGTCCGCGTATCGGCCCATTGTGCTGCTCGACGAGGTGGGCAAGCTCTTTGAAAGAGTAATTGCAGACCGCCTCGTCGTGCATCTGGCACGGAAGGGGCCGGATCTTGCGGACGGCCAGTTCGGATTTCGCAGGAGGCGCTCCACTGTGGACGCCATCATGCGCGTGCGAGCCCTCACGACGGGGGATGCGGTGTCCCGGGGCAGGTGTGTCTTGGCGGTGTCTCTGGACATCGCCAACGCCTTCAACTCCCTGCCCTGGAGTTGCATTGGTAGGGCACTCCGGTACCACCGGGTGCCCGACTACCTCTGTCGGGTGATCGAGGCCTACCTGTCGGACAGGTTCATCATCTACCCCGGTCATCAGGGGGAGTTGAAACGGCGAGAGATGTCGTGCGGTGTTCCGCAGGGATCGGTACTAGGACCGCCCTTGTGGAACATCGGGTACGACTACGTGCTGCGCGCCGACCTCCCCGACGGGGTCAGCGTGGTCTGTTACGCAGACGACACGCTGGTCCTGGCGCGGGGACGGTCGTACCAGGCGGCGGTCGAACTAGCGACGCGCGGGGTTGCGACAGTCGTGGAGAGGATACAGCAGTTGGGACTCGAGGTGGCATTGCACAAGTCCGAGGCCATGTGTTTTCACGGCCCTCGGAGCGCGCCACCTCCGGGCTCCCAATTAACGGTAGGAGGAGTTCACATCGGCGTCGGGTCGACGATGAAGTACCTGGGACTCGTCCTCGACAGCCGGTGGAACTTCAAGGAGCACTTCCGACGTCTGGCTCCCAGGTTGAATGCGACTGGGGCTGCGCTCAAGCGGCTCCTGCCGAACCTAGGGGGTCCAGACGCCTCCTGCCGGAGGCTCTACGCAGGCATCGTTCGGTCCATGGCCCTTTACGGTGCGCCGGTGTGGGCGCCATCGCTACGGAAGCGAGTGGCGGCCCGGCTAACCGCCTGCCAGAGGGTCATGGCCATCCGGATGATCCGCGGATACCGTACGGTGTCCTGCGAAGCGGCGAGCCTCCTTGCTGGCCTACCACCGTGGGATTTGGAGGCAACAGTCCTTGCACACATGCATGACTTACGCGTGGAGATGCAACGTCGGGGCGAAACTCCGCTGCCGCGACAAGTCGCGGCATGGCGGACAGAGCTCCGGCGGGATCTCATGGTGAAATGGCGAGAGCGATTGTCGCAACCTCGTGCTGGGCACGCCACGATCGAGGCGGTAAGGCCCCTCTTTGAGGCGTGGCTGGAAAGGCCCCACGGCGTCGTCACCTTCCGTTTGGCGCAGGTGCTGACCGAACACGGCAAGTTCGGTCCGTACCTGTACAAGATTCGTGCGGAGACGACGCCCGGGTGTCGCCACTGTGCGGACCGCCCGGTGGACACGGTGGAGCACACAGTCGAGGTGTGCCCCGCTTGGGAAGAGCATCGCCGTGTCCTCGTGGGGGCGATCGGCGGCGATCTCTCGCGCCGGGGCTTGGTTCAAGCCATGCTCCGGAGCGAGGAGGAGTGGCAGGCGGTCGCCTCCTTCTGCGAAGCAGTAATGCTAGTAAAGGAGGAGGCCGACCGCCTTAGGCAAAGGCGGACACGCCGCCGCCGCCGCCGGGTTTCCGATCCCAATTTCCGGCCACCGTAGGCGCGGGCTCGCGGACGGTGGGCAATGGGTAGCTCGCTGTCCGTCCGTCCGGTAACAGACCGGTCCGAGCTCAGGTCGTCTACGGCGCGCACCGTTCCCGCGCGCCTCAAGGAGTTGTCAGCAAACTGTAGGGGTCCAGCAGGGCCGAAGCCTACTGGGGCCAAAGGTTATGTGAGACTGTCACCAAAGGCCCCAGGATAAAGGCAAGGAATGGAAAGGTAGGTTTTTAGTCAGTAAAAGTCTGACACTGTTTCCCGCCCCACCCAAGGGCGGGATTCGTCATTGGATGATTTTACCTACCACAAAAAAAAAAAAAAAACTATACGCATGAACGAAATTAATTTCTTTAAGTAAACGAGTCAATGACCTTGTAGGTAGTTGCCGGTCGTTGCTAACCGTTCATTGGCCTCGCTCAGCTGATGTTTACTTAAAAAAAAAATAATTTCGTATATGCGTTAATTAATTCCAAGTTTAAAAAAAAAGTACTTTACTTTCATCATAGTGTTTTATGTACCGAATCGACCCTCCACGGGATTAAGACGATCAAAATTTAACGCTGTATTTTTGAATAAATAAGTTTTTAAACTTCTAAGTTCAAATTAAATTCTTTTAGCTATTTCAAAGGACCGTCTCCATTTAACTTTGTACCACAGCTCAAAGGCGTGGCATCTTTAATGGACGTCGGTTTAACTGCACAGTTCGTTTTATTCTTGCCTTCAATTCAAACGTCACGAGTGTTCGGAATATCCTAGTTGATTTCCTACAGTTTACCCCTCCACTAAGGAAGGTGATTTATCCACCAATAAGGAGCGACGGTTTTATTTTGAAAGGTCAGCTTTTTTTTTTAATGATATGTCGTAAATTTGAATTTTATTTGGTAGGGTTAAATGTAACTGTCAAGATATTTGAAAAAAATCGCAATGTCGAAGCCTATTAGGGTCATGGGGTTTTTTTTTTTTTTTTGGGTATGTAACAGAGAACCGCAGGGTCCTGGAACGAAGTCAAAGAAGGAACAGGAGTTGGTTTTAGTCGGTGAAAGTCTAACATGCCCCAAACCCTAGAGTGGAAAACACAAAAAAAAAGAATAATATCTATAAGTATAACCTCGACTGAATCTTAGGAGCCTTTAAGTCAAGAGTGAATAGGTTACTTCTAGGCAAGCGTGCTCCATCGTCGACCACGTCATCGCTTACCATCAGGTGAGACAGTGGTCAAACGCGAGCCTATGAACAATAATAAAAATAAAAAATCTTATTGAAAGTCAATACTATATTAAATAAAGCAAAAATCATTCAATGGTAAACTTTAAATTGTCCTCTATAATTACCATAATTGATCATCAGAGGTTTTACTTATTATATCAATTTGTATTTTGGTCTGCATATCTGCATCTGTACAAAAAGCTTTTATTTTACATCTTTTTCTTTTTGCTTTTCTTTTTATTTATTTTCTCCGTTGTACACTTCACCTCCTCTTCTTACTAATTAGTTTAATTTTTCATCGGTTTTAGAATTCCGTAGCCAAAGGGTAAAAACGGGAAACTATTACAAAGACTTCGCTCTTTCTGTCTATCTGTCATCAGGATGTATCTCAAGAACCGCGACAGCTAGATTAGCTAGACAGTTCAAATTTTCACAAAATATATATTTCTGTTGACGCTATAAAAACAAGTTCTAAAAACAAAAACAAAAAAAATATGTAAGTGGGGCTCCCCTACAAGAAATTTGTTTTTTTTGCCGTTTTTTATTTATTACTGACGGTACGGAACCCTTCGTGCGCGAATCCGACTCGCGCTTGGCCAGTTTTTTACTTTCTTTAATCGTATTTCTGGACTTTCTCTAATCTCATCATAATTACGAACATTCCATACGAAATGTCTTAAATTACTTAGCCAAACCCAACCTCATGTATCTAGACATAAAAATTTAATGTGATATAATAATTTGTGTTCTATCTTAATTAAAAAAAAAAACTTGTAATGTCACATAAAACGCCATCGTTCAAAAAGCGGCAAAAGACTCTGTCCACATCATTTTATGCCTTTTAGTTAGCAAAAAAAAAAAAAAAACAAGTAACTCTTTAATTACGGAAAAGTTTCACCATTCTTCAGAAGATGACAAAGCAAAATTAAAAATTTCATGAAACAAGAACCCGATGAAAGGTAGTCTTTATTAGAAGCTCTGTACTAATACATAGTTTTTAGAGTTCCGAACATAAAGAGTAAAAACGGGACCCTATTACTAAGACTTCGCTGTCTGTCCGTCTGTCTGTCATCAGACTGTATCTCAAGAACCGATAGCTAGGCAGTTTTCACAAATTATGTATTTTTGTTGCCAATATTATAACAAATACTAAAAATAAAATAAAATAAGTATTTAAGGGGGGCTCCTATACAACAAATGCGATTGTTTTGCTTTTTTTCTCTTTATCAATAATGGCAACTGGTAAGCACTTGAAATATTTACAAAATACTCAGTTGTATTTTTGGTTTAAGAATAAAATATAAAATTTAAGGGGCTTCCACACAAAAAACGCCATTTTTTGCCTATTTTGTTGTTAATTTGTTGTTTACTTAGTCAATGGTACAGAACCCTGCGTGCGCGAAGTTTTTGTTGATATCTTTAAACAAACGTGTTAACAAAATATTGAAATTAATATTCTTTGCTGATCTTTAAATTTTCGACGTTTATTATTTTTAGCACCGTCTTTATTAGCCAATAAAGTCGAAAATCAAGATTATAATTTTATTATTTCACGGAAAAGTCGATATACACTGACCTTTTTAGTGCTGTTATTTAGATAGGTTAGGAGCGTAGTATTAACAACAGGAGAATGTAGTCAAAGTGTGTGTATTTTTATTAAAAAGAAAAAAAGAAATAAAAATAAAATATTTGATAACAGTCACCAGAACTCTTTCATGATCAAATGGCTGAACGGATTTGGATAAAATATGGCACGTGAAAGACAATATCTAAGAATAGCACACCCGATAGGTAGGATAGGTAAGAAAGCCTCCTTCTGTGAAGTAGTAATGCTAGCACAGGAGGAGACCGCACGCGTGAGCAACGGCACTCACGCTCAAGCTGCCGCCGCTATCCCGGCCCCGATTTCGGGCTACCGTAGGCGCGGGCTTGCAAACAGCGAGCGTGGGTAGCTCGCTGTCCGACCGTCCGATAACCATCAGAACCGAGCCCAAGTCGTCGACGGCGCGTGCTGTTCCAGGTGCGCCTCAAGGAGTTGTTAAGGAGTTGTTGTTGTGGGGCCCAGCAGGGTCGAAGTCTACTGGGTACGACAGGCAACGAAAGAACGGGGTGGGTTTTTAGTCAGTAAAAGTCTGACACTATCTCCCGCTCTGCCCAAGGGCGGGAGATGTCATTGGATGATTTTCTTCACCAAAAAAAAAAAATACGATATGTACTTTTTATACCGCGGGTATGTTTCTAATTTCACGAGGGCGCAGCCACTGGCAATAGCTACTATTACTAAATTTATCATAATGAATAAACGTCATAAAGATGATATTATAGTATGTCGATATATGTATGGCCTGAATAATGTGAGTTTATTTGTGTGTTTTTACTTTCTTGCGAATCACTCTAAACTAAATACAGCTGAATAACCTAAATCCAGTCGTAGAGTTCAGAGCTGGTAAACTGCGGAAATACAGTACCTACAAATTAGAAATTCACTAAGTTCACAGTTCATTCTAAACACAATAAGACTAAGTGCTACAACGTACTTTAAGTGCTTTTTGCTATCTGTGGTTATAACAGACGTTCGGAGCGACAAAAGCAAGATAAAATTTCAATATATATTTTTTTGTTTTGTATTGGAATGTTTCGTATTTGTTGTTTACGAGCCGTGTCCAGAAGTACCACTTTCTGAATACTCTACCCTACTCTACCTTATACAAATAAATGAGTAGGTTTTGGATTATTTTTTATTTAGCGGGATAAAAATTACCTTTTATCCGTTTTCTAGTTCTGAGCTACCTTCCCACCAATTTTCAGCCAAATCGGTTCAGCCGTTCTTTAGTTATAAATAGTGTTACTAACACGACTTTCTTTTATGTAGATAGATATGTAGACTACGATTGTGATTTGTGTCCTTGAAATCAGTGTCTTAAAAAAAAATTACTCTAAAGAAGATGAAAGTCAATATTTTAGTGAAATAAATTAATCATGTCAGTCTGAAGTAAAAAAAAACCTGTGATTACTGTTATTATACTTGTTTTATTATGGGACTGAAATTAAGACGAACTTAACAACGTGAAGTTTTGATCATTTTAATCCCGTGGAGGGTCGAGTCGGTACATGAAACACTATCGATTTGTAAAGATAAAAAAATAAAGGACTTAAAAAACACTTAACACTTAAAAAACCTAAAATTCGAATTAATAAATTAATTTCTTTGTAAAATTATCGTCATTTCAGCCAAAAGAAATCACCACTTCTAGACATAGGCTTTTACCAAGTGTTACCAGAACGAACGGTCCTGTATCCGTCTCCCATTAATCGGATTTCTCCCCAAGTCATCGGTCTACCATATAGAAGGTCTAACAATACTGCGTTTTCCGGTAAACGATCGTCACTTCAGAATCTTTCAGCCCATTCAACCATCTGTTTTTCAAGTAGCGTGCCAAGCCCAAAGCCAATTAAATTTAACGATTCTTCGGGCTGTTGTGGGAAACCTTTGTTCTTGTATATCTAATAACAATAATAATGAATCATTGTATATCTGGTAACAGTACCCATATCACAAATACCTTATAGACTAATATAGACCACGATAATAAAATATTTTGTAAGTAAATTTGATTTACATGATTTACAGCTATTGTCTTGGTGTTGTGCTGTGGGTACTTGTCCGCAGAAGCGACGGAAAACCGCACCCAGTGATCAAACCGTAAAGGCCCAGCCTGCTAGCAAGCAGGCAGGGTGGAAGCCTACTGGGCCCAAAGATCTGCTTCTGAAAAGAAAGCTCGGCCCTGGTATGAAAGGCAACGAAGGAACGGGGTAGATTTGGAGTCAGTAAAACCTTGACACTATCTCACGCTCCGCCCAAGAGCGGGGGATGTTATTGGATGATTTTTATCCACCGAAAAAAAAAAACCCTGTAATCAAAAGATTTCTTCTTTAACAAGGTGCAAAAACAGTAAGAAAACTCGCACAACGAATACCTCATGCTACGTTTACATATGGGCCCAGCCTCGGCCAATTGTGTAGCCATTGTATATAAGGGGTAACCCCGTAAACACAATGGCGTTTGGCCGAGGCTGGGCCCACATATAAACGTAGCAAACTGTCAAGACCCAAGAGGACACCGGTGTCCGCACACCTATTGTCTTTGTATTGTGTCTTTAATTACGGTATTCAAAAGTTTAAAATTGACACTCCAGTGAGGCTCCAGCAAAATTTTTGGCGTCTATATTAAATGAAATGAATGAATGTTTGTGTAGTGAGCATGATCCTTTGTTCTGTGTATGGGTGTAATTTATCAATAATATGTATGTATTTAGAAATATATAAGTATGTTTATCAGTTGTCTAGTACTCATAACACAAACTCTGCTTAGCTTGGGATTAGACGACATTGTGTGATTGTTGTGAAAAAGAAATATAACATTCTATACACTCATCCTAAAAACATCTATATTATGTTAAATAAATAGTGAACGTCCGATAGTCTCTTCATGAAATACTCAACTGCATCCGGCTACCACAAAAGTCGACCCCAACTTATATGGAAAACGACTCGGAAAATGATGATAGCGTCCCTAATGACGGGTTGTTGTGGTCAGCCCCTAAATTGATGACCGCTGTTCATGCATAACGGTTGTCCTTACTCTGAAGAGAAAATTATGATTTCAATAAAAAACTAGACAAGACCGTTCACTAAAAAACAAATATTAAATACTTTTACTTGAAAACTCCAATCTTCAAAGGCTTGAGCACAGGCGTAGAGTAGCCAGCCTTTTGATTTTTTACAGGATGCATTTTGGAGAGTGTGCGCGGAAATGGCATGAATTAATTCCGCCATCTCCGTTCTACCATCGGACATTCCGACGTACGGCGAATATCCACCCTTACGTTGTTGAAACTTCTACGGTCCGGACTAAGCGTTTTGCCTCTTCGTTTATACCACGTACATCGAAGGACTGGAACAGATTGCCTGCTGCAGTCTTCCCGTCCGATTATAATTTAGGTATCTTCAAGTAAATAGGCTTTTAATAAACTAGTGCACCTCACCATCAACGATTGCACACTTACCATCAGGTGGGATCGCAGTCAAGCACTAGTTTATATAAATTAAAAAAAAAATCGCTCTTATCCCAGCGCTTTTATTTGTATAATTTCTTCTCCAACATATTTATGTCTGTACTACGTAAGTACAACCACTATTGTAATTTTTGATGGTGGAATCCTGGAGTTCTGTTATACAGGTCTTGAATCCAGTATAGACTCCAGCTCTCATAAGAGATGGATGTTGTAATTATTAGTTACTTATAACCTTGTACCTTTTTGAGAGAAAAAATTATAATGTTATTAAAATATGATTAAATTTTAGGGACGCAATTGACTCTTTTTCGCGCTAGTGCGGAAAAGTATTTAACGTATCGTATCACATAGTTTATGTAAGTGTATTAAAAAACGTCGTTTGATACAAGTGAATATATGTCACTGCAGCCTTCGACTCCATGACTCCCTTGCTTATGGCTCGGGTGAATGCCACCTCGGTCGCAATGACAAACTTTCTCCAGTTTTATCAAAATGTCCTTTTGTCTACTAATTTCATTTGCTTCAAAGTCAAAATTAAAGCTCCCAAAAAAAAGTTTCATCCCAAAAACTTCTCCTGGGATAATACAGACGCGTTAACTTGTCAACAGACTATTTAAAATGTGTTTAAATTTTTACCCTCTCGACAAGGTTTATGCGCCAAAGTTTCGGAGGCAAACTCAAACTTAATTCATTAGAGCCTGCTGATGCCACTGGGGTAAAAACTGTTTTATAATACACGCTGGTAAAGTTGGAGGAGGGAAGATGTGTTTTGTGAAGGGGTGATCCACGGCCTAGAATTTTGTAAACTACTTTGTAATTGTGAATTTTGAAGCAATCATACATTGGCCTTAGGCAAAATGACATTTAGATTTAGAAAGATTTTTTTTCAGAATACAGGTGGGACGTTCTTCTTTTTTATCGACAATCTGACCGGCAAATTTTTATATTTGATAAAAAAATAAACTTGTGATTTATTGAGTGAAATGTGATTTAAACTAATGACTCATTATTGTAGATTACAAAAACATATAATGCAGCGAAGTATTACATGTAATTTTCATTTTATTTCAAATTTCGTAGGAATGGTATGAAAAAAATAACACCTCAGTCACAAAAGTATTTATTTTTTTTATGTCTCATTTTAAATCAGAACTTCATTTTCTTATTACTTCCTTATCAAGAATATAAACATTTACTATTATCTAGCTCCGTTGGACGGAATTTTTAAATAATCATTTTTTTTTAAATTATCCAATACCACTCTGTCACATTTTTGCTTCATAAGACATAAAACTTTTTAATATTATGGAAGTCGCCCAATATAGTCGCTTAAAAATCTAGTGAACATCTTTATTATTTAGCATATAATACTAGAAAACGTTATTTTTGTAAATACTAACAATAAAGTGGTTCATAACTTACTTTGAACTAAAATTTTAAGGGGGACAACATTGTGACAGAGTGGTTAACGAAGTGACGGAATGGTAAACAATGTTTACGTCCGCCGAACAATGCTATCCTTATAACAATTTTTAATTTTAGAAAACAATAACAAACATAGTATATACTTAAAATGCTACTACAAGTCTTGATGATTGGTGTCCATTCTTTGGTAGATATTAATTTAGTCTTACAATATCTTTTCACTAACTCTACTTTTCAAAAACTTCTATTGGTTGATCGTATTCGTAAAACACGCGTTTTCCTCTTTTAATTATCTTAGGACGTGGAATAATTTGTAACAAATTTTCATACATCACATCTGACACATCAGTCTCTACCAATTTAAACAATTTCCCAGTATCATCAACAGATTTATAAAACATCACTCGAACATATTCATCCACTCCACTTTTTGCTACTCCTAAGTAAGTGTACTCAATTTTTCTTTCACTTAGTACTTTGACTAAAAGATGTATTCCATTTTTTATTAATAATGGATGAATCTTATCCACTAGTAGATCGTGTGATGTACCTGGTTTTGTATCTACAGATTTTCTCAAATTAAGAAGAGGCTGGTCATCTTCGTCTTCTGAAGTAGAGGTATACACAGTCTTATAAAATCCCTTAGTAGAATCAATTATATTAGTTATATCAGTCAGTGGTTCTTCTATATCCGAGGTTGAAATGAGTACGAATATTTTGTCTATAAAGGCGTGATCTATCTCGTCACACTTGTTTTCTTCCCCTGCTACTGGCAACAGACGAGGCTGGAGTCAGTGAACGAGATCTGGGACTTAATGAAAGTAGTCTGGGACTTGAAGGAGGCGGTGTAGAAGCCAAAGTGTTAATCAAAACGTTCTGCAAAGTTTTCTGTCTTTCTCTTCTCTTTTTATTTCTAATCTGCCATTGTCTTTTTATTTTTTATATTCTTTTGGTGTCATATCCTTAACTAACGTTTTGCGAGCATGATATCTTTCTAAATCTTTACGTTTTACTTCTGCAACAAGTTCAGGGTTAAGCTTTCTTTTTCACGACACCGTCGCTGTCTTTTGGCCGCAGATAATGCCATTTTTTCATTTACTTGATGGTAATACCTTAAATTAACAAAATAGTTGACTATAGAAAAACCAACATAAAAAAAACTAGCAATCTTCTATTATGGATATTAACTAAGGCTCTAAGTTCCATACAAAAATGACCACTCCGTCACGAGTTATACCACTCCGTCACACATTTTCGCGACAGAGGGGCTGCGTGACAGAGGTGTAAAATAGTAGTGTTCGAGATATTCAGCATTTTCCTAATTATAATTTACGCTTAAAACTGGGTATATATGAAATATTTATCATAAATTAATCAAATAATATTAAAACCCCGAAATTAGAATAACATTTGAAAGTCGTAACTTACGTGACTGAGCGGTCGCCATATAAACACACGCCCCTCCTTTTACTGTTTGCGAGCGACTGACTGGTATTGCCGGGGCGTGGAAACGTATAGCGCGAGTGCGGGGTGGAGAGGGACTATTCTCGAACCTAGTGACCATAGTCAAAGTTTCTAAAGCACACTATTTTGTACCATAAAATGAGTGACAGAAGGTAGCAACTAAAATCATATACATCGGGAGACAGCCAATAAAATATTTTTTTATTTAATAATATAAACATTAAAAATTATTTCTTCTTATTAATGTAATAAATAAAGTTAAGTAGTTCAGTAAACGTTCTTGGATAGAAACTTTCAATGTGATTTTTTTTTATGAGAGCAGTTTGTTTACATTACTAGTCATAGAGGGACACACTTTATTTGTATGTATAACACCTCCGTCACGCTTTTTGTATACTATGTCACACTGATTTTGTAAAATATAATTATGAATAAAATCTAGTTTTGAGGATATTAAAATTATTGCGTTGTCAAGTGTATTTTTGTATAAAAAAATTAAGTAATTTAGTATTTATGAGCAAATTATTATTTTTTTTTGCGGAGAAGACAAGTCATTGTCGATAAAAAAGAAGAACGACCCAGGTACATTTTGGTGGTAACAATTTCATATGGTAACACTGCATTCGACTTTTAAGTCGTGCAAATATTTTATATTAGGTACATGCATACATTAAGATAATTCATTCAATCGATGCGATGTCATGTGACGATGTAAATTCATAATAATATATGCACCACCGATATCTTGTAATTTTTTAAACATTATAACATTCCTCTAGTGATTAGAAACACAAAGCTTCTAAGCATAACCTAATTGGATTTTTAGTTTGAACATTGTATTATTTGGGTACTGCATCTGATTTTTTTTATGAAACGGTCCGGATTTTGGATCTGTTCTGGATTATGGCAATAATTTTATTTTATTTTACTTTATTATTACTAGAGAAACATGGTTATTTTTTTACATAACAATATAACATTATATTTATTTAATTTTCAAATTATACCATGTTAATTTCAATTATGTATAAAACCTAAAATATTAACTTAACTATTTATACTAAAACCTACCTATGTACATATAATACAAAAACACAGTACACTCAGACGTTGAAGTACTCCTCCACATCGCTATCATCCAGAAACGTACCCAGAAGACTGGCAGCATTGCCACGTTGAATTGCAATTCTAATTCTTTGGGCGAAGAACGAGCCAGACCTTTGCTCACGCAGTGATCAGACGGCGTGAAAGGACACGCACTCGACCCCATGTCCCCACGTTATTTTTTTTAGGTAAAAATGATCAAATAACTCAGACATTTACTGAGTAAAACCCACGTGTATTTCTGTTTCTTCAATTGCCAATTGTATTCCAGAGACACGGCCACCCATTTGAACAATCTTGTGACTAAATTTAAGATTTACAGATAGGTACTTTATCTGTTTAATCCTTTGGTGAATATATAAGTCAGGATATGTTATGTGTGTAAACAATTGCTTAACATTCGTTATCGCTAATAGATTGTCGCTTTGTATCTTATAGTATTACTTAATATCTTCCACGAGGTGTCTGCCATCTGACCTTTACAGCTACCCAATTACTAGCTAACAATGTTACACTAATGATGGATCTGCTACCAAGTTTTGGGGTCCTGACTACTCGTAATATACTATTATAGATGATTACAATTAAGATGCGTCTTGCAAACCGTATCCAAACAAAGACCACGCATCATCACTATCTTTCGTAAAAGTTCTTTTTTGAGAAGAAGTGCTTTGGATCATAGAGGCGAACTGTGAACAAAAATATATCTCACTCTTACAAATTTCATTTCTTTGGTAGAAAAACTGCCACCGGGACACGAACTGCAGTGGCCAGTCTAGAAACATCTGTATCGACTGCGGGATCAGGTAGGCCGCTGTGGAGATAATCTGGTCAAATGGAATATTTTTTGAAAATACAGTGTCAGTGTGGAGCCTGTTCATAGGATACACGTCACATCCTTTCCTGCCCACCATGTATAACTATCTGTACCTTCCATCGAGGTCAAACCGAGGTGAATATTAGTCGGAGAAGATTTGAGTCTGGTCAATACCAAAGAAGTAGAAAATCAGTATAATTTCAGACTATTAATTCTTTTCGAAAGACTCCCACTTCTGAATCTGGTTCCTAACACAGTTATACTGCCCCCGATAGTAAAAAAGACGCATCTAACATTTTTTCCGGATTTGAGTTATATACATTTCCGGAATCAGAAAAAAAATTCGCATCTGCCTGTATTTTTAATATTTTGCTACCTTTCTCCAGTGAGTTTTTAACACAACGAAATAAGGCGCTTCTGTACATTTTTTTAAACCCAATTGAAGATGAAAAGACGAGTTTATCTGAAACTTAGTTGAAAAGTCGCATTTGTGTAGATAATGTCCTTATAATCTGTAGTTTTTTCTTTAGTTCAGTAATGTAAAAGGCGCATATTTGTCCCTATTTCTAATAGGAAGTTAATAAGACGCAAATACGCGTTAACGTCTAACGCGCTTAATAAAAACTGATTTCATATTAAGAAAAAAAGACCACATCTGACCACTTGCGCCCTATTTACTTCGTAAAATAGTTTTCGCATAGACGCATTTGCCATAAGCGTCTTAATACCTTACGTTGAATAAAAATAATACAACTTATTACTTAATAAAAGAGGCGCAAGTGTGCATAAACGTCCGTATTTCTTAAAATTGAGAATGTTTAGTACGGCGCCTGACCAGTTTCTACGCTAGTTGCGCTCGAGTAGTCTGTTGGAGAACGGATGTGTCGCGGTCGCGCAAGTTTTCGCTGCGTGTATTATATTTCCTTTTATTCTTTGTATATACGTATAAATTACATTTTTAAATATTTTTTTTAGAAGGCTATACAAAAAAAAAAAAAATATAGAAAATAGTAGCCCACCGGCGTCGGGAACAGGGTCCAAGCTACAAGTGGTCAGGGCTCCTGAGAGAGAAACCTCCGGACAATACGCGCCGTGTCCAGGAGTACTGCCTTCTGAATCAGACCCTTGATCCAACTGCCTAACGAGAGCCTCCGCAGATGTTGTTCGAGGCTCTTGGCTATTAAGCCATTGGCCGTCACGACTATCGGCACAATGACTGCTGTATCCACTTCCCACATATTGACAACCTCGCGAGCCAAGTCAAGATACTTAGTTTGTTTATCCTTCTCAGCTTTCACGAGGGTCTCATCATGAGGGACCGCTATATCAATAATCATTGTGCGACGCTCTAGTCGATCTATGACCACTGTATCAGGCTTATTGGCAACAATAGTCCTGTCAGTGATGATAGATCGATCCCAATACAATGAGATATTGCCATTGTCGAGAACTGGGTCGGGCACATACCTATAGTACGGTACTTCTGATTCCACAAGATTGTATTTAAGAGCAAGTTGCTGGTGGATAATCCTGGCTACAAGGTTGTGCCTATGCAAATAGTCTCCGTTAGCTAGATGAGAACATCCAGAAATAATGTGTCGGATTGATTCCCCGGGCCGGTGGCATGCCCGACAGATGTCAACCGTAGCGTACCGTAGTATATTTTTTATTATTTTACAAAATTTGTAGGCTGTAAAATATGGTCAGAGCTGTGTGCAATTTTATTTTACCGTAGTGTGCCAAATAATATCATCAATTGTTTATGACTTGGTAGCAAAATAATAATATCAGTCTTACTGTAACTACCTAAGTTATGTACAAATTGTAGTAAAAGTATAATAAATTAAAATTTATAGTAAAAATAATAAATTAAAGTAAATAATTTATTGATATGAGTTATTTCATACATTGACATTTTTATGAGGTACCTACTTACCTATATCATTTCTTTGATTTTTATTCAGTTATTTTTATTGAATTGTGTGTTTTTCGGGATTATATTGCTGAAGAAATTTACCAAGTCCCTACAACTGACAGTATTTTTTCTGATAAAGTCTGCGATAATATCAGCACTGCAGCTACTACCAGCAGCAGCAGCAGTTCAACACTAAATAATTTTGATTCTGATGATTCAGTTCTTGATAAAGATTACGTTCTTCCAGAAAGAAAAGGTAAAGTAATAAAGGAAAAGTAGTATTATCAACTCTGATTCAGATACTGATTTTATAGAAAACTCACCACAAAACATTCGCGTATCAGAGAGTCTCCTAAACGAAAAGATTTTGAGCCCGAAAACCACGCTGTTCTGGCTTCTGAAAATGTAATTCAACTGACCAAGAAGGGAAGTATACGACTGATTAAGCTAAACGTTGCTCAAGTATTACACTTTTAAAGTTCTGATTTTAATTATAATTTACTGTGCCAAGAATAGCATTTTGTTTTATTATGTGGGTCAAAAAACTTTAAAATAAATATTGGATTAAGTATATCAATTGTGTTTTATTTACTAATAATACATTAGGCTATAGCTTATTATGATAACTACGAACTTATTAATACACTTCCTTAAATAAAAGAAATATCAAATTATTTTATAAACATTCTATCTTAGTTAAGGGTTATCTATATAGTTATTAATCCTTAAGAAAAAAGGCGGAAATAACCATATGCGGTCATTTCTGTTAAAAATATGTACTAGATAAAAAAACTAAATACTTAGAAGAAAAGTACAGCCAAAAGCATTTGAAAATTAAAGGACGCATCTAGCCATTTACGTCTATTCAATTAAGTATGTGATATTTTTCTTAATTTTTTATGCTAAGATGAAAATGTTTTTTTATTATTTTTATTATAATGATTTGATAAATTCATATTATTATTAAACCAAGTTAAAGCTCATTATATTGGGCTTTATTTTCAACTTTCAATATGTAAATATTTTAATTTACTCGAAGACAGCAAACGATTTCCCGTTTCATTCATTAAAACATTTTTTTATCCATTTTTACTTTTTGTTAGATACGTCTTTTTTACTATCAGGGGCAGTATAGTTTAAGGTTAAAGTGCTTAGTTCAGGTCATTCTATGTATTTTAATCAGTTATACTAATATTACAAAGCCATAATTTGTACACACATTTGTGTGTGTATATTCCTTTCCTTTACGCTTAATCAACTGCAAGGATTTGGATGAAATGTCTGTGAGGTAACAGACATTTTATTTAAATCTGAGCAACGTTCACATCTTAACGAATAGATGTTTTTGATTAAAATATGGCACACGAGTAGCCCAATGGCCATGCTACAATCGCGGCGGTGAATCCCGATGCTCGGCGTTCTTCTTTGGTGGCTGGGGCGAGAGGTCACTGCCGCCGATTGCCTCTACGCAGACACGGTGGTACTCTGCCCAAGCAAGGCACATCTCCACCGTATGCTCCACCATGTCTTCCTGGCGGTCCGGAACAGAAACCTCCTTAACATGTCTAGTGAAGACATGCGTCAAGCAAAAAGCGAGGACGCCGTGGCGCCTGTCCAGCTATTCCTCAAAGAGAGCCTTAGCCATAGCCTAATCAGCCTTTTTTAACGTCCCCACTGCTGGGACTCAGGCCTCCTCTCTAGAAGAGGGACACGCCGCCATAATTCTAGCGCCCCTAGTGGCCTACCCACTGGTGCTTAAGTTTTGGGAATTATTAGAGCTGTGACCACATGATATAACTAATTTCCTTTTTCTCTTCATAGTATTAACCTTGACACCAAAATGATCTAACTAAATTACTTTATTTTGATCGATCTATTAGAACTTATGAACACTCGTGATCATTTTAAACTATGTAATTACATTTCAGCAGAAACGTTGACGTGTTACCCACCAAAGTGTCCATCAAAAATAATATAAAGCACTCACATATTGTGGCCTTTACACTAGCTAACAAGAACAGAGTAATTACAAATGCTGTAAGACCATCTAGTCGTAGGGATTTGAAACACTTATCGATAGTTGAGTAATATCGATACTGAGTGAATTGTTCTCGATTCAAGCAATATTTGAGTAAATGTCTTTACCTAATATTCAAGTAAGCGATACTATCAATACCATGTCAAATTAATGCTATGATAAAGTTGTGTTTACTTATTAAGTATCATCGTTTTCATTGATTTATACCATTTATAAGTATTTGTGTTGGTGCAATATTATTTATACTCACTTATGTACATATGTATCATAATTGTTAGCTGTTTTAGCGACCCATATTGTTGGCGGGAGTTACGAATAATGAAATAGCACCGCGGTGATGCGTATTTTATAAATTATCGATAATAATTTAGGTATTTCTCTCGGAAAATACAAATTTTTAATGCAAATTAGATGCAATTGTCCCAAAGATCTCTCCCGGAGATAATAGTCGATGATTATACAATAATAAAATGTAATATATCTTTATCAAGACAACGTTACTTTAATTAAAAAAACAATCAAACCATTTCGCTTATCGATGGTTTTATAGTATCGTTAATGTAATAAAAGCGTTATATCGATACTTTTTATCCATCTCTACTCGTAGCAGGACAAAGCCTTCGGTCTCGTGGTTATTATTAGTAATCTATTGTTCATGAATTAAGCTGACATATGGAGTAATAACTTCGGTTTACAACAATAGCCGTGATATCGGGTGTCCTTTCTCTGTTGGTTATGAGTTACCAATTGTGATTTTGATACAGAAGCTATTAGTTATTGATAATAGAGAAAACACTGTATTTATACTGTCAAAAAAGTATTTTTGCAAATGGCCTAATCAGAATCCTTAAAGTTACCCAAAGGGCAATGGAAAGTGATATTGCGTGCACGATACATTAAAAAAAAATTGCTCAGAAACTTAAGAGGGCGGGTACGTACGTAGGGTATGTAAGTAGGGTAGGGTAGGGTAGTGTAGGGTAAGTAGGTAGGGTATAGTAGGTAGATTGTATCTCTGCTTACCAATAAAAAAAATTCTACCTTACCAGCTGAAAACCGAGCCAAACCGATCAAACCAAGCCGTAAGCATACAAAACATCAAAATATTTGTAAAATGGAAATGCGAAGTTTCCATATTCATAACAACTCTACCACTACTGGAATTATTTAAAACTTCGACTAGGAACTATAAAGTGCTAGATTTGTTAGAGAGGAACTCGACCGGATGGTTTTGAATAATACCCAGCTTGCCTGATTCCCAAACATTTACAAGCATTTAAATACAGTGGACCGCAAAAATTCCTGGTCGCTAAAAAAGTCTTAAAGTTGTTTCTTTTCTTGTAAATCGTTTAATCAACCATTATACATAAATTAAAATACGTAACATGTTTTGCATATAGTTTAGTTTCAGTCAAATACTAATACATACACTTCGAACTTAAAACAATAAAAATACAGTACGTAGTTTATCGTTAAATGTCTGTGTCACGCCAAACAAACATGACGAGGACCACGTATAACTTTGTCTCACAGTAAATTCTATTGAATAATAGTTAATTATTATTATTTAATAGTGTCAATGTCAACTAAATTACCTACTCACTTATTTATTTTATCGAAAGTATTTTTTTTTTTATACATACATTTATTTAATACCTGTAATAACTTGTGTTTGAAACCGCTTGATCCGTCACTCATCACTGAAGGTTCATTGGAAGACCAGCGTCAGACAGTATTTTTCTGTTTGGCAACATTGCTGAAATGAATCTTTTTTGGCGCAGTCGCGAGGCACACATAGTGTTGTAGTTTTTATTTATTTATCTTATTCAAGTGTGTTATCCTGGTGACTGTCGCCAAATAAACATTTTTTTCTTTCTTCTTTCTTTCGTTAAAGAAAACTATTTTTGTTTTTTTTATGTACTTTATTAAGAATATTGTGACATAGCATAATTGTAGCATAATTATCTGTATAATTTTCCCAAATGCTACTGGAGCTCAGGCCTCCTCTTTGAGAAAGGGAATAGGCCGTAATACACCACACGAGCCCAATATAGATTGATGGATTACATTCACATATCATCAAATTTTTTTCTAGGACATGCCGTTTTCCTTAAGATTTTTTTCGCCACTGTTTTGAAGTCAAATACAGACAATAATTTCACTGGTGGACTTTTTAACTCGTGCAAAGTAGCTGGATCTTTGTCAAACTTAGCTCACAAGCTTGTCTCGTGGATGTTTTCTTGGAATAAAAGTTCAGGCTGTAAACTAGCTATTGTATCTATGGATAGATGGACATGCGTTTCCGAATATCCATACCCGGGTGTCTATTTTAGTGTGAATAAACGGAATAAGCCGTTATTGTTGCGACCCAGTGTAAATTTCATACGTTTACAACTATGGCATGGTAAACGGTATAGCTGAATTCCACGAAGCATGGTTTAGGGGCGGGTATATATTTACACAAACATAAACTGCCTATTATGTTCCCACTTTTAGTAAATGTAACTTTTCATTGTTAGAAGGAATGGACTGCTAAGCAATAAGAATTCGTGGTACAGCTTCGTATTTATGAGAAACAAAAGTTGCACGCATGGTTTCATATTACTTGTTTGAAAGCTTTTCTGTCACATTTCTTGCGAATTTAAGTGGCTAGTGGCTTGCGTTAAAAATATATGAATAATTCTGGGGACCGCATGCTTAGCATCAGTCTTATAATGTTCCCAGTGCTGGAACTCAGGCCTCCTTCTCTAGGAGAGGATATGGGCCGTAATCCACTTTGCGAGCTCAGTGAGCCTCAAGGAGTTGTCAGTAAACCGTAAAGGCCCAGCCTGCTAGCAGGCAGGCGGGGTTTAAACCTACGGGAGCCAAGGGTCGGCTTCTAAAAAGAAGGCTCAGCCCCGGTATGAAAGGCACTGCTTATTTCGCTAGAAATAAGCAGTACCTTTGTACTCTTTTATCTGTATTTGTATTTCTTGTTGTTAAGTGTTTGTGTGTACATAAATAAATAAATAAATAATAAATAAATAAAGGCAACGAAGAAACGGGTTGGGTATTTTAGTCAGTAAAAGTCCGACACTATCCCCCGCTCCACCCAAGGGCGGAGAATGTCATTGGATGTTTTTCACCCAACATAAAAAAAAACATACGTTATGTACACACGATGACCTATGAAAGCTACATATATCGCTGCTTTAATTTGATAACGACAGATCTCAAAAATGCACTTTTTTCAGGAGAGCAGTTTAAATAAAACAAGAAATTAAATTGTTTCCATCTTTTATTTTAATAAAGAGAACCCTTTGAAAATTGCCTGAATCGACGTATAATCTATCATATTTTTATTATTAATAAGTTATTTAGCCCTGTCAATACAAAATTAACACATAAACTTATAAAAAACAACATGCTTCAGACATACGTCAAACAGTTTTTAGTTTAATTATTTTTAACATTGGCATAAATTATAGTACGACCTTTAATTTGACAACATTATTTCGTGAACAGTGACACTATTCTTAATAAAACAAATAGTTCATTTAAGTAATTTTTGTACAACGGCTTATTTATTTTTGATGCATTTTTTTTGTTAGTGAATTTTTACAAATAATGTCACTTTTACAATTACATTACTATTCTAAGGAAAGTGTAATACAAAACCAATGTATTTTTACTATACAATGACATTTTTTGTTTTGTTTAACTAACTTTCTATCAGTCTTTATCGTTATAGAGATCAAAAATAATACTAATTATGTAAAACTTACCTTCACAAAACACGCGCTACTCTCAAAATTGCAAATATAGCTAGTATTTATATTAAAGAAACAGTGAAATAATAAATAACCTCCTAACAAAATTACTTTTGTTAGGAGGTTATTAATAAAAACGGTAATTTAAAAAACTAAAAAACCCGACTGCTTTTCTGAGCATTCATGAAAAAGCCCTAAAACAAGAAAATCTGGCAGTCGGGACCCATTCTAGAATTGAGCGCACATACCTATATTACATTACAGATTACTCCAATCTATTGACTAGACGGCTGACTTTCTAGAATGGGTCCCGACTGCCAGATTTTCTTGTTTTAGGGCTTTTTCATGAATGCTCAGAAAAGCAGTCGGGTTTTTTAGTTTTTTAAATTACCGTTTTTATTTTTTATTTTTTTAGTTTTATTTTATTACGATATCACTTTCAAAGTAATTACGAATCTAAAGACACCTCTCAAACTAAAATCCATCGAGCCGTTCAGGTCGCAGAGCGTGCCAAACATCTGAATTTGGCGCTACAAATCCGCCATTTTGTTTTTTTTTATTTTGATATACCCAGTGTCACTCTCACAATAAATACGAATCTAACGACACCTCTCAAGCTAAAATCCATCGAGCCGTTCAGGCTGCAGAGCGTGCCAAACAATTATACATACATACATACTTACATACATACATACATACATACATACATACTCTCGAAAAACATAACCCTCCTTCAGGCGCAGTCGGGTAAAAATATATTTATTAACGAGCTTACACATAGTTATAACTTCGACTAGCCCACTTTAACAAAAATAAAGCATTACCTGTTTCTAAAACAGTAATTTTCTTTTACTCATTATCATCATTTTCCTGCCCTTACCTCGTTTTATTTGGGGTCAGCGCAACACGTTTTTTTCTCCCATTCTGTCCTGTCACTCGTTACGCTATCACTAACTCCTTTTTTTCATATCACTCCTCACAAAATCCATCCATCTCTTCTTTGGCCTCCCTCTCCCTCTCCATCCATCCACATGTACACTCCAAACTCTTTTAGTAATATGCGTTTCATCCCTCCTCTTCACATGACCATACACCAAAATCAATTCAAACAACACAAAGTTTCAAAAATCAAATTTAAACATAAAAATGTTAAAGTAGTAAAAAAAATGTTACAATGTTTTTCAAATGGCAAAAAACTACTACTGGTACTTAATATTTTACGCCCCATTTTTTTAAAATCTATCAAGGATTGCTCGTAAGATAACAGAGTACGCGGCAAATAAATTGAACTACCCGCCAGAGCTACACGCAGCCCCCTATCCAACCTAGACCCGAAAATCGGTTATAATCCTTCTCACACAAGTTGAACCATCATGATGGTAGGTGAATGTGCTGTAACCGATTTTCGGGTCCCAATCGAAGCGGGGGTCGCGCGCAACTAAAGTATGGTTCAATTTAGTTTGCCGTGTACAAATCTTCGTTATTCTACGAAAAATCCTTTATAGATTTTCAAAAAATGGGGCATAAAATCTTGTATATTTATTATAAGTTTTTTATTTAGTATATAGGCCTTTTTTCTTTTTTTTAGTTTTATAAAATTTCTTCAGTGAAATATTTTTATTACAAACGCTTCTATTTCTTGGCTTTCCTATATTTTAGATATTATTATTATATGATTTTTTATAACAATATGAGTAATATTATGTGTCTTTTGCTTCTACGCATGACATTACAATACCTATCTGTTAATTTTACATTTCGACAATAGTGGCAATAGTGACAATTTTCGGTATTTTCTGTTTCCTGACACCATTTTTAATGACTGGATTGCCACGTCGCGGGTTCAAACCCAGCCAGGCGTATTACTTTGTGTTATTTTTTTCATCACCACTGCTTACAAAACGGTGAAGGAAAACATCATGAGGAAACCCATCCTAGAACCAAAAATGCGAAGACATGTGACATCCACCAACCCGCACTGGGCCCGCATGATGGGTTACGGCCAATTCCCTCTCCTAAAGAGGAGGCCTGAGTCCCAGCAGTGAGAACATTATAACGCTGATGCTATGCTATTCTATGCTATTTTCAATCAGCAAAGGTGATAATCCATTCCTATCTTGGTATTTTTTAGTACCATCGGCTACAGAAATCTGCAATGAATCTTCTGAATTGATGTTTTTTCGATAATACACTGTAAGGGTAAAAATAATTAGATTAAATCTTAATTAAAGAAATTATATTCAATATTTAATGTCTTGCTTCCACACCATGCTTACGTCATATTAAAAAATATTTAATAGCAGTTATTTAGAACAATGGCATATATTTAAAATCATTCAACAATAGCACAAAAAAGCGTCATATTTTGCAAAGAATAATCGTAAAAATTAGGACTTTTAAGAATGAAATAGACTTATTTTGTATTAGTTCTATTAATTACCAAAAACAAAGCATTGAATACTAACCCATTTTGAAATACGCTATTTAGTTTCTCTACTCATTTGTTTTGATACTGTCGCAACACCAAATACCACGTTATTTAAATGAATCGAAACACAACTATGACACTCAAATTTTTTGTATATTGTCACAATACAAAAAAAAACCTTATATATAAGAATATTCCACCAATAAGAACGAACTATTTTATTTTATGTCTTTTTTCAAGAGAAAATGCGTATGTCACCTTGCGAAAATTCAAAGCAACTGGCATTGTGTCGATATACCGACAAAATTGCGGTCGATTTCAACCAATCAGATAACGTCATTCAGTCATGCCATCTAGTCAAATGTATACATAGGAATGTGAGTTTTATTCACATGATATTATAGATTAATCTGTATTGAATGGTAACATTATCAAAATAATGACACATTTTGTGATGTGCCACTATCAAATTAAAGCAGCGATATATACCTAAATTATCCAGATTAAGATGACCTTTCTCTTTACAGAATGCCTAAAACTGCTAGGTCAACTTAGCTAAGTCGGGGCCGCTACTTATAGACCAAGGGGTTAACTCTATGATACATGACATGTGCATCATTACTTTCATTTAATATAGCTGCTCGTTAATCTTTCTTATGTTGTAATAGATTGTGACGTGACCTTCAGACGCATGATGACGTAAGCATAACCTACTCGTAGTTTATTAAGAGGTCTAAACCAAAGCTCTTTGTGAAGCAGCTAGTCCAGGGAAATGTTTTCTACAAACCTTTTTCTATAGCTCAGTTTAATCTAGTATTCAAACTTGAAGTGTAAATGATGTTGTACCTGCAGGTATTTGAGATACTGTAGGGTACAGCAGGGTCGAAGCCTACTGGGGTCATGGGTAATGTGAATAATGTTACTGGGGGACCCGGAACGAAGGCAAAGAAGGAACGGGAATGTGGTTTATTTTGGAAGTCAGTAAAAGTTGGACACTATCTACCGCCCCGCCCAAGAGCGCTGAGATGTCTTTGGTGATCTTCCAACCTAAAAAAAGGTATTTGAGACCAGTGTTGGGCAATATGTAATCTAACTAATGATTAATAACTACGACTACATACTGTAGTTAGTAACCAAAACTACAAACTACTTTAAATAATCGTAAAAAAAGTAGTTAAACATTTAGATTACCAACTACAAATTGTAGTTGCAATTACGATTACGAGACTACTTTTTATAACTACACATTTAAAGGTCGATTTTTTGATTACTTGTCCATCAAAACAATAATAATATTATGTAATATAATAAGGAACTAATTAGTCCTGTATTCAATTATTCGTGAAAGTAAAAATTATATGAATTTTTATACATTCAGATTCAGGTTTATTTTTTAAATTAAATTTTAGAGCTAGATTCAGTTGTAATAAATCAATTATATCATCCCTTTTCATGTTTATTTAATTTCAAAATATAAGTTCTTAGTAATCAAATAATCACTACTAGATTACAGCAATCAAATTAACAACTACCTCGTGTAGTTTTGTTACTGTAGTTAAGTTAAATGTAATAAAAAAAAACTACATGTAATCAAACTACATGTAGTTAACTATCATCACTCTCTAACTTACTGCCGTGGTAACACATTTTCTTTCATAACATTGTCTTCACCACATTCTTTTTTTTAATTGATGTAAACTAGTGCTTGACTGCGATCATGGAAAGCAGTGATGTAATCGTAGATAGTGCGGCGCATTATTTTATTAAGAGTTTATCGACTCTAGCCTTGAAGACACCTAAATTATAATTGGACAGGAAGACCGCAGCAGGCAAATTGTTCCAGTCCTTCGATGTACGTGTATAAACGACGAGGCAAAATGCTTAGTCCGGAACGTAGAGGTTTCAACAACGATACTCATCACACGTCGGGTTCTCCGATGATAGAAAGGTGATTTCGTACTATAGTGATGGTTAAAAATTACAATTACACTGCTTTTATATAACATGTTTGACTGTAGTGTCTACAAACGTTCATTGAAACAGTTAGTATTCAGCGACAGATTGTAACTCATCATCATCATTTCAGTCCACTGTTGCACATTGGGCATGCCACGATTGAGGCGGTAAGGCTTCTTCGAGGCGTGGCTGGAAAGGCCTCACGACGTCGTGACCTTCCTCATGGCGCAGGTACTAACTAAACATGGCAAGTTTGGGACGTACCTGTACAAGATCCGTGCGGAGTCGACGCCCGGATGTCGCCACTTTGCGGACCACCCGGAGGACACGGTGGAGCACACAGTAGAGTTGTGCCCCGCTTGGGAAGTGCATCGCCATGTCCTCATGGGGGCGATCGGTAGCGATGATCTCTCGCGCAAGGTCTTGGTTCAGGCCATGGTCCGGAGCGAGGAGGAGTGGCAGGCGGTCGCCTCGTTCTGCGAAGCAGTAATGCTAGCAAAGGAGGAGGCCGACCGCATCAGGCAACGGCGCTCACGCCGCAGCCGCCGCCGTAATTCCGATCCCGATTTCCAGCCACCGTAGGCGCGGGCTTGCGGACGGCGGGCAATGGGTAGCTCGCAGTCCGTCCGTCCGGAACAGATCGGACCGAGCCCAAGTTGTTTCTCGGCGCGCACTATTCTCGCGCGCCTCAAGGGGTTGTCAGAAAACTGTAGGGGCCCAGTAGGGTGGAAGCCAATCTGGGGGTCTGGGGAGGTATGAAAATGCATACCAGGGCCCTGGAACCAAGGCAAAAGAGGGACAGGGTAAGTTTTTAGTCAGTAAGAGTCAGACACTATCTCCCGTTCCGCCCAAGGGCGGGGGATGTCATTGGATGATTTTACCTACTTTAAAAAAAAATAAAAAACATCTGTTGGACATAGGCCTCCCCCAAGTATCGTCACAATGAACGGTCCAATGCGTCTTGCATCCACCGGATTACCGCTAACCTTACCAGGTCATCGGTCCGACTTGTAGCAGGCCTTCCAACGCTACGTCTTCCTTAGTCGCCATTTTTTTTTGGCCCCAACGGCCATCCGTTCAGCGAGCATTGTGCCCTGCCCATTGCCACTTAAGTTTGGCGATTCTTCATGCTATGTCGGTAACCTTAGTTCTCCTGCGGTTATCCTCATTCCTGACTCGATGACGCAAGGAAACTCCGAGCATAGTCCAGCATAGAGAGAAAATGTAACTACCAAGAATTAATAATAAAATTCATCGCATAATCTCTTTCCAAAATTTATAGAAACTGACCGCTCTAGCCATTTATGTAGGGAAGCTTAAAATATCTGCATATTCACTACAATGCAAATATTAATGCAACTAGGATTTGCTTGCATATACATGGAACTGAATACGCAGTCAAATGCGACTGGGATTTGTTTATTTGCATAAAAAAGTATGGCATCATGTAAATAATACTGGGCTTTATTAAAAACTAGGTTTAGCCAGCTTTGTCCGTGTGATATAAAAAATATACAGCCTATGTTATTCAGTGAGAAAATTACATTCTACTGGGGATTTTTTTTAATTGGTTCTGTAGCCGTTCTTGATTATTTTACAAACAAAAATCCGAAAATTTGAATCTTTTCTCTTTATAATATTAGTATAGATTAGCTGGCGCAAAATAGAGAGAAATGGCGAAAAATGGAGGAGGCCTTTAACCCTAAATAGTAATCTAATATAGATCATAAATAATTATAAACATTATTTTATAACACAATGTAAGATTGATAAAAAAAAGCAAATTTATTGTTACATAAATAGCATAGCATCAGCCTTATAATGTTCCCACGGCTGGGAGTCAGGCCTCCTCTCTAAGAAAGTGAATGGGCCGTAATCGACCACGCGGGTCCAGTTTGGATTGGTGGATGTCATATGTCTTTGAATTTTTCATTTTTTTGAGACATGCCAGTTTCCTCATGATGTTTTCCTCCACCGCTTTAAGAGCAGTGGTGACGAAACAAATTACACAATAAATTACATAAATAATTTGTTTTTAATGAAATGATGAAAATTAATTTAATTGACTTTTATTTATAATTTATTTATTGTAATTAATTAATTTATTGATGTTTCATGCATTATAAATTATACGTTACTATATTTATTAAGAATTAAATGTAATAATTTTGTTAGGAATTATAAAAGCTTAAAAAATAAAATAGATTAGCTACACCAGTGGCTTTGCCTGCATGGAAGTAGATAATTATCTCAAAAAAACTGGTTTCTTTTTTTCCTAGGACATATCCTGGATAAGCTTCCAGGATATGATTGAGGATAAGTACGTACTAACGTACAAACTTCTGCTTCTTTTTGGATCGATCTTAAGCTTCTACTATTTAGGCTCAGTACCTCTACCATGAGTTTTAAGCAATAATATTCGTCGCTACTCGATATCGACGCCGTAAATATTTTGTATGGCAAATATTGGTTCTGCAAGTGACCGCTAGAGGCGCTGCAAAATTTGCCATACAAAATATTTACGGCGTCGATATCGAGTAGCGACGAATACTATTGCTTAAAACTCATGGTAGAGGTACTGTAGGTGGTTGTATTAACTACAGTATTAATAGCATTCGTTAAGTCCTTTTC
The DNA here is from genome assembly GCA_958295575.1 of Leucania comma. Taxonomy (NCBI): domain Eukaryota; kingdom Metazoa; phylum Arthropoda; class Insecta; order Lepidoptera; family Noctuidae; genus Leucania; species Leucania comma. Next base: position 12,615,533 of record OY282486.1, on the reverse strand, counting down.
CAACAGGTGGCTCAAGTTCTGAACAGGACTACTGTACTTACATTGACTATCTGACGAGTTTATAAAACCTAATTTTGTGCTGGCTTGCGGACGGCGAGCTATGGGTAGGTCGCTGTTCGACCGTCCGGTAACCATTTGGACCAAGCCCAGATCGTCAACAACGCGGACTGTTCCCGCGCGCTTCAAGGAGTTGTCAGCAAACCGTAGAGACCCAGCCTGCTAGCTGCAGGCAGGCAGGGTCGAAGCCTACTGGGGCCAAGGGTTTGCTTCCGAAAGGAAAGCCCGGCCCTGGTATCTAAGGCTACGAAGGAACGGGGTGGGTTTTTAGTCCGTAAGAGTATGACACTATCTCCGCCCAAGGGCGGGAGATGTCATTGGATGATTTTACCCACCACCAAAAAAAAAACCTAATTTTGTCCAGCCATGTTTTCAGCATAACAGCCGATTTTAAAATCCTCTCGCACATCGCGCGTGCAGCTGCTTCCTTTGCTAGCATTAAGCGATGCGCGCTCTGGTGACTTTTGTCACCGTGACTTTTTTGTCACCCTTATCAAGTCCGTGGATATGTATGGAGGTGCGCGCACGTACCGACGTGACAACTGGGTGACTTTTTTGTAGGCTGACCATGGAGCGGACAAGCCCGTGACATTTTTGTCACCGCGCCGCAATCAGTGGCGTAGCATTTGGGCATGGCCCCAGGAGCCATACGAAAGGGGGCGGTAGGAAGCGCCAATTTAATAATTTGGAAAATGTAAAAATATGATTGAGTAATTATTTATTTATTTATATATACTTTACTATACACCAAGATAAAAAGATTATAAAATTTTGAGACTTAAATAAAAACATACAATGGGCGGCCTTATCGCTATCTGCGAACTCTTCCAGGCAACCTGGGATGGAAAGAGATTGCATGGACATAAAGTGGGGTTGCACTTGGAGCGTAACAAAACAAGTTAAACAAATAGGCGAAATAAACAAAGTACATACTAAAAACTTAAGGGCGGCCCCAAGCTGCGAAAACGCACGCTACGCCACTGCGACAAATGACGCTTCGATTTAAAAAAGTTTCGTCCAAAGATATTAGAAAGGAGGAGATATGTTACGCAGTGAAAAATGTACCGGAACACCATGTCTCCAGTTATCCCTACCATCACTGACTCTACTACATATGCAGCTATTATTACACAGTCCTGCACACACTCGCAAATTATAAATCAGACCATACTACACAGTATATTATAAACCTTGTCTTCCTATACACAGCGTATATTTTTCATGCACTATATAACTTACACACACATAAATGTCGATGTGCTGTGCAAAAGCAATTTATTTTAAATTTACGCTAGTGATTGACTAAATAGAAAAGTTATTGATTTTTTCATTTTTATAATGATTTTTTTTAGGTTCCAAAAACTAAATTAATAAAAATAAATGTCTAGAAAATAATTAATTTTTTTAGAACAGTAAAATTTTTATAATAAAATTAAAAACTGTAATTATTATTTATTCCCATTTGTCCACCGACTTTTGACCTACTCTTTACCAACTTAGTTTACTCTACTGCTCCAAAATAAATAAAAATACATTATTTCACTTCGGATATCCAACCAATCGATACTGTGGTCGATAGTCTATATTGGCGGATGTGTACAGGCGCAACCCTAACTCGGCTCAACTGACTGCAGCCGTAATAAGAAATACACCGCACTGATAAAGTATCGTTATGTTATTTTTACATTGCTTGTTCAGTTACTGAGCGTCAAAGCTAGGTAGTGGTTAAAAAGCAATGTATTTACTGTATGAGTAATAAAGTCGCTTTGATATTTGAAAACAAAAATAACGTAGTAAGATTTGTTCTTTTTCCTCATTTTAATGATAATTAACATTGCACTTATTTATGGTAAAAGATTCCTTGATGACCCAGGCTTTTCTTTTTGCTTTAGTTTTTGCATGAAACCACTGAACAACACGGTATTTTAAATTTATTTACGATCACGTTCGCGATGTAACTGACGGCCGTGAGACGGCTGTTTGCCGGTATGTGCCCTTATTGAGCAAGTACCGTGGACGCAAACACGCCCCCTTGCCACTTCTCCTGTTTTTTACATTTCTGTGGTTTTGTCACTGTCGCTGTCGCTCGTCGTGCGCGCACTCCACCTTGGATACGTAACGTGACAGTGACAAACACTTAAAAGTCACCGTGACAAAAGTCACCGGTGCGCGCAGGGCCTTACTGCTTCGCAGAAGGAGGCGACCGCCTCCCACTCCTCCTTGCTTCGGATCATGGCCTGTACCAAGGCCCGGCGCGAGAGATCGCTGTTACCGACACCCCCTAAGGGGATGCAATGCAAGTCCAATGTTTGTACTGAGAAACCTTTAAGCGAACAAAGCCGCTGGCAGTAGCTATTCAACTTATAATATTACAACTGCAAGGACACAGGTCTTCTTTCTGTAAGAGATAGTGAACGATAATCCACTACGCAGGCCCGGTACCACAAAAGAGAGATAGTACAGAAAACAATCTACATACATAACGCGTTCGAGCAACGCACACATAGATACCGCTCACGGACACGATATCTTGTACGTGACTAAACCGTGCTAAACCAGTGCTAGATCACAGAGTACTTTTTCTAGCGACCGCCGAGCGTAGGTATAAAATGTGAAGTACATACATGAGATTGATTTTTGTACCTGTGTTAGTACTGTTTCATAAATATCACAACACCACCCGATGGCTTCGAATTTTTATTCGTCACACCAAAACAGAAATGTGCATTTTAGAAGATACACCTACCACCCTTACTTGTTTACGTAAGCTTCTCCAGTAAAGCAAGCAGAGCAACATTTTGAAGAATTTGATATTCTAATCGTGTGTTTTGACTAAAACTCCTAGCGCTCCGCAGTAAGTGCGCTACCTTAGTACTTACAAGCATGCAGGTATGGGTAGAATACACAAAATCGAGAACATTTCTGCCTTAGAATTTGTAGCTGAAATGTAACAAGATTTTAGGTAGAAAGATAAATCACCTATTTACACATTTACCACAACAGAAAACTTACAAAAAATATTAAAAATTATCTAAGGTGACTAGTAACTAGTGACCGATACTTAAACACGTGATTGTAGTCATGATAACAAAACAACTTTTACTATGGGACCAAACCTGAAATCGCGATATGAATCTGCTGGTCAATACATTTATGTTCGCCTGATCAAAATGTACTGAACTTGGCTGATTTTTTTTCGAGATTTGAGGTTTGGTCCCGCAGTAAAATTTGTTTGTTATCATGACTACAATCACGTGTTTAAGTATCGGTCACTAATTTATCAGTCACTTTATATAAAAACAAATAACAACAAAAGAAAATAATAAACACACGTAGATACTTACTTAAAAAATAAATAAATACAATAGATATGAGCCATAGTGCATCTCAGTTCACCAAATGGGAGTTCAGCTTCATATTGTGTCATGCAAATTTTCCTAACGCTGATATTCTGCTGAATCCCTGCGGTGACATTTAGATAATTTTGAGAGAGAAATCTTGGTGCGAAGTGAATTTAATAGTTAGTGGATACATATTTATACTTTTATAATGTTAAATAATGAATAACGAATACTGACAAATGCTTGCACTAACTGTCTTTCGTCAAAAGACTATGTCAGACACTAATCTGCATGGCTCTCATATTATGGTCACACTGAATGGACTTTAAAAGAGAATTTGACCCCTGAGTTTGTTTCGGCGTTTCTTCTCAGAGTAGTCAGCTAGGAAACACCGGCCTCATCTTGTTTAAACTGACGAAAAAAAAAATTGATGTTTAAAAGTGTTTTTTTTTAAACTTATTTACAGAATAAATATCATTTATGAATGCATATTATTCAATTAAATAAGATGAGAAATGCGTTCATATTTTGTACGTATTTTGAAATGGAATCTTTCTAAGCAAGTAAACACTTACGTTTTGTAATAAGAAATGACGGTTATATTTAGTGTTATTAAAATTTCTAGAGAATCTAGGATGAACTAGTACGAATTATGTTAATCTTGTAAAGGACAAATCCTTTTAACATACTATCTGCATTAAATTAGTATAAATATATCTTTTGACTGGCCTGTTGGTCTAGTGGTTAGTGGATCTGACTGCTAAGCCGCAGGTCGTGCGTTCGATTTCAACCTAGGACAAATGTTTGTGTGATGAGCACCATCATTTGTTCTGCCTGGGTGTAATTTATCTATTATATGTATGTATTTAGAAATATATAAGCATGTTTATCAGTTGTCTAGTACTCATATCATAACACAAGCTCTGCTAAACTTGAGACTAAACAGCGTTGTGTGGTAGTTGTGGAATATAATATAATAATATTTCGTAAATTCGTAATATTTTCTTATTCAATCAAGGAATTAAGGATTTTAATTTGAATAAAACCATCAACATTATCTTTTAATCTTATCATGTTTATAATTTCTTAGCATAGCATACATCAGCCTTATAAGGTTTCCACTGCTGGGACTCAGCCCTTCTCTCTAGGAGAGGGAATGGGCCGTAAATACGGTAATACACCGTGCGGGTCCAGTGCGGGTCCAGTGCGGGTTGGTAGATATTCTCGAATTTTTAGTTCTAAGACATGCCGGTTTCCTCACGATGTTTTCCTTCACCGTTTTGAGAGCAGTGGTGATGAAATATGTAAAGTAATTTTTATTTATTTATTTATTGTCAGTTTATAGCTATGAAACCTTTTCTTTATCCACACCATCACAAAACGTCGTCTAGTCCCAAACTAAGCAGCAGAGCTTGTGTTATGGGTACTAAACAACTGATAAACTTACTTAAATATTTCTAAATACATACATATTATAGATAAATTACACCCAGACACAGAACAAATGATCGTGCTCATCACACAAACATTTGTCCTGGGTGGAAATCGAACCTACGACCTCCGGCATTCAGGGCCACTAACCACTAGACCAACAAGCCAGTCAGTAATGCGCGTGTCTGGATTAGAACACACGTCTTTCAGTAAGTTGGGGCTGTTACCACTCGGCCACCACTGCTCTTTAATTAATAAGCATTTCTTATTTTATAATATTTTTAGTCACTGTATTTTGTAGTACATCCATTTTCTTCCGTTGCTCTTTGCGTTCTAAGGTCATGACGACTCTTTCGAATAATCACGCCTTCTTCTTGCAAAGTTTTGAAATTAAAATACACATTTTCAAAGGTAAATACTTTAATCATTACATTTAAAATATATCCTTAAGTTAATGGAATATCTTCCCCTCGGCAAATGCAACCGATGAAAGGGTTCCGTGACAAGTTCAGAATCTCATTAGCAGTGACCAGAATTGTCCGACAGAGATCTCTATTATATAGTGGAGTAATTAGAGCGGGTGGGAGGGACAATTGCCGAGCGCAATTATGTGGATTTAGAAATGTCGGAGGAAAATTAAAAAAAAAATGTGGAGAATTATGGAGTTAATCAATTCCATTACTTTAGTAATATTCAAAATGAACCCCTTACTCGACTTACTTGACTTAAGTTCCTGTGTCCCCTAGATGGGGCAGAGGGCGTCCACAGTGCGCCGCCATCCCGTTCGGTCTTGAGCTTCGCGTTTTATTTCGTTCCAGATCTTCCCTATGTTCTTCGCTTCTGCGATGACCGTTCATCGCCAGGTCTGCTTAGGGGCGACCACGTTTTCGCTTTCCTTAGGGATTCCAGTCTAGGGTTGCCTTGGTATATGCTAAGGATCCCTTACGGAGCGTGTGGCCGATCCAGTTCAGTTCAGTTCAGAAAATGAACCCCGGGGCCCTGGAATGAAGGCAATGAAAGGAGCAGGGTAGGTTTTTAATCAGTAAGAGTATAACACTATCTCCCGCCCCTCCCAAGGGCAGGATTTGTCATTTGATGATTTTATTTACCATAAAAAAAACCTCCATTTACATAAGTTATAAATAAATACGATCTATTTTCCATAGCCACACTTGGGACAAAATTTACTAACTACAATTAGTTAGATAATATCTCAGTAACCAATTTCATTTCATTTACTCAGTGCTACCACCATTTTCAATTTCCATGAATAACTAATAATCTATCTCTATAGCCTTTTTGAGTGCAAAGTTTGTCGAGCTACTCTATACTTTTGCACTATTTTCGTTCACTAAAGTTTAGATGGAACTTTGCCTCGGTTTTTGCATTAGTTACATTTACTAGATTAAAGTATAGTGCTACCGTATGTTTACTTGACTGTGACTAAAAAGGGGAATTATACGTTCTCCTGTGGAAGTTATAATGCATTTATATAAGTTTTATACCATCGTATAGCAACCCATTGATATCATTTCAACAAAGTTCACCACCATTGGCATTTATTGCCCGTCTCCTCCAGGCGAATTTCAAGTATTTTTTTTTTTTTTTAAATGCGAAAGGCTCCCTGCCGTCAAGTTTCGCAGGGAATATAATGGGCTGTAGTCACATTTTGTATCATTTTGATAAAAGATCTCAGTTTGTATCGCGAATTTCAAGTTACTTAGGTTAAGGTAAGGTTACCTACAAATCAATACAAGTAAAATAAACATGTTTATCAAGGAAGGCACGCCAGAAAAAAAAAAGAATAACCATGGAATAAATAAATAACAAATTACCACAGAATTTAAAAATCAAGCTTTAATTTTTAAACATTAGGTAGGTACTATCTAAGACACTTTCACCTGATCACCTTTGAGTTTTGCTTGCACTCATAACAAAACCTTCAAAGGGATTTTTTTTTATCGTAGGTCAAAAAAATCTCAAAAAAATATTTAATAATAAACATATTATTTCAATATATTTTTTGCATGAAATAGGTATAATGTATATCGACCTAAATTTAGGTTGGGCTTTATGAGGCTATGTAAATTCCTGTAAGTTGTTATTGCTAATGAATGACATGCCATTCTAAATAAGTTTTTTTTTACAAGTCGATATCCTTATTTATACTCGTATTTATAAGTCAATTAGATTAAACGAATGTTACTATGTCAAGAGCTAATTAAGTTTATCAAACATCATGTGCACTAACTACAATAAAACATCCATTAAACATGTAGTGAAATAAAAATTAAACGTAGAAACCCTTGATCTGCAAAATAGCTATGATATTAATAATAGCAAAAGAACTAATGCTAAGTAAAAAACAGACATTCAGTGGTATTACACACCATATAATATAACGAAGAGGACGTTGTTCTAAAAGCAGCAAAAAATTCTTCAGCTCGCAACGTTCTCGTTCACCTGTAAAATAAAAAATAATATTAACACCACCAATGTTTGACAATATTGTAAGTATACATAAAGTAGCTACAGAACTGGATCACAGCCCCCCTAGCCAATTTACAATCGTTTCGTATTGTGTGAACGCTTGGAGTTGGTCACGCCTCCAATTACTTTGTTCTGTCGTCATCTCAACGCTCAGTAATGTGGTCAGGACAAAGGAATTGAAGGCGTGGCCAACTCCAAGCGTTCACGTTTAACGAAACGATTGTAACTTAGCTAGGGGGGCAGATACTTTTGTACTTGATGGGTAATTTACCACTTGATAAAAAAAATAAGTTTGTTTTTGTTAAGGTTGATATCATCCGTAGACTTCTCCCGCTCTAAGGCAGGGCAGAAGAGTGGGTCAGACTTTTACTGACTAAAACCCACTTTTGAGTCTTTGCCTTTATTTCAAGACCCTGGGCTTTTCTTTTGCTTAGCTCTTGGCCCCTTAGGCTTTGACCCTGCTGGGCCCCTACGGTTTTGCTGACATCTCCTTGAGGCACGCGTGGAACACTACGCGTCGTCAAAGACTTGGACTCTTCCGGGCCGGATGGTGATCTAACCGTTACTCGCCGTCCGCAAGCCCACTTTGTAGTGTAGTCAGTTTTCATTTGTTTCGTTCTGAGTTAGCACCGTCTTGTTTGCGTTTCCATTGCAAGCACAGTACCTATCTAATATTTTTATAAGTTTAGTCTTATTTATGTAGAACTATTTAACTAGACAGACGTTTTCATGTTCAAATTAAATTAAAATCCACTGTCAACTTTTTTCAGGAAACTAATTTATATATTCTTTTGTAAAATTACTTTCAGATTGTTTTAAATATTCCAAAAACCATTTTTTCTCAAGCAATTTATTTTAATTTGTTTTTATTTACAGTTATTTTATGCATAGTAGATTATTATTATATACATTACAAAAAAGCAAAAAAACTCCTCCGCATCGCTGATGCAATAAGGCATTCTTTACAAGTTCATCTTTGGCTTAAAAAGACTGCACTGTGATACGTGAGCCATATTAATAATAACATTTATGTAGACATACCATCGCGGTCATTTCTGCCTGAGCACAAACCTTTGAAGTTGTCGTTTCGAGTACAAGCAAAAATGGACTTAGCAGTGGTCAGGTGGAAATGTCTTTGATGGTACATTTTAGAATGTAGATTAAAGTATTCAATGAAAACATTTTTTTCAAAATGTTTTCATTGAATACTTATGTTATTCAAAAAAACCTTGAAACACCACGTCTTGAAAGATTTTTCCCGTTTTAAATAAGTCAATGTAAAGTTCCATAAATTAAATTACTTTTCACTTTAATATATATATATACATATAACGTATATATATATTAACTTTATATATACAATAATTTGATAAGTGAAACTACAAATTTCAAAGAAAACTAAAATAAAAAAAAATAATAATAGTAATAATCCGATGGATATTAATAACATTGTCTAGGCAGGGGCCATAGTTTTCAGATAGTTCTTGGTAACCAGTCCACTTAAGGCTCCAAAAACCATAGCCCTACTGACTTTATTTTCCTTGGATGCACTAGCATTGCGCGTACAGGGACAATCGTCGGTTGGCTTAACGTTCCATTAATAGTACCTAAAGGGCTACGAGTTGGTTTTGGCTCCTCGTACGCCTTCCAAAGGTCCAGGACCTCAGAGTCCTGAGATATATAAACGCATAAAAATAATAATCCAATTATTTATATAAACAAACTCAAAATAACAAATCATAGATAGAACTTAGGTACAATAAAAATATGTAATTGCTATTGACTTGCCTCTTAGAAACAAATATGTACTGTTTTTTATTGTTACCCGCAAATTGTAAAAAAAATCTGTTTAGCTACTACTTACTAGTTTATTTAAATACCTACTATTTTATGTATTTAGTATCTAAGAATTTGGGGGTAGTGGAACAGAGAGTAAAGTCCCACATACCTCCGTTGAAAAGGGAGGATCCTCCGACCAGACAGGTGTTGAGTCTGGTGGGCTACTGCCCGATAGATGATTTCGGGTTTGTTCTATATGTTCCAATCGCGCCGCGAATCTTACTTGCGCGATGCAGGATTAGTTCTTTTTGTGACGACATGGATGTCGCTACATCACTCCCCTCCGGAGATCGGAGATCGATGGTTCTTGATGCTTCTTGAGGCGATGTGATGCGTGCCAGGCCAATGGAGGTTGGTTCCAGTGAGTCGGAACCGGATTCCGCATATTTCTCGGTGAGTCGGAACTGTCTGCGGTGATGCCCCAGTGAGTCGGGGTGGTGCTATCCCAGTGAGTCGGGATATGATGCTGCAGGCTCCAGTGAGTCGGAGTAGTGCGGCTGGCTCCAGTGAGTCGGAGCGGTGCTGTGCGACGTAGGGCTTGACTGCTGTCGTCGACCAGGAGAGGTTCTTCAAGGCTCTTCATGTGACTGGCCGAAGGTGCAGGTGTTTAGCCAAGGTCGCTGATGAGGCTGAGGGTGATGACCAGGTATGACCAAGTAGGCATGCTGGTGGTCAGGATACCCATATAGCCGTGGGTGCTGGCTGTTTGGCTCGCTGCTCGAAAGCTTGAGGAAGTGATGATGACGTCACGAAGTAGTTGCTGCACGAAGGCTGCGCTGACGTTCTTTGTCGAGGGTCACCAGTTTGGGGGTATGCGGAACAGAGAGTAAAGTCCCACATACCTCCATTGAAAAGGGAGGATCCTCCGACCAGACAGGTGTTGAGTCTGGTGGGCTACTGCCCGATAGATGATTTCGGGTTTGTTCTATATGTTCCAATCGCGCCGCGAATCTTACTTGCGCGATGCAGGATTAGTTCTTTTTGTGACGACATGGATGTCGCTACAAGAATAACTTGTATTTCTCATTCTAAGTGAATTTTATTCTTTTTGAGAAATAAATCTCTTAAACCGAAAAAAATATTTTTTTCATAGCAAGCTTTTATACTGCGGTATATACATAAATAATTAATTAATACTGTTAACGCCAATATCCTATTATAAAGAGAAGCATGACCTTTGTTTGTTTAGTTACCAATAAACCTCATAACCAACGGACGTATTTTATTTCGAAATTCATTTGACACAGTGTAACCAAAAGTCAACCTAATCACCCTAAACATATGGTCCTTCGAGCCGGATCGAACCTCATTGGGAATTGACGGAGCGCCCGACGTGAGAACAAAAGAACCGCATTCCATAGCGCGATAAGGGAACACCTGGTGTTGTTTTGCACGAATTTCTTAGAACTGGTCAATTAGTGTGTGTGCAAGGTGTATCGGTGTATCATTTGAACATTAATAACATAGAAAATAGACTATTCTCGATTAGACATTGAACTACGTTTTGAAGATTCTTGTGATTTACATATAAACAATGACTTCTGAAGCAGATCAAGCGTTATCTGTACTTGAAGATTTGGCGTCAATACTCAAAAAGACCCAAATAAACCTTAAAAAGTGCCCAAAAGAACGGTTATTGAAGCCTGGATATTTACGAACTCGTATTCAAACGATTGAAGATTACTGGGTATCTTTTAAGAAGGCGCACAACGACCTGTTGAAAAATACAACTCGGGAACAACGTGGAAATTTGCCGTACTACGTGAATGAAGAATTCCTTCTCCATGAAGACTTGTACCTATGCATGTTAGGAGACCTTAGAGAAATGTTGGATGCATGCACTTCGAAGACGATTGACCGTGACCAACCTTCATGCGACAATACATCGTGTGATGGAAAACCACGAGCTAAAGTGATGCTACCTAATATACAACTTCCTCCGTTTTCCGGTAACTACGAAGAATGGCCCACATTTAAAGACTTGTATGTATCATTAATTCATGAATGCCCGACGCTAAGTGAAGTTGAAAAACTACATTATTTGAAGACCAGTATCACAGGCGAAGCGGCATCTTTACTGAAACACATTCAGGTGACGGGTGCTAATTATGTTCAAGCATGGGGAACGCTTAATTACCGATACGATAACAGGCGAATCATAGTAAACGCATTAATGAAGCGGTTATTCTATCAGAAAAAATGTACCAGTCAAACGGCGGTACACCTGAAGGGCCTCCTGGATTGTACCACAGAAGTTATGAATAGTCTAGAAAATGTGGGAGTGCCTACTGATTCCTGGGATCCAGTAATTATATTTCTGGTTGTGCAGAAGTTGGACCCGGAGTCACACAAAGAATGGGAACAAACTGCCTACTCGGTGAACTCCCAAGAACTGCCTACATGGAAGGAATTGCGCGAGTTTTTAGAAGCTAAATTCCGGACGCTTGAAATGATTTCCCCGACAACCACCAGTAAACTTAGCAAAGAGCGTGTTCTACATGTTACAGCAACAGATAATGATAAACAACAAAAACCATGTGCCTTATGTAAAGAAACGCACACACTGTGTCATTGCAGCACATTCAATAAAATGACAATTAATGAGAGAAGCGAACATGTCAAAGCAAACAAATTATGTTTCAACTGCCTTGGGGCGGGACATTCGGTGTTCAAGTGCCGTATGCCAATGTCTTGCCGCACTTGTAAGAGACGACATCACACACTTTTACATCAACCCAAGAAGATTGATGAAGCAGCACAGAACGTAGAAACTAAGCAACTGACTTCATCCAGCCAAGCAGATGTAGAAGAAAAGAAGGTTCACACAATGGTTGCGTCTCATTATACCGCGGGGCAGAAGATATCACTATTGGCTACAGCAGTAGTAATTTTGAAGAGTGAGCACGGACACACTACTGTTTTAAGAGCACTGATAGATTCAGGATCTCAAGCATGTTTCATTAGCGAGAAGGTAACTCAGATCCTGAATCTAGAAAAACAACCAGTAAATCTAATCGTCTCCGGAATGGAAGCAATGAAGATGAGAGTCAAGCACGAGGTCAAGTTTCAAGTATTGTCACGGTGGGAAAACCAATTCTACTTACCTATCAAAGCCTACGTGATGTCCAAGCCCTTGACTTCGAACATACCGATGAGCGCCATGAGGGGGACTGATTGGCCGCATATAGCAAACCTCCAACTAGCAGATGCAAATTATTATGAATCAGGACCCATTGATCTGTTGTTGGGCGTAAACGAATATGCAGCAATTCTCAAGCAAGGAGTCATTAAGGGTCCACCAGACACACCATGTGCCCAAAACACCTATCTGGGATGGATATTAATGGGTGGAATAACAATCAAGCTGAATGCACGAGAAAAATCATTGACGGCCATGAAGCAAGAAATTAACATAGAAGATTTACTGACCACAATATGGGAAGTTGACACCGACACGAAAAGAAAACCTACCCTAACTGAACAACTATGTGAAAACATATACGAGAAGACACACAAGCGAGATAAACATGGAAAATACATAGTCAAACTACCATTAAAAATAGAACAACCAAAATCAGTTGAAGGCAACACAAGAGAAAAAGCAAAGCGAAGACTCCTTCAGCTGGAAAAAAGATTTAATCAAAATAAAGAACTTAAGCAAGAATACACAAGGGTGATCAATGAATACAAAGAATTAAAACATATAGAAGAGGTACCTAAGGATGAAATAAACAATAAATCAGTGTACTTACCCCACCATGCGGTGATCCGTAGTGACAAGGAAACGACGAAGACTCGGGTTGTGTTTGACGCCTCGTGCAAGGGCTCCAATGGAATTTCGTTGAACGATGAACTCTTGTTAGGTCCAATATTACAAGATGACTTGAGAAGCATTATCATTAGATGGAGAATGCATGCTATTTGTTATGTTTCTGACATTCACAAGATGTATAGAATGATTTGGATAAATAAAGAAGACAGCGATTATCAAAGAATTCTATGGAGAGATGATACATCGGAAAACATCAAAGACTACAGACTTTTGACTGTGACATTCGGAACAGCTTCCGCACCCTATCTCGCCGTGAAGACACTTATGCAATTGGCAGATGATGAGGGTGACAAATATCCCGAAGCAGCAAAGATATTGCGTGAGGACTTTTACGTCGATGATGTAATGTCAGGACACGATGAGCTGGAACAAGCTATACGAATTAGTCAAGATCTCAAAAAACTACTGCGTCTAGGTGGCTTCGAACTGAAAAAATGGTCTTCAAACAACCGTGATTTCATGGAGACTATCAAACCAAGTGAAAGATCATCAAATGCAAATCTGGAACTAAAGATTGATGGAACTGTTAAAGCTCTGGGTATACAATGGAACTTGGGTAAAGACCAATTCGAGTATAATCTGAACTTACCAGCTACTGGCAAGGCAGTCACAAAGCGAAGCATTCTATCCGACATTCAAAAGTTATTCGATCCACTCGGATGGATTGCCCCTTGCCTTGTTATGGCAAAGATATTAATTCAACAACTCTGGCAGGAAAAAATTGATTGGGATGAAGTTTTGAACACCACACTGGCTGAAAAATGGGCTACAATACGATCCGATCTTGAAAATGCAAACGGAATCTACATAAATAGATGGATGGGAACATTGAGCTCAAGGATAGATTCCATAGAAGTCCACGGATATTGCGATGCTTCTGTGCAAGCTTACGGTGCTGTGGCCTACTGCCGAGTCACAAACTCAGATGGCACAGTGAAAAGCACAATCATTGCTGCAAGAACGAGAGTAGCTCCTTTGAAAACCATTTCATTGCCTCGACTAGAACTGTGTGGAGCTTTGTTGTTATCCAAACTACTCAAGCAAATAAAGCAAGCAATGAGGATACCAACAACACAAATATATGCTTGGACAGACTCTTCTATTGTCATCTCCTGGCTAAATGGAGATCCGAACAGATGGAAGGCGTTTGTGGCAAACCGCGTTGTCGAAATCACAACCAATGTAAGTCCTAGTCAGTGGCATCACGTCCAATCCAACGATAATCCAGCTGATATTGCGTCAAGAGGCATGTTAGTGGCCAATTTGAAACATTGCGAGCTATGGTGGAACGGACCACAGTGGTTATCACACCAGAAGATACAGTTCACTAGACTAAACATAGCCCCAACAGACATAGAAAGAAAGAAAAACACCTTACAAGTTCTGAAAGTAACAAAAAACGACAACGAAGAAAGTAATAAATTATCTACGCAACTCGATGGCTTTGACACACTGACTGAACTACTGCGAACTATCACCTACTGCCGAAGATTCCTGAAACAAAATAAATTAAAAGAAAGCATAGATAGTACAATCACCACTGAAGAACTCGAACTCTCCTTGCAAACCTGTATAAAATTAGAACAAGAGAAAGAATTTAAAGAAGAAATAGAAAGCTTAAAAAGAAAGAAAAGAGTAAAAAAATCAAGCAAATTAAAATCATTAAATCCTTACCTTGACGAGAATGGAGTCCTCAAGGTGGGCGGTCGGCTCAGGAACGCGGAGTTGACTGATGAATGCAAGCACCCAATAATTCTGGGTCGAAAAGGCAAACTTACCCATCTTATAATAGCAGAAGCCCACTCGAAGACGTTGCATGGAGGTATACAGTTGATGCTTACTTACCTTAGATCCAAGTATTGGATACTGCGAGTGAAAATGCTGGTCAAACAATACATCCATCGTTGTTTAGTATGCGCAAAGCTAAACGCAAGAGTGAGAACACAAGTAATGGGCGACTTACCAAGCGTACGGGTGAAACCAGCACGAGCATTCCTCAACTCAGGTGTCGACTTTGCGGGACCATTCCAGTTATTGATGAGTAAGGGCAGAGGAGCCAGAACTACTAAGGCCTATATAGCAATATTTATTTGCATGTCCACCAAGGCCCTTCATTTGGAATTGGTTGGTGACCTTAGTACAGCAGCGTTCATAGGCGCCTTCAAAAGGTTTTGCGCCCGCAGAGGAAAATGCACAAATCTGTGGAGCGATCAAGGACGAAATTTTGTTGGCGCTAATAAGCAACTATATGAGACCTGGAAAGAAGCTGGTTTACAATTTGATGGCAAAATCGCTGAGTTACTCGCAAACGACGGGACCCAATGGCATTTTATACCGGCTTATTCACCTAACTTCGGAGGATTGTGGGAGGCCGGAGTGAAATCAATAAAATATCACATGAAGAGAGTCCTTACTACGAATTTGACATTCGAAGAGATGATGACGGTTCTCTGCGAAATAGAAGCATGCCTCAACTCGCGTCCATTATGCCCAATGGACGACGACACTATGCAAGCACTGACACCTGGTCATTTTTTAATAACCGAAGCACCAGTCACCGTCCCGAACCCAAACCTAAAGGACGCTAAAATTAGCAGCTTGACACGCTGGCAATACACCCAAAAATTGTTGAGTGACTTCTGGTCGAGATGGCAGAGGGAATACCTCACAAGACTCCAGCAGAGACCCAAATGGTTAAAACGCGAAGAAGAGTTTAAGAAGGGAGACATAGTGCTGATCAAGCAAGATAACCTCCCACCGGGGAAATGGTCCATGGGACGCATCACCGACAAGCACCCTGGCCCCGATGGTTTAACCAGGGTATATAGTGTAAAGAGTGGTGACACAATAACAAAGAGATGCGTGACAAAATTGTGTGCTCTTCCCATCGACGCAGCATCTGATGAGATAATTGTTTAATTTTTGCATGTATCATACGTCAATCATATAATTTATCGATTTCATTTTTTTTAAAGTTCATTATAGTTTTTAAAGGACTATCTGTAGTCCTTTGGTGGGCGGCCTATGTTAACGCCAATATCCTATTATAAAGAGAAGCATGACCTTTGTTTGTTTAGTTACCAATAAACCTCATAACCAACGGACGTATTTTATTTCGAAATTCATTTGACACAGTGTAACCAAAAGTCAACCTAATCACCCTAAACAAATACTAATCAAGACCATTCCGAAAAGCTCAAACACGATAGGGTTATCTTATTGCGCTTATTACCGAGTGCCAGCCATCTTCTAGCTTCCATCATCGGACTCTGTTTACCATCTAGCATCAAAGTACTTCTCAAGACGAATCATATGAGCCCAAACTCGATGAGGTTGTCTCGTTTAACTACCAAGTTCCTATGGCCACGTTCTGGTTTCATCATCAGATCAGCTACATGTGGTAATAATTTTGCATTGTCATTTGATGTGGATGAATGGAGCGGGAGAGGGAGGCCAAATAAAAGATGGATGGATTGTGTGAAGAGTGATATGAAAGAGAAGGAAGTTAGTGATAGCATGACGGGTGACAGGGCAGAATGGAAGAAAAAAACGTGTTGCGCCGACCCCAAATAACATGGGAAAAGGGCAGGATGATGATGATGATGATGATTTAAAGATGAAAAATCTCAGTTCAATTGGTAACCGGGATATGGATCAAATATAATTGGTGAAACTAAATAAAAGCTTGTTAAAAATACTTACTCATGCAATTGACAATTTTCTGAATACAGGCAACACGCATACTTTCGTAGTTATCGGTGATCAGATCCAAAACTATTGGATTTATAGCAACCAACATAATTAAATTTAAAACTTGTAAGATAACACTAAACACGAAGTTATATGTTACCGTTCTGGAAATCTGGAATACATAACTCTTTTAGCAATCTTGAAAATAAATGGAATACACGTATCTGTGTAGTGCAAACCAGTAATACTTAAATATTATATCAATCATAACAAAATATAGTACAAATCTAATTACTTACTTATTTACTATGCGTTCCAAATAAGGGCAGAAAAGTCAATAACCTCGATCTATCAAAAATTTTGATTGAGAAGTGGTTTGCAAAGAAAACTTATTTGTGTATCAATAACGATTTTTTTTTTGTTTTGTATTAAGTACTGTGTCTGAGTGCAGTGGTAGCCGAGTGGTAACAGCCCCGACTTAGGAGTTGTAGATCACGGGTTCAAACCCAGCCAGGCGCATTACTTTGTGTAATTTATTTCATCACCACTGATCTCAAAAACGGTGAAGGAAAACATCGTGAGGAAACCGGCATGTCCTAAACTCAAAAATTCGAAGACATGTGACATCCACCAACCCGCACTGGGCTCGCATGGTGGATTATGGCCCATTCCCTCTCGTAGAGAGGAGGCCTAAGTTCCAGCAGTGGGAGTTATAAGGCTGATGCAATGCAAAAAAAAAGTAGTCTTAGTTAAATCTAGGTAAAGTAAAAACGTTATTTTTTTAATCTAGAGAAGTTAAATATATTGTTTAAGACATAATAAGTTAAAAACAAACTATTTTTTTTGTACCCGACTGCGCCAGAAGGAGGGTTATGTTTTTCGAGAGTACCGCGTACCGTGTTCGGATGCTCTCTCTGTTTCAGGTGCTTGAGCCAGCGGTCAACGTGTCAACCCAACGACTCTGTTTTTTCGTTCATGATTCGTAAATAAATTAAATGCCATTTTTTTCTTGTTTTGCTAATCCTACTCAATTTCTTGGATTTGACAGTATGACGTCACAAAATTGCGTAAAAATCGATCCTCTTCTTATTTGAAACGCATTATATTCTGAAGGAGTTAAAGCAAGGTGACATACAGTCGTAACAAACTGCTTGGTGATATTTATATTCCCAATTAGTTATAAATAACAAACACTAGTAATAGTCATTAATTTCAATGCTGTAGTCACTATATGGTTTTTTTTTAATCACCAATATTATTACCATTTTTAATCTTGGGACTCAAATAATGTGACTTTAGCAAAGAACAAAATTTTAAAATTATTTCGAATAATTTCTCATTGTTAAAAGTGTTCGTAGCCTGTTACCGGCTTCACAGTGCATAGTTTCGAATCTATGTCAAATTGCCACGACTACAGAAATATATTTTTTGTACGTTAAATCTTACTCACACTGTATCCTTTAATCCCAGAAAGTTCCAAATATAAATTGTCGAATATTCTTCCAAGTGTACAAAATAGTGAAGTGGCTATCTATAAATATATTAAAAAAAAAAAACTATCACTTAAAGTAGCTTTTGTAACTTAATAAATAACCGTCTAAATGGGCCTTTATAGTAGAAAAAAAAATGTTGTAATTCTAAAATTATCTATTAAAAAAAAAAGATCTGTTCTTCGTCCGGCCCACTGAGATTCGTCCCTCAAAAAAAAATCCAGGTTCGTCCCAAACTATATGCTTCCTTCGTCCCAAAATATTATTTTAATTACGAGTATTTTGTTCTCGATTCGTCTTATTTTATATTCTTTGTTCGGTCCATATTTTTTTTTTGTATAGACCATTTTTACTATTTTTTACACACAGCAAAAAAAAACGTATTACTATTTTATGAGTACGAATTATATACTAACTTCTGCCATCGACTTCACTCGTGTGATGGTAGAAAATATTTTCCTATAATCAATCTATATAATGAAGTAGGATTTTACTGGTGAAATTATTATTAGAACTGCTGTTTTTATATTTAATATTATATAAACGTGCAACTGCCGCCCTACAACCACACTATGGCCGGGCGGAATGAATAAACCAATAGAAGTTAAATGCCAAATTAAATAGATCATTTTCTGACCAACTGAACATGATTAGTTTTTTTTTAATACAATTAAAAATGACGCTCAATCTCGATTATTAAGTCAAAGTAGACCACGACATAACGATAATGTTAAATATTACAAAATCATAAAGTTGTTTAGGGTTTTGTACCTCAAATGAAAAAAACGGAACCTTCATAGGATCACTTTGTTATCCATCTGTCCGTCTGTCAAGACCCTTTATCTCGAAAACGCATAGAGGTATCAAATTAAAATTGTATTGAAACCATATACTCAAGTTTGCAATAACTTGAAGCTGTGAAAAAAATCAAACTTTTAAGTTAACGAAAAAAAGTTTGGCATGAAGCAAGGTCTTAAAGAGTTGAGGAAAAAACCTGAAAACTGTTAATTTGAAGTTACGACACCAAAAAAATAGACATTTTTGAGATTCGTAAAAATCTTTGAACTCGATTTGGGAATTGAACTGTTTTCATAAGGAAGTTTGTACGGAACCCTCAGTGCGTGAGTCTCACTCACAAATTTTTTTTTAAACATATATCACTTTTTATTCAATTACTATATAGTATAGATCTGACTATTGTGTATATTGGAACTGTTGTAATGATAAGATGATTATTACTATATTATTTCTGCGATTTTGATTATGATACTTGATAGTAAATATGATAAAGTCATTTTTTTTAGAATTGTTTTATTATTAGAAATTTACAATTTAAAAATACTAGAGCAACTATAATTGCAGTAAAATCAACAAATAATAAAAAAAAAAACTCGAATCTAATTGAAACTAACTAAAAACAAACTAAAATACGAAGATTGTTTTTAGTTACTAAAAACTTTAAACTATGTAATTCAAACTAACTAGTTTGAATTACATAGTTTAAAGTTTTTTTATTATTATAAGTGAGTATTTAAATTTTTTGAAATATTAAAAATTTCAAATAAATACTTACATACTTTTGGTTGACTGTACTTTTAAAGTACTCGTAATGTGGGACGAAACACAACTTGTGACGGAACTTCGGGACAAACGAAGAACAAACCAAAAAAAAAAAACATCAGAAATATTTTAATTTTTCGCAATGAGTAAATGCATTACACTAAAATAAGTTTAAAAAATACATGCAAAGACTAGAGAGAAAAAAAGTCAAGGGATTGTATAAATAATGCAAAAGGACCTAAGACTGGCCTGTTGGTCGAGTGGTTAGAGGCCCTGACTACTATGCTGGAGGTCTTGACTTTGATTCCCCACCCAGGACAAAGTTTGTGTAATGAGCACGATCATTTCGACGGTCCCTACGAATATAAAGACATGTCGAAAATGGCATTTTTTTTTTATTGTATCATTAGCTTTAGATTATCTATGCGCACATACTGACATGAGATATTTTTTTAAATTTTGTTTATTTACGTGGTTTTACAAATCGTATAAGAGAACAAGTATTATAAATACAACGAATAAGTGTCGTAGATGCGGACATCTGTACATATCTTTTTGTACGGTGTTTTTAAATGCGCGCCGCTCGGTGCGAACGCGGTCTTGTCAGACATGTCCGCTTATACTATGATTTAGTAATTGCGACAATTTTTTTCACAAATAACAATAATAAATTGTAGGCTTCTTTCAAATATGATTTCCTAAATAATTGTTACAAAGAAAACAACTTCTTATTGTTATCAAAGTAAATGCAGTTATGTCCTACATGTTTGTTTTTACGCGTAACTCTTAATATTTTTATGGACTTGTTATTATTTACGGTTACTTACTAGAAAACATTAAACATTTTTTTACTTACAATAAACTTTTTTTAGAGAAGAGATTTGTGTTCCTTGGTATAAATGATTATAGTTTGATTTTTTTAGACTAACGTCGTGTTTATACCGAAAATATTAAATTTTAATGGATCTTGAGGAAGTTTCTAACGACGAAAATCAATCAGATCAATATTTTCGCAAATTTATTTAAATTATATAATAGACACCTATTTGTGAAAATGAAACACCACGACAAGTACCTGACAATGATAATGAAGAATCTTTGATTACAACACCAATGCCAAGTCCATGCAGGACCTTTGGGGACACCGTAAGTGAGGTTAACTATTTGATTGAGAGTAGCGCTATTCTTTAAAATCAAGCCCGTTAGGTTCCAGCGAAATTGCCACGTTGGATGGCAATGCTGATTCGTTGACCGAAGTAAAGCCCAGACCAGTTTTCTGATACCACGTACAACTCGATGAGCGTTCGGACCCCGTGGCCCTAGTGTTTCAACCCCAAACGGCTCAAACATATAACTTCCGATACATATTATAATTACACCTTTTGAGGTTTTCTGCACATGCTGCAGCCGCCCCAGCGCAGCCCGCCGTACCCAGAATATGAGATGGTGCAAGGGTGTCGACACATGTTGCATCCCACACCAAAGGCCTACCAAACGCTTCTTCTGCAAGATAGGCCATGGTGTCCGAGGCGGTCGACTGCTTCAGCGCATTGACACCGATGTGGAGCTCCGCTAGGAGCAGCCAATCGCATTCTGTACCAACCTGCAGAGCGGCTCATTTCACTGTTTCTGGGAAAATGGATTCTTGGGCAACGTCTTATCCGGTCAAGCCATTTTCCAGGCGTTCACGGCATCGGCTAAGCACGGCAACTCACAGCTAACCAGTGATGGAGTCAAAATTCTATTGGTCAACTGTTGAGTACTGTGGACTGAAGATAGGAACGCTAGTAGGCTTACACTAGAAATTTTGCGGATACCGAGCCCACCAAAACGAATGGGTGGCTTGTAGCCATACTGGATCTTCCCGGGTCACATTTAATATGGAAGTTAGAGTATACCAAATGGTCTAAACAATTTTGTCCAACGGATGTGGCTACTTTCAAAAAGGGGAAGAGCGGAGTAAATACATAAAAGTTGGTGTAAAACAACAATACCGTGTGAGGGTGAAAGCCGAATGTAGGTTAATTTTGGAAAGTCTTACCGAAATGTTGTTAAAACGTTAAATTTTGTCGTCAACGAATAAAGAAAAACTGTCTTCCATAATTGGAGAACCTAGGAGGTGCAGTGCTGTGATTTTTTATGTTTAGTTCCTACTTCAGTGTGACAATACCTAGTTACCTATTATTTAGATGCTAAGAAGATTTTTTTTTAATAATAAATAATGTTGAATTTATAAACCTTGTTTAATTAATAAAACACAAGCCTGATAATTTTATTTAAAGACATGTCTTTGTTTACATTACAAGAACTATAGTCCTACCCCGAAAGACTATAACCACGTATAAAGTGATATGTCTTCATTAAAGTACTTTTTATATATGGGTGACGATTTCAGGATGTTTAACGTATTGATTTTAAAACAGTAACATAATCCTACATTTTCATAAAACATTTTATTTAAAATCTATATCAGACACTGTTTTTTTGTTTCCTGCGTATAAAAAGGTATCATAGACATGACTGACACATTCCTATTTTATTATCGGCGTAGAAACGGTCATCTATCAGTTTTTCCAAGAAAACGTAAAAAAATTAAATATGTGTAAATAGCATTATAAAGCTTATAAAACTGTTAAAATATTGTAGAAAGAAAATATTTATTATTAGTCATAGAATTATTTCTAGGGCGTGTTGAACACAAATTTCGCTCTCCTGTAAACCTCAGTTTTTGACTTGTCTTTTTGTACGTAGGGACCGTCGATTTGTTCTGTATCTGGGTGTAATTTATGGCACGCCTAAGCCTTATGGTATGATGATATCGTCTAAATTAAACTAATATCTAACTTATTCAAACCATACTCCTTTTCCAATTTTTCTCTCTTAGTCTTATTTTCAACGCGCTCCATCAATAAATGCAAGTTCTCACTTTCATTGCAAGTGGTGCAATTTAGTGACACGATTTTTGAGACGTAGTTTTTTTTTTATTTACAGGCGTTTTAAATATTGAAATTACATACCATGGGTTTCAAATAAACATCAGCATTCTCCAAAGTATCAACCAGAGTATTGTATATTTGCATATATTTGACGACATTCAGTCTTCCCGATTTGCTTCTAAATTCTGCTTCTATGTTCGCCTTTATTAGCTTAACTCGACAGTACAGCAGGCAAAATATCAGAGGCCCATTCAATTTACCAGCATCAAGGATCCAAGCCAGCACAGTCGATGAAAAAACACCAGTTTTTTCATAAACAAAGCAGACATTAAAATTATAAAAACAAAAACCAACTAAATTGATAATATTGAATAGCAACACCGCTAAAAAGTGAATCATAAAGAAACGATTTAATTTGATAAACAACTCTTTTGAACCGGGCAAGGAATCAATTGTATGTAAATATTTGAAGTAGTTATAGATGTACATGTCTTAGGTCTTAAAAGAAACTACTAAATACAATAATAATTCGATTACAAAATATAAATTATAAATAAACGAAAATTGTGAATAAAAAATACTAAAATAAAGGGCCGTTAAAGAAACTGTTGTAGTGTATAATGCAGAAAAAAAGTTCATTTTCTTTGAAATGTTAAAATCCTGACGATATCCGAATATGAAGCGTATGATCTTTATTGGTTCTAAATTAGACATGAGGATATCTTTGGAACTCATATTGAGTAGTGAACGACGGTATACTAAAACTCTAATGCTAATAGTAGTTTCAAAGGCTATAAGGCTGGTTACGAGCCGATGGCCGACGTAGTAGATTTGAGTTCTTGAGTAGAGACTGCTCATCAAACAGTCTAAGTGGAGAGCCTGTCTTCGCGGGTTGACTTGCAGCAGCAGAAAGTTACTTCTCCACTAGATTCACGGAAAATGCTAACCATGGTTTTTTAAAGTTCATGAAACAATTGAGTGAATGTTTTAATGACATGTAATTGATATTTTATTGATTTCAATACCAATGAAGTAAAGTAGTGATAGCATCAATATTGTATGAAGCTATATATTATTTATTTCAAAATAGCCACGAACGAACGATTAAACTAGGGTAGACTAAAAATGATTTGATAGATGAGGTTAACAAAAATAGGAACCAAAACTTTAAGGAAGAAAGGGAAGGTATTTATATATTACCATTATAAATAGTTGGCCGTTTGAAAGGTTTTTGCCGAGTCATGCAAAAGGATTATTTTAAAACATACGAAACTTACTAGTTAGTTACTATTATGTCCAACTGCGAGGCAAAGGCTTCCCTCTCTATTTTCCATAAACGTTAGGCAGACAGGCTGAGGAGCCTTTGCGAATCAGTCCCTCTGGAGTTGTCAAGCTCATTTCTCCTCTCACCTTCGCTTTGGTCACTTTAAATACTTACTACTCAAAGTATAATTATGTGTATTATATTGTTATTAACCTTCCAACCAATAATCTTTATCATGTAGAGATATTTAGATATACATTCAGGAAAAGCATACCTAAACTAATAGAAAATAAACTAGCTTACCGGTTTTTTTTTTTTTTTTTGGGTAGGTAAAATCATCCAATGACAAATCCCGCCCTTGGGTGGGGCGGGAAATAGTGTCAGACTTTTACTGACTAAAAACCTACTTTTCCGTTCCTTGCCTTAATCCTGGGGCCCGTGGTGACAGTCTCACATAACCTTTGGCCCCAGTAGGCTTCGGCCCTGCTGGACCCCTACAGTTTGCTGACAACTCCTTGAGGCGCGCGGGAACGGTGCGCGCCGTAGACGACCTGAGCTCGGACCGGTCTGTTACCGGACGGACGGACAGCGATCTATCCATTGCCCACCGTCCGCGAGCCCGCGCCTACGGTGGCCGGAAATTGGGATCGGAAACCCGGCGGCGGCGGCGGCGTGTGCGCCTTTGCCTAATGCGGTTGGCCTCCTCCTTTGCTAGCATTACTGCTTCGTAAAAGGAGGCGACCGCCTGCCACTCCTCCTCGCCCCGGAGCATGGCTTGAACCAAGCCCCGGCGCGAGAGATCGCCGCCGATCGCCCCCACGAGGACACGGCGATGCTCTTCCCAAGCGGGGCACACCTCGACTGTGTGCTCCACCGTGTCCACCGGGCGGTCCGCACAGTGGCGACACCCGGGCGTCGTCTCCGCACGAATCTTGTACAGGTACGGACCGAACTTGCCGTGTTCGGTCAGCACCTGCGCCAAACGGAAGGTGACGACGCCGTGGGGCCTTTCCAGCCACGCCTCAAAGAGGGGCCTTACCGCCTCGATCGTGGCGTGCCCAGCACTAGGTTGCGACAGTCGCTCTCGCCATTTCACCATGAAAACTAGCTTACCGGTGCAAAAGCGAGACGCGGCATAGTCAGGAGAGGGTGTCAAGAACGTGGTGCAACCTTAAGTGCCTGTTGACTTGTAACTACTGAAATGTACGACGAACGTGCAACGCACCGCACAACGCGCCGCGTCTCTGTAAACAATCACTTAGGCTTCGTTTACGGAGACGCGTTGCGCGGCGCGTCCGGCGGTCAGTCGTACATTGCCATATGTTTGTGTTTGCGCAAGTGATGACGCGACCCGCTGCTGCAATGTGCGACGAACGCCCAACGCGCCGCGTCTCCATAAACACGGCCTTAGTGTGCGGCAAAATCACAGAGGCGCATTATCTTTAATAGAGAGGATGCTTGAATCCCAGCAGTGGGAACACAAGGCTGTTTATTAGGTTTTCACAAACTGCATACAAATTGCTTTAATTGAATGGCCAACATTATACTAATAAGCTTAAAAATATTGTAGTAATCAAATAATTTTATTGTTATGCCAAAACAAACAAGGAAAAAATTTAAATCTGTTACGTATTGTTCCCAAGTGCCCGTAAAACTAAAGACGTTGCTAGTATTACGGCTATTTCTCTATTTTATGAGTACAATAAATCTACTTTAAAGATGTTTACTGTTTGTGGTCCGCCATTTTATCTGCGAGTGCTAACAAATGATTGTTGGCACCGTCGGATAATATGAGTTCTCTTATTGAGTGTGGAACTTAACCATTTTAAGTCACTGAATATTTTATTATGCATTGATTAAGAATAGCCACCTCGAGGTACATTTTCATACAACCGTTCTTACGTGATTATGATGTTATTACACATTTTCCTCTAAATATTTTAGATATAGATATCTTGTTGATATTATCTAGGCTTCTATAGAAATCAAAATATAAATTTATGTCATGATCAGCCTTTTAATGTTCCTACTGCTGGGACACAGGCCTCCTCTCTAAGAGAGGGAATGGAATCCACCACGCGGGCCCAGTGCGCATTGGTGAATGTCACATGTATTCGAATTTTTGACACAGTAGCAGACTTCTTCAGCAAGAGAGCAGTAGTGAACGACTGAGAGCAGTGGTGGCCGAGTGGTAACGGTCCCAACTTACGAGTTGTAGGTCGCGAATTCAAACCCAGCCAGGCGCATTACTTTGTGTAATTTATTTCATCACCACTGCACTCAAAAACGGTGAAGGAAAACCTCGTGAGGAAACATAGAACCAAAAATTCGAAGACATGTGACATCCACCAACACGCACTGGTTCCGCGTAGTGGATTACGGCCCATTCTCTCTCCTAGAGAGGAGGCCTGAGTCCAGCAGTGAGAATATTAAAAAGCTGATGCAATGCAAAGACCTCTGAAAATCTGCTATTTTGCGTAAACTTTGGTCCTCCATAATGTACTCATTTACAAGATTAAAAATGTAAAAAAATATATTTATAACTAGTCGCCTTGCACATTCAATCTAGATTTTGAAGGACGACAATTGTTTCTTAAAAACTTTTAAGGGTTTTACAAAAACACGTATTTCCTAGAACGAGTTTTATGAAATATTCGAGTAAATTACCGAATGCTAACAGAGTTTTCAGGTGTTCTCCATTTTTCGTTTTGGCTTTTCACCAAACGTTGGATTGTGTTAGAGCAACAAGCTTTTAAACCATGCTCGACGTTGACGATAGACGATTGGGGAAGGACCCTGTTCAGTAGTAGAGTTTTTTTATGGTAGGTAAAATCATCCAATGACATATCCCGCCCTTGGGCGGAGCGGGAAGTAGTGTCAGACTCTTACTGACTAAAAACCTACCCCGTTCCTTCGTAGCCTATCGTGCCGGGGCCGGGTATTCCTTTCGGAAGTTAACCCATGACCACAGTAGGCTTCGACCCTGCCTGCCTGCAGCTAGCAGGCTGGCCTCTTCGGTGTGCTGACAGCTCCTTGAGGCGCGCGGGAACAGAACGCGCCGTCGACGACTTGGGCTCGGTCCGGTCGGTTACCGGACGTTCGGACAGCGTGGTAGGTAGTAGAGATGACGTATCGATGACATATTGATGCTCGATATGCCCCTACAGCCTAGGCGCTCAATCTACTGAACGCCCTGATTACTCAGGAACCTGAATTCGACATTTTTTTCTATCGCACTAATGAAATGATAAATGTTTGTATAAATTTTTTGGCTTGCTATACGTTTTGGTGAATACTGTAAGTATAGCAAGCAATTGATAAAATAAATAAATAAATAATATAGCCTTGAAATGTATTTGCTTAAAATGTGTCTCAGCATATAAAATCTTACAGTCACTCAAAGGACAATAGAAAGGGCTATGCTCGGAGTTTCCTTGAGAAATCACATCAGGAATGAAGATATCTGCATCTGCAAGTAGAGTACCAAGGTCGCTGATATAGTCCGAAAAATCACCAAACTTAGTTTACCAAAAACGGGTCCTAATTTGGATACTATTTCTAACCCAATGACATAATTTAAAAAAAATGACTCTCCGTGAATATTAATCATAATCTGCTGATAAAAACTATATTATGCCCTTGTTCTTCATTCAGCTAAAAGACATTGTCAGCAAGACATTGGCCTGATTCAATCGTTTCTTCAACGACCAATCTTTTCAGATGCCTTATGTTCTTATGTTTTTAGATGAGAAATCATCCAATGACTTCTCCCGTTCTATGGTAGAGCGGAAGGGCGTGTCAGACTTTTACTGACTAAAACTCATTCCTATGTTCCTTCTTTGCCTTGCATTCCAGTACCCCAGGTTTTCCTTTCAGAAGCGAACACATGGCGTCAGTAGGCTTCAACCCTGCTAGGTCCCTACGGTTTTGCTGACATCTCCTTGAAACGTGTGTGGAACACTACGCTTTGTCGATGCCGTTGGCCGGACGGTGACCTACCCATTGCTCGCTGTTCGGCCCTTGTCTTGGACTTTTTGATCGTTCTTATCGTTGACAGAATGTCTCTTCTCCAAGGTCCTTAGTTGATTCTCGTGACCTTCTCGAAATACTAATTTTCATCACAACAATAAAAGTCAATATTCAATTCAATACAATGAAACCAATTTCCTCTTTCATTCAGGAAAAGAAATATGTTGATCGTATCTGTCAGTGTTATATTAATGTCCCTTGTAATAAATCCTAAGTCAAATAATATGCCTTGAAAGGAGAATTGTCATTACACTGTTATTTAGCGTCGGTTGGCATAAAAAAAAAATTGGGCAAGTGCGAGTCGGATTCACGCATTAAAAATTCTGTACAAACATAATTATGTAAATAGTTTAAATTCTCGAATGGAGACTCGGAAGATTTTTTCGAATTGTTTTTTTTTTTGTGACGTAATGTCACATTTACTATTTTCAGATTTATTCCTATACCTACCTGTGCTACAAGACCTTGCTTTGTGCCAAATGTCAGGATTCTGAGTTAACTGATCCTATGAATTTTCATTCCCTTGAGAGTGTCGAAATATATATTTTTTGCGACATAAACGGTCGTATCTTTTGTTTTCGTTAACTGAGAAGTTTGATTCTTTCAAAGCTTCAAGGGACCGCTTACTTGAGTATATGGTTTTAATTTCTACCTCCACGCGTTCCCGAGTTAGAGGGTGTTAATAGACAGACAGACGGACAACAAAGTCATCGTACAAGGGTTCCGTTTGTCTCTTTTGAGGTACGGAACCCTAATTATACAGGAAAAAGTAATTTTTTAAAACCTAAATATACCTAGCATTTTATCAAGCGGGCAATACTTTTTTTTTTTATACGACCTAGGTCTCGACCTCTTTGGACGAGATAAATTAGGTCTAAAATGAAACAAGTCTGCCCAGAAGATGAATTTAAACAATTCCTTAAACACTGATAAATTAAAGGTAGTATGTTCCATTACCACGAAAAGTTGGGATGTCTGTTGATAATGTACTGAAGCTATCCCAAATGGTGCGTGTTTTTTGTCCATCTCTTTTAACAATAGGGGATTTATGTCCCACTCCCACTAATTCTCGAGGCCCAAGAGCGATGGCCTAGCACTAGTTCAGAGCAGAGGAATTCACAACGCACCCGCAGCATCAGACGCAAATATGCTAGAAAAAACCTGGGTGGTTTTAGCCAGTACGAGTCTGACAAAATCCTTCACCTAGCCGAAGGATATTTACGAAGATTTTCACCCAGAAAAAAAAAAATAGGGCTAAGACAAGATCTATATTTTTTTTTATAGAAATCTCATTTTTCCTCCAAGTAATCAGAAAATTCATGAAACTGATATTAACTAGATATTCCATTCACTTGGTTTTAGTGAATCGGCGACTATGGAATATAATATAATCCGCACATTCAAGCTCATATGAGCTTGAACGTACCGGTTATATGTTTAATTGTTTATCTGCTACACATGTACACGTCCAAATTTTGTGGCTACATACGATCTCTTTTGCTAACAGTACACACTGATTCCTGCCTGTTATATCGTGTTTACATAATATATATTTAACCGCAAACATGTATGAGAGAACTCAACTAAAGAAAATTTATAATAGGACACGTTGAGTGTATAAGTACTAGAGAGACTTCTGTTTATGCTTATTTTTCGAAATATACATTTGTTATGACATAAACGGCTGTATCTTTTTTTTATTGACTTGTAAGTTTGATTTTTTTCACAGCTTCAAGGGACTGCAGCCTTGATTAAATACACCCCTATTTTTTAATTAGTGCACAAAAAATGGAACTCAATCAGTACCCGTTACTGATCATATTTATGTAGTCAAAAATACAAAAAAAGAAATCCTAAAATTGTCCCCGAAAATTTGTCATAATTGGTAAATTCATAATTGAATCATCATTCATAACAACTACTACTAGAAAATACTAAGCGCAGTGTTTTTTCCATTTTTATTGACATTCTTTCATTCATAAACAATAACCTGTACAGTGTTTCTATAAATTTAGTGAGATTTTGGGATATACACAAACGCTCATAAAATTTCTGTTTATGAATATTATGCATTGAGACTTTACTTAAATAATAACAAGACCTTTTCTAATAAGCCCTATAAGTAAAAAATTTTGCTATAATTAAAAAAATAGTGATGTATATGGTTTAAATTTCACTTTGATACCTCCAAGCGTTTTTGTGATAAAGGGTCTTGAAGATAGACAAACAGATGGACAACAAAGTAATCCTTGAGGATACCGTTTTTTCCTTTTGAGATACGAAACCCTGAAAAAGCAAAATAATTTTATTTTGGAAGTCCATGTTTTTAGTTTAGTTGACAATACTTTTGTTTCCGTTGTTTAATATCTTATGTGTTTAACAAGCTTTTTGAGACACAAAGAGGTTTCCATACGTTATAGTTCATATCACCTATCATACCGTATGAACCATAATACCTTTTTTCGTTTTACCATTTATCGTTTTAATCCCATGGAGTATCGATTTGGTACATGAAACACTATCAGTTTGTAATTTGTCACTATCGATTTGTGTTTGTGTACAAGGTCATTGACTCGTTTACTTAAAGGAATTAAAATTCGTACATGCGTATATTACTTCGAATTTTAGAAAAAAAATACTTTATTTCCCTTCATTACAAATCGATAGTGTCTCATGTACCGGATCGACCCTCCACGGGATTAAAATGATCAAAATTTAACGGTGTATTGACTAAACTCAGTCACACCTTTCAATATCGATCAGATCGGCTGTTGCTATTAAGCTTCAAAGATCATTGAACCTACACTAACTGTAATATCATACACAGTCAAAGTTACAGTACTAGGTACTAAGACTTCGGCCTAGATTTGACTTCGACTCAATTGGAGAAATTCTCAGGTCGACCGGCTCGAACTTCAATACCTGCTTCAATTAAACATTACTTCGTCACAAGCGAATCTCAACCGTGTTACTGATAATCAAAGTTGATTTTCAATAGGAAATATATTACTTGAACTAGGCTTTTGTCTTACAACCCTTAGGCAGGTGTTCGAATTCGGGCCAAGCTTAACAATGGAATTTTAAGATCATTATACTTATTTGTTTTGTATTGCTATAATTGAAGGTATTACCCGATTTTATTATTCCCTAAAGTTGTTCAATCTTCAGCAATATTATTAAAACTTGAATAATATTACTGGAAATTGAAGAAGTTTTAAGTATTTGGTTAACGTAATTTATATGATAATTGGTTTGATGAAGTGCGAGCCTAAAAAAATGGCAAGAAGTGAATGACACCGACGTAAATAATTGACAGGGGATGTAATTGAAATCGACTATATCACAATAACTCTCGAACACTATTCAATGGAAACTCTCAACTGTTAAACCTCTTTGAATTGATATCTTCAAATTACACAGGTTCTGTGAAACACAGACCTGTCGTGTAAATTTCAGATCAATATTTGTGTGTGAACTTAACGAATCTTAGAATATGAAATCTGTGTACATTTTTTTTTTCATTGATACAAACTGATTATATCTCCCGTGATAGTAAGCAGTGATGCAGTTGTTGATGGTGAGGTGCACTAGTTTATTAAGAGCCTAATCACTCTAGCCTTGAAGACACCTAAAGATTAGGCATGCCGTACAATTACTTTGCTTGACTTACATGTATTGCATGCCGTACAACTTGACTTGATGACATTAGTGCAGTTTTGCAGTATATAAGCGCTGTTAGTTTTAAAAGTTTTGTTAGACGTCATAATGACAATTTAGCGCTGCGCGAACTTTTGTTTTAACGTTTCAGTATTGTGACAAATAATTTCCATGAACGAGGTTGTCTATCTCTTAGTGTTTGATTACGGAGAGGCGGCGCGTTGCGCGGCGCATCGGGCAGTCCGTTTTACATTGCTATGTTTGTGTTTGTGCGAGCGATGACGCGGCCCGCTGCTGTAATGTACGACGAAACGCACAACGCGCCGCGTCTCCGTAAACACGGCCTTAGAATGTAATGTCGATGCACCTAAATTATTGTCCGACGAGAAGAACGCAGCACACAAATTATTGTTCCAGTCCTCCGATGAACGCGGTATAAACGACTAGGTGAAACATTTAGTCTGGACCGTAGAGGTTTTAACAATGTATGGATTGATACTCACCATACGTAGAAATGAGATGGCAGAACCAAGTTATGCAATGCCCGCGCACACACTCCAAAATGCATTCTGTAAAATATCGAAAGGCTGGCTACCCTACGCCTGTGCTCATGGCTCAAGGCATGGAAATTTCAGATACGATTTAAAGGCTATTAAAATGTAATTTATGACGACAAAACTAATTTACTTTATAATGCTGAAGTCTTTAAACGACATGCTTTTCAATATTTTATGTATCCGTCCTGCAAGCGAGAAAGTTCGCCTCTGTACATTCTTAGTCTATGAGAACACGGGATAAGTATTTGGATTGATTCCGCAACACATTATTTGGTGAACGCTCCAATTGGTAAACCTGCCTGAAGGGAAGTTGTTGAAGGTTTATAGATCGTTGACCTATTAATTAAAAGGTTTCAAGGGCTTTTTCAGAGCAGCGGTGGCAACGGCCCCGACTTAAGAGTTGTAGGTTGCGAGTTCAAACCGAGGCAGGCGCATTACTTTGTGTAATTTATTTCATCACCACTGCTCTCAAAACAATGAAGGAAATCATTGTGAGGAAACCGGCTAGAACCAAAAATTCGACAGAATTCAAAGACATGTGACATCAACCATCCCGAACTGGACCCGCATGGTGGGTTACGGTCCATACCCTCTCCTTGAGAGGAGGCCTGAGTCTCAGCTGTTGGAACATTATAAGGCTGATGCTATGCTGTGCTAAGGGATTTTATTAAGACACTTGTAGTGTAAAACAAGGGCAAATGAAACTAACTAGCTAACTAATTAACCCTGAAAAGTAGTTCACTTTGTATTGAGGTCAAAATGATTTTAAAGGAAACTTCTTCCTCAAAAGCAATAATGTCGTTTGATTGGGTTTTCATCGGCAAAAAAAGAAACTTGTATAAAAACTTTTGTGCCCAATTTAACCTTAAAATATTTTTTAAAAGTCTTCCGTAGCAATCACCTTCATCAGGTAAGAAACTCGTGTCTAAGAACATGATTCATCATCATCATCTTCCTGCTCTTGCCCCATGTTACTTGGGATCGGTGAATACAATATTTTCTTCAATTCTGTCCCGTCAATGTTCACGTTATCGCTAGCTCCCTTTTCTTTTTTATCACTCCTCACACAATCAATTTTATCTTTAGTCTCATCATCATTTCATCTGCTTTTGCTTTCAAATGCGAAGTAGTTGATTTTCGGGTCTCTTTTGAAGTGGGGGACTGCAAATAACTATAGCAAATGGTTCAACTTATTTTCCGCGCACTATACTGACGCAGCGTTGGAAAGCCTTCAGGCGGGCCGATGACAGCATGAACGCTTGGAGTTGGCCACGCCCCTAATTCCTTTGTTCTGACGTCATCTCAACAATCAGTTACGTGATCAAAACAAAGGAATTGGGGGCGTGGCCAACTCCAAGCGTTCACTTTAAACGAAACGATTGTAACTTGGCTCGGGGGGGGGGCAGGATCGTTAGTTGTGTTGTTTTTCGGCTCAAATGATGATAATGATGAATTCTCTGAAACCTTTACGTGAATTCTAGCCTGTTTGCAATAGCTGACTCAAATTACTGCGATTTGTTCACAGCCTAATGCGATTTCATAAATCTTTGTCACAGAAAAGAACTGTTACATCTGAAGAAGATTTTTCCCCCTTTCTTGACACAGTTTAGACCGCTTCAGTTTCACCCACCTAATTCAATAAAGTCTGTTCGTTCGAAAGCTAGAGACGCAACTTAAGTGAGTCTTTGCGTCCTGGAATATATGAATTCTAGATGTACCTACTTTAGAAGTTTTCAGATATTGATCGCTTGTGGTTTTTTAAAGTATCTATTAGGGAAAATACGGGATCCTATCAGTTATGTCTTCGCTGTCTGTCTGTCTGTCACCAGGCTGTATCTTATGAACCGTGACAGCTAGATAGTTGAAATTTGCTGTTACCGCTACAACAACAAATACTAAAAACATAATAAAATAAATATTTAAACGTTTAAACGGGGGCTCCCATGCAGCAAACGTGACTTTTTTGCCGATTTTTGCTGTAGACTGAACGGAACCATTCATGTGTAAGTCAACCTCGTACTTGGCCGGTTTTTTTATCTTACTTTGACTAACTTTTCTGGTAAGTATTGAATTACATAAGCCTTATGAATACCTAGTCAGAATAAAATAATTTGAGTGCTGCGATACGTATGACAGAAAATTGATATTTTAATGGTCACCGTCTCAAGTATCAATTTGGCGTTGTACGAATATATTTTAAGGTTATTTTTAGTTGACCAGTTGTATTAAATAGACCTTGAATTAGTAAGGGTTGTATATAGATTTGTTTTTAATTATGGAAATTGGGCTGGTCGGTGGCATTTTGGAAAGTATGCGTCATTCATTTCAACCAAAAGACGTTCACTGATGAACAATGGCCTCCCAAGATTCGCCACAATGGACGGTGCTGTGCATCTCAGATCCGTAAAGTATGCAGCGAAACATGTCCATCATCGGACCACCAGACGTAAGGATATGCACAACCGGTACTTAGATGGTGGACAACCCACTACAAACCCGTACGAACAAAACATTTTAGTGTCATAATCATAGTGAAATTCGTTGCCAGGATCAAATTTCTTGATACTTGACCTTGACCCTCAGGTTTTGTCCTGAGGTTTTTTAAGTCAAGAATGAATATATTACTTATAGACTAGCATACTTAATTGTCGACCACATCGTCATCTTTCTTATGGGTCTATAATTTTATCAATAATAAAAAGGGTATTCGACCGTCCAGAAACCGTTTAGATCGAGCGAGTTGTAGACAGCACGTAGTGTTCCATGTCCGCCTCAAGAAAATAAAAAAAGCGTAGGGTCTAGCAGGGTCGGATCCTAATGGGTCTACGGGTTGTGCGAAAAAGTGCTCCAGGGTCCTGCGGTCAGCGAGAAATGAGTAGCTCGCTGTCCGACCATCCGGTAACCGACAGGACCAAGCCCTAGTCGTTGACGGTGCGTACTGTTCCCGCGCGTCTCAAGGAGTTGTCAACAAACCATAGAGGACCAGCCTGCTAGCAGACAGGCAGGGTCGAAGCCTAATGGGGCCATGGATCGGCTTCTGAAAAGAAGGCTCGGCCCCGGTATGAAAAGCAGCGAAGGAACGGGGTGGATTTTTTAGTCAGTAAGAGTCTGTCACTAACTCCCACTCCGCCCAAGGGCGGGGGATGTCATTGAATGATTTTCACCCACCATAAAAAATCCCATGGTCCTGGAACTTAGGAAAAGAAGGAATATAGGAGTGGATTTTAGTCAGTAAAAGTCCGATACGCCCTCCCGCTCTTCCCTAGAACAAGAAGTCATTGGATGATTTCCCACCTAAAAAAATCAATAGCAAAAATATCTTGAAATCTGAATTAAAATTTAGTTTTAATTAATCACTTTGACATGTTGAAATGTAGAACACATTTGAGCATGCCAACAGCGATTACTGCCCTTCGCCTAATGTCTTCATGTAGAAAACCGAACCTTAAACTACGTATGCAAAGCAGTAATGCTATCAAATGAGGAGGCCGACCGCATCAGGCAAAGGCAACGGTGCTCTAGCCCCAGCCGCCGCCGGGATTCCGATCCCGATTTCCGGCCACCGTAGGCGCGGGCTTGCGGCCTCGGCCCCGGTATGAAAGACAACGAAGGAAAGGGGTAGGTGTTTTAGTCAGTAACAGTCTGAAAATATCACCCACTCCGCCCAAGGGCGGGGGTTGTTATTGGTTGATTTTTACCCACCGAAGAAAAAACCTTAAACTACGCATATATTTTAGTCGTAAATAAAAAATACACATTCCGAGGATCACGATGGATGTCAATTCAAGACGTATATTGTCTCCTTTGAAGCAAGGAATGTCTATAAATGTAAAGTCAATGACGCTTATTGCCATGTTAAACGTTTACGCTGTTTTTTGTTCTCCATGGATATGTTTGCAATCAAAGTTTTTCAGATGTATTACGTTCGTATTTCTTCGTGATGGCTCTCATCAATAAAACAAACCGAAAAAATATCAAAGTCAAAGTCAAATCTTTATTGCAGAACACAATACAATAAATTCCGCCGAGCTCTCCTCATCGCCGGGTGCCAGCTGTTTTAGAACCTATCGGCTTGGCACGTGACGTTGGAAAGAGGCCAGACGGGATGACCATAATGCCCTGGAAGTTGGGTAGGCCTTTGGTGTGGGATGCAACTTGTGTCGACACCCTTGCGCCATCCCATCTTCTGAGTACAGCAGGCTGTGCTGGGGCGGCTGCTGCAGGTGCAGAAAACCTCAAACGGCGTAAATATAATAACCTTATCGGTAGTTACATGTCTGAGCCGTTTGGGATTGAAACACTAGGGCATGGGGTCCAAGCGCTCATCGAGTTGATCGTGACATCAGCAGACAGCTGGTCGACTCTTCGCGTGACCAGAGGGCTGGGCTTTTCTTCGGTCAACAAATCAGCATTGCCATCCAACGTGGCAATGCTGCCAGCGTTCTGGGCACTTTTCCCATTGATATCGATGTGGATGAATTTTTGATGCCCAATAAGTTCTTTTTCTACCAGTTTGTACATATTATTATTTTTAATTTGTATATATATCTATTAACTTTTATATAGAACTAGATTTAATTATTATTAATATTGTAATTTAAAGGTATTATCAATAGAACGTTATTATATACAATAAATTATATATTTCTGGATGTCATGTAAATACTCGGTTAATTGTGTTCTACCAAATTAGGCATGCAAAATTGTGGTAAAGTCAAAAAAAAATTTGTGATTAAGTTACTATAGCTATATGTTTTCATTTCATATGCAGAGTGTATTCTTAGCAGTGCAGTCTTAGTTTATCAAGGATATTACTGACACTGTATGCTCCGGAATGCACGTAAAGCCGTTGGTCCTGGTTATCATTCGTAGGCCTTTAATCGATAATTTTTTTTTTATTGCAGATAATTAGACGCTAGAAGTTTTGACTATCAGTCTATCCAAGAAGTGTCGTATTACCCAGTAACAATGTTGTGGAAGTCTGATAGACAGTTGCTCCATATACAACATAATTTTTAGTAAATGTGAAAGCTGAATACGGTTTGTTCAGAATCAGTAAAGGGATCGATTCTAATAAGTTTTACGCCATGTTATATTTCTTTCCCAAATATATGTTGGACACCACCGACACTAAGTACAATACAGATCACGGCAGGTCATAGAGGACATTGGGGCCAGGATACAGCTGGGTGCAGCAGCAAAACAACCTCTCAAAGTCCCGGATGGCCCCCTGACCATGTGTTTGTGTGAACAATCAGGTCACAAAACGAGCTTATGACTTTGTGGTTTTTCATGATACAGTTATGAAATTTTGTACATAGATTGTCTGTATAAAAGTACTAGGTCTGTGTTTCAGTTTTCGCATATGCTAAAAATAAGGTTGTATAACACAGATATTCAGCCTCATTCGATTTGACTAGAAGCCGTGTTATTCGTATTTCTTCATACTTAGATAGTTTTTGTAGCATCTTATCTAGAATTTTGATCTCTATCTCGTCAAGAATCACTGCTTATTTTCCTGGTAAAATTTTATTCTATTCTATTGTTTAGGCACGAAGAGATTGTAATTTACCTTGTTTATAAATTAAATTAAATTGATACAAATTGCCATTGAAAAGGCGAGGCGTTGTTGACTTGTTAAACGTGAACTAATTGCAATTACCTACAATTTAGGATACTTTGCTATATACAATCTTTGTTTTATTTTCAGCTTTAATTTTACCAAGTTTGATATTCTGCGTTTGATTTTGTTTTGCTTTTCATACATCTTAAATTTGCTTCCGATATAGTTCAGTAATTCATTGATTTAAGACACAAGGTTCATGTATGTTCCGTATACATCCTAAAACTACAGCACACACGTTTGTCTGCAGTAGATGCGCATAATGCACTTCCCATGTTTCTTTCTAGGACGAGTTCGTTTTACGTCTAATAAAACGCTAGCTCTCTTATACGGATGGAATCCGTTTATTTACTGTTTTGTTATTGATACTTGAAAATCAATTACTGTTTATAGCTTGTAATATCCTTATTTATAAACAAGTAAAACTTATAACTTGAGTAAAAGTAACTATTATATGTAATAATTTGTATTCTATAGTTAGGAAAAATTAATTTTTTTAATGAAGATTTCTAACCTCAAGTAATTACTTAATAAGAAATTATTTAGTAACAAGTAATTGTACTTCTTTTTATACATGTGTGAGACTTTAAAGTAAAAATACTTCACCGGAATTGCACCTAAAAATACATCACCATCACTTATACTGACGGACATAGGATAGGCCATTTATTAAAGAGATTATATATATATATATACATATATTCCACATCTATCACACAACGTCGTCTAGTCCCAAGCTAAGCAGAGCTTGTGTTAGGAGTACTAGACAACTGATAAACATATTTATATATTTCTAAATACATACATATTATAAATAAATTACACCCAGACACAGAACAAATGATCGTGCTCATCACACAAACATTTGTCCTGGGTGGGAATGGAACCCACGACCTCCGGCTTAGCAGTCAGGGACACTAACTACTAGACCAACAGGTCAGTCAATTATGTTCTGTAAATTCTATCTGTTTAACTATTTATCAATAATAATACTAATTATATACCTGTTTGAACTTGGGGTGAGGACCTGGTGATCAGTAATACAGGTTAACGCCTATAACAGACACTAGCTTCACACATTCTAAACTGAAAAAAGGTTCCTATATTATGTTGATTGAATTTATAAAATTATATAGGTATATCATAAGGTCAAGGTTTCTGTGAGGAGAAATAAATAAAGATTATAGGCCTCCCTCAGCTGTCACCATAACGACCGGTCCTGTGCATCCATCGGCTCCCTGTGACCCTCAGCAGGTCATTGGTTTAACTAGTGGGAGGCCTTCCAACGCTGTGTCCTTCGGTACGTGGTCGCCACTCCAGAACGTTTCGTCCCCATCGAACATATGGTCTGCAAACAATGTGCCCTGTCCACTGCCACTTAAGTTTAGCGATTATTCAAGCTACATCGGTAACTTTGGTTCTCCTGTGGATATCTTCATTTCTGATATAATCAGGTAAGGAAACTCCGAGCATAGCCCATTTCCACTGCCCTTTGGGTGACATATTATAAAGCATTTAAAATATGAATTAAATGACATGTACATCGCACCAGTATTGCTTCATAGTCAACACTGAACATTGGTCTCCTCTAAACATCTTCCATTAGACCCTCAGTGTAGTCCCAAATAAAAAAAAAAGGAACCAATAACTAACTGAGAGGCAACGGCTCTCACGTCCCAGCCGCCGCGGGGATACCGATTCCGATCCTGATTTCCAGCCAACGTAGGCGCGGGCTTGCGGACAGCGAGCAATGGGTAGCTCAATATCCGACCGTCCGGAAACCATCCGGACCAAGCTCAGGTCGTCGACGACGTGCACTATTCCCGCTCTGCTTCTGAAAGGAAGGCTCGGACCTGGTATACAAGGCAACGAAGGAACGGGGAAGGTTTTTAGTCAGTATGACACAATAATTTCTCACTCTGCCCAAGGGCGGGAGAAGTCATTGGATGATTTTACCCACCACCAAAAAAAAAGGGCATGTCAGATTTCTATTACTAAAATCCACCCTGTTCCTTTTTGGTCTTGCTTTCCAGGACCTTGAAGGCTTCAATCCTGCCTCTAACCCCTATAGTAACTTTACTAGACCTTAGATCGAACATGCCATGATGATAGATACAGAAGAAAATAAAATATGCTCACAAAAGACAGAATTTCATTGTAAATAAAACCAATCTTAAATAAATAACTGGGTCAGGTCATCTTTCTTAAACAACCAATAAAATTCAGTTCCGAAGAAAGCCGAAGTCGCAAAATTTCGCCGATTATATTTCTAATTTCCGAATACTCTTTACTTACGTCGGTCGTGGATAACCGCGAATCCTCAGAATTACTGAAGTTATTTCCTTTGGATTTTGGATTTTAACGGTGTTTTGATTAATGCGGTTAAACTTTGTTGAGTTTTATGGACTGTTGGCTTAGAAGAACTGATCAACTGTCATTTGTTTAGCTGCAGTTATAAAAGGTAGGCTTTTGTTTATTTCAGTCAAGTAATCTAAACTACACCGGCATGTATGAAATTAATTTCTTTAAGTAAACCCTATGAACCCTATGACGGTCATAAAGGCTTTTCGGCAAATTAAAATCAAATTAACTGAGGACCTGTGGGGAATGTCTGTTAAGGTATGCACATCCATAATTGAGACCATAGCACCATATTTAGCTTTAATATTTAATTTGTGTGTGGACCAAGGAGTCTTTCCGGATATAATGAAGTACAGTAAGGTTATACCACTTTTTAAATCCGGTGACCATAGTGACACTAATAATTACAGACCTGTATCGGTATTGCCAGTTTTCAGTAAGGTGTTTGAAAAAGTTATGCTGAATCAAATGCTTTACCATTTTAACAGCAATAAAATTTTTCACGATCAGCAGTATGGCTTTACCAAAGGACGTTGTACGACTGACGCTGGTGTCACTTTATTAAAACATATATTTGCAGCGTGGGAGGAAGCCCAAGATGCGATAGGGATTTTTTGTGACCTCTCAAAGGCTTTCGATTGTGTTAATCACGAGACCTTGCTTTTAAAACTACAACATTATGGGCTTGGTAAACTTGCACTCAGCTTGGTGAAATCCTATTTAATTGACAGGCAACAGCAAGTTCAAATAAATGGTATAAATTCTCAGGGTTTGAAAGTCAAAATAGGTGTTCCACAAGGCTCAATATTGGGTCCTTTCCTCTTCTTAGTATATATTAATGATCTACCGCACCTATTAAAAAAACAGCCGCACATTGTATTGTTTGCTGACGATACGTCGTTAATATTTAAGATCAATAGACGTTCCACGGACCTTGATGACGTAAACAACTCTCTACAGCAAGTCCACAACTGGTTCACTGTTAATAATTTAGTGTTAAATGGAAAAAAAACTAAGTGCATAAGATTTGCGTTACCTAATGTTAAAAGTAATAAATCCGACATAGTATTGAACAAGGAGAAACTTGAATTTGTCGAGAACACGGTTTTCCTGGGGATCACGCTTGACTCGAGGCTACAATGGGGTCCACATTTAGCATCTCTGGCAGGTCGGCTTAGTTCAGCAGCATATGCTGTTAGAAAAATCCGTCAATTTACAGATGTCGATACCGCGAGACTAGTCTATTTTAGTTACTTCCATAGCATAATGTCTTACGGTATTTTACTATGGGGACGGGCTGCAGATATTGAGTCTATTTTTATTCTGCAGAAAAGAGCTATCAGAGCCATAATTATATAATCTTCGCAGGCGCGATTCTCTTAGGGAACTGTTTAAGGAAATAAACATCATGACGGTCCCTTGTCAATACATTTATGAAAACATTATGTATGTTCGGAAAAATATTCATCTTTTTACTAAGATAAGTGACAGGCACAATTTTAATACTAGGAATAGGAACCAATTAGATCAACCTCGATTCAGATTGGCTAAAGTACATAGTTCTTTTATGGGTTACTGTGTAAAGTTTTATAATAAAATCCCACTTGGAATTCAAAATCTAAATGAGTCGAAATTTAAAACATGCATTAAACGCACACTATGTAGACAAGCATATTATAAATTGGAAGATTACATCCTTGATAAAAATGCTTGGCTAAATGCCGGTCCTGCTCCACAGCCACAGCCACATTTGCCAACAAATTAGTTTGGAGGAAATGCGGGGGCCCCTTTTTTGTATTGTTGTTTTCGAAATGTTTTTTTTTTTTTATATATACTATTTTTCATTATTTTATTGGTTTTGTGATCAATTACTTATTACTTTTTGTAATTGGAAACAATAAGATTGTATAATGTAGAAGCACTTTTTTTTTTTTATTTGTGAATGTGAAGTACCATGGAGCATTTTTATTTTAATAGGTTACAACTTGTTTGACATTAAAAGCATGGCAGTTGAGAGTTTGTCATGCTCACTAAAATGTCTCGCTGATGGTGGCACGTGTTATTGGGTC
This sequence comes from Leucania comma, assembly GCA_958295575.1. Taxonomy (NCBI): domain Eukaryota; kingdom Metazoa; phylum Arthropoda; class Insecta; order Lepidoptera; family Noctuidae; genus Leucania; species Leucania comma. Next base: position 12,573,307 of record OY282486.1, on the reverse strand, counting down.
ATTCGGTTCCCTTCAAAATGGTTGAGCTGAGTGGGGCTGAGGCACGCGTCATGCTCGTGAACGGGCGCCGTCAGTAGGGACTGGTCATCTCTTAGCTGCCAGTAGCTCAATTCAATTTCTATTTTTTTAATTAGTTCATTTTATTTTTTTATTACTTATCTGCATTGTGCTCACATAATAGAAGCGACAAGAAAAATGTAACCAAGATTTATGTAACTCATAATATGATTTTAAAAGAGTGTCCATGGAGTTTCTTGCACGTTCTTCTCCATAGAGATCTACGCTTTGGAACGTGCAATTTAGCTTCACTTTTTTTTTTTGGACTGACCGACATTTTGACAATTCAAAAGTGCCTGTAATTGGTCTATTTGAAATAAACTATTCTGATTCTGATTCTGATTCTGATTCTGAAACCAGTCAATAACCTTGTAGGTAGTTGTCGGTCGTTGCGTACCAAAAATCTACAGGTCATTGAACTCGCCCAGCTGACGTTTACTTAAAGAAATTAATTTCCTACACGCGTAAATTAACTCGAGTTTAGAAAAAAGTATTTTATTTTTAAATTTTATCTTACAAATCGATAGTGTTTCATGTACCGAATCGACCCTCTACGCGATTAAAACGATCAAAATTTAACGGTGTTTAATGAATTGTACAACAGTGTAAAGCTTTTTTATTTTATTGGTAAGTGACAAAATATAGTTATTTTTAAGTATTAATAATTAAGTATTAACTCGTGGCTAGATCATAGAAATTGATCACTTCATGATATGGCCAACTAAAATTGGCCAGTCATTTAAACGTTAACATTTGGTGATATGTCAATAATGATATGGCCATATCGTTTATGTTGGATTTCTTTGGTAATAAAAGGTCTACAGAAAGTAGGCCAGACAGGGATTGAATATCATCAATCTTTAACGTTCAAAACGATCTGGCCAGTTTTACTTGGCCATGTCATGAAGTGATCAATTCCTATGATCTGGCCACGACATATACATAGGAAGAAAGATTTGTTTATCTTTGTATGTAATGAATAAACTCGGAAACCAATTTATCGATTTAAAACATTGTTTCATGAATAGAATGCTGCTTCAAAAATATATACTTACATAGGTAACTTTGTACGGAAGCCTTAGTGAGCAAGTCCGATTCGTACTTGACTAGTTTTGTCAAAGTCTAGTTGTGTCAGAATTTTGCTGACTGAATTACTCATAATATAGGTATGCCTACAGTTACCATTTGCATTTCCTCAATTTCAGAATCCCATCACCCATCATGGTCCTCTAGCAAGCCCCATCATAACATTCAATGTATATTAAGAAATCAGAGTTTATGTCTATGCAGGGTTTTATGTAATTTATAAATAAGATAATATGTAATTGGCCTAAGACAGATTCAAAACTAACTCTAACAGTCTATAACACATTCAAATCACATAATTAACGTCATTAATTGACAATCGTAGGTCTGCCAGTCGAGTTTCACTGACGCGTTGAGACGTTCACGTTTTGGTTTATTTGAGTGTTCAATGTTCCAAGTGATATTACTTATGTGTTGAAGATTATGTAGTGTGGTGTTTACTATGTATATTTCTAAGAAACTTTCGTAGTATAATCTGAGTCAATTATATTCATATATTGTCAAAGACTTTATTCCTAAATTTTGACCAGTTTTTGTTAGATATTGATCGTCCCCCAGATGAGACTTGAATTGGGTGTCATGTGAATATGAATGAACATATTTTTAAACGCAGCTATAATACAATAGCCATTCTTAATATTGGATAGAGTGAAAGAATAAGAATAATTCAAACATTTATCAAGTACCCTAGTAACCTACTAGTGTCCTTCAGATTTTTAGAAACAAGGTCTCTTCTCGACATCTCCCTTCAACGTCTTTCTGAATAGTGTCTTAAATTTACAAAATTTTACTATTCTCTCAAAGCCCTTAAAACATCTTAGACTTTGTTTATCAAGCCCAGATTACGTAAATATTAAGGCGACGAAAACTAAACAATTTTTTTTCAAATTAACGCCTTGAGCAACATTTTTCACGAACCCTTGCCCCATTCCGCTTTAATACTGTCCCTAGATTCTTAACTTTCAACCTCGTTACGCCTTTACCGTCATCTCTGTCTTAGACATCATCTTTTTGTATTGCTGTCTCTTTTACTCTTATGCCATCTGCGAAGTTTGGAACTAGCAAACTGCTAGTACCCACCGGTGCAGTTTACGCCCGTGATAATGAATTAACTTTTGTTTATTTGTCACAGTAACTTCATGAGTTTGATGTAAGTACATGTGGTCCTGGGTTTTAGTAAACAGCTTGTTTGCGCTGAATTAGTAATCTCGGGGAAGATTGGATTTTGTTCCAGCGTTTATTTGAGTTTATAACTTCATGTAATTAGTTTGTTGAGTGCGATGGGATTTTCTATTTAAGTGAAAATCTTGGAAGCTTATAGTTAATTAAAGCTGATGAAGCTTGATAGATAAGGCGTTAACTTGTATAAACGTTTACTTTAGGAGTAATACTAAATAGGTAATACTAAAAAAAACCGTTCAAGTGCGAGTCGAGCTCGCGCACGAAAGGTTCCATACCATTGACCTAGGTAAACAACAGAACATTAAAAAAAAGGAAACAAAATGTTTTTTTTTTTGTGTGGGATCCTACCTTAAATATTTATTTTTAAATTATAAATACACTAACTGAGTATTTTGTGAATATTGATCGTAAAAAAAAGGGCAAAAAATCGCGTTTGTTGTATGGGAGGCCCCTTAAAATCAATCATCCATAGGTGAAACGTTCTATCGACGAATCTCTCAAAAACGAAACGTCCTGTCGCTGAAAAGTCCAAAGGATAAACGACTGTCGGAGAACGCTTGCAGAATCCTACACTGGTTATGTCTCCTCACCGTTTGTGCTAGTTTAAAAAAAAATATATACATTAATAAATTTTTTTTGTGTGTAATTTTTAGTCCCAAGATTATTTAATAAAATAAACTTATTAAAAGAATAAATTCCCCTAAATTAAGTCAAGGCATCTTAAAGTCGAAGCTGAAAAATTTTCTTCTAGACAAGATTTATTTTTTATATTTAGTAGGTAAAAAAAAAAAACTGCTGGTATATATATTCAATGTTTCAGAGCAAGTGGTACACTCAGCGTGTCTACCAACGTGCTCGCGTTACTGGGGCATCGTAGAATAAACTTTACCAGAATATAAATTGGTTATAGTTTGGATTGCCCGAGTGACGCGAATACTTGGCCGGACGCGCTGAATGCGCACCGCAAAAATATTAGAGTATTGTTTGGATTTTTTGTTTTTGTAAACTGTTTTGATAGATGTTATAAAAAGCGGGTGTATCTCGCCATCAAACTGTAAAGTTTGGCGAGGAAACATTGTACAAAAACAAAAAACTCTTAAAAAAATAAATAAATTTAAAAAAAAAAGTAAAGAAAGTATTAAATTATTACAGTCACTTTGAGTTCGATTAGAAAGAGGATGTAACAGATTCTAATGTTTTTGCAATATTTGGTGGTCAATTTATCAAACTTCGCTGAGATATTCAAAACACAATAAACTAAAGCTCAATTTTACCGAAATAACGCATGTTTCAATGATTCCCATATTCACATATTGTCCAACACTTGAGATTCAAAACATCACCAATTTTTTATCACAACATCCACTAAAAATCAATTTGCGAATAATTGAAATAGCCGCTGAACTTGTCTCAATAAAAATTCCGCCAAAAATTCCCAATATGGTGTTAAAATTTTACCTCGTTTCAGTTATTTTAGTCCTCTGTTAATTAGGTTAAATTATTAAGGTATTTTTTTTTATTTTACGTGTGTAAGTACATATTTTACCGAAAGGAATCAGAAAGTTTTTGATTCCTACCTACATTCGTCTCATATTATAAAGATGAAAGTATGTGTGTAACTTTATTGCTCAAACGAATAACGGCCCGTTCACGTCTGTGAGCGGCAGCTAAGCGTGAAACAGCGAGCGGTAAGATCAAAAGTATGAAAATGTATAGCGCACGCCACGAGATACCGCTCATAGCGAAAACGTTCCGCTTACCGACACCGCAACGTTCGCCGCGCCGCTCGCCGCTAAGGCCGAAGCCATGAACCGCCCATTAATGGATTTAAATGACATTTAGCACACGCGTAGACTGTGTCTTGAAATACCACATAAGATACTTTATAATTACCTCACAAGTTTCCTTGGGGTAATTTACTACTTTCACGCGAATTAATAAACGAGGTAAAAAATTTACCTTTTAAAGAATTTTGTTTGAAGTAATGTTAATTTTCTTTTAAATGTATAAAATTAATGCAGCTAGTTATTTTTAAGAGCATGAACTTTCTTGCTAATTATTATTGTGGTGTTCTTTTCTGACTTCACAATTGCACTTTTATTTATTTTAGTTCTTTTGAAGCAGTATAGTTTGTACTTTTAAGTCTTAACAGAAAATCTCGGTTTATTTTTTATCAAACTTACAAGTGGCAATAAACAATATATATATTTATATATATCCTATGATGTAGCCAACACAACATACATATGTTAATACTAGCTGTCACCCGCAACTTCGTCCGCGTTAATTTCGTAGAACATTTGTACAATAATTCTGATCTTACACTTAATTCTACATTGAAATTATTTGTTTTACTTTCACATAAAACGGCTAAAGGTAAAAACGCAAATTACCTTCAGGAAACAGGTGTTGTATACTCGTACATATGTTTTATGTACATATGAACGTCAAAGCTTCCGAAAGACTGGGTCTTAAAATGAACATGGACAAAACAAAAATCAAGATAAACAGCCATGTAGCGCTCACTCTTATTGCGGGAATCCGAAGCGAGATGCACAGGACAGTTCATTGTGGCGACACTTGGAAAGAGTATGTAAGGGTGGTATTAATGGGTGTCTCTCCCTAACCCAAAGGAAAAGCATAAGTTTATGTATGTATATGGTTTATGTTCTGATAAAACAACGTTGTATGTTTTTTTTTAATGATTTGTGCGTCAGAAAAAAGCATATTAACACACAGTATGTTTTTAGTAACACTAAATAAATCCTTTAAATGTAGGCTATAAAAAAAGTGACCAGTGGAGTTGAGCATGAGATCGGCACTTTCAGCTTTTAGAGTTTGCATTTCTGTACCTTCTTCTTAACGTAGGTGAATTATCAAATATCTTCTCCCAGTCTGGGTTCAGCGAGAAAGAGTCTCAGACTTTTAATGACTAAAACCTACCTGTTTCCCTACAGTTTCCCTTTGCGCTTAAGGGTAGCAGTAAGCATGCTACAATCGCAGTGGTTTTTACTTTCTTTGAGGAGTGGATACAGAGGAACCACGGCGTCCTGTCTTTGTGCATGACTCACTGGATGTGGGCGTTTCGGGAGACATCTGTATTGAATTTAGAAGAATGAAACTCTCGATTCTCACCATTGTACGGATCGCTCGGAGATACAATGGAGCTTACGGTTGAAGACTGCGCCGCTGTGTCGTCGTGAAGGTGATCGTTAGAGAAAATGTCAACCAGTCATTTCCTTCAGTGAAGCAATAATGCGATCGAAGGAGGTTTTTGAAACAATGGCAAATAGGACATCTTCACGCCTCATCAGTCGCTGTAGATTAGAATGGATTTGCGAAAGCATGTTTGCATTGATTGTTGCAGCTTGATCGCTTTGGGCGTTTAAATTACTCGTTCATTTATCCAGTATTGTTCGTGCATATTTGACTGACGTCTTCATATATAGTGAGAACTACCTTAGGAAGAGTCTCCAAATTTTTAAGGAATTTCCGCGAAATCTTGAGTGCGTGTATCTCCGCCCAATTGAACTCGCATATTGATGGCCAAACGCAGTGCTGTAGTCGCCGCCGCCGATCGCTTCCACGAAGATACGGCGGTGCTCCACCCAACCGGGATAGACCTCCATCGCACGCTCGACCGTATCCTCCTGACGATTCGCAAAATGGTAATATCTGTACTTCCGGCCGACTACGAAATAGAAACTACTCGAAAAAGCCACAACAGCCCTGAGTCTCCAACTTTCAAATGAAATTTGGCGAAACCTTGAGTGCTACACGCACTCTCTCCGCCGTAAAAAAACAGTAGGATTGTTAAAAATGCTCTGGGACCGTCCAATAAAAAAATGCATACATTTATTTTATTTTATCCAACGAAAATGAACGATTTGAAATCGAATGTTAGATTTTAAAGGACAGTGTCTGCCAAACTGTTTCGAAAGTGCTGATCTTAAAACCAGCCTCAATAAAAAAAGCAGTAAGAATGCAAAAAAAAGCCTCATCAATCTGAGATTCGAACTACCACAGTCCTACGTGCTATGGCTAGTCACTAAACCACTGTGCTAAATTCTTAGATAATTTGCTTTTAAAATAGGCGTTCTTTTCATAAACGTCATAGAATGCCTGGCTCCTTATCAAAGATAGCGTGATGATTTTTATCTTAAATGAAATAATAAAAAAAAAATAGTAAGTATTTTGTTTCGCCGACACGTTTTATTTTATGTTTTGATTACTTTTTACAAAACACTGGGAAAATATTTGAATAAGAATGTCTATGTTATGTTTAAAACATGAAAACAACAATTTTATTGATTTATTCGGCGAATCATTGTATATTATCGGAAAAAAAAGAAGATAAAATAATCCCAAAAATATTAACTGTCGCTGGGGTTTGAACTTGCGGCAAATCGTATAATACCAATAAAATACAATATTACTTATAGAGCATGCGCGTTGCTAGGGGCATGTTTTATATTGCCAGCCTAACTAATCTACTTTCCCTCATATAATTAAAAACAATCTTTAGTAACTCATATTGTAATTTTAAAAAAATATTTAGTTATACGTTTAGTTTACTTTAGGAAAGTAAACTAATAGATTGCGTTACAGATTATTTTATTAGGGTAAATATTATAAAAAAGTCATGAATGTTGAGATGGAGGTGTGGTGTGACAAAAAAGTATAAAGTGAGGAATGAGTATATTAGAGGAAGTTTGAAAGTGGCGCCAGTTTCAGAAAAGTTGAAGGGGAATCGTTTGTCTTGGTATGGTCATGTAAAGAGGAGGGATGATACACATGTTACTAAAAGGGTTATGAGTATACATTCGGATGGATGGAGAGGGAGAGGGAGGCCAAAGAAAGGATGGATGGATTTTGTGAAGAGTGATATGGAAGAGAAGGAAGTTAGTGATAGCATGACAGGTGACAGGGCAGAATGGAAGAAGAAAACGTGTTGCGCGACCCCAAATAACATGGGAAAAGGGCAGGAAGATGATGATGATTATAAAAAAGTCATGAGACGTTTGTAAATCTTTCATTAAATTAATATCTAGTAACACTTTTAACATCAACAACTTTTAGAATCAATCTCCAATACTATCAGAAGAGTCGGATGAGTCTATTGTTAATTTCGATATCCATTAACCTATCCGCTTCAAAATATTTGTCTTCTATTTTGTCAACATGTAGACGACATTCAGTCATTCTTCTGGTGTTACAGTGTTAAATGCCGCTTTAGTGATTGAGGCTATTTCAGTATGTGCTTTTGTATTGCCTTCTTCTTTGCTTTTATATTTCTGATCCTTCATTATTTTTGGTCCGTCATGATAGTCACTTGATAAAGATTCAAATACATAGTAGCAGTCCATTATCAACAAACTATGTTTTCCTGACAGGCTCCCCTGTGTACGATCAAATAGGGAAATTTTATTGTTATGGTCACCCGAAAATTGATTTGTCAACTTGGAAAATGGAACCGTAGCTTAAGTCCGATATTTTCTCGTTCCTCTTATTAAGCACGTTTGATTTTCAAGATCCCTGCCAGCACTTATAATTACTTTCGGTATAATTATGACGATTATTTAATTTGGAAACGATTAAAAACACAGAACACAAGACATTCTCCTGACACCTGACGTAGATGTCAAAATGGCAGCAAACGATTAGTTCCAATTTTGGCCGCGCGCAGACACTTTACCGATAAAATGCAATATTACTCACCCTCCATACCAAATAGCGTGATAATATATAGCCTATGTTCATCCTTGGAGTTCAAGCTTGCTTCGTACTAAATTTGATTAAAATCGGTTGGGTGGTTTAAGCGTGATCGCGTAACAGACAGACAGACAGACAGACAGACAGACAGAGTTACTTTCGCATTTATAATATTAATATTAGTATGGATTACATTATACTAACGATATACGCTCTTTGAGTGAAGTATGTTCTTATGAAAAATAAAATTCTTTAACCTTCCAGTGGTCACGCGGTCTCTGAGTCCGCAACGAACTTAAATAACTAATTATACGCAAATGATAAATATTAGACGTTTACGCTTTCCTGATAACCTTGGGGGGGTTTATAAAATATTTTCATCTTCTGTTACCAGACTCGTAATCTTGCGGAATCACAGACCGCGCGTGACTACTTAACTCCGCGAACTCGACTCGACTTCTCGAAGGTTAAACACAACCCAACACTAGTTTATAACTCAGCTCAGGTGCATTCTTTTTTAGGGTTCTGTAGCCAAATGGCAAAAAATGGAACCCTTATGGATTTGTCATGTCTGTCTGTCTGTCTGACTATCCGTCCGTATGTCACAGCCACTTTTTTCCGAAACTATAAGAACTATACTTATGAAACTTGGTGATTAGGCGTATTCCGTGAACCACATTAAGATTTTCAGACAAAAATAGAAAAAAAAAACAATGAATTTTAGGGTACCTATATACTTGGAACTAAAACACTTTTTTTTTTCTTCAAACTTCTATTTGTGAGGTATCTCTGGATAGATCTTCGAAAATGATATTGAGGTTTCTAATATTATTTTTTTCTAAACTGAATAGTTTGCGTGAGAGACACTTCCAAAGTTGTAAAATGTCCCCCCCCCCGTAATTTCTAAAATAAGAGAATGATAAAACTAAAAAAAAATATATGATGTACATTACCATTCAAACTTTCACCGAAAATTGGTTTGAACGAGATCTGGAGGTAGTATTTTTTTTTTTGAATAGGTTCGTCATAAATCGTAAACCGCAATTTACCAAGTTTGTTCGGAACGGAAACCCTATTGCGCGAGTCTGACTCACACTTGCCCGGTTTGAAAGAAAGAGAGAGCATGTTAGATATTTACTAGCTATGTAATTATAACCCATCTGTGTATATCAGACTTTTACTAGCTAAAATCCATCGTCATTCTTCAATGCCCTTTGCATTTTAGGGTCACTGTAAATTTTTCTAACATTTCTAATAAATAATTTTATTTAAAAATGCTCAAACATTTTTCTTTTTCCTAAATCTAAAGAACAACATAATAATAATCTTTAATAACACAGTAAAACCATGCCTTTATTAACGTCATGTTTGGTGCGGAGCTTATGAGTTGCTTCCAGATGTCACTTCATTATTCTCCGGGTCTTTGGATATATACATAATGTTTTTCATCATTAGGGTGGTTTGGTACGGTTTTTCCTTTTTTCGTACAGTGGATTTTTTTCCTGTAGTCGTCGAGTTATTTGCACAGGATTGGTGCCTAGATACAGAAAAACGGATCCATTGCAGACTACAAAAGAGATGGCGGAATCACATGAATATCTTCTAAAATTGGAAAGAGGAAGCGTAGACAAAATATATAGACGGCCCTCTCGTAAACTATCGAAACTGTAAATCCCCTATTTTGCTGGAGAGTAATATTCTAAGTCCAGATTTTGATTTTTATTAAACTTTAAATAAAAATATTAAATGTTATAATTTTTTTTTTATAAGTGAAAAATTTAATTCTTTTATACTATTTAATAAAGCATAAACTTAAACTTTAAGTATTTTTTTTTTATATATAACACATTACTGGTTAATCTTGGTTACTTTTTATCGAATGTGCCAGTTTCGATAGAGCTCTGAAATAAAATCTTTTAGTCTACTATTGAATGTAGTAATATTAAGCTAGTTTCGATACGATACCTACGTTTGCAATACCTTCCTACTGTTTATTTTTTTTCTTTTTTTATATTCCGCAACTTTCACACCGCCATCTAGTCCCAAACTAAACAAAGCTTGTGGTATGAATACTAGACAGCTGATAAACAAACTTATGTACATTTTTAAATACATTCATATTATAGATAAATTACACCCAGACACAGAACAGATGACCGTACTCATCACACAAGCATTTGTCTTAGGTGAAAATCGAACTCACGACCTCCGGCTTAGCAGTCAGGGTCACTATCCACTAGACCAATAGGCCAATCGATTTATATCAAGCTTACATTGCTATTTTTATGGGTTATTTATAACTAAAGAAGAAAAACACAATTTGACATTTTTAATCAAATTTTTATCAAAAAAATAATAATTAAGAAACAGCTTACGGCTTATATGCAAATGATATTTCAAATAATTCTACTTTATTAAAATACTTAAGAGAACAAAAACAAAATATTTTTAAAAGACATTATCATTTTTCACAGTAATTCGGAACATAAATAATAACAAACAAAATCACGTACACGGTAGACGACGAAATTAAAATTGTCTTAAGTTTATTGCCTTTTGCAGGTCAACGTCAAGTTGTCTATTGATTCTGTTATCTGTTAATAAAAATGTTATCCCACATTAGGATGGGCACGCCACGATTGAGGCGGTAAGGCCCCTCTTTGAGGCGTGGCTGGAAAGGCCTCACGGCGTCATAACCTTCCGCATGGCGCAGGTACTAACCGAACATGGCAAGTTCGGGCCGTACCTGTACAAGATCCGTGCGGAGGTGACGCCCGGGTGTCGTCACTGTGCGGAACGCCCGGTGGACACGGTGGAGCACACGGTAGAGGTGTGCCCCGCTTGGGAAGAGCATCGCCGTGTCCTCGTGGGGGCAATCGGAGGCGATCTCTCGCGCCGGGGCTTGGTTCAAGCCATGCTCCGGAGCGAGGAGGAGTGGCAGGCGGTCGCCTCCTTCTGCGAAGCAGTAATGCTAGCAAAGGAGGAGGCTGACCGTATCAGGCAACGGCGCTCACGCCGCAGCCGCCGCCGTAACTCCGATCCAAATTTCCGGCCACCGTAGACGCGGGCTTGCGGACGGCGGGCAATGGGTAGCTCGCTGTCCGTTTGTCCGGTAACAGACCGGACCGAGCCCAAGTCGTTTACGGCGCGCACTGTTCCCGTGCGCCTCAAGGAGTTGTCAGCAAACCGTAGGGGCCCAGTAGGGTCGAGGCCTAGTCTGGGGCTCTGGGAAGGTATGAAAATGCATACCAGGGCCCTGGAACCAAGGCAGGGAAGGAACAGGGTAGGTTTTTAGTCAGTAAGAGTCTGACACTATTTCCCGCTCCGCCCAAGGGCGGGATTTGTCATTGGATGATTTTACCTACCGTAAAAAAAAAAAAAAAAAAAAAAATCCCACATTAGGAATTACTCTTCCGTAAGTACATAAAAACGTGTAAACACATCATTCTGTATTGCATAAAAATATTTGATCTGTGTCAAATAGAACCCATGACACGTAGCGCAGCAACCAATTGATCAACCGTTGCTCCAACCGTGTCGTCAGAGTAAAGTTATATTAAAATGTGATTCGCGAGCGTAATACGTATTTTTGTGGGTTGCGCGTGTAATTACACGCAACAATGACCACCAACAACATCGAAAGCGTCATGTTTAATGTTTTAACATGTTTGCTTCACTTCACTTTCTGCTTCACTTTCGATACTATTCAATTGAAAAATTGTTGAAGGAATAAAAATTGATACATAATTATAAATCTCAATCTCTACTTGCCTTTAGTTTAATAAAACAAAAAATGTCATTTAAAATAAACGGTAATTTCGACAGTATACGTGGGGGCTGTTGAAATGAGTAGGACAATATGGGGAAGCACAAAAATATGTCTTTAGATAAGTATAAATAATAATTAATCATCATAACCAGGTAGTTTTACTTCAATTTACAAGTTTTCATTTAATGATCTTTTATAACAAGAATTTTAATCTATTCGGTTTTAATTTGATAAGGTCGTACAAAATTTAGTTTCATGGAAATGTAATAATACAATGTAATCATATCTGATAATATTATCTAGCTACTGTTTACATAAACAATACTTTATTATTAAAAATATACTATAATATTAATAAGAGAGAAAGTATTTTAAGGATGAAGCAATCAAATCACTGTAATAATAACGTAATAACCTGGTTTTTTGCAAAGATTTGAGTAGTCCCGGTAAATAGATTACATTTCTTGAAACTCATAACATTCAACCTAACATAGTTTTATTTGAATATATATATTTAGATGTGTTCATCTTCCATGGATATTTATAAGAAATGATTACATCATCTATATAAACATAATTTTTAATTATAAAACAAGTTAATCGTGAGTGGTTACTTGATAAACAAAAACGCTTAAGAAAACGAAAACCCATTACACAATCTATATCAAAAACATTAATTTATTAACGCTATTCTTTGAAACCAAACAGTCATGATAATGCTGAAAAATATGTAGCTGGTAAAAGGTCGTCATTGAATCCACTTAAAGCTAATTTATGAATAGCTATTCTCTATCTGTCAATACCACGTGTCAGTGACTTTTGGGCCGGTCAGTTGAAAAGGGTTGACGTTAATACAAAGGCAGAGAGGATTAATTTACTTTGTACTCGTGCAAGATGCTTCTGAAAGGAATCATAACTAATAATGTTTAATTGTGAGAGAAATCAACAGCTCGGATTGCGTTTATTTATTATTGTAGCTATACATGTGTTTAGTTATGTTAGCTATAGGTGGTGTAATATTGCGTAACTTAATAAATAATTATTCTAGTAATAAAACTATGTTATTGGTGATTTCAATAATATGACCTATGGAGATTATATTGAAATCATTTATGGAACTTCAACTGTTTACCATGTAACTAAACCAATAAAAACTCTCTCTAAAAGATTATCTTATTTTGATTTCTACTTCATGGCACTATTGATTTGTGTGGTTTACAGTAATGTTATTAATATTTGACGAGCTAACATTTAGGATCTGATACTCGCACATATGAATGTTTTTGTCAATACTTGTCAAATCTTTAAGAACGAGTACTTCTATTGCTCTACTTTCTTATTCAATCAAAATCAATACACGCATTGCTAGCGGGCGTTTTCGCTTGAAAAAACGTGATGTGAACTGGGATCAGATAATTATGATGGAAACTGTTAATCAGACTGTTGGAATGTTTAAGTGTATGGAGCAGAATTATAAAAAGGTAGTAATTTAAATTGTTTAAACAAGAACTGCGGAATGGTTTTGGTCCCTGATTCTCTGACGGATTCTGATTCAATCACGCAAGCATACTGCGAGCATTCCCCTGGAGTGACATTAAGTCTTCTGATGAGGTTCATTATCGACTAAGTTTCAATATCATATCATTACTGGTAACATGCACAAGGTCATCAGTTGATGCATCTAACGTAAACATGTGTCATAGAGCCGGGTTCAATATATTGTCACAAAACTTAACGTCAACTGTTTTGTCGCCGGCGCATACGTCGATTACTGAAGTTACAGAGTGCCCCACCCGTATACCCTATAGATACGTGCTAGTTGACGCGGTTCTTTCATGCAGCGCCGCCTAAGCCCTGTGTCTCATTCTACTGCCCGCTTTCCGATCCATAGGGATATCGGTTGTGCCAACGCGAGCATCCTTGGAACTCCTGATTCATAGCCTGTGCCTAACAAGGCAAAGATTAAAACTAAAAAAACTTTTTACAAAAAAAATACAACCGACTTCAAAAATCACCAAAAAATGCAAAATAACTTTCAATTTCGGAAGTCGGTGTTTCTATAATAGTTTGGTTTCTTCGCTATTTAACACCGACTTCCGAAATTAAAAGTTATTTTGCATTTTTTGGTGATTTTTGAAGTCGGTTGTATTTTTTTTGTAAAAAGTTTTTTATTTCACACTTTTTAGTAGTAGTAGCCCTCAGCCAAACTTAAATAGATAGGTACCTTCCGCCATTCGGTTCCAACATCAAATCATCATGACAATTCTAATAGTACCAAACACGGCTAAGATACACTGATTTATTACAAAGTTCCGGCTCTTACCTACCTTCCGTCTTCATCATCAGGTCAGTTCTATGTACCCCTCCCCTTTTTCCTTTAGTCAGCCACCAACTACATGTATAAACAAAGCAATTTTACTTGTTACGACAGTTCTGCTAAGTTTTTTTGAAGAATTCCGTTCTATGTCTTCGTAGTTCATCATCAGATCAAAACAATATTTTTATAAGACCAACTCGAGAGTATAATCTTTCAATAAAAATAAAAATTTTCAAAATCGGTCCACAATTGACCGAGATATCGGCGAACAAACATATACAAACGACAGTTCTGCTATGATTTCTTGAAGAGTTTCGTCCTATATCTTCGAAGTTTATCATCAGATCAAAAAGGTATTTTTATGGGACCAATTCGGAAGTATAATCTTTCAATCAAAATAAAAATTTTCGAAATCGGTCCACAATTGACCGAGATATCGGTGAACATACATAAAAAAAAAAAATACATACAGCCGAACATAGAACCTCCTCCTTTTTTCGAAGTCGGTTAAAAATGAAGATGGTATCGTTATACGGTGCAAAAAAGAAGCGCTGAACGCAAACTACAAAGAATCGCCGCAGCAAAGCTCCTGCAACTCCTTTTGTAAGTCTGCGTGCCGCTCCGTTGAAACTTTCAGTACACATCTTCCGTCTATATCACACTATAAGGGTAGAAGACATAGAAAAGCTCGAGTGTCAAAGACTGCTCGAAGAGCAGGGTGGAGCATACGGTGAAGGTGTGCTCCGCTTAGGCATCCATAATGAGGGGAAATTTGCAACAGACGACTCCTTCCGTAAAACAGTAATACTAATGAAGCAGGCAGCCGTACACGTGAGGGAACAGACGTCCACCTGCCCCAGTCACCGGGTCCCCGACACCAATTTTCGACCACCGTAGTCGTGAGCTTGCAGATGACGAACATTGGGTAGCTCGCCATCCAGGTGTCCGGTAACCATCCAGACCGAGCCCGAGTCAGCACTATATGCATGTAAAATTGTTTCTCGTTTATTGTTCTCTTTATGAATGAAAACCACATCAAAATCCAATGCATGGTTTAGAAGGCGTTGTTGGATTAACAAACCAACGCAACAAAATAAACGGACAAACAAAACAAAACAAACAAACAAACGTTGAGTCTATTCATATAGAGATCGAGAGAGAACTAGTTATTTGGTACAACACCATTCAACCTGAACAATTAAAGTTGCCCTGGATAGATAATTGTGCACTCAATAGAAAAGATATTGTTACTGCCATGAGATTTCAATCTGGTCCCTTCCCATCGAAATGGTTTACGTTCCCTATAATATCTCATCTTTACCTAATTGAGAAAAATGTGGATTAATTGAGGACGTACATCATATCCTGGTGAAGAGTGAGTAGGTCGAACGCCCAGAAAAAAATCTTTTGCACAATATAATATCATTGTAATCTGCGTTTGCAACAGTGTCTTAGTTAAGACTTTGGCAGACAAGGCAAGAGCTCTGTTTAAAATAAATATTACAATCAATAAAATAATTTAGTATTCAAAGTTTCGCTATGATAGGTCGACATAGTGAACATTTTGACAAAGTCCTTAATAAAGATTTTTTTTTTAATCTATTCATACAATACTATCCAACAAAGAATTTGCTTCCCCGCTGCAATTACCCTCCAAAATTAAGTTACCGAAACATTAATTGTAAACTCAATTCTATTTATTCACTTCATTAACCAAACTTTGAGTGGAAGAGGCAATCAGTGTTTCGTTCAAAAAAGACTCAAAATCACTTAGAGGTTTCTACCAAACAAACTCTTGGCTGAAAAGACCTTTTATCACGTTTCAAACGGTTTGCAGAACTTTTCTGTCCAAAAAATTAAAGCTTTTAAATCTAATTAGGTTTATTTGAACAGGTTTTCGGGTCACAGATACAAATCAAATGAAAGTCGATTATATTGTTAAATATTTGCAGGTCAATGTTATTGATTGTGGGTTTAAGGAAAATGTCATCTTGGAGAGTATTTAAAAAAAAACCAGTGGATCATCAATGAACGTTTATTTAGATCAGACTTTGTTATAAATATGGAGTTATGGAAATATTAGATTACTTAGTTTTAATACGTGAAGTTGTTCTTTGCTTCATTTATAAAAAAATTTATATGTATACGTTGAATTATTAATAGCCACGAGTAGGTACTCATGGCTATTAATAATTCAAGGTTAAATTTTATGAAATTTCATTTTTATGGTAATGACAAAAAGCGTCTTTTTTACAAATTCAAATTTGATGACACGAGTAGTCTTCAAGGTAAATACAATTTAGTAATACAGTCTTAAGCCCAAAAATAATGCTTATATGGAAAAAAACAACACCAGTTACAATTTTTTTTTACTTTTTTATGCTTTATTTGGGTTCTATAACTTGATAAAGAACTTTAATAATTCATAACCCAACACATTAACTCTGTGTGTAATTCTAGAACGAGCCATGAATGCCTGAGAAATAAGTTGTATAAGCACTATTCATTTTTCCTTTAAATATGAACAAACCATCTATGTGTTCAAGACTTTTGTTACTAAGTACATTTTCTTTTTAAACCATAGTGTCGTTTCGTAGAAACATTTCTGACTTACTAGTTGTATGTCGCAGGTACAAACCCAGTCAAGCGCCATACTTGCTGTAATTTATTTCATCATCACTGCTCCCAAAACGGTAAAGGAAAAAATCGTTAAGAAGCCGGAATATCTTAGAACTAACAATTCGAAGACAAGTGACAACCACCAATTTGCTATAGGCCGCGTGGTAGGTTACGGCCCATTCTCTTTCTTAGAGAGAAGGTTCAAAGAGGAAACATTATAAGACTGATTATGCCATACTATGATATAATTTGAAAGGTAGAGCCAATTGCCATGAAATTAAGAAGAGTATATCATTCAATACTTAAACCTCACATACGAGTATTACGCAAAATAAAAATGTCCATGCGTAATTATTATATTTATTTAAATAAATTAACATTTACTGGTGACGAGTTTGGCCATTAAGTGGAGTTGCCGACAGACCGAAGACCCTTTCGATCGTGAATCTTAGAATGGTCTTTCCAAGTTTTTAATTATGCACTCAACTTTATTTTTTTCTGTCTTTTTTATGGTAGGTAAAATCATCCAATGACAAATCCCGCCCTTGGGCGGAGCGGGAAGTAGTGACAGACTCTTAATGACTAAAAACCTACCCCGTTCCTTCGTTGCTTATAGTGCCGGGGCCGGGTATTCCTTTCGGAAGCTGACCCATGACCCCAGCAGGCTTCGACCCTGCCTGCCTGCAGCTAGCAGGCTGGGCCTCTACGGTTTGCTGACAGCTCTATGAGGCGCGCGGGAACAGAACGCGCCGATCTTGTGTCTTGACAATTAAGTAGAAATTGAAAATAATCTTGATGTTTCTGTTTTTCACTGAAATTGTTTGCAATTTTTAATAGAACAAGATCCAAGAGTCACTATAAATATTATTTAATTAGGGATATTCTAATTTTAAGAGGTTTGAGTAGTATTAGTATGTACTTATAAAATAAATGATTAGTTTTTAACAACTGAACACATTTTTGGAGAATGTTTAATGTTTAAAAGTATGACCATGTGTCGGAATTTCGAAGGCAATTGAAGTGGCTGCCTATTCGGCAACGTCGGAATTGTCACGCTCTTTCTTTTCTATTCTCTGTTCTTCATAATCCCAACTCCCCCTTGTATATCCGAGAACGCTTTGAGTATCTTGTCCCAAGAGGAAAGCCTTGTCGCTCATCATCCTCTCTTCTCCTTCGTTTTCCTGCCCACACTTCAAGTCGCTACAGTGGCTCTTTTACCGTTCGTGCAGTGCGCCTCTGGAATTCTCTTCCTCACACATTGAGGGCTAGCCCTTCGTTAGAGGTTTTCAAGCGAAGAATTAAGGAACATTTCCTATCAACATGACCCGTAAATATGTATGTATATGTTTTATTATTATTTATATATTTATATATATGTTGTATATATTATGTTTATGTATAGTATGCTGTACAAATATCTATTTAGTATACTTTTAGTTTTAAGTTAGATGTTATCATTTATTTAATTAAGTTTTGTTGTGCATGATTGTCGTTATCCTCAAATGTAAGGTTTCTTTCTCATTTTTTATGTATTCGGTTTGCTGTAAGAAAACCCAATTATGGGTTAAGCTCGCCTATGTACATCCACTGACCTTTTATTGTTTTATTAAAACTGTATGTACAATAAAGAATAAGAATAAGAATAAGAATGTTTAATTTAAATAATGCTAATCTGCCAGCGGACAGCGGGCAATGGGTAGCTCGCTATCCGTCCGTCCGGTAACAAACTGGTCCGAGCCCAAGTCGTTTACGGTGCACACTGTTCCCGTGCGCCTCAAGGAGTTGTCAGCAAACTGTATGTAGGGGCCCCAGTAGGGCCGAAGCCTACTGGGGCCAAGGGTTAAATGAAAATGAACCTCGGGGCCCGGGATCTAATGCAATGAATGGAACAGGTTAGTAGTTTTTAGTCAGTAAGCGTCTGACAGTATCTCCCGCCGCCGATGATTTTACCCACCATAAAAAAAACCCCTTAGGGGATGCGTTTCGTAAAATCCCTTCTTAGCGGACGTCTACATCGTATAAGGCCGCCAAATTTTAAGTTTGTAGGTGTTATAGTTTCTGAAATTTCCATCGTAATCACTGAGTGGTATTTCGCTTCTATAATAATATGTTACCGGCAATCTGAATTCAAATTAATTATTTAGGTATTCTATACAATACCGAATGCGCAGCCGGTAATGTGTGTAAAAGACGAGAGCAGGGAAGGAGGTGATGTAATTTTAGGGCATCCCGACGTGGACAGGTTAGGTTACAGTTTTTTTTATCACCACCTGAAAATAAAAGCCTTACTTTAAACCGTATTCTATACATTGCCTAGGTATTGTATATAATAATGGATTATATAGATTGCCGGTAACATATATATAGATTTAATTTATTTATCAATATTCAGTATCAAACAATAAAACGGGGTCAACCTGGGAAGAGATAGCGAGGTGAGGCCTACCGCATGGGCTGGTTTGAAGTGGCACGAGAAAAGAATGCCTGGATGAAGATGGGGGAGGCTTTCACCCAGCAACGAAAGTTCACGGACATGCAAATCAGCATTGGACTGTAAAAACAACGAATAATGTTTATTACATAACATTGGCACCAATAAAGTGGTCGAAAGTCCAAGCTAGTAGGTATGCGTACATTCTAAGTTCATACTAACGCCACTTCAGCAGTGTTCCCTCATATGTGTTTGTTAATCATAATACATATAACGTGGCGCCTACAATACGACAATAAATTAAGATACTCGTAGTACTAGCCCATAGGAATATTATTAAACTACCAAAAAAATCTTACAAAAAATAAAGTTTTTTTCAAACAAACACAATTGCATAAAATCCTAAACAAACAAGAACACCATTTATAAATATCGATACTAAAGTAGTAGTTGGCAAAGAATTTTTTTTAATAATTTTATATTTCACATACATAATGTATGAAATGTTGAAAATAAAAAATAATGTCCTTTTATTATGCTACTAGCTGTTACCCGCAACTTCGTCCGCGTTAATTTCGTAGAACATTTGTACAATAATTCTGATCTTACAATTAATTCTACATTGAAATTATTTGTTTTACTTTCACATAAAACGGCTAAAGGTAAAAACGCAAATTACCTTCAGGAAACATGTGATGTATACTCGTACATATGTATTATGTACATATGAAATGATTTGTGCGTCAGAAAAAGCATATTAACACACAGTATGTTTTTAGTAACACTAAATAAATTATTTTAAATGTAGGCTATAAAAAAAGTGACCAGTGGAGTTGAGCATGAGATCGGCACCTTCAGCTTTTAGAGTTTGCATTTCTGTACCTTCTTCTTAACGTAGTTGAATTATCAAATATCTTCTCCCAGCCTGCGTTCAGCGAGAAAGAGTCTCAGACTTTTAATGACTAAAACCCACCTGTTTCCCTACAGTTACCCTTTGCGCTTCAGGGTTGCAGTAAATATGCTACAATCGCAGTGGTTTTTACTTTATTTGAGGAGTGGATACAGAGGCACCACGGCATCCTGTCTTTGTGCATGACTCACTGGATGTGGGCGTTTCGGGAGACATCTGTATTGAATTTAGAAGAATGAAACTCTCGATTCTCAGCATTGTACAGATCGCTCTGAGATACAATGTAGCTTACGGTTGAAGACTGCGCCGCTGTGTCGTCGTGAAGGCGATCGTTAGAGCAAATGTCAACCAGTCATTTCCTTCAGTGAAGCAATAAAGCGATCGAAGGAGGTGTTTGAAACAATGGCAAATAGGACATCTTCACGCCTCAGCAGTCGCTGTAGATTAGAATGGATTTGCAAAAGCATGTTTGCTTTAATTGTTGCAGCTTGATCGCTTTGGGCGTTTAAATTACTCGTTCATTTATCCAGTATTGTTCGTGCATATTTGACTGACGTCTTCACATAAACTACATTAGGAAGAGTCTCAAATTTTTAAGGAATTTCCGCGAAATCTTGAGCGCGTGTATCTTCGCCCAATTGTACTCGCATATTGATGGCCAAACGCAGTGCTGTAGTCGCCGCCGCCGATCGCTTCCACGAAGATACGGCGGTGCTCTACCCAACCAGGATAGACCTCCATCGCACGCTCGAGCGTGTCCTCCTGACGATTCGCAAAATGGTAATATCTGTACTTCCAGCCGACTACGAAAGAGAAACTACTCGAAACAGCCATAACAGCCCTGAGTCTCCAACTTTCAAATGAAATTTGACGAAACCTTGAGTGCTACACGCACTCTCTCCGCTATAAAAAAACAGTAGGATTGTTAAAAATGCTCTGAGACCGTTCAATAAAAAAATGCATACATTTATTTTATCCAACGAAAACGAACGATTTGAAATCTAAAGGACAGTGTCTGCCAAACTGTTTCGAAAGTGCTGATCTTAAAACCAGCCTCAATAAAAAAAGCAGTAAGAATGCAAAAAAAAAAAGCCTCATCAATCTGAGATTCGAACTACCACAGCCCTACGTCCTATAGCTAGTCACTAAACCACTGTGCTAAATTCTTAGCTAATTTCCTTTTAAAATAGGCGTTCTTTTCATAAACGTCATAGAGTGCCTGGCTCCTTGTCAAAGATACCGTGATGATTTTTATCTTAAATGGAATAATAAAAAAAAAAGTAAGTATTTTGTTTCGCGGACACGTTTTATTTTATGTTTTGAATACTTTTTACAAAACACTGGGAAAAATATTGAATAAGAATGTCTATGTTATGTTTAAAACATGTAAACAACAATTTTATTGATTTATTCGACGTATCATTGTATATTATCGGAAAAAAAAGAAGATAAAATAATTACAAAAATATTAACTGTCGCTGGGGTTTGAACTTGCGGCAAATCAAAAATACAATATTACTTATAGAGCATGCGCGTTGCTAGGGGCATGTTTTATGTTGCCAGCCTAACTAATCTATTTTCCCTCATATAATTAAAAACAATCTTCAGTAACTCAAATTTTAATTTAAAAAAATATTTAGTTATACGTTTAGTTTACTTTAGGAAAGTAAACTAATAGATTGCGTTACAGAGTATTTTATTAGGGTAAATATTATAAAAAAGTCATGAATGTTGAGATGGATGTGTGGTGGGACAAAAAAGGATAAAGTGAGGAATGAGTGTATTAGAGGAAGTTTGAAAATGGCGCCAGTTTCAGAAAAGTTGAAGGGGAATCGTTTGTCTTGGTATGGTCATGTAAAGAGGAGGGATGATACACATGTTACTAAAAGGGTTATGAGTATACATGCGGATGGATGGAGAGGGAGAGGGAGGCCAAAGAAAAGATGGATGGATTGTGTGAAGAGTGCTATGGAAGAGAAGGAAGTTAGTGATAGCATGACAGGTGACAGGGCAGAATGGAAGAAGAAAACGTGTTGCGCCGACCCCAAATAACATGGGAAAAGGGCAGGAAGATGATGATAATTATAAAAAAGTCATGAGACGTTTGTAAATCTTTTATTAAATTAATATCTAGTAACACTTTTAACATCAACAACTTTTAGAATCAATCTCCAATACTATTAGAAGAGTCGGATGAGTCTATTGTTAATTTCGATATCCATTAACCTATCCGCTTCAAAATATTTGTCTTCTATTTTGTCAACATGTAGACGACATTCAGTCATTCTTCTGGTGTTACAGTGTTAAATGCCGCTTTAGTGATTGAGGCTATTTCAGTATGAGCTTTTGTATTGCCTTCTTCTTCTTCTTTGCTTTTGTATTTCTGATTTCTGATCCTTCATTATTTTTGGTCCGTCATGATAGTCATTTGATAAAAATTCAAATACATAGTAGTAGTCCATTATCAACAAACTATGTTTTCCTGACAGGCTCCCCTGTGTACGATTAAATAGGGAAATTTTATTGTTATGGTCACCCGAAAATTTATTTGTCAACTTTGGAAAATGGAACCGTAGCTTAGGTCCGATATTTTCTCATTCCTCTTATAAAGCACGTTTGATTTTCAAGATCCCTGCCAGCACTTATAATCACTTTCGGTATAATGATGACGATTATTTAATTTGGAAACGATTAAAAACACAGAACACAAGACATTCTCCTGACACCTGACGTAAATGTCAAAAAGGCAGCAAACGATTAGTTCCAATTTTGGCCGCGCGCAGACACTTTACCGATAAAATGCAATATTACTCACCCTCCATACCAAATAGCGTGATAATATATAGCCTATGTTCATCCTTGGAGTTCAAGCTTGCTATGTACTAAATTTCATTAAAATTGGTTGGGTGGTTTAAGCGTGATCACGTAACAGACAGACAGACAGACAGACAGACAGACAGAGTTACTTTCGCATTTATAATATTAGTATGGATTATGTCTTGTAACTAAACTAGTTGATGTATTCGAATAATCTTTGGTAAACAGATTAGGAACATCATATACCTCTATCATATACGTAGTTTAAATTACTGTCGTATTATCGGCGCCACCCTGTAAATGTAATGTCGGGGAGATTTAGCATCATGAACTGTAACTAATTAATTTGAAGAATCTTTACTTGCTAATTAAAGGACATCACCCACGGTCCATACATTTTTGGTCCAAATTTAAAAGTGCCGGCCAAAGAAAAAAAATACAATATTCTGTTAGAACTCGTTCTTACGAACATTTTTTATTATAGCAAGAATGCTGTGGGAGCATTAGCCTCGGTATTATTTAAGTTCAAAAATGATTAGTTTTCAAAGAAAAACTTTCTCAAAAAATGAAATATCCCATACATGACAATAGTTTAAAAAAAATGCAACAAAAAAAAACAGCCAGTCTGTAGTTGTGTGTTCTGTATTCTAACCCATGATTGGTTCAGCTGACGGCGCAAAGATCATAGAGCGTCCTATATGCCAGAAATCAGCCAATAGCGGGCTGCATAGATGACAGCACAAGCGCCCTCTCCCGGTTTTTCATGTTGTTGAAATCGGGCCGCCGTGCGGTAACTTTCTTTTTGAGCGCGCTCCTCAATAAATCGATAAATCAAGGGACAAAGTGAGCATAACCGTGTTGTGTGATCAGTAACCAGCTTCAACAGTGCTGCTTCATCCAGAGTACTTCGAGGAAGGCTGAAAAGGCGATAAAGGTAAGACGTTCTTGGCTTTGTCGTTGTTATTTTGTTCCAAGATTGGGTAAGCTCAAACCGAGCTTCATACAGAACAACCACCAACACCAGCTATTTGATACAGTCCGCTTTCTCTATTCCACATTCTGGTCCATTCGAGACGGATTCTCATTTTCATTTTTCCAATAAGATTCAAATAGAAAAAACATTTGGTTAGCGCGAGACCTACGCGTCCAAAATGGCGGAGGTCTTAGAAATGAAACGAAAAACGTTAACATGCAGGAAAGAATATTTATTTGCAAAATTACAAAAGCTTTATGATTATTCCAAAAAGTTGGGAACAGAACCAGATATATTGCCAATGTTTACGGTATTAATGTCTGGTTGCGCCAATTTGCTATGTTCCGCGACTTTGTTTTTTGTAATTTATTTTTTTGGCCTAGCAATCCTATACCATCCGTTTCCCTTCCCCGCACGACCTCAAGAAATGAATTGACATTGACGTGTGTGCATCGATTGTGAATGTGACCGCACCGCTAACCGCGCCCGCTCGAAATTACAAGAAAATTGACTATTTCGTGACCCAACCAATCAAACTCAACAATAGTGCAGTGTAGTGCAAACAGGACCTGGCAGTGGTCAAATGTGCGAAGTCGAGGTTCGCCGGCCGGCGCCACGTGCAACCTTCGAAGTCAAAAGATCAGTGTTCCTCCCTATCCCATGCCAGGCATAATACCTGCATATTGTTAACAAACCTTAGATCGCTTTTCAAACCTACAGTCCACATCAGCCAATTCGCGCAACCATTACTTTTGGTCCTACGAGCAGGATCGTGAATCATTTTCTTGTAATTTCGCAATATAGTATTTGTTCCATAGGGAATAAACGCAACGCGCCTGTTTACCTAGATATAATAGTAGAAAACCCGCATCTAGGCATTTAGGCAACTAAACGATATTTCGCTCGTATAGTTAAAGAGCCATTGATAATTACGGTACCTACGCCGTCAACCGCACCGCATAATTATAGTTAGCTACGTAAATATCAGCGTAGATATAAATCGTTCGCATTCTTTTTCTTGACAAAATTCATTCGGAAGTCCTACAAATTGCATGTAGGTAGACGCATTTCAAAAATACCCGTTCATTGTTGAGTGAATATTTGTAGGAAACGGATAAACCATAGATTATATACGCATATGAACGACGTGAATGATTTAATCGAGAAATTGGGTAATATTCACTCATTGATTTAGGTTATTCCGTTCGTTCGCCGTTCACTTTGTTGTTTACAATATTACCATATTGTTATCTGATAATTATCGCTTACTTAATAATTCGTTAAGTGTTTGTTTGAGTGTATAGTGTGAATATATCAAAACAAGATGTCTCTTAAGGGAACCAAGGTTAGTACTGATTTAAAGGTTCAGTTAAAGCTTTTATACGCCGAAAGGGACTCACAGTTTTCACGTGTTCAATCAATTTGTGATAAATCTTTGCAAATCTCGGATCTGATGATTAGAGATGCTTTCTTGTGTTCGTTGGAAACTTTAGATAGTTTGCGCGCGGATTTTAAATCTACAATTAAGGATATAAACATTTTAGAGTTGGAGTTAAATCCTGATTACTGTGTGAGTTATCAGGCATTGTCGTCCTTTGATGACTTGTATTGTCGTATCAAACGTATTGCTAGGAGTTTAGAGACTCCCCCCCCCGCGAGTGGTTTATCCAACCCTCCTCGCGAACGCCCACGATTGCCGCCAATTCAAATACCTGAATTTAATGGTGACATTCGAAATTGGAATTTATTTATAGATAGTTTCGAAAATATAATACATAGGAACACATCGCTGACAGATCACGAGAGATTGCATTATCTCGTAGAAAAATTGACCGGTAAGGCAAAGGCTGTCTGTGCTGGAATTACGTTTAGCGCTGAAAATTACACTTTAGTTTTGGACACTTTAAAAACAAAATACGAAGATAAGCGATTAGTAGCCACCGCATATTTAGATCAATTGTTCGATTTGAAAAGTTTTTCCGTTTGTAACGATCATAATTTAGAGAAGTTTTTAAATATTTTCGCATCATCTGTTCGTGCAGTAAAGAACCTAAAGGTCAATGACCTCTGTGACTTTTTGTTTTTGTATATCGGTTTAAAGAAATTAGATCCTGAAACTGTTCGTCTGTTTGAAACGACTCGGCGCGGTAACGAAATACCTAAGTTCGAAGATTAAGAATCTTTTATTCGCGACCATATTAAGGTATTGCAGCGCACGTCGGCACGTCATGAAGTCACGAATAGGACAGGTTCCGATCGCCGTATAGACGCGTCATCGAAGTCAGTCAAGACTGCACATACGCTAGTTAATACCGCCTCAACACCTGACTGTTCTCTGTGTAAGGGTAGCCATACACAGCTGTACAAGTGTTCGGAATTTCAGAGATTATCGCCTAGTGATCGTTACAAGTTTGTCCGCACTAATAATTTGTGTTTTAATTGTCTAAGTGACAAACATCTGGTTACGTCATGTAACAGTGGTGTTAGCTGTCGTAAATGTCTAGCTAGACATCATACCTTCTTACATTTTGAGAGTAGTAAGCTGCCATCGCAGCCAAAGCCTGCGCAGACGCGCGACGCTTGTGACGCGCGGCCTGCTGCAAGTGCAAACGACGTAACATTGTGTTCGCTTTCCGCCGCTGGTACTCAAATCACTACCGTTTTACTTGCGACCGCGCAAGTTGTCATTGTAGATGCCTTTGGCAAACCGCGCACCGTTCGAGCGCTACTAGATGGCGCTTCCCAGAGTAATTTTATTACTCGGGATTGTTGTCAACGCCTTGGTTTTAGTTTTAATAATTGGTCATCCCGCTCAGAAGTGAAAGGTTTTGGAGGTTTAAAGGCAACCATTCACGGTTCCATTAAAATAATATTTAGTTCACGTTTTAATCGTAATATTTCGTTTGAAATGGATTCGCTAGTCGCAGATAAGATTACGGAACGGTTGCCCACGGTACCGGTTGACACGTCCATGCTGACGGAGTTTAAGAACTTGCAGTTAGCCGACGGAAATTACGCTTTCCCTGGAGATATCGATCTATTGATCGGTGCTTCGATTCTCCCGCATCTCCAGTTATCACGTAAAATTCAAGGTCTTCCGATGTACCCCGCTCCGCACGCACTGGAAACAGTTCTCGGGTTTGTTATAGTTGGTTCCGCACCCGCTTGTTTAGTTAGTTACTCGACTGTGTCGCACTGTTGCACCGTCGAGCCGCCGCTTGAGTCTACCATCCGCAAGTTCTGGGAGATTGAAGAGGTCAATGTCCCGCCTATTCTCAGCCCTGAGGATCAGGTCACTGAGGAGATTTATACCCGCACGACTACTCGTGATAAAGATGGTCGTTATGTTGTCGCGCTCCCTTTCAAGGGTGATATTTTTTCGCTCGGTGGCTCCCGTGCCTCCGCAGAAAAACGCTTGTTTGCTATTGCGCTCTCTGCCGATATTCGGCAAATGTTTCTTAGTATTGGAATCAGAGAATGTGACCGTAGATTCCAACGCTTCTTGTATAGATTTTCTCCGCAGGAACCTTTGAAGGTTTACGAATTCAATCGTCGAATTCAATCGTCACCCCATCGATGGGGCACGTTTGTCGCAAATAGGGTGGCTAAGATTCAAGCTGAATTGTCACCGGAAAATATATTCCATGTCGCTGGAACAGAAAACCCAGCTGATTGTCTCTCACGTGGTTTGCTTCCTGCGCAAATTTTAAATCATCCGCTTTGGTTTTGTGGCCCTCCCTGGCTTCATACCACTCCTAACGAGTGGCCAAATGCTCCGTTTAACCCCGCTACTGTTTCAGAGCCACCCGAGGAGAAGAAACATACGCTTGTAGTATCAGTTCCGCGTGAAGAGTCAGTTGTTTTGTTGTTGTCTAATCGAGTCTCGTCTTGGTCGAGACTATTACGCTGTGTAGTTTACGTCCTAAGATTTTTGAGATTATTACCATCGCGTGGTTCTATAATCGCAGCTGATTTGGATAGAGCTGAATCAGTTGTACTTCGAGAGTTGCAGAAATTTTATTTTTCAATAGAATTTCGTAGTTTAGAATCACATAAACCTTGTAGTCACGCACTTCAACATTTGAGACCATTTTTGCAAGACGGACTCATTCGTGTCGGTGGCCGTCTGCGAAATGCTAAGTTAGAGTTTGAACAAATGCATCCAGTAGTTCTACCACGCAGGGATCACGTTTTGGATTTGTTGGTGGACTATCACCATAAGGTGAATTGTCACGCTGGTCCCGATTTATTAATGTCCATTCTTCGACAGAAGTACTGGATACTTTCCGCTCGCAATTTGATACGCGCTAGAGTGCACAGATGTGTGCCCTGCTTTAAGCTCCGCCCGCGTTTCAACGCGCCGGAAATGGCCGACCATCGTTCTTGTCGTGTTGTACAGACGGTGAAACCTTTCATACATACTGGGACGGACTATGCTGGACCGTTTAAAGTCACTATTGCCCGTGGTCGTGGTATACGTTCCACAAAGGCATACATTTGCCTATTCGTTTGTATGACAACTCGTGCAGTTCACATAGAGTTAACCAGTGATTTGAGTACGCAGGGTTTTATGTCTGCATTTAAACGATTTTTATCTCGCCGTGGTCCCGTTAAGCGCTTATACTCTGACAACGGCACAAATTATGTTGGAGCGCGACGCAATATTTCGGAATTACATACATTCTTACGCTCCAAGTACTACCAAAGTGAATTCGCCCATGTCTTACCTGAGAATCGCATTGATTGGTGTTTTAATACGCCAGCGGCTAGTCATTTTGGTGGCAATTGGGAGGCGAATATTAAAAGCCTTAAGTCGCACCTGTTTCGGGTCATAGGCGAGCGGATTCTCTCGTACGAGGAGTTGAGCACCGTACTCGCTCAGGTAGAGGCGTTGATGAATACGCGTCCGTTGTGTCGGACTTTGTCTAGTGATCCATCGGAGCCGCTAGCGTTGACGCCGGCTCACTTCTTGACGACGACTCCTCTTAAATATTTGCCCGCTTTAGATGTCGAGACTGACAAACTGCAGCTTCACCCGCGTCACGCTCTGCTAGATAGCTTAGTTCAGTCCTTTTGGAAGCGATGGAGGACAGATTATCTGCATACGCTGCAGTCGCGTCAAAAGTGGAACACTCCTTCAGATCCAGTCACAGTCGGTACTGTGGTGATACTGAAGACTGAGAGTGCGCCTCCTCTGCACTGGCCTCTTGGTGTAGTGGAAGAAGTTTTTCCGGGTTCGAACGGAATAACGCGAGTCGTAAAGGTTAAAACCGCAACTGGATCGTACCTGCGTCCGGTTATTCGCCTCTGCCCTCTGCCTAATCAGTAGTAGTGGCATAGTTAGTTATAAGTTGTTTCGCTACCTAGTATTGATAGTTAGTTATAAGTTGTTTCGCTACCTAGTATTGATAGTTTAGATTAGTAATAGGGTTTAGTTTCGCTTTTGTGTTTTTTCTTTTCTTTGAAGGTAACCCTTCAAACCCGGGGGGAATGGTTGCGCCAATTTGCTATGTTCCGCGACTTTGTTTTTTGTAATTTATTTTTTTGGCCTAGCAATCCTATACCATCCGTTTCCCTTCCCCGCACGACCTCAAGAAATGAATTGACATTGACGTGTGTGCATCGATTGTGAATGTGACCGCACCGCTAACCGCGCCCGCTCGAAATTACAAGAAAATTGACTATTTCGTGACCCAACCAATCAAACTCAACAATAGTGCAGTGTAGTGCAAACAGGACCTGGCAGTGGTCAAATGTGCGAAGTCGAGGTTCGCCGGCCGGCGCCACGTGCAACCTTCGAAGTCAAAAGGTCAGTGTTCCTCCCTATCCCATGCCAGGCATAATACCTGCATATTGTTAACAAACCTTAGATCGCTTTTCAAACCTACAGTCCACATCAGCCAATTCGCGCAACCAATGTCTGAAATGGAAAGTGTCCGCCTGAGATTTGAATCCACCATATTTGATTTGTTCGAAATAGAAGTACAATTAAAACCTACTAAAGTGAAAATGTCAACAAGTGAGCTTGAATCATTTGACGAAATGTATAATGCGTGCCAGTTAATCGCTAGTAAATATTCTAAATTGGAAAGTGATTTCTTCCCTGCGATAGACAAACAGGATTTAGTAAAACCCGCGTTACCAAAGATATCATTATTTCAATTTGACGGTGAAACAGAAAATTGGATGACCTTTTATGACACATTTTTATCATTAGTTCACAATCGAAATTTCACAGATATCGATAAGTTTCATTATTTACTCTCATGCGTAAAGGGCCCTGCCTTAAATATAGTTAAAAAACTGCCGATAACTGCCGCAAATTACGCATTAGCTTGGCAAAGCTTGATTGATAAATACCATGATCACAGAACACTAGCATGTAGGTATTTCGATAAAATGTTGAACTTTACACCGTTAACAAAAGATACCTCGTCGAATTTAACTTCATTTATAGAAACCTTTGATCATTCTCTTAAAGCGATTCAAGCATTAAATATTAAACACTTGGACGACTTTCTATTGTGTCATTTAGCATTGCAAAGACTCGACCCTCATACGCGAAAATTATTCGAAGAAAGTCGGGATCAAAAATTAATACCTACTTTCGAAGAACTTATGCAGTTTGTAAACAAACAAATTAAAGTTCTAGAACATTCGTTTATAAAGGTGGCTACTAATAACCCGTCGAAGTCTAGTAATAACCATGCGCAAAATAAAAATCAGAGATCTTCGTCAAAGTCGATTCTCAATACGGCACGAACTCCGCAAAATATTAATAACCGTAATGCAAACTTAAGCTGTGTGATTTGTAAACAAAATCACATGATTTATCGATGTGATCAATTTCGTAAATTGTCCGTCGATGAAAGAATGAACCGTGTTCATTCACTAAAACTGTGTAATAATTGTCTTAAATCTGACCATCAATCGAATGCTTGTAAAAGCACAATGAGTTGTGGGGTCTGTGCAGAACCACATCATTATCTGTTGCATAAAGATAATACGTTATCAGATAGCGCGCGAACATCGTCCGTGACGGTACAGTCTCCTTCGCTCGCACTAAACGCTGGTCGCTTCGTAAGTGACGTCACATGCACAAATACACAACAATCATTCATGAGTAATAACCTGTGTGAATATGAGGTAGTTCTAGGTACTACTCTCACTCATGTAATTGATGAGGTAGAGATGAGAGTGGCGGTACGAAGGCTGAGTGCCAAGAATACCGCC
Source organism: Leucania comma (assembly GCA_958295575.1). Taxonomy (NCBI): domain Eukaryota; kingdom Metazoa; phylum Arthropoda; class Insecta; order Lepidoptera; family Noctuidae; genus Leucania; species Leucania comma. The sequence continues at coordinate 12,542,201 of OY282486.1, read as the reverse complement.
CCAGGACCTGACGGCCTGCCTGGGAGGGCCTGGGTCCTGGCTATGGAGGCTCTCGGGCCTCGATTGAGGGGGCTCTTTAGCGCATGTCTGGAGAGGGGCCAGTTCCCACTTCGCTGGAAGACGGGGAAACTGGTCCTCATAGCGAAGCCTGGGCGCCCTGCGGACTCTCCGTCCGCGTACCGGCCCATTGTGCTGCTCGACGAGGTGGGCAAGCTCTTTGAAAGAGTCATTGCAAACCGCCTCGTCGCGCGCCTTGCAAGGGTGGGGCCGGACCTGTCGGACGGACAGTTCGGTTTTCGCAGGATGCGCTCCACGGTGGACGCCATCATGCGCGTGCGAGCCCTTACGACGGGGGATGCGGTGTCCCAGGGCAGGTGTGTCGTGGCAGTGTCCTTGGACATTGCCAACGCCTTCAACTCCCTGCCCTGGAGTTGCATTGGAACGGCACTCCGGTACCACCGGGTGCCCGACTACCTCTGTCGTGTGATCGAGGCCTACCTATCGGAGAGGTATATCATCTACCCCGGTCACCAGGGAGAGTGGAAACGTCGAGAGATGTCGTGCGGTGTTCCGCAGGGATCGGTACTAGGACCACCCTTGTGGAACATCGGGTACGACTACGTGCTGCGCGGCGACTTCCCCGACGGGGTCAGCGTGGTCTGCTACGCGGACGACACGTTGGTCCTAGCGCGGGGAGAGTCGTACCGGACGGCGGTCGAATTAGCGACACGCGGGGTTGCGATGGTCGTTGACAGGATCCAGCAGTTGGGACTCGAGGTGGCACTGCACAAGTCCGAGGCCATGTGCTTCCACGGCTCTCGGGGTGCGCCACCACCGCGTTCCCAGCTAACGGTAGGAGGGGTTCACATCAGCGTCGGGTCGACGATGAAGTACCTGGGACTCGTCCTCGACAGCTGGTGGAACTTCAAGGAGCACTTCCGACGTCTGGCTCCCAAACTGAATCGGACTGGGGCTGCTCTCGGGCGGCTCCTGCCCAACCTCAGGGGACCAGACGCCTCCTGCCGGAAGCTCTACGCGGGAATCGTTCGGTCCATGGCTCTCTACGGGGCTCCGGTGTGGGCACCGACGTTGACACAGCAACCGAGGGCCCAGCTGAATGCGTGCCAGAGGGTCATGGCAATACGCATGGTGCGAGGGTACCGAACGATCTCCCGCGAGGCGGCGACCCTCCTTGCTGGCCAACCGCCGTGGGATCTGGAGGCAACAGTCCTTGCACACATGCACGACAAGCGCATGGAGATGCAACGCCGGGGCGAAATTCCGCTGCCACGACAAGTCGAGGCATGGCGGACAGAGCTCCGGCGGGATCTCATGGCGAAATGGCGCCAACGACTATCGCAACCTCGTTCGGGGCGCGCCACAATTGGGGCGATAAGGCCCATCCTTGAGGCGTGGCTGGAAAGACCTCACGGCGTTCTCAACTTCCGCACGACGCAGGTGCTTACCGAACACGGAAAGTTCGCTAAGTACCTGTTCCGGATTCGTGCGGAGGATTCGCCCGGGTGTCGCCACTGTGCGGAACATCCGGAGGACACGGTGGAGCACACTGTAGAGGTGTGCCCCGCCTGGGCGGAGCATCGCCGTGTCCTCGTGGGGGCGATCGGCGGCAGCGATCTCTCTCGCCGGGCCTTGGTTCAGGCCATGGTCCGTAGTGAGGAGGGATGGCAGGCGGTCGCCTCTTTCTGCGAAGCAGTAATGCTAGCAAAGGAGGAGGCCGACCGCATCAGGCAGAGGCAACGGGGCGCTCGCCCCAGCCGCCGCCGGGATTCCGATCCCGATTTCCGGCCACCGTAGGCGCGGGCTTGCGGACGGCGTGCAATGGTGCTACCCATTCCACTACCTAGCACGCTGTCCGATCGTCCGGTAACCGACCGGACCGAGCCCAAGTCGTCGACGGCGCGTTCTGTTCCCGCGCGCCTCAAGGAGCTGTCAGCACACCGAAGAGGCCCAGCCTGCTAACTGCAGGCAGGCAGGGTCGAAGCCTACTGGGGTCATGGGTTAGTTCCGAAAGGAATGCTCGACCCCGGCACGATAGGCTACGTAGGAACGGGGTAGGTTTTTAGTCAGTAAGAGTCTGACACTACTTCCCGCTCCGCCCAAGGGCGGGATTTGTCATTGGATGATTTTACCTACCATAAAAAAAAAAAAAAAAAAAAAAAAAAAAAAAAAAAAAACATGTAATTGATTGTGTGGGTCAGTTTCACGATTGTCGAGCCGTTATAGATTCCGGGGCACAAAGTTCTTTTATAACAACTGAGTGTCCTCAAAAACTAGGATTAAAACGTAAAAAATGTCCTTTTACTATTCATGGGATCGGCGGAGGGGTAGTAAAAACTCAAGGAATGGTCACGTGTACCTTGAAACCAAGACAGGCTTGTGGTCCGACGTTTCGAGTTAATTTAGTAGTTATTTCAAAGGTGTCCGCGGATATGCCTAATGTTTCATTTACTGAAAATGTCATTAGCGAATATAAAAGTTGGCGGATCCATTGTTTTTCAAGCGTTCACGAGTAGATATTTTGTTGGGGAATGACATAGTCCCAGATATAATTATTGATAAACCCTTCGTAATTAGGGATGGTATTCCTAGTGTGATTAAAACAGTTTTTGGTGATGTAGTTAGCGGAAAATTATATCCGTTTAACAAATATAAATCGCAAAATCTTAATTTATCAGTTTCGTATGACGACGAACAGTCAATTGACAAAACATTACGTGATTTTTGGGAAGTTGAAGAGGTGCCGTGTACCCCGTCAACAAGTCCAATGGATCAACTAGCCGAGGAGATATTTTCTCATGAACATACGCGTGAGTCGAACGGCCAATACGTAGTTCCAATGCCGTTCGCACCTAACCCCGCGCCATTGGGACAATCGCGTGCCGCGGCCGAGCGACGACTGATCTACTCGGAGCGTAAACTCGCACGTGTACCTGAGTTGAATAACAAATATAAGGAATTTATGCGTGAATATGAAGACCTCGGTCATATGGAACTTTATCAGGGTGATCAGCCTAGTAAATACATTATTCCACATCACAGTATTTTGAGACCTAGTAGTACCTCAACTCCGTTGCGAGTAGTATTTGATGCGTCTGCGAAAACTACCACAAGCGTCTCGTTGAATGATATTCTATTGGTCGGCCCTAAGCTGTATCCGGACATTGCGTCAATAATCTTGAAGTTTCGACTATTCGAATATTGTTTAGTGAGTGATGTTTGTAAAATGTATCGCGCTATTGCCTTAAGAAAAGAAGATCGCTGTTATCAACACATTTTATATCGGGAATCCCCTAACGATCCAATTAAATTATATGAATTAAAAACTGTAACCTACGGGCTCAGCTGTTCTCCATTCTTAGCTATTCGCACGCTGCTCCAGTTAGCGAAAGACGAGGGTGAACGTTTTCCCCTCGCTGCTCAGGTCCTCCGTGAGGGAATATACATGGATGATATCTTATATTCATGCCAAACCCTTGAGCAAGCTAGCCTAGTCCAAGATCAACTAATAGGTATTTTTGAAAGTGCCAACTTTACGCTAAAAAAGTGGATGAGTAACAATGAGGAGTTGCTGCAACGCGTTCCGTCTGAAAATAGGGAAAATTCCGTAACGTTCGTTAAAGACGAAAACGACAGTTCTATTAAGGTCTTAGGACTTAAATGGACTCCAAAATCCGATCATTTTTTATTTTCAGTTAATTTATCGGACAACGAAACAACCAAGCGATCGGTACTAAAACTGCTAGCGTCGATTTACGATCCCGTGGGTTTTATCGCGCCATGCATTTTAGTAGCTAAGCAGATTATGCAAGATCTGTGGAAGCTAGGTATTGGTTGGGACGATAAGTTGCCAGATAACATTAAAAAATCGTGGCAGCACTTTATTTTTGAACTTCCGCGGTTAAGCGAGTTACGTATCGAACGCCATATGCTGTTACCGGGCGAAACGACTTGTGATTTAATCGGTTTTTGTGACGCTTCTTTACGAGGTTACGCAGCCTGCGTGTACGTCATCAGTCGTGACCAAAAGGGTAACGCAAAGGTTCGTTTAGTAACAGCGAAATCGAAAGTAGCACCAATAAAACCCGTAACAATCCCTCGGTTAGAATTAATGGGAGCGGTTTTATTAAGTAAATTAATAAAATTCGTTTGCGATACATTTGTTACTCGAATTAAAATTAACCAAATAACTGCAGTATCAGACTCGACAGTCGTACTGTCCTAGCTTCAAACGGAACCTTATAAATTAAAAACCTTTGTCAGTCATAGAGTTACTCAAATTATTGAAATCTTACCCCCTCATTTTTGGCGGCACGTTGGCAGCGAAAATAACCTAGCAGATATTTGTTCGCGTGGAGCGTCTCCGGCGCAACTGATAGACTGCACCCCACGTTGGCTACAGGGTGCCGATTGGATGTATCAAAATTACGTCGATTGGCCTCTGACGGTGTTTGTGAATGAAAGCAATCATAAACTACCGGAATTAAAAACTTCCACTAATTTGTTGCTGAATCACAATATTAGTGATCATATTATTGAAACTAAAATGGAATTTTGTGATAGAATCTTCGCACAATTTTCGTCATTTTCCAAATTGCAAAGATCTTTTGCTTGGATTTTAAGATTGACTCGCAAACAGGGTGATATACCCACCCATGCTAAATCACACGTGTTATCAACCCGTGAACTGAACGAGGCACGCGATAAATTAATAAAGCTAGTTCAGAATACTTACTTTGAAACGGAAATTAAAATGATAACAGATAAAAAATACGTACCATCGTTACGAAAATTATCTCCGTTCATTGATAGCGATGGGTTTCTCAGGGTAGGGGGTCGCATCGGTTATTCCGAACTTCCTTATAATGCTAGACACCCGCGATTTCTCCCTAAAAATAGTTTATTTACAAAACTATTGATTAAATATTTACATGAAAAATATTTACATGTTGGACCGCGAACCTTGCAAAGTGTTGTTAATGAAAACTTTTGGATATTATCGGCTCGTAGCGTTATTAGATCCGTGTTATCTAAATGTAAAACGTGCTTTAAATATAAACCATCGTTACTTCAGCCTGAAATGGCCCCGTTGCCAACAACTCGGTTGATACCTAATAAGGTATTTTCTAACGTCGGAGTTGACCTCGGAGGTCCATTCTTAATTAAAGAAAGCTTACGTCGTAATGCTAAAGTGACAAAAGCGTACTTGGCACTATTTGTCTGCTTTTCAACTAAAGCAGTACATCTCGAGGTGTTGTCTTCTCTCTCCGCTGATTGTTTTCTCGCATGCCTGGATAGATTTGTGGCTCACAGAGGTCTGTGCGCTGTTCTGTATTCTGATTGTGGAACTAATTTTGTTGGCGCCAACAGACATCTGTCGGAGATACAAAAGTTCTGGCGCGAGAATCAAGATGACATTTCGGGTGGTTGCGCTAAAAGGCAGGTTGATTGGAAATTTAATGTCCCCAGTGCTCCTCACATGGGTGGTCTCTGGGAAGCGGGCATTAAGTCAGCCAAATATCATCTAGTGCGGTGTGTAGGGGAAAAGTCCTTAACGTTTGAGGAACTTGCTACGATATTCTGTAAGGCAGAAGCCATAATGAATTCGCGCCCTTTGTGTCCGCTTCCTTCAAGTGACAACCCCAACGAATTTAGCGTATTAACCGCCGGACACTTTCTAATTGGACGAAGTTTAGTCTCCATTCCTGAGTACGACGTGCGAGATATTGATATCAATAGGCTGTCACGGTGGCAGTATATCCGGAAGTGCTCCCAACTGTTCTGGAAACGTTGGAGTTATGAATATCTAAACACTTTACAACAGAAAGCCAAGTGGTTTATCTCTTCTTTTAATCCTAAAGTTGGAGATTTAGTAATAATTAAAACTGACAATGTTCCCTCTTGCACTTGGCCTCTCGGCAAGATTGAGAAGTTACATCCCGGTCCCGACTCAATAGTTAGGTGCGTGACACTGCGCACAGAAAAGGGTGTCTTACAGAGACCTATAAATAAACTTGCCCTATTACCTTACGCCAATTAATTTCAAATAAAACGTTTTTTATTTAATTTAGAGTATAATTTAAGATTAGTTATCAATGTCCTAGATAGTATAGTAATCTCAGTTTTAGGAAACCATCACTATGGTTTCGGTAGGGGGTATGTTCTGTATTCTAACCCATGATTGGTTCAGCTGACGGCGCAAAGATCATAGAGCGTCCTATATGCCAGAAATCAGCCAATAGCGGGCTGCATAGATGACAGCACAAGCGCCCTCTCCCGGTTTTTCATGTTGTTGAAATCGGGCCGCCGTGCGGTAACTTTCTTTTTGAGCGCGCTCCTCAATAAATCGATAAATCAAGGGACAAAGTGAGCATAACCGTGTTGTGTGATCAGTAACCAGCTTCAACAGTGCTGCTTCATCCAGAGTACTTCGAGGAAGGCTGAAAAGGCGATAAAGGTAAGACGTTCTTGGCTTTGTCGTTGTTATTTTGTTCCAAGATTGGGTAAGCTCAAACCGAGCTTCATACAGAACAACCACCAACACCAGCTATTTAATACAGTCCGCTTTCTCTATTCCACATTGTGTCTTTATTGCGAAACCATTGCATGGGTGTTCGACGATTCCCTTGACTTGTTCGATTCGGAAACCAAACTACCGTTGGGAATAACACTTATGACTTCAGCATAATCTCTGCGCCGCTTTAGATTTTATCGAGGACATTGAATGGACTGATGAAAATGTAGCTGGAGGTGTCAAACTTGACTTGGACTTGCATGGTCTAGGAATACCGATATTAGTGACCTTTTTCCACGCTTGGGGGAACATGTTATTCCTTAATGCACCATTGAAGATGACGGTCATTAGTATTATGAGTTGGGATGGGAAGAGTTTAAACACCTTGTTTATGACACCGTCAGAGCCGAGGTCTTTTCGGGGCTGGAGGATCTTCGATGAGTTCGAGAGAAGCTCTGCATTCAACTTTAGCGTCTCTCATATCAAGATGAGTTTTGTCTATTGGTTGAGGGCATTTATTTGTTTTCTCGTTGTATTTCGCTTTGTCAGTGTTATCGAAAGCGATACTCTTATCGGGGCAAATAAGAACAGACATAGAAGCCTCTACTTTCTGTGAAGGTGCTAGAAGGCGAAGTGAATGTGTTCTTGCTCACATTTCATCCAGCACGCGGCACGCTGCTCTGTTGCTTGAGCTTTGTTTACTTTGCCGGGAGTTGCATTCTTTTCGGTTTTCAGACCACATACATTGCCCAGGAGTTTCCAGCGATGGTCATCAGTCACTGTGATCTCCCCTGAAAAGTCATTCAGGACGGATCGTATGTGGTCCATAAGTGAATTGAACGCTGCTGTCGTGTCAGCGACTGAGACTCAAGAAATCGGGGATGGAATCTAACTGATTCAATATGGTACTCGTAGATTTTGGTCTTCCCGTCCACGATCAATTGGGACAGGAGTGATACAATATCACACACCTTGCTTTGGGTACCTACTAAAGTAACAGATAAGATATTCGAGGTGGGGCGAGCGTTCAGTGGCTAGGGGAGGACGTGTGGTGGTAAACGGCAGCTACCTGGAAGTTTCTATTCAAACTCTAACGCTTTGTTTTTACAATTCATGTTACCGAAAATGTACAGAAACCATCGACCTATATTCTTGCGATAGACAAGCACGTTCATATAAACTATTTGTCAAAATACTGAAAAGTTCAAACCAAAAATCGCTGCAGCGCTAGATTGCCATTATGTCGTCTAACAAAACTTTAAAACTTACAGCGCTAAGACAGCTTATAGAGGATACTTTTTCGCGACCAAAAGGTCTAAAGCGCCATGAATTTCCTAGTACTTACGCGTTTCGTTCAACTTAGTGTGATGACATGTCATCTATATAGATTTTTATACCGCAGAAGTGACACAGTTTCTTGCCTACAATACTTCATTACAATAATACTTTATTTCAAAATGTAATTATAGTGTAAGTAAAAACGAAATCTAAATAACAGTAAAATAAATAAATAAATCAGTAATCACTGATAAGACCAGTTCAACTGAACCTAATTCAAATTTTAATATTAACCTGCACGTAATATGGTACGTAAATTACCTAAGTGCTAACGAATGACAGCATGGTTAACAACAAAACTTACCGATGGAAACTGATACCTCATGATTTGCTGACATTTCGTCGTAATTTATTAAAAAAAAAATCATTGTTATTAATTATACAAAAAAAGAAAGAGCATTAAATAAAATATTTAAAAATTTCAAACAGTATAAAAGACCGTGCGAAGTCTGTATTTGGTAAACTAGCTGTAGGTAAAAACCTAATTCTGTTTTTTGTGGGAGGGAACATCTGCATGTTATAGTCTATGATTCTAAAATGGGGAAGAGTTTAAATAAAATAATATCTTCTCTAACGTACTATTACGATAGTAGAAGCTATTACGTTGCTTGACCAACCAATGGTTTTACTTACTTGACTACAAAATTATTATTTATGTCCAAATTCACTTAAATTTGTATTTATAAGCGTCGCTCTGACACTGCATGAACGTCAAAACTGCACTAATGCCATCAATGTAAAAGTGTTCGGCCTGCAGGTCAATTAAGTGAAGTAAAGTGACTGTACGGCACGCCTCATCTAGTGCGTCGTACATATATATCAATGACAGAAACTGATTTTTTAAAACCTAAATAAAACCCAGGGCAATGGTCCTACAGTTTTGGTGCGAAAATAAAAAATGCTCACGGGGTCAAACTCTAACAGACTGCCATTTTTTTTTTCTTGGCCGGCTTGGACTTTTGTATTTGGACCAAAATAAATGATCTCCTTTGGAAAACACTTTTATTATACTTCAATTTAATATAAAATACTGTAATATTTATTATTTCATTATGTTTATTTTATGTTAGTAAAATTTTACTCGTCTGACCTAGCGTCAAATTCAAATACGAAAAAATATATTAAGAAAGTCAACATTCATATTTTTATAAAGTTTAACAAAACTATTTCGGACCAAAGTGCTTCGTTTAGAAATAGTTTCTACAAGTTTTAATAGCCCCAAAACCTCGTTTAATCTCATTCTGCAATTCATCGATATTGATTGATTTATAAATAATTTAGTTATAAAAGAGCCTATTAGGTACTGTGTCAAACTACTTAGGACATGAGCGTAGAAACAGTAATGATTTTATTTTCAAAACTATAACATCAAAAATAACTTGATCTAAAAGGTGCTCGAATCACTCAAGATTTCAAGTATTTACTAAACAAAATTATTTCTTAAATTATTGTAAAACTTGATCAAAATTCATAACAACCATCGAACCAAACGTTTGAATTACAAACTTATGATTAAAATCGACATGTTTATTCATCAAGCAGCCTTAAGTTTCTTCGAAGTAACATAATTTATACAAACAAAATAAACAAGACTGATGAATATGAATACTAGAATCATTAAACTTATAAGAAAGGTTAGAACTAGATTTAGTTCTAGGTACTGCCAAAACGACATGTTGATGTCGGGCGCACGCAGATGTGTCGCGCCACCGTGACGCAGCACGTGTTCTGTCCACCACACGGCACGCTCCAGTGGACTCATTGGCTGATCATACATTAAAGTACGAAGTTTGACAACGTTTTGACGATAGCTGGAAATGAATAGGAAAAAATATAATTAATCTTTTTTAATAATAATATATAAGACTGCTTGACTGCGATTCCACCTAATAGTCCGTAGGGACCCTGCAGAAGGATCGAAGCCTACTGGGGCCAAGGGTTCGCTTCTCAAAGGATAGCTCAGCCCTGGTATGAAAGGTAACGTAGGAACGGGGTGAGCTTTTTAGTCAGTAAGAGTCTGTCGGTCGTCACTCTATAACCTTTCGGCCCCATCGACCATCCGTTCTACAAGCAATGTGACCTCCCCACTTAAGTTTGGCGATTCTTCGGGCTATGTCGATGGCCTTGGTTCTTCTACGGATATCTTCGTTCCTGAATCAAACATGCAAGGAAAGTCCGAACATACCCTTTTCAAATTTATAAAAATATATTTACATACCCTTTTCAAATTTTAAAATTTATAAAAATAATTAACCAACCTTTCGTCTCCTATAACAGTAGTGATTGCATCTTTTAATTGCTTCTCTTCAAGTGTTTTCGGCTCTATTTTGAATCCAATCTTGTGATATTCATATCTCTCTGCATTAATCTGTCCTAGCTCAGAGGACACCGGTGTCCTCTCACATCCACGCCACTATAGGCCTTAATTCCGATGTTTAAAGTCTACTTTTGTATGAACAAGTTGGGTAGTTGTGGATCGAAGTGTTAAACCATTGATCACCTAACATCGGTATACCAATTAAAGGTACTCCTGCCGTGATTGCTTCATCTGTTGATTGAAGACCTCCTTGTGTTATAAATAGCTTGATTTTAGGGTGCCCTAAAAAATAAAATAAGTTATAATTTTAGTATGGCGTTGAAACCTGCAACGAATTTGGTGATTGTCATGTCAATATATTTTAGTTATTAATTGTGACGCAAAATGTCACATACGTATTTAAGCTGAAAATTCTACACGCCATTAAATATAAATGTATAAGTGTACACTGAAACTTTCTTTATTGATTAAGTATTTTAAAAGATGAAATAATAATAATAACAAGTTATTGCATCAACAGACAACACGTGACACAGGTCTATTAGGTTAAATTTGGGTGATTTTTGTATAATTATTATATTCAAAACTATCATCTCCCTACCTTTGGCTCTTATGTTACGCTGTCTACAAGAAGGTGCGATTCGTTGGTTTGTTCTATTCTGTTCTGTAAATCTAACGCTACGTTTCTTTTCACTCACTCTTTACATAATAATCCATCCTTCTTGTCTCTGACCTCCCTCTTCTTCTCCATCCATTCACATATACACTCATAACTCTCTTATATCTATCTTGTATATCTTTCTTTCTCTTCATAAGACCGTACCAAAATAAACATTTCATTTCATTTTTTTATTCTATGGCGACACTTTCAAACTTCCTCTCATATGCTCATTCATAAGTCTCATCACTCCAGACATCAATTTTGATATTTTCATCACTATTACTTGCAATCTTTTTTCTTTCGTCTTTTTCACAGCCTAAAATTCTGATACATGCAATATTACAGGTCATAATTACAGACTTTTTTTTGGTTGGGAAAATCGTCCAATTACATCTCCCACTCTTGTGCGGAGCGGACGATAGTATCAGACTTTTACTGACTAAAAAACCCACCCCGTTCCTTCGTTGCCAGTATACCAGGGCCGAGCTTTACTTTCTAAAGTAAACCCTTGGGGGGCCCAGGAGGGTCGAAGCCTACTCCCCAGTAGGCTCCTGGTCACTTACGGTTTGCTGACAACTACTTGAGGCGCGCGTAGAACAGTACGCTCTTTCGAAGACTTGGGCTCGGTCCGAACAGTTACCGGACGGTCGGACAGCGAGCTATCCATTGCTCGCCGTCCGCAAGCCTGCGTCTACGATGGCCGAAAATAGGGATCGGAATCTCGTTGGCGGCTGGAGCACGAGCGCCGTTGCCTCACGCTTGCGGCCTCCTCGTTTGCACTTCGCAGAAGGAGGCAACCGTCTGCCACTCCTCCTCGCTACGGACCATCGCCTGTAACAAGACCTGGCGCGAGAGATCGCTGCCACCGTTCGCCTCCACGAGGACACGGCGATTCTCTGCTCAAGCGGGGCACACCTCTACCGTTTGCTCCACCGTGTCCTCCGGGCGATCCACGTTTCATCACTTTCATTTAAAACCAGAAGAGATTAATGATGAGATAAAATTTGGAACTTACGAAGCAGATCCGATTGTGGCAACCATTTTGATAACCTAATATTTTCAGTACGGCCAGGCAAGTCATCTTCATCCCACTTCATCAAAATGTCATAAGGCAGCTCAGATAGAACTTTAACAATTTTCTTTAAAATATCTGGAGTTATGTTATCTGGTTTCACATTTGTGCCGAAACTGGTGTAGATAACACCATTTTTGGAAGAATCTAAATAAGATTTGAGGTCCTGAAATAACATCAATATAGTAATAGTAACGATTTATAGTTTAAGTGTAAATGAGCATAAATATCGTGTTACAAAATAGCAGGATTGTAGAGGTTAGATGTTGACGAGACATTTCTCCATGTAAAATGCTGGCATTCCGGTGCATCTGGTTAAGCAATAGGGTCGACTTAACCGCGGTTGAGAAAAAGGTCAGTCATATGATGATAGCGATATTAATAATTATGATCAATCTTTTATTTATAAACAACCTAAATACATTAGTCAATGATTAATCATTGCGATAAATTGATTGTCAAATACAATACAAGCTAAATCATAGTGCGGCCAGCATTCATTGTAGGTTTCGTCTCTTAAGATGGCATTTGATTTTACAGTGGTTTCACGTCATCAATCAGTTATAATTTCAAATTTAAATAGTCGTACTTCTTTGCAAGAATTCAATTCAATTAAAATATTTTATTTTAACTTAGATACTAGCACAAGTAGCTTTTGACGTTTTCATATGTTAGAAAATATTGCACAATAATTCCAGTTGGTTGTTCTTCTCTATATGAAAATATAGAGAATAGAACCGGCATGAAATTCAAACAAATAATTGACATTTACTATGTTTCCATAATTATAACATTATATTAATAGTACTCTGCACTTCAATAGCAATTTGGCACTCAAAATACTGCCAAATAAATATATCGCAAAAAAGGGAATCAGAATAGAAAAATATCAACGGCTCTATAAAGACTACAGTGTTCTCACATTCACATTATAAAAAAGGAAAACAATAACCATAAAATCAGATTTTTTTAATGCACAAAATATTTACGTTAATTCTCTATAAATAATTCTCTATTTATGATTACATTAATATTGCGCTGACCCCAAACAAATAGGGATAAGAAAGAGCAAGAGAAATGATAATGACGACAATGATATAATACTTGTACTTACCGTTGGTAACTCTTTGATAGGTTTTTGATGTAAGCCCCCTGTATACACTACAGTTGGAGGAACAGGCCGAATACCTTCAAATACTGGATGCACATTTAAAAACAACATATGCACGTTCTTATATAATTCTGAAATATTTGGGGTATCTGGTCCGAAATGCTTTCGTAAGACTTCAGTTTCAACAGCTTCAAATTTTTCCGATATCTTATGGAATATATAATACTTCAACGTTTCCACAATTTTCTCCCAAGCTGTAAGATTGTTTGATCTTTGTCTAAATATATTTGGATGCAGCAATGGATGGTCTGGAGCACCAACTGTTTGTAAATTTCCAGGCATTGCTCCGAGAGAACTCATTTGAATCACAGGAACCTTGTAAATATGAGAATATAGAAGTGCTGGTCTCACACAAGCTTCTACGATTAAAAGATCAAAATTCTTTGTTTTATCGGTAACCAAAAGTTGTACTTCATCTGTTTTTAACTGTTCCATAACTATATTTAATATAGTTGGGAAATACGTTTCAATTTGTTCTTTCAAATCATTTTTTTTGGTTAGTGCTTTCAAAAGATCTTTTGACCAGATGTGGTACGATAGATCATGAACATCGATTTCTGTAATGTTCGGAGGTGTTTGTCCTTTTGGGAAAGCAGGATCTGTTGTGATTATAGTGACGGCATGTCCTCGCTTGGCTAGCTCTTGAGTTAAAGGTCTGAATACCACTTGATGACTTATGGATGGAGTAGGGAATACTGCCAGTATTCTTCCTGCATTGTTTACATTTATTATGACACTCACTATGCACAAAATTATCAACATCTTCACGGTTTGACTATAGGTTCCACACTGATAGTATGTATTTTGAGATATCTTATTAGCATGTGTTTGTATTTTTTTTTTAACAAATGATTTGTATTTTTTGTTTATAACAAAATAATTTGTGAAAATTTGTCTTGTTCAAAGACGAGTTCAAAGGTCTTCAGTATTTCAAGGTCGTAATAGTTTTGCCACTTTAAGAGCGCAAACCCAAAAATTCATTCTTTTACAAGAAAATTTACGAGCTTTGGTTTTGATGACAGGAAAATAATAAAAAACCGACGCTGCTATGAACTATACTAATAACTATTTTCTAGCATTCATTAAGTCAAACTGGTCAAAATCTTCAGTTTCTCACTTAATGAAAAAAAAATCGATAAAAATATCATATGACGCTTAAAATTATGATTAGAAAAAAATGTTTACGTAACGTAACGTATGTTGACAATTTGTAATTTTTCGCTGTTGCGTAATGTATTTTTTTTTAACTGTAAAATATACATGCGTTCAAACACAAACATTCTTACTAATATTTTGTATTTTTATGGATGGTAACAAATTACATGTTTGTCAGTTTGACGTGATGGCTTAGTATTTATTTACGTTTGATGTTCAAATGTACACCTATTAATCCCGTTGTAGGTAGTTGTCGGTCGTTGCGTACTAACTACCCAAAGGTCATTGAACTCACCCAGCTGACGTTTACTTAAAGAAATTAATTTCGTACATGCGTAAATTAAATCGAGTTAAAAACAAGTGTTTTATTTTTTAATTTTATCTTTACAAATCGATAGTGTTTCATGTACCGAATCGACCCTCTACGTGAATAAAACGATCTAAATTTAACGGTGCATATATAAACGTACATCAAAGGACTGGAACAATTTGCCTGCTGCAGTCTTCCCATCCGATTATAATTCGGGTGTCATCAAAGTTAGAGTGAATAGGTTCTTAATAAACTAGTGCGCCTCACCATCAACGATTGCATCACTGCTTACCATCAGGTGGGATCGCAGTCAAGCACTAGTTTATCTTCTTATATATAAAAATGAATAGCTGTTCGTTAGTTTTGCTAAAACTTGAAATCGGCTGGACTGATTTGGCAACGGACGATTTAGGGACGGTGAAAAAAGATGGAAAAATACACGAAAAAAAAATTCGGCTATTAAGCGGTACGAAGTTTGGTCATTTAATATCAAATAAAAAAAAAATGGCGGCGGAAATACACGTACATGGCACGAAGGAAACTAGATATGTAATGGATTGTCCCACCAATCCCCGCATCGACCAATGTTATTATTACCATGAGCTCCATTTATCTGTCTACTGTTCAAACAAGAACCACACGATTTCAAAATCCAATTCGCGCCATATGTATAGAGGCACCAGCTGCGTATTCCAAATAACTTGCTTAGTTGAAGTAATTAAAGCAATGTAGGCTAGTGGTAGGCGCTTGCTCAAACTTCTACCATCATATAGATGTACGAGAATGTTGCTGCAAGGAAAACTTTTGAACGCTGAGGGGCTTTGCACATGGAGCAACTTAAGTTGAGGCAACTATCAACATTTAAAAAGTTTCCTGTAAAAAGTAGATAGATTTTTTTCTGGTAGGTAAAATCATCAAATGACAAATCCCGCCCTGGGTGGGACGGGAGATAGTGTCAGACTCTTACTGACTAAAAACCTACCCTGCTCCTTTCATTGCCTTCGTCCCAAGCCCCCAGGTTTTATTTTCACTTAGTTGCTATAACGTTTACGGTTGCCGCAATTTATGGCAATCTGTGAGCAACTTTCATAAAGACACTGTCATTGCTGGGCACAGGGAGAGGGAGGGAGGATGTGAAATCGCCCGACGCGTTACGATTGATGGTTGAGGAAGCCGGCAACTTTAAATATTGATATAATATTTAACAGTTGCTAGTCGCGGCAATTAGAAACTAACTTAGTCATCGATTACAGCAACTGACAACTGTTGACGATCACCCGAACTCGAAACTCGAGTTACTATGTGTGCGCAGGCCAATTGAAATATATGTTTTCTGAGAGGAAGGCTCAGCCCCGGCACTATAGGCAACGAAGGAACGGGGTAGGTTTTTAGTCAGTAAGAGTCTGACACTACTTCCCGCTCCGCCCAAGGGCGGGATTTGTCATTGGATGATTTTACCTACCATAAAAAAAAGAAAAAAATAATAATTGAAATATATGTAAACAGCTAGTTGCCCGCTAGTTGCCAGTTGCAGCAATAGTTAATCCATGTGCGACGCGCCTTATGCAGCTGCAAATAGGAATAAGGTAGCTAACTAGGTTAAGAGTAAAAAATTAACACAAGTTGATTTGGAAAAAAAAATTGCCAAGTGATGATTCTTCATTTATTTTTAATTTTCAAAATCATTGAATAGAAGTAATTAGAAAGAAGACATTTGAAACACATAACATTATTGAATAAAGATTCCATGGAGTTTCTTGCACATTCTTCTCCATAGAGATCTTCACTTTGAAATGTGCTATTAGCGTCATTTTGTTTTTGACTGACTGACTTCTTAACATTTCAAAAGTGGCTGTAAATGGCTTATCTGAAAATAAAGTTTAAATTTTGAATTTTTGTTTTTTTTTCTTGAACTTTATGTCACAGAGCAGTATTAGACTTATGGCGAACAACCAAATAGGCCGGTATTCAAATAGTTGTCTCAACGCGCCATACATTTGTTACAATCAATTATTCGGTTTTTTCACTCTACTGTATTATTCAAAATTACCACATGCGAGTATCCATCTTTACATTGTTGAAACCTTTACGGTCCGGACTAAGCATTTTGCCTCGTCGTTTATACACGTACATCGAAGGACTGGAACAATTGCCTATTGCGGTCTTCCCATCCGATTATAATTTAGGTGTCTCCAAGGCTAGAGTGAATAGGCTCTTATTAAACTAGTGCGCCTCACCACCAACGATTGCATCACTGCTTACACAGCCAAGCACTCGTTTAGATCAATAAAAAAAAGTAAATAAAATAACATTAAATTTGGAAATTTATGGTCTCCGTTTAGATGGTTTCTACTCATGGTAATAAAACAAAAATCATAAAAAAAAAAACGGTAATTTAAAAAACTAAAAAACCCGACTGCTTTTCTAAGCATTGTTTTAGGGCTTTTTCATGAATGCTCAGAAAAGCAGTCGGGTCTTTTAGTTTTTTAAATTACAGTTTTTTATTATTATTTTTTTAGTTTTATTTTATTACGATATCACTTTCACAGTAAATACGAATCTAACGACACCTCTCAAGCTAAAATCCATCGAGCCGTTCAGGCTGCAGAGCGTGCCAAACAATTATACATACATACACACATACATACTCTCGAAAAACATAACCCTCCTTCTGGGGAGGCCGACCGCATCAGGCAGAGGCAACGGGGCGCTCGCCCCAGCCGCCGCCGGGATTCCGATCCCGATTTCCGGCTCCGCAGGCGCGGGCTTGCGGACGGCGTGCAATGGGTAGCACGCTGTCCGATCGTCCGGTAACCGACCGGACCGAGCCCAAGTCGTCGACGGCGCGTTCTGTTCCCGCGCGCCTCAAGGAGCTGTCAGCACACCGAAGAGGCCCAGCCTGCTAACTGCAGGCAGGCAGGGTCGAAGCCTACTGGGGTCATGGGTTAGGTCCGAAAGGAATGCTCGGCCCCGGCACGATAGGCTACGAAGGAACGGGGTAGGTTTTTAGTCAGTAAGAGTCTGACACTACTTCCCGCTCCGCCCAAGGGCGGGATTTGTCATTGGATGATTTTACCTACCATAAAAAAAAAAACCGTCCTTCTGGCGCAGTCGGGTAAAAACATAGTAAAACAAAAATTAAACCTTCCTTCCTTCATACAAATTATGATCATTTACTGATAACTTTGTATGGGAATTTATTTTGCCTTCCTTGAATTAAGTTGATCGTCTCTATGAGCAGCAGCAGTTACTAAAATATGAGTATTGTTTATTAGTATTATTTCATAACTCAACATATTTCTGGATGAAATGAAATGAATCAGAAAAACTCCCCAGATATAAAAATTGTTTATTCGTTATAATAAACAAAAAAAAAAAAATATGTTTGAAAAGATTTAAAGTTTTTCCTATTCCTGCCCAACGGATGATCTGTCTTCGGATATTGCGTAACAGTAGATAAATAATAGGTATTTGAAAATAACTTTCATTACCAATCAAAATACGTAATCAATAAACTTCTAATAGAAGGAATATACCGTAAACATTTATCCAATGAGTGTTTACGCATCTAAATAATATAGATAAACTTAAGCAATTTAGTCAAGAATACAGAAGTTCAGTTTACTCTAAACAAGCAGGTTGTATTACTTCGATTGAAAATTAACAACATTCAGCATACATTCAGTTAAACTATACCAGCCACTCAGAAAGTTTTGCGAAAAAAAGTTTTAATGTTTAATTAAGCACTGGCCTCTTCTAATTGTTAACAAACCTTAGATCGCTTTTTCAAACATACAGTCCACCAAGCTTTATTAGCGCAACCATCCACGTTAAAATTTTACGCCATTAGCCAGTCACTGTTGGCAATATCCCTTTAAATTTTGTAGAAATGTTATAAATAAATAAAAATAATATATTATATAAATAAATCCTTACAAACATGTCGCTGCTTTAATTTGATAGTGGCACATCACAAAATGTGTCATTATTTTGATAATGTTACCATTCAATACAGATTAATCTATAATATCATGTGAATAAAACTCACATTCCTATGTATACATTTGACTAGGTACCATGACTGAATGACGTTATCTGATTGGTCGAAATCGATCGCAATTTTGTAGGTATATCGACACAATGCCAGTTGCTTTGAATTTTCGCAAGGTGACATACGCATTTTCTCTTGAAAAAAGACTTAAAATAAAATAGTTCGTTCTTATTGGTGGAATATTATTTTAAATAAGGTTTTTTTTTGTATTGTGACAATATACAAAAAATTTGAGTGTCATAGTTATGTTTCGATTCATTTAAATAACGTGGTATTTGGTGTTGCGACAGTATCAAAACAAATGAGTAGAGAAACTAAAAAGCGTATTTCAAAATGTGTTAGTATTCAATTCTTTGTTTTTGGTAATTATTAGAACTAATACAAAATAAGTCTATTTCATTCTTAAAAGTCCTAATTTTTATGATTATTCTTTGCAAAATGTGACGCTTTTTTGTGCTATTATTGAATGATTTTTAAATATATGCCATTGTTCAAAATAACTGTAATTAAATATTTTTGTAAAATAACATAAGCAAGGTGTGGAAACAAGACATTAAATATTGAAAATAATTTCTTTAATTAAGATTTAATCTAATTATTTTTACCCTTACAGTGTATTATCGAAAACACATCAATTCAGAAGATTCGTTGCAGATTTCTGTAGCAGATGGTACTAAAAAATACCAAGATAGGAATGGATTATCACCTCTGCTGATTGAAAATAGCATAGAATAGCATAGCATCAGCGTTATAATGTTCTCACTGCTGGGACTCAGGCGTCCTCTTTAGGAGAGGGAATTGGCCGTAACCCACCATGCGGGCCCAGTGCGGGTTGGTGGATGTCACCATGTCTTCGAATTTTTGGTTCTAGGACGTGCCGATTTCCTCATGATGTTTTCCTTCACCGTTTTGAAAGCAGTGGCGATGAAAAAATATAACACAAAGTAATACGTGTGGCTGGGTTTGAACCCGCGACGTGGCAAACAGCCATCATGCTATAGATCCAGTCATTAAAAAGGGTGTCATGAAACAGAAAATACCGAAAATTGACACTATTGTCACTATTGTCGAAATGTAAAATTAACAGGTATTGTAATGTTATACGTAGAAACAAAAGACACAGAATATTACTCATATTGTTATAAAAAATCATATAGTAATAATATCAAGAAAGTGATACTTAGTTGAAAATACAGGAAAGACAAGAAATAGAAGCGTTTCTAATAAAAATATTTCACTGAAGAAAATTTATAAAACTAAAATGATGATACGTGAGAAAAAGAAAAAAGGCCTATATACTAAATAAAAAACTTATAATATATATACAAGATTTTATGCCCCATTTTTTGAAAATCTATAAAGGATTTTTCGTAGGATAACGAAGATTTGTACACGGAAAACTAAATTGAACCATATGCTGTGGTTGCGCGCGACCCCCGCTTCGATTGGGACCCGAAAATCGGTTACTGCACATTCACCTACCATCATGATGGTTCAACTGGTGTGACAAGGATTATAACCGATTTTCGGGTCTAGGTCGGATAGGGGGCTGCGTGTAGCTCTGGCGGATAGTTCAATTTATTTGCCGCGTACTCTTTGTTATCCTACGAGCAATCCTTCATAGATTTTCAAAAAATGGGGCGTAAAATATTAAGTACCAGTAGTAGTTTTTTACCATTTGAAAAACTTTGTAACACCTTTTTTACTACTTTAACATTTTTATGATTAGTTTTTGTAACTTTGTGTTCTTTGAATTGATTTTGGTGTATGGTCATGTGAAGAGAAGGGATGAAACGCATATTACTAAAAGAGTTTTGAGTGTACATGTGGATGGATGGAGAGGGAGAGGGAGGCCAAAGAAGAGATGGATGGATTGTGTGAGGAGTGATATGAAAAAAAGGAGTTAGTGATAATGTAACGGGTGACAGGACAGAATGGAAGAAAAAAACGTATTGCGCTGACCCCAAATAAAACGGGATAAGGGCAGGAAAATGATGATGATGAGTAAAAGAAAATTACTTGTTTAGAAACAGGTAATGCTTTATTTTTGTTAAAGTGGGTTAGTGAAAATCATAATTATGTGTAAGCTCGTTAATAAATAGGTATTTTTAATAACCTCCTAACAAAATTAATTTTGTTAGGAGGTTATTTATTATTTCACTGTTTCTATAATATAAATACCAGCTATATTTGCAATTTTGAGAGTAGCGCGTGTTCTGTGAAGGTAAGTTTTACATAATTAGTATTATTTTTGATCTCTATAACGATAAAGACTGATAGAAAGTTAGTTAAACAAAACAAAAAATGTCATTGTATAGTAAAAATACATTGGTTTTGTATTACACCTTCCTTATAATCCTTGTCACACCAGTTGAACCATCATGATGGTAGGTGAATGTGCAGTAACCGATTTTCGGGTCCCAATCGAAGCGGGGGTCGCGCGCAACCACAGCATATGGTTCAATTTAGTTTTCCGTGTACAAATCTTCGTTATCCTACGAAAAATCCTTTATAGATTTTCAAAAAATGGGGCATAAAATCTTGTATATATATTATAAGTTTTTTATTTAGTATATAGGCCTTTTTTCTTTTTCTCACGTATCATCATTTTAGTTTTATAAATTTTCTTCAGTGAAATATTTTTATTAGAAACGCTTCTATTTCTTGTCTTTCCTGTATTTTCAACTAAGTATCACTTTCTTGATATTATTACTATATGATTTTTTATAACAATATGAGTAATATTCTGTGTCTTTTGTTTCTACGTATAACATTACAATACCTGTTAATTTTACATTTCGACAATAGTGACAATAGTGTCAATTTTCGGTATTTTCTGTTTCATGACACCCTTTTTAATGACTGGATCTATAGCATGATGGCTGTTTGCCACGTCGCGGGTTCAAACCCAGCCACACGTATTACTTTGTGTTATATTTTTTCATCGCCACTGCTTTCAAAACGGTGAAGGAAAACATCATGAGGAAATCGGCACGTCCTAGAACCAAAAATTCGAAGACATGGTGACATCCACCAACCCGCACTGGGCCCGCATGGTGGGTTACGGCCAATTCCCTCTCCTAAAGAGGACGCCTGAGTCCCAGCAGTGAGAACATTATAACGCTGATGCTATGCTATTCTATGCTATTTTCAATCAGCAGAGGTGATAATCCATTCCTATCTTGGTATTTTTTAGTACCATCTGCTACAGAAATCTGCAACGAATCTTCTGAATTGATGTTTTTTCGATAATACACTGTAAGGGTAAAAATAATTAGATTAAATCTTAATTAAAGAAATTATTTTCAATATTTAATGTCTTGTTTCCACACCTTGCTTATGTTATTTTACAAAAATATTTAATTACAGTTATTTTGAACAATGGCATATATTTAAAAATCATTCAATAATAGCACAAAAAAGCGTCACATTTTGCAAAGAATAATCATAAAAATTAGGACTTTTAAGAATGAAATAGACTTATTTTGTATTAGTTCTAATAATTACCAAAAACAAAGAATTGAATACTAACACATTTTGAAATACGCTTTTTAGTTTCTCTACTCATTTGTTTTGATACTGTCGCAACACCAAATACCACGTTATTTAAATGAATCGAAACATAACTATGACACTCAAATTTTTTGTATATTGTCACAATACAAAAAAAAACCTTATTTAAAATAATATTCCACCAATAAGAACGAACTATTTTATTTTAAGTCTTTTTTCAAGAGAAAATGCGTATGTCACCTTGCGAAAATTCAAAGCAACTGGCATTGTGTCGATATACCTACAAAATTGCGATCGATTTCGACCAATCAGATAACGTCATTCAGTCATGGTACCTAGTCAAATGTATACATAGGAATGTGAGTTTTATTCACATGATATTATAGATTAATCTGTATTGAATGGTAACATTATCAAAATAATGACACATTTTGTGATGTGCCACTATCAAATTAAAGCAGCGACATGTTTGTAAGGATTTATTTATATAATATATTATTTTTATTTATTTATAACATTTCTACAAAATTTAAAGGGATATTGCCAACAGTGACTGGCTAATGGCGTAAAATTTTAACGTGGATGGTTGCGCTAATAAAGCTTGGTGGACTGTATGTTTGAAAAAGCGATCTAAGGTTTGTTAACAATATGCAGGTACTGTGCCCTTATTTATTGATGGGATGGATGTATTAGGGAGGAACACTGACCTTTTGACCTCGAAGGTTCCACGTGGCGCCGGCCGGCGAACTCTGACTTCGCACCTTTAACCACTGCCAGGTCCTGTATTGCACTACACTGCACTATTGTTGAGTCTTTGAATGGTTGGATCACGAAATAGTCAATTTTCTTGTAATTTCGAGCGGGCGATGTTAGCGGAGCGGTCACATTCACAATCGATGCACAAACACGTAATGTCATTCCATTTCTTGAGGTCGTGCGGGGAAGGGAAACGGAAGGGATAGGATTGCTAGGCCAAAAAAATAAATTACAAAAAACAAAATCGCGGATCATAGCAAATTGGCGCAACCATTCCCCCCGGGTTTGAAGGGTTACCTTCAAAGAAAAGGAGAAAACAAAAGCGAAACTAAACCCTATTACTATATCTAGACTATCAATACTAGGTAGCGAAACAACTTATAACTAACTATGCCACTACTGCTGATTAGGCAGAGGGCAGAGGCGAATAACCGGACGCAGGTACGATCCAGTTGCGGTTTTAACCTTTACGACTCGCGTTATTCCGTTCGAACCCGGAAAAACTTCTTCCACTACACCAAGAGGCCAGTGCAGAGGAGGCGCACTCTCAGTCTTCAGTATCACCACAGTACCGACTGTGACTTTAAGTGGTCCAGCATAGTCCGTCCCAGTATGTATGAAAGGTTTCACCGTCTGTACAACACGACAAGAACGATGGTCGGCCATTTCCGGCGCGCTGAAACGCGGGCGGAGCTTAAAGCAGGGCACACATCTGTGCACTCTAGCGCGTATCAAATTGCGAGCGGAAAGTATCCAGTACTTCTGTCGAAGAATGGACATTAATAAATCGGGACCAGCGTGACAATTCACCTTATGGTGATAATCCACCAACAAATCCAAAACGTGATCCTTGCGTGGTAGAACTACTGGATGCATTTGTTCAAACTCTAACTTAGCATTTCGCAGACGGCCACCGACACGAATGAGTCCGTCTTGCAAAAATGGTTTCAAATGTTGAAGTGCGCGACTACAAGGTTTATGTGATTCTAAACTACGAAATTCTATTGAAAAATAAAATTTCTGCAACTCTCGAAGTACAACTGATTCAGCTTGTAGCGACATCCATGTCGTCACAAAAAGAACTAATCCTGCATCGCGCAAGTAAGATTCGCGGCGCGATTGGAACATATAGAACAAAACCCGAAATCATCTATGGGGCAGTAGCCCACCAGATATAACACCTGTCTGGTCGGAGGATCCTCCCTTTTCAACGGAGGTATGTGGGACTTTACTCTCTGTTCCACAACCCCCAAACTGGTGACCCCTCGACAAAGAACGTCAGCGCAGCCTTCGTGCAGCAACTACCTCGTGACGTCATCATCACTTCCTGAAGCTTTCGAGCAGCGAGCCATACAGCCAGCACCCACGGCTATATGGGTATCCTGACCACCAGCATGCCTACTTGGTCATACCTGGTCATCACCCTCAGCCTCATCAGCGACCTTGGCTAAGCACTTGCACCTTCGGCCAGTCACATGAAGAGTATTGAAGAACCTCTCCTGGTCGACGACAGCAGTCAAGCCCTACGTCGCACAGCACCGCTCCGACTCACTGGAGCCAGCCGCACTACTCCGACTCACTGGAGCCTGCAGCATCGTATCCCGACTCACTGGGATAGCACCACCCCGACTCACTGGGGCATCACCGCAGACAGTTCCGACTTACCGAGAACTATGCGGAATCCGGTTCCGACTCACTGGAGCCAGCCGCAATACTCCGACTCACTGGAGCCTGCAGCATCATATCCCGACTCACTGGGATAGCACCGCCCCGACTCACTGGGGCATCACCGCAGACAGTTCCGACTCACCGAGAACTATGCGGAATCCGGTTCCGACTCACTGGAACCAACCTCCATTGGCCTGGCACGCATCACGACGCCTCAAGAAGCATCAAGAACCATCGATCTCCGATCTCCGGAGGGGAGTGATGTAGCGACATCCATGTCGTCACAAAAAGAACTAATCCTGCATCGCGCAAGTAAGATTCGCGGCGCGATTGGAACATATAGAACAAAACCCGAAATCATCTATGGGGCAGTAGCCCACCAGATATAACACCTGTCTGGTCGGAGGATCCTCCCTTTTCAACGGAGGTATGTGGGACTTTACTCTCTGTTCCACAACCCCCAAAAGCTCTATCCAAATCAGCTGCGATTATAGAACCACGCGATGATAATAATCTCAAAAATCTTAGGACGTAAACTACACAGCGTAATAGTCTCGACCAAGACGAGACTCGATTAGACAACAACAAAACAACTGACTCTTCACGCGGAACTGATACTATAAGCGTATGTTTCTTCTCCTCGGGTGGCTCTGAAACAGTAGCGGGGTTAAACGGAGCACTTGGCCACTCGTTAGGAGTGGTATGAAGCCAGGGAGGGCCACAAAACCAAAGCGGATGATTTAAAATTTGCGCAGGAAGCAAACCACGTGAGAGACAATCAGCTGGGTTTTCTGTTCCAGCGACATGGAATATATTTTCCGGTGACAATTCAGCTTGAATCTTAGCCACCCTATTTGCGACAAACGTGTTCCATCGATGGGGTGAAGAGTGGGCCCAACATAGAGCAACGGTTGAGTCTGAAAACGCTACAATTCTCTCTATATTAATGCGAGGACGACAAGTTTTGACTATAGATGTAATCAATTGAACCAACATAAGAATAGCGCAGAGTTCGAGACGAGCAAGAGAGACAACCTTACGAGGAGATACCTTTGATTTTGCGCTAATGAGGAAAACTGAAATGTTATCGCCATTTTGGACCTGAAAGTAAACCACTCCCCCGTAAGCCCTCTCACTGGCGTCTGCGAAACCTACCACATTAACAACAGTGTCTGGTACTATACCAACATGGCGAGGAATCTGTATCTGATCGAGCATTGGAAGCTCTTTCCTATAGCGAGCCCACAACTTAGCAACACTGTCAGGAGCGGTGTCGTCCCAATCACAGTTGGAAAGCCAAAGCTCTTTTATAAGCAGCTTTGCATACAAAACGACAGGAGCTACAAAACCCATTATATCCCATATCCGAGCTACACATGCTAGGATAAC
The DNA here is from genome assembly GCA_958295575.1 of Leucania comma. NCBI lineage: Eukaryota > Metazoa > Arthropoda > Insecta > Lepidoptera > Noctuidae > Leucania > Leucania comma. The sequence continues at coordinate 12,516,268 of OY282486.1, read as the reverse complement.
GCGTTTGGTACAAGTTGGCGGAGTCGAGCTAATTTTAAGACTGAACATATCAGTTGCGGGTGACCAACTTAAACCAAGGATCTTATGCGAATCACTATCATCGAATTCCTTTACCGAAGTCAACCGGTGTGACGGTGGAATCGACTCTAATGTAGCTTGCGAGTTGCTTGTCCATTTCACCAGATCAAATTGACCGGACTTCATGAGGCTGATTACTTGAGCAGCGGTCTCTATAGCCTCTGCTTCACTAGGTACACTGTACACAAAATCGTCCATGTACAATCCGGTTTCAATAGTGGCCCTTGCTTTCGGGTATGTATCACCCTCGTCAGCGGCCAACTGCTTGATAGTGCGAAGAGCGTGAAAGGGACTAGACTTAAGCCCAAAACAAACACGATTGAATTCGTAAACCTTCAAAGGTTCCTGCGGAGAAAATCTATACAAGAAGCGTTGGAATCTACGGTCACATTCTCTGATTCCAATACTAAGAAACATTTGCCGAATATCAGCAGAGAGCGCAATAGCAAACAAGCGAAAATTTACTATTATTTCAAATAAGTTACCCTGGAGGTTCTGACCACAACACAAGATATCGTTAAGCGATATGCCAGTACTAGTTTTAGCGCTACCATCCATAACCACACGCAGTTTAGTTGTAAGCTTGTCTTCTCTAACAACTCCATGGTGCGGGATGATGTAAAACGGGTAATCACGTGTCTCCTCAGTCTCGGCAGGCGCTGATGAGATATAACCTTTATCTAAATATTCGATCAGCACATCATCATAGGCTTGCTTCAACTTAGGAGACGCCTGCATCTTACGTTCCAAGCATAGAAAGCGTTTTTCTGCGGAGGCACGGGAGCCACCGAGCGAAAAAATATCACCCTTGAAAGGGAGCGCGACAACATAACGACCATCTTTATCACGAGTAGTCGTGCGGGTATAAATCTCCTCAGTGACCTGATCCTCAGGGCTGAGAATAGGCGGGACATTGACCTCTTCAATCTCCCAGAACTTGCGGATGGTAGACTCAAGCGGCGGCTCGACGGTGCAACAGTGCGACACAGTCGAGTAACTATCTAAACAAGCGGGTGCGGAACCAACTATAACAAACCCGAGAACTGTTTCCAGTGCGTGCGGAGCGGGGTACATCGGAAGACCTTGAATTTTACGTGATAACTGGAGATGCGGGAGAATCGAAGCACCGATCAATAGATCGATATCTCCAGGGAAAGCGTAATTTCCGTCGGCTAACTGCAAGTTCTTAAACTCCGTCAGCATGGACGTGTCAACCGGTACCGTGGGCAACCGTTCCGTAATCTTATCTGCGACTAGCGAATCCATTTCAAACGAAATATTACGATTAAAACGTGAACTAAATATTATTTTAATGGAACCGTGAATGGTTGCCTTTAAGCCTCCAAAACCTTTCACTTCTGAGCGGGATGACCAATTATTAAAACTAAAACCAAGGCGTTGACAACAATCCCGAGTAATAAAATTACTCTGGGAAGCGCCATCTAGTAGCGCTCGAACGGTGTGCGGTTTGCCAAAGGCATCTACAATGACAACTTGCGCGGTCGCAAGTAAAACGGTAGTGATTTGAGTACCAGCGGCGGAAAGCGAACACAATGTTACGTCGTTTGCACTTGCAGCAGGCCGCGCGTCACAAGCGTCGCGCGTCTGCGCAGGCTGCGGCTGCGATGGCAGCTTGCTACTCTCAAAATGTAAGAAGGTATGATGTCTAGCTAGACATTTACGACAGCTAACACCAATGTTACATGACGTAACCAGATGTTTGTCACTTAGACAATTAAAACACAAATTATTAGTGCGGACAAACTTGTAACGATCACTAGGCGATAATCTCTGAAATTCTGAACACTTGTACAGCTGTGTATGGCTACCCTTACACAGAGAACAGTCAGGTGTTGAGGCGGTATTAACTAGCGTATGTGCAGTCTTGACTGACTTCGATGACGCGTCTATACGGCGATCGGAACCTGTCCTATTCGTGACTTCATGACGTGCCGACGTGCGCTGCAATACCTTAATATGGTCGCGAATAAAAGATTCTAAATCTTTGAACTTAGGTATTTCGTTACCGCGCTGAGTCGTTTCAAACAGACGAACAGTTTCAGGATCTAATTTCTGTAAACCGATATACAAAAACAAAAAGTCACAGAGGTCATTGACCTTTAGGTTCTTTACTGCACGAACAGATGATGCGAAAATATTTAAAAACTTCTCTAAATTATGATCGTTACAAACGGAAAAACTTTTCAAATCGAATAATTGATCTAAATATGCGGTGGCTACTAATCGCTTATCTTCGTATTTTGTTTTTAAAGTGTTCAAAACTAAAGTGTAATTTTCAGCGCTAAACGTAATTCCAGCAGACAGCCTTTGCCTTACCGGTCAATTTTTCTACGAGATAATGCAATCTCTCGTGATCTGTCAGCGATGTGTTCCTATGTATTATATTTTCGAAACTATCTATAAATAAATTCCAATTTCGAATGTCACCATTAAATTCAGGTATTTGAATTGGCGGCAATCGTGGGCGTTCGCGAGGAGGGTTGGATAAACCACTCGCGGGGGGGGGGAGTCTCTAAACTCCTAGCAATACGTTTGATACGACAATACAAGTCATCAAAGGACGACAATGCCTGATAACTCACACAGTAATCAGGATTTAACTCCAACTCTAAAATGTTTATATTCTTAATTGTAGATTTAAAATCCGCGCGCAAACTATCTAAAGTTTCCAACGAACACAAGAAAGCATCTCTAATCGTCAGATCCGAGATTTGCAAAGATTTATCACAAATTGATTGAACACGTGAAAACTGTGAGTCCCTTTCAGCGTATAAAAGCTTTAACTGAACCTTTAAATCAGTACTAACCTTGGTTCCCTTAAGAGACATCTTGTTTTGATATATTCACACTATACACTCAAACAAACACTTAACGAATTATTAAGTAAGCGATAATTATCAGATAACAATATGGTTAATATTGTAAACAACAAAGTGAACGGCGAACGAACGGAATAACCTGAATCAATGAGTGAATATTACCCAATTTCTCGATTAAATCATTCACGTCGTTCATATGCGTATATAATCTATGGTTTATCCGTTTCCTACAAATATTCACTCAACAATGAACGGGTATTTTTGAAATGCGTCTACCTACATGCAATTTGTAGGACTTCCGAATGGTTTTTGTCAAGAAAAAGAATGCGATCGATTTATATCTACGCTGATATTTACGTAGCTAACTATAATTATGCGGTGCGGTTGACGGCGTAGGTACCGTAATTATCAATGGCTCTTTAACTATACGAGCTAAATAACGTTTAGTTGCCTAAATGCCTAGATGCGGGTTTTCTACTATTATATCTAGGTAAACAGGCGCGTTGCGTTTATTCCCTATGGAACAAATACTATATTGCGAAATTACAAGAAAATGATTCACGATCCTGCTCGTAGGACCAAAAAGTAATGGTTGCGCTAATAAAGCTTGGTGGACTGTATGTTTGAAAAAGCGATCTAAGGTTTGTTAACAATATGCAGGTACTGTGCCCTTATTTATTGATGGGATGGATGTATTAGGGAGGAACACTGACCTTTTGACCTCGAAGGTTCCACGTGGCGCCGGCCGGCGAACTCTGACTTCGCACCTTTAACCACTGCCAGGTCCTGTATTGCACTACACTGCACTATTGTTGAGTCTTTGAATGGTTGGATCACGAAATAGTCAATTTTCTTGTAATTTCGAGCGGGCGATGTTAGCGGAGCGGTCACATTCACAATCGATGCACAAACACGTAATGTCATTCCATTTCTTGAGGTCGTGCGGGGAAGGGAAACGGAAGAGATAGGATTGCTAGGCCAAAAAAATAAATTACAAAAAACAAAATCGCGGATCATAGCAAATTGGCGCAACCAGTGGATATTATCAAAATCTTATTAGATAATGAAGTCTATTTGCATAAATCGGTATACTTTAGATAGCAATGCATTGCTATCTAAAGTATATCGTTTAATGCAAATCATTATGTTGATGACAGTAGAGATATGCATGTCATCCAACCAATTATTGTCACAGTCAGTTTGTTTATGAATGATAAGAAATTCTTATCTAAGCACCTTACGAGTATTATTACTGTAGCTTCTGAAATCGAGCAAACATATAATTTAAAACCGCAAAGTAATTAGTAAACCAATTAATTTGAAAATAAATGCATGTAAAGTTAACATCCCATCATCAAAAGGAGATTATACAGAATAATTAAGTTTATATAGTATTTTTAAACGACTTCCGAAATGATGAGACAAATACAGACAAGTTTAATTTAGGAAATCGGTGTTATATAACAAAAGAACAAAAAAAGAAAAAGTAATTTCCGTCATTTATTATAACAAAAACAAAACTGGACAAGTGCGAGTCGCACTGAGGGTTCCGTACCAACTAACTTTTGTAAATAGTTCAATTCCGAATCGAGTTTAGACGATTTTTCCGAATTAAAAAATGTATTGTTTTTGTGACGTAACTACAAATTTATGGTTTTAAAATTTATTCTTAGATTTGAGCTATAAAACCTCGCTTCATGCTAAATTTCGAAGTTCAAGGCCAACGGAAAGTACCCTATGAATTTTGATTCCCTTGAGAGTGTCAAAATATACGTTTTTGGCGACTTAAATGACCGTATCTTTTTACCCGACTGCGCCAGAAAGAGGGTTATGTTTTTCGAGAGTATGTATGTATAATTGTTTGCACACTCTGCAGCCTTGAGAGGTGTCGTTAAATTCGTAATTACTGTGAAAGTGATATCGTAATAAAAAAAAAACTAAAAAAATAAACAAGCAGTAATTCAAAAAACTAAAAAAATCCGACTGCTTTTCTGAGAATTCAAGAAAAAAACCTAAAAGAAGAAAGTTGATGTACCCGATTGTACTTAACTATATAATATTTTAAATACAAGATAAATTGTAGCAGTCCGGACCCATTCTAGAAAGTCAGCCGTCTAGTCAGTAGATTGGAGTAATCTGCAATGTAATATAGGTATGTGCTCTCAATTCACTAAGCCTCCATTTCTTCGAGTTGGTGGATGTCACATGTCTTTGAATTTTTGGTTCTAGGACATACCGGTTTATTCACGATGTTTTCTTTCACCGTTTTTAGAGCAGTGGTGATGAAATAAATTATGCAAACTAATGCGCCTGGCTGGTTTTGAACCCGCGACCTCTCTAGCACTTATTCTTCTGCAAATTTCGATTTGACGCAAAACCAAAAATACACCTTTTTTCAAGTTTTATTACTAAAAAATTGTGTATGGTTCATGGCCATATTCAATGTACTCATATTTGCAGGTATAGTTGTCATCTCAAATGATAAATGATATAGGTAAATTTTGCAAATAGGTTTTTAAAAAACACATTTACATTAGAACAGAACACATAAACAGATAGACAGACAGACATTAGACAAAAGACAGATTAGATAAGTCATTAGACAGTTTTTGTTTTTGTTATAAATTTAGATTTTTGTACAGTTTGTATAGCTTTTTTTTTAAATTATATTGTATTCTATTTACACATATTTTTTTTTCGTCATTTTAAATTAAATCTTAATAGTCATAATATTTTACTATCTCACTAATAACAGTAGATATAATATAATATTTGTACCTCCCATTATAGTTATAATTAGCTGATAATAATATTTTATGGAAATTATTATTCTTTTTAAGAGACTACGTGGCGCAAAGCGAAGTCATCATTCATCATCATTTCAGCCAAAAGACGTCCACTGTTGGACATAGGCCTCCCCCAAGCGTCGCCACAACGGCCGGTCCTGTGTGTCCCGCATCCATCGGACTCCAGCGACCCTGACCAGGTCATCGGTCCACCTTGTGGGAGGCCTTCCAACGCTACATCTTCCGGTACGCGGAAAGCGAAGTATTGAGTGTTTAATAGAGAAAGCGTGTAAAGATTTTTGTTTAATAATTTTGCATTGGTTTTCTATATTGAATAACTTGGAGTAAAAATCGTTTGAATTCTAAAGAAAATAATATTATTAATGTAATAAAATCTAAATCTAATCTTTCTCTTTCTTAGAAAACCAATGCAAAATTATTTTAAAAAAAATCTTTTCATACTTTCTCTATTAAACATTCAATACTTCGCTTTGCGCCACGTAGTTGGGTAAAAAGAATAATAATTTCCATAAAATATTACCATCAGCTGATCAAAACTATAATGGGAGGTAAAAATATTTTTTGGAAGTGAAAAGAACGATGTCCCGTGGCCTGAATCATTAATACACGATCACCTTCGAGTCTTTGGTGAACTATGACCTGAATTAATACTAAATGTTTTTTTTCCTCAGAATATAATAATAATAATAATCCACAAATATCACACAACGCCATCTAGTCTGAAGTCAATCAGAGCTTGTATTATGAGTATTAGACAACTGATAAACATACTTATATATTTCTAAATACATACATATTTTAGATAACTTACACAGAACAAATGATCGTGCTCATCTCACAAACATTTGTCCTAGGTGGGAATCGAACCCACAACCTCCGGCATAGCAGTCAGGGCCACTAACCACTAGACCAACCGGCCTGAAAACACCTAGATGTATAAAAATCTAATTTAAAAACTAATATACTTTAAAGAAAAGATGCTTATACTTTTAGATAAGCTTTAAAGTAAAATAAACCATAACGAGGAAAACATATCGGTGTAATACCGATAAATTTTCCTCATTATCCAACATATAATGCAAGTAACGAAACATAATATGACACGAATATGATAAACTTTCTTATTGATATTATGAATTTAATTTAATTGGATGAATTGAGATTTCTATAAAAAAAAACTGCTTCATGTTATCATTACGGACTGATAGTAGTATTAAAAGTCATGAGCATGACATTTAATTTGATTGCTAATAAATATACCCAGGCAATATCTTTAAACATAGTTAAGCATCTTTACTTGACTAAACAAGTCGTTAGAAATGTCGGTACTTCTTTGTATAACTATAGTTACGTGTTTAAGTTTAGTAGTTAATCAAAATGAAGCTGCGAGAATATTGGGGGTTTTCCCATTTCCATCTATCAGTCATCAAATCGTGTTCCGACCTCTTATGCATGAACTAGCTAAGAGAGGACACGAAGTCACTGTCATCACAACAGACCCAGTTTTCCCTAGAGGAGGAGAACCTACTAACCTGACTGAGATTGATGTCGGTGAAGTCTCATATAAATTATGGAGAGAAGAATTTGTGGTCAAGCCAAAGGGTAAGAAAAGCAACATGCAAGACGATTTTAACATCATTTACAAAGTGAAAAACAAAATATTTGATAATCAACTAAAGGATGAGCAGGTGCAAAAACTGATTCATGATAAGAACCAAACATTCGATCTGATATTCACAGAAGCTGTGATAAGGCCAGCACTTATATTTACACATATCTATAAAGCACCTGCGATTATGATCAGTTCTTTTGGTGCTTTTAGTGATAATTATGAAGTAATGGGTGTTTCTGTGCACCCCTTTTTATACCATCGTGGAATTAGTCGAAGATTATATAATCTGACGTTATGGGAGAAAATAGTAGAACTATATGATTACTTGAGTATAGAATGGATTCATCGAAATAATTACAGCCTAGAAAACAAAATAATCAAGTCACATTTTGGACCTGAAACTCCAACAGTCCAAGAGTTAAATAACAACATTGCCATGTTCTTTCTGAATTTGCACCCAGTGTTTGAAGGGAACACACCAGTTCCTCCATCCGTAATACACATGGGTGGTATTCACCAGAAACCTCGCAAGGATTTGCCACAAGTAAGTACAATTTTATGTTTTGAGGATATAAATAAAGATATTGTAAAATATGACTTAATTAAAACGCATAAACTAGCAACTTACACAGTTACACAGCATATTCATATAAAACAAGGAAAAAGTACGTTAAAGCTGGAGAATGATAAGGATTAATAAAACCATGTTTTGTTACAGGACTTACAATCATACTTAGACTCATCCAAAAACGGTGTGATTTATATCAGCTTTGGTACAAATGTGGACCCAGCCTTGTTTCCTACGGAGAAAATAGCGACGTTTGTACGAGTACTCTCTAAACTACCTTACGACGTGCTGTGGAAATGGAACAGCGATGTATTACCTGGGCGTACCGAGAACATCAAAATAAAAAAATGGTTGCCACAGTCTGACCTACTAAGTAAGTAAATTTTCAAATATGTTGCTTTTATAGATTATTCGTAGAAGCACCAAACTTAAGTGGCAGTGGCCAAGGCACATTGATCGCGGAACGGGTGGTTGGTCGAAAGATTCTGGAGTAGTAACTATGTACCGGAAGACGCAGCGTTGGAAGGCCTCCCGCAAGGCTGATTGATGACCTAGTGAGAATCGCGGGATTCCGATGGGTGCGAGATGCACAAGACCAATTGTTTGGCAATATTAGGGGAATCCTATGTCCAATAGTCAATTTCAGTATTTTGGCTGAAATGATGATGATGATTTTTATAGAAATTCTACAATTCTAAAATACAAGAAACATGTAACCGAGATTTTTGTAATACACAACATGATTGAAAAGAGTGTCTTAATCTCTTTGGAATGTGCAATTAGTGTCGTTTTTTTCCGTCAGACGGACTTTTTGACCTTTAAAAAGTGCCTGTAATAGTTTATTTGAAATAAAATGCGTCTTTAAAATTAAGGGAAATGTGTCATGACTTAGATTATGTCAACAAAAAAAAAAACAAATTAATTGAATTTATGTTTTAATTGCTTGATTATATTATTATGATATATATAAAAATATACATCTCTTATATGAAAATAATAATTATGTTCCATTAAAAAATAAAATTCTATTGTTCGCAGGACATCCCAAAATAAAGCTGTTTATACTACAAGGAGGTTTGCAATCAACAGATGAGGCTATTACAGCAGGAGTACCACTGATCGGTATACCAATGTTTGGAGACCAATGGTACAATGTGGAGAAATATGTAAAACACAATGTTGGACTGCAACTGGACCTAGAATCACTTAATGATAAAATTTTAGAGAACGCAATCAATAAAGTCATTGGAGATGACAGGTTAGTGTTATCTGTAGATAATTTAATACTATTTTCTTACTAGCGCTTGATTGCAATTCTACCTGATGGTAAGCAGTTATGCAATCTTTGATGGTGAGGCGCACTAGTTTATTAAGTACCTATTCACGCTAACGTTTAAAACAACTAAATTATAATCGGACGGGAAGATCGCAGCAGGCAAATTGTTTCAATCCTTCGATGTACGAGGCTTAAACAACGAGAAATGCTTAGTTCGAACCGTAGAGGTGTTAACAACGTAAAAGTAGACACTCGCTGTATGTAGGTTTTTCCGATAGTAGAAAAGTGAAGGCGAAATCAAGTTATTTGTAAAGGGTCTTTCAACAAGGATGGATCGATGTTGAAATTAAAAAAAACAAGCTGTATGTGAGATATTAAAGAAATTTTTATTTTTTATTTGAAAGGCCCATTTATGTCATTATTTCAAAATATAAAATTATTGGAATCGATTCAGTTACTGATTCTGGAAAAAATATATTCAGGTTTCGCAAATACTAAAAATAATATTCTTTAACTTTAGCTTTAAACTTGAGATCATTTTTACTGAATCATTCACCAAGCTTTGTTGCATTTTTACAATATTGTCGTAAATCACTAATTAAGGATATTGTTTTATCTCAATTCCAGCTATCGTCAAAATATTATTAGACTAGGCAAAGTCATGCATGATCAACCGATGACTTCACTGGAGCGAGTTGTATGGTGGACGGAGCACGTTTTGCGTCACGGTGGAGGGAAACACTTGCGCGCACCCGCCGCTAACATGTCATGGGCCGAGTACCTTGAATTGGAATTAGCGTTTACTCTTTTATTTGGTCTCATAACAATCATAGTAGTTCTCATTTTAGCAGTGAAAACTTTGTACGACTATACTCTAAGAAAATATAGGGCTGTGATTAAAATAAAATACTCGTGATGTGAAACGTTAACGTTACTTTTACCATGTTACATTGAATTTTAATTTATTTTTGTAATTAGTAGACTTATAGATAGACTAATGTGGCCAATCTCATTTTTCATAACTATTGAGTTATGAAAAATGAGATTGGCCACATATTTAGTCTTACCAAAATCACTAAAAAATGATTAAAAATGATTGAAATGATTTATAGAAAAATATTAAAATATTTTAATACCGTATAACAAGATAAGTTGAAAAAGTTTGCATAAGGAGAATTTACATTAGTTCTTTAGTATTATTGGTCATTTGTGGAAAATTATGTAACTTGTAATATGTTATATTTATTTTAATATGTCATTAGGTTTAGACATTACCTTGGTACGATAAATAGTTTAAGAACTTTAAAAAAAACTGTTTTATTTCACGGTCTAAAAAATACACCTTTGTTCACCCTTCCAAGGTATAGGGCGTGAATAGTATCCTAATATGGGTATAACGTAACATAGGTTTCTTTTTTAAAATTAAATAAATATTGTTGCACAATATTATGGCGTATCTATTTTTAAAAAACTATTTCGAAGACTTTTTGTAATTTTCGTATGATGTATCTGCTTTTTTAAGAAATTTGATAATTCTTATTTTTTTTTTTCTGCTTTATTTATTTTATTTATGCATGAAGCTATGCAAAAAACAGGACAAAATAAGTTGACCTTAAATGACAAGTGTAAATTATCTCAGAGAAACATACTCAAGGGAACAAAAATAAAATCAAACAAAATTATTGTGAAAAAAAAAATGTATTTCAAAATAATTTTCATCAAAATCTTGCAAAACGGCAATCAAAATCCGATCCATAAAGTTGTTTCTTTTTTCCTAAAAAATAATCCCCTAAAATAGTTAAAACAATGTGTAATTAGAAATCAGTCTAGTTTATCACTACCTCTATAACTTAGCTATGAAAAGGTCCGCTTGGCTTATCGTTACCTCTCGTGACCTGTAATAACTAACTTGAAAATAAATCTTTTTACATGCAATCTTTTTCCGAAAGTAAGATAGTAGTTATTGTTCCGTATTCAAAGGTCAAAAACATGACCCTATCGCTAAGACTCGTTTGTTAGTCCGTCATCAGGCTGTATGTTTCTGATGAACTCTGGTAGCGAGACAGTTGAAATTTTCACAGATAATGTATTTTTGTTGTCACTATAACAACAAATACTAAAATAAAAATAGAATAATATAAATATTTATGTTGAACTCCCATTCAATAAACGTGATTTTTTTCTTTCTGTTAATATTTTTTTTTTTTTTCTATACTTGCCCACCTATACACCTGTATCTTACGACAATTTACCTGCATACCTATAGATCTGAATAAGTGAACACTGTTCAATTCCTTGACAGTACATTACAAGGGCGTCGCCAAGGGGGGCAGGGGGAGGGGCTTACTTTACAGCTTCAGAACCTAGTTTAGGCACCAGTCTCCCACAACATAATGCCCATCCTATATGTTACCGTAAATATAAGGCTAACAATTAGGAGTTTTATTGTGGTGAAAAAAAAAAAAACTTTTATTATTATTAAAAAAAAACTTTAAATATCATTCCCTATACTTCCAATAGGGGGCTAATGGAAGTGACCCTTGATTATCGGGTGGCGACGCCCTTGAGTACTTACAATAATAATATCCTCACGTTCAGATTTTTTGGTTCTGCTGCAAGGTATTTTGGGCCGCCAACCACCTTTTAGTTACAGCCTCACGAAGCGATTTTCATCCGCGCCCGCCGTGGTAGGTAGAGACAACATCTATTTTATTTCAAAACTCACGACAAGGTAGATTTACGCGGTTAATTTAAGCCTGGCGGCCGATTACCACCAGCCACAGCGCGGTCGCCCGCTAGCCAAATGCAGAGTGTGGAAGCGCAAACCGCCGAGGTGGTAGGCGACCGCGGCCAATGCGATTCAACAAGTTGCCCGCTGGTGCAACGGGAGCCGCGAACAACAGCGCACATCGCGGGCGTGAAACGCGTCGTGAAATGTGCTTCAATTTTTTACATATATATCTTCATTCAACAGAAGCCCGCAACCGCGGCGGCCGCGGTTGCGGGTGTATGTGGTTATATGTGGTATATGTGGATGTATTTAGAAATATGTAAGTATATTTATCAGTTGTCTAGAACCCATAACACAAGCTCTGCTTAGATTGGGACTAGACGACGTTGTGTGATAGTTGTGGAATATATTATATTATGATGGCGGTCTTATCGCTGACAGCGATATCTACCAGACAACCTTAGAATGGACTCTATGAACTTAAGCTAAAAAAGCGAGAGATAGGAGATAAGGGAATAAAATAAAAAGAATTGCAGGAAACGGTAGACTGACTAAAGCAACTGATAAGAGAGGTAAGTGAAAAATCTTAGAGTAGGCCTTTATTTACAATTGAAATCCATAAATTAAATAAAAAAAAGTCAAATTTGTTTGACAGACATTGTATGTTAGACAGAAAGTTAAATTTAAAAAAAATATTGTATATTCATTGGTTAAATAAAAGGCTGTAATGAAAATGTACTTTATTCAACACAGCTGCAAAATCACTTAAACCAAAATATATATTTTTGATGAACATCGTATACTTTTTTAAAAAGTTCGTTTTATGTAAATTTGTATACATGAATATTGTGCTACCTTGGGAAAATATCCCACAACATAAATTTCCGCTGGATGCAAATTTATTGTTATAAATCAAACGATTTACTTACTTGTACCTTTTGAATACCGCAATTAGAGACCCAATAGAAAGACAATAGGTGTGAGGACACCGGTATCCTCTTGGGGCTTGACAGTTTAAAGTCAGGTTCTAGTCGTTTTGAACATTTTTGAACCATTATGACCACCAACCGCTGGGCAAAAATCAAAACGTGATATAAATTAGTTGGCTCGACAAAAAAAAAAATCACGTATCTGATCTACGAGATGACGCCACGGAATATATTAAAGTTGCATGAAATAATAAAGCTTGTTTTTTAAAAGGGTCGTGCAAAAAAAAAAAGTTTTAACTTCACGCTATGTTTTTATATAAAAATAAAATCACTGTTACGGGGCCGCGAAGTCGACATGGACCCGGGCAGAGTTCACACAAAATACTCTTTGACTACAACCGGCTCTTAATTAATAATATAATAATATTTCCACAACTATCACACAACACAGTCTAGTCCCAAGCTAAGCAGAGCTTGTGTTATGGGTACCAGACAGCTGATAAACATACTTATATATTTCTAATTACATACATATTATAGATAAATAACACCCAGACACAGAACAAATGATCGTGCTCATCACACAAACATTTGTCCTGGGTGGGAATCGAACCCACGACCTCCGGCATAGCAGTCAGGGCCACTAACCACTAGACCAACAGGCCAGTCAATTAGTTTGCAGACACGTTTATTTTCAAAATTTGATTGCGCACGAGCTTCATTCAACACTAAATCCTACATAAATAGATAGATATACTCTTTATTGTTCCTCCTCCTTCTCCTCCTTGCGTCGTTTATCCTCAATCTTGAGGGTCCCTCGACGAAAAAATTTCGTGTGGAGTATATTTCGCCATCTTAAGCGACATAGATGGCGTCGCAGACTGTGGTTTCCAGTGTAGCACGGATTTGGTCTGGTTTTTTATTCTTTTTGGCAATATTATGACCAAAGAAATCAAAGATTTCTTCGTGTTATGGGTGATTTCAGTTCGGTTTTTATGGAGTCATTAGTCCGATGCGATGTCCAGTGGATTCCGAACATTTTCCTCCAACACTCCATCTCAAAAGCGTCAATCACTTTTTATTGCTAGTATACCAAAACCCAACCAAAACATAAAGTAGTACGAGCTTAAAATTAATAGGATGTCTTATCGCTAAAAGCTATTTTTAACAAACAACCATTAGATTAATTTGACCCAGAAGAAGAAAAGATACGCAGGTAATTCGTGGTTTGTTCTATTTAAATGATATATAATACAAAACCAATAAATACAAATATGTATTATGTAAACTGTTTTTTTTTTTGACTGGCCTGTTGGTCTAGTAGTCCACTGGCCACTAGACCAACATCACCCCACCTAGGGCCACTGCCCTGAATTCTATGCCGGAGGTAGTGGGTTTGATCCTCACCCGAGACAAATGTTTGTGTGATGAGCACGATCATATGTTCTGTGTTTGGGTGTAATTAATCTATAATTGTATGTATTTAGAAATATATAAGTATGTTTAGCAGTTGTCTAGTACTCATAATACAAGCTCTCCTTAGCTTGGGACTAAACGGCGTTGTGTGAAAGTTGTGGAATATAAATTAAAAAAACAGTATAATAGATATACAGGAAGCAATATAACACTATGGTGGCCTGTATCCACCTGTATATGTATTTATCGTATAGCTTAAAAGATTTTTTGTCCAACTTGGTATATTCCAGACAAACCACAGTGCAACGTTTAATTTTTAACTAGACAGGAATATTTTTGAATTAATTAAAAAAAAAAATGTTAACATAATACTGGTATGTTGCTGTAATGCATAAATTATAGATAAGAGGCAAGTACGTTAGAACTAGTATAAAAATGAACCGAAGAACTTCCATTTACGTCTACCTTATCTAGTTGTCAAGATGTTGAGTTTCATCGTATTTTTGTCATTTTGCATTGTGTTGAGTGGTGGTGGTAAGTTTTTTTTTTGTTTTTTTTTTTTTCAAACTTAACCCATTAACTACTAGTGTCGGATTGAAGTGTTTTCGTGTCCTATTCGCCAGGCTCGCGTGTTTGTGACTGGGCACCCGCATGTTTTTGGGTGTTGTAGTGTTATACAGATGCCTTTAGCATCATCATCTTCCTGTCCTTATCCCATTTGGTTTTGGGGTCGGCGCAACACGTTTTTTTCTTCCATTATGTCCGGTCACTCGTCACGCTATCACTAACTCCCTTTTCTACAGATAGCCTTTAGCCTTCTTCAATAAATGCGCTATTCAAAACTAATAGTATTTTTTTCAATTTGAGCGTATTTTTTGTGAGAAAAAATTGACTCTTTAGCTTTACAATCTAAATTTTAGTTAATAGTTAGTTAAAAACGCCATGCAACTAATAGTAAAAAGGCGGACTTAATTCCTTAGGCATTCTTTCTCAACCAGTCAACTTTGGTTAAGAGATAGATAAATTATGGTAGAGGCATAAAAAAATCATCATCCTATTAATGTTCCCATTGCTGGGACACAGGCCTCCTCTCTAGGAGAGAGAATGCGCCATAATCCACCACGCGGGCCCAGTGCGGGTTGGTGAATGTCAGATGCCTTTGAATTTTTGGTTTTAGGTCATGCCGGTTTCCTCAAGATGTTTTCCTTCATCGTTTTGAGAGCAGTGGTGATGAAATAAATTACACAAAGTAATACGCTCGGCTGGGTTTGAACCCATGACCTACAACTCGTAAGTCGG
The DNA here is from genome assembly GCA_958295575.1 of Leucania comma. NCBI lineage: Eukaryota > Metazoa > Arthropoda > Insecta > Lepidoptera > Noctuidae > Leucania > Leucania comma. The sequence continues at coordinate 12,500,712 of OY282486.1, read as the reverse complement.
GGCCGCTACAACTCGGCCACCACTGAAAAAAAAAAAAAATTGTTTAAAAAAATAAAGGTCACTAAAGTATGTATAGGTAATCGAAATAAACATAAATACGAGTATATATTTAATGTTATACATTTTTTTTTTCAAATAGTATGCTTAGTAAAAATTCTTAAAGTTTCAATCTGAACAAAATTAGGTGACTGGTAATTAGTGAACGATACTTAAACACGCGATTGTAGTCATAATAAAAAACAACTTCCCATACCAAAACTTTTACTAAGGGGCTAAACCTGATATCGCGAAAAAAATCTGCCAAGTTCAGTACATTTATGTTCGCCTAACTGATCAAAATGTGCTGATTTTTTTCGCGATTTCAGATTTTGTCGTATAGTAAAAGCTGTTTGTTATCATGACTACAATCACGAGTTTAAGTATCGTTCACTAATTACCAGTCACCCTAATATATATTTATGAAGTAAAGGAAAGGGGCGACCAATTAGTCCTATCTTTCTCTTCAACTTCTTCTCCGTTTTTTCACAATGTTATTCTTTATTTGTATATATGTATCTATGTATATATTTATTATTGTTCTTTTGTCCTTTCTGTCTGTCTTCTTTTAAGTTGCGCCTACCATGTTATGTCTCTGCACCACCTTAAGGTCGACTGGAAAATGTCTAAGGCATTAAGTCCGCCTTTGTACACTGTTAGTGCATAAAGTTTTAAATAAATAAACTTTTTATTGTAACATTTACAGAACCTATAAACTGTACGAGGCCAAATGAACATTATGAATGTGGAAGTGCTTGTCAACCCATGTGTGCTACTCTTGGGCAGGACTGTCCAATTCAAAATGTCCGTTGCACTGATGCGTGCTATTGTGACGAAGGTTACGCAAGAGATAACACCGGCACTTGCATCCCTATTTCAGATTGCTAAGGTATATTCTTATAAGGCACTACTTTTTAATATTTTTTATCAAAATTTAACCTCGCTTAAATCCTCCCTACAATGTTAAAGAAGTTAAGGACCAAGATATCGACGGTGTGGTGTGCCACGTGTACCCGTGTGTAACAAATGTCAATAAAACCATAGGGCCCAGAAAGTCGATATTATTCCCACTAGGGCCGCGGCAATCTATGGAAGAGTTGCCGTGGACCTGAAACGCAAAAAAACCACTGAAAGAAGAAAAGAGTTTGTCAGTGTTTGACACGCTCTCTATGCTTTACCCTAGATAGTGCGAGACTCCGGAATTCTCCTGGTCTAGGATAGACTTCTCAATTAATGATTGTTTTTTTTTTCTTTTCAGATTTTTGATTGGCATATACTGTTAGTATAGCAAGAATTCTTTAATAAATAAAAAAGTCTTTAGAGGCGATTGTGTTTTTTTTTTAAAGTTAACCTTGTCCTTCTTTATAACTTCTATGAAAATTGGTTTAACAGTTAAAACGTAAAAAAGTAATTTGATTAGAACAACCTACTCTCACTTTATTTAACTATAAATTAGAAGTAAGGAAGGTATTAGGTTCTAAAGAATTTTCAAACGAACATCAACAGAATGATAGCATAGCGTAAGTTGAAAATAAACCTAATTAGCAGGAAATACCAAAGGAATTTCACATCAGTACGAGTATACCTTGGTGTATGATGTAATAAATTAATAAATGATTCAATCGTAAAATTTGTACTTCTACAATTACAAAACTGAATTTGTACTCTATAGTCTTTACCACTTCAATTTTGTTTGTCACCTGCAAGCCATGAAATAACAAAGTACATTAATTGATTTTTTTTTTTCAAGGGGCACTTGTGGCATGTGTAGGTATATAAATTACACCTGGATTCTTCGATAAGTATGGCGGAGAGAAGTGTACCCATAGGTCAGTGATTCAAGTCCTATGTAATAGGGGGTGGGCCTATTGTCATCAATTGGGCACAAGTCCAGCTGCGGAATATCATTGAAAAATTTGAGATAGAAAGTAACCCCATAGATAATTTACGTATTAATACTAACAGTATGCGACCTTTCTTTAGTAGACTTTAAAAAATTAAGTAAAACAAATATTTTAAATTATAATGGAACAGACATCAACGTCAAAATTGCGACAAACAAGTAAATTATAAAAAATTACGAAGTGAAGACTACTTCGACGCCTGTGTGTACTTAAGTAGGTTTTAGTATAAATAGTTTAGTTAATATTTAAGGTTTTGTACATATTATGTAGATATAATCTGAAGATTAAATAAAAAATATGGTAGACACCTTTTTGAAAATATTATATTAAAAAATATATATAATATATTATCACAATTAAGTACGAGTATCTATTCTTCTTCTCTGTATGTCGATGAACTCAAATTAAACTTTTTCTGACCAATATTTCGTAACCTGTACTGCTGCGTTATTGGCCTCGTACAAATCCTGTAGAGTGCAGGCTGTTGTGCAAGATGGGCAACACCACAGGTGACGCATGTCATGTATCTATATCTATTAACTACGTTTTACTTTAACAACAAAATCATCTCCAAAAGCAATCTTATAAATTAAAATTCCAATCATAATGAGTATTGCTACAAGTAACAAAACTACTGATAGTAAGGTTAACACAAGTTCTAGTTCTAGGTACGCTGTCCACGACATGTTGGCGGCGGGCGCGCGCAGATGTCTCGCTCCGCCGTAACGCAGCACGTGCTCCGTCCACCACACGGCACGCTCCAGCGGACTTTCGATCTCATCTCGCATCACGCTGCGAAGTTGAATCATGTTTTTTCGGTAACTAAAAAAACAAAACCAACATTATTATAAATTTAAGTTAACGTCACTTTTACTACTTGAGTCTAGTAAGTGGCTACCAAGGAGCTCCTGATTCTTTAATCTTAAACTGTTGAAGGACTGATGTTTAAAATACTTCAGCCAATAAATCTAATATAAATTCCCTAAAAGATTGTCTAGTAGATATTACTGTCAGCAACAAGACGACCATGATTGTTCCCATAGATTTAAGTTTTTGTGTTTATAATAAAGTTTATTTTATTTTATTCAATCTCCATTCTCCCATCTTTAATTTCTATCTTTGATAATTTATAGAACAGAACAACGTTTGCCGAGTCAGCTAGTAATTCAATTTATTATTTCAATTTAAATTTTTTACAATTACTTTTTTTTTCACTAAGTACCCATCTACATTGAAATATGTAACCAATATTAAAATTATATAACTCATAATAATTATGATTTTTAAAAAAGTGTCAATGGAGTCTCTTGCACATTCTTCTCTATAGAGATCTTTGGAACGAGTAATTTACCTTCACTTTTTTGACTGACCGATATTATGACTATTCATAAGTGCCTGTAAATGGTAAATATTTGAAATAAATGCTTTTCAGTTTGAATTTATATAAATTTCAAATGTCTACAACTGAATCAAATTGTTGCTGACAACGCAAATGTAGCTAACATATTAAAAAAAAAAAAACTTAAATCATTAAAATTTAAAGTAAATACAATTTACTTATTAACAGATTGATTGCTGAAACTAAAAAAGATAAAGATAAATAAGCGAACAAAAAAATTAAATAAAAATCTGTTAGAAAACAATCCAAAAAGTAATTTAAAAAGTGAATGCCAACCTTTCATCCTTAATAACGGTTTCAATGCTTTTCTTAAAATGTTCCACAGTGAGAGTTTCCATGATCAGCTTCTTGCCAATTTTGAAGTATTCATATTTTTCCGAGTTATACCATTGATCGCCAAACATTGGGATAGCAATTAAAGGTACGCCTGCTGTTATAGCCTCATCTGTTGATTGAAGTCCGGCTTGAGTAATAAAGAGCTTAATTTTGGGATGTCCTGTATAAACACATTTTTCATAAAATTAAAAGACATTTGTTTTATTATTATTTATGTACACAAACGGAAGCGGTAATAGATACATTATAAAAATGAGTACAAAAAAAAAAACAGCATATCGCGGATTTACTGCGAAACCAACTAAGTGCAGTCAAGTTTTGAGTTATTGCGTCAAATCAAAAGTATATCTGTTAGTTAGTAAAAGTATATTAGTTAGTTTCAGTAGATTCTTAAGACTTTAGTAATCATAAATTCGAATATGTGTAATAAATATTAAATTTTTGTTTATTCTATGTAAATGAGGGCGTAGACGATTCGGACTCAGTCTTACTATCTCGAAATCTCGAACTTAGTATGTCCGGAGAGGACCTGCGTCATGCGCAAGTTGAGGGCGCCGTGACAGAGAGTCGTTGATATTTCTGTTGGCAAAGATACTCACTTAAAAGATCTTGCTGTGGCAGCCATTTTGAAATTCTGATATTAGAAGTGCGTCCAGGTAAGACATCATTATTCCATTTCCACAAAACGTCGTAAGGGAGCTGAGACAATGTTTTCACTAGAACTTCTATTCTGTCAGCAGGAAAAAGAGTTGGGTCTACATTTGTGCCGAAACTAACATAGATTACACCATGTTTAGAAGAATCTAGGTATGATTTGAGATCCTGAAAAGAAGATTAATATTATATTGTTTTGTTGGTTTGGTTACAATATGGCTTGATGTTATGTAGTTCCTCCTCCTCTTTCTCGATTCGTTTTTTTCATTACTGAGGGTTGTGAAGTTCCCGCTGGATTAACTTCGTATTGATGGTGTCTCGCCACCTGTGACGGTTCTTGGCGTTATGAAGTGCGACGTGTAATTGGGTGTCCAGTGTGGAGCGGACCTGACCTGTCCATTTTTTTAGGCTGCGGCCCCTTGGATGTTTGCCATCAATCATGCCAGTTATGATGAGATGTTCTAGGTTGTGGATATTTTAAAAATATCTTATTTTCTCAAAGGAATTTACTACCGAGGTGAAATTGTAAGTTTAAGTTAAATATTATGTAAGTTTCATAAAAATCAGTTCAACATGTGAGACTTCAAGAGGTACCTAACAAAGAGACAGTCAGAGTTGGATATTTTCACATTCACTATAGAGACTATAAGTATGGATAATTTAAAATTATGGATTAGTTATTATAGCTAGTTCAAATGAAAATTTGGGACTTGGTTATTACAGAATAGAAAAAAACTTAATGATCATCTTTAGTTGCTTAAAATGTAGAAAAAGAGTCAGCATGAGTTTTTTGTTCTGGTTTACAATTAATATTTATATTTAATTTACAACTAATAATATATATTATATTTTTTAACAGAAGCTATAATGTAACTTCAAGAGATATTGGAATACAGATAAATCTCACTTTCATTATAAGCGAAGCTACTATAAAAAACTTACCCTGTATTCCCTGCAATTTGTTGTTCATAATTCCAATAAAGTTTTCTATTTTTTATTAGGTTACATTATAAATGAAAATGTACTTACAGCTGGTAATTCCTTTTGTGGTTTCTGATGAAGACCACCCATATACACCACCGTTGGAGGCACAGGCCGAATACCTTCAAACACTGGGTGCACATTCAGAAACAGCATATCCACATTATTATTTAACTCAGACACCGGTGGTATAGCATCTCCAAAATGCTTTTTCAACATCGCATTCTCAGCTTTCTGACTATTCTCGTACAAACTGGTGATCAGGTACTCATAATAAAACTCCTTAACCTTCTCCCACATTGTAAGATTGTGAAGTCTTTGGCGAGTCACTGATGGATAAAGCATCGGATGAACTGGAGCCCCTAAATTCTTATAATTATCAAGAGCTGCTCCTAAAGAGCTCATTTGAATCACTGGTGCTTTATAAATATGAGAATATGCTAACGCAGGTCGCACACAAGCTTCTAGGAATAAAAGATCAAATTGTTTGGTCTTATCGTTAATTAGACTTTGCACTTTTTCATCTTGGAGTTGAGCATCAACCACTGCAATCAATGCTTGCAAAATCACATCCATCACCATGAAAACGTCGTCTTTGTTTCCCTGTGTTGATGCCATGAATATTCTTTGCCATATATCGTACGATATTTGGTGAACATCGATTTCTGTTAAGTTTGGCGGTGTTCCACCTTTAGGAAAGGCAGGATCTGGTGTGATGACAGTGACATCATGTCCTCGTCTTGCTAGCTCATGAGTTAATGGCCGGAACACCACTTGATGACTGATAGACGGTATAGGAAAAACTGCCAAAATTCTTGCTGCTTCATAGTGACTTGCGAAAATTAAGAGACACAGAACTAAACACGAGAATATTTTCATTTTAATATTTTATTATAACAAGCCCACTCGCGTCAATGATTGTCAACAAGTTACTGAAGCTAATATAAATACGATATGAAGTACAACAAAGTACAATTACACAATATTTATTAACATACGTTGCTCGCAAAGCAACCAAATTAACCCACACTAACAAATATTTTCTTCAAAAGATACAAAACTGATATTAAATAAAAACTGGCCAAGCGTGAGTCGGACTCGGGCACGAAGGGTTACCACCTGTCCGCAGAAAAAAACGACAAAAAAGACACGTTTGCTGCAGTTAAAAAAATAATCGTCGATACATAGTGTGGTAGGCTCGCCAAAAGGAAGCCACTCGCAATGTTTGAAGATAAACACAATTTTAAATGACTTGCTAAATATCTTTATCTAATACACTAACAGGCCGTCAATGTGTCGACTTGACGCTAAATATTGTCAGAGTAAACAAGCGAATCCTGATAATAACACGATTGGTAGATAAACTTTGCACGTGGATTGAGTTGTTAAGTTGTTTTTAAGGTAGGAAATTGGGCTTGCAGACGGCGACCAATGGGTAGCTCGCCGTCCAACCGTCCAGTAAACCTCCGGACCGGGCTCAAGACGTTGATGGCGCGTATTGTTCCATGAGCGCCTCAAGGAAATGTCAGCAAACAATAGGGGTCCAGCAGGGTCGGAGCCTACTGGGGCCATGGGGAAAGTGAATCCCGAGGCCCTAAAACGAAGGCAAAGAAGGAAAAGGAGTGGGTGGGTGGGTCAGTAAAAGTCTGACACTCCACCCAAGGGCGGGAGATGTCCTTGGATGATTTTCCCCCCAATAAAAAACATGGAAAATTATCCTCTATCTCAATATTTGGCTCTGAGTGGAAAAGGACCGTGTCAGACTTTTACTGACTTAAAGCTACAGTGTCCCTTCAATAGCTCTTTATTGTAAGGGTTACTATGACCAATACGCAGCCATGGCAAGCGTCGGCCCTATCTGGCCCAATCATCAATTTTACTGACATTTCTTTGAGGCGCACGTGGACGGCCGGACAACAAGCTACCCATGGCTTACCATAATCTTTTGGTACACATTAAGACAGCGAACCAGTCGCTTTCGTAGCGACTACGCTCACATTGGTGTCCTGTAAAGGGCCACAGACCGCATGATCCCCATGTAGTGTCCCTGGCAGGACACTAAATTCAAGTGGCTCCTTCAGACCGATTCAGAACGTCGAAAAGAACCACTTTGCAACCATGAAAGTCCTTGATCCTACTTGGTATTTTTTCAAACGTCTAGGTCTACCTCAGGCACCGTCTTAATAAGACGCATTCATTAAGCAATAATCAAATAATTTAGGCTCCAATCAGAGCAAGAAGAAGTTATTTGATGATTTCTCAGGTAAAATAGGTGATTTTCGCTTAACCTCACAACTGAAAAATGTTAAACATAGTGCGTAACTCTCCTTATTTGTGAGAAGATCTAAATACGGAAGGCAATAAGGTCATATCTTTAATGACAGTAATCTAAAGATAAGAAAACAAGAAATACTCCACGATTCATACACGTGCTTACTATCATAGTTTATCAAGACGTTACTGTACAAGTTTGAGTATGTGTCATTCTTTGGCTTTACTTGTAAATTTATGTTAAAATTTTTCATTGCAGAGCTGGAAAGTACGAGCCGAGTATATTCTTAACTATAACGACTGTCAGAATGTATTTGATATTACGTCAGTAGTTATTTAGATCATCACATCGTTCTGGGTAGAGTGAGATAGAATTTTGCATTTCAGGGTTAGGCCGTATACAGAAAGAAAACTGGCAGCTTGTGCTGATCTAACAGCGCCCATAGCAACCGGCCGGTGCGGGTAATCTGCGCAGATAATAGGCGCCGAGTTTCTATAATTATAAATATTAAGCGCTGCAAGATTTGCGCAGGCTGCCAGCTTTCTTTCTGTATACGGCCCTACAGTAACTCTTGCGAACAATCTCACAGTCTTAGTCAGCATCGATTCTTCTAGGCCCGTTAATTTTATCTCTATGTCACTCAGTGATGAAGAAGCATTGTAGTGGTCAAAGAATTTCCAAAATCAGTCGTGTAGTATTTGAATTTAGTAATTACAAATAAAAACATGATTCTTCACCATGTTTCACATATTTCATGTCAGGCACGTGCAAAATTGTCGAAGGGATGAGAGAAATCTGTAGAACCGTGAGTGATATTCAATACAAAACTGTCATATTGATAATCTAGGCTATGATAGATCATCCACACGTCCGTTTTATGTTGTATCATTAGGTAATGAAGTCAACGGTGATGTCTAAAGATAACGGATTGATCACATCATTTATATTATATCAATATTGTCATCAACATAAATATGACTTGCAAGTTCAGGATCAGACAGACGGTCAACCGTTTGGTCTTGAACTTGACCCACCTATTAGCGCAGTAAGAGATATGCGTGTCTTCGTACAATAAACAAATTGTTGTCAGTTTCTTGTCATATATGAGTTTTTTTTTTTTTTTTTTTTTTATGGTAGGTAAAATCATCCAATGACAAATCCCGCCCTTGGGCGGAGCGGGAAGTAGTGTCAGACTTTTACTGACTAAAAACCTACCCCGTTCCTTCGTTGCCTATAGTGCCGGGGCTGAGCCTTCCTCTCAGAAAACGGCCCTTGACCCCAGCAGGCTTCAACCCTGCCTGCCTGCAGTTAGCAGGCTGGGCCTCTTCGGTTTGCTGACAGCTCCTTGAGGCGCGCGGGAACAGAACGCGCCGTCGACGACTTGGGCTCGGTCCGGCCGGTTACCGGACGATCGGACAGCGTGCTACCCATTGCACGCCGTCCGCAAGCCCGCGCCTACGGTGGCCGGAAATCGGGATCGGAATCCCGGCGGCGGCTGGGGCGAGCGCCCCGTTGCCTCTGCCTGATGCGGTCGGCCTCCTCCTTTGCTAGCATTACTGCTTCGCAGAAGGAGGCGACCGCCTGCCATCCCTCCTCACTACGGACCATGGCCTGAACCAAGGCCCGGCGAGAGAGATCGCTGCCACCGATTGCCCCCACGAGGACACGGCGATGCTCCGCCCAGGCGGGGCACACCTCTACAGTATGCTCCACCGTGTTTGTCATATATGAGTGGTAAGAATTTGTTATCTATGTGCCAGAATATAGGGAAATTCTGGAAGAAAATAAACTCTGAATGCTGAATGCACGTTAAAAGAAGTTTAATTCAGTGGTAACAATATGAGGACTTTTGAACAAGTTAAATGTCAACGAGACCGGACAAATGATCAACAAATTGTCGCTAATTTGACGCCTTGCTGCTATGTGATATTCATCAGGCGTTCTAAAGTTGAGGAATGCCCAAGAATGTCTCTCCGGGAGTGGATTGACGCAGGCTGATGATGATGATGATGATAATGCACCAACGATTTATGTTTTTTTTTTCTACAGTTTCTGAAACCAAGCAAACAACCTAATTTAAAACAGTTATGGGTATGGTTAATTTATTTAACTGTATCTAAATGTATTAAATTTTAAGATTATAATCTTAAGATAAATTTTAAGATAATTATCAATAACTACGAGGCATATTTTTTAACGACTTAAAAAAGAGAAGTGATAGTGGTCTGCCCCGCTTGGTCAGAGCACCACCGTGTTCTCGTGGGGCCGATCGGTGGCAAAGACTACTCGTGCTGAGCTCTAGTACAGGCCACAAAACGATAGTATTTCATGTACCAAATCGACCCTCCGCGGGATTAAAACGACTAAAATTTAACGGTGTATAATTATATTACTAGATCCCGAAGCCCCGAAGCAACTTAGCACCGAAGCCACTGGTAGGTTTCGGTGGCATAAAATCATAACAATATCCCAAAGTATCATTCATGGATAAAATGTGCAGTACCAGGAACTGGTCTACTCGTAAGTCAAACATGTATAGCTGTTCAGTTAGCTAAACCTGCAGAAGTACCTAATAAAACGAGTAGTATACCAAACTGTCGCCTTTGTAAAATTAATGTGATAAATTATAAGCTTTACTTCATTGAAGGATCGGTTTTTAACCGACTTCGAAAAGGAGGAGGTTCTATGTTCGGCTGCATGTTTTTTTTATGTATGTTCACCGATATCGCGGTCAATTGTGGAACGATTTCGAAAATTTTTGTTTTGATTGAAAGATTTTACTTTCGAATTGGCCCCATAAAAATATCTTTTTGATCTGATGATGAACTTCGAAGACATAGGATGAAACTCTTCAAAAAAACAGTAATTTAAAAAACTAAAAAACCCGACTGCTTTTCTGAGCATTCATGAAAAAGCCCTAAAACAAGAAAATCTGGCAGTCGGGACCCATTCTAGAATTGAGAGCACATACCTATATTACATTGCAGATTACTCTAATCTATTGACTAGACGGCTGACTTTCTAGAATGGGTCCCGACTGCCAGATTTTCTTGTTTTAGGGCTTTTTCATGAATGCTCAGAAAAGCAGTCGGGTTTTTTAGTTTTTTAAATTACTGTTTTTTATTTTTTATTTTTTTAGTTTTATTTTATTACGATATCACTAACCTCACCTCTCAAACTAAAATCCATCGAGCCGTTCAGATCGCAGAGCGTGCCAAACATTTGAATTTGGCGCTAAAAATCCGCCATTTTGTTTTTTTTTTTTTTATTTTGATATACCCAGTGTCACTCTCACAGTAAATACTAATCTAACGACACCTCTCAAGCTAAAATTCATCGAGCCGTTCAGGCTGCAGAGCGTGCCAAACAATTATACATACATACATACATACATACATACATACATACATACTTACATACATACATACATACATACATACTCTCGAAAAACATAACCCTCTTTCTGGCGCAGTCGGGTAAAAACTCATTGCAGAACTGTCGTTTATATATGTTTGTTCGCCAATATCTCGGTCAATTGTGGACTGATTTTCAATTTTTTTATTTTGATAAAAGATTATACTCCTGAGTTGGCTCCATAGAAATTTTGTTTTGATCTGATGATGAACTTCGAAGATATAGAACGGCACTCTTCAAAAAATCATAGCAGAACTGTCGTAACAAGTAGAATTGCTTTGTTTATACATGTAGTCGGTGAGTGACTAAAGGAAGAAGGGGAGGGGATACATAGAACTGATCTGATGATAAAACCGGAAGGTAGGACAGAACCGGAATTCTGTAATAAATCCGTGTATCCTAGTCGTGTTTTGTATTATTAGAATTGTCATGATGATTTGATGATGGAACCAAATGGCGGAAGGTATCTGTTTAAGTTAGACTGAGGGGTACTACAACTAAAAAGTGTGAAATAAAAAAACTTTTTACAAAAAAAAAAAAACAACCGACTTCAATGAAAAAAACACAAAAAAGTGCAAAATAACTTTAATTGCGGAAGTCGGTGTTTAATAACGAAGAGACTAAACTATTATAGAAACACCGACGCAATTTTTTGTGTTTTTTTCATTGAAGTAGGTTGTATTTTTTTTTTGTAAAAAGTTTTTTATAATTGAAAAGTGCTTATTCACTCTTTACTAAATGAGCCTTGTTCATTTTACTTAGCAATTTTAGTATTCTGCCCTTCTCTTGTTTAAAGCTATATGCCTTATAGAAACGGTATAGCAACTTGTTGTCCATTTTATTTAGATTGCTCTTTTATTATTTCAGTTTTATCAACGTACTTTTACTATGTACTTCTACAACACTTAACATCATCGTCATGAATTCTCTTGCCCTTTATCGTATTTATTTGTAGGACGTGCAACATGAGTTTTTATATTTCAACATCAACATCTTTTCAAATCTATAATACACTACTGAGACACATTTCTCATCCCTGTGATCTTTATTTTTTCAAACAGTCACGCTAACATAAACTAAATTGGTAGAAGTCACACATCTTCTCATAACTGTCTCATAAGCACATTTTTTCCATTAAAAAAATGGTAATGCAAAAATGTATAAAAAACAAAGCGCCTCAGTCATCATCACATTAAACTAATACTGTAAATGCGAAAGTTTGTGAGTTTCTGTGCATGTACTATCTAAGTTACTTCCACCTGACTACCGCTAAGTTCATTTTTGCATGCACTCGAAACGAAAACTTCCAAGAGTTTGGCTTGGCACCGCGCCGCTGGATTCAAGCAAAAATTTTTTTTAATTTATTAATCAGAAATGACCGTGATGGTACATTTGTATCTTCTTCATGATTGAACGCTGAGCTGTTAGCCGGCCAGTTGACCAATCACCAGATTTCGATGAAACTTGTTTTTATTTTATTTTTTTGAAAATGAAACTTGGTGCGGATAGACAATAAGCTAGAATAACAAAGGATTTATTTTTATACTGGGAATATTGTATACTTTCACGCAGATGAAACCGCTGGCAGCAGCTAGTTTTGTTTTATATTTTACTATAAACCAACCATATTAATTGATAATATTAAAGGCGTTGTCTTTCAAAGGAATGTTCTCTAATTATGACGGGTAGATTGCGCAAGGTACCTATGTTATCTATAAGCCCAGTCACTTAAGTGATTAAAGTGTGTACTTTTTATGTCTACAAAGTTGTTATCACAGTCCTATATTTGAACATTGACAACGTACAAACGGCCGCAATAATTCCGGGTCACAAATAAAAAGTGTAATAATTTCGTATTTATGAAAAATAAAACTCTGAAACGAGACCTCATAATTATGTTGTAGATGACTGATTACATAAAAAAAAAATACGTAACAATGTTTGCCTATTTTATTCCAAATAAATAGCAAAACATTCTCACAACTTTAAAAAAAAAATCTGTTCTAATTTGTAACCCGTCTCCCATCCACCATGAAAAGCTGTTAATAGCATAGCATTGGTGTTAATAGCTGTAATGGTGTTATTTACATGATTTTAAATAAATAACAAATAAATCTCTTTTTTTATTCTTCAGGCATCTTTAACCTTTTTTACGAATGGTTCTCTACTTCTCCTGATGGAGGAAAAATCAGACATTCCCATGTATCAGAAGAATGTCCGTAACGTGTAGATGTGATTTTTTTAAATAATGTAATGTCTGCTGTTGACAGAAAGACTCCCGTATGCGCTATTTACACAGATATGACTAAAGCTTTTAATTATGTTGACCCAAAAATTCTTTTACATAAATTACATTGCTATGGCATCAGAGGCAACATTTTAAAATTACTAGAATCATATCTAAGTCATAGACTGCAATGTACTGAAATCACAAGAGTATGTGAAAAAACAAAAACAGAACGAACGTATATGTCAAATTTCAGAAGCATAAAATACGGAGTGCCTCAAGGTGGCGTGCTTGGGCCACCTTTATTTCTCATTTACATAAATGATTTACCAAAAGTGACACAACAACAAATGATTTTGTTTGCAGACGATAGCACCGCCATAGTAAAATGTAATGACTTGACTACTTATGAATTTGACATTAATAAAACCCTTATTGACATGATTAATTGGCTTAATATGAATAATTTAATAATTAACCTTGATAAAACCAAAATAATGCATTTCCATCAAAGAATGGAAGCTCCAAAAATTTGTATGTATTATAATGGCCATCAAATAGAAGAAGTAAAAGTAAGTGTTTTCCTAGGTATCCATATTGATAACAACCTTAATTGGAAACCTCATATAGAACAGCTTTGCAAAAGAGTAAATAAATCTGCCTATGCACTTTTTCAGTTGGCTAAAAAAGTAAATATAGACACGTTACTTGTTGCCTACCATGGTCTAGTAGCTTCCCTTCTAAGATACGGGATTATTTTCTGGGGTAATTCCACGGATAAGGAATTACCATTCAAGGCACAAAAAAGGTGTATTAGAGCAATGTGTGGTCTGAAAACAGAAGACAGCTGTGCACCGTATTTTAAATCCTTAAATATACTTACGCTACCGGCGTTATATATTTTAGAAATTAGTATATTCGTCAAAACAAATCCCAACCTTTTTGAAAAAATTACAATGGTACGAAGTGTTCCAATTCGTAGTCAGTACAAAAATTCTTTAAATAATTATAAATGTAAAACTGCACTGGTTAAAAAAAGTATCCTGGGTATGGCACCGCGCATTTATAATAAAATTCCAGACGCCATAAAGGAATTAAATTTTACACAATTTAAGAAAAAAATGAAATTGTTCCTAGTTGACAAATGTTATTATACGATTGAGGAATACTTAAATGACGAATTATTATAGAATCACATTTTTACATTAAATAATATTCATATTTTAATTGTAAATATATAAATTATTTAGACATTTTTATTTATTTTTGACATTTTAATTATTTATTATTAATTGTTGACATTTTATTTCATTTGATCACGATTTCTCAATTATTTTGACATGACATGACATAATTATTTGGCATTTTAATTATTTTCTCACTCTAGTTATCTGAAATTTTAATTATTGACTTTTAAATTATTTTCTTATTGTAATTATTTGACATTTAAATTATTTTCTCATTGTAATTATTTGACATTTTAATTATTTTGACTTTTTAATAATTTTGACATTTCAACTACTTTGCCATTTTTCATTGCCTTGACATTTTAGTTATTTTGTAACTTTAATAGTCTGCAAATTTAAATTATTTGGATATTTTAATAATATGACATTTTAATTGTTTTGAAACTTTAATTATTTCGTAACTCGTTAATTTATTTTTATTATGTGATAATAATTTTGCATGTTTTATTATTTTAATTTTTTGGTAAATATGTAAATTATCAGTGAGAATTGCAAGACACATTTGTACGCCTCCAGGCATAACATAGCGCTCTGTTCATTTAAAATACCATCTGTAATCTATTACCTATGTTAACAAATAAATAAATATTATTATTATTATTAACGTGCTACGTAACCTTGACGTGAATAAAGCTAGTGGTTCCTACGGGATATTGGTTTACAGCTTGTGATACTGGCTCATGGAGGAAATACAAAACATGAAAACAAAAATAAAAAAAAATCTTTTTTAAGCATTTACTTTTGTTTTCATAAGCGATGTTTTGAAATATTTATTTAAAAAAATCACTTATGAAAATACTTAAAAAAATACTTCACAATACTACTCACAAAATTAACATTTAAATTTCGAAACTAAACTTTTCTTTAGTGACCCAGAAGTTTTGCGGCCCAGTAACAAACAATAAAAGTAATTAATTTAGAGATAAGACGTTTCGTTTTCTTGGAAAAAATACCTCTTGCGACATAATTTAATTTGAAAAAATTACAGGCGTTATACGTTAGTTCTGTCGTTAACCGCCACAATGATAGTGGTTTTAAATTTATGTATATTCAGTGGTTTGTTTGTGAATATTATTGATACAGCAAGAATTTTAGCAGTGTTTCCAGCGCCATCTATTAGCCACCAAATAGTTTTTAGACCTATCACTCAAGAGCTAGCTAGAAGAGGTCATGAGGTTACAGTTATCACACCTGATCCAGCCTTCCCAAAAGGAGCAACACCTCCTAACTTGACAGAAATTGACGTACACGATATATCGTACAAAATATGGATGGAAAAGTTCATGTCAATACCAAACGACAGTAAACGAGGGTTAACAGATCAAGTGAAACTATTTATGAGTATTGGTCTTGCAGGAATTGATGCACAATTATCTCATAAAGACGTCAAAAACTTGATTAATGATAAGAGTAAAAAATTTGATCTGGTGCTAGTCGAAGCCTGTGTTAGATCTACTCTTGCATTTTCTTTTGTTTACAAAGCACCTTTAATCGCAATCAGTTCATTTGGTGCATCTTATGGAAACTTCGAAGCGGTCGGTGCTCCCATTCATCCATTCCTCTATCCTTCAGTCAATCGTAAAAAGAATTTAAATTTGACCATGTGGGAGAAAATAGAGGTGTTATATGATGAATATCAAATTATAAAAATCAATAACGAGTTTGAGAAATTAGAATCTATCATGCTAAGAAAACATTTTGGGCCAGAAATGCCATCAATATCGGAGTTATTGAATAATGTTGACATGTTGTTCCTGAACGTGCATCCAATATTTGAGGGCATATTAAGACCTGTACCTCCTTCTGTCGTGTACATAGGTGGTATACATCAGAAGCCTGAAAATAAATTACCAGCGGTAAGTTTTTCAAAACGTTACTTATTATTTATAATCATGATCATCTAGCTCTTATCTTCAGTTATTTGGGGTCTATACAACACGATATTTTTCTCTCATTTGACTTTGTTAGCTATCATGCTATTACTTCTTACATTGTTCGTTCATATTTTTCCTCACACCATCTTATTTTTGTTGAACCCTGTACTTATAATAATTAATCCTTTATTTAAACTCTAATACCAGACATGTTGAAGTTATGTAAAAACTTTTCAAAATTGTGAAATTATAGCATGAAAATTGAGATTAATGGACAATATTGGCTTTTCAAAAGTACTTTGACGCATTTTTACTACATTCAATGTTAATTTCTTTTATATATCTTTTATTATACTTGTATATAGTTTCCTTATGATTGTTCTATATCGTAATTGATTTCCAAAAATATGTTTAATAAAAAAATGGGACGACTTACAATTGATTCGATCATCTCTTCCAGGACTTGAAATCGTTATTAGACTCATTTGAAGAAGGTGTGATATACATAAGTTTTGGAACGAATGTCGACACCTCTCTTTTTACTGCCGAAAAAGTAAGAATTCTTGTAAAAGTACTCTCTCAATTGCCGTATAGTGTGTTATTGAAATGGGAGGCGAAGGAGTTACCTGGACGTACAGACAACATCAGGATATCCAAGTGGTGGCCGCAATCTGACTTGCTAAGTAAATCATATAATTATTTATATAAATTAATTAATAATCATATAATTATTTATATAAATTAATTAATAATCATATAATTATTTGTATAAATTAATTAATAATCATATAATTACTTTTATTTTCATGTTCAAAAAATCTTAAAATATTACAATATTTTTACTGACTAACGAAGCCTCACTTAAACCGTTTAGTCAAACATAGAATTTTTTAAGTTCCATATGTAACAAAGACACATAATAAGGATTTTTTAAATCTATCAAAATATAGAGTAAACAATAATGGTTATAAAAGGTCTAGTCCCTTCACAAAGCGGCGCCATTTAATTAAATGGCGCTGTTTTTAATTATTATTTGTTTTGTTTAGACATTAAAAAAAAGTTCAAAAAGTATTTTTTGTGCGTTCAGCCCGCAATGTCTAATCATAAGTAAAATAAATTGACTGAACTCCCGTTGAGCAAAGTTCCTATTTGAGCTTAAAAGAACCCAGGATGAAGGAGATGACGAGGGCTAAATTGAGCGAGCAGAGCGAGATGCCTATTTTTTTCCATTTTGTCATGCCAATCAATTAATTTAATGTTATTTTAGACGCATTGGCTGAATATTCTTCACGTGCATATTGAACAGCGCTATTTAGTTATCAGAATAGACTATTAACTAAATCTCGAAATAAGCTTTTTGGTTCTAATATACATAATTAGGTATGTTAATTTCTTCATATACGCTATTGATATCGACATCGACTTCCATCGCAGCATACTTGATTAAAGTATAAAATATTGGCTATTTAATATTACAATACTATGCAATGACTGGCCTGTTGGTCTAGTGGTTAGTAGCCCTGACTGCTATGCCGGAGGTCGTGGGTTCGATTCCCACCCAGGACAAATGTTTTTTTGATGAGCACGATCATTTGTTCTGTGTCTGCATGTTATTTATCTATAATATGTATGTATTTAGAAATATATAAGTATGTTTATCACCTGTCTGGTACCCATAACACAAGCTCTGCTTAGCTTGGGACTAGACGGTGTTGTGTGATAGTTGTGCAAATATTATATTATATTATTATAATATTAATATGTGTGTTATTGCTGTGTAATATTAAATAGCCAGTAAATAACTAATTCAGTACATTTGTAGCCTGCATTTAAAAAAACATGGTAACAAAATGGTATTCTTGCTGTTCCAGAGCATCCGAATATTAAACTCTTCATAACACAAGGAGGTTTACAATCAACAGACGAGGCTATCACAGCAGGAGTACCGCTGATTGGTATACCAATGTTTGGTGATCAGTGGCTCAATGTCGAAAGATATGTTCACCATAACATTGGAATCAAACTGGAGATGGAAACACTAACTGAAGAAGATTTGAGGAATGCTATCACCACTGTTATTGGTGACGACAGGTGAAAAATTAACAATCGCAGACACTTTCAAATGAATTTTATTACAGACACTCACTCAAGATATAAAAGTCACCGTCCGACCGTCCGGTAACCGTCCGGTAACCGTCCGGACCGAGCCCAAAACGTCGACGCCGCAAATATTTCCACGTGCGCCTTAAGAAGTTGTCAGCAAACCTTAGGGGCTAGTAGGGTTGAAGCATACTGGGGCCAGGTTCGGTTTCTGAAAGAAACAATCGGCCCTGGCGTGAAAGGCAACGAGAGATCACGAGCGGGTTTTTAGTCAGTAAAAGTCTGACACAATCTCCCGCCTCGCCCAAGGGTGCGGAGATTTCATTGGATGATTTTCCCACCGAAAAAAAAACCCTCAGTTCACGAGTCCGACTCGCACTTGTCCAGTTTTGTAACTATTTATTGCAGTCGCCATTTATCATGCTACTAACGCATTAAAGGTCAAAATTGGTTGAACAGACAGTACCTAAAAAAATGTTTAAATGTCTAATCTTACTGCGAATGAAGTATAGTAGCAAATCACGTACAGTTAAACTTAATGTTTGTCAGCTTATTTTAAACTAATTGCCTTGTTTATTGGCGCCACGTCTGAGTGTATAGGTCTTTTCGGGAAAAGTGGTTGTTAATATTTATGGCTAACCTTTTTATACAAGAGTGGCATTTTCCATTATTTTTACCGATAACTACGTGTTTTGTAGTATAGTGTTATTGATTTCTCTATTGATAAAGGAATGATTTTAAAATATTGCCAAAGTGAAACGCGCGTTGACGTTGCGTTTTAATCCTATAGAAGGTCTACAGACTGCGTCTTACTCGCGTGCGTATTGGGTCTGTATCGCTACAAACGCGCGTTTAAAACGTGGTGTGCACAGACCCTAAAAGAAAGTTGGAATATAAAGCTCGAAATAAGAAATATACCAGTTAATTTTAGAAGTGCTTGCTTAGAATACTTGCAATGCATTATAAAATATATATTAATTAATAAGTTAAAAAAAAACAACAAAGAACAGTACAAAAATTTTATTGTATGACAGCGAAACTGAATTTTATATCCAAAGAAAAAAAATCGATATATCGATATTTTCCTTCACCGTTTTAAGAGCAGTGGTGATGAAATAAATAATGCGCCTGGTAAGGTTTGAACCTGTAAGCCGAGGCCATTACCACTCGACCACCACAGCTCCTAATACGTTTTGTAAGAACATAATTTAGGCTAGTTTCAAATTGAATTTAAAGAATTTAAAATGATTTCTTCTATGTTTTTTTCAGCTATCGCCGCAACATAGTGTTGGATCACTAATTCAACATTACTGACTTTATCCACACAGCACTTTTATTTCCTTGACTTGCCCTTTCTAAAATCGACAACCGACTACTCTCGTGGGTTCGAACACCCGCTATTAATAAAAGTGAGGACCGGATCTACCGCCATCTTGGCAGAAACAGTTAACTATTTATTCAAGTCAGTGTATGTATAAAAACAACCAGAAAAATCCTTACAAAAATATAAATGTCTGAAACATTTGATTTAATGTCACATAAAGTTCAAGAATTATTTAAGGACGCGTTTACAAAACTGACCAAATTAAGCAGTTTTTCGGTACATTTTGCAGCAGAATTAAACTGAACTAAATGTAAATAATAATTTCCGCAGATAGATTACTCCTTCATCTTGAAATGGCGTTATTTTTTTATTTGAAAAATTTGGTTTATAACACTGTAATAAATCATTTCCCGTACCTCTTCACACAAAATTGAAGATTTCGTATTGAGTTCAGGAACATTTTTCTTCCGTTTGATAAAAGATTTTGTTTATTTAAAAATATATTATGTAAGGAGACATAATCAACTAAAAAAGCCGTTAAAAAAAAACTACTAAAATGTTCTAATTAGTCTCAGAAAAAAATCAAATCAATTTTAGTTTTTCAACAAATTTAGCTCTATCGCGCGAATCTTAATGCATTGAACATAAGGGTTATTTTGCTAGTCACTGTCTTGAATTTTTGCATAAGAATTGAAATAAAAATTTTAGTCTGCGCTCGGCCGCCGTCGTGAGTGGACACTGTGTCGCTTGTAAGCAAAAATTCGTGTGGAATAAGATCGCTGTACGAATACAAAATATTTGATAAACCTAATTTGATACTTCACGTGTTTTGTGCTGACTAAAGAATATCAATAAGATTTATTTAGTTTCTTTTTTTTTTCTTGAATAAAACATTTCATTTCGAACTTGATGGAGCGACCTGAAGGTATACCTCCAAGATTGCTGATGGAACTAATAAACGAGTAGAGCTAGGTGTACCGAGTTTGGGCTCGTTGTGTTAGTTATGATGAGACCTTACCTTAGGACTTGATGGAGCGACCTGAAGGTATACCTCCAAGACTGCTACTGGAACTAATAAACGAGTAGAGCTAGGTGTACCGAGTTTGGGCTCGTTGTATTAGTTATGATAAGACCTTACCTTAGGACTTGATGGAGCGACCTGGAGGTATACCTCCAAGATTGCTACTGGAACTAATAAAAGAGTAGAGCTAAGAGTACCGAGTTTGGGCTCGTTGTTATAGTTATGATGAGACCTTACCTTAGGACTTGAAGTGACCTGAAGGTATACCTCCAAGACTGCTACTGGAACTAATAAAAGAGTAGAGCTAAGAGTACCGAGTTTGGGCTCGTTGTTATAGTTATGATGAGACCTTACCTTAGGACTTGATGGAGCGACCTGAACGTATACCTCCAAGACTGCTACTGGAACTAATAAACGATTAGAGCTAGGTGTACCGAGTTTGGGCTTGTTGTATTAGTTATGATGAGACCTTACCTTAGGACTTGATGGAGCGACCTGGAGGTATACTTCCAAGATTGCTACTGGAACTAATAAACGAGTAGAGCAAGGTTTACCGAGTTTGGGCTCGTTGTGTTAGTTATGATGAGACTTTACCTTAGGACTTGATGGAGCGACCTGAAGGTATACCTCCAAGACTGCTAATGGAACTAATAAACGAGTAGAGCTAAGAGTACCGAGTTTGGGCTCGTTGTGTTAGTTATGATGAGACCTTACCTTAGGACTTGAAGCGACCTGAAGGTATACCTCCAAGACTGCTACTGGAACTAATAAAAGAGTAGAGCTAAGAGTACCGAGTTTGGGCTCGTTGTGTTAGTTATGATGAGACCTTACCTTAGGACTTGATGGAGCGACCTGAAGGTATACCTCCAAGACTTCTACTGGAACTAATAAAAGAGTAGAGCTAAGAGCACCGAGTTTGGGCTCGTTGTGTTAGTTATGATGAGACCTTACCTTAGGACTTGATGGAGCGACCTGAAGGTATACCTCCAAAACTACTACTAAGAATTGATTAAGATTTTTTTATTTATTAAATAGGGTTAGTTCTGCTTACCTGCTTCTTATTTTTGTTAGTGTTTATTCATTGCATCATTATCTTGCTTTGTATAGCATCCTAATTGCGTAGTGATATACTAGGAATGTTGTCAATCGATTCCAGCTGGACAGTTCAACAACATCTATAGAGTTGACAATGTATAAAACATTTTATCATCATCATTTCCACCCAAAGACTGTTGGACATAGGCCTCCTCCAAATGTCGCCATAATGAATGGTCCTGTGCGACTCGCACTCTAATTTCTCTTCTTCTAATTACGCTTATTGTTTTGATCGCCATTTTGCGAAGCGAGATAGATAGAGCTCACGTCATTTATAATCGTAAACATTCGGCGGCTAACGCGATTTCACTCGCTCGACAGCGCCGGCTCTTAGTCCTTGTCTATCAGTGAATATACGTTTGCGACTGTGTCGACACTGATCATAGATGTGTGAGTTTCGAGTCCAGGTTTTCTGATTGCGATGTTAGTGCGTAACGTATCTTCTCTTATAATATATCAATGGGATAAACAAATAAATAAATACATGGTACACACGGCGACATGGTACACAGGTACATTACCAGTATAACATTCCCTCGCTTTGTAAGTATTTCCCGTACAGTGAGAGATGCGCTTAGATTGCTTACCAACCAATCACTATTCAATGGTAATTACTGTTTTTTACTATTTCACAATAAAAAAAAATGAATACAAATCACCGTAGGTAAGTTTAAAAAAAATACATTTCTAAAATATAAATAATAGTAGGCTCAAGGATCAAGCCGTGTCAGTTCACTCATAATTTCGCCGCTTCGCGCTAGTCGCTGTGTGTGTGAGCCGTGCACGTGTAGTAGTAAGTCGAAATACCTAGAATTGAAGCGCGCAAATTCGTAAATACGTCCTTAATGCGCCACATTAGATGTAAAATCGTCATTTGACAAAACAAATATCAAAACTAACGCCATCTAGACGACAGTTATTTCTAACTTTAAAATATTAGCTGTCACACACGACAACAAGTGTCATTGTCATTTGAAAACCTTATCCAAACAATAAGATTCCAACATTCGGCCATCCGCATAACTTACGCGTCCCTGCGTAATTGCGATTGTGTCTTTTACTTTAACGATCAAATTTTAAAGAAATGAAGGTAATGGTAGTTTGCGGGACTTCGTTTTTGTTCACTGTTCCGCATACCTCTAACCAACCTCTGGTGAACCTCGACTCGACTCGACATTAACGCAGCCTTCATGCAGCTACCACATCGTGATGTCATATGTCACTTCCTAAAACTCTTGAGCCAGCAGCCAGCACCTACGGCTTTAAAAGGTAACCTCACCACAAGCATGCTAATCTGATCTTAGCCCCATCAGTGACCTTGACTAAGCAGACTGTACTTTTGGCCATCATGTGAAGAGACTTTCTTGGTTGACGACAGCAGTCAGACGTAATGCTTGCATTGAGTTACACATCATCGCTCCAACCCTCTGGTACTTGCAGCACTTCTCCGACCAACTGGAATCTGCAGAATTATCTCGACTCATGGAACATCACCACTATCTCACTGGGGCATCCCCGAATCATTGGGACAGTACCACCCTGACTCACTGGAACATCACCACACACAGCTCAGAATCACCGAGATCTATGCGGTATCCGGTTCTGACTCACTGGAACCAAACTTCCACTGACCTGGCGTGCATCACGACGCCTGAAAGACTCTTATCAATCATTTATGTTGCCACATAACAAATTAACGACAAAAAATTATAAATCCTGCATTGCAGTTCAGAGTTCTCCGTGCGATCTAACCACAAAAAAATCTGACATCAACCACCAGACAGCTGCCCGGATGAGACAACAACATCCATCTGTTGGGAGGATGCTTGGTTTTTGATGAAGGTTCACGGGGACTTCACACCCTGTCCCCGTACCTGTAAATTACAATTGCATAAAAGAAACACTACCATTAATCGATAACAATCAGTTACATACAACTGTATGTACATATAGTATGGTATAATATATACTACATACATTACTTGTAGAACAAGGCGTTACTATCTTGAAACTTAAAGAGCGGTGCAAGTCGCTTCTACCTTGAAGCCGCCAACATACAACTGTACGTTATAAACCATGTATTCGGTCAATATGTGGCTCAAAAACTATCCTTAAAATTTATGAATGTACCAGCTATGTACATTTACGAAACTGCTTTGTTTGTTAGAATCAATTTATATCTGTTTCAAAAGCTATCAGATTTTTTTTTTTTAAAAGAGACAACAGTGCGTCCTCAATGTATGAACAAATCGTGTGAAAATAAGCTTTTTTTTTTGGCATCGAAAACCCAATAATTCAAAAATTTACCCTTATTAAAATTTAAGAAAAGTCTATCTCGCTATTAATGGATAAATGTTACTATACTTTTTTTTATGACAATTTGTAATATTTCTCATTATGCAACCACATGGTTTACATATTGACTGTTTTGAGATTTCTTTTAAGTTCGTTTTCAATAGTACATTTTATAAAAATAACTAAATATAAAATAGTTATTTTAGTCTCTTGTATGAGTATAATTTTTTTTTATATTATTATTTTCTATGCTTTTTTTTTTGTCCTTAACTATTTATACGCCTTCAAACCTATGTTTAACAAATTGAAATTCTGATTCTGATCCTGACTAATTACGTTACTAGTGGCACAAGTCGCTACTACCATACCACTGGAGCTGTACAAGTCGCTACTACCTTAACACCACTGGGGCGGTACAAGTCGCTTCTACCTCGAAGCCGCCAAAATAAAACTGTACGCTATATACTGTATTACTAGTGGTACTAGTCGCTACTACCTAGAAACCACTAGGGTGGTACAAGTCGCTACTACCTTGAAACCTTACTAGGGTGGTACAAGTCGCTACTACCTTGAAACCACTAGGGTGGTACAAGTCGCTACTACCTTGAAACCGTCAGAACTTGTTCTAATAATTATGCTTTGCACACCTTATGCATAATTGCGCTGTGCACTCAAACAACTATGCTTTGCACAGCTTGTGCATTCCAACAACTACGTTTTGCACGGCTTGTGCATTCTAACAACTATGCTTTGCATACCTTGTGCAATCTAACAAGTATGCTTTGCATACCTTATACATTCTAATACAGATTCATATTTGTTTATTTGCTCAAACAAATCAAAAAGAAATATTTGCTCTAATAATTATACTTTGCACACCTTTTACAATCTAACAACTATGCTTTGCACACCTTGTGCCTACTAACTATGCTTTGTTGTGCATTCTAACTACTATGCTTTGCACATCTTGTGCACTCAACAACTACATATTATTATGTTTTGCACACCTTGTGCAATCTAACAAATATGCTGTGCACACTTTGTGTATTCTAAGGGCTGATTTCATTATTCAATATAAAAACTTAGTTCAACTAAACTGAGCTCAGCGTAATCTAGTTTAGACCCGTATCATAAACATGGGCGACAACAAAAGAATTAAAACTGAGTTAGCCCAAACTAGATTCAATTCATATCGGTGAAATGCAAATGAGGCTATAATCTCGATTAGACGCTCTAACTGTATTTGTTTTAAGTAATCGCAATTAGTTTATTGGGGAATTTGGCTCTAAGCTTTGCACACTTTGTGCGTTCGAATTCAGATTCATATTCCTTAATTTTTTTTCAAATAAATCAAACCTATATATTTGCTCCAATAATTATGCTTTGCACACCTTATGCAATCTAACTATGCTTTAAAAACCTTATATACTCTAACAACTATGCTTTACACACCTTGTGCATTTTAATTACTATGCTTTGCTCATTTTGTGGATTCTAACAACTATGACTTGCACATATTGTGCACTCTGACAACTATGCTTTGCACATATTGTGCAATCAAACAACTATGCCTTGCACATATTGTGCAATCAAACAACTATGCCTTGCACATATTGTGCAATCAAACAACTATGCCTTACACATATTGTGCAATCAAACAACTATGCCTTGCACATATTGTGCAATCAAACAACTATGACTTGCACATATTGTGCAATCAAACAACTATGCCTTGCACATATTGTGCAATCAAACAACTATGCCTTGCATATATTGTGCAATCAAACAACTATGCCTTGCACATATTGTGCAATCAAACAACTATGCCTTGCACATATTTTGCAATCAAACAACTACGCATTGCACCCCTTGTGCATTGATTACATTCCCACTCGACTGCGCTCACCTTGCCTTGCGCGGCGTCTGCCTAGGGCACTGCGCGGCACCCACCTTGCACACCGCGCGGCGCCCGCCTTGCACACTGCAACGCGCTCGCCTTGTGCACTGCGCCGCGCATGCTTTGCGCATTGCGCGACGCCTGCTTTGCGCACTGCGCGACGCCTGCTTTGCGCACTGCGCGACGCCTGCTTTGCGCACTGCGCGACGCCTGCTTTGCGCACTGCGCGACGCCTGCTTTGCGCACTGCGTGACGCCTGCTTTGCGCACTGCGCGACGCCTGCTTTGCGCACTGCGCGACGCCTGCTTTGCGCACTGCGCGACGCCTGCTTTGCGCACTGCGCGACGCCTGCATTGCGCACTGCGCGACGCCTGCTTTGCGCACTGCGCGACGCCTGCTTTGCTCACTGCGCGACGCCTGCTTTGCGCACTGCACGACGCTAGCTTTGCGCACTGCGCGACGCTCACCATGCGCACTGCACGTACACCACAATGCATTCGCATGGCGTACCACACTGCGCTCGCCATGCGCACCGCGCTGCGCTCGCCATGCGCACCACAATACGCTCGCCTGGCGTACCACGCTGCGCTCGCATGGCGTACCACGCTGCGCTCGCATGGCGCACCACGTTGCGCTCGCATGGCGTACCACGCTGCGCTCGCATGACGTACCACGCTGCGTTCGCATGGCGTACCACGCTGCGCTCGCATGGCGTACCACGCTGCGCTCGCATGGCGTACCACGCTGCGCTCGCATGGCGTACCACGCTGCGCTCGCATGGCGTACCACGCTGCGCTCGCCTTACGCACCATGCTGCAGTTGCTTGGCACACCACGCCGCGGCCGCTTGGCGCACCACGCCGCGGCCAGTTGGCGCACCACGCTGCGGCTGCTTGGCGCACCACGCTGCGGCCGCTTGGCGCACCACGCTGCGGCGGCTTGGCGCACCACAGTGCGCTCACCTTACATAATACGCAGCACTTGCTTCACGCACCACGCTGCGGTCTCTTGGTGTACTACACTGCGCTCGTCTGACGCACCACGCTGCGCTTGCCTCACGCATCACGCTGCACCCATTGCTACTGCTTTTAGAACAATAATTGCACACAACAAATGTTATAAAAAGTGCTAGCTGTTAGTCTCGGCCTTGTTTGGAAAACGACTTTATAGTTCAATCGGATTTAAGGTTGGATTATCAAGCCTTTTAATACTAATGTAATCACTAACAATGACTGCTTAGTGGCCGTAAAAATTCAAATTTAACCAGACCACTAACTGTTTTCAAATAGAACCAAATAGTTGAAAACAATATGATGAACCCGTACATTCTTATAATTATTGTAGGTAAGCAACACAACACATCAGCAACATATTTCAAAGTTTTACCTACTTGTCTCAGATTAAAGTTATGATTAGTCTGATACAAGATCATTTGTCAATTACTCAAGCCCCAAGCGAACGCCGCACACCTATTGTCTTTCTATTCTGTCTAATTACGGTATTCAAATGATTAAAATAAATCCACAAACGATATTGCCGTCCATGTTAAATTTATATCAATAAAATACCAGAAAAAATAAGGGTAATAGCCGTTGGTTTAAAACAAAAACCACTACATTTATATTCATTTCAATTAAAATACAATGAGGGTAACTTGTAAACCCACAGCTCGAAATAAAAAACTTATCAGAAAAATATAAATAGGTACCCATTGGTTTCTTAAAAAAATCGATATTGACCTTACTGGATCAGTGAATCTCCTCAATGATGAGGAAATTATAATCAAACTCAGTTTTTCTTTGAATATGTACCAAACAATTGTGTCAGTTTAAAGATAAACAAACCTATTTGCGTTCACAAATGCTACTAGCACAATATTTAATACTACAATACAGTGTAAGGTACTGAACCAACACAATCCGTTACAACAAAGACAGTTATCTTTTAAATACAGGAACATTACAAAAAGGAAGAAAAAAAAAAAACATTTAGAAAATAAAATTAGTTTTCTTACCCTATGACAGCGTCAAATCAGAACAACCAAACTTACGTATGTGGGCCTGGATATAATTGGCTGGTATAACCGACCAACTATTAATATCCCGCTTCTGAATTGTTGGATCACTAATTCAACATTACTGACTTTATCCACACAGCACTTTTATTTCCTTGACTTGCCCTTTCTAAAATCGACAACCGACTACTCTCGTGGGTTCGAACACCCGCTATTAATAAAAGTGAGGACCGGATCTACCGCCATCTTGGCAGAAACAGTTAACTATTTATTCAAGTCAGTGTATGTATAAAAACAACCAGAAAAATCCTTACAAAAATATAAATGTCTGAAACATTTGATTTAATGTCACATAAAGTTCAAGAATTATTTAATGCGCCACATTAGATGTAAAATCGTCATTTGACAAAACAAATATCAAAACTAACGCCATCTAGACGACAGTTATTTCTAACTTTAAAATATTAGCTGTCACACACGACAACAAGTGTCATTGTCATTTGAAAACCTTATCCAAACAATAAGATTCCAACAATAGTCAACCTTCGCAACTTAATACAAGACCAGCCTCAGCCTCCACTGGAGCGCGCTTTGTGGTGGACGGAGCACGTGCTGCGTCACGGCGGAGCGCGACACCTGCGCGCGCCCGCCGCCAACATGTCGTGGGCAGAGTACCTAGAACTAGAACTAGTACTAACTCTATTAATAGGACTATTAATTACTATCTCTTTATTGGTTTTTATCATTTATTCATTGTATAAGCTTTTAGGAAAAGTAGGAAATAAAATAAAAACCTCATGACTTAATCATCAATAAATCTGTTTGTAATATGTCTGTAATATTTTTGTACAATATATCATCTCGGATTTACAGAATAATAAAAACAAAGCATAGCATTCAAGATGAATAAGGAATAAAATAAAATAGTACTTATGTAGTAGTAGTTGTTTAACGACATCTCTACCAATTTTCTATCGATTTCGATCATTTTTATTTTTAACTTTTTGAATATTATGCCGTTTATTTGGTCAAGATTTGATGAAGATCTTCGGGTATAGATAATGAAACTCTTTAATGGAAAACTTTTCGCACCAGATACCATATATTGCACCATAGCAATAATCTTTAAAGTTTGTCTCATTTTATCGGACAAGATGCTTTTGTGTTTGCCACAACGAGCCACAAAATGGTCCAAAATTAACCCTGTAGGCTTCTGTCATCACATCTGTAATAAGCTCAATGTGATCAGCCTTAACAACAAGGCAATAAACAAAACTACACAGGTACGCCTTTCTAACCCTGCACCTTTGCGATCAGCTATAAATACTGGCCCAGTATAATCCACACTATAATTTAAAAATCAGTGCTCTAAATATTTCTTGAAAAGATCAGCTGACCCATCCATCGTAGGTAGCATATTATGACACTTGAATTTAAAAAAACACACACCATAGTAAATACAATTTTTAACAACACATTTATCTACCGCCAAGAAGCTCGCCAAGAAGCATTTGTTGTATAGGCCAGCTGTGTAAGCAGCAGTTGAGAATATGATGCTTATCATATAAAGAAATGGGATGCTTTACACTATAATCTTATTTAGAAAAGAAGTGTTCTCGAGCTCTGCCTACCTGCGTTAAGTCTATCCAACTTCTGAGTCGAGAACGCTCATCGGACAAGGCCAGTTTGGGAAGTTCCTGTTTTGGATTCAGGTAAAAGAAATGCCCGGGTTTGTAACCATTGTATAGACCGCCGAGAGAATACGTTGAAAGTGTGCCCGCTTGAACAGAGGAACGTCGTATCTTCGTGAAGAGGTGATCGGTGGCGGCGGAGCCCTAGTTCAGGTTATGGTCTGGAGCAAGAGGGAATGGGAAGCGGTCACCTCCTCCTGAGAAGCAGTAATGTTTCTTGTGTTTGTCTATTTATTAAGTTGCATCTGCCATGTTATGTTCCTACATCACCCTAAGGTCGACTGGTAGAAAATGCCTAAGTGCTCGGCCACAATGGCATCGCGGTGCGGGCAGCGGCGCGGGCGCGGGACTGGACACGTTTTACTTGGCCACACTGGCAGCGCGATGCGGGGAGCGGCGCGGGTGATAGTCCGTCCAGTCATGTCCGACTTTTTTGTAGACTTTTATAAGTTGTACAATACTATATTACATTATTTTATACTTTCTCGCAGGGTTTGCAATGTAAGCGCAAAAAAAATGTTTATTTACAATATCACATTAGAAATCTCTAAATTTATCAGTATTTTTCTATTATATTATGCATGTTTTATACATATAAACCTTACTCTTGAATATATCTATTTAAAAAAAAAAACGCATCAAAATTTGTTTTATCAAGCAAGACGTGAGTTGCCCGCGCGCGTCCCGCGTTAACCAGTCCGCACCGCTTCCCGCACCCGCGTGCCCGCTGTGCCCACTCAAAGAAAGTTTTTGTATTAGTGATTGCCGCGCCGCGCCCGCCCCACGCTGCCAGTGTGGCCGAGCACTGAGGCATTAAGTCCGCTTACTAGTACTTAGTAAGTAACACCGTACAGGTGTTACTTACTCGAAACTCGCTGGGCGATTCCCAGTCATTGTAGCTGTGGGCTTCCGGATGACGACTGATAGGTAGCTCGCTATCCGACAGTATTCAATACCCGCTAGTGCCGCGTTAATTTTTCAAAGAGTTACCGCTTTCATGGAATGCCAAGAGTAACTGCAGAACACAAGTAGGTTTTAGCCAATCAAAATCTAATACGTTGTCTCGCTCTCTACAGCGGGTGAAGTCATAAATTCAGTCTCCTACTCGAAAATACCACAAGTTTAATTTCGCTAAATAAACTGAGCAACAGATAGGGTTACTAATTTCTAGAATTAAAAACGTATAAGGAAACAATCAATTGTAAAGATAAATGGACAGCCAGTACCTCCATGGCATGCAAATTTTTATTTAGCATACTCCATAATTACATGCTTTTAAAATACTAATCTACTACTAATTATGTAAAACTACAGCAAAAAATATAAAAACCTTTAACTAATTTAAACAAGGTAAAAACCAACTTATGGTATCTAAAACCGCAAATGGTCATATGTACCCAAAAAATGGTGGCATTGAAAAATAACTTATAAAACAGAAAGAAAAATACTGTAAATATATTTTGATAAGAAGTTATATAATATAAAATTACAAGTCATTCCGAAGTTGCTGTGTCTCAAAACTAGTTTCTTCATAAAAAGTCAATTGTAACCTATGAAATTGCCATTTTTCATTAAATAAGTTAACGCCCTTTTTCTCTTTATTTTATTAATTAAAGAAAGAAAGAAAACAGTAATTGAACTGTCACTGGGTTATTGAATTTTTTCCTTGCCATCAAGTTATGCAAATTATGGAAAAAGTAAAAATCTATAGGAGCTAGATCTGGTAAGAACGATGAATGATGGAGAACTTCCAACCCCAGCTCTTGTAGCTTTGAGACCGTCTGCTGTGCGGTATGAGATCACGAGTTGTCATGCAGGATCAACGGAGCCGAACGATTGAGCAAAGCCGGTTAGAGATTTGTAAGCTTCTCCATCATTGTGTTCATTCCTTCACAGTACACATCTGCAGTAATGCTCATCCCGTTTGGTAAGAAGCTGTGATGAATGACATCGGCGATAGACAACCAAACAGTGACCATCACTATTTTAGGGGTCAGTTTTCGTTTAGGTGCTAAACCAGGATCTAACCAATTTGCTGAGCGCTTGCGATTGTCGAATAAAATCCATTTTTTGTCGCAAGTAACAATGCAATTCAATATGCCTTTGTTTGTGTGCTTGTTGAGCAATGCAAGGCTTGACACGACGCGTGCTTTGCGCCAAGTTTTTTTTAAATAGACCAATATTGTTTTGATGCTGCTAATTCAGCTGTAGATTGATAATCATCAACTTCGACAATCGCCTTTAATTCGTCATCATCGACTAGTTTTTGGTCGTCCATGGAGTTCATTTCTTAAGTCGAAATTTCCAGAATGGAAGCGGAAAAACCAATAACGGGTGGTGCAAACGTTAGAAGTGTTTCCTCCGTTTACGTCATTGATGTTGCGCGTTGCGTGCCGTTTCTGCCACTTTGATGCCACGACGGACTCATACTCCATAAACACTCGAATTCTTGACGTATGACGACAAAATGATGACGAAAAACGTATAAACGCGATGAAAATAGAATGACTAAACAAAAATAGAACGACTAACTATTAAAGAAATTACTAATTTTCAAAAAATAATTCGATATTTTTAAAATTAAAATAATTTGAACATAGAATTCTTAGCGAAAAAAAAGAAAAAAATGGACTTGAAATAACAAATTTGCCAAAATATGAGAATATGAAATAGCCAATTCGGCAGAGCGACAATTTCATGTGAAAGACCTATTATATAAATCTACATCTACACTAATATTATATTAGGAACCTCAAAAACAAAAAAAAAAATGTCTGTAATTACCGATTGCAAACTTTTTTGTCCGATAGTTAAGTTTAAAAACAAAGTTTTTGCTATGAAACTCTCAGTTAGAATATTTCCTAATATTATTTTTTTATCAGGCACTGATTAAGCAATTAACAAGCTTGTTATGTCATAAATATTTATATTTTATTAATTCGATTTTCTTTAAGGTTAGCAAGTAAAAACGGCATTATTAAGTTTTTGTAACGATCGGTAAGCAAGTCCGCATGAATCTTGCAGAGGGTGACGAGATCACCCTTTACGACCGAGTACGGCCACAATAGAAGTGTGCCACTGACTCGGGCGGGCCTATCACTATTCAAACGACTGACTCTCCAAGTCTATCATCTATAAGACGGGAAGCCATCCGATGAATTCTCTCATTCTAGAGTCAGAGCCTGACTCCAACGACAAACTGACCACCAACTCCTACGTTTCTTTGCGTTGCGTTCCAGGGACCCGGTTTTTCCTTTAGTCCCAGTAGTTTTCGGAAGCTGCTAGGCCCCTACAATTTTGCTGACATCTCTTTGTGGCACGTATAGAACACTACGCGCCGTCGACGACTCGGCCTCAGTCCGGACAGTTACCGGATGGACTGATAGTGAGCTACCCATAGCTCGAGCACCATGTCGTCTGTAAGCCTGTAGGCTTGAAGGTCACGTCTTTCCGCCACTTGCAATGCCTGGTGCATCTATTACGAATAGGAAGAAAGGTTGTACTCTCACTTTCTTTCAGCTACTTCCTTGTTCGAGAATCAGCTGCGTTCATTTAACTAAGCCATTTCTTAATAAAATTTCAAGTAATTCTAATTCATCATTTCATTTACACTGGGGATGCTGTTACTTAAGCAGTTATCATATTTGAATTTATCCCCAGTCCTAGTACAGCTATGTTGGTTTAACGAAGGCCATCTCTAAAAAATATCTCGATCATAAGTAGTTGCAATTCATAGTTTAATTTACACTGGGGAGCAGTCATCACATTTGAATTTATTAATGACTATATGTCCATAATTTATTCGTTTTATTTATTTTAACACGGATCAAAAACACGACAGCAAAAAAATTATAAACTGCATATAAACAGGTTTTGAAACCAATTTACTTTAGTAAATCGACATCAGTGTTCGCATAATAATGTCAGTGTTATATTTAGTCGCGTTTTCTATATTATTCGTAAGTGAAAATGACGCGGCGCGAATCTTAGCGGTGTTCCCGGTTCCATCTATTAGCCATCAAGTTGTCTTCCGCCCTTTGACTCAGGAACTAGCCAAGAGAGGTCATGAAGTCACTATTATTACACCAGATCCTCTCTTCAAGAATGGAGGAGCACCACCTAACCTAACAGAAATTGACGTCCATGATATTTCTTACAATATATGGCAGGAGAATTTCATAAAAGCAGCATCAAAGGGAAACAAAGATGATTTGCTAGCACAAATGGGTGTAATTCTCACTACATTTGTAGCAGTGCTCGATGCACAAATCCAATCTGAACAGGTGCAAAAAATTATTAATGATAAGAGCAAAAAGTTTGATTTAATATTTGTTGAAGCTTGCGTGAGGCCAGCATTAGCCTTTTCATATGTTTTCAAAAACGTGCCGGTGATTCTAGTGAGTTCTTTAGGAGCCCTCCCTGGTAATTACAATTTACTTGGAGCTGCAGACCATCCAATCTTATATCCATCTATCTTCAGGCAGAGACTTCACAATCTGAGTCTATGGGATAAAATTTCAGAATTGTACAATAGTTATAAAATGTTCAAACTGTATGAAAATAACGAAATACTGGAAAATAAAGTACTCAGAAAAAATTTTGGTCCTGATATACCACCTGTAAAAGATTTGGAGAACAATGTGGATATGTTATTTTTAAATATACATCCGATATTTGAGGGGATAAGACCTGTTCCTCCGTCTGTGATTTATATGGGGAGGTTGCATCAGAAACCTCCAAAGGAATTGCCAACAGTGAGTACTTTTTAAATTGTTAGTATATCATTTCTTTTAATTGCTGGATAGACAGAGTAAAAGGCATGAATTAAATAATAATTTCTCAAAGCAGGAACATATATATAAAAAAAAACAGTAAATTTTATAGACATAATATGTGCGAATAATAACGGCCCCGACTTACGAGTTGTACGCGTAAATCGGAATTTCAAACGCAGCCAGGCGCAATATTTTGTGTAATTTATTTCACCACCACTGCTCTCAAAACAGTGAAGGAAAACATCGTGAGGAAACCGGCATGTCCTAAAACTAAAAATTCGAAGACATGTGACATGTGACATTCATCAACCCACATTGGCCCACAGTGGTTGATTACGTCTCATTTCCTCTCTTAGAGAGGAGACTTGTGTCCCAGCAGTGGGAACATTAAAAGTCTAATTACGCTATATTATTATCTATAGTCAACCCCAAAATTTTAGTTGTATTTTTTTTTGACAGGTTGAAACTATTTTACTTTAAATCAATTGACATGTGCCATCCACCAACCCGCACTGGGCACACGTGGTGGATTATGGCCTATTCCCTCTCTCAAGGCTGATGCTATGCTGTGCTACTATTTATATGCTTATTAAAAACTAATCATGTAACTACAACAAAACTAAAAGTGATTGACTGATTTAAGCTAACTAAAAACAACCTAACATGGCGTCGAAAAACTCCTCCACCGATCGATTAATACCAAAAAAACCAGCAACATTGGACAGCTAAATATAAAAAAACACATGCTTTGAATATATAATTTCGTAGAAGTTGCATATAATTCCTAGTCAATCCTAAGTTTTTTTTCTTTTTTGTTATGTATAAAATATACACATAATTGTAAAACTTACAAACTTAGTCTTCAAATAGTAACACATAAGAAGACTATAGACGCCTTTTTAAGTATTAATGCAATCTCTTGATTGCATTAATACTTAAATTATGGATTTACTTTATATCTACTAACTAAGACTAAATCAGTAAGACTGAATCAGTTTCATTAAATCCATTGGAATTCCGTAGGAGATAAGCTTGTATAACAGGCCTTCGTGCCAGATGGTATCGAACGCTTTCTCAATATCCAGGAGGAACATACCGGTAGACTGCTTATGATTAAGATGGTAGGAAATATGTTCGGAGTCTCGAGCCAATTGATGCACCGTAGAGTGGGATGAACGAAAGCCAAATTGGTCGTTCCGGATAAGCTGTTCAGAGCAACGTCGCAACCGATCATAGATTATTACTTCGAACAGTTTACCTAAGACTGGTAAAAGGCTGATGGGCTTATAATTTACCGGTAAAGTGGTATCTTTTCCTGGTTTTTGCAGTCTTCCACATATGAGGAAAATACTCTAACTTAATACAACCATTAAATATTTTGGTAATATACACAACAGACTTCTGCGAGAGGTTTTTAAGCATAATGTTGTGTATTTCATCATCACCTGGTGCCTTTCTGGTCTTAAGTTTACATACAACTTTCCAGACTCCACCAGGCCGAACAGGTTTATGTAAGTCACCTGGGATGTAATTATTTAAAAGACTCAAAGCTGATTGGACGTCCGCTTCGACAGTATTGCTAAACCAATCCCGAGTTAAACTCATGTTCTTCGCGAAAGCGTCTGCTAAGACAGCACATTGCTCAGACGTGTTAGCCGATGTTGAGCCTTCAGATGTTTTAAGTGAGGTTATTACATCAGATTTTGGCAGTCGCCATATGTCATTGCTAGGTTTATCAACTTTAGAGTTTAGAGTTCCAAATTTTATCTTGATGTTTTGTTATGTATAATTTAATCAGTCTTTGTAATTTATTGATATATGATCTTAACTGTCTTTTATCTGCAGGCATTGCTTTTTGTTCTTTACGTCTTAGTTGATTTTTTTGATGTAACTAGGTAGGACAATGCCAGTGTTAACATGTCCTTTGGCAGTAATAAATTTATCTCTGGCTTCAGTTAGGCGTTGATGTAAGTGACTTACGGCTTCGTCAATTTCCGACTCAGACTTAAATATATTGGAGTTTAAGAATATCTGTTGATCAAGAAAAGACCGCTATTTTTTCCAATCAGTGTCACGATTAGTGTAGACTTTAGGAATTGGTTTGTGAGGGCTTTACTGTAAACAGTAAAGTGGTTGGATGATAAGGCTGGTAATACCTGAATTTCATGGATACTATTGACATTTAACGATAAAACCAAATAAGGATTGGTAGGAGTAAGGTCAGCACGGTAATTGACCTGAGAAGGGTGTCCGGGTAATGTGTAACATAGTCATGGTTCAACATATAATGGAACAGTATATTGCCTCGAGTGTTAACATAACTACTATTCCAGTACCCATGGTTGGCATTAAAGTCATCCATTACTACCACATGGGGCCCTAGCGAAAATGGAATATCCAAGTCACTGCCTACAAGCTGTAAATTAGGAGATTTGTTAGCTGAAACAAACACATAATCCATACCTTCAATTTTCAGACCAATAGCAACCGCTTCAATATGATTAGTTTTTGGGATAAGGACTTGTCTAGCCTCGAGTCTATCATTGACCAATATTACTACTCCTTGCCCTCGTCCACTATGGAGTTTATCTTGACGATAGCAGATATAACCTGGTGTACTAATAGAAATATTAGAAGTGAGTTTAGTTTCACAGACAGCTATAAAATCAACAGATATGGTACATACCACCAAATCAAGTAGTTCACACATTTTAGACCGTACTCCGTCCGAGTTCCAAGAAAGAAGAGTTAACTCGTAAGAATTATACATAGTGTCCAAGGTGGGTTAAGATTAACATAACTTTGTCCAAAGTGGACTCACAGGCAGAAAATTGTGGTTTAAGATTTTTAATACAGATTAGAATTTCTAACATCTCTTTTGTCTCTGGGTCGTCCGACGGAAGCTTCAGGTGATCGTTCGAAGCCAGATCATGGCTTAGGTGGGTTTTGACAGCAGCAGCATAAGAAAGCTTCTTGGGTATGAGTGGCATATCTATAAGATCGGTAGACAGGTACTTAACACTTGAGGACCTTGAGGGAAGATTTTCACTTGTGGTAGTTTGCAGGGTAATTCTGGTCACAATTACAACATCGTGCGGGTTCGATTCGGTCTTTTTTTCTTTTCTTTTCGGACATTCACTAGTTCTAGTTCTAGTTCTAGTTCTAGTTCTAGTTCTAATTCTAGTTCTATTTCTATTTCTATTTCTATTTCTATGCGAGTGTCCTGCACATTCTTGTCCATAGAGATCTACGCTTTGGAATGTGCAAGTATCATTTTTTATTTCTGACAGACAGATTTCTTGACTTTTCAAAAGTGCCTGTAAATGGTTTATTTGAAATATATGCTTTGAATCTTTGAAATCTTTGAATCAGATTTTAGGTGGTTTTTGGTAGCTGCAGCCACAATCTTTTTTGAACGGTAAAATTTAGGGTACATTTTAAGTAGTAGATTCTTATTTTATAAACGAATACACGTGTGTGTTACTAGTGTCACACATAATTTATTTTGTTCGCGCGTGTAAGCGCAGGTATTTTCACTAACTGTATCCCCTCTCTTCTTGCGTATTTCTTGGTCTTGATTTCAAAAATCTAGTAAGGTGCATCGACCATTTAAAAACCTAGTAAGTCTCTGGGACTTGCTAGGTTTTGATTAATTAAAAGTGACTTACTAGGTTTTAAAGTGGTAATGAGGGAGTGAATGGTGTACTTACTAGGAATCGATGCTCAAATATATCTGCCTAAATGAAATGAAATACAAAAACCCCTGCTTTTTAGCAGGGGTTTTTGTATTTGTTAGGGACTTATTAGATAAGCAACATTATGTAAAAAAAACGGTTTTTGTAAAAAATGACCCTTACTAGGTTTTGAAATGGGACAGCCGAGTTGAACTATTCTTAATTCGAATTTTTTCGTTACACCGAAGTTTCATTTCGTCGAAAAACTTTTCACCGGTGTTACACATAGCGGAACTAAAATTTGTTCGAATTATTATGTTTCCGAACATTCATTATACCACCATGGAAGATTTTCTGTCTCTGCTCCGACGCTGTGGGGTTTAGTGGTCCCACGCGAGCTTATCGTCGCAGATGGTTTCAACGCTCACCACCGCAGCTTCGGCCTACTGGCCGGCTTGGCCGGCGAAGCCGGCCAGCCTCAGCCGCGGCGGCGGGCCTTCAAATCACCTGCTCCTCAGCTCGCGGGCCGCCCTACCCCTACGCGCCTGCGCGGGTTTAAGTTACACTCTAGGGGTAGGGCAGACAAGACTGTGTGAAGTCGGATTCGCAGCGAGTCGTTTCTGACACTAAAGTCGGATTTGTCGCACAAAATATTGACTTTTATAACACAATTTTAACCAATTATAGTACGCGGTAAACTAGTTGAACCATCCGACACGGCTACGCGCAGCTCCCTCCCTAGACTGAGACCCGAAATCGGTTATAATCCTTGTCACACAAGTTGAACCATCATGGCGGTCGACCTTGAATGCACAGTAACCGATTTTCGGGTCCCAATCAAAGTGGAGGGTTGCGCGCAACCATAGCCAATGGTTCAAGTTATTTACCGCGTACTATAACCGTCTATATATTTATGACCAAAATTCTGTAAATTGTGGTTTCGGTGTGATGAAAATATGGCAAATAAATCATTTGGCAAGTGAAAAAAGTTCAAGAGATGCTTCGGCCAGTAGCAATTCGGTAAAATAATACCTATGTCACATGATACTTCGATGATATAAAAATATGTCAAATAATGCATATAGCAAAAAAGACGTCGGCCAATAGTTTTCGGTCACATGAAATTCGAACAAAAAAAATTCGGAAAAGTGATCGGTTCCCCTTACTAAGATTATTTAACTGTGAAGTTTTTTTTTATGGTAGGTAAAATCATCCAATGACAAATCCCGCCCTTGGGTGGGGCGGGAAATAGTGTCAGACTCTTACTGACTAAAAACCTACTCTTCCATTCATTGCCTTTGTCCCAGGGCCCGTGGTGACATTCTCACATAACCTTTGGCCCCAGTAGGCTTCGGCCCTGCTGGACCCCTACAGTTTGCTGACAACTCCTCGAGGCGCGCGGGAACAGTGCGCGCCGTAGACAACTTGAGCTCGGACCGGTCTGTTACCGGACGGACGGACAGCGAGCTACCCATTGCCCACCGTCCGCGAGCCCGCGCCTACGGTGGCCGGAAATCGGGATCGGAATCCCGGCGGCGGCGGCGACGTGTGCGCCTTTGCCTAATGCGGTCGGCCTCTTTCTTTGCTAGCATTACTGCTTCGCAATAGGAGGCGACTGCTTGCCACTCCTCCTCGCTCCGGAGCATGGCTTGAACCAAGCCGCGGCGTGAGAGATCGCCGCCGATCGCCCCCACGAGGACACGGCGATGCTCTTCCCAAGCGGGGACTTTTGAAGTTGTGACCTACAAAACTAATTCTGTGTGTACCTTTCCGATATCAAAACAAGGATTCTTTTTATTTCTGGTATGTATTAAGATTATATTAATGTTTTTAATAATGCCTTCTTCATCATTTTTCCCCTTTTAACTTTGTTGGTCCTCTGCTGACAATACTTTCATATATTTCTATTGTTTCTAGGTGTAAAAACCAGTTAGCAGAGCCCATCTTTTTTGCGTTCTGTTCACGGTAATACAAACACGACGGTCGATTTGCTTGGATCTGACATTGGGAGCTACCAGCCACCCATAACCGGAAGGATTGCCTTCGTAGCTAACAATTAAGCGTGTGACGTTCTGTAACAACACCCACCAACTATACATAATGTTTTTTCTATTTTGCGACATTTTTACATCGGGATCAAACTTAGTTTTTATATTTTTGTATCGGTGTCTATGATACTTTATTTGATATTTAGTTAAAACGAATCTGGAACGTTTCATAAATGACCATGACGTATCAATTTGTATTTGAAGTGACCATATATTTTTGTATTGTTATTAGGGATTAATTTTAATTGTATTGCTTTAAAACCTATTAGCTATTGCAAGTACTCGTAAGCTTATAATTATTTTAATTTAATCTTAAAATGTAAGCGGCCATTAACGCAGACCCACAATTTTTGACATTCATATTTGGTCAATAGGTTTTTAATTTTTTATTACTATTGTTTTTGTATTTTTCCTTTAAAAAATAAATAATCCTTTTTTTTATGCACCTGCAACGTTTTTTCTTCACCACCCTTGGTTGACTGGTAGAGGATGCCTAAGGCATTAAGTTCGCTTGTGTACCTTTGTGTTGCATGAAGTTTTAATAAATAAATAATAAAAATTATACGTGTAAAATTGGTGGAAAACGTGTTTATTTTTTCGTTACAGTACGCTATATTATACAGTACAATTTTATTTAAATGTATATAAAGATATATTTATGAGTATTCCATACGGAATACTCATAAATATATCATGTTTTCAGCAACAGACCGAATAATTCACGAAAAAGATTTCCGTGTATAACACATGCCAGATTGGCAGTTATGTAAATTAAAGTTTTCGCTATAAAATTAATAAGTTGACCAATTCATAATTTTATTTCTGTTTGATTCGAGTTACTATATTGTTTAAAAATAAAAACAGCATACTTTTGCAAGTTTTTGCAACGGCCGAAAAGGTACGCAGGCGCATATAAATTAATCAGCGGGTAACTGAGTTACTCTGCAGCTACAACAGAAGTGCGCCACACTCGATTCCAGTTTTTTACTATTCAAGCAACTCCTCAAGCCAATAATCTGCAGACCACACCCTATAATGACCAAAGGTCACGTTGTTCCGCGGTTAGCAGTGCTGGGCACGTCTGTTACGGATAGGAAGACGAGTTTATTTCTCTCGCTTCCTTGTCCCAGTACCTAGCTATGTTGGTTTTACGAAGGCTATCTCTAAACCATATCTCGGCATAAGTAGATTGCAATTCATAATTTAATTTACACTGGGGTTGACTTAAACAGCCATCACATTTTAATTTTTTTATGAGAATGTCACAATCTAATTGTTATAGTTATTTTAACAGAGTCATTAAAAAAAACGATATTCAACAAAATAAACTTCATATAAACAGGTTATGGAACTGATTTACCTTAGTATGTCCACATCAGTGTTCGCGTAATAATGTCAGTGTTACATTTAATTGCGTGTTCTATGTTATACATAAGTTCAAATGACGCGGCGCGAATCTTGGCAGTGTTCCCAGTTCCATCTATCAGCCATCAAGTTGTGTTTCGTCCTTTGACTCAGGAACTAGCCAAGAGAGGTCATGAAGTCACCATTATCACACCAGACCCGGTCTTCAAGAATGGAGGAGCACCACCCAACCTAACAGAAATTGACGTCCATGATA
Source organism: Leucania comma (assembly GCA_958295575.1). Classification (NCBI taxonomy): domain Eukaryota; kingdom Metazoa; phylum Arthropoda; class Insecta; order Lepidoptera; family Noctuidae; genus Leucania; species Leucania comma. The sequence continues at coordinate 12,458,814 of OY282486.1, read as the reverse complement.
TTTCTTACAATATATGGCAGGAGAATTTCATAAAAGCAGCATCAAAGGGAAACAAAGATGATTTGCTAGCACAAATAGATGTAATTCTCACTACATTTGTAGCAGTGTTCGACGCACAAATCCAATCTGAACAGGTGCAAAAAATTATTGATGATAAGAGCAAAAAGTTTGATTTACTGTTTGTTGAAGCCTGCGTGAGACCAGCATTAGCCTTTTCATATGTTTTTAAAAACGTGCCAGTGATTTTGGTGAGTTCTTTAGGAGCTACTCCTGGTAATTACGATTTAATTGGAGCTGCAGATCATCCAATCTTATATCCATCTGCCGTGAGGCAGAGACTTCTCAATCTAAGTCTATGGGAGAAATTAACAGAACTATACAATCACTATAAAATTGTGAAACTGTTGGAAAATAATGAAATACTGGAAAATAAAGTACTCAGAAAAAATTTTGGTCCTGATATACCACCTGTTGAAGAGTTAGAGAACAATGTGGATATGTTGTTCTTAAATGTGCATCCGATATTTGAAGGGATCAGACCTGTTCCTCCGTCTGTAATTTATATGGGAGGGTTGCATCAGAAACCTCCGAAGGAATTGCCGGCAGTGAGTACTTTTTCAAATCGGTGGTATGTTAATATGTCATTTCCAAGTTGTTTGTTGGATTGTAGCCTCTTATTTTCTAAAAACGTTTTCATTGAAATAGCTTCGTATTTTTTTGCAAATTTCTAGTAGTTCCTTAAATGGTGTATGTAAATTTCGATTTTTTTACTTCTTATAATTTTATCAAGAATATACCTAATCTTTATAAGTTGCTTTTAGTGGTTTTGAAAGTGCTTACCCTATACGTTATTTAGTCGTGATAATTTATGCATTAATACGTACGTTGTGTGTAACATTCCTGACGTGGCCGGAACGCAAGGTGTTAAAGAGTACTTGTGCAATGTACATGGTCACTGTATTTAAATACTAACATAGAATAAGAATAGTGTCATTAACATAGTAGATCTTTGTTTTCTGCGGATAAACCGCGTATTATAAATTATTCGTAAGTTATAAATAACGCTTCGTGAATCCAGTTTCCAATTCCATTAATTTGCCATAAATTTATTTGCCATACTTTGACTCAGGAACTAGCCAAAAGTGGCTATGAAATCATTTTCACACCAGATTCTGTTTTCAAGACGTTTTTTTTATGGTAGGTAAAATCATCCAATGACAAATCCCGCCCTTGGGCGGAGCGGGAAATATTGTCAGACTCTTACTGACTAAAAACCTACACTGTTCCTTCCCTGCCTTGGATCCGGGGCCCTGGTATGAAAATCATACCTCCTCAGAGCCCCAGACTAGGCCTCTACCCTACTGGGCTCCTACGGTTTGCTGACAACTCCCTGAGGCTCACGGGAACAGTGCGCGCCGTAAACGCCTTGGACTCGGTCCGGCCTGTTACCGGACAAACGGACAGCGAGCACTACCCTTTGCCTGCCGTCCGCAAGCCCGCGCCTACGGTGGCCGGAAATCGGGATCGGAATTATGGCGGCAGCCGCGGCGTGAGCGCCGTTGCCTGATGCGGTCAGCCTCCTCCTTTGCTAGCATTACTGCTTCGCAGAAGGAGGCGACCGCCTGCCACTCTTCCTCGCTCCGGAGCATGGCCTGAACCAAGCCCCAGCGCGAGAGATCATTGCTACCGATCGCCCTCACGAGGACGCGGCGATGCTCTTCCTAAGCGGGGCACACCTCTACTGTGTACTCCACCGTGTCCACAAGGCGCTCCGCACAGTGGGGACACCCGGGCGTCACCTCCACACGGATCTTGTACAGGTACGGCCCGAACTTGCCATTTTCGGTTAGTACCTGAGCCATACGGAAGGTCACGACGCCTTGAGGTCTTTCCAGCCGTGCCTCAAAGAGGGGCCTTACCACCTCAATCGTGGTGTGCCCAGCACAGGGTTGCGACAGTCGTTCTCGCCATTTCACCATGAGATCCCGCCGGAACTCTGTCCGCCAAGCTGCGACTTGTCGCGATTTGCCCCGGCGTTGCATCTCCACGCGCAGATCGTGCATGCGTGCAAGGACTGTTGCCTCCAGATCCCATGGTGGCAGGCCAGCAAGAAGGCTCGCCGCTTCGCGGGATACCGTGCGGTATCCCCGAATCATCCGTATGGCCATGACCCTCTGGCAGGCGTTCATCAGGGCTGCCGGTCGCCTTTGCAGCGACGGCGCCCACACCGGCGCCCCGTTTTCAAGAATAGATGAGCAACACCCAATAAACAAAAATTGATATCCACGATATTTCTTATAATATGTGGCAGGAGAATTTCATAAAAGCAACATGAAACTCGTAAACTCCAAGCGCACACCGGTGTCAGCACATCTTTTGTCTTTGTGGCTCTAATTACGGTATTCAAAGAGTTAAAGGGAAACAAAGATTCGCTAGCCCAAATGGATATTATTCTAACTACGTTTGTAGAATCATAGTTATTATTATTATTTATGTAGCTACAAATATTGTTTTTTGCTTAATCAGTAAATAAGTATAGCGTGTAGATAATTAGATGAAAAAACACAAAGAATGATGCTTTAAATTGACCTTGGCTTGGCTAAAGCGCAAGAAAAGTTTTTATCAAAATAATTACAGCAGCCAGATTTAAGGGATCTTGCAAATGAAATTATGGAATAAACATATTAAATTAAAGCATAAAATTTAAATTTCAATAATTTAATTAATTTTCTAAAAGTATGTATAAGCAACTATTGTAGACAATAAGTAGAAACATGTCTTTTGTGATTTGAAAACATTGTTCTACACCAGAAATTATTTCTGGTGTAGAACAATGTGTTGCATTCGCGAATATGTAAAATAGGCGCAAGATACCTAGATCCGGAATAACAAATCGGCAGGCTAAATAAATACTTTGTTCCATCTGGAAACTGGACTCATAACCCGCAACGCAGCATCCCAACCACAGCGCAACTTACTACACCTTTTCAAATATAAAGTCTTTGCTAGAAAATTAGCAGTCTATAATATAGACTGCCATTTTTCTGATTAGAGTCGATATTCAAATTATTTTACTTGTTTTGTCCGACACTTCAGAAAAAACCTCCTTAACTACTTCTACCTTTTCGTTCCTACCAGTTCTAGTGAAATATATCCAGTTCGTTCCGTAGTCTGGTGCTACCAGTTTTACTACCTCAGAGCACCAACTTTGTGCTATTTTGGCCCATAAGCTAAGAAACCAAAAATTAAAAAAAAAAAAAATAATTTTGGAAATATTTTAACTTTAATATCTAAAAAATAATAAATTATAATCTGATAAAAGTAAAAAAAAGTCACTGGAAAGACTTTGGAGAGGCTTAGAAGAGGAATTTTAGCTTAAATATTCCCAATGTTATTTAAGCTAAAATGACTAGTGACCCACCCCAGCTTCGCTCCGGTGCAACGGTGATATAAAAAATATTATACAAAATTATAAACTTTCCTCATGAATCTCAATATCTATTGAAAAAGACCGCATCAAAATCCGTTGCGTAGTTTTAAAGATGTATGCATAAATAGGGACAGATAGAAGCGACCTTGTTTTGTACTATGTAGTGAAGCCATAGCCAAAGATAGTTATAAAATCTATTTCAAACAATAGACACAAATAAATGACTAACAACCGATAATTATCTTGGATGACAGCACAGAATACGGTCTATTATTAGACCTCACCTTTTCTGCCGCAGCGTTGCAACGCCTACAAGGTGAACTGATGACCTTGTAAAGATCGCAAGAATCCTATGCGAAGAGTTAAACACACATAAAAGTTAGTTGCTTCGGCTTGAAATTATCCTCTACTCTATTGCATATCGATCAAGCTACAAAGTCAGGGTCAAATTAACTCTACATACAAGATGAGTCATACTCAGTTAAACAACGGAAATTCTAAATTTATAATTTCAAATAAATATGTTACCAACAATCAGAATGAACAAAAAAGGTTGATCGTGCGTATGAAATTTTAGCATTGTATGATTTTAGAACATAATAATTTTTTTTTGTTTTTTTTTTTTTAATTTCATAGAAATTATTTATATTATTCCTGTAGGTAAGTTTTTTCTTCTAGTTTGGGTTCAAAGATTGCGCCAATATTGTAGTTTTGTCTAAAATTCTACCGCTCAAAGAGATTTAATTCCTTGTTTTTATATGAGCGCAAGAGTGCAACACCTTCTACTTGAAATATATTAAGCCAGGTACAGACTGTTGCAACGTAACATGCAAGATAACATGAAAAAAGCATTTAATTATTTTTTTCTTATTGATATAAACTAGTGATTGACTTCGATCCCTACTGAGAAGTAAGTGCAAACGTCGGCTTAAAGCCGTTATTGCAGTCTGTACCCGGTAACATCAATGAAACAACCAATGAAAGAATTAGTCGTCCACATTGTCGCAATTTATCATGCAATGTAACCGAATTCACGAACCGGGCACAGCACACTACACGCGCGAACAAAGGATTTCAACTATGTGAGTAGGTACCATCGCGATCACTTCTGTCGGATCACTTAAAAAAAATCGTTTGAATACTGCGGCACTCGAAACGAAAACTACAAAGGGTTTGGTTGCTGGAAAGGCCCCACGGCGTCGTCACCTTCCGTTTGGCGCAGGTGCTGACCGAACACGGCAAGTTTGGTCCGTACCTGTACAAGATTCGTGCGGAGACGACGCCCGGGTGTCGCCACTGTGCGGACCGCCCGGTGGACACGGTGGAGCACACAGTCGAGGTGTGCCCCGCTTGGGAAGAGCAGCGCCGTGTCCTCGTGGGGGCGATCGGCGGCGATCTCTCGCGCCGGGGCTTGGTTCAAGCCATGCTCCGGAGCGAGGAGGAGTGGCAGGCGGTCGCCTCCTTCTGCGAAGCAGTAATGCTAGTAAAGGAGGAGGCCGACCGCCTTAGGCAAAGGCGGACACGCCGCCGCCGCCGCCGGGTTTCCGATCCCAATTTCCGGCCACCGTAGGCGCGGGCTCGCGGACGGTGGGCAATGGGTAGCTCGCTGTCCGTCCGTCCGGTAACAGACCGGTCCGAGCTCAGGTCGTCTACGGCGCGCACCGTTCCCGCGCGCCTCAAGGAGTTGTCAGCATACTGTAGGGGTCCAGCAGGGCCGAAGCCTACTGGGGCCAAAGGTTATGTGAGACTGTCACCAAAGGCCCCAGGATAAAGGCAAGGAATGGAAAGGTAGGTTTTTTAGTCAGTAAAAGTCTGACACTGTTTCCCGCCCCACCCAAGGGCGGGATTCGTCATTGGATGATTTTTACCTACCACAAAAAAAAAAAAAAAAAAAAAAAAAAAAACAAAGGGTTTGGTTTGGCGTCGGGCCGCAGGATTCAAGCAATTTTTTTTTAAGTGATCAAGCAGCAATGACTACAATATTACATAAACAAAGGAACGAGTAGCATCATCGCGCTCATATTAAAAAAAAAAGTCATAACATTTGAATACCGCGCTTTCTCGTGAACTCGTACCGCGGTGACCGTGTACTGTTTTGAGAACATGTTTTGACTTGAACTACTTCTCACTGGTCGAGAAGTGATAAAACTGATGAAAATGAATCTATCTATTGTTACAAAAAATAGAATTTTAAAACACATTTTAGTCTATATTAGTTATCTGTTCAGTAAAAATGTCTTAGTAATTATGATGTCATATTTCATAGCAGTTACATTCAAGTATTTGAATTGATTTGCATTGCATATTTTTATTTATCTAATCATTCAAATAACCAAGCCAAAAATCCCCCTAATGATCCACCATCTTTTATTCATTTTAATTTTTTCACTTAAACCATTCTAATTTAAATCACTAATAAAAAATGAAACTCTCGGTGGCAGACAGAGTCTTTACCCTGAGAGCCTATACCCCGAGTTTAACCAGCCTTAAACAGTGCAAAAGAGGTTAGAGGGACAGGAGAGGTCAGGACCGGGCCGATTCTTTGTCTGTGTCATCATAATATATATAAGCAAAATTAGTTTTATAATGTTCCCAGTACTAATATTCAGGCCTCCTCTCTAAGAAAGAGAATGGGCCATAATCTACCACGCAAGTCTGGACATCAGACATGTTGAAAATGTATATGCAATCATCTAATGTCAATGTCAATAGATTTAATAATTCATTATTTTGTTTCTTCAAGGACATAAAGTCATACTTAGATTCATCTAAGAATGGCGTGATCTACATCAGCTTTGGAACCAACGTGGATCCTTCAATGCTACCACCAGACAGAATTCAAATCCTAGTGAAAGTATTCTCACTTTTACCCTACGATGTACTGTGGAAGTGGAACAGTGATGAGCTGCCGGGGCGAAGTGAGAATATCAGGATATCCAAGTGGCTGCCTCAGTCCGATCTGCTCAGTAAGTCGATTATTTTTATAACAATATTTAGTATAGTAGGTATTTTTGAGTTGTTTGTATTTTATCAAATGTTAAATATAATAAATTCATACCAAATTTATAAATGTTTGACTACAAAACCGAGTTTAATGAAACTCGGCTTCACGTCTGCAACAACCAACATTCATGCCGACGAAGTCGCAGAAAAAAAAAGAAAAAAGAAAAACCCTCTAAAATCGAACAGTTTGACAAAGTTAATTCATGTAAGCATAGACTTTACAAGAATTGCACATGATATCGTTAAAAATGACGCAGTTAACTAACTTGGTAGCAAACTTTTCAAAGTTATCCAGCTCTAATTTAGCTAAAATCGATAAACGTTTGTCTTCCCTTACGTTTGCTCTAAAAGAAATAAAATTATGAATTAATATATTAATATTTCAATAAAATAATCTTCAATTAATATGCTTAATCCTTTACCAACTATGGTAGGAATATGCTCAGCCTTTTTTGTAGTGTAAATAGATGCAAATGGTTACCAGTTTTCACTTATTGATGGCCGATCTGACCTCAACAATATCAATACAGATCTGAGCGTAACAAATTGACAATGTCATTCACATGAAATTCAATAATAATAATAATAATAATAATAATTTATTTCTCCATAATAGTGTACAATTTTTGAGCAAAAAATTGATGGTGGCCTAATACAAATGCATAAGAATTAAGATGTGCAACTGCGCCTGAGCTAGGCCGAGCCTGTATTTCAGGACGCAGTTCTCTTCCCATAAAAGAACTTATCGATAAAACAGCATTTGGGTGTCACGTTTATATAATTTAACACTTAACAAAATATTGCAATGAAAGTTGTGATTTGTGTGCACGTGTTTCGTGTGTTTGTGGTGTCATTTTATCTCAATGTTTTAAGGAAGTCTTCAGTAGTTTGGTAATCACATGTGAGTAGAAAGTCTAACAGTTTGCTTTTGCATTCTTGCTTATTGAGTGTGTAGATATTGAGAGTTATGTTTAGTTTATTGTAGAGGAAAGGGCCGGTGAAACAGAAAAACTTATGTGTGAATGAATGTTTGAATTGACGGGACCGAGGCACTACAGCATTGCGACGCCGCTTAAGTAGATTATTTCTATCCAAGGGAGTAAGAGAGTGTTGTTTGAGAATCACTGTCAATATGTAAAGTTGACGAACAGTGGGTAAGCTCCAGAACTGATAAAGACGATGTGTAGGGTAATCAATGGGTCGGAAGGAGCTAACCTTCAAGATTGCTCGTTGTGCTATTTCAAGAGGAAGTAGAGTGGTTTTGGAAGCTCCACCCCAACTTGAAATGCAATATGTTAAAAGAGACTCACAAAGTGCCCTATAAACTTTTTTTATGATTAAAATATCTGCTACATGTCGTAAGTTCTTGAAAACATAAATCAATTTTCTTAGTCGGGATTGAAGCAAAGAAATGTGCGCGCTGAAGTTCAGTGATGAGTCGAGTATAACACCTAAGTACTTAGCTTCAGATTTTCTGTTTAGACAAGAGCAACTGCAAGCAGTGTCATTTGAAGAGGGGATATGATCGGAATGTGACTTTAAGGTAAGTTCCAGGGAGGGAGCATTAGAACTTCGTAAATAAAATGGCATGTATAAAGTTTTATCCGAGTTTAGAGTAAGGACATTTTGTTCCAGCCAGTTAGAGACCTTATTAAAACCATTTTGAGCCAGCATAAAAGCATTTTCCCAAGTGTCAGCCGAAAACAGCAACACAGTGTCATCAGCATAGGAAATGACGACACCACTGTCCAATTTCATCCCGCACAGCTCATTAAGATACACTAAGAAGAGCGTTGGTCCTAGCACTGAGCCTTGTGGAACACCAAAAGAGACAGATTGATCAGTACTAATATAGGTATCTACTTTTAAACACTGCTTACGATTGCTCAGGTAATCTTGAAACAGTTTAAGCTGCAAACCTCTTACACCCAGGCATTCCAACTTAGCTAGAAGACGTGGAACTGAAACCGTGTCAAATGCCTTACTAAGGTCAAGAAAAATGGCGAGTGCTTTGTTACCATCATCCAGAGTTCGGATAATATGGTCAGTTAGTTTATGCACTGCATCATCTGTCGATTTTCCAGAACGAAAACCAAATTGTCCTGAAGAAATTAAACTATTGCGTTCGAGATACCTAACAAGTCTGCAATTAATGACTCTTTCCAGAATCTTAGAGATAGCTGGTAATATGGCAATTGGCCTGTAGTTGCAAATACGAAGTCTATCGCCCGCCTTGAAAATAGGGACAATGATAGCCTTCTTAAGAATATCCGGAAAAACCCCTCGATTAAGGCAAACATTAAATAAATGAGTAAGAGGTGGGACAATGATGTCTTTTATGGCTTTCAGTACGCTGCTAGATATTTTATCATGTCCAACTGCGCTAGTACATTTTAAGCCATTTATAAGTGCCAGAACCTCGGCCTCATCAGTGTCTAGTAATACAAAAGAGTTGTTAGTAATGTGTCTTGAGACTGGAAGATCAGAAGTATTTTGAGCTGTTGTCGGACAGTTAAGAAGCCGGTTTGCCAAGGAACTTCCAACGTTAGCAAAATAATCATTAGCCTGATTGACGGATGTTTGAGGGCAATCACCAAGTAGGTTGGTAGCAGCTGATTTTGTTTTGCTTGTGTTTGTTATAGATCTGATTACTTCCCAGAGTTTTTTATTGTTACTACTGTTTTTGTCTAGTTCACTTTTATCGTGTTGCCTTTTGAGTCGTTTCAGTAAGTTATTACAATGGTTTCGGTACCTGGTGTAAATTAGTTTTAAGGTTTCATTTTCAGGTGAACTTTGCGAGTCTTTGTGGAGGCGATCCCTATTTTGTATACATTTAAGTAATCCCGGAGTAATCCAGGGTCTAATGATGCGTTTTTTACGGGGAATTTTAACAATCGTGGTGTTGTCAGCTATAACGTCTTGTAACATTACAACGAACCTATCCATGGCTTTATTAGGATCCTCAATATCAGTAATGTGACTGAAGTCTGCATTAATCAGTTGTTCACGTATAACAGCAACGTTAAGCTTAGATACGTAAGATAGTGGGTGATTTTCTTTGTGAGCTCGATAAAGACAGAGTAATACCGCGTTGTGGTCTGTAATGGTGGAATTCAAAACAAATGTATGAGACTTGAGTTTCGTTTTAAGAAGAACGTGATCAAGACAAGTTTTACCTTGCCTGGTGGGAAAAGAATGGGCAGGTAAGAATCCTTGAAAGGCCATAGTATTTAGATATTCAGGTGCTTTAGTGTCACGTGACTGCACTGAGATATCTATATTAATATCTCCAATTATAACAGCAGATTTTATATTTTTTAAGTTGGATATAGTCAAATTGAGGGATGCTAAAAAGGGAGTTAAGTCACTGTATGATGGTGATCGATACAATGCAATTACAGCTGTGTCATTATTTATTGTTAAAATTAAGCAGTTACTTTCTGAAAAGGACGGTTCAATTATATCAACATTAAGCGAATCCTTAAAATATACTGTTATTCCATCGTTTTGGTTTCTATAATTCTGTGTTATATGAAACTTGTAGCCAGGTAGGTTTGGAATAGTAAGATTGCATGATAACCAGCATTCGGTAAGTATTATAACATCACAATCCATCTTTAATGTGTGCAAGAGAACGACTAGTTCATCAAAGTTGCGAGAAATGCTACGTATATTCTGAGTAAGTATTTTAATGTTTGTTTTATTGTGTGAAATAAGGTTACAACAATCAACAACATTACAGACCTCAGACTCGGATATAGTTAAATTGTCAAGTTCAACGTCGGAAGTAGCCATTTAAAATAAAAATGTTTATAAAAGAACTAAAAAATAGTGAACGCTTATAAAAATAAAACCTTAAGTATAAACTTACAAAGCTGAAAGGTGCAAGTATCTGCTTGTTTACGTTCATGTCTTTAAAAGAATGCGAGCCGCTTGTGTATAGGTAAGCAGTATAATTATATAATATTAGAATAAGGAGTTGAGCGGGGATATGCGGGGATAAGGGGGTATGATGTAACCGAACCGCACAAAATCCTCCCGTGATGCTAACTACACGTTTATTTGCATGATTTACGTTGATGCCGTGTTGCCCCGTATTTATTTGGATAAAAAACCATATTAATATACAATGTGCAATTAAAAGTGATAGATAAGTTTTAATTTCAACAATTAACATCAACAGTGTAGCAATGTGCGAAACAGTTTGCAAAGAAAGTGAGGTTAAAACAGTAATGTGCAGTAAACAATTAAAAGTGAGCCTGCTATTATACAGTAGTGTTATGTTTATTGTAAGAGGTGAGTAGTAAATTGTGTGCATAAAAATCATAATAGTGTGAGTAGTGAAAGTGTTTATTGAATAGGTGTATTTTAAATGTATTGTGTGCTTAGGTTTGGTTTGGTGTCCATCAACTTTTTCAGATTGCAATGACAAACAGATATTTTCATTAATAAAAACTAGGCATGCATTCTTATTGTAAAATAGTAAAAGCAAAATCATAAATACAAAATAATACTGGTAAAAATCAAAAATTAACTTTAGGACTAGTCAATTGTCTTTGTTTTGGTTCTTCTTGAGTTCATTCAAATGAGCTTCACTTTTTATACGGATATAAGGTTTTCCTTCCACTTTTCGAAGATAAATTTGACCATTTGTAGACCACACAAACTTATATTCAGCTGTCTTCGCAAAGTCACGCGTAAGGAATAAAAGACGTTTCATTTTAGCTGTGAGTAATTCCGAAATGTAAATCTGTTGTTTTGATACATGTATGCCCATGTCATTTGAGTTAAGTTGATGTGGTTGTTGCTTAGACTGGTTGTACTTTTTAACTGCCTCCAGGAAAGACAATTTGGTCAGCGTGTTGGTGAACTCAATTGCAATTGACGAACTGCTGGTATCCTTTTTAGAAGGCATTCGAGCGACATCTCGAATGTCATTCTTACATATGCCAACATAGTTTACGATCCTAGACAAGTTCATGACGTAACCAAATAGATCGGGCTTCTTCTCATTTTGAACTTTGGGCACATTTCTAACTTCAGTAAAGGTTTTCAGGCTATTAATTTCCAGGTGATCTAATTTCTCTTCTAAGACCGATAAATGCGAATATATTTGTTTACGTTCATGTTCTAGTTGATCTATTTTATCTTCGACCACTTTCACATTGAACGAAAGGTGTGTGACGGAGTTCTCGATGTCTAAGTTCGTTTTTTGTATGTCTTTGTTTTGCTCTTGTATGGAAATCATGTATTCCTCCAATTTATCTAGACGGTTATTCTGGGATACACGAAATTGGTTTATCATGGACATTACTTCATCTTTAAAGGATGAAAAGTTTTCTCCCGTGCATTCGTTAAGGACACGTTGTGTTCTTTTGTTGTTACGCTTATGTACTTTACTTGGTGAACTTATGACACCAGAAGCCACTTTATTTAAATCTGGTTCACAGGTTGACTGAGCCAGTTCCTGTGATTTAGGTGGTGTTCTTTGCGTAGCCATTATATACGCGTAGCCGATTCAAGAAGTGTTTGTTATTAGTAATTGTACTTATATACAATTCAAGGGTTATAAGGGTTAAGGTATCGAGGGCTATTTTGGAGGTATGTGGAATAGATTGTAAATTTACTCGTATCTCTTTTGAAAAAAAGAAGATACTTCAACCAAGCGGGTATTATTTCTGGTTTGGACCACTGCCCCAGAGATGATTTCGGGCGGGTATGTTCAAAATCTGTGGAGGACACTAATTGCGCGATGCAGAAAATTGCCACTGTGAAAATTAAACAAAAAGTAAACTGAATAATGTAAAATGGTCTCAGCTCAGCATTATACCAAATGGTAACAAAAAGTCACCACCTGACGCTAATTTCCAACTGCAGCCAACGAGTGCCATATATGCACGAAAACAGGAAGTAGACATAAAAAAATCCAAAACGTTCTGTGCAAAAAACAACTAAAATTTAATACTGCTATTGTTATTCATAAAACAATACTAGAAAAAATAAAAGATTTATATGTTCATAATATTTAGGTATAATGCCGACTTCTGCAAGTATTTATTTTCTTCGAAATCCCTTACGGCTATTATTACTAAAGTAACGTTTATTAATTATTAACTAATATTAATACTATATTAATTTCTATTTACAGGGCACCCTAAAATAAAACTGTTCATAACACAAGGAGGGCTACAATCAACAGATGAGGCTATTACAGCAGGAGTACCACTAATTGGTGTACCGATGTTGGCAGACCAATGGTTCAATGTGGAGAAATATTTGTTTCATAAAATTGGACTGAGACTAGATTTAGACTCTCTCACTGAAGAACAGTTTAGGAATGCTGTTACTACTGTTATTGAAGATAGCAGGTTTGTGGATTTTTAAACATTTTCCTCTGGTCTAAATTATAATATAACTGATTGAAGATGGCATTAATATTTATTAATTTATTATATGCTTTATTCTATATTTATTGTATATATTCCATCACACATACAAAAATATGAAACTCAAACTAAAACACACATAATATACAATGGGCGGCGTTATCGCATTCTGCGATCTCTCCCAGCCAACCTGGAATGGACAGTAATTGTCTGGACAAGAAATGGGGCTGTCATTGGTGTGACAATACCAATAATATACATATTTATATTACCATAGATACACAGATATATACATATGTTTAATAATATATACATACATATTGATAACAATACAGAAATGGAGAATTGGAATTGGAAGAATTGGAGCGCAGCGCTCTAGGCGTAAAAATACTCGTATATGACAGAACAAGATGTAACACGCTGCGCTCAAGAACGGAAGAAAAAAGGCAGCCACAATAAATTCACATTAATAAATTACATAAAATTTAAGATTGATTTCACAATTTTCTCTCTGCTAAAAGTAAAAAGGAAAACCACTTAGAAAATTAAAATCAACCTTAGGTATTATTTTTTATTTTATCAAAAACGTTGTAAAGAAATATCAAAAACGTTGTATGAGTGGTAGAGAAGATTTAATCAATATAATGTACAATAAAAGCAAAAACCACTCACGGATTAATCACGAAATTTCAGAAACTCTATATAACACCTACAAACTTAAAATTTGGGCAGGTAAGTTCCTTACATAATGTAAACATTCGTTAAGAACGGATTTTACGAAACTCCACTCCCTAAAAGGGTTGGCGTTCCACCTTGAGATCTGGAGGCAACAGTCCTTGCACACATGCATGATCTGCGCGTGGTGATGCAACAGCGGGGCGAATTTCCGCTGCCGCGACCAGTCACAGCGTGGCGGACAGAGCTCCGGTGGGATCTCATGGTGAAATAGTTAGAGCGACTGTCACAACCCAGCGCTGGACAAGCCTCGATTATGGCGGCAAGGCCCTTATTTGAGGCGTGGTTGAAAATACCTCACGGCGTCCTTACCTTCCGCATGACGCAGATGCTAAGCGAACATGGCAAGCTCGGGAAGTAACTGTACAAGATTCGTGCGGAGGTGACGCCCGAGTATCGCTACTATGTGGACCGCCTGGAGGACACGGTGGGACACACGGTAGAGGTGTGCCCCGCTTGGAAAGAGCATCGCCGTGTTCTTGTGCCTTGCCGTGGCCTTGGTACAGGCCATAGTCCGGAGCGAGGAGGAGTGTCAGGCGGTCGTCTCCTTCTGCGAAGCAGTAATGCTAGTGTTGAGATAACGTCAGGACAAAGGAATTGGAGGCGTGGCGAAATCTAAGCGTTCGACGTTAACGAAACGATCGTAATTTGGCTAGGGGGGCAGGTCTTCTCATCAATGGACTCCAAAATATACTAACCTGAGTATTCGACTCCGGCAATTGGGCTAATTTGAGGTCTCGATAAAGAACTCTAGTGGCTCCCGGGAGCTGCCAATGAAAAATCCCATGAGCTAAATGACTTGTATTTGTTTGTGAGATTTTATTGTTTTGTTTTCAGTTATCGCCGCAACATAGAAAAATTGCGCAACGTGATAAAGGATGAACCTATGCGTCCGCTGGAGCGTGCCGTGTGGTGGACGGAGCACGTGCTGCGTCACGGCGGAGCGAGACACCTGCGCTCGCCCGCCGCCAATATGTCGTGGGCAGAGTACCTAGAACTTGAACTAGTATTAGTCATACTACTAGGATTATTAGCTATACTAGTAGTATTTTTCACAATGTTGTATGTTTTGTATAAATATTTTACTAGTGGTGGAAGTGTTAAGTTAAAAAGTAATTAAGATAAGATGGAAGTGTCGGGTGGTTATGTCGTGTAAACAAAATCTTATAAGTTGAATGCATTTTTTATTTACACTGTCTATCTCTCGCGAATATACCCGCGTCTTTGGTTTACTCATATTAGCTGTAGCTTGATATTATATTATATCCTAAAAAAAATTTACTTAATCAGTAGTTCTTGAAATAAGCACATTCAACTAAACAAACTCCTCAACTTTATATGATTAATACTAGCTGTGCCCGCGACTTGTTCGCGTGCACGACGAAACTTATCAATAAGTTTTTTGTGTAAAGTGCTATTTGATAGATCGTTATCTATCGAGCATACCGGTATTAATACTTCGGTCCCGGCGCGGGCCCTTTGTGGCTAATTACAAAAGAAAACCAATTGTGTCTCATTAGCGGTGATTAAGAGGGTATATAATATCTTTGCTCGCGGCATCGCTCGCGTTCTATAAGTTTTTTGTAGTAGATTTCTACTTTGGTACCTGTTTAGCAGGATAACCGATAACGAAGCTGACTACAAATTCATCTTAAGATACGAAAATATGAAATATTATTTATTATCTTCGTAGTGTGTGGTGGTCCATTGAATTGTATGGCGAGCGATATTGTATCTTAAGATAAAATAATATTATAGTATCTTTGCCGTGTGCAACCCCCCTTAGTGAACTCCACTGCGGGTGACGTAACCTACAACAAACTTATTATTTGCGGTCGGTACAGTAATCGCGTCTAGGGATCGAACCGCAAAATTAATTTTGTATTTTATTGTATATACTTTTCCGAGATAAAATAATAATAATAATTTATTAATTACAGATAATACAATCCAATTATTGTTAGTAAAGACATACAACTTACAAACTAATGTTAGTACATATACATAAGTCAATTAAAAAATAAATAAAATAAAATAAAATAGCAATGTCAATAATATTAATAAGTCACTGAATTAATTAATATTAACAATTACACACTAAACTACTTCTGGGCACGGTTTGAGGATAACACTTGCGTCCTCGTCCAGTGTTTCAAAAAGTGGCCATCAGTCCTATCCGCTACGGTTTTTAAGAGACTGTTGGCGCTGCCCCGCACCCGCCTCATCAGGGATGCGACACGCTTTCGTACGATTGCATAGAAGTCATCAATGCGTGCTTCCGCAAACATCCCTGATGCACTGCAGTGACGCGGCAGCCTCAACAGAGCCCTGTAAGCGTTATTGTACTGGACCCGTAAGGCGCTGTAAGCCCTCTGCGTGTAGTCAACCCATAGACTGCAAGTGTAAAAAGATTGGCAGTATGCCCTAAACAGAGTAGCCTTTACGTCGTTTGAACACTTTGCAAATCTACGAATCAACATATTGCTTCTAACTGACAGCGCCCTACGTTCCCTCTCCATATCATTATTATCGGTCTGTGTAGCAGTGACCCAGTGCCCCAGATATTTAAAAGACGCAACCCATTCTAGAGCGGTCCTCACAAGTGTGATGGGCGGTACCGCATAGTTTTTTGTGCCTGCTTTGAACAGCAGACACTCGCTCTTCTTTGCATTATATCTAAGACCCTGGGCCTCCGCATATCACTCACAAACCGACACCAGCGTCCTGAGAGCGCTGATAGATGGCGCTAGGAGCACCATGTCATCGGCGTAACTTACGTTATTGACAAATGTTCCGTCAATAGAACAACCTACCTTAGTGCCGCTGAGCTCACGAACCAACCGATCCACATACAGACAGAAGAGTTTCGGTGAGGTCAGACCACCCTGCCTGACCCCACACTCCAGCCTGTATGGATCTGATAACGAGCCTGCCCACTTCACCATATTGGTTTGATGGCTATACCAATATTTAAACAACTCGACCAACTCACCCGGAAGTGTTGTCTCGTCATATAACTTCTTCCACAACACATCATAGGCCACCATATCGAAAGCTTTCGACATATCAAGAAAACATGCATAAACAGGGGTTTTCCTGTCCGTATAGTATCTAACAGTGTGCTTGAGACAAAGAACAGCGTGTTCAGTTGACAAACCAGTTCTAAAGCCAAACTGTGCGTCGTGCAGCGACATATGTTTATTCAACTGTGTGTCAAGCACACTGTCCAACATTTTTGAAATTACCGTAGCCAACGATATGGGCCTATAGTTATTTATGTCAGAAGCATCCCCGGTGCGATTTTTTATGATGGGCACCACCAAGGTCTTCATTAGATCATGTGGCAAATATGTGTGAGAGAAGCAGAGATTGAAAAATAATGCCAACACTCTGGGCATGTGGACACCAGCATTTTGTAAATGCTCGATGCTCAGAGAATCATGCCCGCGCTTCATGCCTCTCACAATTACCGCTATCTCCTTAGCCGAAACCCTTACTAGTGTGCTCATTTCGGGCTCCCTAGCCGCCAAGGTCTCTCCCATTGCACCTAGAGGAGACTTCACTGCAAAGCTTTCCTTAAACAAGTTGGCAATGGATACAGGCTCACTAACACCCTCAACACTCGCAGGAAGGCTCGACCTGCCCTTCAGTTGGTTAGTGTGCTTCCAAAACTTACCAAATTCCTTTTTTTCATGACAAGATGCTATTATATCCATTTTAATTTGCTCCCTATTCTCCTGACACCACTTTAGTTTATTTTTAAAAACTCGTTTTTTCTCTTTCATAATATCATATATAGTACCCACTTTTGGTTCTCCACCCAGTACCCAATTCCGAAAAGCAAGTCGAGCCTCCAAGTGTGCTTGCCGAACATGTAAAAAGTACCCAGTGTGGTGCCCAGGATATTAAAGAATAATTATACCAAGTTCCATCGTAATCGAACCGGTAGTTTTTGCGTGATGCCTGAACAAACAGACAGACAGACAGGCAAAAAATTTTTAATCACATTTTTGGGTTTGGTGTCGGTCTAGTAACACCCCCTGCAATTTATTGTGAATATGAGGACTATGTGGATTATTTTCTTTATTTCTTTTCAGTTTTTTTGACGTATGTCTGGCAATTTGAGTATTTCTGCGGCCTACCCAATTGTCCTTTCATTGGTATTGTTCGTCAACTCGTTGAGCTCCTTAGTAGTTCTAAGTTGAGCTATCCGAATACTGACAAATGCTTGCACTGACTGGACAGGTCCACTCAAATCTGCGTGGTTCTTTACTCAAAAGACCATCTCAGACACGAGTCTGCATGGTTCTCATATGATTTGACTAATACATGTTTGCTGTATGGACTTTTAAAAGAGACTTTGACCCCTGAGTTTGTTTCGGTATTTCTTCTCAGGGTAGTCAGCTAGGAAACACCGGCCTCATCTAGCTTAAACTGACGAAAAAATTAACTTCTAAAAAAGGGTTTGTAAAAAACCTATTAGCAAAATAAATACCATTTATCATCATTTATCATGTATATGAAATAACCATTGTAACACCAGATCCTGTCTTCAAGAATGGAGGAGCACCACCAAACCTGACCTGAAAATTGACGTCCATGATATTTCTTACAATAAAAAAGCAGAAAAATTTCATCAAAGTAGCGCCAAAAGGAAACAAAAATGATTTGACAGCACAAGTCAATGCAGTCCTCACTACAAGTACACCTCACTACAAGTAACACTGTAGGGTATTTAGCCTCATATTTTCCAAGATCATTTTCAGTAAAAACCGGTTTAGTACTCTTTTAGATATTCTAGAAGTTCTTTACATGTTTTAGGGAAATTTGTACATAAAAAATCTCTGGAAATAGCCAAAATAGGTCATAAAATCATCATTGTAACACTAGACCCTGTCTTCAATAATAGGGAAGTACGACCCAAACTAATAGAAATGGACGTCTACGATATTTTTAACAATATTATGGCAGGAGTATTTCATAAAAGCAGCATTAAAGGGAAACAAAGACGATTTGCTGGCACAAATAGCTTCTATCTATCTTGACTACGTTTGTAGAATCATAATTAAACTGTGAAATCAATAGGACACCAACAACAAAAAGAATGGTGCTTAAACATGACCTTGTCTGTAAGGCTTTGATCAATTTGCAAGAAAAGGCATAGCCGCCAATTTAAAGGAATGGTGCAAATTACATTATGAAATAAAGAAAGAAAGAAAGAAAAAATATTTTATTTGGCACGAATGAATACACACACTGTAAAACCAAATTTATAAAACTTAAGATAAGTTAAGATATAGACACAAAATGAAAGTAGGAATTAAATTAAAGCATAAAATTTAAATTTCAATATTATTTAATAAATATTCTGAAAAATGTTTCTGTAGCTGTTTATTTATTTATTTATTCATGTACACACAAACACTTAACAACTAGAAAAACAAATACAGATAGAAGAGTACAAGGAAAGGAGGAGGTTTTAGATAATAAGTAGAAAATTATTTTTATCTACTTTTTTATACATTGTTGTACACTAGAAATGATTACTTTTGCAGGTAAGTTTGCAATGTGTTGTAATGTTACTGGTCTCAATATGGTTAAAATCGTAATTTATATAATTTATTGCACTTTATTGTTAGCACTTATAAGAAAATAGAAACAATAAGCGGCTTTATCTCTTCCAGCAAATGCAGGCAACCTTAAAAAATACACATGTTCTAAAAATATTCAACCGAAATTTCATAGAGTTACATCAACAAATTTGCCCTGAGCCCGCATGGCGGGAGAATATACATTCTCACAGATAGGAGGTCTGTTTTGAAATAACTGCAGCGAAAACGTTATGGCCTAATTGAGAAAGAAAAATTACGTGTTCTTGTGCAAGTAAAATGTGATGTCATAGCTTCTTTTGATTATTATACGTACGTAAAGCGTGATAGCATCTGTCGTGATAACTATAACCTAGAGATCTTTAAGTCAATAGTACAATAAGTTACATAAAGGTGAGCGTGCTAAACCATCCACCACATCAATGCTTACTATCAGGTGAGACAGTAGTCAAATGCGAGCCTATCAATCAAACAAATAATGTGAGATAAACCGGTTTCTGATAATTACAAGTATTATACTGTATACTTACGTGCTTAAACCTTCATTAAATTCATGTAATGATGACTAGGCAAATTGACTCGGTCACGCTCAAATGCGAACTATAATATGATGTTTTTGTTTTTAATTGATATAAACTGGTACTTGACTGAGATCCCGTCTGATGGTTAGTAGTGATGCAATCGATGATGTTGAGGCACACTAGTTTATTAAGAGCCTATTCATTCTAGCCTTGAAGACACCTAAACTATAATCGGACGGGAAGACCGTAGCAAGTAAGTTGTTCCAGTCCCTCGATGTACGTGTTATAAATGACAAGGCGAAATGAAACTTGGTCCGGACCGTAGAGGTATCAACAACGTAAGGGTTTTTTTATGGTAGGTAAAATCTAATGACAAATTCCGCCCTTGGGCGGAGCGGGAAGTAGTGTCAGACTCTTACTGACTAAAAACCTACCCCGTTCCTTCGTAGCCTATTGTGCTGGGGCCGGGCATTCCTTTCGGATATTAACCCATGACCCCAGTAGGCTTCGACCCTGCCTGCCTGCAGTTAGCAGGCTGAGCCTCTTCGGTGGGCTGACAGCTCCTTGAGGTGCGCGGGAACAGAACGCGCCGTCGACGACTTGGGCTCGGTCCGGTCGGTTACCGGACGATCGGACAGCGTGCTACCCATTGCACGCCGTCCGCAAGCCCGCGTCTACGTAAGGGTTGGTATTTGCCGTGTGTCGGGTTGTCTGCGTGAATTAAAGACACATAAAAGTGACTTGCTTTGCCTAGTAATTGTTGCTGACACTGTCGTATTTCTATCAAGCTACAAGCTCAAGGAAAATAAACTAGGTAAATCAAATCTACAGACTGAACGGGTTTTTCCCGTTGAAACAAAAGAATTTTTAAATGCATATTTTCGTCACCAGTGGTCAAATGAACAAAAAAAGTTGATCGCGCGTCTGCAATTTTAGCATTTTATTATTTTAGAACATAATTATGTTCTTTTTAAGTTTTTATTAAAATTATTTGTTTTATTCTAGTTTGTTTGCTCTCTAGGGGCCTAAAGAATGTCGATTTTGTGGTTTTGATTTTCAATATTTTAGATTTCTTGTTTTTATATGAGCGCAAGGGTGCAACTCCTCTTTACATTGCATTGCATGTTTTCACTGCTGGGAACCTTCTAATTGAAATATATTAAGCCGGGTACAAACTGTTGTAATGTAACGTAGAAAGCAATACGCTTGGAGTTGACCACGCCCCCAATACCTTTGTTCTGACCTCATGTCAACGTTCAGTCACGAACTGCTTGACAAATTTAATTCATGTTAAATCGTTAGCTTCACACGAATTGCACACGAACTTGGTAACGAACTTTTAGATAAGATTAGATAAGATATATTTATTTGCTTAAACATGTGTACACATACAGTATTGAAAAGTGCATGTAAGATGACAAAGAAATAAAAAAACATTGTTCAGACAGGTTTGCCACATACTATGGCGTGCAAATGTTTTGAATAGGTACCTACTAAAAATTTAAATTTCTACTATGTGTAGATAATTTGAAAAATAAATCAATGTCAAAATTAAACGTCAAAATAACAAAGCTTTACATTCATTTTAGGTTCAAGGAAATTAGCAACGAGTAATAAATGTCAAAAAAATACATGTCAAACAAAAAATAATAAAAAATAATGAGAATATAATCTATGTGTGTGAATTAAACAAATAATAATTATTGCCTATTCTTTTCCACTCCTGGGCAAATAACTCCTCCACTCCTTTCACCTTTGACTTTCCGCGCTTCCTCCTGCCAGTCCTGGGGGAATCTGGCTAGTGGTGCTATTCGGATGTTCGTCGTTGCGGCAGCGCTGCGTTTTCATAGAGAATAGCACCACAGGTCATCGCACCATCTTTTTCGTGGTCTGCCACGACCCCATCGCAGTGTTTCAGGGTTTCAAAGTTATCCAGTTCTAATTTAGCTAGAACCTATTAACAAGAATCTTAAGCTTCCTCTAATGAAAAGACGTTATCGAATATACTGGTACTTCTTTAAAACCATTTTCAAATAATATGCTTAACCCTTTCCGCAGCTACGAGTATGTTAGGAATATGTTCAGCCTTTTCGGTACTATTAGTCAAACTAAATGCAACTGGTTACCAGTTATCACTTAGATTGATGGCCGATCTGATCTCAACAATACGTAGTAACTTACAATTCCGCCATGGCAAGACTAGTTTTAAAATGACAAGGATATACAAATGACAGCAGATTCAAAGACTTAAGATGCTATTTTCGAGATATGTGGAAGAGTACATTCTCTTTCTCAAGTCCCACCCAAAGGAGGATCCTTTGACCAGGCGGGTGTTATATCCTGTTTGGGTAACTGCCCCGGAGATGATTTCAGACATCATTATGTTCAAAGCCTGCGGAGAACTCTAATTGCAGAAAATTGGCATTGTATAAAAGGAAACATTACAAAATTTAAAAAAATACACTGAATAATGCTAAAAGGGTCTCAGCTCAACAAAATGCCAAATAGTAACAGAAGGCCTGTCACTGATTTCTATAGACTGATTCTGTATAGAAACCTAAAATTAAATGTTACGATTCTTATTCATAAAACAACATTTCAAATTAATATTAAAATTTGGATATAATTAATCCGATAACGATTATTAATATAAACTTTTTGATAAAACTATATAAATTTCTATTTACAGGGCATCCCAAAATAAAACTGTTCATAACACAAGGAGGGCTACAATCAACAGATGAGCCTATTACAGCAGGAGTACCACTAATTGGTGTACCGATGTTGGCAGACCAATGGTACAATGTGGAGAAATATCTGTTTCATAAAATTGGACTGAGATTAGATTTAGATTCTGTCACTGAAGAACAGTTTAAGCATG
Source organism: Leucania comma (assembly GCA_958295575.1). Classification (NCBI taxonomy): domain Eukaryota; kingdom Metazoa; phylum Arthropoda; class Insecta; order Lepidoptera; family Noctuidae; genus Leucania; species Leucania comma. Next base: position 12,436,249 of record OY282486.1, on the reverse strand, counting down.
CAGTTACTACTGCTATTGAAGATAGCAGCTTTGTTTTTTGTTGTGTAGATAGATTCATCTGCTTATTGTAGCGTATATCTACTCTTTTTTCTTAATTATAATTTAATAAATAAATATATTTATTTAAATTAGTTTTGGTTGCACGTGTCTACTGTTTTTATGTATAGAATTTATGTACAAAACTTAAATAAATCATGAAAAATCACAAAATTCTTGCATAAAGCTTAAAATTTTTGTATAAAGTTTTCTATTTCACACTTTTTAGTTGCAATGCACTTATAAGCAGAGTGCCTATTTCTCATGATAATTCCAATTAACCCAAACACTGCTAGAATACATTGCTTTATTATGAAGTTCTCGTGTATACTTTCCATCTTCCGGATCCATCATCAAATCAGTTTGATAGTACCTTATAGCCAAAGTGCATCTCACGACATTTCTAATAAGCTCAAACACGTCAAAGATACATTGATTCATTACGTAGTACCGGTGCGGTATCATCATCATCAGGTCACTTTGATGATACCATTTTCAACATAACTATTCAGAACCATTTATTTATTTGTATTGTCATAGTCACTTAACTATCCTCATTGTAATATCTATGTGAGTATGAAGTTCCGTTGGCCATTTCTGGTCTTCTTCATCAGTTTTATTTCATCAAATGTTACTTTTTGCCTGTAAATGCTTAAGTCCTCAATAAAAATACCAAAATCAATATATGATTGCCTGTAATATTTGAAGAGTTCCCTCAATTCCTCATGGATCTCATCAACAGAAGTGAATTTTGAAAAAAATGTAATCAATCTGGAAGCATACCATTTAAGAAGAAAAAAGAATTTGCAAATCGGTCCATAAACGATGGATTTATCCGCGAACAAACATAAAAAAGCATATAATACTGTCTAATTAAGAGACCTCCTCCTTTTTTGAAGTTGGTTAAAAAAAATCAACCGACTTCAATTAAAAAAAAAAACATGTGAATATATTGTAATTATTAAATTTAAATTTCTAATAATAATCTAAATTTAGATGACATATTTTGTTTTAGGGCACCCCGACTCGAACAGGTTAGGGTAGAAGGCTAAAGACGAGAGCGAAGTAAAACATAGCATTCGTGGTTGTTTTTTATAACCACCCAGAAGTAAAGTAGAGATAAAATTTTACAGCAACTTTAAATGAACTTTCACAATTTAACGGATTATACCCGGTAATTTCCAGATTAGCTAATTAATGCGCATATTAACGTAAGTATACCGCATTCTAACGGTAATATATCATAATCATAATAATAATAACATTTTTTTGTAAGTTTTTAAAAGAATATTTAAAAATGTAATTTGTATGTATATATAAGATGAATAAATGAAATAATAATAATCATATTTACGAGTATATTTATTCATATAATTGTTTAAGGACCTAGGTATATTATAAATACATAATTATGTATGTGACACATACATTATGAAACTCGCAAGTGAATAATTGTATGCGAGAGACAACGTTTAAAGAAACGTGACCATATACCTACTTAAGAACATGACCTTGCACTAATGTCTATTGTATTCTAGATTAAAGTTGAATTACAGATATCTTAATAATAGTTTAGACGTGTAATTACGTTCGTTTTTGTATAACCATACAAAAACGAACAAATAGCTAAAACAATAAAACAATAGCAATAGCAATAGCATTTATTAATTAAAAATGGCTTCATGCTTTTATTAAAACTATTAATATCCAGATCTTTGAATGCCTTAGGTACCTTGTTATATAATTTTGGGGCCATACAGAATATACTCTTACGCATGAGGGCTGTATTAGCCCCAGATAGACGAAGTCTCCGATTAACCCGTTGACTTCATCCGGAGCCATCTGACGTCTTCGGGAATAATTGGGGATTCTTTTTAACAAATAATACCGTTTCTAATATGTACATGTACAAGGAAGGAAGTGAATGAATTTGATCTTCAATAAAATATGGTTTGCAACTATCTATAACTTTAAGACCAAACATAGCTCTAATGCATCGTTTTTGCCTTCTAAAAATTATGTCTTTATTTGTAGAGTTTCTCCAGAAAATAATGATGCCATATCTAAGGATTGATGCAACAAGTCCGTGACAGGCAGTAAGCAATGTATCCTTATTAACTATTGGGACGAGTTTATGCAATGTGTAGGAAGAAGTACTAATTTTCTTACATATTTCCTCAATGTGATCTTTCCAGTCAAGTTTTTTGTCAATGGTTAGTCCAAGAAATTTAGCAGTACCAACTCAGCGTATGGTGTTATTATTATAAATTAAGTTAAGGTAATTTTTTTAAATGCAAGATTTGTGTTTTATTTAAATTAAATTTAGATTATTATTATCTAACCAGTAAATTATAGAAGCTAAAGTATTATTAATGTCAAATTCATGTGTCAATTTTCTTACATGCTATTGTGCTGTGTTATCGTCTGCAAAAAGCGTCATGGGATGGTCAACACATTTTGAAAAGTTTGCAATCAAGATTTATTATTATTATCATGTGTCTGTATATCTTAGAACCCTGAGGTCCTGGACCTTTCGAAGGCGTACGACAAGCCGAAATCAACTCGTAGAGGCCCTTTAGATACTTTTAATGGAAAGTGGTGCCAACCGACGATTATCCCTGTACGCGCAATGCCTATGCATCCAAGGACAACACCCGGTTGGTGAAAACTATTGTGACATATAGAAAACAGAGAAAATAAGTCTATAGTTTTTGGAGTTTTAAGTGGACTGGTTACTAGAAATTATGTTAAAACTATGGCCTCTGCCTAAACAATGTTTGTAATATCCATCGGTAAAAAGGCAGGGGGTGACTTGCACACTCAATAAATGGGCCCCAGAAAAACAGCCGCTAGCATGAAGTGACGTAGCAACAAGAGGGCAACATACCCTGAGGTGCTTGAGGAGTGGAGAGGTATACCACGGCTATCAGGACAATCCTGGAAGTACAGTTATGATCCCTACTAGCATCTTACTGGATTATACATCCTTCTCCCGAGCACGTTTGCTTTTACGAATCTCCACTCAAGCCAGCCAATAAAGGCAAGAGAGAGGTGGGAGCTCTGTTCCTCGTCAGTGTTCACTACGGCCGGCTAATAAAGGCAAGCCGGAGATGAAGAACAAGAATTCTCTCGGGAGATCGGGTCCGTAGGGTCGCTAATGCAGAAAAGTTCGCTACAAAACTGCCCTGCAGATTGTATCTCTTTTAGTCTGGCCCCTCATCCTAGGCCTGTTATGGCGAAGAAACCTCTACGGGTACAGACTTAGGATTTATTGGAGCGCTCAAACCCCACCACGACGTCAACGTAGAGATACAGCGATGGGGTTATTATTATTATTTCAGTAGAAAGATGTCAACTGTTATACATAGATCTTCAAAAAGTGTCCTTAGTGAGAGTGGATAATGCGGAGTGAAAAATGAAAAGAGCTCTATACTTGGCGTTTTCATGCTTGATCACATCAGAAATGAAGGTAGCAGCAGAACGAAGGTTAAAAAAAAAAAAAACATACAAACAATTTTTCCCGTTTCTTCCCCTGAATAGTGAATTTTCAAAAACTCTTCCTTAGTGCTCGCCTACATCATAAAATTAAATAAAATCACGTTTCTAGTCCTAATAGTTTCGACTGTATATTGATATGTCGACTAATCAGTTTTTCCTTTTATTTACACAGAAAACTTATTATTTAAATATATGAAAATAAATAGCTGTCCGTTAGTCTCGCTAAAACCCGAGAACGACTGGACCGATTTGGCTAATTTTGGTCTTGACATATTTGTGATACTCTAGGAAAGGTTAAGTAAAAGCAAACGGTGAAAAAATATGGAAAATTTCACGAAAAATAAATCTGTCATCACAATATTCATAGACTATTAAGCGGTACGAAGTTTGCTGAGTCGGCTAGTTTAAATATAAAAATATTAAGTTGTATTATTTTTTTTTCAGCAAAAAAGCCCTACAAAGACATTGGATTGCAACACCTATAATATGCACTAAACTCCAGGAGGTTTGAACCTATACTTTCAATTTTGGAAGTCAGGCGCAAGAGTCTGTCACATTCTTACTGACGAAAACTACACGGTGTTCTATAGCTACCTTTTGCCAGGGCGGTATAATGCTTGTTCATTTTTTCACGCTTCTTTAGTTAGGTAATTGGCTTAAATAAGAGAAGTACACCGTCTCGTAATTTCCAAGGACATCTCTGGACAAAATTACGATTTTTAAATAATAAGTTCTCACATTTCAATTAATGCAAGTATAAAAACATTGTTTTATGTCTGAATCTGATCGCCAAATAACGAAATGCTTAAAGCTTCTGAAATCACTTTTTTACTTTAGTATGTCGACATCAGTGCTCGAATAATAATGCCAGTGTTACATTTAATCGCGTGTTCTATAATAATCCTAAATTCAACTGACGCGGCGCGAATCTTAGCCGTAATTCCATTCCCATCCATCAGCCATCAAATTGTGTTCCGTTCTTTGACCGAAGAACTAGTCAAAAGAGGACATGAAATCACCATCGTTACAACAGACCCTGTTTTCAGGAATGGAGGAGCACCACCCAACCTAACAGAAATTGACGTCCATGATATTTCTTACAATATTTGGCGGGAGAATTTCATCAAATTAACACCAAAAGGAAACAAAAATGATTTAATACCACAACTCAATGCAGTCCTCACTACACTTGTAGCAGTGTTTGAAGCACAAATCCAATCTAAACAAGTCCAAAAAATTATTAATGATAAAAGTAAACAGTTTGATCTGCTATTTCTCGAAGCCTGTGTGAGGCCAGCATTAGCATTATCATACGTTTTCAAAAACGTGCCGGTGATTTTAGTAAGTTCTTTAGGAGGTACCCCTGGTATTTACAATTTAATAGGAGCAGCAGACCATCCAATTTTATACCCATCCGTCATGAGACAGAGGCTTTATAATCTCAGCTATTGGGATAAAATTTCAGAATTGTACAATCATTATAGAATTACGAAACTGTATGAGAAAAATGCAATACTGGAAAATGAAGTACTCAGAAATAATTTCGGTCCTGATATACCGCCTGTTGAAGAATTGGAAAACAATGTGGATATGTTGTTCTTAAATGTGCATCCGATATTTGAAGGGATCAGACCTGTTCCTCCATCTGTGATTTATTTAGGAGGGATGCATCAGAATCCTCCGAAGGAATTGCCGACTGTGAGTACTTTGTCAAATCCTTTGTGAAAAATTAAAGCTCAAATCATCAAAAATAAACCGTGGCAGCTGAAAAATGACCAGTTCCAACCAACGACGCCCGTTCATGAACATGAATTACACGGGATCCGATCACTTTTCCATTTTTTTTTGTCTGAATGTCATTTGACCGAAAACTATTGCCCGACGTCTTTTTTGTTATATTTATTATTTGACATATTTTTGGATCATCGAAGTATCATGTGTCATAGGAATCATTTTACTGAATTGCCATTGACCGAAGCCTCTTTTAAACATTTTTCATTAGCCTAATGATTTATTTGCCATATTTTCACCACACCGAAACAACATTTTACAGAATTTTGGTCTCAAATATAATATAGACGGTTATAGTACGCGTTATATAAGTTGCACCATTAAATGATAAACAGTGATAGGAATAGGTAGTGCCTATTAGCCTAAACTTCGAAGAACAGAGACAAAAAATGGAGACTTCCTTAGGACTAAATTATTTCCGGGACATCTGTCTCGAAATTTCGAGACAACACTTAAAAACATTAAAAAAATTTGTTATTTGGAATAAGTAATTCGTCTAATATTTATCTAAAGTTTGCGATTAGACATAACATTTATAATTTATAACTCCATAATAACAACTTATCCTATATTAGTCTATTAGATATATCTCTCTCCTAGAGAAGAGGCCTGAGTCCCAGCAGTGGGAACATTATAAGGCTGATTCAATGCAATGCAAGTATATCAGCCTAGTGACACACACTGTGTGTTTGTATTGTTGTGATCAGAGAGGTCTTCTTAAAATGTGCATGATATAGATGACATCCGTATTTTTTTCACGCATTTATCCCGGAGGAGTAGGCAGAGACTACAGACTTTGTTATATCTAATACCTATGCAATTGCTAATATTATAAATGTGATAGTTTGTATGGATGTCCATTACTCAATTCCACTGAAAATGCTGAATTTGGTAGTGATATAGATTAAGGTGTGGATTAACACATAGGCTACTTCCTATTAAAAAAAAGTATAGTTCCAAAAAAAGTACACCACCGATATTGTCTGGCGATTCTTAGGAGATTTCCATGCAAAAATAAAAAACTCATTAATATTAAGATCATACCACTTTGTATACCTACATTCTGGCAAATAAATGAATTATTTATTTATTTTAAGTACCTTTTTTTTAAGATAAATTCTTTCTACTATAGAGAATGCTAAAATGATAAAAAATTACCGTTTTATTATTTGAAAGCCTTTTTTTACACTTGAACTTTAGAAATCTCATTAAACGTAGCCGAGAGTGAGCTAGAAAGAAGATATTTACTTCGAAACGTGTACGGCTTCTTATAAAAACATTGTGATTCATTGTGTATTACGATCAACAAGTCATTTACAAAATGTTCTCCAAAAAAAAATTCAGAAAATTTTATGGTTGTAACGACTGTGTATGTTATTTATTATGATATATCTAGTCGCAAACTTTAGGTATATATAGACGAATTACTTATTCCAAATAACAATTTTTTTAAATGTATTTAAGTGTTGTCTCGAAATTTCGGGATAGATGTCTCGGAAAAAATTTAGTCCTAAGGAAGTCTCCGTTTCTTGTCTCTGTTCTTCGAAGTTTAGGCAAATAGGCACTACCTATTCCTATCACTGATGATAAAGAATATTTTTTTATTTTTTTATTATTGATAAGTTCGCGCTTGACCGCTATCTCACCTGATGGAAAGCGACGATACACGTAATTTTTTCTTTCCTTCTGTTTATTAAACTAGATGAAGCCTTCATTTGCTGTGGTTGAGCGCAACCCCTCACTTTGATTGGGACCCGAAAATCGGTTACTGCTCATTCAAAGTCGACCGCCATGATGGTTCAACTTGTGTGACGAGGATTATAATCGATTTTGGGTCTCAGTTGAGTCACTCTCCTGAGCGCGGTAGCCACGGTACGCACGGATGGTTCAATTTATTTGCCGTGTACAATACTTAGTAGTATTTTCAATATTAAATTAAAATAGTGTCTTTCTATAGTGACAGAAACGAATCGCTGCAAATCCTCACACAGTCTTGTCTGCCCTACTCCTAGAGTGTAATTTAAGAACGCGTAGGCGCGAAAGGGTAAGGTGGTCCGCGAGCTGAAGAGCAGGGCCTTAAGTCTGCTACTGCGAACTATATCGTATTCGGGCATATCATCATTCCACACGATCCCATTGCCATTTTTTTTAAAGTTCGTATTCTGTTACTTTATAATGGCTGATCATTGGTCGGACAGTGGTCTCGTAATACAATTGTGGTACGAGCTGTCTTGTAACGAATCAAAAGCAATGACTGCACAATAACGTTCTAATGGTAGGTCACTGATCAAAGAAACTGACAAAATTTTAGCAGATTACCGCATACGTCAGATATTCATTTGTCATTATGTACGAGATTACCATTCCATACCATTTCTTTCAACGCTTTTAACAGTGCCATCCGGGTTCACTTGAGCGTCACTTACCAACAGTAACCTAGCAATTTTAGAACATATCTAATAATCCATTATTTTGTTTATTTCAGGATTTAAAGTCATATTTAGATTCGTCTAAGAATGGCGTGATATACATCAGTTTTGGAAATAATGTGGATCCTTCAATTCTATCACCACACAAGATACAAGTCTTTGTTAAAGTTTTCTCTCAGTTACCTTACAATGTGCTGTGGAAATGGAACAAAGATGACCTACCGGGGCGAAGTGAAAACATCAGGATATCCAAGTGGCTGCCACAGTCTGATCTGCTTAGTAAGTCTATAATATTTATTGTTGTAGGTAGGTAGCAGTATTGGAGAAACACTTTATTGTCAAGGGGTAAAACGTATGTTTGCTTGTAATGTTCCCACACACAAAGGAAAAGCTCATAACAAAAATATGACATCAGAGCAACTAAAACGAACCCATCATTAACTAAAAGAACCCACTTTTGAGTTCTGTCTTTCCCAAATCAATACAATAAATCAAAATTTCTTAATCTTAATGAAATGTTTCTTATCAAAATCAAAAAAGAAAAAGAAATAAATCTAAGCACGCTGAATTAGGAAAAACCGTCTGGAATTCTCTTGACAGATAAAATATTATGTGCGTAAAGGTGGTCTTCTATCCTTAAAATGACCTCTGCGAATAAATCTTTTAGATCAAACCTTGCAAATTATTACTAAGCCATGAATTCCTTATTTAAACTATGTTCATTTAACGTTTTAAAGGGCATCACAAAGTAAAGCTGTTCATAACACAAGGAGGTCTACAATCAACAGACGAAGCAATTACAGCAGGAGTACCACTAATTGCTGTACCGATGATGACAGACCAGTGGTTCAATGCGGAAAAATATCTGTATCATAAAATTGGACTGAAATTAGACTTAGAAACTGTCAGTCAAGAACAGTTAAAGAATGCTGTTACTACTGTTATTGAAGATGGCAGGTTTGTAAAATTAAAAAGATTTATCTGTTCAACGCAGCGTTTGCCTACTTCTTTTTTTAGCAATTATCTTTTGGTTTCCATTTTATATTAATGACATTGATATATTACCATACTTCTCAATCACTTGTCTTCATCTTTTATCCCTTCCGTCGATTTTCTATAGGTTACTGTTCTTTTATTCAGATCATTCGATTTATTTTAAATAAACTGTTAAAAAAATTGTCTTGCTTCCTCGTTAAAATGGTTCTCTGATTTGTTAAGTACCAAAATAACAAAATAAAGTTTATATTAGGCAATACAACATATAACAAGGATAATGCACACACTTATACACCCCACTAACAAAATAAAATACAATCACAATTCAAGGACCAAAATTTTACTTAAATGCATTTAGGTAGGTTTTTTTAAGAAATTAGTTATTCCAATTGTACGCAAATAATATGGAAATCGACGTTCTACACTAGCGTATCGGTATTAGTATCTACATGCATACCACAAGTACCCTTGTGAGCAATGGGTAGCTCACCGTCCGGTTGTTGTCGATGGCGCGTAGTGTTAGACGCGCACCTTAAGGAGATGTCAGCAAAATTGTAGGGGCCCAGCAGGGTCGAAGCCATGGATTGTACGAAAGAAAACTTCAGAGCCCTAGAACGTAAGCATAGCAGGATTAGGAAAGATTTTAGTAGTGAAAGTCTGACATACCCTCCCGCTCTGCTCAAAAGCGAGAACTGTCATTGGGTGAATTCCCACCTAAAAAAAGTACTCTTGTAACGAAATCAAGATTTATCAAAAATTTATTCAAAAAAGTAATTTTTTATCCTAAAATCATCATCATCATTTCAGTGTAAAGAGGTCCACTGTTGGACATAGACCTCCCTCAAATATCGCCATAATCAATGGTCTTGTGCGTCTCGCATCCATCGGATTCCCACAACCTTTACCAGGTCATTGGTCCACCTTGTAGGAGACCTACCAACGCTGCATCTTCCGGTACTCGGCCGCCACTCTAGAACTTTTTGGCCCGACGGCCAACGATTCTGCGAGCAATGTGCCCTGCCTATTTCAAGTTCAGATTCATTTTATTTGCAAAAATATGTGTAGAAAATATACATGGTAAGATGCTTTTTATAGGTGTTACACAATATTTTTTGACTCTACATATTTGACCATGGCTGGTGTACAAATTATGTCGAAAGACTATAAGATTTTAAATATACATAAACGAATGATAAAAATTTAGATAACAAAAATTATCCTTAATATTAAATTAAACGTTAGGTCAATAGTTATGAATACCTACAGTATAAATAGAATAAATTTCTTCAATAGGTAAATTTAGAATGATTTGTCATTTAAAAATTAATTAACATTATTATAGGCTTTTTCTATCAGCATTTAAAAAAATGTTTTCTTAAACTGGTCCGTATTTAATATCTTAACATAGTTAAGCTGCTCAACCTTTATATAGCGCAAGTTCGATCGTGTATGGAGTACTGCTCTCATCTTTGGGATGGATCTGCCAAATACCAGCTTGATGTACTAGAGTTGCTTGAGAAGCGAGCTATGAAGATCATTGATGCACTTTTTGAGTCGAAACTCCAAAGCCTTGGGCATCGACGCCGAGTTGCTCGCCTATCAGTTTTTTTCGTTTACATTGAAATTGCACAATTTAATTCCTGCAAGTCCGTTCAATCATCGGACCACTAGACGTACGGCGATGCACCACCGGTACAAGGTGGACATCCCACCCATACATACAAAGCGTTTTGGGAACATCCTTATTGTGCGTACAGCTAAAGAGTGGAATTCCCTGCCGGATTCTGTGTTTCCTGATATCAACAACTTAGGGGTCTTTAACTCAAGAGTGAATAGGTCAGCCACATCATAGCTTACCTGATGGTGGTGGGATGAGTCAAACGCGAGCCTATGATGAATAAAAAAAGGGATATTATTATAAATTTTTGGCGCTTTGCATACAGCGCCCTTATACAGTAGCGCAGTCTTAGCTGGCTGAACAAAAATTTTACTATTATCCCGGTGATTCCGTATTTTTATATCTGATATACGGGGAAACAAATGGGGGTTATTTCTAACAAATAGGGCTATTTTCAAAATATAAAGTGACGGAAGTGTAAGTATTTTATGCTTTATAAAAAGTGGCTTACAATTCTCCGTACTTTCGATACCGAACATGGCACGTAGGCATCGCTTTTGCATTTTAAACACCATAATTATCTTCATTTATTGAGTTGTCCCATGAGATAAAGCCATATCTTAGGAGAGATTCAACAAGCCCATAATAAGCCGAAAGTAAAACATCAGTGTTGATGGATTGAGCTAATTGATACAAAGCATATGATTGACTACTGATTTTTTTTTACATAATTTATCAAGATGGTCTTTTCAATTTAGTTTGCTGGTTAAAATTCCGAGAAAATGGACATTAGTTACTTCATCGATAGTATAATAATACACCCATTAAAGTCACCCACCCATTAATTGCCCATTTAGATTACATAATCCATTAAATATAAATTTGTTTCATGATAATTATTATCATGAATTAAATTTATATTTAATGGTTTATGTAATTTTTGTCCAAAGTGCATTATATTTAAGATAAATTTATTTTTAAACTAATTATTATTACTAAGTCAAATAAATATAGAAATCAAGGAATTTTCTATGTGAGATTAATAACTATTAAGGTTCTTACAACTGCAATTGAAACTGTACTATCATCAGCAAATAATGTCATAGGTTGAATCGTTGCTTTTGCCAAGTAGTTGATATAAATATTAAAGAACGGTGGCCCTAGCACACTACCTTGACGAATACCGTATGGGAAATATTTTCTCACAGAGCTGAATAATTCTTCTTTTTTTTTTGAGGATTCACCCTGGTTGAAATAGCTATTGGCTGTCGATTCGATAAATAGGATCGAATTAAATCCAAAACCAGTTAATCTTATGCCGTAAGCGTCAAGTTAACGAATTAGAATAGTATGGTCTACATAGTCAAATGCCTGTGACATATCGCAATAAATAACACTAACTGGAACTGTTTTGTCAACATAGCAAATAGCACTTTAGATGGATTATTTTTTAGTTCGGCGATTCTTCGTACTATGTCGGCAACCTTGGTTCTCCTGAGGATATAGTCATTCCTGATTCGATCACGCAAGGAAACTCCGAGACCTTACCATTGCCTATTGGTTAACTTTAAGCCTTCTGATGAGGCCCATTGTAAGGGACCACGTTTCAGAGCCAAATGTCATCAATGGCAACACGCACTGGGTCATACACTTTCGTCTTGTTAGATAAGAAGATACCGCGCAATTTTCCGAACGCCGCCTAGCCAAGTCGTATTATCTTAAAACAATAAAAAGTATTCAGGATAAAAAAATTATATATTTATTTATAATAAAAAGTAAAAAAACTAAAACCCGACTACAACAAAAAAAAAGACGCTGAAAAAGTATGAAACAAGATTTTCAAGATGCTGAAAAAAACAAGGTTAACGGAAAAACAAGAACAAAACAAAAATAAAAGCCGTAGTCACACGTTATTAAAGTGTTATTGTATATAACGTCTGACTAAGGCTTTTCTTGTGACTGAGGCACTGAGGGTTCCTTACAAACTTTTACTGCTTCAGCAAAAGACCGCAGACTTGAGTATATGGTTTAAATTTCAACACGATACCTTCACGTGTTCCCGAGATAAAGGGTCTTGACAGACAGATAGACGGACAAAAAATGTGATCCTAAATGGGATTTCTTATTTCTTTTTGAGGTTCGGAACCCTAAAAAATAATTTTTAGATATAAAATTACATTAAGTGTAATTACACAAAGTCAAAGATTAAGTCAAAGATTAATTAAAAGCAAAACAGAAAACCTCATTGCAAATCATCTATATTTATTACAGTGGTCAAAAATATTCCAGTTCCTAACTTCCACGGCTTAAACAGAAATGGCAGGATTATTGGTAAGAGTTAACGTGACGGTGGAGAAGTTATGTGATGAAGTGGGGGATATAGTGTCTCAGATATTTACTGACTAGAGCTCGTTTGTGTTTTTCCAGTTGCCTTTTGCGTTCCAGGATCGCGGTGATACTTTCATAATAATCTCGTAGCCCTAACTTCTGCAAACGTATGTATACTTGTTTGACGGGACCCTAACCCTGATTTACAGGCACGGTAGGCATGGCCTTACGGACAGACCTTCAGGCCGTCTGGTAACCGCCCGAACTAAACACGAGCCGTCAACGGCGCATAGTATTCCACGCTTCAAAGAGATTTAAGCAAAACGATAAGAGCCTAGCCTGGCTGAAACCTATTGGGGCCAGTTTTACTTTCGAAAGGGAAACCCGTGGTTCCGGAACGTAAAGCGCAAAGAAGGGACATAGGTCTTGTTTAAGTCATTAAAAGTCTGACACTCCACCATATTTTTTTTTAAGGAGAGATGCCCCATCTTATGGCTTCTCCCGCTCTATGAGAAGCCATAAGACATACATAGACACATCACCTTAAAAAAAATATACTTGTTAAAGTTCTTTGTTCACTGACTAGACGCTAGGCTTAGGAACATTTCTGGAAATCTACTTCCTTAAAGGGTCAGTTGTGAATAAAAGTTAATTTAGAAGTTTGTCCTCTAGGAAACTTATATTTATAAATGTAAGCTACTTTTATCACATATCTTTAGCAATGGGGAATCCCCACGGGTAAACGACTTGTATAGGCAGTTTGTACTCGTATTTACTTTTTGTTCTATTTCATTTATTCAGTAATTTTTTTTACATTGCGGCTGAGAGGAATGTTATACAAAAAAAAAAAAAGATTTTTCGAAAGGCGGGATTTGTCATTGGATGATTTTACCTACCATACAAAAAAAAATACCTGTATACTTCCAGTACTGACTTATGGCTGTCAGACCTGGGCAGTCACAAAAGCCGATATTAACATGCCAAATCTCAATAGAAAGAAGTATGATGGGGAAAAGACTGTCGAATAGAGAAATAAGACTTACAACAGTAAAGAAACACACAAAGAAAAAAAATGTGACGAGGACAATCAGAAAGCTTAAATGGAAATGGACAGGACATCCCATCAAAGGGAAAGAAAAATAGTTGAAAGTTATAATGAACTGGTTCATAAACCACAGAAAAAGTCAACGAGGTAGACCACCCAAAAGACGGGTTGATAATATATAAACATTGGCAAGAGTCACTTGAACAAGGCTTGCAAACGACATGTGACATACAGGCAGTAGCAAAAAAAATAATAGGAAGGAGAAATAGGAGTAATTCTACACGTGCAGTCTTTGGGTTAGATATACGCAAAGGACATACAACACCCTGCGTGTACAGTACAACAACGCGTTCAGGATGCTAATGGGGCTGCCTCGGTTTTGTAGCGCGTCGGCGATGTTTGCTGAGGCGAGGATTGATGGCTTTCATGCCATCAACCGAAAGTGGTCTGCCTCGATCTTGAAGCGAGTGCATGCCAGCTTCCACGGTATACTGAGCGTGTTCTGCGGCAGGTGGGATTGCCCAATGCTGCGTCACTGGATCGGATTTCATACATTTACGAGTATGTCCTACATACTGCGTGGATAGTGTGAGGTTCGATTTCTGACATTAAATTATAATCATTGCACTTTTTAAAGACACTAACATTAGTTTAAAGTTTTTACCAACACTATTATTATGGATTCATTCTGGTCTGAAAATAAATGTCATTATTATTTCCTTTATTTGTTCTTATCACATATTGTTTTATATTTCTAAATATTTCTTAATACAAATATTTATATAAAAAGAACATTTAAAAATATATAAAAATAGTAGTCCATTATTATTATTATAAATATTTAGAAATAAGTTTTACAAATTTTAATACCTACTGTTTGAATAAAAAGCTTTTTTTTATTGTTATATAAACCATGGTTTTGCTAGTAGCAGCATTTGTGTCGTCTGTGAACTAATACAGTATCAGGATTTATTTTTGTTACTAGGTTAATTAAATCGTTCGTAAAAATTCAAAATAGGATTGGACCTAGTATAAACCCTTGTGGGACACCTGTCAAAACCCTTTGTAACATTTCATGACAGACTTTTTGAAAATTGTCTTGATTTAAATCTTATACTTACATTCTCCTGTTCGTTAACTACGAGCGAAAAAGCTCTAGAGGACGGGCCTCTTACACCATAATGTTCCATTCTGGCGTGCAACAGTGTATGATTGACAGTATCAAATGTAGAACTTAAGTCCAAGAAGATATTAGCTACATAAAGTTTTTTTTATTTAATTTGTCGACCATTATCAACAATCAAAGCGCTATGAGCTTCTGCAGTTCCGACACCTTTTTGAAATCTAAATTGTCTTTTATTGATAATTACAATTTTATTTATGTTAAGATGTCATTGTTTTCAGTTATCGCCGTAACATAGAAAAACTGCGCAACTTGATGAGAGACGAACCAATGCATCCGCTGAAGCGCGCCGTGTGGTGGACAGAGTACGTGCTGCGTCACGGCGGAGCGAAGCACCTGCGATCACCCGAAGCTAACATGTCGTGGGCAGAATACCTAGAACTAGAACTAGTACTAGTCATACTACTAGGACTATTAGCTATACTGGCAGTTATTTTAACAGTCTTGTATTTTTCGTATAAATATTTCACTAGTGGTGTAAGTGTTAAGTTTAAAAGTAATTAAGATGAGAGGGATAAATCGAGTACATAAAATGGTTACCTATCATAAGTTCTAAAAACGTTTGACCGAATTTCATTTCACCTAAAACTTTTCAAAGTCAAGTAACGTCTGCTACTGTATCAGTTGACCTATTCTCAATTCAAATTTTTTCATTATACCAACGTTTCATTTGGTCGAAAAACTTTTCACCGATGTTACACTTAGCGGAACTTAACTTATGTTTCCAAACCTTCATTATACCACCATGGAGGATTTTCTGTCTCTGCTCTGGCGCTGCGGGGTTTGGGCGGTCCCACGTGAGCTTATTGTCGCAGATGTCCGCCACCAACATGTCGTGGACTGGAGCTAGAACTAGAACTAGTACTAGTCGTAATTCTTGGACTGTTAGCGATTCTAGCAGTAATTTTTACAGTCTTATATTTTTCGTATAAATATTTCGCTAGTGGTGTAAATGTTAAATTTAAAAATAAATTAGATATGGGCGAAGTAGTTTACGTGAGTTTACGTTTTGTAAATTAAATTTATTAAATTGTGTAGTCCTACCGTCCTTTGATACGGTTTATCAGAAATTCCTTTATTTATTTTTGAAAGATCCTAAACCACAGGAGTTCCAAAACTGCAACTCAAATTAGTGGGAAGATTTAACTCCAACCTCACAAATTAGAGCTATTTCAACGGGATACTAGTAGGGTGTATGCATCGACCTATATTCGTGCGTAGTACATATATATCGATGGGTGTATGTGTGAAACAACTCGGCCCTTATCGCAAACTATAACTTCAGTTCTTACCCTGCTTTTAATGCACTTAATGTGACCTCCACGCTACCATTCAAGTGGTTATATTTTATACCAACAAAATGTGAAATACTGTTGTAAATAATTATCTGTGACACATCTGTTTTATATGGAAGTAATGAAAGTATAAACAGCTGGTAAAAAAAAAAAACTTTTGAAATAAGCAGTAGGTACTTTTGTGCTCGTTTCTTTTTGTTTTGAGAGGTTTCTTTGTAAATAAATAAATGATTTACATTCATACACAAATTCATGCCTTTTTCTCAAAGGAAAGGCAGAATTTACAGAGCAATACGTACGATCTTTACATAGGTACTCTAAAAAAATATTTATTTCATACTTTTTCCTGTCTGACTTAGGTATAGTCAAAGGGGTAAATAGAAACAAAGGGGTAAATGGGAACCACATTTTGAAGGTGATTTTCACATTATTGAACATTTTTATTTTTTCAGCATTGAGGTAATTCTTGTTAGTTCACAAATTATACCAAAAATTGATGCTATGACAGAAATCTATAAACTCGTAAACACTCTTATCATTTGCCACCATCTAAAAAAAAAAAAAAAAAAAAGACGTGTCTTAAATATATACCGAAATGAAAATCCTAATCAAAGGTATGTTCCCGCTTGGGAAGAGCAGCGCCGTGTCCTCGTGGGGGCGATCGGCGGCGATCTCTCGCGCCGGGGCTTGGTTCAAGCCATGCTCCGGAGCGAGGAGGAGTGGCAGGCGGTCGCCTCCTTCTGCGAAGCAGTAATGCTAGTAAAGGAGGAGGCCGACCGCCTTAGGCAAAGGCGGACACGCCGCCGCCGCCGCCGGGTTTCCGATCCCAATTTCCGGCCACCGTAGGCGCGGGCTCGCGGACGGTGGGCAATGGGTAGCTCGCTGTCCGTCCGTCCGGTAACAGACCGGTCCGAGCTAAGGTCGTCTACGGCGCGCACCGTTCCCGCGCGCCTCAAGGAGTTGTCAGCAAACTGTAGGGGTCCAGCAGGGCCGAAGCCTACTGGGGCCAAAGGTTATGTGAGACTGTCACCAAAGGCCCCAGGATAAAGGCAAGGAATGGAAAGGTAGGTTTTTAGTCAGTAAAAGTCTGACACTGTTTCCCGCCCCACCCAAGGGCGGGATTCGTCATTGGATGATTTTACCTACCCAAAAAAAAAAAAAAAAAATCAAAGGTATGTTTTTATTCGCCCCTGTGATTCTATTTACCCCGTTTTACTGTAAGTCACCTCGGGAGAAAGGCAACCATAGGCCCAAAAACAGCTCGTGTCAACTCAACATTCACAGTCAAGTTACAACGATAAGAAGTTGCCCTTACATCACCATCAGTACAATACCTAGCCATCCGAAGGTTCGTTTAATTTCGAGATATCAACTAAATGCGTTCAATTCTCACCCTTATCTCTATAATGGTGGAGGAAAGTTTACACATAAGCGGAACTTGCGGGGCTTTAATGCTAGCGTGGAAATGATTATGATTGTGATTATATTTGATGTATGGTAATGAGGCTTTTTTAGGCGGGGGAAGTTGGAGTATAAAGTTTAGAGTTTCATCATTTGAGGGTTTTTTAGGTGTCAGGTTGTAAGTAGGTAAAGGATTTCTATACAACGTTATCTTTAGTATATGCGAACCTGAATATAGTTAATTCAGAATCAGTAAATGAATCGATTCCAATAATTTTTACACCATGATATATTTTTTCTTAAACATATTTTAAAAAGTTGGACACCACCAATACAAAATATAACACCGCCCGGATAGCCTAATGACCACGAATTTGTGCGGCCAACCTTAAAAACTTTATAACTTTGTGATTATCACGGTACAGTTTTGAAATTTGTACATATTATTATATTCTTCACATAAAAATACTAGACAGGTGTATCAGATTTCACAAATGCTAAAACTAATGTTGTATAAAAAAAGGCAATCTGTAAAATAAAAATAACACACTGACTGTGCTCCATTGTCGACCACACCATTGCTTACTATTAGATAATACGTATGAGCCTGAAAATAGTAATAAGAAGTTGGTACCTAGATTTTTGGTTGAAATTGAAGCTGAAGACAAATTTTAATGTGTGTGAGATAGGAAGAGAAAGGTCTTGGTCTAGCATTAGCATTTACTGGTCTAATTACATTAGATTAACTTGTGCCTAGTAGAAGTGATCGCGATGATAGATCTTGGTAGCTAAATAAATGAAAGGTGTAGTGGACTGTATACAAAATGAATAAAAAAGATACAAAAGAAATTAAAAAAGGCAATAATGTTAACCTAATGCACCTATACATTGTGTTGTTAATCCAATGTACCTATTTGGATTTCGTCGCTGCGGCCAGCGTAACGCTAAAGGCTGTTTTCTTAGAGAATAGCACGACTCGTCTGGGCTATGTCTCGACACGCAGCGCAGTAATCAATCGCTCAACCGCTGCGACAATCGTACTATCAAGTCGATTAGTTTACAGTATGAACACAACCATTGGGTTCCAGCTGAATTCACTGGAATCCAGGTGATTCGGAACCAAGAGAGGGAGAAGTTACTTGATAATTTTACACCTAAAAAAAATTATGACCGTCTTCATTGTGTCGTAATTTAATCAGAGCGGGCGAAGTAATGTTTTTTATTGAAATCTTTATTAATTTATTTTGACTGTTAATAGTTTCTTTTTTTACAAAATTAATCAAATACCTTGCCTGGCCCTGTGTTCGGCCACGGCAATGCCGTCCACTGATGCTGTCATTAAGTCCCTACGTGAACAGGTAATAGGACACGTGATGAAGAATTTTACTAACTAAAACCAACCAGTTCCTTCAGTAATATTTTGCGTTCCAGAATTACGATAACACTTACAAAAATTCCGCAGCCCTACCCGCTCCTACTAAGACCACATTCTTAGTACGATACAAGCGTCTTCTATATTAAGTGGGATGCTAAAAGCATGGCGCCTATATAATATTATTGGTTTTGTTTTTACTTACTTTGCTTACTGGCTTGCTTATCTTTTCTGTTATGATTTAGAAAATAATTAAATTTTATAATAAGTTTCTGTCCACAGTAAGACACTTGGTAGCAAAATGTTGCTACAATATTTTTGGTAGGCGTACATAGCATCTTCTTATATATAAAAAAATTAATAGCTGTTCGTTAGTCTCGCTAAAACTCGAGATAGGCTGGACCGGTTCGGCTAATTTTGAAAGAAAATAGGTACGGGCTAATTTTGAAAGAAAATAGGCGGTAGGTACGAAGTTTCGGATCAGCTAGTTATAAATAAATATCAAGAAAACATTTTTTAAACTCAAATTAATATTTTTTGGAAATTTATTTAAAACTTCCTATTTCTATCTTATATACATACACAAAAACATTAATATATTCACTAAAGACTACTCCGAACTAAAATATAGCGTCAAAAAACTCCTCCACATCGCTGTCGACTGGAAGTGTGCCCAAAAGGCTGACAATATTTTTTTGTACTACAAAAATGTTGTTTTTTATTGAACTTTTTTATATACCTACTGGGAAATATATTTATACATATATATGTCTTATTTTATTTATATCCAACCTTTACTGTTCTACTGCTGGGCAAAGGCCTCCCTCAATTTCTTCCATTGTTCTCGGTTCTGAGCCACTACTTATCGTCCTGTCATCTCCTTTTTGGTCAGCCGTGACCCCTTGGTTCAATTTCAGGGCACAAACCTTGTCTTATACAGGCCCATCGCTCGAATAGCAGGCGGCAGATATATCCAGCCCAGTCCCACTAACGCTGGGCAGCCTTCTGAGCCACATCAATGATCTGCATTTTGGAGCGTATAGTGTTTCGACTCTTATAATATACTTTTTTTTTTTTAATTAGCCTATACTTTTTCTTTACTGGGCAAAGGCTTCCTCCAATTCCTTCCAGGTATTTTTCTCTCGGGCCACCTCGAACCTATACTTTTAATTATGTAAAAATTAAAGCAACAATATTTCTTGGTCGTATCCCGAATGAGGATCAAAAACCACAAAACACACGTTTTGAATACAAAATTATAAATGAAGATCCATCTTTATTCTTAACGGTGAAGGAACTTTTTAAGTGGAAACTTTCGGAAAGAGATACCCGAAGGATATTACGGAAAAAACTTTGAACTGTTCCTTGTTAAAGTCATCTTAAGTTATAGGAAGAAATTTAAACTGATAGTTTAGTACCTGGCTTCTTTTTTAGGGTTCCGTAATACAAAAGGAAAAAACGGTACCCTTAAAGGATCAGTTTGTTGCCCGTCTGTCTGTCTGTCAAGACCCTTTGTTTCGGGAATACGTGGAGGTATCGAGTTGAAATTTAAACTATATTCTCAGGTCTGCGGTTCCTTGAGGGCCGGTTCTAGTCACTGTTTTTTTTTTTTGTATGAACTTCGCTCGGGATTATGTCGTCTTCGCGGCCCAAAAGAGCGGTTTTATTTTTATATAAAAAAAAGAACAACAACTATTCAAGATTTTTGTTCTTGCGAAGCGCTTTTAAATAACAAGCTTTATTTTATTTTTTTGTAACTTTCAAATAGTTCCGTAACGTAATCTCGTAGATAAATACGTTTGAAATCGTAAATTAGTGTCAGCTTCGCGATTTTTTTTTATCGAGCCAACTAATTTATATCGTGTTTTCATTTTTGCCAAGCTCTTGGCCATATAGTCAATTTTAATAAAATAAATTTTCATGGTGTTTTCTTTTATATTTTTGGATTTCCATAGGTTTAAAAAAGTTCAAAATGAGTAGAACCGGGCCTTAAAGCTGTAAAAAAAATTAAACTTTTAAGTTAACGAAAAAAAAAAAGATTCCGTTCCCGATTTCCGGCCACCCGTAGGCGCGGGCTTGCGGACAGCAAGCAATGGGTAGCTCGCCTTTCAACCGTCCGGTAACCGTCGTTCCACGGGCGCCTCAAAGAGATGTCAGTCAACCGTAGGGGCCCAAGCTGGGTCGAAGCCTACTGGTGCCATAGGAAATGTGAAAGTGTAACCCAGGGCCCTGGAACGAAGGCAAAGAAGGAACAGGATTGGTTATTTAGTCAGTAAAAGTCTGACACTATCTCCCGCCCCGCCCAAGGACCCGGAGATGTCATTGGATGATGTTACCATCAAAAAAATCAATGGATGCGAGATGCATAGCAGACCTAACAACGCTAACAGAAAATGCGTTCCTGCCAAGCGCAAAAAGTAAGGCAATGAGATGTCATTGCCATACAATACATGACATGTGATTACTCAGCACCTTATTTCGTTAAGGCATTGGCGCGAGTGCTAACCAAAAAGTAATTAAACCGGCAGATCTATTCATTGCAACACTTGAAAAAGGCCAAGGTTCAACAGTGAATGTCTTTTGGCTGAAATTATGATTGATAGATTAGATTAGATTGAAGATATGATTTCTAGCCTGTCAGGTTTCTACCGTTTACATTCCAGGAAGTGTGCATCAGAATTGCACAATGTGGTAATTCCGCCAAGCCTTTTCCATCTTTTGACCACTAGACGTATCATGTTGTACCATTGGTAAATGGTGCACCTATATGTACTTACAAAACTTTATTGTTTGTACAGCCAAGTCATTGGGTGAGATCGCAGTCAAGCACAGGTTTATGTAATATAAAATAAAATAAAAATTGTGGAATTCCCTGCCAGGGAATGTGTTTCCTGTTAACTAGAACGTTTTCCAAAGTTCTTTAACTCAAGAGTAAATAAGTTACTTCTAGGCAAGCGCGCTCCATCGTCGACCACATCATCGCTCACTAACAGGTGAGATAGTGGTCAAAATGCGAGCCAATTAATAATAAAAAGAACTATCTCCTGCTTACTTGGCTAATGTCCCATGAACTCTTTAAAATTGTACCCACGTCTTTTAGATAGCCATTTTCCACTTCACGATATCGTTGACCCAACACCAGCATATATTTGGCAAAGCTTAACTCTACTTTTGCCTCAGTACTCTTGTGCAAAATTGTAATCTTCTAAGACCAGCAGTTTGTATATTGGTGTATTTTCTATTGGTGTAGTTTGGTGTATCGTCTTTCTAAGAATACTAGATTATAACTAAGTCTATAATAACGGGATATAATTATAATAACTAATATTTAAAGGCATCTACACCGTATGCTATCTAAATGTGATCAGAGTATTTTTAAAATTTTCATGTTTACTTCGTACTTCAAAATTTTTAGTATCAAATAAGGTTTCATATCAATCAATCAATCAATCAATCAATCAAAATATTTTTATTTCACATAGGCCTACATGGGCACTTATAAAACGTCAGAAGCTAGTGCACGGTTCCAAATTGGTCGTTTCCTATGGAGAAGAACCGGCAAGAAACTCCATGGTTACTCTTTTAAAAAAAGGTTTATATTACAATATTTTCATATTACAGTATTCATTAATAAATTATGTAAGGACAATGTAGACCAGTCAATATTGTACCAGAAAGCACAACAAAAAAGTGAGTCATGGTAAGAAGTAATCTAAGAATTAGCGGAGTCTACAGTGTTCTCAAATTTACATTATAGATAGAAAGAGGCTATATAAAAGCAAGAAAAAATAAATAATTACAATTATCACTACAACAATTACATTATCTGATGGTCTAAATAATATAAAAAATATTGCAAAAGCAATGTGTCAAAATAGAAAATAAATAAGTGTCACATATTAAAAACAAAGATGGAGCAGTTAATAGACACATCTACAAAATATCAATGAGTTACAAGGGGGCCACATGTGCAGAAGCAGTCATTGCCAAAAAAGCGTGTCTTCGACATAGTCTTTAACCTTATAATATGCTTTTTTGGTTAAATTGCGCCTTCTAGTTCATGGTCTCTACAGTAAAATCTGATAGCCTCTCGGCCATTCGTTCTGAGAGCAATATGCCATTAAAGTTTTGAAATTCTTCGGAATTCTTTTTCATACATTTTCTTGAGAGTTTTTTTCTGTAGTTATATATATGTATATGCATATATATAACTACGATGTCTGCAGATTACTCAAGAAAACTCTCTCTCGTTAAAAGAAATCATACAATTTTTTATCGTCCAATTATTCAAAGTTCAAAACTTAGTTCGCAAGGTAATTTCCCTCAACTTTTACACGAAATAAATTGGATTCTTTTGTCCCTCCGAAATTTTATATTTTAGGATCTACTTACATAATCTTAGTTATGAAATTGAAGTTTGGTAATCTAATGTCCTACGCAACATCTTTGTCGTGGTTTAATAATAAAAAAAAAAAAAATAGATCCATCATTCGAACATCAAACAAAGTCGGTGTTATAGGATTGCGTTATAAACATGGTGATTGTCAAAAATAAAAAATGTTTAAGATTGTTTCACGATTCTTCTGTCTATAATAGGTAACCTAAGGCACAGTGTTGACCTGGTCTATGTCTCGGGAATCTGATGGATGCGAAACACACGGGAGAGACCTATATTCAGTAGTGAAGTAGAGGTATTTCGGCAGAAATCATGATGATTGCGATAGCATAACAATCCAGCATTTTGTACTCTTAGATAATTGTTGCTGATCGTAGGTTGTCACTTTATATTAGACCTCTTGACGACCAAATTAATAATATGAGGCTAGTATATCTTCTTTATTCTTTATTGTACATACATACAGTTTCAACTAAACAATAAAAGGTCAGTGGATGTACATAGGCGAGCTTAACCCATAATTGGGTTTTCTACCAGCAAACCGAATACATAAAAGAAAAATGAGAAATAAACCTTACATATATATAAATATGTTAATAGATATTCTAGACTTTTCAGAAAGATTTGCAAGGCAGCGAAGGCCCTGTATATTAGCAAAAAGATCAAATCGGCAGACAATAAAATAAAAACTGTGTGGAAAGTTATTAATAGTGAAACTGGTAGGAATAAAGTACACAACACGGATTTCTTACTGGAGACTTCACATGGTCCCATAAGTTCTAACATAGAAGTAGCCCAAGAGTTTGTTAATTATTTCACTGATATACCTCTTAGAACAACAGAAACTCTAGATTCCTCCCCTGAAGCCTCAATAGCTTTACTGAAGTCAAACTTGCCAGGCTGTCTGGTTGAATTTCAATTCAAACATATAAACCCTATGACGGTCATAAAGGCTTTTCGGCAAATTAAAATCAAATTAACTGAGGACCTGTGGGGAATGTCTGTTAAGGTATGCACATCCATAATTGAGACCATAGCACCATATTTAGCTTTAATATTTAATTTGTGTGTGGACCAAGGAGTCTTTCCGGATATAATGAAGTACAGTAAGGTTATACCACTTTTTAAATCCGGTGAACATAGTGACACTAATAATTACAGACCTGTATCGGTATTGCCAGTTTTTAGTAAGGTGTTTGAAAAAGTTATGCTTAATCAAATGCTTTACCATTTTAACAGCAATAAAATTTTTCACGATCAGCAGTATGGCTTTACCAAAGGACGTTGTACGACTGACGCTGGTGTCACTTTATTAAAACATATATTTGCAGCGTGGGAGGAAGCCCAAGATGCGATAGGGATTTTTTGTGATCTCTCAAAGGCTTTCGATTGTGTTAATCACGAGACCTTGCTTTTAAAACTACAACATTATGGGCTTGGTAAACTTGCACTCAGCTTGGTGAAATCATATTTAAATGACAGGCAACAGCAAGTTCAAATAAATGGTACAAATTCTCAGGGTTTGAAAGTCAAAATGGGTGTTCCACAAGGCTCAATATTGGGTCCTTTCCTCTTCTTAGTATATATTAATGATCTACCGCACCTATTAAAAAAACAGCCGCACATTGTATTGTTTGCTGACGATACGTCGTTAATATTTAAGATCAACAGACGTTCCACAAACCTTGATGACGTAAACAACTCTCTACAGCAAGTCCACAACTGGTTCACTGTTAATAATTTAGTGTTAAATGGAAAAAAAACTAAGTGCATAAGATTTGCGTTACCTAATGTTAAAAGTAATAAATCCGACATAGTATTGAACAAGGAGAAACTTGAATTCGTCGAGAACACGGTTTTCCTGGGGATCACGCTTGACTCGAGGCTACAATGGGGTCCACATTTAGCATCTCTGGCAGGTCGGCTTAGTTCAGCAGCATATACTGTTAGAAAAATCCGTCAATTTACAGATGTCGATACCGCGAGACTAGTCTATTTTAGTTACTTCCATAGCATAATGTCTTACGGTATTTTACTATGGGGACGGGCTGCAGATATTGAGTCTATTTTTATTCTGTAGAAAAGAGCTATCAGAGCCATATATAATCTTCGCAGGCGCGATTCTCTTAGGGAACTGTTTAAGGAAATAAACATCATGACGGTCCCTTGTCAATACATTTATGAAAACATTATGTATGTTCGGAAAAATATTCATCTTTTTACTAAGATAAGTGACAGGCACAATTTTAATACTAGGAATAGGAACCAATTAAATCAACCTCGATTCAGATTGGCTAAAGTACATAGTTCTTTTATGGGTTACTGTGTAAAGTTTTATAATAAAATCCCACTTGGAATTCAAAATCTAAATGAGTCGAAATTTAAAACATGCATTAAACGCACGCTATGTAGACAAGCATATTATAAATTGGAAGATTACATCGTTGATAAAAATGCTTGGCTAAATGCCGGTCCTGCTCCACAGCCACAGCCACATTTGCCTACAAATTAGTTTGGAAGAAATGCGGGGGCCCCTTTTTGTATTGTTGTTTTCGAAATGTTTTTTTTTTTTTTTTTATATATACTATTTTTCATTATTTTATTGATTTATTGTAATGGAGCTTGTGATCAATTACTTATTACTTTTTGTAATTGGAAACAATAAGATTGTATAATGTAGAAGCACTTTTTTTTATTTGTGAATGTGAAGTACCATGGAGCATTTTTATTTTAATAGGTTACAACTTGTTTGACATTAAAAGCATGGCAGTTGAGAGTTTGTCATGCTCACTAAAATGTCTCGCTGATGGTGGCACGTGTTATTGGGTCATTCGGTTCCCTTCAAAATGTTTGAGCTGAGTGGGGCTGAGGCACGCGTCATGCTCGTGAACGGGCGCCGTCAGTAGGGACTGGTCATCTCTTAGCTGCCAGTAGCTCAATTCAATTTCTATTTTTTTAATTAGTTCATTTTATTTTTTTATTACTTATCTGCATTGTGCTCACATAATAGAAGCGACAAGAAAAATGTAACCAAGATTTATGTAACTCATAATATGATTTTAAAAGAGTGTCCATGGAGTTTCTTGCACGTTCTTCTCCATAGAGATCTACGCTTTGGAACGTGCAATTTAGCTTCACTTTTTTTTTGGACTGACCGACATTTTGACAATTCAAAAGTGCCTGTAATTGGTCTATTTGAAATAAACTATTCTGATTCTGATTCTGATTCTGATTCATTTGAGGATATACAATCATGCACAACAAAACTTAATTACATAAACGACTACCTTTCGCCCGCGGCTTCGCTCCCACTCTACCTTAGTCTACCCTACTCTACCCTACTCTACCCTACTCTACCCTACTCTACCCTACCCTACCCTACCCTACCCTACTCTACCCTACTCTACCCTACTCTACCCTACTCTACCCTACTCTACCCTACTCTACCCTACTCTACCCTACTCTACCCTACTCTACCCTACTCTACCCTACTCTACCCTACTCTACCCTACTCTACCCTACTCTACCCTACTCTACCCTACTCTACCCTACTCTACCCTACTCTACCCTACTCTACCCTACTGTACCCTACTGTACCCTACTGTACCCTACTCTACCCTACTCTACCCTACTCTACCCTACTCTACCCTACTCTACCATACTCTACCCTACTCTACCCTAATCTACCCTACTCTACCCTACTCTACCCTACTCTACCCTACTCTACCCTACTCTACCCTACTCTACCCTACTCTACCCTACTCTACCCTACTCTACCCTACTCTACCCTACTCTACCCTACTCTACCCTACTCTACCCTACTCTACCCTACTCTACCCTACTCTACCCTACTCTACCCTACTCTACCCTACTCTACCCTACTCTACCCTACTCTACCCTAATCTACCCTAATCTACCCTACTCTACCCTACTCTACTCTACTCTACTCTACCCTACTCTACCCTACTCTACTCTACTCTACCCTACTCTACCCTGAATTTTCTTTGCTATAAACCTCACGGAGCCCGAGACCTTTCCAACGAATGCAAAACCGTGGAAATCGGTTCGTGCGTTCTGGAGTTATAGCGTCAGGAAGGAAAACCCGACTTATTTTTATATAGTAGATTACATCTATCTTAAAACTAAAAGTATACTAAATAGATATGTGTACAGCATACTATACATAAACATAATATATGTGCCTGTTCTTTAAATAATAAACAATTCTTTGCAACTGTCTTTATGTGATTTCGGTTTAGCAGAATCTATCTCACTTGTAGTATGCTGTATCTTTTATCTTTTGTTCTCTCTTTTAGGGTGGTAAATCATTAAACAACTCTTTTCACTTTATGTGTAGCGATAGGAAGTAATAAATTTTATCGACTATAATATCTCCTTTTGCGTTCCAGAACTGCGGTGACCTTTTTGAAGACTCTTGCAGTCTTTTTCTCTAGATTGCATATAGTTCTCGAAGAAATAACAGAACAACTGTAGTGAAAACGGCTTAGATTCCCGAACGTGCTTATGCACGGTGATTTATTGAACGATTCGGAAGTCGTAGGACTATCTGCGCCAGTTTGAATACCCTAACACAATTAGTACAAGCAAATGTTCAAAATTTCGTGCAGGATCCGGCTCACAGTTTCACTACTCACTTATTAAATTAAGATTATTTCTAGCCTTTATTGCCCTACAGCTGGGCAAAGGCCTACTTCCAATCCTCCCACTGTTTCAGGCGCTGACCCACTTCTTACTAATTCATAAGGAATACATCTAAGTATCCATTCTCCTTTTTAGTCTGCCGCGATCCCATCGTACAATTTCAGGCCTTCAATTTTGTGTTTTATTGACCACCACTCGATCGGCATGCGGACATCTCCAGTGGTGCTATTCTCTAAGAAAACGCAGCGCTGCCGCAACGACGAACATTCAAATAGGATACATTGAATTAACAATCCAATGTGTAGGTACGAACGAAGACTGAAGTGCATGGAGAGTTCCAAACCAAAATCGTTTGGCAAGGTTTCATCGCCTTAATAATATTTTTTTATTATTTTTGAATTTTGCACGCAGCACGATTGTAGCGAAGTATTGTTGACACTAGCAAATAATTGTGCTAATGAAGTTTTATAGCAGTAATCTGTATATTTAACTTTTCCATTACTTGGAAAGTCCTACAAAATAGATTTAAGTTCAAATAATGTACGAATAGGTATTTAAATAAAGTATATATCACCATTACTCATTAAGTCTTTATCAATATTTATCTTATCCGACAAGAATATAAAAACCAAACCAAACTGGTAGGCCTCAGTCTATATTAATATTTGACGGAGTAACCATGGCGCTAGAAAATCTTCGAAAGTTATTGCACAAGATCGCTTCAGAAAATAAATATGATAATCCCGTTATAACTATAGATGAAGTATCAAGTGGAGGAGCCAACTATACGTCGAAACTATATACAGTAGTAATTAAAGAACAAAATAAAGAAGATCTTCATTTATTTGCAAAAGTCGCGGCAATCGGGGAAGCATTTCGCAAAGCAATGCCCATAAATGCCTTCAAAACTGAAGATTTTGCTTACGTAAAGTTGGCAAAAACGTACGCATCAATACAGGAAGATAATGGAGTACCTGAGGAGCATAGACTACACTTTACTAAATGCTATGGCTCCGACCTTACCGTCTACCAGGAGATATTAGTTTTGGACAACTTAGTGGCTCATGGATATGGTTCTCACGACAGATTCAATACCATAACTTGGGAATACGCTTCATCAACTGTTGCAGAGTTGGCGAAGATGCACGCACTGTCATTTGCATTTAGTAAACACTACCCAGAAGAATTTGAGAAGGCTTTGGAAGAATTGCATTTTGATATTAACAATTGCTGGGCTCTGGACATCATGTTACAGAGGTCGACAAATCTTGCGTTGGACAATGTCAAGGCTGAGAATAAAGAAGCACTTCAAAATTTTCTGGAGAAGACTCAGAAGAATCCATTTGAAATTTACTCACCCATTCGCAGCAAAGTCATCATACATGGAGATTTTAGAGGAAATAATTTGCTGCACAAAGTTCGAGAGGATGGCAAAGTGGAAATCAAGATCGTGGACCTTCAAACCCTGCAGGCTGGCAGTCCAGTCACCGACCTGCTTTACTTCATCTTCACAGGCTCCGACGAGGAGTTTCGCGCCAAATACTTTGACAAGCTGATCGACCACTACTACAACGAGCTCAGCGCCACCATGAAGAGACTGAACCTCAACCCTGAGGAGATCTTCCCCAGGGAAGACTTCGACTTTGAATTCAAAGAGAAATTGCCGTTCGGGCTGACGCTAGCTGTGTTTACGTTACCCGTGATCACAGTCGACACCGCCAACGCTCCTGAAGTCAACGAGAATATGGACATCTCTAACTTCGCCATCGAGAAGACGAGCGACCTCTACGCCGAGAGACTCAATGGAGTCGTCAACGACTACGTCAAGTGGGGCATTTTCAAATAATTGCATAAATTTGACTCAATTTATTTATTCATATATTTTCGTTATTAAATTTAGAGACGCTGTCTGCCTTGGACTGAAAAGGGACCAAACATATTTTTTTTAATATTTTACTTTAGAACTTTTCATAGATAATAGAAGTTTTTACACTTCTTGTAGATATTTGATTTTTTCCGAAGTATCAACCTTACTGTACAAGAAATCAAGAATACGGAATAAAATGATATTTTTAATCACTTTTAAGAGAGCCTCTAAAACAAATTTCATTATAAGTTTCATATTAGCTGTATAGTAATTTATGTAAGTATTGTTTTTAGATTATAATAATGACATTCATAGTACAAAATTTGTGATTATCTGTATATGATTTTCTAAGCTTCCTAGATTCGTGATAGTCTAAATATTTGACTATAAACATGTGGTGTTAGTATTAGAGATTACAATCTGATATGCTTTTTAATCTGGCCAGACCAAGCTGGAAAAGCGCCAGGTAAAAGGATTATGTATTTTTTAGATTCAATTCGTTCATTTAATCAATATTATCATTTAAAATTGACTTGGCCAAAGTAAAAATTATATAATTTTAAATTAAATTTAATTAGACACATTTCTTATGACATTTAAAGCGCAATAAATAAAATCATATATAATAAGTAGGCATGTATACAGCATTAGTGCTCTCATTCCGGCTTCGTACGGGTGAAACATCATCTTTGCTACCTAACTCGAGTTCTTATTATATCATCATAGGCGTATCTAAGGGAAGAGGGGGCCCAAGGTTGTCCGTTACCACCCCAGTATTGATTAGCACCCACCCCAAGAGATGCTGGGCTATCGATTCGAATGCCAAAATACTGATAACTTCAGGTAAAACCAGGTATGTCAGGGGGCTACCTTCCCCCTGAAATATATACGCTTCGTCTAGATACGCCAATGCTTAGTATCCATAATGGTCAAAGTACGTCGTGCCGTTTAGAAGTACTACTTAGGTGGACCAAGAGACAGACAATATTTTGCACCACTCTACAATCTACAAATAGTATAAAACAAAAGCCATCTCACTCCCTGCTTCCTTCTAAACCACGCGACGGATTTTGATGAGGTTTTCACTAATAAAAAGAAGATTCGAGGAAGGTTTGTGTTTAATTATTAAACAGTCGTGCAAAGCCGGGGCGAGGCGCTAATGACTTCTTTAAAAACTATGTCAGTAAACCTTTTTCTTAAATGTTCATTGTAAAAGGTATTAATAGGTTTCATAATGAGTAGGTACGCCTCTTTTTGCTGTATATGTAATATCCTTCAGGCTCCTCGGATCCATCACTTTTACCGAATCCGTTAGATTAGAAAATGACACTGGATCTTTTTTTTTTTTTTTTTTTTTTTTATGGTAGGTAAAATCATCCAATGACAAATCCCGCCCTTGGGCGGAGCGGGAAGTAGTGTCAGACTCTTACTGACTAAAAACCTACCCCGTTCCTTCGGTGCCTATAGTGCCGGGGCTGAGCCTTCCTCTCAGAAAACGGCCCTTGACCCCAGCAGGCTTCGACCCTGCCTGCCTGCAGTTAGCAGGCTGGGCCTCTTCGGTTTGCTGACAGCTCCTTGAGGCGCGCGGGAACAGAACGCGCCGTCGACGACTTGGGCTCGGTCCGGCCGGTTACCGGACGATCGGACAGCGTGCTACCCATTGCACGCCGTCCGCAAGCCCGCGCCTACGGTGGCCGGAAATCGGGATCGGAATCCCGGCGGCGGCTGGGGCGAGCGCCCCGTTGCCTCTGCCTGATGCGGTCGGCCTCCTCCTTTGCTAGCATTACTGCTTCGCAGAAGGAGGCGACCGCCTGCCATCCCTCCTCACTACGGACCATGGCCTGAACCAAGGCCCGGCGAGAGAGATCGCTGCCGCCGATCGCCCCCACGAGGACACGGCGATGCTCCGCCCAGGCGGGGCACACCTCTACAGTGTGCTCCACCGTGTCCTCCGGGTGTTCCGCACAGTGGCGACACCCGGGCGAATCCTCCGCACGAATCCGGAACAGGTACTTAGCGAACTTTCCGTGTTCGGTAAGCACCTGCGTCGTGCGGAAGTTGAGAGCGCCGTGAGGTATGATACTGGATCTGCTGGATCAGCTGTGACATCCATACTTCGGGATTTTATAATTGAATAACTAGAAATAATTGATTTGTCATGTTTTTGAATGATCATGTGAATATAACTATATAGAAATTTTATTTGATTACTTTATAGCTAAAGTAATTAATTGTAATTGAAATTTGATGAAGTAATGTTTAATTTGATTATTAAGGTTAAATTCGATTAAATAATGTTGAATTTAATAATGTAGAATTCGATTGCATGGACTTGATTGTATCTTAATATTATGACGAATGCTATTTTAGTTTCTAAGTTTAAAGGGTATGTGGCGTAAATAAAAAAAAATAAAAAAATAAACTGAAAACTGAATATGTCTTGGATGACATAGATGGCGCTAGTACATTAGTTGGCCCTTTACGGTGCGCCGGTGTGGGCGCCATCGCTACGGAAGCGAGTGGCGGCCCGGCTAACCGCCTGCCAGAGGGTCATGGCCATCCGGATGATCCGCGGATACCGTACGGTGTCCTGCGAAGCGGCGAGCCTCCTTGCTGGCCTACCACCATGGGATTTGGAGGCAACAGTCCTTGCACACATGCATGACCTACGCGTGGAGATGCAACGTCGGGGCGAAACTCCGCTGCCGCGACAAGTCGCGGCATGGCGGACAGAGCTCCGGCGGGATCTCATGGTGAAATGGCGAGAGCGATTGTCGCAACCTCGTGCTGGGCACGCCACGATCGAGGCGGTAAGGCCCCTCTTTGAGGCGTGGCTGGAAAGGCCCCACGGCGTCGTCTCCTTCCGTTTGGCGCAGGTGCTGACCGAGCACGGCAAGTTCGGTCCGTACCTGTACAAGATTCGTGCGGAGACGACGCC
Source organism: Leucania comma (assembly GCA_958295575.1). NCBI lineage: Eukaryota > Metazoa > Arthropoda > Insecta > Lepidoptera > Noctuidae > Leucania > Leucania comma. The sequence goes on along the minus strand of OY282486.1, from coordinate 12,403,394 downwards.
CGGGTGTCGCCATTGTGCGGACCGCCCGGTGGACACGGTGGAGCACACAGTCGAGGTGTGCCCCGCTTGGGAAGAGCAGCGCCGTGTCCTCGTGGGGGCGATCGGCGGCGATCTCTCGCGCCGGGGCTTGGTTCAAGCCATGCTCCGGAGCGAGGAGGAGTGGCAGGCGGTCGCCTCCTTCTGCGAAGCAGTAATGCTAGTAAAGGAGGAGGCCGACCGCCTTAGGCAAAGGCGGACACGCCGCCGCCGCCGCCGGGTTTCCGATCCCAATTTCCGGCCACCGTAGGCGCGGGCTCGCGGACGGTGGGCAATGGGTAGCTCGCTGTCCGTCCGTCCGTCCGGTAACAGACCGGTCCGAGCTCAGGTCGTCTACGACGCGCACCGTTCCCGCGCGCCTCAAGGAGTTGTCAGCATACCGTAGGGGTCCAGCAGGGCCGAAGCCTACTGGGGCCAAAGGTTATGTGAGACTGTCACCAATTCTCCTACGACATTACAAACCTTATAAAGCAAAGCACGTAATAACTAGGATTCGAACTCGGTAGCATAAAATTTACCGATACCATTAGCCACTGGACCATTGCGTCATTACGCAATGAGTTGAAATTATCCTACTCTTTAATATATTGCAGCTGTTTAGCGACTTTAACCCGTATCATAAATCTCAAAAGAATTGAGGGTAGTTTAATATTGACTGTATAAAAATTAAATCTTTTTGTTCAATCATAACGTTCTTTACTACTTTTAGAGTGAGTTCAGTTACGATTGCGATTAACAAGTTTTTAATATTTATTTTTATCATGAGTTCGCGTTCAAATATTGATATCGCTACGAGGGCCCAAATAATAGCATTGCATAATCAAGGCTTAAATTATTCTGAAATTTCGAGAGAAACTGGCTTAAACGTAAGTAATGTTTCAAAATCAGTGTTCGTTATTTATTTTATTATCCATGGTTATCAATACACGAAAATAATAAATAATATATTTCCCTTACAGGTAAAGACTGTCACTTTATGGATAAAGTGGTTTCAAGAAGAGGGTTCGTTGGAACACCGTAGTAGATCTGGCAGAAGACGCCATATTGACTCAGACCAGCGTCAACTTATGGTGCAAGGTTATGAGGAAAATGGCTTTACACCAACAAGATATTACGTTGAGTTGTTTGATACATCTTTGCGGACGGTGTATCGTGCTCTTCATCGTGAAGGTCTACATTATCGTCGACATGCTATTAAGCCATTACTAACCGAAGCTAATAAAAGAGCACGATTGGAGTTCGCTTTGAAATACAGAAATTTCGACTGGAGCAACGTCATCTTCAGTGATGAAAAGACTTTCAGGTCTAGCCAGCACGGCCGAGTTATGTTGTGGCGTAGGAATAATACGCGTTATGATAGTGATCACGTTGTGCCTAACAGAACTGTGAACCCGGTCGTATAACAGTGAACTCTTATAACCTAAAAGTCACTATATTCTGCCTGCAAGCAAGCGTGCAAATTATTTATACCACAGTAGTATGCGGATAATAAATTGAGTATGTTGAATTTACACTATTTATATTTTTATATCACGACAAAAGAGTTTCTCGTACCTACTTATATTTGTTTGAATAACATTTAAATGCTCGGCAATATATCTTATGTTATCTTGTTCAGTGTTTAGAACCAGATTTTGTATTCCGTTACTGAGGACAATGGATACAGCTCTCTCACTTAAGAGCTGAGCCAGAGCTTTAGATTTTAACTTAATGAATTTCTAGCCATTCTGTTAGCGAGAAACATTGTAGAGTTAGGACCAGGGGTGGCAAACTTTTTTAATATGTTGCAAATAGAAATTCAGCTATCCTTTTTCCACGGTTATGTTCCCATGGCCTGACACACAAACCATGCAGTTTTGGGATAAAAAGTAATATTGGCTTAGATAAGTTATGAAATACTAGATTTTAGTTTTTATTTGATAGATTGGTTTTTCACAATAATATTGCTAAATGTCGTATGGTGTTCGGACGTAAAGAATGGCACCATCCCATCTCTTCCCGTGGGTGTCGTAAGAGGCGACTATGGGACATTTCTGTGACCGTGCGCACTATGAAGCACAGAAGGTCTCCGCATGGTGGTGCGTAAACCACCAACAAAAGCATTCCCAAGGAGGGTTGGTGTCAGGCTGGCGGCCGACTATAAAACAGTTGCCAAATCAAGTGCAACATGTCGAGAAATAATAGAGTGCGCGATAGAGTTAGGGCGTACCCCACAGGCGACGCGCAGGGGCAGCACCCGGCTCCTGTGGGAAATGGACCAGGGTTGTTGCACCATCCCGGGCGGGGGCAACGTAAGAAGCTAGCTCGGGAAATAAGATTGAGGTATGCAAGTTGGAATGTTGGGACAATGACTGAAAGGGCGAGAGAGTTAGCGGATGTACTGAAAAGAAGACGGATAAACATAGCATGCTTGGAGGAAACGAAATGGAGAGGAACAAAAGCGAGGGAAATTGGTGAGGGATATAAGTTTTATTATTGTGGAAGTGATGGAAAAAGAAATGGTGTAGGAATAGTGCTAGATAGTAAATTGAAAGAAAGTGTGATGGAAGTACAAAGGAGGAATGATAGATTTATAATTGTGAAAGTGATGTTAGAGAATGTCATGCTTAATGTAATTAGTGTGTATGCACCTCAAGTAGGATGTGATGATACGATGAAAGAGAAGTTTTGGGAGGATTTTGATATGGCTCTAATGAATATCCCTGTGCATGAGGAATTGATAGTGGGAGGTGATTTTAATGGACATGTGGGAAGAATGAGAGGTGTTTATGAAAGAGTACATGGGGGATGGGGTTATGGAAATCCGAACAATGAAGGAGAGATGCTCCTGCAATCCGCTACTGCATTTGACCTAGCAGTAGTCAATACGTGGTTTCAGAAAAAAGATGAACACCTGGCCACGTACAAAAGTGGTAACCATAAGACGCAAATTGATTATTTTCTAGTTAGGCGCAACCACTTAAAACACGTCAAGGATTGCAAAGTGCTGCCAGGAGAAGACCTAGTCTCGCAACACAGACTCCTGGTTATGACATCAGTGGTCCAAATACTGTGTAGAAAAAGCAAAGAGCGTCCGCCCCCTAAAATAAAATGGCACATGCTAGAGAGGAATGACTGTGCGAAAAAGTTCAAAGAGCGAGTGGTGGACAGAATGATAGAAATGGGAGACATGAATGATCGAAGTATAAATGAAAGCTGGAATGAGATGGCAGAGTGTATCAGGCATGCAGCGAAAGATATTTTGGGAGAGACGAGAGGAAAAGGCACAATAGATAAGGATACATGGTGGTGGTCGATGGAAATTCAGAATGTGTTGAAAGAAAAGAAAAGAAAATTCAAGGAATGGCAGCGTGTAGAAGCGGAAAATGGTAGTTTGAAAGCTGAAAAAAAGAGGGAGTACGATAATTTGAAGAAAAAGGCTAAGAAAGCCGTAGCTTTAGCGAAAGCAAAGGCCCAAGACAAATTGTACGATTCACTGGACCATCCTGCAGGCCAAAAAGAGCTGTACCGGCTGGCTAGAATAAGAGAGAGAACGACGAGGGATGTTTGTCAGATAAGATGTGTAAGGAATGAAGCTGGAATGGTCCTATCGGATGATGAAGAAATCAAGGACAGGTGGAAGGACTATTTTGAAAGACTGATGAATGAGGAAAATAATTGGAGTGGGTCTTTAGAGGGTAAACCAGTGAATGTAGGGTTAGTGAGAATAGTTAGTATGGATGAAGTCAGAATAGCAGTAAATGGTATGAAAAATGGTAAGGCCATTGGTCCCGATGGAATTCCAGTTGAAGTGTGGAAGTTATTGCGAGTGGATGGATGGATGTGGTTAGCTTTGTTCTTCAATAAGTTGTTGCGGGAAGAAGCCATACCTGATGATTGGTGCAACAGTTTTTTGGTGCCCATCTTTAAAAACAAAGGTGACGTTCTTGAGTGCAACAATTATAGAGGAATAAAGCGAATGTCACATACCATGAAAGCCTGGGAGAAAGTTATTGAAAGGAGGTTGAGAGAAGAGAGTGAAATTTCACAGAACCAATTCGGTTTTATGCCTGGTCGAGGTTCAACGGATGCCATTTTCGCTATACGCCAGCTGTGCGAGAAATACAGAGGTGCGCATAAAAACTTGCACATGGTATTCGTTGACCTCGAAAAGGCATACGACCACCCGTACCTCGTGAGGTTTTGTGGTGGGCCCTTAAAGAGAAAGGTGTGCCTGGGAAGTATGTGCAGTTGATCCGAGCGATGTACAGTCGATGCCGTACCCAAGTCCGGTCTACAGTGGGCACCACTAGCAGCTTCAATGTGGCTGTCGGCTTACACCAAGGGTCGGCACTCAGCCCTTACCTCTTCCTGATGATAATGGTCGCTCTGACGTCGGACATTCAGGAAGAGGCTCCCTGGTGTATGCTTTTCGCTGACGACATGGTGCTGGTTGCCGAGAGTGGCCTAGAGGTCCAGAATAGATTGGAGGTGTGTTGGCACAGACTGGAGAGTGTTAGCCTGAAAATAAGTAGAACCAAAACGGAGTACTTGTTCTGCGATTTCGGCGGTCTTTCCGGTCCTGCGCCCTTAGCTCTCGCCGGAACGCCCATACCAATCTGCTCCGACTTTCGGTACCTCGGGTCGCTCGTTCAAGGAGATGGTGAGGTAGACCGAGACGTAACACATCGGATCAACGCCGGATGGATGAAATGGCGACAGGTCACAGCAACAACTTGTGACTCACGGATGCCACTCAAGTTGAAGGGTAAAATTTACAAGTCCGTGATAAGACCTGTCATACTGTATGGATCAGAATGCTGGGCTGTGAAAAAGATGGATGTAAAAAGACTGCATGTAGTGGAGATGAGAATGTTGAGATGGATGTGTGGTGTGACGAAAATGGATAAAGTGAGAAATGAGTATATTAGAGGAAGTTTGAAAGTGGCGCCAGTGACTGAAAAGTTGAAAGGAAATCGTTTGTCTTGGTATGGTCATGTGAAGAGGAGGGATGAAAAACATGTTACTAAAAGAGTTCTGAGTTTACAAGTATCTACTTGTAAACTCAGAACTCCTCTCCATCCATCTGGATGGAGAGGAAGAGGGAGGCCGAAGAAGAGATGGATGGATTGTGTGAGGAGTGATATGAAAGAAAAGGAAGTTAGTGATAGTGTGACGGCTGACAGGATAGAGTGGAAGAAAAAAACGTGTTGCGCTGACCCCAAGTAATATGGGACAAGGACAGGAAGAAGAAGAAGATTGCTAAATGTCCATGAATATATTATTTTGTTATTGTACTTATTTATTTTCTCTTTGTCTTTCTATTATGTTGCATCTCCTATATTATATTTTTGTATCACCCGACGAATCGACTAGTCAAAAATAATTAGTCATAAACTAATCTCAGCAATTTAATCGCGCTTGAAAATTCGTGGCATAGACCTTTCCCATGTTTCGCGACAATGACCGGTTCTGTGCATCTTGCGCTGATATATGCGTCATGTTCTTGAACGGGCGCTGTCAGTTGAGACTGGTCATCTCTCAGCTGCCAATGGTTTATTTTAATATCTATGATTAGAACATTTTTTTTTTCTTCTCTTTATTTATTTACATTGTTCTCACATAAAAGCAGCGAAAAAAAAACATGTAACCGAAATATTTGTAATACATAACTTGTTTGAAAAGAGTGTCCATGGAGTTTCTTGCACATTCTTCTCCATAGAGATCTACGCTTTGGAATGTGCAATTAGCATCATTATTTTTTTCTGACAGACCGACTTTTTGACTTTTCAAAAGTGCCTGTAAATGGTTTATTTGAAATAAAATGCTTTGAATCTTTTGAATCTTGCATCCACCGAATTCTCGCCACCTAAACCAGGTCATTGATTCACCTAGTGAGGTCTTTCAACGCTGTGTCGTCCGGTACGTAATCGACATTCCAAAACCTTTCAGTCCCAACGACCAACTGTTCTACAAGCAATATGCTCAGTATAAAGTCAAAGGGAAGCATTTACGCTGGTGTGGTCACGTGCAAAGACGCCCAGATTATCATATGGTGAAGCTTGGCCATGAATAGCCTACGACAAAGAGCACGCGTAGAAGACCACCCTCCACCTGGTTGACGATGGTCCAAAGACACCTCAAATAAGCTCATCTTGACACCCACATGACACAAAATTGTGTACAACGGAAAATGAAGACAAGGAGGGCCGTCCCCAAATAAATGACATACAGTCTAACCAGAAGAAGAACATCAGCTTACGCCATTTGTTTATTTTCACAAATCGTGCCACTTATCTGCCAAGGTTGACCATCCCTACTCGAAGCCATTATTTGTGGCATTTCCTTCTAGTACAAAGGGTGCTGTCCCGGCTTACACATTGTTGCGGTCAGTTTCCGAAACGTAATTCTTTGTACTGTCCTTTCTAAGTTATGGCGACCGAATCTCTTTTTGATTTTGTTCCTGTTCATTTTGTATTCTACTAGATTGTGTCCGCGACTTCGTCCACTCAGTCTCTTAAAATAGCACAATATCATTTGGTCACAATTTCAAGAAGTTTCCTTTTTTTTTTTTCGCGGAGCCCTAATTCTTTCTTAAGTGTTTTTCTTTTTTTATTCTACAATAGTGTGTCACACAACGCCGTCTAGTCCCAAGCTAAGCAGAGCTTGTGTTTATGTGTACTAGACAACTGATAAAACAAATGATAAACATACATATTACACATATACATATTTTACATATTTCTTAATACATACATATATATTATAGATAAATTACACCCAGACACAGAACAAATGATCGTGCTCCTCACACAAATATTTGTCCTGGGTTTTTTTTTTTTTTTGGGTAGGTAAAATCATCCAATGACAAATCCCGCCCTTGGGTGGGGCGGGAAATAGTGTCAGACTTTTACTGACTAAAAACCTACCTTTCCGTTCCTTGCCTTTATCCTGGGGCCCGTGGTGACAGTCTCACATAACCTTTGGCCCCAGTAGGCTTCGGCCCTGCTGGACCCCTACAGTTTGCTGACAACTCCTTGAGGCGCGCGGGAACGGTGCGCGCCGTAGACGACCTGAGCTCGGACCGGTCTGTTACCGGACGGACGGACAGCGAGCTACCCATTGCCCACCGTCCGCGAGCCCGCGCCTACGGTGGCCGGAAATTGGGATCGGAAACCCGGCGGCGGCGGCGGCGTGTGCGCCTTTGCCTAATACGGTCGGCCTCCTCCTTTACTAGCATTACTGCTTCGCAAAAGGAGGCGACCGCCTGCCACTCCTCCTCGCTCCGGAGCATGGCTTGAACCAAGCCCCGGCGCGAGAGATCGCCGCCGATCGCCCCCACGAGGACACGGCGATGCTCTTCCCAAGCGGGGTGTCCTGGGTTGGAATCGAACCCACGACCATCGGCATAGCAGTTAGGGCCACTAACCACTAAACCAACCAACATGCCAGTCAAAAAAACCTAAATTAAATCGTATAACATCTCCCATCCACCGGTTAGTTTTGTCATAATCGGTGCAACGGTTTCAGAGATTAGCCGAAAGAAACATTTTTGTTTTAGGTGTCAAATATAGTTTCATATGCATACACACGTAGGTACATAGTAAGGCACCAGAGGTAATAAACTAAAATATAATTGGAGTGATTACCACTAGACCGCGAACCGGCAAACGTAAAAAAAAAGAAAAAAGAAAACGCAAGGTGAGAAACCCTCATGTTAGTTGGAACCACGACCTTCACAGTATGGCTGGTATGATACTGATGACGATAATTCTGAAACACGCTAGTATTACTCGTATAAAGGCGAAGGTGACTAACGCACCCACAAAGTGTGTTGGTTACTTCTTCACGCTCATACGGTAAAACGGATTTCGATGAAACTTCGTACACACAGCATGTTCTGATATAGCACATACTACACTTTCGATCCCGGAAGAATGTTTCCTTGGAATAATTTTCTACGATTACATGAGCGAAGCCGCTAACAGTAGCTAGTGAGTGCTAACGATAAAGAAACACGTAATTAGGGGCAAGTGGACCTCAACAGAACTGCCCAAATTTCCCATTATCGTTACATAGCAACAACCTTCCAACTTACACACCTAATATTTAATTACTCTAAAATCCTTTACAAAGTTTGCTGTGATAACTATGTTGGCATGTTGGCCACATGTTACGAAGAGCAAAGTTTGTAACACATCATTTATTAGGTACGGTCCCTTGGTGGAACGCATCTGGTTAAGGTTGGACCCTTAGGCTAGTGGAGGTTAGTGGGGATATTATCACCGTTATCAGATTTTAATAGATTGTTATGCCCTTGTCATATTAGCACTCAAAATGAATGAGTACGCCGAATTGCTTATTGCGAGGCGACGCGGCGTCCTCACCTTCCGTTTGGAATCGCCCTAGTGTCACCAATGTATGAACTGCCCGAAGATGGAAGTCTGCCTTGCTTAAGCGAAGTATCGCCGTGACCTCGTAGAAGCGATTGACGAAAGTGACCTCTCGCGCCCGGCCATGCGAATATCAAGCGGTCACCTCTTTCTGTGAGGCAGTAAAGTAAGCAAAGGAATTGTTTGCAACACTGAGGGATCGGACATTATAACATCCCAGTCACCACAGGAGACGCTCCGGGTGTCGAAAGTTGCGGGAAAATTTCAAGTTTTTCTTAAAGTCCGGTTATTATTCATAATACAATGTCGCGAATATAGGGCACTATTTTCTTGGAAAATTACACAAATAAACAAAATAATTTGAATTTGTTTCTTTTATGTTATGTCTTGAAACAACTTCCATATAACCAATTTTCAATGAAATCATTTTTCCAAAATATGCTTTTATTGGACGTACAGTACTTAACAGAACCATTCCAAAGAGCCCAAATACGATTTGGGTTATCTTGTCGCACTAAGTAGTTCCTATGGCCATTATCCGACTCTATCATTAGACCAGTTCTTTAGTAGCATATTTAGACACAGCTATCACACACAATAACACAAGCTCTGCTTAGGTTGGACTAGATCCAAGCTAAACAGAGCTTGTGTTATGGGTACAAGACAACTGATAAACATACTTATAAACCCGTATTTCTAAATACATACATATAACAAATTTTAAATTACACCCAGGCACAGAACAAATGATCGTACTCATCACAAAAACATTTGTCCTGGGAGCGAATCGAACCCACGACCTCTGGCATAGCAGGGTCACTAATACTAGACCAGCAGGCTAGTCATATTAATGTTTGGAGTTTGTGCTTCGAAAAATTGGGCTTTCGTGTGTGCTGCTGTTTTCAGAACTTCCCAGGTACTATGCAAACTGCTTTTAAGTGACGAGTTTATTCAATCTATTTTTCCATCACGGCACACCAAGTCAACCAAGCAACCAGTCAAATTTCAATGGTTCGCTTCAACCGCGCAATTACTTTGCTTGATCTCAAATATGGTCATCAAATTGAAATCAAAGTCAAATCATAAGTTCAATCCGTCCCAATAAAGTTTTACGTGATTGAAATAGTGGATCACTTAACTTACTCAATGGATCTGACTGTGAGAGCTATTTTGATATTCTGTTATTGTCAGTACTTCCTGGTAGTTCATCGTTGTTCCACTTCCACAGCACGTCTTATGGCAATTTAGAGAATACTCGCACAAATGTCGCTATTTTCTCTGGAGGAAACAAAATAGGGTCTTTGTACCAAATCTCTCCTTGTGTGATATTATCACTCCTTGTATGATTGAGTCTATGTGTAGTTTTAAATCTAGCAATACTATTTAATTTTTTTCAATAAATACGATAATAAAGAATTTAAGCGCGCAAGTACCTACACTCATCTCTACAAATCACTAGTCAGATCTCAACTAGAGTATGCCGCTGTAGTCTGGAACCCGTATTACAATAAAAACATAGATAGCCTGGAAGATGTACAACGCAAATTCCTGAGGTCAATGCATTACCGATGTTTTCGCAACTTCCCGACCTACAGTAAATTACTGCAGTCTAAAGTTTCGGCGGTTGTACCTAGAAATTATGTTTCTATATGACTTATTTAATGACAGATATGACTGCCCAGAACTTGCTAATAAACTATGTTATGTCGTGCCAAGAACAGTGTCAGGACGGAAGGTGCGCTTACGACCGGTGTTCGCAGTGGGTTCATGTCGAACTAATGCTGGAGTCCGCGCGCCTCTTCGTCGCTTAAGCAAAGATTACAATGACTTTTTTACTTAAATTGATTTGTTTTCTATGTCGAATACTAGATTCCGTACCGCTTTGTTAAAAAAATATATTTGATATTGATAAACAGACTTCGCTTCTTTTAATAACTTTATTGTCTCTAGCATGTTTGCATGTAGTTCTCAATAATTGTATTAAAACTAAAATGTATTCTGTGGATAACGGTGTGAGTTTCACATTTGAATAACTGTTACGTAATTCTTTAGATAAGACACAATGTGTTACTGTTTGTTTACCCCAAAAAAATAAAAAATAAATAAAAATAAAATAAAATTATCATAATTTCGTATAGGATCCTAAACGTGTCATTCGTTAATGTTTATTTATTGGTGAAAATATCAACCAGTACTTTAGGTATTCTTTCATAGTATGTTCGTTACTAACATAAGTAAAATAATATTTAGCAAGTAGACATTTTTGAAAATGACCTTCCACGTGTACTGTTGACCTGATGAGGGCCACAGAAATTCAAGCACAGAGGATCCAGGTGACTTACCTAAGAGGAGTTCTATAGGGAACCCCAGAGTCCTGGAATGCAAGGCAAAGAAAATAATGATTTCATACTTAAAAAAACTGGGTTCGAGTTGGACTCATTCACTGACGGTTCCATACCAACCAACCTATATAAATAATTCAATTCCCAATTTGAGTCTCGCAAATTTTCAGTTTCCAAATTTTAAAGTTATATTATTATGTTAACGGAATGTATCTGTTTTCGTTTTGAGGTACGGAACCCTAAAAAAAGGCAAAGTGTGTTCCTTTCAGCAATAGTGAAATGAACTTCATATACACAGTTAAATTTTGGTTGGCTTAATCCCGGGGAGGCTCGATTAGGTACATGAAACACTATCGATTTGTAAAGAGAATATTAAAAAGTAAAGTTTTTTTTTTAAACTCGAATTAATTTACGCATGTACGAAATTAATTTCTTTAAGTAAACGTCAGCTAAGCGAGGCCAATGAACTGTAGGTAGTTCTAGTACTAAGCACCGACCGACAACTACAAGGTCATGGAATTGATTACTTAAAAAAAAAATTCGTACCTGAAAAAATCGTACTTCGACTTTTAGAAAAAAAGTACTTTATTTTTTAATTTTATCTTTACAAATCGATAGTGTTTCATGTACCAAATCAACCCTCCACATTGATTTGATTAAAAGGATCAAAATTTAATGGTGTATAATTACGGGATTGCCACAATAATCCCGTAAAATATATATAAAGTTAATTTCATGGCGTTGCAATAGTTTTTGTCAATCTCATGCATATTTGACTTAGTGCTTTACTAGTAAATTGTCAGTTTCCTAAGGCCCTAGATCCGGTCGACGTGCCTTGGAACGTAAAATTCAATTGAAGGAACACAGTTATGGGTTTTGATTAGTAAAAATCTGACAATCCCGCGGAGAGCAGGACGAGTTATATTATGATTTTCCCATTTGTTGATTCTTTTATTTTAATTCCACATGCTCACAACTATTGAATTGGTAAATGAAAATATCTATAAAAGCTTATTCACACCGATATTGGTTTTAAAATGCGTGGAGTCAATTTTACCGATATAAATAGTTGAAATTGAAACAACTTCGTTTCCAGTTTACGTTGCGTTAGAAATTGTGTTAGGTACTTTTGCCGCTGTATTGGTGTTTTACTTACAAATGGCCTAGGAAAAAATTTGCACATTGTGCTACATAATTAATGGATCCGATTTACGACTGGCGTATGTGACGACAGGTAGTCGTACCTGTAGTAACGACAGTTGTATATGATTATAGGAGCAAAGCTTCCAAAGTAAAGGCTGCCATCACATAAAATATCGTGAGAAAACTTGTGCATCCTAGAATAAAATTTCGAATATTTTTTGGACATTCGCGTTAAAGTTTTTTTTTTTCATTTTTATAGACAACTCTATATCATATTATGTATCTCGTGTTCCAACAATAAAAAGATTATTTTAAACATTTATAAATTAATGATGAAGCAATTAGCCATATGCATTGGAAGCAAGAAAAATGTACTTATTGGCATATCAACTCATATAATACTATCAAAAAGTAATACATTTATTATAAAAACTGGGCAAGTTCGAATCGGACTCGCACACTGTGTGTTCTGTACAAACTTACTTAATAGTTAAATTCCCTAATGGAGTCTCGAAGATTTTTCGAAAAGTTTTTTTTTGTGACGCAACAATAAATATACTGTTTTCAGATTTATATCTGATATCTGTGCTATAAGATCTAGTTTTACGCCAAATTTCAGGATTCTGCGTAACGGGAACTACCTTAGAACTTTTAATTTCCCTGAAAGTGTCGAAATATACATTTTTGCGACATAAATGACCTTTTAATCTTTTTTCAGTTAATTTAGAAGTTAACATTTTTTAGAGCTTGAAGAAACTGCAGACCTGAGTACATGGTTTTAATTTCAACTCAATAACTTCACGCGTTCCTGAGATAAAGGGTCTTGACAGACAGACAGAAAACAAAATGATCCTATAGGGTTCCGATTTTTCCTTTTGAGCTACAGAACCCTAAAATGTGGATAAAAACTGCATAAAAGGAACACCATATTTCCAAACCCCTTCGGCATTGTTTTTTATTGAATCATGCAACGGTAATGAAAACTATTTCATAGTTAAAAACATTATTCTCATCTTTTAACAACGCCATTTCCCTTTCAAAACTAACTTTACCCAAGAACCCAACGTAGCCTATTATTGTTCCTTTTTATTTCAACATCAACAAGGATACCCGAAGCTCTAAAATAAGAAAAGATTAAGAGATAAGGCCCCATAGCCTCAGGCAATTTTGTGCCGTGCTAGTCGCTACAACGATGCGTCCAAGTGTCCATTTTGCTGCGAAACATAAATTTTTATGTTTCTCATAGTTATAAAAATATATTCAGGGCTCTTGCCATTTTATAAGTGAAAAAAGATACTGTTGGGACATGAAATGTTGTTTAGATTTTATTTTGTTTTCAATATGAGGGCAACTATCTTATAACACACAATTTTGCTACTGGCGGGAGCAGTTTTGGCTATGACCTGCAAACGTGATCTCGTATTAGTACTTAAACGGAGCTAGCAATATTTCTTTTTGACAACTTATATAAAACACCACCTGCCAGAAAAGAACAACTTGTACCGCTGAGTCATGGACCTCGTACAAATCCTGTAAAGTGCAGGCTGTTGTGCAGGATGGGCAGCATAGCAGGTGACGCATGTCTTGTGTAGCGGCTTCACATTAGCACTGTGTCAGAGATGGGTCGAGAAAGCCTCATTTGGCTAGTTATTTTTTGCAGCGGTTAACCTGAGTCCGCAGTGGGTTTTTTTTATGGTAGGTAAAATCATCCAATGACAAATCCCGCCCTTGGGTGGAGCGGGAAGTAGTGTCAGACTCTTACTGACTAAAAACCTACCCCGTTCCTTCGTTGCCTATAGTGCCGGGGCTGAGCCTTCCTCTCAGAAAACGGCCCTTGACCCCAGCAGGCTTCGACCCTGCCTGCCTGCAGTTAGCAGGCTGGGTTTCTTCGGTGTGCTGACAGCTCCTTGAGGCGCGCGGGAACAGAACGCGCCGTGAGTCCGCAGTGGGTTAAGAGATTTCCAGATTAGCCACTGCAGTTCGCGTCCAGGGGGAGATGATCTGACAGGGTGATGAAGTGTAGAGGAGTCGGGTATTTCTGCTTCCATAGCGCGCACCTCTCATCCTCTGCACTGTCTTTTGATCAGGTATGTGAGCATAATGTACAAAAGTAATGTAAAAAAATCTAATTAAAATAGAAATTGAATTAAGCCACTGTCAGCTAAGAAATGACTAGTCTAAACTGACGGCTAAATCAGCTTATTACTTCTCCTGCTCTAGGGTAAATCGGATAGGCATGTCAGATTTTTACTGACATACAATTTTGTTTTTTCTGTCACCTTTTGCGTATAGTACCATGGGTAAGTATATGCTTTCCAGAACCAATCCCATGCCCCTAGGAAGCATCGGTCTGGTTAGGCCCTTACAGTTCGCAGACATCTCTTTGAACCGCGCATTGAATCACTATGGGACGTCAACGACTCGGGCTCGGTTCTTATAGGGCGAGTAGATGACGAGTTGCCTATTGCTCGTCTTCCGCAAGCTCGTGCCTACGGTGGCTGAAGAAAAGTGTCTTCTATCGCGGCAAGAGGGCCGTGAAGAAGTATCCTTACTCTTGCGGCCACCTTCTTCGCTAGCATTATTGCTTCGCAAAAGGATGCGATTGCATTCCCTCTCACTCTGGACCATTGCCTGAACCACGGCCCAGTGCGAGAGGTTGCCACCGCCTATTGCCCCACTGGGGCACGGCGGTGCTCCGCCCAAGCTGTACACACCTCCACTGCAGCACATACAGAATTCTATCATGGACTAAGTGCGGAAACTAAACGCCAATCATGGAACATGAGAGACAAAATATTCTATGATTTCTCTTACATTTCTTCGAAGATTTCTCTAAAGTTTAGACAAGATAACAACACTGTTTTCATTTTGCTTAACAAACTGGAACTAGTTAAGATTGAAATTATGATTGTAATCTTGCAGTACCTAACGGAAAATGGTTTCAACGAAGATCCACTCAGTGTGATATTTTAAACTAACATTGTTTGGTTCCTGCCATAAAAGTTGAAGCAAGGTTTTAGTACCTTAAGCTTGTTTAAAGAATATTTCCTGATAAAAAATCTTGATAGTTATTCTAGCTATTTCATTAGTGAAGAGCTGAGTATCTTCTTATTTAGCACTACCTTCTGCTACCGGCTTCGCTCGCGTGACTATAAGTTTTTCCATACAAACTTTGAATACCCATTTTAACTTTAAATATAAAAGAATAAGTATAAATAAGAACTTTTTTACCCGACTGCGCCAGAAGGAGGATTATGTTTTTCGAGAGTATGTATGTATGTATAATTGTTTGGCACGCTCTGCAGCCTGAACGGCTCGATGGATTTTGGCTTGAGAGGTGTCGTTAGATTCGTATTTACTGTGAGAGTGACACTGGGTATAACAAAATAAAAAAAAAACAAAATGGCGGATTTTTGGCGCCAAATTCAAATGTTTGGCACGCTCTGCAGCCTGAACGGCTCGATGGATTTTAGTTTGCGAGGTGTCGTTAGATTCGTAATTACTGTCAATTCACTAAGCCTCCATTTCTAGAATGGGTCCCGACTGCTACAATTTGTCTTGTATTTCAAATATTATATAGTTAAGTGCAATCGGGTACAACGACTTTCTTGTTTAAGGCATTTTCTACTCTGAAAAGCAGTCGGGTTTTTTAGTTTTTTAAATTACCGTTTTTTTACTCTTTATTTTATTTACATTGTTCGCACATAATAGCAGCGACAAGAAACATGTAACCGAGATATTTGTAATACATAGCAAGTTTGAAAAGAGTGGCCATGGAGTTTTTCGCACATTCTTTTCCATAGAGATTTACGCTTTGGAATGTGCAATTACGAGTAGCATATTTTGGTCTGACAGACCGACTTCTTGATTTTTTAAAAGTGCCTGTAAATGGTTTATTTGAAATGAAATGCTTTGAATCTTTAAATCTTTCTTCTGAATTTTGGAAAATTCTTTCTTCTGTTTTTTGACTTCTGAATTTTGGAAAATTCTTTCTTATTCTTTGTATACATCGTAAAAACGCATCTTCTTTATAATTTTAGCGTTCTAGGTCCAAAGGTTTGGGCTGAGCGTTTATGAGTCAGGGTGTTAGTCAAGACTGCCTTCTAGACAACTTTATTTTTATATGCGAAATCTGAAGCTTGTGTCTAGTATTTTTGTGTAAAGAATCTATGTACCTACAAAACAAAACCGTATCATGAAAATTCACAAAGTTATAAACTTGTTATGTTACCTGGTTGTCCGCACAAATACATAGTTGTTTTGCTCTTGTACCAAGCTGTGCGCTGGCACCTAATACCCTTTATGTCCTGCCGTGACCTGTGTTGTATTTAGTTTTGGTGGTATTTAACTTGAGACATTTTTTAAAAAATTTTGGGGAAAATATAACATGGTGTAAAAATGTTTGAAATCGATTACTGAATCGATTTCAAACATTTCTGCACGTTTTTTTACTGATTTTGAACAAACTATATTCGGGTTTCGCATATACTAAAAATAATGTTGTATGCCCAGATTTAGGACATATCTGTATATGTCCTAAATCTGGGCTCCAAATTGAATTCCAAACCGTTTCGCCATTGAGGCAGGATTAATTAAAAAATAAATAGATAAAGCAGTTATTTTTATTATTCTGATCCTGTTGTGTCCCACTGTAGGACAAAGGCTTGCCTTCCTTGTACACTCTTCGCTGTTCTTAGCTACATATGGTCAAACATTAAGATAGGAAACCAACTCATCACGCCATCTCCTCCTGGTCTGCGTTGCCGGCTTTGGATCCCGAAAATAACGAATTATTATATTATTTTCATTGCTCGCTGGAAGACCCCGTCCATCGGGAGTAATAGACCCATTCCATCGGGAATAATAGGCGAATTCCGGCTATCGTGGGCAGTTCCATAGGCAGGGAGTAATATGTAGCTTACCGTTTGACAAGGACCAAGCCTGAGGTCTTGTATTTCTGGCCCTGGTATAAGGAAGGCTCGGCCCTGGTATGAAAGGCAAAGAAGGAACGGGGTGGCCTTTTAGTCCATAGAAGTTTGACCCTATCTCCCGCTCCACCCAAGGGCGGGAGATGTCATTGGATGATTTCACCCACCAAAAAAAAAAGGTCTTGTATTTCAAACACATCTCAAAGAGATGTCAGCATGAATGACGAGGTCTGCTAGCGCTGATGCCTGCTCGGGCTGTGGGATTCTTCGGAAATATTTATACCGCGGACCTGATATGCAAAATCTGTTGCCAGTAAAATTTAACCGATCCTATCGCAAAACCCAGAGCGAGAGAAGTTATTTTTTTTTTTTTGATAGCCTATTGTGTGTCCCACTGCTGGGCAAAGGCCTCCCCTTTCTCCTTCCAAACTTCCCTGTCTAGGGCAATCTCTGGCCAATTTTGCCCCGCGAAGTTATTATTAAGTAATAATTACTTTGGTCGTTGAGATAAAATCAAATGAAGAATAAACAAAAAACTGCAAAGATAAACGCACACATATCTATTTAGTGTACACATATCTAAATAGATATGATAATAATTTATGTGATTAAGTTTGTTTTGCATATTTGTTTAGTTATCCTCAAATGTAAATTTTATCTCTAATTTTTTTATGTATATGGTTTGCTGTAAGAAAACCCAATTATGGGTTAAGCTCGCCTATGTACAACAACTGTCCTATTTTTAGTGTGTAAAATTGTATGTACAATAAAGAATAAAGGATAAATCATCTTTATTAGGATACATACTAACAGCAAAGTACTCCCTGCACTACCCACATCAAAAGATATAGATCATGACAACACCCAAGCTCAAACTAATAAAAGTTTAAATTCTCAATGCACCTGCAATATTTGAGTTATAATAATCATGCTATCCCTTTCTAGGGCACTGTAAATCTGTACGAGGGAGTGAGATAGACATAAGAATATAACTCCCGATAAATCCTACTCGAGTGAGAGGCCACTGGAAAATAACGAGCATCTAAATTCTCTGTGAGATGGGTAAAGCTCGATGACATACGAACAAATGCTTTGGCGTTCTGAACTAAAACTATTCAACTGAGTAAACTGGCCTTATAGTTTCAGGAAACGTTTTCGGACCGTCAAACTTCGGGCTTTACCTAGTAATATAGCACACTAATGTAAGGTTTAAAAGTTTAATATTAATGGGAAGCTTTAGATTTTTAATGATACTCTTTCGTATAGAGTAAGTTAAGTAAATTATGAAAGTAAAACATGACTTCATCAAACAAATTGCGCTAAATATGGAACAAGAAAATATTCTTATATATAGTAACATTTAAAGGTTTGCCGTGGTCGTGTGCCACCTTGTCCTAGGGTTAGGCGAAAGTGAACCCCGGGGTCACACAACGAAGGAACAGGGTAGGTTTTTAGTCAGTAAGAGTCTGACACTATTTGCCACCCCGCCCAAGGGTGGGATTTGTCATTGGATGATTTTACCTAGCGTAAAAAAACCTTGTCATAAATATTCATTACTGCTATGACACGTATTCTTGTGATAATAACCCGCAAGTGACGATCAAACGCAAACTCAAAATCGTTTTATTTCACATAGACATAAGCACTTATAAAACGGTAGAAGCTAGCGCATGCTTTCAATCGCTCGTTTCCTATGGAGAATAACCGGCAAGAAACTCCATAGTTACTTTTTATAACAAAAATACCTATTACAGTATTTCCATATTAAAATATTAATAGATATGAGAGGACAATGTAGACCGATCAACTTTGTACCAAAAAGCATAATAAAAATAGTGGTATATCCGCGGAGACTACACAGTATTCTCATATTCACATTATAAAAAGAGGCTATACAAAAATATAAATCAACCTACCAATTAATAGAAGCCCAGCCTGCTAGCTGCAGGCAGGCAGGGTCGAAGCCTGCTGGGGTCATGAGTCAGCTTCCGAAAGGAATACCCGGGCTCAGCATGATAGGCAACGAAGGAACGGGGTAGGTTTTTAGTCAGTAATGATTTTACCTACAATAAAAAAAACCTACCAAATAATGATATAATAAATTACTAATGAAATTAAGGTTATTGTGGTGTGCAGTCGGTTTTTTTTTGCAAATCTGCTCTATTTAACGAATTACTAAAGCTTTCTTTTTTATATCTTTTTTTTTATATTCAGAACTTCATATCTTTTAGTAAACATCAAATTGATTTTAGGTAGATGCCGACGTCACATAGCCTATAAAATACAGCGAACTATCAAGACGCTTTCAACCAAACCTCATTTTAAACCCATCTTTTGGCTCCACCGACGTTCGGTAAAAAGTAAGCATTAGCATCTATCTATATCTGTGAAACTGTCCTTTTGAAATGTGAATATAGCTGTTGCTAACAGCTATAATAAGACGACACGACGTGAAATCTTTCACTACTTTCTTCAAAATGAACACTGTTTACTTAAAACCCAAAATGAAATGCAGCTCAAAACAGTTGTCATAATTTAATAAGTTTGAAATTACGAACAATACCTCCTTTTTCAACGAACTGCATTTAGACAAGGACTTGTACGGGCGATCCTTTAAAACCAAGAGAACGTTTCATTCATGTGGCCTAGCTTTCGTATCTATCTATTTTGTGCCATAAGCCACTGGGTGCAAATTAGTGCCTTTGATACATTTAGGCAAGGAAATCACGAAGCGGTATTCTCCTGCGGCCGCCACGGCCGAGTTAACGGCTATATTTCAAAACTCACGAGACGGTAGATTCGCCACCGCCACCGCCACCGCAACGGCTGCGATTTTCGACCACAAGCCGGGGACGATTATTGCTAGCCACTGCACCGTCGCCCGCCAACCGACCGCAGAGCGTGCGGGCGACTGCGGCGCCGCGCCGGTGCATCGGGAGTCGCGAACAACCGCACACACCGCGATTGTTTCTACATAATTATATCTATAGAAGCTGTGGGCCCGCAACCGTGGCGGCCGTGAAAGAAAACCGCTTCGTAAGTTCTCTCCCTTAGTGATCGAGGAAAACTAATATCCAAATAAAAATATCAAAATTATAAAGAAAAAAACTAGGCCAGACGAATGAGACACCCTCTCGGTTTCAAAGAATAACCCGCCCCGGGTCTAAACATATCCTCACGAAGTCATAAACCAAACATCTGTTACAACTTCGCTGTTCTTCTTCAACAGAAGTTCACACCAAACATACGTTTAACTTTCTTCCAAACAAAAAATTGGAGTGTTAATCCTTCAAACTATTCTCCCGTATTTCACAGTTGTAACTCATTCAAGTTTGGCACACACCTGTTACCAAATTTCCCGCTATGTGGATTTTTCCATGCGAACGGGTTTCAGGAATAACTTCCCTTATTTGAAAATATACCAGCCTTAGAGTAAATGTTTTTGTTCTTTATTAGACCGCGAGAATGTAATAAAAAAATCCGTTATAATATTATGATGAAGATTCTTGTTTCCAAGAACTATCTGAGTAAACTTTGATCTTTAATGAGACAAAAATGTATGTATCTTTAATGCCTTAACAAGTCTCGTATATCGTAGCCAATTAGCTGTTTTGGAGGTTTTTTTTTTGGTAGGTAAAATCATCCAATGACAAATCCCGCCCTTGGGTGGGGCGGGAAATAGTGTCAGACTTTAACTGACTAAAAACCTGCCTTTCCGTTCCTTGCCTTTGTCCCGGGGCCCGTGGTGACACTCTCGCATAACCTTTGAGCTGTTTTTGAGGTGGAAAATCATTTAATAACTTCTCCCGCTTTAGGGTACAGCGGGAAGCGTTTTACTGACTAAAATCACCCCTATCTTTTGCTGACATTTCTTTAAAGCGCGCGTGGAACATTACGCACCGTCAACTATACGAGCTCGGTCCGCATGATTACCGGACGGCCGGTCGCCAAGCTACCCATTGTTCTTCTTCAGCTAGGCCACGAGCCAACAGACATAATTCGCTATTAATTTAATAGCTCATCTTAATAACTAAATAGTCGCGTTTAAATAGCAACCTGGATGATATTCAGCCTAATAAATATTTGATGGATATTAATTAATTATTAATTACTTAATGAACTGGCATTCATTTAGGCGTGGGCTTACGGATTGCGAGCAATAGGTAGCTTGCAGTTCGACCGAGCCCAAGTCGTCGACGGCGCGCACTGTTCCCGCGCGCCTCAGGGATTTGTCAACAAACCGTAGAGACCCAACAGGGCCGAAGCTTACTGAGGCCAAAGGGCTAAGAAGGAACGTGACGAGTTTTTAGTCAGTAAAAGTCTGACCCTATCTCCCGCTCCGCCCAAAGGCCAGAAATGTCATTGAATGATTTTACCCACCACCAAAAAAAAAACCATGCATTTAATAGGGTGACCATGTGATGAAAAAAGTGCACCTTAAGGCAACCCGACATAAACTGGTAAGGTTTGATGGAGATGACAGAGATTAGAGTGAACGAACAAAGCGAGCGAACGAAAGTAATTAAACGTTATCGTTCCAGGTAATTTCTTGGCTATTTGTTCGAATGGCTAAATATCTTTCAGGCGGCTAATTGAACAGTGCCGTTTAGAAAAAAACGCGCCAGTACGAGTTGGACTCGCACACTGAGGGTTCTGCACAAACTTTGATACGAAATGAGAAGATATTTCATTGTGTTCATTCCAACAATGGATTTCTTTCAGCTAAAACGATGATAATAATATGCGTGTTGCCAGTGATGACATATGGGACCGAAACAGGATGCATTTTGGAGAGTGTGCGCGGGAATTACATGACTTGATTCCGCCATTTTAGTTCTTCCATCGGACAACTTGACGTGCGGCGAATATCATTATGTTGTTAAAACTTCTACGGTACGGACTAAGCGTTTTGCTTCGTCGTTTATACCGCGTACATCGAGGGACTGGAACAGTTTGCCCGCTGTGGTCTTCCCTTCCGATTGTAATTTAGGTCTTTAAGGCTAGAGTGAATAGGATGCATTTTGGAGAGTGTGCGCGGGAATTACATGACTTGATTCCGCCATCTCAGTTTTTCCATCGGACAACCTGACGTACGGCGAATATCCACCCTTATGTTGTTGAAACTTCTACGGCACTAAGCGTTTTGCCTCGTTGTTTATACCGCGTACATCGAGGGACTGGAAGTTTGCCCGCTGCGGTCTTTCGGTCCGATTGTAATTTAGGTCTTCAAGGCTAGAGTGAATAGGCTCTTAATAAACTAGTGCGCCTCACCATGAACGAGTGCATCACTACTTAACATCAAGTGAGATTGCAGTCAAGCACTAGTTTATATCAATAAAAAAACGTAGTCGTTTACAATGAGCCTTATCAGAAGACTTAAAGTCACACAAAAGGCAATGGAAAAGGCTATGCTCGGAGTTTTCTTGCGTGGTCGAATCAGGAATGAGGATATTTGCAGGAGAACCACGGTTACCATCATAGCCCGAAGAATTGAGTGGCAATGGGCATATATTTTGCTCGCAGAACTTATGGCTGCTAGGACCGAAAGGTTTTAGAATGGCGACCATGTACCGGACGACGCAGCATTAAAAAGCCGCCTACAAGGTGGACCGATGACCTGGTAAGGGTTGCGGGAATCCGATGGATGCGAGACGTACGGGACCGTTCATTGTGTTCAGTCCAACAATGGATCTTTCGGCTGAAATGATGTTGCTATGGTTGACTATTCTCAATTTTGTCACAGTAATTAAAGTTCCCGCGGGCTTTCCGGCGGGCTTGCGGACGGTGTGCAATGGGTAGTACACTGTCCGATCGTCGGGTAACCGACCGGACCGAGCCCAAGTCCTCGACGGCGCGTTCTGTTCCCGCGAGCCTCAAGGAGCACACCGAAAAGGCCCAGGCTGCTAGCTGCACGCAGGCAAGGTCGAAACCTACTGGGGTTATGGGTCAGCTTCCGAAAGGAATACCCGGCCCCGGTACGATAAGCTACGAAGGAACGGGGTAGGTTTTTAGTTAGTAAGAGTCTGACACTGCTTTCCACTCCGCCCAAGGGCGGGATTTGTCATTGGATGATTTTACCTACCATAAAAAAAAAACAGTAATTATAGTTGCTTGACATTCAATCCTAACTGAACTCTATAAGATACAGATGTTGAGTTTGCAAATACTCACAAACACTGAATCTAGATAAATCAAGTACGAAGGAAAATTCGATTGCCTCATCAATAATTTTCCTTTCTAAATCAAAATACTTCAATGATCCAAGATCACAAGGCAAATGATTACGAACCAACTCGAATCTCGTTGTGAACACGATTGGAATCAAAGTAATTCCCCTTGTCTACAAAGGAGTAATTTTTAGATGACGGGAATGAGGGTTCCACAGAAAATTGGGTCTTTACTTTTCACACGAGGAAAAGAAACACCTTTGTGGAACAGCGAAACAATACGAGTCAAGTAAAAAATTAAGGGAAAATTGCGAAAATACGACAGCGTCTTGTAAAAGCGAAACGAAGAAAAAATATGAGAAATTTCAATATCTTGCTTTCCTCAATAATGTTTTCGTATTTTCTTGTTGGGATGTTCTTTCAAGATGCTTTGGAGCCTCGGGACTGCTCATTTTTTGGGGTTCCTTAATCTTAACAATAAACCTTTTTAGCTTAGTTATATCCCTCTATTCGTGAGTCTATTAGTTCGATCGCCTTCCCGTTATGTAAAGTGGGAATGACTTTTATGTCTCGCCCAATCCATTGTGTGAGGTAAAGTTAGATAGGTCTTTTAAAAACATTTGATAAAGATTATTTTTCGATTTAGGGATACGTTTGTTAAACTTTAAACTTGATTGGCACTTTAAAGTTGTAGTTTCGCTTTAAGGTAAAGCGAGAGGATGTTTCAAAGTTTTAGTGACTAAAACTCAATTGTGTTCGTTCAGTTGCCAAGGCCACGGCAACTCTTTTGAACACTTCGCCAAAGCAGGTCAGTATACTCCACCGTCGTCTCCTTCGGGCGATATACGAGTATATAAAAGCATGTTGTGAGGATTACGAATACATTTTTTTCATCTATGTATTTGAAATCCTCCCATTTGGGTAGCTACTATATCATGGAAACTTCTGCACTTATAATATTGAGAAAATATAGTTATTGATTTGAACATTACAAAAAATCCACTCTACGCAAGACCACCTCTCGCACTCAGATGATTTTTTGAATCAATTACATCTATTTTAGACGTTATTCCGGGTTATTATCAGATTTCACTTAAAAAAATCTAATACTAGCTCTTGTTAAAAAAAAAAAAAACTATTATTATAGTTATTAGGATAATACCTACTCGTAATAACAATTCAACACTTTCATCGCAGAAAACTTGTATGTTTTGTTTGATTTTTTGCTATCAATAAAAATTAATAACAAAATATATCTTGATGACATTTTACCTCGCGTTAATTATGATAAATTAAATAGCGTTGTGGAAACTTTAAAGTACTGTTCAAATATTTTCTTTCTCAAAACAAACGTGTTACTTTTAGTTATATTAGTTTTAAATAAATTTAATTTACGCAAAAGAGTACATAATCCAAACGGATCTGCGTACAATGTAAGTGGCTCCAAAGAGCTCTCAAGATCAACATTATCTTAGAACGGGACCTTAATGCGCTCTCCAGTATTATATCAAGTCGTTCTATGCTGAGGTTCGAGCAAACGATGATAAGAAGCTATAGATAAAGTGAGATTCTATCAGCGTTAACGACTATCCTAAATATAAAGGACTGATATGCGCTGCAGAATTCTGTATCATTTCTAATAGGCTCTAAGATTGTCGAGAGCAACTTGTAGTCGGAATTTTATATGAATAAGCTGTTTCGTATTTTCTTTCCTGTTTCTTAATTGGATCGGGATAACAGTAACCAAATTGTCAAAGATTGTTAAATTGCAACAAATGTATCCAATAACATGGGAAAAGGGCAGGAAGATGATGACGAGCAGTAACCAAATTATCAAAGAGCCTACTGAAGTAAAACTCCTTTCAAAGTTTAAATCCAGGTATTTCCTCATCCTTAATTAGTTACCAGTAATCCAACAACTTAAACAACACTCAAGAAACCTCATGCTCCTTGTTCGCCAGATTTAACAAAAAAATGAAAAGGTTTCTCATTTACATGACATAATATCCAACCTAAAACGTGTCACCCAGTTGCCCTTAGGGTAACAGAGAATAGTAGTCACGTTACGTATGACAAAGATACATCAAAAGCCAACAAATGCACTACTTTCACCATTATTTTACGAGCCTGAGTCAGCGTGAAACATAAAAGAACCCTACGTGGGCTATAGAGATACAAATAAGTAAGAAAGATATTA
The DNA here is from genome assembly GCA_958295575.1 of Leucania comma. Taxonomy (NCBI): domain Eukaryota; kingdom Metazoa; phylum Arthropoda; class Insecta; order Lepidoptera; family Noctuidae; genus Leucania; species Leucania comma. Next base: position 12,378,209 of record OY282486.1, on the reverse strand, counting down.
AGGTTTACGATAATAGTGTACCTACAAGCTATATCCTTAGCTAAACTACGTCGGTTGAGGAAAAGTACGCATTTGACACTTTTTTTTTTGCCTCACCTACTATTGATTTTTTGCCACCGGCTTCATTCTTGTGCAACTTGGGAACTATCTTAAATGTACATTATACCTTGATTGATAAGCAACTTATGGCTTAGTACGGGCCATAGTCTAGGCTATTCCACACGACTGCTAAGTTTCATCTTAACCTGTTCAGCCGTAAAGACGTCATTTGCTATCAAACGTTACATAGACTTTCACATTGGTAATATTAATATTAATTTTTGTTTTATTTTTCTTTTAAAATTACAATGACATCACTCCTTTAAAGTTTCATCAAAAACGTTACATCAGATCTTTTACATATGTTGCAATGACGTCAAAGGGCGCTCATTATCATCATCATCATCATTTCAGCTGAAAGACGTCCACTACAGACTGGATATAATATGTAAGCCTCCGATAAGTCACCACGAAGAACGGTCCTGAGCCTGTGTCTATACTAAAATAGAGCGACATATAGCAATAGCAACCAATCATGTATAGCTGACCATGGCTTGCCCACCATCATGGATCTTAATTTTGATAACACGAAAATATTAACGCTAATTTGTCAAAATTAGTCGCCAAATATTAGAATTGTCGGTCAGTGATTCAGAAGTTAGAAGGGTTTATAGATCCATTACAAAAAAAAAAACCACGTCAGAATAAAAATATCGTTGAAACATCGTCCCTCAAATTCGAAACATCTCAAGTAGAAAATTATGTAGATATTATTTTAAAGGAAAAAGCTGAAGGATGACCGCCGAGGCGAGATAGCCACACTTGTGTACGAGTTGACTATCTCATTATTACAGAATATTTTTCAGAAGCATTTTGTGAAATACTGGCTAGCATAAAAGAACGGAAATGTAGACGGTGGGATGATAGTAGTGGACGATATTAAGGACGCCTTAAGTGCAGTATATAGAGGTCAAGAGGGGCTTAGACTCTGTAAAATGTAGACTTTTACTGCAAAAGATTCTTAGCAGAAACTTCATGTTGATTTAAATTGTATGAGATTACGTCTATTTCTCTTCAGTGTCAGCATTAGCTAGGAGAATTATAGAATATTGTTGGAAGTTTGGTTTGTAAAAGGTTATCTAAACTAGAGTTGGCTGAATGTATCAAAGTGTCGTAACGGTTTGAGATCCGACTTAAAGCTAAAATTAAATAGTGTCAGTCTGGTTGCAAGCGTGACTGCTTTTTCTTCGAGTGGGAAATCTTCAAATAAATAACTCCCCTCACTAACACCACCCTCTCTCCCTGCTACTGGCTAAAATAGGTTTATTCCAGAAGTCAAAATAAAATCAGGTCAAGGGGAATTTTGGAAAATAAAAGTAAGAATCCCCACCAGAGATATTGTTATTTTTAAATTATATTATTTAACAAAAAAATGAGCCATATTGTTGATTTATATATTACGCTCAGAAGACGATTGCATTGATTGAATTAATTATATAATTAGCACATTTTTTATTTAATAATTTAGAAGAACTCATTCGTGCTTCCTGTACGTTGCCGTGTTCAATGTGCTTTTCTGGCAAAAAGTCGATGAAATACCAGAATGTTTACAAATAGATAAGGAGACTTACTATAAAAATGAATAGCTGTTCGTTAGTTTCGCTAAAACTCGTGAATTGCTGGACCGATTTGGCTAATTTTGGTCTTGAAATATTTTTCATATTTCAGGAAAGGTTTAAATGGTGAGAAAATATGGAAAAATTTACGAAAAAAAATCTAGACTACACTAAACGGTATGAAGTTTACCGGGTCAGTTGGTAAATAAAAAAATCATTCATAAAATAAAAATAGATAAAATACATAAATGCATCTTACTACAGTAATGGATGAACTGATTGAATAATATTATCATCAATGTAATCAATGCTGTAGTGACACACATTTTAGACGATTATTTGTTGTCTCTCGAAAGCAGTCAATAAATTCCGCCACACGGTACTTCAAGATTCTTTTATGACCTATATATTTAATTCTGACTCCCGCCCAAAACCAACAACTTAGCGGTACATAATGGTTACAAAATCCTACTTTATTTCAACATTACAGTCACGTAACAGAATGAAAAACAAGATCTACCCACTGATAGGAAAGGCTCAACGTTTTCTTAGGAAGAAGCTGCGAACGAAATTTATGTGTCGCACTCAGAGACATAAATAAAACTAAATAAATAAATCAAACGTGAAATGACGCCTGTCTTATCGTCTAGATGTAGCAGAAGTGTTACTATTATAGTGTAGTACTTAACATTGGTGAGAGCGGTGGTGGCCGAGTGGTAATGGCCCCTATTTACGATTAGTAGGTCGCGGGTTCCAGCCCAGCCAGGCGCAATACTTTGTGTAATTTATTCTCAAAACGGTGAAGGAGAACATCGTGAGCAAATCGGCATGTCATAGAACCAAAAATTCGAAGACATGTGACATCCACCAACCCGCACTGGGCCCGCGTGGTGGATTACGGCCCATTCCCTCGCTTAGAGAGGAGGCCTGAGTCCCAGCAGTGGGAACATTAAAAGGCAGATGATGATGATGACCTACCATTTTGTTTTAATAAGGATATGAACTAGTGTTTCACTGCGATCCACCTGATGGTAAGCACTGATGCAATCGTTAATGCTGAGGAGCGCTGGTTGAGCCTATTCACTCAAAGCTTTGAAGTTACCTAAATTATAATTGGACGGAAAGATTGCAATGGGCAAATTGTTGTACCTACTTAGCTCGGACCAGCTTTTACAGTTACATGTTATTTTTTTCACTAGCGGCAAAGCTTATGGTGTCAAACTAGTGCCTTGTGCTAGTCGTTAATGAGAAATTCCAGATGAAAAAAAGCAACACCACTCTACCCCTCCGGCGGGATCTCATGGCGAAATGGCGTCAGCGACTATCGCAACCTCGTTCGGGGCGCGCCACAGTTGGCGCCACAATTGCCCATCCTTGAGGCGTGGTTGGAAAGACCTCACGGCGCTCTCAACTTCCGCACGACGCAGGTGCTTACCGAACACGAAAAGTTCGCTAAGTACCTGTTCCGGATTCGTGCGGAGGATTCGCCCGGATGTCGCCACTGTGCGGAACACCCGGAGGACACGGTGGAGCACACTGTACAGGTGTGCCCCGCCTGGACGGAGCATCGCCGTGTCCTCGTGGGGCCCATCGGCGGCAGCGATCTCTCTCGCCGGGCCTTGGTTCAGGCCATGGTCCGTAGCGAGGAGGGATGGCAGGCGGTCGCCTCCTTCTGCGAAGCAGTAATGCTAGCAAAGGAGGAGGCCGACCGCATCAGGCAGAGGCAATGGGGCGCTCGCCCTAGCCGCCGCCGGGATTCCGATCCCGATTTCCGGCCACCGTAGGCGCGGGCTTGCGGACGGCGTGCAATGGGTAACACGCTGTCCGATCGTCCGGCAACCGAACGGACCGAGCCCAAGTCGTCGACGGCGCGTTCTGTTCCCACGCGCCTCAAGGAGCTGTCAGCACACCGAAGAGGCCCAGCCTGCTAACTGCAGGCAGGCAGGGTCGAAGCCTGCTGGGGTCAAGGGCCGTTTTCTGAGAGGAAGGCTCAGCCCCGGCACTATAGGCAACGAAGGAACGGGGTAGGTTTTTAGTCAGTAAGAGTCTGACACTACTTTCCGCTCCACCCAAGGGCGGGATTTGTCATTGGATGATTTTACCTACCATAAAAAAAAACACCACATTACCCGACCCAGAATTCGAACTTAATACCTAACGCTCTTAACAAGGCCTGTAAAGTCAGTACCTGTCAAAGCTGGGAGATTGTTCTAAAAAAACACAGGTTGGTTTAAGACGGTACAAGTTTGTCTACAGTGGGATGAGGGCATCATGCTCAGCAGTAGAGGACGCAGTACGCGAGTATTAGACCAAAGAGCTAGTCAACAAATTACAACCATAACACTGTTATCAACCAAAACGATATTTACAAACCACCGCACTCAAATACTCAACCTGAAAATAGCAATCAGTAAGTAGATTGACGATTTTAATCGGATAAAATGTTTGATCAATCATGTCACTATATCTGAAATTAATTCGTTCCAAATTATAATTACATGATCATATTAAAATTAATAATTGTTGAGCTTTTTAGTAGTCCTGAGTAGAGCTTTATGAATAGATGAATACTGGAAAATTACTGAACAGATCCACTCAAATCTGTGTTGGTCATTCCTCAAAAGATTCTCATATTAATGTACCATTACATGTTTCTTGTAAGGGCTTTAATTTAAAGCGACTTTGATTCCTGAGTTTATTTCGGAGTTTTTTCTCAGGGAACGCTGGCCTAATCTAGTTTAAAATAATGACGAAAAAAATGGTGTGTAAAAGTATTTTTTTAAACCTTTACGCCAAAAAAAAAAATAAGTTACGACTCTGAGCGTGGAAGTTAATAAAATTTATTTCTAATGAATGTAGGTTTATCTTTTTTTTTAATTTACGGAACCAATGTCCCCTTTGCGGTCAGCTTGATTTCCCGAGGGGGTTGTTCTTTTCAAATGTTTTATTTCCTGTTTCTTTTAAGACAAGAAGTTTGAACAGATTTACTTTTGGAGAGTATTCTGAAAGATGAGAATTAATATTTAAGGTAAAATTGTTTAAGGCAAATAAACACAGAATTGTTTAAGGCAAATGAACATCGTGTTTTTTTTTTACATCAGCCACTAAATTTTTCCTTTATGACAGAAATGAATAGGTTTTAAAAAAAAAATGTAACACGTCAATTTTTTTGTTAGTTTAAACTATGAGGTCAGTGTTGTTGTCTTAGTTGACTACCCTAAGAAGAAACCAACTCAAGGGTAAAAGTCGCTTTAAAAGTCCATACAATAAATATGTAATTTTCTGATCTCTTCTGATATATATCCGTCGGTTTATCCGTCCATCTAAAGCTCAGCTTAAAAAATTGCAAGCACTAGAAAGCTGTAATTTTGCATGAGTATTAATGAGTTTATCATGCCCTTGAAACGCAAAGAGGAACCGAAAAGGACACTCGTGGATTTTTAGTCAATAAATGTCTGACACTTCCTCTCGCTCCACTTAGAGCGGGAGAAACAATTTAGCGATTCCCCACTAAAATCGCTAATTTTTGTTTTTCTACGTTATTTATACACACTGCGTCTACATCTCTCATCCAACTCTCCTGTCACAGGTCAACTTCAACTTCAACTCTTCATTAATGGCCTTTGTGGAAAAGACACCACAATTTTGCCAATAAACGTACGAACTGTTAATATACCATCAAACGCTGGAGAGTATTTAGCGAGAATTAACAGCAAAATGAATATAAATATATTTTTAAATTAAAGTACAAAATAAAAGAATTTCTTCGCAGACGGAAACCGACCGTCAGTCAGTCAATCTTCAAATCTTTAAGACCACAAATTATGACTAAGTAAATTATAAACAAGACAGAAACTCGAAGGACTGGAAAAAAGGATTTACAATAGTTACAATTTAATTCTGTTAACTTCAATGAAATTAAATAGTTTAAATATAAAACGTGTAAACACAAAAGGAAGAAGACATCCTGGAAGAAATTTCGATAGAAATAAGCAGTACCTTTGTACTCTTCTATTTGTATTTTTTTCCTTTTTGATTTTAAGTGTATGTGAATAAAATCTATAATATAAAAATGAATCGCAAAATGTGTTGGTAAGCGCATAACTCAACAACGCCTGGACCAATTTGGCCAAATCTTTTTTTAAAATGTTCGTTGAAGTTCAAGGATGGTTTTTACGGCGAGAAAAATAGAGTAGGGTAGAGTAGGGTAGAGTAGGGTAGAGTAGGGTAGAGTAGGGTAGAGTAGGGTAGAGTAGGGTAGAGTAGGGTAGAGTAGGGTAGAGTAGGGTAGAGTAGGGTAGAGTAGGGTAGAGTAGGGTAGAGTAGGGTAGAGTAGGGTAGAGTAGGGTAGAGTAGGGTAGAGTAGGGTAGAGTAGGGTAGAGTAGGGTAGAGTAGGGTAGAGTAGGGTAGAGTAGGGTAGAGTAGGGTAGAGCGGGAGCGAAGCCGCGGGCAAAAGCTAGTAATAAAATAAAATTGCTGGCTAACTTTACATCGAACATAATCCATTACACACGTCAAAAACAACAAAAGCGCTGTCAAAATACATACAATCCATACTAATATTATAAATGCGAAAGTAACTCTGTCTGTCTGTCTGTCTGTCTGTCTGTCTGTTACGTGATCACGCTTAAACCACCCAACCAATTTTAATGAAATTTAGTACAAAGCAAGCTTGAACTCCAAGGATGAACATAGGCTATATATTATCACGCTATTTGGTATGGAGGGTGAGTAATATTGCATTTTATCGGTAAAGTGTCTGCGCGCGGTCAAAATTGGAACTAATCGTTTGCTGCCTTTTTGACATTTACGTCAGGTGTCAGGAGAATGTCTTGTGTTCTGTGTTTTTAATCGTTTCCAAATTAAATAATCGTCATCATTATACCGAAAGTGATTATAAGTGCTGGCAGGGATCTTGAAAATCAAACGTGCTTTATAAGAGGAATGAGAAAATATCGGACCTAAGCTACGGTTCCATTTTCCAAAGTTGACAAATAAATTTTCGGGTGACCATAACAATAAAATTTCCCTATTTAATCGTACACAGGGGAGCCTGTCAGGAAAACATAGTTTGTTGATAATGGACTGCTACTATGTATTTGAATTTTTATCAAATGACTATCATGACGGACCAAAAATAATGAAGGATCAGAAATCAGAAATACAAAAGCAAAGAAGAAGAAGAAGGCAATACAAAAGCTCATACTGAAATAGCCTCAATCACTAAAGCGGCATTTAACACTGTAACACCAGAAGAATGACTGAATGTCGTCTACATGTTGACAAAATAGAAGACAAATATTTTGAAGCGGATAGGTTAATGGATATCGAAATTAACAATAGACTCATCCGACTCTTCTAATAGTATTGGAGATTGATTCTAAAAGTTGTTGATGTTAAAAGTGTTACTAGATATTAATTTAATAAAAGATTTACAAACGTCTCATGACTTTTTTATAATTATCATCATCTTCTTGCCCTTTTCCCATGTTATTTGGGGTCGGCGCAACACGTTTTCTTCTTCCATTCTGCCCTGTCACCTGTCATGCTATCACTAACTTCCTTCTCTTCCATATCACTCTTCACTCAATCCATCCATCTTTTCTTTGGCCTCCCTCTCCCTCTCCGTCCATCCTCATGTATACTCATAACCCTTTTAGTAACATGTGTATCATCCCTCCTCTTTACATGACCATACCAAGACAAACGATTCCCCTTCAACTTTTCTGAAACTGGCGCCATTTTCAAACTTCCTCTAATACACTCATTCCTCACTTTATCCTTTTTTGTCCCACCACACATCCATCTCAACATTCATGACTTTTTTATAATATTTACCCTAATAAAATACTCTGTAACGCAATCTATTAGTTTACTTTCCTAAAGTAAACTAAACGTATAACTAAATATTTTTTTAAATTAAAATTTGAGTTACTGAAGATTGTTTTTAATTATATGAGGGAAAATAGATTAGTTAGGCTGGCAACATAAAACATGCCCCTAGCAACGCGCATGCTCTATAAGTAATATTGTATTTTTGATTTGCCGCAAGTTCAAACCCCAGCGACAGTTAATATTTTTGTGATTATTTTATCTTCTTTTTTTTCCGATAATATACAATGATACGTCGAATAAATCAATAAAATTGTTGTTTACATGTTTTAAACATAACATAGACATTCTTATTCAATATTTTTCCCAGTGTTTTGTAAAAAGTATTCAAAACATAAAATAAAACGTGTCCGCGAAACAAAATACTTACTTTTTTTTTATTATTCCATTTAAGATAAAAATCATCACGGTATCTTTGACAAGGAGCCAGGCAATCTATGACGTTTATGAAAAGAACGCCTATTTTAAAAGGAAATTATCTAAGAATTTAGCACAGTGGTTTAGTGACTAGCTATAGGACGTAGGGCTGTGGTAGTTCGAATCTCAGATTGATGAGGCTTTTTTTTTGCATTCTTACTGCTTTTTTTATTGAGGCTGGTTTTAAGATCAGCACTTTCGAAACAGTTTGGCAGACACTGTCCTTTAGATTTCAAATCGTTCGTTTTCGTTGGATAAAATAAATGTATGCATTTTTTTATTGAACGGTCTCAGAGCATTTTTAACAATCCTACTGTTTTTTTATAGCGGAGAGAGTGCGTGTAGCACTCAAGGTTTCGTCAAATTTCTTTTGAAAGTTGGAGACTCAGGGCTGTTGTGGCTGTTTCGAGTAGTTTCTCTTTCGTAGTCGGCTGGAAGTACAGATATTACCATTTTGCGAATCGTCAGGAGGACACGGTCGAGCGTGCGATGGAGGTCTATCCTGGTTGGGTAGAGCACCGCCGTATCTTCGTGGAAGCGATCGGCGGCGGCGACTACAGCACTGCGTTTGGCCATCAATATGCGAGTACAATTGGGCGAAGATACACGCGCTCAAGATTTCGCGGAAATTCCTTAAAAATTTGAGACTCTTCCTAAGGTAGTTCCCACTATATATGAAGATGTCAGTCAAATATGCACGAACAATACTGGATAAATGAACGAGTAATTTAAACGCCCAAAGCGATCAAGCTGCAACAATTAAAGCAAACATGCTTTTGCAAATCCATTCTAATCTACAGCGACTGCTGAGGCGTGAAGATGTCCTATTTGCCATTGTTTCAAACACCTCCTTCGATCGCTTTATTGCTTCACTGAAGGAAATGACTGGTTGACATTTGCTCTAACGATCGCCTTCACGACGACACAGCGGCGCAGTCTTCAACCGTAAGCTACATTGTATCTCTGAGCGATCTGTACAATGCTGAGAATCGAGAGTTTCATTCTTCTAAATTCAATACAGATGTCTCCCGAAACGCCCACATCCAGTGAGTCATGCACAAAGACAGGACGCCGTAGTGCCTCTGTATCCACTCCTCAAATAAAGTAAAAACCACTGCGATTGTAGCATATTTACTGCAACCCTGAAGCGCAAAGGGTAACTGTAGGGAAACAGGTGGGTTTTACTTAGTCATTAAAAGTCTGAGACTCTTTCTCGCTGAACGCAGGCTGGGAGAAGATATTTGATAATTCAACTACGTTAAGAAGAAGGTACAGAAATGCAAACTCTAAAAGCTGAAGGTGCCGATCTCATGCTCAACTCCACTGGTCACTTTTTTATAGCCTACATTTAAAATAATTTATTTAGTGTTACTAAAAACATACTGTGTGTTAATATGCTTTTTCTGACGCACAAATCATTTCATATGTACATAATACATATGTACGAGTATACGCATCACATGTTTCCTGAAGGTAATTTGCGTTTTTACCTTTAGCCGTTTTATGTGAAAGTAAAACAAATAATTTCAATGTAGAATTAATTGTAAGATCAGAATTATTGTACAAATGTTCTACGAAATTAACGCGGACGAAGTTGCGGGTAACAGCTAGTGCTGTAATATATTAATATTAGGCCCCAAATAAGTGCATAACAGAACCTACAAAATGGGATTTGATTTACGAGTTTTATGCATGACCACGCACGTTATGATTTGTACGTAATTAAACTTACTAGGATCGGTTTAATAGCTTTTGGGTCCAGTGAACTGGCTTAACTATAATAGTCTAAACCAGTCATTCCCAAACTTTTTTGAATGTGGACCACATTTGTTATTTTGTAGGAAGCAGGGACCAGAATTCAAGAACAAAAAGAAAAGATGGTTACTTCTTTGAAAGGAACTTTATTGCTCAAAGCTTAGATTAGGCTTGACAATTTACTGTGTGTCTTAGCAAAAAAATATGAAATCGTGGGCTCCCGCTATTGGCTGATCACAATGGCGTGACCTGCGACGTATCGCTTTATGATATTTTCGAAAGTAGGTATACAAACAAAAATAGGCGTTATAACTGTTTTCCTAAGGACGCTTATGCTGTGTCGTAGACAATATAATTAAAATCAAGTCAATCCCAATCAAGTCCTCACCTTCAGCAAGCAGCGCTTCAGTCAGTCACTCTTCGGCTGCGCCAAACGGGCCATCTAATATAATAATATTAACCGTCGTCTCTACGACGCGCAAAGGGTAGCTCACCGTTTGCTCAGCTTATAAAGTCCGAGATCGAGTTGTCTACAGCGCGTAGTGCACACATACCTCAACGCGATGTCAGTAATCCGTGGGGCATAGGAGTCCTGTCTTGATACTGAAAAGGATATACTCATGGTCCTGGAATGCAAAAGATAGATAGCGAGAACCCGCCGAAGACGGCGGACACTTCAGCCAGGCCGTCGCAGAGTGAAGACGCACTGGAACTGTCCAACGTTTTGTTGTTTGTACCTACCTAATAATAGTACTTTGTAACAAATTGTATTGAGAAGTATTGTAATTGTACTGATTCAGTTTCTAGCCGTTTTTATTTATTGCATTGCATGATACCCACGTAGACCCACGTGGTAGATGATCATAGCTCGAACCGTCCTGGATGAGCTGACTTAATGATATATGTGTATTCTAAATTCTTGAATGAAGCAACCGAGTATAGGGTTAACTCTATCAAATGGAACTAGGAGATTTTCCATTTGGTAATAGTCAAGAGTTTGGAGTTATTTAGAGGCAGCAGCTTTACACTTAGATTTCAGTTGTGGACTGGGCGAAGAAAGTAGAAAGGAAATTTAAAGAGGTTAAAAACTAAATCGATGTTTACTCTTCAAGTAATACCTACCATTAGATTTCTCATTAAAACTTTAAAACAAATAAAAATAACGACCAACCAAAAACAGATGGTCTCGTCTGCGTCAATAGTATCCCTTATTTGTCCCAAATTTGTCCCTCGCCCATCGTTAGGACAATTCTCACGTACCTTTCTACTTATTAAGGGTTCTTAGAGCGGACCAATGTGGAAAAAAATCCTTGGAATTTCTATCCCCGCGGGTGTAAAACTTTGGTTAGGAGCGGTCGAATTGATATACCCGAAATTTCTTCTTGGTCGTCCCACTTTCTTAAAAAGGATACAGAATTACATTTTGATGGGTTACTTGTTTTCATAGGGAAAAGGTTTGTTAGTTGTTACGTGAAAGTGGGTTAGGGTACGCCAGATGTTTTACTTTAGAAATAAATTACAAATAAAAAAACTTTTTTAAAAACAAGCTTTCAATTAAATGGGCTAAAAAGAAGAAAATAAACTTTTCCTTTAAAACTTTTACTATCACTTTATAACGGCATTACACAATTTATATGATACAAAAGCTTGTCGCGAGATTTTGAAAATATTAAAATGAATACATGAATTAGTTATTTAACTTATTTCAAGTTGTTTAACTGTGTATGTACACAGTTAAATCTCGCGACAAGCTTTTATATCATATAAATTGTGTAATGCCGTTATAAAGTGATAGTAAAAGTTTTAAAGGAAAAGTTTATTTTCTTCTTTTTAGCCCATTTAATTGAAAGCTTGTTTTTAAAAAAGTTTTTTTATTTGTAATTTATTTATTACTTTTTAGTTATACCTTATTTAAATCACATTTGTATTCTCAGCAAATCCTCACATTTGCTACCCATATCATAGGAAAGCATAAGAAACTTAGTCTGCTATCTTTAGAAGTCTGCCAGGTTTTTTTTTTATGTTGGGTAAAATCATCCAATGACATCCCCCGCCCTTCGGCTTGGTTCGGTCTGTTACCGGACGGACAGCGAGCTACCCATTGCCCACCGTCCGCAAGCCCGCGCCTACGGTGGCAGGAAATCGGGATCGGAATTACGGCGGCGGCGGCGGCGTAAGCGCTGTTGCCTGATGCGGTCGGCCTCCTCCTTGGCTAGCATTACTGCTTCGCAGAAGGAGGCGACCACGTGAGAAGTCTACCAGGTTGGATTTATGAAACCAAAATGATGGTGGTGGCTCGTAAGACTTACAATCAACCTAACTTACATGAAATAGCCAATTGCGAAGTTGTCCAGAGTTTATCTACCTGGGATCCACAATCACAAATCCTAGGAAATGCTGAGAAGATTCAAGCACCGTAAAACGATTGACGCTCTTGAAATGTGACGCTAAAGGCATTTACTGTGGATAAAACAGACTACTAAACGCAATAACGGTTCCATTCCTAAAGAGCTTTGCATCAAAACAAAAACTTTCGTCGATTGTGCGACAGCGAATTTTTAAGCTGTTTGGATATATCATACGCAATGAAAGCTCTTTGGAACGTTTAGTGGTACAGGAAAGAGTAGATGGCCTACGTTCTCGCGGCCAATCGCCTACCAGATAGACAGACCTCACTAAATCATCTTCAGAGTGTTCCCTCATTGAATGTACACGAAATGCCATGAATAGAGAGGGATAGAGAAGTCTCGCAAAAGCCGCAACCAACCTACTAGAAGACCACTACCACTCCACCAAGAGTATGACTGAGAAAAAGGAGAATATTGGATTTAGAGTTTTGTCACTTTATTTTTCAAGTTACTCTCTGCAAGCCCTTTCAATTGGTATTTTGTAGGAGTGTATTAAAACTAACTAGCTATTTACTTATGTAAATTTGCACGGAACCCTCCGTGCGCGAGTCCAAGTCGCTTATGACCGGTTAAAACTTATTTTATTCGATCCGAATCTCGATAGGATTGTGTCGTTTTATTGCGGAACTCCTATGGCCACCTTCCAGCTCCATCATCAGATCCCAACTGCCATATTGATCAAAGTACTCGTCATTACAAATCTAACGAGACCAAAGACAAGAGGGCTGTGTCGTTTAATTGCGGAGTTCTTGTAGCTACCTTCCAGCTCCATCATCAGACCCTGGTTACCATATAAGATCCAAGTACTCATCAATACAAATCAAAAGAGCCCAAACTCGATGGGATTGTGTCGATTTCTTACGAAGTTTCTATGGTTTTTTTTTATAGTAGGTAAAATCATCCAATGACAAATCCCGTCCTTGGGTGGGGCGGAAAATAGTGTTAGACTCTTACTGACTAAAAATCTACCCTGTTCCATGCATTGTCTTCGTCCCAGGGCCCCGGGTGACATTTTCACATAACTTTTGGCCCCAGTAGGCTTCGGCCCTGCTGAGCCCCTACAGTTTGCTCCTTGAGACGCGTGGGAACAGTGCACGCCGTAAACGACTTCCGCCGTTACCGGACGGATGGACAGCGAGCTACCCATTGCTCGCCGTCCGCGAGCCCGCGCCTACTGTGGCCGGAAATCGGGATCGGTATCCAGGTGGTGGCGGCGGGGTGCGCCGTTGCCTAATGTGGTCGGCCTCCTCGTTTGCTAGCATTACTGCTTCGCAGAAGGAGGCGACCACCTGCCACTCCTCCTCGCTCCGGAGCATGGCCTGCACCAAGCCCCGGCGCGAGAGATCGCCGCCACCAATCGCCCCCACACGTACATGACGATGCTCTTCCCAAGCGGGCCACACCCCGACTGTGTGGTCCACCGTGTCTTCCGGGCGCTCCGCGCGACTCTTAGTGGCGACACCCGGGCGTCGTCTCCGCACGAATCTTGTATAGGTACTTCGCGAACTTGCCGTGTTCGGTTAGTAACTTAAGTTCCTATGGTAAACTTCCAGTTCCATCATCAGAACCTAGTTACCATATAGGATCCAAGCACTCGTCATTACAAATCAAACGAACTCAAATTCGATGGGGTTGTGTCGTTTAACTGCGGAGTTCCAATGACCACGATCCAACTCCATCATCATACCCTGGTTACAATATAAGATTCAAGTACTCGTCATTAAAAATCAAATGAGCCTAAAATCGATGGGGTTATATCGTTTAATTGCGGAGTTCTTATGGCAACCTTCCAGCTCCATCATCAGACCCTGGTTACCATATAAGATCCAAGTACTCATCAATAAAAATCAAATGAGCCCAAACTAGATGGGATCGTGTCGATTTCTTGCGAAGTTCCTATGGTAACCTTCCAGCTCCATCATCAAAATCTGGTTACCATATAGGATCCAAGCACTCGTCAATACAAATCAAACGAGCCCAAATTCGATGGGGTTGTGTTGTTAACTGCGGAGTTCCTATGACCACCTTCAGACTCCATCATCAGACCCTGGTTACCATACATGATCAAAGTACTCGTCATTACAAATCAAATGAGCCTAAAGTCGATGGAGTTATATCTTTTTTTAATTGCGTAGTTCCTATGGCAACCTTCCAGCTCCATCATCAGACCCTGGTTACCATATAGGATCCAAGTACTCGTCAATACGAATCAAAGGAGCCCAAATTCGATGGGGTTGTATCGTTTAACTGCGGAGTTCCTATGATCACCTTCCGACTCCATCATCAGACCCTGGCTACCATACATGATCAAACTACTCGTCAATACTAATCAAACGAGCTCAAACTCGATGGGGTCGTATCGTTTAACTGCGGAGTTCCTATGAACACCTTCCGGCTCCATCATCAGACCCTGGCTACCATATAGGATGAAAGTACTCGTCAATACAAACTAAACGAGCCCAAATTCGATGGGTTTTGTCGTTTAAGTGCGGAGTTCCTGTGACCACCTTCCACCTCCATCATCAGACCTTGGTTACCATATAGGATGAAAGTACTCGTCAATACGAATCAATCGAGCCCAAATTCGATGGGGTTGTATCGTTTAACTGCGGAGTTCCTATGAACACCTTCCGGCTCCATCATCAGACCCTGGCTACCATATAGGATGAAAGTACTCGTCAATACAAACTAAACGAGCCCAAATTCGATGGGTTTTGTCGTTTAAGTGCGGAGTTCCTGTGACCACCTTCCACCTCCATCATCAGACCTTGGTTACCATATAGGATGAAAGTACTCGTCAATACGAATCAATCGAGCCCAAATTCGATGGGGTTGTATCGTTTAACTGCGGAGTTCCTATGACCACCTTCCGGCTCCATCATCAGACCCTGGCTATCATACAGAATCAAAGTACTCGTCAATACTAATCGAGCGAGCCCAAACTCGATGGGGTTGTATTGTTTTATTGCTAAGTTCCTATGGCTACTTTCCAGCTCCATCATCAGTTCAGCTCCATGTCATCATAATGTTGCATTGTCACCCGATTTACACATGCATGTAAAATTTCAGCTCAATCGGTTGAAGATATCTGCTTCAAAATTGAGTTGCAAGATTTGAGCCGAACATACATAGTTACATACAGTGCAAGCTAATAGAAAGCTTGTAAAAATAAGGCAACGCCGAGATAAATGATGGTGGTGATAGGGAAGGAGGACTTGGAACGTTTGGTAATAATAATTATAAGATTGGATAAAAGAAAAAGTATTTTACAAATAGTTTTTTTTTTTTTTTTAATGCGATATAAACAGGGCAAACGTCTTGAGTTAATAATTAATTTATATTAAAGTATTTTTTTGATACCTCTGAATAAAAAAATAAAAATAAACATACACCGTTTAATTTTGATCTTTTTAATCTCATGGAGGGTCGATTTGGTACATGAAACACTATCGATTTGTAAAGATAAAATGAAAAAGGTACTTTTTTTTAAAACTCGAATTAATATACGCATGTACGAAATTATTATTTTTTAAGTAAAAGAGTCAGTGACCTTATAAATTGTCCTATAAGTACCTACAGTCTCCTACCTAAAAAAAAAAAAAAAAAAAAAACCTACAGTTTATTGAACTCGGCCAGCTAACGATTCTGTTATAAAAAAACACCTATGTACTATATCCATGTTTACAAAATATATGATTATGACTGAAAATACTTTTAAATATAGCATTAAGGAATAAAAAATTATCAAATATCTTTCTTGTTACTGTCAAAATTTTCTAGCTCTACGCCACACACGGCAAAGATATATTTTTAATATTCATTGTACTCATTTTAAAACATACTTTACAATACTTGTTGCTAGCCATACATTTTTAATGAAGAATTAACATCGACGAAGAAAATATTTACATAAACTTTTGAAATTGGAGATATTTTTTTTTTTATGGTAGGTAATATCATCCAATGACAAGTCCCGCCCTTGGGTGGAGCGGGAAGTAGTGTCAGACTCTTACTGACTAAAAACCTACCCCGTTCCTTCGTTGCCTGTCATGCCGGGGCTGAGCCTTCCTCTCAGAAAACGGCCCTTAACCCCAGCAGGCTTCGACCCTGCCTGCCTGCTAGCTGCATAGCAGGCTGGGCCTCTACGGTTTGCTGACAGCTCCTTGAGGCGCGCGGGAACAGAACGCGCCGTCGACGACTTGGGCTCGGTCTGATATGTTACCGGACGATCGGACAGCGTGCTACCCACTGCAGACCGTCCGCAAGCCCGCGCCTACGGTGGCCGGAAATCGGGAACGGAATCCCGGCGGCGGCTGGGGCGAGCGCCCCGTTGCCTCTGCCTGATGCGGTAGGCCTCCTCCTTTGCTAGCATTACTGCTTCGCAGAAGGAGGCGACCGCCTGCCATCCCTCCTCACTCCGGACCATGGCCCGAACCAAAACCCGGCAAGAGAGATCGCTGCCGCCGATTTTGAAATTGGAGATAAGTGTCATCCACCAACCCGCACCGGACCCGCGTGGTTGTTTACGGTACATTCCCTCTCTTAGAGAGGAGGCCTGAGTCCCAGCAGTGGGAACATTATAAGGTTGATGTTATGCTATGCTATTAAATTGTAGACAGCGAGACAACGAAGGTTGATTTTATTTTAATAAGCTACATATATGCTATTTGTATAGCTTCCTTTCTCTGGACCCTGGACCGCCAGTAACGTGGATCCTGTTTCCAATAGTATAGTACACTTGTTACAATAATTTAATATAATTAATATATAATTTAATATAATGCAATTTATATAAAATTTAATTACTACATAGTATAAAACAAAGTCGCTTTCCGCTGTCTGTCCCTATGTATGCTTAGATCTTTAAAACTACGCAACAGATTTTGATGCGGTTTTATATAATAGATAGAGTGATTCAAGAGGAAGGTTTATATGTACAATACTTACATAATATATTTAATATTACCATTGCAACCGTGCGATGCTGGGGCGGGTCGCTATTATAATATAATTATTATATAATTTATATAATATTTTTGAGTGTTTTTTTTTCCTGAAATTATTTATAAATTTCAACAGAAATACGCCAATTATTCCCGAACCCAGTCTTATCTGAGGACTCATATATTACTTAATATAACAATACAAAAATACGTAATATAAACTTCACAAAGGAAACAGTAGCAATCAAATAATTTAAACTTAATTCAACCGAGCCTAATAATAACTGGCCGAAAATTGAACAACTTTTACAAAGCGGCCACAGTTGCCCTCTCTAATTTCTTTATGGAGCCCATGGTGCCCCGAACATCTTGGCATTCAAAGTAATGTTACAGATCCCATTAAAGTAATTGCTTCTGGTTCTTTTTTCCTTTTGAATTTTTGACCGTTCTGAGGTTTTATATTGAGAGAAAATTTGTTATGGAATGAGAGATGAAGATAATTTCCAACTTGAGTATTTATGAAACGAGATGGCGGTATGAACTAAAGCTCTACCACGAGCTCGAAAACTGAACTGTTAAAGGAATGGTGCTCTATATATAGTGTAGCTCCATTCATATCACCCATTTGATCACGAGCTCCATAATATCATTTGAACACGTCATGGTAAGGCCGCTGGATTTCTTAAAAACTTGGCCCTCAGTTGCAGTAGACTGCAGTAAGAAAGAGACAATTGTTTTTAAGAAAAAAAAGTAACTCCTATTTTACCGTTCGCTCAACCCATTACTCGCCCTCCGCAAAGTCTGCGCCTATGGTGGTCGAGAATCGGTGGCTTAGGCATGATGATGTTTATGGTTTTCGCCACCTCCTTTACTTGCATTTCTGATTGGCAGAAGAAAGTCTCTGTTTCCTCTTACTACCATGACCTAAACCAGGGCCAGGCGCAAGCCGCTGCCAATCGCATCCACGAGGATATGGTGGCGCTTTGATCAAGTGGGGTACTCTTCTACCGTATGCTACGGGTGATCTGTACAATGGTGACGGCTAGGCGTTTCTTCCGCCTCAATCCGGTATAGGAATGTTTCTATCTTACCATGTCCTTTAAGGACTTACATCCAGCTGAAAATGAAGACACTATGGCATCTCTGTAACCACTCTGCAAAGGCCTCTGCTGAGTTGTTACAGTGTGCGACCTTTTGGCGCTCTTTCGGCCTTTTTTCATTTTATTTTACTAAGGTTTGAAGGTAATCAAAAGCAGTACTTTTGTACTATCTGTGAATAAAACTACAATAGAAACGAACCAAACAAACAGGACATTTAATTTACCAAACCACAAAGTAATACAGCAAGTATTTCTGAAGTAATACGATAAGTAGTACTGCTAAAAACCGCCACTTGATTTCGAAGAGCTACAGAAGGAGTGTTTTCAGTAATAATTGGCACGCCAGCGTTCATCAGCTTGGCGAGGGACTTGCCTGAAGGTCGGGGATCACCTCCTGGGCAGTTAGGATACATCATGTTGGTGTCGCAGTCCTGGGGAAAAGAATAGAGTTGTGTAGTATCTGATTGAGCTTTCAGTTTTGGTTTTAAAAAAAGCGACGAACGTTGGCTTTAACTTCAGTTTTGGCTGTCATTCACCCGAAACCAAACTGAATTCGACAGGTTTTGTACTGCAAACGAACATGTTATCATACACCTAATTTATTAGGTAAATGGTAATTTTATTTTGTACCTACTTCAAATATTCACCCAAAAAAAAAGTAAAAAAGTTAAAGTTCACCCTACCCGTTCGGGACTATAGAAAGTAGCGTTTTAGCAAAAGAAACAATTTCATTTTTGTTATATATTAGTGCTTGACTGCAATCCCACCTGATGGTATGCAGTGGTGCAATCGTTGATAGTGAGACGCATTAGTTTATTAAGAGCCTATTCAGTCTAGCCTTGAAGACACCCAAATTATAATCGGATGGGAAGACCGCAGCAGGCAAATGGTTCCAGTCCTTCGACACGCGGTATGACCGACGAGGCAAAACGCGTAGTCCGGACCGTAGATTTGTCAACAATGTAAGGGTGGATACTCGCCGTACGTCGGGTTGTCCGATGGTAGAAAGGAGTTGGCGGAATATAGTCATGCAATTCCTGTGCACACTCTCCAAAATGCATCCTATAAAATACCGAAAGGCTGGCTACATTACGCCTATGCTCAAGGCTTTGAAGATTGGATTTAACCAAATCTGGGTCATCAATTAGCCTCTTCGCACGCCTTTCCATCGAGTCCAAAGCTGGCAAAGGTGGCATTTTGGAGCACCAGCTTATATGTGGCTGCAGTACTTCACACATGATCGGACCTGTGCTTTGTATAACAGTAAAAGCTGTCCCGGTGGGAAGTACCGCCGGACCTTTGCAAGAACGCCGAGTTTTTTAGCAGCTAGCTTAGCTTTGGACTCAATGAACCGCCCAAAATAAAGCCCTGAGGAAATTTCAACTCCCAGGAGCTGAAGGCGGTCGGTGCACTCTACGGATATATTCTGAAAAGCAGGAGCCAAGGTGAACGGGCTCCTTTTTGCGGTGAACAGACACGCTTGTGTTTTGGCGGCGTTGAATCCCACCAGATTGGCTTCACCCCACTTGAAGACTGCCTGAAGTGAGACATTCGTACGCTCTACCACAGCCTCTCTTTCGGATCGGATTATCTTCTTACTAGCCCGAGCACTTGCCAGGTATCTTTCTACAACTGTGCTATCATCTGCATACCCATAGATACCGGGCATCAGCAGATCGTTGATATGCAGCAGGAAGAGAGTTGCAGAGAGAACAGACCCCTGAGGAACTCGATTAATCGTCATGGGCTCTGATGAACATCCATAAAAATTTATATATTTGCTGTTTTACCTATTTTGATATTATTTTCACAGTTCGTTTTATACTTTTAGTTGTATTGAATACCATAATTACTCGTAGAGACAAAATAGAAAGACAATAGGTGTGCGGATACCGGTGTCCTCTTTGAGCTTGACAGTTTAAATTTTAAACTGTTGTAAAAATTGCTATTTAAACTTTAAATAGCAATTTTTTTTCATTCATATACCTTACTTCATACCCCTACTATGACATCGTAAAACCCTTGTAATTCAGTGTAAGAAAGAGATAGTTATATTCGTTCTCTAAAGCCCAAGCTTTAGAAAACGAATATTATTATCCCTTATAAACTAACCAACTCGAATAAATTCAACTCAACTGAACAGCTAAATGAGACCAAGTTTTTCCAAATAAATATAAATTAACATTATCATTTATTACATATTCACATCATATCTCTATAATATTCATTATTTAGAATCACCAATTATTTATTTAAATATTACAATTTCAGGTGTTAAAATTCTATCTCATTCCTGCAAACTGGACATTTGACTAAAGTTTTCCATGAACATTACAAACAAAATGACAAATGAATGCGTCGCAAAAACAATACAGTAACGGTTTCACATTGCAACGTACTTTTACATTCCAAAATACAACCGTAACATAAAGTTCATATAGCAAAAACTGGCTGAAATTGTTAAAATCGTAGTCCCTTTTACAACAAAATTCGGTATTCGGAAATCGTCAGGAATTCTGACGAGTTGAGGACGGACCGCGAACGAAATGAGATTGTGCGAGAGTGTGGCATGACCACGGTGCTAATAAAATGTAGGTTTCGAATTAAAAACGGAAAACTCTCATGGGTCATGATCAAGGGTTTATGAGGTTAAACTCTAGCCGCCTTATTCCAAAACGCGAACTAAAATAGTCCCGGAACTGTCTAATACCAATTAAACGCGATTTCGGGCCTATTACTAGGTTTAATACCACTTAGACGCGATCCAAATGAATTTCCGGGACTATTACTAGGTTTAATACCAATTAAATCTAGTAATAGTCCCAGAACTATTTTATATCGCGTTTTGGAATAAGACGTTGAAAGGTTCTCGATTGATGGCAGGTGATTTATGTTATAGTTTAAGGTTTTATGTTTTGAAATAAGATTTATTAAGTCATTATGTGCTCCTAAATTTTGAAGTTACAAAATATTAAATTATTTTGTGTTAAATGTGACCTGAAACTTGTTTTCTTCAAATCACCATAGTCAGACCTGAATACTTATACAGACTAAAAATAAAATATTGATAAATCAATATTAAGAAAACATTTTAATAAAGTGATCTAATGAAAAGTGAGTTCCAAAACATTAAGGAAAAAACATAAATAAATATGATCCTACATCACTTTCAACACATTTTGTAAGTATATAATAAACCATGTACCTCAGTCGAATTCCACTACACCGTGTAGCATACCTGCGCTGTAGCATACCTGCAGTATACACTGACATTAAGACGTTTCACGAATAGGGATAAGTTTGAACCAAACTCAATTTACCTCAGTGGTGCCGCCAACTCAACGCACACCATATGGTACAAAATAAACGGAGCAGTAGCGAAACTTTGTTCATAACTTCATTGACTAGTCAAACAAGAATTTAATTCATAGAATACGTAGTTTTTGTCTGACTAAAACATAGAACAATGTAATATTAAATGCAAATGAGATTGAAATGTTAAATTCAGCTCGTTTTGACCGTGTGATGCTTTGCGGAATTAAATTATAAATTTTCACGTGATTGCTTTAACTAAATGTAGGTATAATCCTCGCTACACAGGTTGAACCATCATGGCGGTCGACCTCGAATGCGCAGTAACTGATTTACGAGTCTCAATCGAGATGGGGTCTGCACGTAACGCAATGGGTTCAACTTATTTGCCACGAACTATAAGCCTTTTCCATAAATTCCTTTTTCTATAAGCTGACTGACTGTAAAGAATGATGGCCCATCTAGAGTCTGATCACAGTCGATTAATAGATATTGTAGCGACATCTATGCCACCATTTAAGAATTACAGTACAAAATCCTGCTTCGCGATATCAGCCCTCCTAGCCAAGTTATGATTATTTCATTAACGTCGAACGCTTAGCGTTGGACATGCCTCCAAGTCCTTCATTCTGACCACGTGACTGAGCGTGAAATGATGACAAAGGAATAGGAAGCGTGGCCAACTCAAAGCGTTCGAAGTTAACGTAGCGATTGTAACTTGGCTAAAGGGGCTGATCTCCGTGCGATTTGAACATGTATGAAATGGCAAAAACTCAAATTCAGACAACTATCCGAGGTTTCTCCTTTACATTTGATATTTGTAAGATTTTACGCCTTGTTCTACATACTTTTAAAATATAATATATTCGAATGATAGTTATTTTATACCTACCGTACAAAAGCAATAAAGAAAAAAAATTTTCAGTGATGACAATCCCGTCAAAAATCGTAAATTGTTTTAAATAAAAACAGATAAAACCCGACATCAAACTACCGATCCATTCAACCATTCAAAACCGTGTGAAAAAATACACTACTACTCAAATTCAATACCTGGTAGCATCGTCACTGTCATAAATAAACAATCACGCTCTAGTGAACCATTGTTAAAATCAATGAAAACGTCAGTGGAATAAACAACACCTACTCGAATAACACTAATAAAATACGTTGTCACACGAATTGGTTGACTACACCGGGATAACAAGGAAAAAGAAAGGTTAAGCAAATTCAAAACAAATGAACAGCAACAATATCTCGCGTTACGGACACAATGACATCAACATCATATTGAGCTCGGCGCGCACTGTTCCCGCGCGCCTCAAGGAGTTGTCAGCAAACTGCAGGGCCGAAGCCTATTGGGGCCAAAGGTTATGTGAAAATGTCACCCGGGGCCCTGGGATGAAGGCAATGAATGGAACAGGGTAGGTTTTTAGTCAGTAAGAGTCTAACACTATTTCCCGCCCCACCCAAGGGCGGGATTTGTCATTGGATGATTTTACCTAACATAAAAAAAACTCCCTCTCTCTCTGGAGATAATGTAGTTGTTAAGACTGCCTGTCCACTGGAGCGGAGCGAGACAGCAGAGTGGAGCAAAGGAATAATGCAGATTGGAATTGCGGACTGTGCCTATTCACCAGAGTAGAACGAGGCTACGGAGCGGACTGAGAAAGTAATATGGGGTGGAGTTGCAGACTATTTTTAGCAATATTTTGTTGAAGCGCCCGCATTCGTTTCTCCTATCCACTTCCTCGCTCCGCTTCCCGGTTATGTATGAATTTTTAAACTAATTCGTGGTCTCTGTCCACTGGAAAGGAGCGGAGATTTTGTGCATCCCTATGGGTTAATATTTCACCGCAGACGAAAGGTTCTGAAGTAGTGACCAAGTACCGGACGATATAGCGTTGGAAGGCCTCCTACAAGATAGACTAATGACCTAGCGAGGGTTGCAGGACCGGTCATTATAGCGACACTTGGGGGAGGCCTATGTCCAACAGTAGACGTCTTTCCGTCTTTCGGCTAAAGTGATGATGATGATGATCGCCTTGTGTCGACAAGGTGATTTCAAATATCACTCAAAACTTTCCATACCTGAAACACATCACCTTCGGAGACAATTACTGAAAATTTCTGCAACGTCACAGCTTGTTCATAGGGGCATATCTCGGGCATGTCAAAGAGTGAATTCAACGTGCATCGCCTGAATTGAGCTCGGGCACTGCGAACAAAAAACAAAGAAAGAATTAATAGCATTTGTCACCCGCTTTAGGATTTTTTGTTAAAATATCTATTCTGTGGTGTTGGAGTACTGGAGCGCTGTCGATTTGAATTCGTGCGTCATTGCTATAGCGGTTAGGCTGTACGGTAGAATAGCTTTTGTTCAAAGGATTAGATAGATAAATGGTGGTATCTATCTTTTTTGTGTGTTAAGTGGAATTTATAAGAACTTTGTCACAGAGCACAACACGCAGCATCAGTTGAGCTACGAATACGACTAAGTACACACTATAAAACTTATATTTGCGAATAATAATCCAAAATCTGTGAACAAGACTAATAAACTTATATACTAGAATTTGGTCACTGCAAACAGAAGAAATAAAATTGACAAATTAAAGGCTCTCACTCATAATTGCGATGCGATCCGATACGACGCCACATCACAGGAAAACCTGCAATGCGAATTGCTGCGATGCGATTTCGCGCGGCAAAGTATCAGTTCAATTTATCTATATATGTATGTATTTAGAAATATATAAGTATGTTTATCAGTAGTCTAGTACCCATAACACAAGCTCTGCTTAGCTTGGGACTAGACGGCGTTGTGTGATAGTTGTGGAATATTATTTTAAGACCATTAGAAAAGAAATGGTCACTCATAAAAATCAACTTAAAACACACAAACACAAAGTCGATACTTAAGTTGGTGATGATGGATTCAAATTTGGTATTTCGAAAATTTTTCCACGTTTCCTTTTACGAAATGCTTTACAACAAAATTAAAGAGACTGATTGCCCTAAACTTCGAAAAACATAAAGAAATTAAGAAAGAAGAACATTTTCTTTGCCGGAAAAGGCGCATACTAACATATAACTTTAAATTAGTATTTAAAAAAAAAGAGAAAAAAAAAAAAACATCAATTGCTTTAAATTAGTATTCAAGAATCGAAGCCCGTATTGACCTACTAAGAAATAACTTTCAAGTCAGACCAAGGCAACTGTGTTCTGCCTATTGTCTATGGTGCAACACAGTAATGCCCGGTTCACACATGGCTGGGAGTTTGTTATATTATAGAGTTGGTCAAAAAATCACGACTCAGATTCATGACTGGAATCCCCAAATATATAGACAGACCTACAATACCAACACATTGCACCAGTTACATTTGAGATCCATGTTAAAGGCTACTAGGTAACGAGCCTATATGCTATCAAACGGGCACGAAACCAGGTTCCGAGCTGCTACTGAAGGGTTACGCAGTCCGGGACAGCATGCGGCATGTCAAGGGATTTACCTAAATTTTTACAAATGGACATTACGACAAACGTATCTGTTTAGAAATACGACTTAAATTGCTATGCTTTAAAATGATGCCGTGGCATCGAAAGGGATGTCACTGCATGGAAAGACGCGCCACAGGCTGCCCGCGGAGTCCCGTGGTGTGAGGCGACATACCACGGGGTGAGGCGGGGATGAAAAGAAGACTAAAAGTATATCGGGCAGCAGGACCTGCCAAGGCGTGCTTTGTCGTGCCGCGGCACGCCGTGGCGCTGGAATACCGCGTCATTTAAGCGACTAGTGTGCGCTGACTGACGGCAAGATCCCTTGCCATGCAGTACCTGTCTACCTACGTAGGCCTTCAGAAATCACTGAAGGAAAATTCAAAATCCAGCTGCAATGTAACCAACATGAGAAGTACCGAATATACACCCACTGCCATCTACGGAATACGTGCCTAGTGAAAGAGTACACACAAACTCATACACTCGAATGCTTTTAAGCACTAGGTTTAGCAAATAATGGATAACCGTAATATTCAGATCCAAAGTAATCCGAAAGAAAACATGATGAAAAGGCAAATATTGTGAATACATATAGGCGTTCGAATATTGAAGCTTTGAAAGGTAGTTAAATATGGATTTCAATTGAACTGTGAAGAGGAATCTTGTACGCACGAAACTAAATTTTGGTATAGTACGTGGCAAATAAGTTGAACCATTTGCTACTCTGCAGTTCGATTGAGACTCACTCTCATTCCTTCAGTTGCCCTTTGCATTCCAGGACCTCGTAACTCTTACGAACAATTCATACGGTTATTAATCTAATAATGTTTTTAATATCGTGCGGATTTGATCACGCATGCGGATTTGTTCCTCATGCAGAAAATTTTAAAAAGCACAACACGTCCCACGTGCCTATTGCACGCATTACAATAAAAAGGACATTTACGGAGGATCCGCATGCGGATTTGCTCCGCGTAAAGAAACACTTGTGAAATTTTCTGTATGCGGAACAAAATCGCATGCGTGATGAAACCAAAATGATATTAAAACACCCTAAGGATAGCAACACATGGAAATAGAATCCGTAGTCTCTCTAGCCTTTTCCCAAATAGCTTGGGGCCTGCTTCCAATCTAACCTTTTTACATAGAGCGACTACCTATCAGACCTCCACAATCCAATTACTGGGCAACACGATACTCCATAGACAAACTGATGGTCTGACTATCTGAATTTCAAAGATCTACGAATGGCAACCGGGACTAATGTCCTTTCCGATGCACGGACTGTCAGTAATGTACTAAACAAACTTAGAAAGTATATGAATTGAAAATTTCGCCCGGCGGGTGCTTTAAACACTAAGTCATCACGACACATAAAAAAATACTACATTTACACCACATCTCAAATTATTATATATTATATATCACTTCTAAAGTAGACTACATCTATCTATGTACACCGTTAAATTTTGATCGGGATTAAAAATCCCGAGGAGGGTCGATCCATTACATGAAACACTATCGATTTGTAAAGATAAAATTAAAAAACAAAGTATTTTTTTTTTAAACTCTAATTAATTTACGCATGTAAGAAATTAATTTGTTTAAGTATCTTTACAAATCGATAGTGTTTCATGTACCAAACTCCAAACTCTACGAGATTAAAACGATCAAAATTTAACGATGTATAAAAGGAGAAACTGACTGACATATCAACGCAGAGCCGAAATTATTGGGACTAGGAGCCGCTGGCAGAAGTTAGTCGCTTGTACAAGTAAATTGCTCACCAGCACAAATGAAAATGCGTATCAAAATGTGTCCATTCGTGTGTGGTATTCTTCTGGTCATCTACTATCTTTTTGAAAGTTGTGTAGCAATATTCCCAAGCATCACTAGCACCCTCTATACATCCTGGCAGTACGTCATATCCTGGAAAACAAAGGTTACATAATGTCTTATCCTCAGCGCCGCACTTAAGGGGGCGGTGGGCAGGGCACATTACTAGGAGGACAGATTACCATTGGGGCCCAAAAGGTTCAGAAGTGGCCACCGCGTATTGAAAGACGTTGGAAGACCTCCCGGAAGGTGAACCGATGACCTGGTGAGGATCGCGAGAATACGATGGATACTTGAGGGAGGACTATGTCCAAAAGTGGACGTCTTTCGGCTGAAATGATGATTTTTTTCTACTCTTGTCCTACGAGTAAGTTACTTAGGATTGGTAAAACACGAACAATTTCTTTCTTTCATTCTTCCCTGTCAACTATATAGCACATTCAGGTTGATGATGTATGATTTTACAACTGGTGTTTCTCAGGCTTCTTCTCTATGGAAGGGTAAAGGCCGTAATCTATCCAGTGGGCCCCGTGCATGGATATTACGTTTTAGAATTTTTGATTCAAGATCATGACAGCTTTTTCACATGTCCTTCGCCGTTTTGATAGTAGTGGTTTTCAAAGCCGATGTCAATAATGTCCTAGATCAACATAGAAAAGTACGTATGAATTGAAAATTTATTTATTTATGAAAGCTCTATGCACTAGTGTACAAAGGCGGAATTAATGCTGTAGGCATTTTCTACCAGTCGACCTAAGGGTGGTGCAGAGACATAACATAGTAAGTGCAAATAATGGTAAACAAACAAAACAAATAGAAAACTAATACAATACCTAATAAATATAAATACATACAAATAACCAAAATGATAATAAAAACAAAAATTTACATTGGTTTTCAAATTTCATATTCATATGAGAAACGGGTGCCTTAACTAATGGGACTGGTTTATCACCATGTAGTAATAATTAACTGGTTTTTTTTTTTAGCTTTCGCCCGTATTAATAAATAGAAATTATACTCACTTGTTAGAAACCATTCATCGTCACAAATATTATTTACAACGTGCATGTGTCCACGGATACTCTCTTCATTGAAATGGCTTTCTGTTACTTCTTTACAATCTGAATTCCAATCTATGGCACAATTTGTGAGATGGCGTATAGCTCTGAAAAATCATAATTTGCATTGCATTGCTGATTGCATCACTGCACACCCTCAGGTGATATTATAGTCAAGTACTAGTTTATATCATTAATTACGTTCGCACACCTATTGTCTTTCTATTGTGTCTCTAATTAAGGTATTCAAAAGAAAAAAAAAATCCCTGAGCAAGTTTACAAAAGTTACATTGCTTACAGAATTTATTTACACCAATATTCTAAAGACATAATAATAATTGTGAACTCAGCGATCATTGCACCGATAGTCGTTTCAGGTAATGGCTTAATAGCCAAGAGCTTCGACCAACATCTTAGAAGCTTTGTGTTAGGCGACTGGATGAAAGGCTTGATTGAGAAAGCGGTACTCTTGGACACGTCTCCTATTCAATACTTAATTATGCATATAATATATTAAATATCACCATTGCACCCGTGCAAAGCTGGGGCGGATTGCAAGTTAATTTAATAAAAGGAATAACAATTTATTTCAAAGACAGAAGGAAGAAGGGTCTAATGTTTATTAAAAAAAATATCAAGTAAAGGGTTAGTAACACTTAAAAACCCAAACCCAGCAGGAAAAGAATATAAAGAAATTGTGTCACAATAGTGGCTGCCCATATTATTCTAGCTATATTTCAGGTATATTCCGAATTCGTCCATTAACTACAAAGTCTATAAAAAACTACAATACTTACTTGCACCAATCACTAACTTTGGCTGGCATCGGTGGAGACTTTTTACTAGAATTATACATGAGTGCGGCTTCAAAGGTACAGTTCATTGCGTATTTCGTGAAATCGTCACAGTTTATATTCTTCACTATTACCATTTTTTCTTTCTCTTTCGTTAGCGTAATAATCGGTTCAAATTCCAGGTCTTCGCCCGCTGACAAACGAGAGCTATCTTCGTCGTATATATCTGTAACGGAATATCGAATATAAGAACTCTATTAACCAAACGTAAAGTATTCTTCCCAAAGGCTGTGAAGTAATTCAAAAGAGTTACCACTGTCATCATCATCATCATCATCAGCCTTTTAATGTTCCCACTGCTGGGACACAGGCCTCCTCTCTAAGAGAGACCACTGACCACTGTCACTTATACATATTTAACAATTCTTTGGGCTATGTCAGTAACGTTGCTTCTCCTGCCCATATCTTCATTTTTGATACAATCACGCAAGGAAACTCTGCGAACAGCCTTATTCATTGCCCTTTTGGTGGCTTTAAACCTTATGATGAAGCAAACTATGAGCGACTACTTTTCAGAGCTGTATGTCATTACTGACAACAGGCATTTTCGTTGTTGTGCTTGTATAAGTATCCATAATCAGCCTTATAATATTCCTACTGCTAAGACTCAGGGAATGGGCCGTAATCCACCATGTTCATCACGTGCGGCATTTTACCTTTTTTGATTCAATAAGAACCCCTTGATTTCAGTCATAATTTTATTGAAAATCGTTCCACGCAATTCTGTCAGGATCTTTGAAGTATAAATACTACTTTCATACCTATTTTTTCATCAAGCAGCGTTACTATCGTTACTGTGGTATATGATACAGTACCGGTTTGGTTTTGGGCCGGTAAAGGATCCCAAATGTCTTTGTAATTGAAGAGGTCCATATTCATAGGCACCAGTAACCACTTACCATCAGGTAGGCCGTCTGCAACATCGTCATCCGATAACATGGAACAAAAAATAAGCCTAAGGATCTTATTCTGAAACAACACATTCTTGGTGCGGCTAGATTTATTTCGTTTAGTATTGTTATCATCATAACTAACTATAACGATAGCTATTGCTTCATTAGCCGTCAAATCTCTATTTAAACTAAATACGGGTTGTATCAGTTTAGCAATTGTTAACATGTCATTAGAAACTAAAGTTTTATGTGATGGTGCAACAGTAAATGATAAAAAATTAAGGTCATTATTAAAATTACTGTTAAAATTAACTTTGACGAAAACTGTAACCTTGCGCTTGATGAAACCGATCCTTAAGTAACCAGTGTCAATGTTTACCTATTTTATTCAAACCAAAGGATACCAACCCACTTCAATAGCGAATGCTTGAGACAGCATTGTCAAATTTGATGAACTATGAGCATCAGTGAGTGACACCGTATTTTATGTCTATTATTTATTTTCTTTCGTCCGTGTTCCGTGGCATCTCATGCCTTATTAGAACACCAGCACAGCATTACTGTTTTGCAAATATCGCAGCATATGCTGGGATAAAGACCCTTTCTGGCCTCTTACACATTTTTTTTTTTTACCTTTGTTATTATTATTTTTTTTAGTTAGTTATATTTTTTATATGTTGTTTGTCCTGTACGAACCACAAATAATACTTTATATTATAATAATTTTGTTTCTTCATAAAAATTTGCGGTTAATCTTGATTCGGCATACATACATTGCTGGAGTGTGAATATTAATTATAAGTAATGGTTATAGGCACTGGTAGCGGCGTTCTGTGCTACAATCGAGAATCGCAGTTCACAAAGTAGATGATAATAAATCAGCAATCTTTATACTTATTGTTTAAGTTTTTACCTCAATAATAGCCAACAACAAATTGAGAAACATGTCATAGAAAATTAGGACTCTAAAAGCTTTTCTAAACGGTAAGTGTCAAAACGAAGTGATTTCCATAGTAAGTCGTAAGGATGACCATTCGTACGACTGGCTAACTGGCTTTGAAGTGCAAAAGAAAATGAGTTTTAAATAATGCTTCATCATCATTTAATCAAAAGACGTCGACTGTTAGACATAGGCCTCCCCCAATGTTGCCGCAACAAAAGTTCCTCTGCGTCTCGCAACCTTGGGACTCCTGCAATCCTCTCCAAGAAATCGATTCAACTTTTGAAAAGCCATACAACTCTTCGTCTTCCGGTGAGCTATAAAAAACTGGCTCTTTCTTCGTTTTCTGGTGCGCGATCACCACTTCGGAATCTTTCGGCCCTATCAACCACCTGTCCTGCGAGCAATATGCCCTGCCCCCTGCATCTGGTGATTCTTTTAATACTGCTTGCGATAAAACTAACGGCTTGCTGCCTTGCGGGATACCTTAAAGTCAATTTAGATGCACCAATAATTTAGATAGTCGTACGCCTGAGCTAAAAAATTTAGGGTAATTTTTCATACTTGTTTACATGATTTGCGGCCTAAGTACGTTCATGAAAAATTATCTCACCTATGTGAGCTTAGCAGAGATAGTTTAGCTCTTGATTTCCAACCTAGGTAAAACCTTTCTTCAACGAAATCTCTCAAATACTAAATCAAAAACATAAGCACTTCTTTGGGCAGTCGCGAAAAACTAAAGAAAATAGTACTCACAGGCGCCATGAAAACATTCCAAAAGGATTGTTACGACGTAAAGAATTAGCATTTCTCATTTATAAGCGTTTTTCATTCACATGATTTCTTTGAATTTTACATAGCTTTGTCCAATATAAAGTTATACTTTTGTCAAGATTGACATGATATTATGACTTTTATTGGAAACTTCTTGGCTAGACGTCTCTTTTTGGTTATGTGTTAACACCTTTTTGGATAGATTTTTTATATTTCACAAAAAGGACAATTATTGTAATATTTTAACTTTCACGGTTATTTTTTTTTAGATGGGAAATGCAATGACTTTTTTCACTCTAGGGCGGGGCGGGAGAACGTGTATGACTTACGGCTTCGCAAAAGGAGGCAACCGCCTCCATTCCTTCTCACTCTTGACCATGGTCTGCACCAAGACCCGGCACGAGAGATCGTAGCCGCCAATCGCACCCACGAGGATACGGCGGTACTCTGCCAAGCAGGGAACACCTCCACCGTATGCTCCACCATGTCCTCTGGGCTCGACGTTTGTTACGCACGAATCTGGTGCAAGCACCTCCTAAACTTACCACGTCCAGTAAGAACCTGCACCAAGCGGAAGATGAGGACTTCGTGACGTTTTTCCAGCCACTCTTAAAAGAGGGGACTCACCACCATAATTATGGCGCGCCTAACAGCTATGGCTATGAGTCTATGAATTGTGGCATCCTGGTGGATGTCTTATAGGGTTTGTACCAGCAGTCCAGGACTGCGCCCGCGTGATGAATTACGACCCATTCCCACTTCTAGAGAAGAGGCTCACACTAGCGTCTGTCAAAGGTTTCACACGCGTGATAGTGGGAAAGATATACCTATGACACTCAAAGATAAAGTGGTATTCTATTGGAAAAAGGATTTTGTACAAATCGATCCAGTACTTTAGAATTTAATCATCACAAACAAAAATACAAATTTTGCTTCTTTATAATCTTAACCTTTTGAATACCGTAATAAGAGACAATAGAAAGACAATAGGTGTGCGGACACCGGTGTCCTCTTGGTTCTTGACAGTTAAAGATAATGTGAAAGATCAAAAATAATAAAGCAAAAGTCAGATAGTAGTCTTTATTATTTTGCTCTTGAAATAGCAAATGGGTTCGTCTCTTGGGACTACTAGAAGGCACTCAAAAGATATATCTGAAATATTAATTGAATTTTTTATAAAGTATTTGGATGTTGTTTCCTCGAATCGAACTCCAAAGTTAAGCTGCGCTTGTCGAGGTCAAGTTTAAGATCTCAGCATATTTAGATCCGGTAGAGCCGTTGGTCATTACGAATGGTCAGAAGTCAGGAATTCGGACACCAGTCTTGCCAAGGGATACTGTATGTAGGGTTTTTTTATGGTAGGTAAATCATCAAATGTCAAATCCCGCCCTTGCGTGGGGTGGGAGATAGTGTCAGACTCTTACTGACGAAAACCTACCCTGCTCCTTTCATTGCTTTTATTCCGGGGCCCCAGGGTTCATTTTCACATAACCCTTGATTGTATGTAGGGTGTAAACCACAGGTGTAAACCTAACATGTGTTTCATGTTAATGCAAATTTAAGTGAAAAAAATCCAGAAATGTCACTAAGTGCCTAACAAGACGGGTCTAAATAAAAATGCAAATCTCAAACCGCGTCTAATTAAATACTAAAGCAAAATACTTTTGACTGGCCTGTTGCTCTAGTGGTTAGGTTAGGTTAGGGTTCGATTCTCACCCAGGACAAATGTTTGTGTGATTAGCACGATCATTTGTTCTGTATCAGGGTGTTATTTATCTATAATAAGTATGTATATAGAAAAATATAAGTATGTTTATCAGTTGTCTAGTACCCATAACACAAGCTCTGCTTAGCTTGGGACTAGACGGCGTCGTGTGATAGTTGTAGAATATTACTTTACTTAAAAATTCATGCAATAGTTGCACTGCCTAAGTAGCATTGCATTGCCGAATGTAGGTCGCGTTCAAAGTGCACATACATGAGCCAACATTCGGCTAATTTAAACTATAATCAAATTATTTGACGTACAGTACGGCCGACGGATCTTGGTAAGTCTGAAGTTAGGCTTTGCGAACTTTAGCGCTTGTGCACTCGTAAAAAAATAAAGGGTTTGAAAAAATAAAGGCCAATAACATTTGTTATTACTGTTATTGGAATTTATTTTTGGTGCACTCGTAAAAAATAAATGGTTTAAAAAAATTAAATGGCAATAACAGTAAAGTTCTTCTTCTCCCTGCCCTTATCCCATATTACTTGGGCGCAACACGTTTTTGTCTTCCAATCTATCCTGTGATACCACTCCTCACATAATCCATCCATCTTCTTCGGCCTCCCTCTTCCTCTCCATCCATCTACGTGTAAAATCAGAACTCTTTTAGTAACATGCGTTTCATCTCAATAACAGTAAAGTTGTCAACAGCATCAATAAATAATTATACTATGATTTTTTATTAGACGAAGTAAAGTGACAGCTATAACAATGGTTGTTTGACAGTTTTTTTTTTTTTTTTTTTTATGGTAGGTAAAATCATCCAATGACAAATCCCGCCCTTGGGCGGAGCGGGAAGTAGTGTCAGACTCTTACTGACTAAAAACCTATCCCGTTCCTTCGTAGCCTATCGTGCCGGGGCCGAGCATTCCTTTCGGAATTAACCCATGACCCCAGTAGGCTTCGACCCTGCCTGCCTGCAGTTAGCAGGCTGGGCCTCTTCGGTGTGCTGACAGCTCCTTGAGGCGCGCGGGAACAGAACGCGCCGTCGACGACTTGGGCTCGGTCCGGTCGGTTACCGGACGATCGGACAGCGTGCTACCCATTGCACACCGTCCGCAAGCCCGCGCCTACGGTGGCCGGAAATCGGGATCGGAATCCCGGCGGCGGCTGGGGCGAGCGCCCCGTTGCCTCTGCCTGATGCGGTCGGCCTCCCCCTTTGCTAGCATTACTGCTTCGCAGAAGGAGGCGACCGCCTGCCATCCCTCCTCACTACGGACCATGGCCTGAACCAAGGCCCGGCGAGAGAGATCGCTGCTGCCGATCGCCCTCACGAGGACACGGCGATGCTCCGCCCAGGCAGGGCACACCTCTACAGTGTGCTCCACCGTGTCCTCCGGATGTTCCGCACAGTGGCGACACCCGGGCGAATCCTCCGCACGAATCCGGAACAGGTACTTAGCGAACTTTCCGTGTTCGGTAAGCACCTGCCGAACACGGAAAGCCGTGAGGTCTTTCCAACCACGCCCCAAGGATGGGCCTTATCGCCCCAATTGTGGCGCGCCCCGAACGAGGTTGCGATAGTCGCTGACGCCATTTCGCCATGAGTTGTTTGACAGTTGGGCATTGTTATTTGACAGTTGGGCATTGTCTACTGCTGTCACTTTACTTCGTCTAATAAAAAAATCATAGTATACAACTATGATTAGCATTTGTTTTTTTATGTCCAATAGTGGACGTTTTTCGGCCAAGTATCGCCATAATGACCAGTTACGGATATAGTCTTCGGTAAAATGCTTATCATGCATCAACAGCGAGAAGTTTAGAACTTAAGAGACTAGAGCGCTGGATAAGGGTAAAGGATATTTTATTTTCCATCGATACGTTCCCGTGTGATGATTTTTAACATTCACGCAGGTGATCCTCTGACTAAAACTCATCTATTATTAATATTAAACCATTTCAAACGTTAATCCAAACCTGATTCCGTAATCCCTGTAGACATTTATATGAATATCGAGATTGTAATAACCCTAATACCAAAGCGAGTGCTTTCCAATTAATGCTAATTGATTATAGAGCTGATATGGACCCGTTATCAAAGGACAGATTAGCTGATAATATTTGATGCCATGAATCTCGACGCAATTAAGCCATATCTGTGATTTTGACATGGACAGGGAGAGTCGATTAAGAAAAAACTGACACAAAATTGACTGAGCTGAAGAAAAAGACAAAGCAATGCGGCACAAACTTGTCTCTTTTATGTAGCACGTAGTGACATAGGTAACACTGCAAGCTTGTGACGTGGTCCAATCAGAAGTCAAGAAAAAATACTTATTGGCCGTATGAATCTTGTATCGCTTTCAAACTCTTTGTCAATATTAATTTCACAACTGGATATAAAAAGCTCAATTTAATTTTATGTTCAAAGTGAGAAAATGATATATATTTTTTTTTATGAAAATGGTTACTTTCTGTTCTTTTTTATCTGGATGACTTTTCGTAACTGGATTGTGGAAGTAAACTATAGGCTGTTAGACTGAAAGTACTCTCTAATCTGAAAAAAAACAAGGCTAGATGCTGATTACCTACGATAAAAACTTGGTTTTTACAAGAAGAAAAAATTGATTATTTTGAAATTGTTACCCATAAAGTAAGTTTATTTTTTGGCATACCCTGTAGCCTAAATTGCTGTATACATTTTAAGAAATTAGCAATGTTGGATCCGACTTCTTGTAGTGCTGAAGACACTATATGATTCCTTAACAAGAAACAATACGGCGCCGTCATTAGATAATTGAAGTCACATTTTCTGTGAGACGTGAAATCTCAAAATAATTCCAAAAAGTTCATTCTTTAGCAGATAATGCTGTTGGTTTTATTACTACCCATTTAATTTAAAAAAAAATATTTTGGACCTTTATAACCAAGGTTTTTACAAATCAATTTATTGATTTGAAGATTTCTTCATTTTCAATTAACAGTAGAATCATAGCATATATATCTCTTGTTCCTTTGTTTAGACCTTACCAATAAACAAACCCGCACATATTCCCGAAACCATTTACATAATTATGATATTACCGTAGTTGCAAATCGTATGTCAGACAGGAGCTTATATGATTCCCGTTACCGCGAAATTGTCACCGCTATGTCAGTTAACGGGTTCATTAATATTTCATTAGTTGTTACATTGATAGATATAGAAGCAATGCGGGTAGAAACGGTTCATTGTTCCTATTATTACAATAGCTTTTTGGTGGAACGAAATTTTGGGCTGATTTCATCATTCAATATAAAAACTTAGTTCAACTAAACTGAGCTCAGCGTAATCTAGTTTAAAGACCCGTATCGTAAACATGGGCGACAACAAAAGAATTGAAACTGAGTTTAGCGTAAACTATCAATTTTTATTCGACTCTACTTTCATAATGATTTATTATTATCATTTTGTTCAAAAAACGTTCTCTTCTGGACATAAACCTACCCCGAATGTCTCGGCGCGCACTATTCCCGTGCGCCTCAAGGAGTTGTCAGCAAACCGTAGGAGCCCAGTAGGGTCGAGGCCTAGTCTGGGGCTCTGGGGAGGTATGAAAATGCATACCAGGGCCATGGATCCAAGGGAGGAAAAGAATAAGGTAGGTTTTTAGTCAGTAAGAGTCTGACACTATTTCCCGCTCCGCCCAAGGGCGGGATTTGTCATTGGATGATTTTACCCACCATAAAAAAACCCGAATATTTGAAAGAATTTATAATTTTTACACCCAGCGGTCTCAAAGCTCAGGAAGATGCACAAAAAAATAAAATAAAGCCTGCTGCATATAATGAACTAAGAATAAAACTAATTTAATTCATCAGTAGGTATGTCCAAATTTAATGGTTAACAACCAACTACCTACTTACTAAATCTTAGATAATTTGTAATTTACTCACTTGCTGTTAACTTAAGACACTTCATTGTTTAATTCTATATATCTTGAAAATTCTATTTCTTAGTAAATTTTTGAAGATATATAGGAAATTAGTTGAGAAGTATGCATACTTTCTCAGATCACAAATCCCACGGTAATCTTCCAACTTAGGTAGCTGGAGAAGTACCTAGGAGATTAGAAGGCTATAGAAGCCGGACGTTTAGCTTTTATTTCACTCCAAACTGGTTCTGTATCTGTTACTATGGCACATTATTCTCCGAAACAGCGATTTCGAAACAAGAAAGTCTTACCGCCTTGATTCTTGAGTCTTTATCAGTCTGATCTTCTTTTCGGTGCCCACTAAATCTCTTGTAATCACCATCATCATCTTCCTGCCATTGTTTCATGTTACTTGGCGTTAACACAACACGTTCTTTTCGTCTATTCTGTCCTGTCACCACTTGTCATGATATCATTAACTCCCATTTCTTTCTTGTCACTCTTCACACACTCTTCCTGTCCTCTGGCGGGAGGCCAAAGCCTTGTACAATATTATTACATTCTATTAGTCTCTTCTATGGAACGTTAGGTAGACTTAATACTTTACTCTTCACCCTGGATGCTCTTCACTCACATTCACATGTTATTTATCTAAATTCTTACTAACGTCATCCAAATGCAACCAGCAATTCTATTCGGCAAAGCTTATTGATTCACCTACTCGTAAACATGGGCGACAACAAAAGAATTGAAACTGAGTTTAGCGTAAACTATCAATTTTTATTCGACTCTACTTTCATAATGATTTATTATTATCATTTTGTTCAAAAAACGTTCTCTTCTGGACATAAACCTACCCCGAATGTCTCGGCGCGCACTATTCCCGTGCGCCTCAAGGAGTTGTCAGCAAACCGTAGGAGCCCAGTAGGGTCGAGGCCTAGTCTGGGGCTCTGGGGAGGTATGAAAATGCATACCAGGGCCATGGATCCAAGGGAGGAAAAGAATAAGGTAGGTTTTTAGTCAGTAAGAGTCTGACACTATTTCCCGCTCCGCCCAAGGGCGGGATTTGTCATTGGATGATTTTACCCACCATAAAAAAACCCGAATATTTGAAAGAATTTATAATTTTTACACCCAGCGGTCTCAAAGCTTAGGAAGATGCACAAAAAAATAAAATAAAGCCTGCTGCATATAATGAACTAAGAATAAAACTAATTTAATTCATTAGTAGGTATGTCCAGATTTAATGGTTAACAACCAACTACCTACTTACTAAATCTTAGATGATTTGTAATTCACTCACTTGCTGTTAACTTGAGACACTTCATTGTTTAATTCTATACATCTTGACTATTCTATTTCTTAGTGAATTTTTGAAGATATATAGGAAATTAGTTGAGAAGTATGCATACTTTAGTCTCTTCTATGGAACGTTAGGTAGACTTAATACTTTACTCTTCACCCTGGAGGCTCTTCACTCATATTAACATGTAATTTATCTAAATTCTCACTAACGTCATCCAAATGCAACCAGCAATTCTATTCGGCAAAGCTTGTTGATTCACCTACTCGTAGTGTGAGAGCGTTCCGTCTACGTTTCCTATTTCGTGTATATGTTTTATTTGCATTATTTTTATACTTTTATTATATTATAAAGCATATTCTTATTAATAATACTACTATTGTGTCTACTATTGTATAATTAATAATATTACTATTGTTTACTAATTACATTGGCGGCCTCATCGCTACGTTAGGAGCTATAGTTTCATCAGCTCTTCTTAAACAATTTCTTATTTTCTTATATGATTTGTATACTGCATATGAAACGCCAATTGTTACTTTTAAAACAACCAAAAAACCAAGTACCAATAATACAACAGGATATCTTTCATATTTTTCTTCGTCGATCGAACTATTTTCGTTTTCATCAGGTATTTCTGGAATATTCTGTAGAGTATCCGATTTCATTTTATGTTCTTTATTCGGAGTTGGTTCAAGTTTGACCACTTCGTCCGTAAATTTAGTAAACTAATAGTCCGATGATGGTATACTTTTGTAAATTTTCTATTCAATTTCGATTTGCTTAGTTTTCTTTATTTGATTGCACTATATTTCTTTGATACTCAGATATCACGGTTTTTTAACTTTTTTTGTGTTTGTATTATTTTGAAAATAAACGCATCTTGTAATATAGAAAACTTCGTATAAAAATGATTGCCATTCACATATTTTGTAATAATATAACTAAAATAATATTCACAAAGCCACATTAATAATTTAGAAACAGTACTGAGCTTCATTTCTAAAAACTTTCATTTATATAATCAAACAACATTTATAATGACGTCAGACTATTACAGAACATACGGCGTTTACTCAGCGATAAGATTAGAACAATATAGTCATGTTATTTCGGTAAAGGCTGCTTTTTTGGTAAATAAGGAATGAGTATTGATAAGAATCGACCACAATGATTGTGATATTACTTGGGATGATAATACATGATCCCATTAATCCATGGGCAAACCACAATTATAGCGGTAAGTTCCCTCTTTGAGGCGTGGCTGGAAAGACCTCACGGTGTTGAACTTGTCTACGAATTTTCTATTCGATTGTCCTGACCAAGTGACTTAACGTTGAGATGACAGCATTCTCATATATTTGATTAGTTTTCTACTAGCATTAATAATTGTAGATTAACATGCATAAGTCTGCAGGACAATTATAGGTTGCCAAAATAAAACTGCTGTTATTTAGCCAAAAGCCTTTGCACACATAATCACACTAATATTTTAAAGGCAATGTCTGTTAATCCTTCACACTCAAACTGTTGAAAGTATTTTATTGGAATTTCGAACACAAGTAGACCATATCCTGCAAAAGAATATAATACTAAACTTTCTGGCCTCGGAGTAGGTTCTGTTCGAATAATTTCTTACTTACATGTAGCAAAGCCGCTGGCAAATGCAAACGTGTTTATAAATGTATCGTACTCATCGCCATTATCTTCCAGCTTAATTGTTATCGGCGCCAGAGATTTCCATCTGATATTTACTTCTGTCAAACGAAACGCTGACAGTCACGCCTTTTCTTTCAATTCATTCTTATTCCTCACCCAAATCATCCATCATTAACACATCGCATGGTAAACAAGGTAATTACATTATAGTTTCACAACAAATGAGAATTGTGGTGTCATCACTTACAGCAGACATGAGAATCCCATTAGCGGAAACTGAAAATTCTCTTTTGCAGCAACTAGGTTCTGCGGTCTTGAAGAAATGTCAGGTGCTATTTTAACATTCAAACAATGCAATCGTATTCTTAAGCTGTTTAATGACTATACTACAGACAGTAAAGACCATTATATTTAAGAACTATCTGCTGTCAGCGGCTTAGTCCGCGTCATACTAACAAATTTGGCTACGTCTTTTGACTGGCCTGTTGGTCTAGTGGTTAGTGACCCTGACTGCTATGCCGGAGGTCGTGGGTTCGATTCCCACCCAGGACATATGTTTGTGTGATGAGTACGATCATTTGTTCTGTGTCTGGGTGTAATTTATCTATAATATATATGTATTTAGAAATATATATGTATGTTTATCAGTTGTCTAATACCCATAACACAAGCTCTGCTTAGCTTGGGACTAGACGGCGTTGTGTGATAGTTGTAGACTATTATATATTATTATTATATTATAAATTGTTCTAAGGGATAAAGAGTATCCTATGTGCTATTCCAGGACGTGGTTAACCCGTGTGTTATACAACCAAATCTGTTCCACCACTCAAGCTTACCATTTATTTTAGGTGGAAAATCATCTAATGATTTCTCCCGTTCTAGGGTGGAGCGTGTAGGCGTGTTAGACTTTTACTGACTAAAACCCAATACTATGTTCCTTCTTTCACTTCGTTCTACAGCCCCGGGATTCTCTTTTGCGCAACCCGTAGGCCCAGAAGGCTTCACCCTACTGGGCCACTACAGTTTGCCCACATTTCCTTGAGTCATGCATGGAATACTACGTTCAGTCGACGTCTCGGGCTCGGTCCGACACGGACGACAAGATGGTGAGCTACCCATTGCTCACCGTCCGCAAGCCAAAGCCTTCGGAGCGTATCCTTTGTGGTCCAGAACCAGAGTAACTCTGTTCTCTTTGCTCTCAGTTATCCTGTTACTCTGGAGGTCAGATATGCAATGTCAATAGGTCTCTCGTCCGCCAAGCATTCGAGACTTAAAACTTAAAAACATATTTCGCTTTTAAAATCTAAAGTAGAAGTAAGAGCACTATCTTTCCTCTCTAGTATGATAATTATATATGTATTTAATTTTAGTATATGTATATATTTCTTTAATTTTAGATTTAAAATTCTCTTCTTTTCTTATTTCTACACACTGTAGTCTACATTTCTTCTCATCTCTCCTTTCGCTGCTGGAAGAAATTTATTTTAGAAATAAGCAGTACCTTTGTACATTTTTTTTATTTTATTTTAATACTGTATCTCCTTCCAGTCTATGTGTGTACATAAATTATAAAATAAATAAATAGGTACGGAAATTGAGCTTATGTAAGCTCACTATCTTTTAATTAAAGACTTCCACAATAAAATGAGCAAATGGAATGGAGTTTCAATAAACAACAAACAATATATTTCCACTGTGACAATAAACAACCTTTGTTTACTCGACATTTTTATGTACATTCATCATTTATTGGAAATTGTTTTTTTTTTCTCCTTATACCTTTCCAATCTCACTAATATTACAAAAACAATAATTTGTATAATATATAAACAATTTTTGTACGTGGCAAATAAGTTGAACCCGTTGCTATGCGCAGCCCCCACTTCGATTGAAACCCAAAAATCGGTTACTGCGTATTCGAGGTCGACCGCCATGACACACGAGTAAACCATGACCTGAAAAAGTATATAAAACATTTTTTTATCCCAGGAGTTATCGATGAATCGCCAGATTTAAATGGCAGTGGGTGAGGCACATCGCAAAACAGATGGTCATTGGGGCCAAAAAACTCTGGAGTAGCGTCGGAACACCTCCCACAAGGTGGACCGACGACCTAGTGAGAATCGCGAGTCGTTTAGGGCCGATCGTTATGGTAACGCTTGAAGGAGGCCTATGTCTAACAATGGACGTCTTCCAGCTGTAATGATGATGATGATCCAGAAGTATGTTCCCTTGCAATTATTTCCTACCTTCACGCGGGCGAAGCTATTGCAGTAATACCATAATTGCCTTTGTTAGTTAGCAAATGAATTCGGACCTGATCCAGTGATACTATTCCGGGTTAAATTAATCACATTGTGCCTGCCGATGATTAAATAGGCCACAGTGTAAAATGCAAAATTTATATAATTTTATACTACAGAGCACAAACTGCGATGCGATGTCGCATCGTACAAATCTGCGAATTGCGCATCGCACATTTTATGGACCCCTAAACATCGCTTTACCGCACGAAATCTTCTTGGGGCACTCTTCTCAGAGTGGTCGTGGCTGTTGTTGATGGACAGGGCTGCGACGCGCCACCGTCGTCTTTTGCTTCCAAAAAAACTTTTTACAGAAAAAATACAACCGACTTCAAAAATCACCAAAAAATGCAAAATAACTTTCAATTTCGGAAGTCGGTGTTTCTATAATAGTTTGGTTTCTTCGCTATTTAACACCGACTTCCGAAATTAAAAGTTATTTTGCATTTTTTGGTGATTTTTGAAGTCGGTTGTATTTTTTTTGTAAAAAGTTTTTTATTTCACACTTTTTAGT
Source organism: Leucania comma (assembly GCA_958295575.1). Taxonomy (NCBI): domain Eukaryota; kingdom Metazoa; phylum Arthropoda; class Insecta; order Lepidoptera; family Noctuidae; genus Leucania; species Leucania comma. The sequence continues at coordinate 12,335,460 of OY282486.1, read as the reverse complement.
AGTAGTAGCCCTCAGCCAAACTTAAATAGATAGGTACCTTCCGCCATTCGGTTCCAACATCAAATCATCATGACAATTCTAATAGTACCAAACACGGCTAAGATACACTGATTTATTACAAAGTTCCGGCTCTTACCTACCTTCCGTCTTCATCATCAGGTCAGTTCTATGTACCCCTCCCCTTTTTCCTTTAGTCAGCCACCAACTACATGTATAAACAAAGCAATTTTACTTGTTACGACAGTTCTGCTAAGGTTTTTTTAAGAATTCCGTTCTATGTCTTCGTAGTTCATCATCAGATCAAAACAATATTTTTATAAGACCAACTCGAGAGTATAATCTTTCAATCAAAACAAAAATTTTCAAAATCGGTCCACAATTGACCGAGATATCGGCGAACAAACATATACAAACGACAGTTCTGCTATGATTTCTTGAAGAGTTTCGTCCTATATCTTCGAAGTTTATCGTCAGATCAAAAAGGTATTTTTATGGGACCAATTCGGAAGTATAATCTTTCAATCAAAACAAAAATTTTCGAAATCGGTCCACAATTGACCGAGATATCGGTGAACAAACATAAAATAAAAAAATAAAAAAAAAAAAAATACATACAGCCGAACATAGAACCTCCTCCTTTTTTCGAAGTCGGTTAAAAACTAAAGTCCATTGACTGACTGTCAATGTCTATGTATTGATGACTGTCATTCCATTTTGAACGGTTGTTGGATCCTGGAAAAACCAAAGCTTTATGATTATGTGGAATTCGCTCCAAAATAAAATCACTGCAAAATGGTTGTAAATCGATCACTGTAGGTTGGTAAAGAAACATGAGCGGGTTTTAGTCCGTAAAAGTCTGACTCTTTCGTTCCATTCAGAATGGGGCTATATTATTTAACATCCCAAAAAATGCTTCTAATTTTCTAAAGTTAACGTCTGCCCAAACCTTTATTTCAAATTAATTTGAAGCCTACATAATACTAATTTGAAAATCAGGCCTACAGCCTAAATCCACAATAGTATCAATAAAAAAAAATATAACCAAATTTTCATTTGTAAGTTGCCAGTAACATATCAAACAAAGGGTGCCAGAGTACGTGTTCATTTATTTTACCGTTCAATTAATTCATACAAACACAGATGAACTAATTATTTTCCAAATGAATGTAATTTGCACTTCGTTTGTGTCATTTTAATATGTCTGTTACACAATTTAATGCCTATTTATTTTCATATTATGTTTATTTTTGAGCACGTAAAGTGAATAAATGAAAAAAAAAAAAACTTGAAAAATGTTCACGCCTTTTTTGCCCGCGAATCATTGGATTATTGACATGAAGTCTATTAAAAATGTACGACAAGCGTTACATGTACTGAAGGTACCACAGTCTCACAAAATTTTGCAGCAAGTCAACTGAACCGTTTTACCAAACGTACAGATTTTGTTATCTGTGGATTCAATGTCCACAGTATCTCGGGACGTGACATTCACGCATTCCGATTTTGAATGCAGTTGACAGTTGACGTTACAGTTGACGTTTCATCGTGCTCTATGCCGCAAAGGCAACACCAAAGCGTTTGGAATACAATTAAGGCCTAGTGTCCACGGATGCATAGCTTCATAGACGCGTGGTCGTGGGCTTGGTGTATGTAACTACTCATTCGTGGACGGTATGCCATACTGAATTAAATCAAATCATCGCTTAGAGCACAGTATGACCCTTTAGGTTATGGTCGCAATCGCATGCCACTATGATTAACGGATATCATCATCATTTCAGTCGAAAGAGGTAGTAGACCTCTTTATGCTACCAAGCATATTGTGTATGCATTAGCCTGACTTGTAGTCTTACCCTTAAATCCAGCACGGACGTACTTTAATATTTAAACATTTTCATTAATATTTTACTGACTCATCAATCATTTTTATTATTACATTTTTAAAATAAATGTATTTTTCGAGAATAATATTTTTATTTTAATGATTAAATTATTATTGGTACTTAATAAGATTACATTACTAATTATAAAATTTGTACTGCATGCTATAAACCAAGATGTGAAATCTAAATATTTGTATAGCTAAAATACCCAGTATAGTGAAATCCTATAGATCATAAGAACGTGTAAGCTATTCTTGTAAAGAAATATATCATTTATTCATAAAAAAATTTATTTTTAAAACAGTTTTAATACTCATTTAGTTAGTCTGTGGCAACAAAAGTGTATCTTTTGTTTCGACGAGTCACAGATGTTCGATCGCGGGTAGAAATGAAATTCCTCCGTCACCCGCTCCAGTTGACATTCTCAAGCGACGTGGCCAGAATTCTGATTGGCGAAAATGTATTTTTCACGCCGACAATTTTAAGGTTCTTTAGTTAAATGGCAAAAACGGTATCTTTGAAATTTCGTGATGGCCCTCTGTCCACATTCATTGTAGTCAAAGACTGTTTGCACTATATCGATGACAGAAAAGACATATTCTGTGCTCTGCTGAACAATGGTATCATCATCATCATCACCATCATCATTTCAGCCGAAAGATGTCCACTGTTGGATATAGGCCTTCCCAAGTGCCGCCATAATGACCAGTTCTGTGCGTCTCGCATCCATCTGATTCCCGCGACCTTCACAAGGTCATCGGTCCACCTTGTGGGAGGCCTACCAACGCTACGTCTTCCGGTACGTGGTCGCCAGTCCAGAATCTTTTGACCATCCGTTCTACAAGCAATGTGCTCTGCCCACTGCCATTAAGTTTGACGATTCTTCTGGGCTGGTAACCTTGGTTCTCCTATGGATTTTATTTTCATTTCTAATGTGATCACGCAAAGAAACTCCAATAGCCCTTTTCATTGGCCTTTGGGTGACTTTAAGTCTTCTGATAAGGCCCATTGTAAGTGACCAAGTTTCGGAGCCATGTAGTCACTAGCAACACACACTGGTTATAAACTTTCATTTTGAGACAATGTGGTATATTGGACGAGAGGATACCGCGCAGCTTTCCGAACGCCGCGCATCAGAATCGGATTTGACAATGGACCTCTTTCTCAAAGATACATTTTTATCAAGATAATATACTAAAATGAAATACAATAAAATAAAAATGGTTGTTGACTACCTCAGCGAAATTTACGAGAAGGTTGACCTTATACATTTGCTGTCAAATTACTACAAAAAGAGAGAATGTGTACATCTTTATTCTAATGGTAAAAATATCAACTATTTAGAAACATAATTATAATCTCTATTATTCCGACTGAGGTTTTTTTATTGTTGGTAGGCTCGCGTTTGACCACTATCTCACCTGATGGAAAGCGATGATGTGACCGACGATGGAGCACGCTTGCCTAGAAGTAACCTATTCACTCTTGACTTAAATACCCCTAGGTTATAGCTATCAGGAAACACAGACTCAGGCAGGGAATTCCACTCCTTAGCTGTACGCATAATGAATGTGTTCCCAAAACGCTTTGTACTTATGGCCAGCACGTCAATCTACTAGAATCTGTCCCCAGTCAAATTTTACCAATCGAACATTAACCTTCCGTTATTGTGATAAGGTTGAAAAGTGCTGGCGTCTGTACCGGTGGCGCAAGGCCGTACGTCTTGTGGTCCGATGATGGAACGGACTAGGCGGAATTAAATTGTGCAATTCCAATGCACACTCCCCGAAATGCAAACGATAGAAAACCGACAGGCTAGCAACTCGGCGTCGATGCACCAGACTTTGGAGTTTTGACTCGACAAGTGCATCATTGCCGATGATCCTCTTGGCTCGCTTCTCAATCGACTCTAATGCATCAAGCTGGTATTTGGCAGACCCATCCCAAAGATCAGAATCATAGATTAGTACTACCTATATAATTCACTCAGCAACGGAACCCACTGCCGTGTTCGATACGCTTTTGGCTGGTTTCTACAACTGCGTAGCTTTCATTTCTCAAATCTTTGCAGAGTTCAACGCTTGATGGAATAAAAATTGTGGCTTCGCTAAATTGACTATGATCGAGTTTCAAGACTGTGTGTCTAAAGTGATGTTTGATTACTGAAAGTTGAATGCGAGTTGTTTTTATGACCACGTTTTAAAGACCGGTTGTAGTCACTGAGTATTTTGTATGAAATCCGCCCGAATCTATGTCGCCTTTGCAGCCCCGAAACAGTGGTAAATTGTTTTTTCTAAAAAAAACCATAACTATTCAAGATTATAAATTAGGGTCAGATTCGCAATTTTTTTTTCGACTCGTCTAATTTATATAATGTTTCGATTGACAACTCCGTGTTTTTTTTTTATGGTAGGTAAAATCGTCCAATGACAAATCCCGCCCTTGGGTGGGGCGGGAAATAGTATCAGACTCTTACTGAATAAAAACCTACCCTTCCATTCATTGCCTTTGTCCCAGGGCCCGTGGTGACATTCTCACATAACCCTTGGCCCCAGTAGGCTGCGGCCCTGCTGGGCCCCTACAGTTTGCTGACAAATCCTTGAGGCGCGCGAGAACAGTGCGCGCCGTAGACGATTTGAGCTCGGATCGGTCTGTTACCGGACGGACGGACAGCGAGCTACCCATTGCCCACCGTCCGCGAGCCCGCGCCTACGGTGGCAGGAAATCGGGATCGGAATCCCGGCGGCGGCGGCGGCGTGTGCGCCTTTGCCTAATGCGCGCGTGGTACAGTACGCACCGTAGACGACTTGGGCTCGGTCCGGACGGTTACCGGACGGTCGGCCAGTGGGCTATCCAGTGCTCGCCGTCCGCAAAGCCGGAGTAGTGGAATAATGTTTGTTCGGTACAGCACAAACATTATGCCAGTGTTTATTTTCCCAAGTAAATAATTTAAAAAAGAAATATTATTATTTAAATAACTAAACTTTTGATGTCATAAATTATCACTTTACAAATAGACAAATAAATAAAATGTCAAACATCCATAAATATCGCGCTTAAAAAATATACTCAAATTTTAAGTTCTCTTAATTAAGTATAATGATTTCATATTTATTTATTATTATGTAATTTTTATTATTTATTAATATTACAAACTTATTAGTTTATAATTTCAGCATATTAGCGAAATAGAATGAAGTGTGTATAAATTTACAATTTTTTTTTTTTAATTAGCTTATACTTTCCCACTGCTGGGCAAAGGCCTCCCCCAATTCCTTCCAGGTATTTTTCTCTCGGGCCACCTCAAACCAGTTCTTGCAGTAGTCGTGCAGGTATATAAGGTGTTAAAAAATTAACTGCAAGAAAAGTAAGAACTGGTTTAGAATTACAAATAAAAATAATTGGCGAAAAAATGATTTTTAAATAACAACCCGTTTCGGAGATATGCAATATTTTCACTTCACACAAAATTATTGAATATGCGCACTGTACACCGCACGTGCGCCGCCGGCGCGACCGCCCCGCCGTAGGTACGCGTGAGTCGTTCACCCCTGTGACACGACACGCGACGGCGCAAATTCGTAAACAGCTGATTCTAATTTTTTCATCACATTTCTCAGACTTTGGACAGGCAAATTATCGAGCTTACTTACAAATAGCATATTAAAAGCACTGGTAGACTCCTAGGATTGTTTGGACAGCAGGCACTCGTCGTTGCTCACCATACAGTTCACGGTAACGGTTACGTGCCGCAGCTAAACTTTAACCAGTCGTAATGTAGGACACTACCATATCTAAGTACTCTCGATTGGAATACGTAAACGGCATTATTAAAAGCACGAAACTGCACGAACACACGTATTCGCCGCAATGACACAAGAAAACACCCTTACCGCGCGACGGATTTCGGACAACTAAGGGTCGGGAGGGGTAGAGAGAGCTGCGGGAAGAGTAGCGGGCGGCGGGGGAACCGCAAGCAAGCCGCTCGCGCGCGGTACGATGGCGGCCCAAGCCTCAAGCGCAGCCCTGGGTACAGCGCACAAAAAAATATTATACGTAATTATTTTATTTATGTGAAAATATAAAAACGCTCAAAAAAAATTTTTTTTTTTTGATGTGTTCGTTTTTCGATGGCGAGTAAGTGGACAAAATTCTTGCAGTTAATTTTTTAACACCTTATATTATGTGTAAATTTATACACACTTCATTCTATTTGAAATATCTGTTATTTATTTATTGTGCAATTTGTGCACACCTACCAAAGTGTTGTATTTTTTACCCAAATGTTGACTGGTAGAAAAAGCTTTGTTGCCTTTTAAGGCCGCCTATGTATCACTACTGTACACGAAAATTTAAATAAATAAATAAAAATAGTACATTTTGATACAAGTGCAGAAAGTTTGTCATTGCGACCGAGGCGAAATACGCATGAGCCATAGGCGAGTGTGTTATAGAGCCGAGAGCATTCGTATCAAACGAAGTTTTTCGAACTGCGCCTCGTGGGGGTCGACGCGCACCCAGCCTGATACGATAAACAATTTTATTACAATGAACTCGTGGCGAGGGCGAGCACGCGCTTTTTCCGCACTAGTGCGGAAAACAGTCCATTGCATGCCTGAAAGCGGTAGGATAAGAGCGAGTTTTCAAGTAAATGTATTAAAAAAAAATATCTTGTTATGAAACCTTCGACTAGTAACCAAACCCCCATTTTACAAATTCTACCTTTTTCTGTCACTTATGTATTTCCGTCACGTCCATCCGACTGCACAAACGTACTCGTTATGTATGCAACCAGGCTTCAAACTTTTGACTATCTGCTGCACAAAAGTAAAAAGCTCTGGGAATCCTTTGTGCTAGTTTTTTATGAGAAGATCTTGATAGGAGGGTTGGAAAACTTGTGGGACTGTTCAGATATCCGTTTTTTATTGGCGAAGTTTCTTTCGAGATTATCTCCTGGTCAAATATTTCCATGAGTGTATATTCTGGAATCTAAACCAAGTAAATAATAAGACGATAATAATCTTCAAGACACAAAAAATTCTTACGACTAGACAGAGGCAGCCTGCGCCTGGTGCACCATCACTGGTCACTGTACACTGAATAAGCACCTTCATACAATAGGCAGCACGGATAGTCCCCTGTGCAGAGCGTGTTTGGAGGGGGAGGAAACAGTTTCGCATGTGCTCCTGGACTGCACAGGGATCACTGATACACGCACACGGACCTTAGGATCCCCGAACTCCCTTATTGACACCCTGAAAAACCTGAGAGGCCTAATCAGTTTTTGTGCGGAAACCATACTCAGAAGATAGATCTTCAAGACACTGATAATAATTAACAATTCCCAAAGACCGGAACTCCGAAATCAAGCGAAACGATCTAGTAGTGGAATAACATTGTAATCTTTACACTAGAATAAATATCATTGTTTGATAAAATTCTCGTGAGACCCTCGAGATGTACTCTCAAAGAGATGATGTATTCAGTGCTGTGTGTTTGACAGAAAATTATAACATGAGTTAATTGCAAAACATTATAAATGAAGTAGCTACAGATTTATTTTTAACGACTGAGGAGGTTTTTTTTAATGTGGTCCTGTAAAGAAAAAAACAACATGTTTATTCTGCCTAAAATAGACGCACAATAATTTACAATAAAAAATCCATAAAAAAAAAACTTGTTTCCCCGTCAGATCATGTGTGGATCAGAATCAGAATCAGAATAGTTTATTTCAAATAGACCAATTACAGGCACTTTTGAATTGTCAAAATGTCGGTCAGTCCATAAAAAAGTGAAGCTAAATTGCACGTTCCAAAGCGTAGATCTCTATGGAGAAGAACGTGCAAGAAACTCCATGGACACTGTTTTAAAATCATATTATGAGTTACATCTTGGTTACATCTTGTCGCTTCTATTATGTGAGCACAATGCAGATAAGTAATAAAAAAATAAAATGAACTAATTAAAAAAATAGATCGGGCATAATAGTGTTGCACCTTATCACCATGACAACAAAGTTGTCTAGGTTGTCTATTATTTCTCCGACGCCAGCCGTACTAGGATAGGCTTCTATATCGTGAGTGCGATCACAAACATTTAAGAACTGACTGTCACTTATAAATCTGTGACAGGCTTTACGGATTGTCAGAAAATCTGAGATCAGTGTGACCTTTGGGCACGCCTTAATCATGGCGGTAAGTGGCTGGAGAGACGTCAAGGCATCCTCAGCTACTGTATGATGCAGGTCCTCATCGGACATGGTAAGTTTGGGAGGTTCTTGTACCTGATTCAGGCTTAAGAAACTTCTGCTTGGGTGGGACACCGTTGTGTGCTTGTGGGGGGCGACTTTTAGCACCACCGTTCCAGGCCTTAGTGCTGGCCAGGCTGCGGTCGCCTTCTTCTGTGAAGCAGTAATGCTAGCGAAGGAGACGGCCGCACGCGTGGGGAAACAGACATGTTCACGCCACACTCACCGAAACCCCGACTCGGACTACTAGCCACCGCAGGCGTGGGCTTACGGACAACGTGTAATTGGTAGCTCGCCGTCCAGCTGTCCGGTGACCGTCCAGACCGAGCTCAAATCGTCGAGACGGCGCGTAGGGTTCCACGCACGTTTCAAAGTGATATCGGCAAAACCGTAGGGGCCCAGCAGGGCCAAAGCCTACTACGAGTATTGCCATGAGTCGATATCTGAAAGGATTACTCGTTGTTCTGAAATGCAAAGAGTCACTGAAGGAACACAGATGTACATAGTTTTTAGCAGTAAAAGTCTGACGGGCGTGTCACGCTCAAACCAAAATACTTTTCCTACGTTTTTGGTTAATACTAACAAGCTATTAATTATGTTTAGTATAACAATTGATTTATAATTGCGTACTTCAAAAATAATTGCATATTTCAATAAATAATCGAACTAATATTATTAGTTTTCCCTTAATTTCCATTTTATTGCTGATACCTTTGACCCAAATGAGGTTGGTTCCATCCAAGATAATTTTCTCTCGGTAAAACCATGGCTTTTCGAATGGGCATTGTTCGCAATTCAGGACCGAACGCAAATCCCACTGAATTTATTTGTCTTCGTTTCGGTGGCCCGTTTCCATGAGGCTCCAAACAAAATTGTACTGTTAAACTTACGAGTAAAATAGAATAGAATCGGAAAGAAATTACTTATTGTGCACCAAAGTACTTTTTTTTACATCACAGCGGTCTTATTACTGACAGCGACGTCTTGCAAAAAAATCTTCGCTTGGACAATAAGGACTTAAAACGCGAGAATTCTGCAAGTTTCTTCTAAGTGTATCGATTTTTTTTTCAGATATCATTTCTCGCCTGGCCTAGTATTTGACCACGGCAAGGTCATCTGCTAACATTGTCATTAGATCAATACGCAACAGGTAACAAGATACGTGATACATAGTTTTTTTTGTTGAGTTTTGTCAATTCTGTGTGTCGTACTCTAAAGATGCTTAACGCCTCCTGAATGCCGACTCTGAATGTGATTTATTTGGGGACGAACGGATTACAATAACACTCGCTTGTGTAGTGTTCTGTGAAAGACAGTACGCAAGGGCGTCCACTGTTCCATGTTAATGTGTATCATTGTATTCGATCACAAAATTATTAATTTAAAAAAAAATGGTAATTTAAAAAACTAAAAAACCCGACTGCTTTTCTGAGTATTCATAAAAAAGCCCTAAAACAAGAAAGTCGTTGTAGCAGTCGGGACCCATTACTTCATAGATCTACTGACTAGACGGCTGACTTTCTAGAATGGGTCCCGACTGCTACAACGACTTTCTTGTTTTAGGGCTTTTTCATGAATACTCAGAAAAGCAGTCGGGTTTTTTAGTTTTTTAAATTACCATTTTTTATTTTTTACTTTTTTAGTTTTATTTTTTTACGATATCACTTTCACAGTAATTACAAATCTAACGACACCTCGCAAACTAAAATCCATCGAACCGTTCAGGCCACAGAGCGTGCCTAATATTTAAATTTGGCGCCAAAAATCCGACATTTTGTTTTTTTTTTATTTTGATATACCCAGTGTCACTCTCACAGTAAATACGAATCTAACGACACCTCTCAAGCTAAAATCAATCGAGCCGTTCAGGCTGCAGAGCGTGCCAAACAATTATACATACATACATACATACATACATACATACATACTCTCGAAAAACATAACCCTCCTTCTGGCGCAGTCGGGTAATTATGTTTTATTAAAACAATCTATTATAACAATAAAAATCAATTTATATTCTAAATTCCATACAAATGCCAATTTTTATATTATTATTATTTATGATTTCACAATTCTATGTTAATTAATGTAAGTGGGTATGTACCGTTTTAATGAAATATAAATAAATTATGTTATAACCTGTATTAGCACAAAAGGTATATATACAAACTAAATATAATAATATTTACAAATGGGTAAAAAACGAGCAGTGAGCAGTGGTGGCCGAGAGGTAAATGCCCCGACTTACGAGTTGTAGGTCGCGGGTTCAAACCCAGCCCAGGCGCATTACTTTGTGTAATTTATTTTCATAACCACTGTTCTCTAAATGGTGAAGGAAAACATCGAAAGGAAACCGGCATGTCCTAGAACCAAAAATTCGAAGACATGTGACATTCACCAACCCGCACTGGGCCCGCATATTAGATTACAGCCCATTCCCTCTCTTAAAGAGGAGGCCTGAGTCCCAGCAGTGGGAACATTAAAAAGGCTGATGATGATGATGATGAAAAAAAGGAACTTAATGGGCATCAAAAAATTCATCCACATCGATGTCAAAGGTGCTCAAAGAATTAGCATTGCCACGTTGAATGGCAATGCTAATTCTTTGAGCGAAGAAAGAGCCAGCCTTCTGATCATAAAATAAATTAATAAATTCTCAACGATGCAAAATATTTTTTGTATGGACCCGTAACAAACCGTAACTAAGTACCAAAGTGCAGGTAATTTACACCTTACAGTACCCAACTCTACTTAAGCTCCCGCCATTTTGTTTCGTTCAGTAACTGTTGTTTTAAGATTAACCCTCACTCCTGGGTTTCTGCAAACAAAAGGTTTTGCTTGTACCACATAATGTTGGTGAAGCTTGAATGCAAACCTAATGTAACACTCTTTTCGCCCCCTAAATTCTTAGAAAGTTAGGTAAATTTTGTGCTTTTTTGGAAGGATTGCCTGGTGCCGATCTCCAATAAAAGATCAATTAATCATCATATGATAAAGAAATGATTATCATCATTTCAAAAGCGCAAAAGACGTCCACTGTTGTAAATAAGCCTCCTCCAAGTGTCCATTGGGTTACATGTTGTTGTTATTGAAAATCACATTATTTTATGACATTCACAAACACACACACAAACCACTTTTTTGTCGCGTATTTGAGGAAAAAATATAGTATACTGTTGATATACAATCTTAATTTTAGTATATGCGAAACTCTATGTACGAAATATCATAACAGTATCATGAAAAATCACAAAGTTATAAGCTTGTGATGTTACCTGGTTGTCCACACTAACTCATGGTCACCGCGTTTGGGTCACTTTGAGGTTGTTTTGCTCCCGTACCTAACTGTGCGCCGTGTCTAATACCCGCTATGACCTGCCGTGACCTATATTGTGCTTAGTTTCAGTGATGTCAAACTTGTGACTTTTTCTAAACACTTTTGGGTAAAATATAATATGGTTTAAAAATAATTAGAATCGATTCAGTTACTGATTTTGAACAAACTTTACGCAGGTTTCACATAAACTAAAAATAATGTTGTATATTTTTATTTTCTAATTATTTGTAGTACTACTTGTTAAACAACTGGTTTATTAGGAGGGAAATAATTTATTTATGTCAAAATTTTATAATTGTTTAATATACCTACATTGATAGGCGATAAGTTTTTTGCTATGTATTTAAAAATATTCCATGTAAAAATATTATAATTATTATAAAAAAATATGGCGAACATGCAAATCAGCAACAGATGGCCATAACATATAAAAAAAATTGCATTAGCAAAACGTGACATCCATTTTATGGATTTAACGCTGAAGCAAGCGGTGACAAGCTGACGGGTGATATCACTCCGATTTCGCGCTTATTTTTGTCGAAGTTAACTGATTCCCTGTGGATTATTTTTGTTCCGGTATAGATTTCTATCACACCGTCTCTCACTATGAACGCAAAGCCATGATTTTATTATTTATTTTTATTTGTTAATTCCTTTTTTACTATGTGCCTAATAATTATATTTTTAGTGCAATATCAGCTTGCCAGCTCTAAAAATTGTTACAAACTGGGCTTATAGTATTCAAGTAGCAGTAGAACATTAACTCCATAACAAAAACTCCTATTATATAATTATAAGCATTGCATAATCAGCCTTTTAATGTTCCCACTGCTGGGACTCAGACCTCCTTTCTAAGAGGGAATGGGCCGTAATCCACCACGCGGGCTCAGTGCGGGTTGCTGAATGTCACATGTCTTCGAATTTTTGGTTCTAGGACATGCCGGTTTCCTCACGATGTTTTCCTTCACCGTTTTGAAAACAGTGGTGATGAAATAAATTACACATAGTTTTTTTTTTTATGGTAGGTAAAATCATCCAATGACAAATCCCGCCCTTGGGCGGAGCGGGAAGTAGTGTCAGACTCTTACTGACTAAAAACCTACCCCGTTCCTTCGTAGCCTATCGTGCCGGGGCCGAGCATTCCTTTCGGAAGTTAACCCATGACCCCAGTAGGCTTCGACCCTACCTGCCTGCAGTTAGCAGGCTGGGCCTCTTCGGTGTGCTAACAGCTCCTTGAGGCGCGCGGGAACAGAACGCGCCGTCGACGACTTGGGCTCAGTCCGGTCGGTTACCGGACGATCGGACAGCGTGCTACCCATTGCACGTCGTCAAGCCCGCGGCTACGGTGGCCGGAAATCGGGATCGGAATCCCGGCGGCGGCTGGGGCGAGCGCCCCGTTGCCTCTGCCTGATGCGGTCGGCCTCCTCCTTTGCTAGCATTACTGCTTCGCAGAAGGAGCCGACCGCCTGCCATCCTTCCTCACTACGGACCATGGCCTGAACCAAGGCCCGGCGAGAGAGATCACTGCCGCCGATCGCCCCCACGAGGACACGGCGATGCTTCGCCCAGGCGGGGCACACCTCTACAGTGTGCTCCACCGTGTCCTCTGGGTATTCCGCACAGTGGCGACACCCGGGCGAATCCTCCGCACGAATCCGGAACAGGTACTTAGCGAACTTTCCGTGTTCGGTAAACACCTGCGTCGTGCGGAAGCTGAGAACGCCGTGAGGTGGAGTCAGGGTGTCAACTTTTGTGCGTCTTTAATTATTACAACTTAACTGATTTTAAGTATGTTGTAAGGATTTGTGTCAATAAAGTGTTATTATTAATATATATCTTTTTATTCAATTACTTTATTTTTCAAATTTAATTATATTTTTTCCTGTACCACCATTCATGTAATGTGGCTGCTGATTATTTTATTTTCTGGGTTGTTGCTACTATGGATCCTCGACACCAAACCACAGGAACATACACTTAGTTTAAGAGTCAGAGCATTTCAAAATTACCTAATTATTTGAAAAGTTGGACTCGCTCAGCTGATGTTTTTTTTGAAGAAATTAATTTTGTACACGCATATATAAATTGGAGTAGATTGGAGTTTTAGAAATAAAGTACTTTATTTCTTATTTTATCTTTACAAATCGATATTGTTTCTTTTTAAATTTTGACGGGTATATTATACACGCACTACTCATGGAAGTGAAGCAGTAACTAAAAACACGGATGAAACTGTGCGAGACACAAAAAAAAAACAAATTTATATATTAATAAAATTATTCGCAAGAACGAGTTCAAATTACAACGCCCACGATTGTTCCGGAAACGGATAAGGAAAATATTGAGAGGAAATCTATACAATAGAATTCTATTATTAGAAGAAAAAGACATATTGTCATATTGTTCGTTTTTGTAACTGAAAATTTCACCGATTTCACGCACTGGGTCCTTTATTTATGGTATATATTTTTTTATTGATATAAACTCGTGCTTGACAGCGATCCCACATGATGGTAAGCAGGGATGCAATTGTTGATAGTGGGGCACACTAGTTTCATCATCATCATTTCAATGCAAGGACGTCCACTGTTGGACATAGGTCTCCCTCAAGCGTCGCCACAACGAGCTGTCCTGTGAGTCTCTCATCCACCGCATTCCCGCGACTCTCACCAGATCACCTTTTCACCTTGTGGAAGGCCTTCCAATACTTGCGTTTTCTGGTACACGGTCACCACTCTAGAACCTTTCGGCCTATCGACCATCCGTTTTCCGAGCAATGTGCCCTGCCCACTGCCACTTCAGTTTGGCGATTCGGGCTATGTCGGCGACCTTAGATCTCCTGCGGATACCCTCATTCCCGATGCGATCACGTAAGGAATCTCCAAGCTTAGGTCTATTGGCCTGTGGATGACTGTAGGCCCATTGTAAGCGATCATGTTTCAGTGTTAGATGTCATCACTGGCAACACACATTGGTCTTAGGCTTCCACTAGTTTATTAAAAGCCCATTGACTCTAGCCTTGAAGATACCTAAATTATAATCTGGTGGAAAAACCGCAGCAGACAAACTGTTCCAGTCCTCTGATGTACGCGGTATGAACGACGAGGCGAAACGTTTAGTCCGGACCGTAGAAGTTTCAACAAAGTAAGGGTTTTTTTTTATTGTAGGTAAAATCATCCAATGACAAATCCCGCCCTTGGGTGGAGCGGGAAGTAGTGTCAAACTCTTACTGACTAAAAATCTACCCCGTTCCATTCTTTGCGTTGGTCCCAGGGCCCTGGGTGCCATTTTCACATACCCTTTGACCCCAGTAGGCTTCGGCCCCGTAGGGCCCCTACAGTTTGCTGACAACTCCTTGAGGCGTGCGGGAACACTGCGCGCCGTAAACGACTTGAGCTCGGACCGGTCTGTTACCGGACGGACGGACAGCGAGCTACCCATTGCCCGCTGTCCGCGAGCCCGCGCCTACGGTGGCCGGAAATCGGGATCGGAATCCCGGCGGAGGCGGCGGCGTGTACGCCGTTGCCTGATGCTGTCGGCCTCCTCCTTTGCTAGCATTACTGCTTCGCAGAAGGAGGCGACCGCCTGCCACTCCTCCTCGCTCCGGAGCATGGCTTGAACCAAACCCCGGCGCGAGAGATCGCTGCCGCAGATCGCCCCCACAAGGACACGGCGATGCTCTTCCCAAGCGGGGCACACCTCGACTGTGTGCTCCACCGTGTCCTCCGGAACAAAGTAAAAGTGGACATTCACTGTCCGATGGAAGAAGATAAAGGAAATAAAATCATCAAACCACTTCTCCCGCTCTGTTTAGAGTGAAGGAGTGTCAGATTTTACCAACTACGCAATTTCTTCAGGTACTGAAATAATTCTTGATTAATATACGAGTATATATAATAGCAATTCTGTCATGGAATTTTGCCAAACTTAAGTGAGCAGGGCATATTGCTCGCAGAACAGATCTGATGGTCGATGGGTCGAAAAGTTCTGGAGTAGCAACCGCATACTGGAAGACGCAACGTTGGATGGCTTTCCACAAGATGGACCCATGACCAGGATAGTGTTGTGGGAATTCGACGGATGCGAGACACACAGGATCAATCGTTTTGGAGAAATTTCGGCTGAAATGATGATGATGATTCACATAATTTATAATACTTTCAAGGTGTGCGTTTATACGAATATGTTAAAGTGAACATGGCTTTTGCACGGTCCTGTTACAGTACGGTGTAATGGAAGGATACGATTAAATAAATCTCCTGCCATGTGAAATGTCGAACCAGATTGACAGAGGATATAGAAAAGTAATAATAGGATTATATTCTATTCTTTCATTCGGATTAAAAAATACGAGTATTATGTTTTCCTGTAAAATTTGGACATTTTGTTTCTCGTTTTACTGTAAGGAAAATGTAGGTCATTAAACTGAGAAAGAAAAAAATAACTCGATTATTTGTTCTTATTTCTGTTTGAAGAGTTGTTTGTTTACTGTGTAGACACAGAAAATAGAACTTTCGTATACAGGAACCATATCAAAGTCATGTGACATCCACTGATCTGCACTGAGCTCGCTTGGTAAATACATAACGGCTAATGCTCTCTTTTAAAGAAGAGGCCAGTATTCAGTGGGAATATTTTAAGGCTGATTACGTTTTTTAAGCTTTCCTATACAGTTATGAAGTGAATCGTAATCATTACTCTTCACATTTTTGTGATTTTCTTATTTATTTATTTATTTATTTATTTAACAATTTTGTACACACACATAAAAAAGGAAAAAAAAAATGAAGAATACAGATAAATAGGTACAGAGGTGATGCTTATTTCTAAAGAAATCTCTTCCAGCACACCTGCGAAAGGATAGTTTGAAAAAAAAGAGAAGTAGACACCGTGTGTAATAGTAGAAGGAAAATTAGTACACACACAATTACTGATAATAAACAATTATAATATGTAAATAAAAACACACTATTATAAATATAAACATACACAAAGTAAAATAAATATCTCAAGAATACATACTTATATAATACATACTAATATGCAACTATGACGGAAGAGAAAGATAGTGTTCTTTTACTCTACTTTTAAAGACTGCAAGAGTTTGGCAGGCCCTAATGTCAGTTGGTAGAGAATTCCACAATCGTACTGCATGCGCAGTGAAGGAGTAGGAATAGAAATTGCTGGAGTGAGGAGGGGATTTAAGGAGATTCCTTAGATGCGACCTGCAAGGTGCATCAGAAGGACGTGAATAGGAAAAGCGTTCCCGCAAATAGGAGGGCGTTTTAGGATTGTGAAGGATGTTAAATAGCAAACACAATATTCGAGAGTTCCTGCGAAGTCGAATAGGGAGCCACTTGAGTATCTTGCGAGAGCCTGAGACATGATCATACTTTTTAAGATTGAAGACAAAACGAATACAAATATTTTGCAAACGCTCAAGTTTATTTAAAAGCTCCTCGGTGGCATCCAAATAACAGGCGTCAGCGTAGTCAATGATGGGCTGAATGAGTGTTTGGGCGAGGGAGATTTTGGTTTTCAAGGGCAAAAAACTCTGAAGGCATTTCAACGTGTGGAACGTATAGTGTACTTTGCGACTGACTTCAGCGACTTGGGCAGTCCACGATAAGTACGAGTCCATGATCACCCCTAGGTTTTTAGCAGTCTTAGCATAATCAATTTGAACTCCATTCAACCAGAGCGGAGACAACGACGTATCATCAAGCTTGTTCCGCATATACCTGCCGCCGATGACCAAGGCCTGGGACTTTTTAGGGTTTATTTGCAACCCAAAAGAACGCGACCACTCCCCAATCAATTCCAGGTCCCGGTTCATGGCAGACACGGCGGCTTCTGCATCATCTCCACGAAAGTGATGGTAAAGCTGCAAGTCGTCGGCATAGAGATGGAAGTTAGAGGAAATTACTCTTGTAACAGAGTTAATGAAAATAGAGAAGAGAAGAGGAGAGAGAACGCCACCCTGAGGCACACCCGCAGTAAGACAGCACCAATCCGACGAAGAGTCATCAAGGCGTACCCGCTGCGAGCGGCCGTTAAGATAGGAATCAAACCATCGAATAGTGGAAGAGGAGAAGTTAAGGGATTTAAGGATTCCAAGAAGGATATCGAAGTCAACAGAATTGAAGGCACTGCTGAAATCAAGAAGAACAAGTAACGTGAGAGATTTGTGGTCCATAGCCCAGCGAATGTCATCAGTAACTTTTAAAAGAGCTGTGACAGTGCTGTGACCAGGCCGAAAACCGGATTGAAAGGGGCTGAGAAGATCGTTACTAGAAAGAAAGAGAGAGAGTTGATGATGGACAATGTGCTCAAGAACTTTAGAGAGATAAGGAAGGATAGAAATAGGTCTAAAATCGGTCAGTGAAGCCGGGTTAGGAATTTTGGGTAATGGAATGATATGAGCTTGTTTCCAGGCGTCGGGAACAGCGCAAGAAAACAGGGAAAAGTTAAAAATGTGGGTCAAGACGGGAAGTATAGCGGGGAGAATAGGACAAATCATTCTTGAGCACACGTTATCATTACCAACAGCGGAAGAGGAGATGGCCTGAATAGATTTTTTGACATCACTTTCACTTACAGGACGAAATTCGAAAGTGGAACACTGTGGCAATGGCAAACTAGACAAGTTATGTAATGTCGCAGATTTGACGTGAGGATCCATAGTAACAGGAGGAAGAGAGAAATGCTTATTTAGAGCACACACGTCAATATCTTTGCCAGAGGCGACCGGTGACTTACCAATGCCGACAGTTTTCAGAAATTTCCAAACTTCAGAGGAGTTACGGTTGTCAAGAGAATTATGGAAGTAGCGTCTCTTTGCATCTCTACACATACGACTGCAGCGATTACGCAGCTCCTTAAACAAACACTGATTGCGCTCGGAAGGACAGCGCTTCAACCTTCTTTTGGCTCGATCTCTACTTGCCATCGCATCCTTAATGGCGGGAGTGAGCCAGGGAGCCGGAGCATACCTAACTTTAACTCGACGAAGAGGGGCGTATTGATCATAAAGATTAAGTATTTTACTGTTAAAAACATTAACCATATCATCAACAGAGGAGCTATGGTAAACATCAGTCCAGTCAATGCCAACAGCATCACACAACAATGCCTCCAAGTCTATGCCCTTGTAGTTGCGAAGATGAAAATATTGTGGTTTGCGCTTCGGAGGGCGAATCTTGTAAGACATGAATATGAGATCGTGATAGGAAAAACAAGCGGTAAGCTGGCCGTGAACAGATACATTTTTAGGTTTGGAAACAATCATAAGATCCAAAAGAGATGGAGAGCAATTCGGAAAATGATGAGTAGCAGAGAGAGGCAGAATACTGAGGTTAAAAGAAGTTACTAGAGATTGAAGTTTTTGAGTACGAGAGTCATTTTTAAGAAGGCATGTGTTAAAATCACCCATCAAGACCACGTGATCGTAAGTAGGACAGAAATTGTTAAGAAGTGTATCAAGAGAATCAAAGTAATCGATAGTAAGATTTGGACTATACATTACTCCAAGGAGCATTTTCACATGATGCAAGGAAATTTCTAAGAATAGATGCTCTGCTGACCCCGAGTAGGAAGATGGTGATGCACTAATAATTTTATAAGGAATATCAGCACGCAGATACATAGCAACACCACCACCGCCCTTCCCCGTTCTATCATTACGAATGAGAACAAAGCCAGGGAGGGAATAATGAACTGATAGAAGAGATGGTTTCAGAAATGACTCTGAAATAAGCAAAGCATCTAAATGTGCACAGTTAATGGATGCCAGAAGATCAGAGTAGTGGCGGGGAACACTCTGAGCATTGATGTGAGCTATATTAAGGTTGTTGGGATAGTGAGAAAACAAAGAGGAAATCTGATCACCGAGATTCAAAGGAGGGGAATTACTACTTGCAGCACTATGGAAGCTACTAGAAGAGGAAGAACAGGAGAGGAAGTCATCATCAGGGATACCATCGTACATAGTATGCAAAAATACTATAAAATAATAAATATATATAAACACGCCACACAAATAATATTAACACAAAATAAAAATAAAAGACTTAAAAATAATAACCAAATATGCTAAGCTAATAAAACCACCTTTACGCTGTTGGAAGAGATTTTAACAACTTGATAAATATTCTAATAAGGGTACGGACTTGCACTATCTAAATAAAAAGTGAGCTAGCGAGAATAACAGCTACAATATTAAGGGAAACGTAAACATGGCACAAAGGCCAAATAGCCATGCCACAAACATTATACAAAAAAAGGAAACGTAGACATTTATGATCTGACAGATGTCAAATAACTGTCAGATATAAAAAGAAAAAAAAAAATATAAAACCAATCTACCGACGGACGGTTATAAAATAAAATAAATTACAAATTGAGAAAAAAGAGGAAACCTTGGGTAGATACATAAGTGAAAACAACGTATTACCGACAGTATCCACCACAACAAAACAAAACGGGCATAATGAAGCACACCGTGGCCTGTCGGTCGCTCAGCACAGAAAACTCAGCGGCGGGCTTTCCTCTGAACTTTTCCTTTAGGGGTTGCTGTAATAGGCAATGTAGCCCCACCTGCAGACGAGGTTGAAGCAGCAGACCCGTGGTCAGTAGAAGTAGCAGCACCAGCGGCGTTGGGAAATAGCGCGATGAGGGAATGAAGCTCACCCATTGTTGTTATCTTTCGGCGAGACTTGCCGGGCGTCAAAACAATAATCGTTCCTTCAGCAGACCAGCAGCTGTTGATGTTAAAGTGCTTGCGGGCGGCCATAAATACTTGATGGCGTGTTTTGGTCAGGAACTCGGATACAGTGATCCCGCTCCCCTTGAGAGTCGTCTTAGCATCCCAGACCACCCGGCGATGCTCCATTACGCCGAAACGCACCAACACTGGTCTGGTTTTACCTTGGGGGGCTCCAAGTCTGTGACACACATTTAGGTACTCAAGTTTGAAGTCCTCTATCTTTTGCTGTTTTGAGATTATTTGCTGTATAGTGTCACTCAACTTTTCACCTGACTTTTCAGGAATTCCATGAAACAGCAGGACTTTTCTTCTCATGGAAGTTTCATGGCTGTCCAAACTCAGTGACAATGATTCAATCTGTGTCTTGAAATGAGATAGCGATTGGCAAACAAAAGACTTGAAGTCAGAAAAATCTTTTGAAAGAGAAGCAAGGTCAGAATGAGTGGTACCTGTCCCAGCTGTAGCTTTCTGCAGCTTGTCTTCGTATGCAGTCATGCGGGAGCTAAATAGCTTCTCAAGTTCCGCCATGCTGTGTACAAGTTTGCTGTCCATTCTTATGTACAAATTGAAGTGTTGTGGTTGTGAGAAAGATAAAGTTATAGGAAAATAAGAAGCGAAGGTGGGTTTAGAAGTAATTTAGCACATGTATATTATTAAAACTATGAAATAACTATTTTATTTAAATATTAAAACACAGAGCTTTAAAATTATGTTTGCTTGACAAGCCTACCCACATAGGAGTCGTTTTCTTGTTGAAATTGGTCATATTTTTTTGTAAAAAATAAGCCAAAGCTTTTGGCGACCACACTTCTGACATTCAAGTCCTCTGAAAGGCCACACAAATTCCAATATAAGTGGAATTCGTCCTTCGGCCCGAAATAAAATAGGACATCAACGGAAAAGCTCAACCGAATTACGTAATAAGACATGAAAAATAATTTGCTATATTTCCATTAGTCTAATAACACAAGATTTTTATACTCACGATATTTGTGTGCTATAATTATTAATTTCAATCTGTGTTTTTTTTAGAAAAACTGATTTTATAATATTTAGGCCAAACCGACATCATAACATCTTACGTAGACAAACTCCTGACTCAAAAAAAAAAACGCCAGCGTTTGTTTATTTAGGTCTTCCCTTCGTGGTGTCTTGACTAAGGCGGTTTTTAATCGAACTTTTATTAGAAAAGTTTTAAATTTACTATAGTTTATCCTTTTCTTAAACATGTTAGGGTGACAGGGCAGAATGGAAGAAAAAACGTGTTGCGCCAACCCCAAAAAATATGGTAAAAGGGCAGGAAGATGATGATGATGTTGGGACTAGACGTAATGCTTTCTAAGCCGTGGTGGGGTTTTGATTTGTAATGGATGACCAGTGCCTATATCACGAACACTGCAATGTAGCGACTAATCTATGGCGCCACATAAGAACTATAATATGAAATCCTACATCGCGCAATCAGAGTTCTCAGCGCGATTTGAACACAAAGGCCCGAAATCATCTATCAGGCTCACAAAAGATTTTTTTTTTTGGTGAGAAATCATCCAATAACTTCTCCCGCTCTGGGATGGAACAGAAGGTTGGACTTTTACTGAATAAAGTTCACTTCTATGTTCCTTCTTTGCCTAGCGTTCTAGGACCCCGGGGCTATATTTCGCACAACCCATGGCCCCAGTAGGCTTCCACTCTGCTGGGCCCCTACGGTTTTGCTGAAATCTTGAAGCGCAAGCCAGACACTCCACGCTTACTGGACGACTGGACGAGCAAGCTCACGTCTACGTTGAAACCAGGCATAATAATACCCGTTTGGTCGGAGGATCCTCCCTTTGCAACGGATGTTTGTGAAACTTTATAATCTGTTTTGCTAATACTTCTAAATCTTATCAAAACAAAAACAAACAATTATTCTTATATCCCCTGCATCCTTTCATTTAAACCAAAGCTAATTTAGTAAATGTGGAATCGGGCTTCCGTGATATTAAATCTGTAGCGTTGTCACTCCGGTCACGGCCTCCTGAAATTATCACTCTCATTTTGTAGGGGCCAATTTCTGTCAACGCTAGCCAGGAATGTTAAACATTGGGTGTGGCCATAGAGGGAGCGATTGTAAAGAAATATGTAACTTAGATCTCTATCGAATTTTAGTACTCGTAATTATTATTATTTATTTGCTTCAGATACAAGTTCCATATTTTGTGTTAGAAAGTATGTACTTAGAACTATGTTAGTAACAAAATGTACATAAACGGATACAAAATATACCAATCAAATTACTCAAAAAAGTAAAAAAAAAAATGAATTATTTAAAAATTAAACTGCGTAATTATTAAATCACATTAGTAATAGTTGCACGGCAAGAGGGAAGTACAGAAAATATTAAGGTGCAAGTGTATGTGCATGAACACAGGTGCACTCTCTGTTCCTTTACCGTCACAGTCCGATAGGATGACATGCCGACACACCCAGGAGGAGATCAAGCTGTGGACCAACACCTGCTAGTAATATTTAATCCTAATGGATAAACCCAGTTATACTTTTTCCAACCTGGGTATCGTACCCAAAGCCTCACCTAGTAGTCGTACTTTGCGACCACTAGGCCAACGAAATAGCCGAAAAGAGTTCGCTTAAAATTACAAGATTTGTAAACAATTTTTTGATCTAATGTGTGTGGTAATAGTGATTCTTTACTAAACTCTAAAAATGTACAAAAAACAAGTCTTTGGTTTTGAAAAGTAATGTAGAAGAATTTGAATCGGAACTGTGAAGTTCCTTTTCAGAGCAAAAAAAATATTTGCAACACTAAACGTATCAAAAGTCTTGAAGTTATTTAAAAAGTATTAGTTAAGTACACTGAACAGATGAAGTTAAGTATGTATTGATAAATCTTGTCTTTAACACTGATATCAAGAATCAAAGGATTATATTATTTTTCACTGATTGTAAAATTCGAATTCGTCGACTACATTGTCGCTCTCCATCGGGTGAAATAGTGGTCAAACGTGAGCCAATAGACAACAAAAAAAATTAACAAATACCCCGTCAATGCCACTAAACTAATTGAATTTATAAAAAAGCTTCTACCATCTCCAATAACCACGTGCGTTTGCCCAGTAAGGCCCCGCAGAATCTACGGTTTAGGTGCTCACCAATCGAATGTACTCGCTTCTAGAATCATATGTACCGCTTTCTTTTTCAAAGCACAGAGGTAGTACTTTTGAATAAATATACAAAAAAAGGGGCCCGTGCCAGCCAAACGTTTTCAGCACGGCCCCCGTGTAACTTGAAAAGTATAAAGCGTATTAAAAAAAATCTTCAATACAAGGAATGTACTCTATTAACACGTTATATTTACCGCATTAGATATTATGAATTCGTAATAACAAATAATATATAATAGTAATATATTCTACAGTTAAATCGCGCATCTCAAGGCCCCGTCTTAACCGTAAATTGTAAATCTTCCTCATTTTACTTAGCAGCGACAGTGGCACAAGGTGGGTTACGAATTGTTTTACAAATTATTTACACAGAAAGCGGTACAAATGGGTTCCTGTTCTGGTCTTTACTTTTCTCCGGAATGTCATATACCAGTACACCAGCACTAATCGAAAAGTTCTTACAAATTGTGGCGTTATTGTTTAAAAGAAAATGTAGCGAAAAGTATATTATTTTTTATTTCAATATTTTTCATTCAAATAATTTAGTTTATTTGGAAAATGTCATGGTTTTACCGTATTCAGCATGCCTATAAAAGTATTCTATTATGTATTATCCCGTAAAATGAATACGGGTTTTTTTTTTGGTAGGTAAAATCATCCAATGACAAATCCCGCTCTTGGGCGGAGCGGGAAGTAGTGTCAGACTCTTACTGACTAAAAACCTACCCCGTTCCTTCGTTGCCTATAGTGCCGGGGCTGAGCCTTCCTCTCAGAAAACGGCCCTTGGCCCCAGCAGGCTTCGACCCTGCCTGCCTGCAGCTAGCAGGCTGGGCCTCTACGGTAAAATGAATAAGGGTTGCTGTTTTTTTTTTTTTGTGAGCTTGGAAATCATCCAATGACATCTCCCGCCCTTAGGCGAATCTGTATCCTTCAGTTACTCTTTAAGTTTTAGGACTGCGGGTTTTCCTTTTTGAAATTCCTCGTGATCGAAGCAAGTGGGCAACGGCCCTGCGGAGTTACGCCCTACGGTTTGCTGGCATCTTTTCGAGGAGCGCGTGGATTACTATGCACCGTTGACGACTGTACCTCTACCATGAGTTTTAAGCAATAGTATTCGTCGCTAGTCGATATCGACGCCGTAAATATTTTGTATGGTAAATTTTGGTTCTGCAAGTGACCGCTAGAGGCGCTGCAAAATTTGCCATACAAAATATTTACGGCGTCGATATCGAGTAGCGACGAATACTATTGCTTAAAACTCATGGTAGAGGTACAGGGCTCGGTCCGGTTACCAGACTACCGGACGGCAAGCTACCCATTGCTCGACGTCCGTAAACCGGCGTCTACCGTGGCTGGTAGTCAGGGTCGGAATCACGGCGGCTGGGACGTGAGGACGTTCGTTCCGTAATTACAACACAACAACAACATTTGCATTGCATTTTTGTATTGTACAACTACAAAAATGCTTATGCGGTGCTTTATCGGCTATTCAAATCCTATTAATAGTATAAACGTGAAAGTTTTTATGTATGGATGTTTGTTGCTCTTTCACTCAAAAACTACTAAAAGGATTTTATTGAAACGTTACAATAATATAGTTTATACAAGAGAATAAAACAGCCTATAATTTTTAAAGATATTGTGCAAATTGTCTGTAAGTACTAATCCTGCGCAGACGAAGTCGTGGGCACCAGCTAGTTTGAAATATAGGAAAGAACGAAATTTTATAATATTGACCTTAAAACTTAAAGCCCAAACGTTACTTAATACTTGAAGGATTGTTTGGGTTCCCTTCCAAATTCTAAGAAGGATTTTTCAAGTTTCGGGACTTATCCTCGAAGTAAGGAAAAAGTAATCGATGTTTTTTTTTTCTAGACCACTGAAAACTTTTAATTACCTTTTGGGGTTTGTTTTTTACTTTCATTTAAATTTGGAATTAATTAAAATGTTGTTCTACTAATTTCCTCATCAAATACCTGCCAGGGTTGCTTGATTATTGAAAGAAAAATCAGCCCTGGCATGCAAAGTAGCTTAAGTAACACAGGTGGGTTTTCTTCAATGAAACCCCGACAGAAAGACAGAAGACAGGTAAAATTACAATCGGAACTTAAAATAATACTAGGTTTTTTTTATGGTAGGTAAAATCATCCAATGACAAGTCCCGCCCTTGGGCGGAGCGGGAAATAGTGTCAGACTCTTACTGACTAAAAACCTACCCCGTTCCTTCGCTGCCTATCGTGCCGGGGCTGGGCCTTCCTTTCAGAAACTGACCCATGATCCCAGCAGGTTTCGACCCTGCCTGCAGCTAGCAAGCTGGGCCTCTACGGTTTGCTGACAGCTCCTTGAGGCGTGCGGAAACAGTACGCGCCGTCGACGACTTGGGATCTGTCCGGTCAGTTACCGGACGATCGGACATCGTGCTACCCATTGCACGCCGTCCGCAAGCCCGCGCCTACGGTGGCCGGATATTATTAGGGTGTCACAATGGGTGGTCT
Source organism: Leucania comma (assembly GCA_958295575.1). Lineage (NCBI taxonomy): Eukaryota > Metazoa > Arthropoda > Insecta > Lepidoptera > Noctuidae > Leucania > Leucania comma. The sequence goes on along the minus strand of OY282486.1, from coordinate 12,309,573 downwards.
TATCAGGTGTAGGTCGCGAATTCTAACCCAGCCAGGCGCATTACAACAACATTATTATTATTATTTTTAGTAACATTTAAAAAATCTTAGTCACGGTTTGAGGTATGTAGCGACCTCTAGTTGCGCATAATGTCACTAAATGCAATGTCACAACAAATGTGACTGAGGCCCGTCAGATGGCGCCACGATTTAATCGATATACTTCGTTTTTCTTTTGTTTCGATTATTAAGTTATAATATTTAAATACATTAATTATAACGTTGTTAATTACTATTTACTAAATTTAATGTAACTAAATAGTAACAATCGAATAGGCAATATCGATTGAAGCCTTCAACTATTAAAATGACAGATGTGACAAGATGGGTGTGGCGGTCATTCTTTTTCGTTTGGTTGTTAGTCTGAAGCACACTGAATATAAAAGTTTTTTAATTTAAAACACGAAAGATGTCGAGAATTAGACGTGGAAACAGCGTTAAACTTAAGATGATATTACCCCGATTGTGGTGAGCATTTTTAGACGAAATTGATGAATATAATCTTAGCGTAATCCATGTGCATCGGTACATCGTGCATCGTGCATCGGTCCTCAACATGTGAATTTTCTTTGACAGGGTTCAAGATATCATTTTATTATTTTAGTCTACCATATCCCATGGATATGTATTAAGAAGAAAAATAGTCTCCCAATATAATACCAATAATATATGTATAAAAAATGAAGCTACAACTTTGCACATGAATCGTTGACGAACATCACATGGACAGCTAGGCGACAGTTTCCGAATACAGCGCATGGCTTCGGATCTTGGATGAACTGCATTGGATGACGCTACTGACTGCGAGGACTACAGTATATACATAATTGAGGTTATTGTGTGCCGCTCCATGTAAGTTACTTTATTCTAACCTTACCATATAATGTTCCTGTCACGGGCTGTAACTAGTGTAGCTATTTAATTACTAAATATATATTGTGGAGACAAGTTATATCTTTTATTCCAGTCAACACCTCATGCGAAATACACCCTTTAGTCTCATGCAAACTACCGCTGGGTAAGTCGGTGGTAAGGTCAAAAATCCAACCTTACAAACAGCCTATAAAATTATCAGTGGTTACACTGACGCATTCGACTTACATGCGGAGTTGTGTCAATTATTTGTTCCAAATAATTACAATCGCTCTAGATAGCATAAATTTTTTAATGTCTCATTTTGTCGCACTGTAGCTCGATCCACCTCTCCTATACCGCGTATGCTAACGATGCTCAACGCGGTCGTGGAGACCAACCCTGGATTGGATTTGTTTGCTGATGAATGGAAGACGATATTATTAGAAAGTTTACGGTTCTGTGAGAAGACAGAGTGAAAGGTTTAATTTAATTTAGTACTGGATATTTTGCTGTACTAAATAATAATAAATAAATAACTTTTTGCAATTATTTCATCACCACAGCTTTCAAAATGGTGAAGGAAATCATCGTGAGGAAACTGGCATGTCCTAGAACCAAAAATTCCAAGACATGTGACATTCATTAACCCGCACTAGGCCCGCGTGGTGGTTTACGGCCCATTCTCTCTCCTAGAGAGGAGGCCTGATTCCCAGTAGTTGGAAAATTATAAGAAAAAACCCAAAACATGGTCCTAGAACGCAAAAATCAACTGAAGAATATAGGTATTGTTTTATTTATCGCAAACGGACGAGACAGAGCTCTCAATCAAATACTCGGTACATATAAACATAGTGCCGAGTGCTCGACCGAGCGATTATCTCCAGACCTTCCTTACATCACTGTCTCGGCCGAGCAAAACATGTTTTCCTTCATTGTCTCTTTGCGTTCTAGAGCTACGGTTACTCTTTTAAATGTTCCAGCAACCCAGGTAGACCCTTCTTACACAACATAATTGGCCTAGCGATAGTGAACACAGAAGTATCACAATCACTAGGCAAATAGGCAGCAGCTTTACCTTAAAATAAATACCAGCTGTAATGTTATGTTGATTGTCGAGACCCGACACAACCCTCAAACTACTCCAAGCAAAGGGTATTTACCAAGATTTTCACACGAAAAACAAGCGCCTATTACATAACTAAAAGGAAAAAGGGCTCGCCCTTTCGCACACCCTCATCCAAAACAAATTAAGGACTAGATAGTGTAAAAAACAATAACCGCCAACGATCTAGAGCAAATACGAATTTTATTACCAGTTATACAAGATGAGCGGGTAAACTAGGGACCTAAAAAAACATCATAAATAAAATACGATTTTTTTTTCTATTTATTGTTTAATTATATGTATAAAGTTTGAATACTAATAAAAAAAAAACATTTAACTATAATAACATTAAATCAAAAATAAATAAACAAAACCCTCATTCTTTAAAACTAACTAAAAACAATATAAAATACGTTGTACTCTACGGTTGAACTGACGACGACATTACAGCGACGTTTTTCATTCTGGCATGGCGAATCGTTACACCACGTGATAAACAATATGGCTACGGCATAACAAATAGTAAACTATGAATTAACTCTTTACTAGAAGTCGGAAAAAAAAATCTAAAATCGAATACGTTACTTAGAAATTGAAATAGGAAAAATCGAAAAACCCTTTGAAAAATGAAACTACGACCTCATGCTTACGCTTGCGCCCAATAACGCAGTCTTTGTTATTTCACTAGCTTCTGCTAGCGGCTTCACTCACGTGAAATCAGGAAATAATCCCTATAGAACATTCTCCTAGAATAAAAGGTATATTTCCAGTGTGCCAAGTTTCATTTAAATCCGTTTAAGTGTAAAGGGGTAACAAACATACACACACAAGCCCTGAAACGCACGGGACAGCTTCAGAAATACAGGTGCATTTTAGTCCGGGAGAAATACGCGATTAAAGATTTTCCACCAAAAACAAAAGATGCGGATCTCTTGTACTGTGTGGCATACATCCTAAGTAGCAGTTGATTTTATGCGAAGTCCCTAGTTTACCCATTAAATATATATACCTACAAACTTTCTGTAACTTCAAACTGAGCGTGGAAGCATCCAGAAAAATCCAGGAATTTATTATCGAGTCCACAACTAGCCAACGAAGTTTCCACAAAACTTGTTTATACTACCAATGGATACAAAAATGTCCGGAAAATATTAAACTATTTTTGAAAGCTGAAGTAGAAAGTTCGGATAGTATTTTTGAGTCGGTTCCTGTTTGAGCGTTGTTGATGGAAATCTGTGGTTTATTACAGTTTTATTTCGTTATAAATTGGAATTATGGTTGAGTTTTGTATCGAGGGTTAGTAGTTGTCTATTTAGACAATATTGGTGGTTTTAATAATGTTGGTTTGGTGTTTAGGAAACGATTCTTTAAGCAGAGAAAAGCGTGCACATCGAAAAATAGAAAAAATTGCCTACTGCTATCTTCCCGTCCGATAATAACTTAGTTTTCTTTAAACCTAGAGTGAATAGAGGATCTTAATAAACTAGTGCGCTTCACTATCAATGATTGCATTGCTTCTAACCATCGGGTGGGATCGCAGTCAAGCACGAAATTATCATATAATAATCTCATAAAAAAAAATCTGGTAGCGCTGCTGTAGTAGTTTTTAGAAATGCATTTAAAAATTAATGAATGTCTGGTTTTTTTTTTAATTTTACGAACGGAAAAATAATGATTTTCTTTAGTGTTGTTTTTTTTTTCACAATAGTAAATATGAAATATACTCGTAGTAAAATAGCGCCTAATAAATATGACGAGCAATGATAATCGTAAGGTCGTGGCACTGACTTTTTCTCCGATCGCAGGCGCTAACAAACAAGCATTTTCTTGTTATCTCGAAAATATTGTGTTCAGGGAAATAGGTTTATAAGGAAAAATCTAAAAATAAAATATGCCAACGACGTAAATCTTGTGTTTCCATACAATCACGATATTGGAGTAGGGTTAAATAATTCATTGCGAGGCTTATAAATAAAAACAATAGAAACACGTTATACAAACACTCCTTTCCTTTACTAGGTACATATTGCATCTATATCTATATAAATATAAAAGCGAAATACCACTCACTGATTAATAACGAAATCTCAGAAACTATAACACCAACAAAAGGTAGTGAACTGATGTGAAACTCCGAGCATTTTACATAGAAATTAAAAATAACTAGTTATTACATAAACAAATGAACAAACAATTTTCCCTAGAAACGATTCTAGGTCACGTTTTTATTTATTCAATTATCTTTTTTTCATTTATTACCAATTTTTGGCAAAACAAAAAAAAAAAAAAAAAACAAAAAAGTCTACATTGTTTTTATTATTATTATTGATAGGTTCGCGCTTGACCGCTATCTCACCTGATGGAAAGCGACGATGCGATCGACGATGGAGCGCACTTACCTAGAAGATACCTATTCTTGCTTACTCTTCACTTAAAGATTCCCGGGTTGAAGCCATCAGGAAACATAGACTCCGGCAGGGAATTCCACTCCATAGCTGTACGAACTTTATTACTTTATTCAATATCTACTCATGTTTGCCGTTTTTTCAATAGCCTTATTAATGACCTTCTTTATAGTAACTGACCAAACGTTAGTCTTTCTATACCGTTATTCTTGTTCAAAGAATCCTTACGGCCAAGGAATGGAATTCTCTGTCGGCTTCTCTCGGGTAAACGTTAACCACATAATCGCTTACCATCAGATGAGATAGTAGTCAAACAGAAGCTTATAAATAATAATAAAAATGTCGTTCTGCAACTCAAATTTCGCGTTTTTTTAACATAAAATCTTCTAACTGTAACATTAAGAAAGCAACGTAAGAAGGGATGTTTGAAGGGACTGCCAAAAAGCCATCTTTCAAAAGATCCTATTTAAAAAACAAAACATTAATCCATTGCCACAACAGCATACTTATCATTAGAACCAACAACGAAAAGGAGGAAAATTCTCAGGAAACGTCGAAAATAAAACGCACCGAAATACAAACAAGGAAGGATCTGAGTGACAACAAAAAACTGAGGGTCAGAAAAAACGAAATGAATTGCTTCACACTCCCATTTAATGTAACATTTTTCATTGCCACGGTTACCCTTTGACAAATGAACGAAATATGCTAATGTGGACCAAACAAAAGGTTTGCGAGAACATTTTTTTCATAAAAGGCTTTTCAACTAATTTGTTTCTTTTCGCTGTACGCATATTTTTGGGAGATAACAGCATTGTTACATTGTTCTTACTGGTGAATATGAAATATAAGGAAAATTGTATTGTAATATTGTATTGTTACTTTATTACAATACATAATTAAAGCATTTATTTGTGGGTTCGATTCCCACCCAGGACAAATGTTTGTGTGATGAGCACGATCATTTGTTCTGTGTCTGGGTGTAATCCATACTAATATTATAAATGCGAAAGTAACTCTGTCTGTCTGTCTGTCTGTCTGTTACGCGATCACGCTTAAACCACCCAACCAATTTTAATGAAATTTAGTACGAAGCAAGCTTGAACTCCAAGGATGAACATAGGCTATTATATTATCACGCTATTTGGTATGGAGGGTGAGTAATGTTGCATTTTATCGATAAAGTGTCTGCGCGCGGCCAAAATTGGAACTAATCGTTTGCTGCCATTTTGACATTTACGTCAGGTGTCAGGAGAATGTCTTGTGTTCTGTGTTTTTAATCGTTTCCAAATTAAATAATCGTCATCATTATACCGAAAGTGATTATAAGTGCTGGCAGGGATCTTGAAAATCAAACGTGCTTAATAAGAGGAATAAGAAAATATCGGACCTAAGCTACAGTTTCATTTTCCAAAGTTGACAAATAAATTTTCGGGTGACCATAACAATAAAATTTCCCTATTTAATCGAACACAGGGGAGCCTGTCAGGAAAACATAGTTTGTTGATAATGGACTGCTACTATGTATTTGAATTTTTATCAAGTGACTATCTTGACGGACCAAAAATAATGAAGGATCAGAAATCAGAAATACAAAAGCAAAGAAGAAGGCAATACAAAAGATTTTGAAGCGGATAGGTTAATGGATATCGAAATTAACAATAGACTCCTCTGACTCTTCTAATAGTATTGGAGATTGATTCTAAAAGTTGTTGATGTTAAAAGTGTTACTAGATATTAATTTAATAAAAGATTTACAAACGTCTCATGACTTTTTTATAATCATCACTATCTTCCTGCCCTTTTCCCATGTTATTTGGGGTCGGCGCAACACGTTTTCTTCTTCCATTCTGCCCTGTCACCTGTTTTTTTTTTTTTTTTTTTTTATGGTAGTTAAAATCATCCAATGACAAATCCCGCCCTTGGGCGGAGCGGGAAGTAGTGTCAGACTCTTACTGACAAAAAACCTACCCCGTTCCTTCGCAGCCTATCGTGCCGGGGCCGAGCATTCCTTTCGGAACTAACCCATGACCCCAGTAGGCTTCGACCCTGCCTGCCTGCAGTTAGCAGGCTGGGCCTCTTCGGTGTGCTGACAGCTACTTGAGGCGCGCGGGAACAGAACGCGCCGTCGACGACTTGGGCTCGGTCCGGTCGGTTACCGGACGATCGGACAGCGTGCTACCCATTGCACGCCGTCCGCAAGCCCGCGCCTACGGTGGCCGGAAATCGGGATCGGAATCCCGGCGGCGGCTGGGGCGAGCGCCCCGTTGCCTCTGCCTGATGCGGTCGGCCTCCTCCTTTGCTAGCATTACTGCTTCGCAGAAGGAGGCGACCGCCTGCCATCCCTCCTCACTACGGACCATGGCCTGAACCAAGGCCCGGCGAGAGAGATCGCTGCCGCCGATCGCACCCACGAGGACACGGCGATGCTCCACCCAGGCGGGGCACACCTCTACAGTGTGCTCCACCGTGTCCTCCGGATGTTCCGCACAGTGGCGACACCCGGGCGAATCCTCCGCACGAATCCGGAACAGGTACTTAGCGAACTTTCCGTGTTCGGTAAGCACCTGCGTCGTGCGGAAGTTGAGAACGCCGTGAGGCCCTGTCACCTGTCATGCTATCACTAACTTCCTTCTCTTCCATATCACTCTTCACACAATCCATCCATCCTTTCTTTGGCCTCCCTCTCCCTCTCCATCCTTCCGCATGTATACTCATAACCCTTTTAGTAACATGTGTATCATCCCTCCTCTTTACATGACCATACCAAGACAAACGATTCCCCTTCAACTTTTCTGAAACTGGCGCCACTTTCAAACTTCCTCTAATATACTCATTCCTCACTTTATCCTTTTTTGTCACACCACACCCATCCATCTCAACCTTCATGACTTTTTTATAACATATACCCTAATAAAATAATCTATAACGCAATATATTAGTTTACTTTCCTAAAGTAAACTAAACGTATAACTAAATATTTTTTTAAATTACAATTTGAGTTACTAAAGATTGTTTTTAATTATATGAGGGAAAATAGATTAGTTAGGATGGCAACATAAAACATGCCCCTAGCAACGCGCATGCTCTATAAGTAATATTGTATTTCATCGGTAATATACGATTTGCCGCAAGTTCAAACCCCAGCGACAGTTAATATTTTTGTGATTATTTTATCTTCTTTTTTTTCCGATAATATACAATGATACGTCGAATAAATCAATAAAATTATTGTTTACATGTTTTAAACATAACATAGACATTCTTATTCAATATTTTTCCCAGTGTTTTGTAAAAAGTAATTGGTTGCGCAAATAAGCTGTGGACTGTAGATTTTAAAAAGCGAACTAAGGTTTATTAACAATATGCAGATACTATGCCTGGCATGGGATAAAGGTATTGGGAAAGAGCACTGACCTTTAGACTTCGTGAATGGTTACACGTGGCATCGGCCGATCCTCGTCTTCGCACATTTAAATCACTGCCAGGTCCTGTTTTGCACTACACTGCACCACTGTTGAGTTCTGAATGGTTGGAACACGAAATAGCCAATTTTCTTGTAATTTCGAGCGGGCGTGTTAGCGGTGCGGTCACATTCACAATCGATGCACAAAACGTCAATGTCAAATCATTTCTTGCGGTCGTGCGGGAAGCGGAAAACGGTAGGGATAGGATTGCTAGGCCAAAAAAATAAATTACAAAAAACAAAGTCGCGGATCATAGCAAATTGGCGCAACCATTCCCCCCGGGTTTGAAGGGTTACCTTCAAAGAAAAGAAAAAAAACAAAAGCGAAACTAAACCCTATTACTAATCTAAACTATCAATACTAGGTAGCGAAACAACTTATAACTAACTATGCCACTACTACTGATTAGGCAGAGGGCAGAGGCGAATAACCGGACGCAGGTACGATCCAGTTGCGGTTTTAACTTTTACGACTCGCGTTATTCCGTTCGAACCCGGAAAAACTTCTTCCACTACACCAAGAGGCCAGTGCAGAGGAGGCGCACTCTCAGTCTTCAGTATCACCACAGTACCGACTGTGACTGGATCTGAAGGAGTGTTCCACTTTTGACGCGACTGCAGCGTATGCAGATAATCTGTCCTCCATCGCTTCCAAAAGGACTGAACTAAGCTATCCAGCAGAGCGTGACAATTCACCTTATGGTGATAATCCACCAACAAATCCAAAACGTGATCCTTGCGTGGTAGAACTACTGGATGCATTTGTTCAAACTCTAACTTAGCATTTCGCAGACGGCCACCGACACGAATGAGTCCGTCTTGCAAAAATGGTTTCAAATGTTGAAGTGCGCGACTACAAGGTTTATGTGATTCTAAACTACGAAATTCTATTGAAAAATAAAATTTCTGCAACTCTCGAAGTACAACTGATTCAGCTCTATCCAAACCAGCTGCGATTATAGAACCACGCGATGGTAATAATCTCAAAAATCTTAGGACGTAAACTACACAGCGTAATAGTCTCGACCAAGACGAGACTCGATTAGACAACAACAAAACAACTGACTCTTCACGCGGAACTGATACTACAAGCGTATGTTTCTTCTCCTCGGGTGGCTCTGAAACAGTAGCGGGGTTAAACGGAACACTTGGCCACTCGTTAGGAGTGGTATGAAGCCAGGGAGGGCCACAAAACCAAAGCGGATGATTTAAAATTTGCGCAGGAAGCAAACCACGTGAGAGACAATCAGCTGGGTTTTCTGTTCCAGCGACATGGAATATATTTTCCGGTGACAATTCAGCTTGAATCTTAGCCACCCTATTTGCGACAAACGTGCCCCATCGATGGGGTGAAGAGTGGGCCCAACATAGAGCAACGGTTGAGTCTGAAAACGCTACAATTCTCTCTATATTAATGCGAGGACGACAAGTTTTGACTATAGATGTAATCAATTGAACCAACATAAGAATAGCGCAGAGTTCGAGACGAGCAAGAAAGACAACCTTACGAGGAGATACCTTTGATTTTGCGCTAATGAGGAAAACTGAAATGTTATCGCCATTTTGGACCTGAAAGTAAACCACTCCCCCGTAAGCCCTCTCACTGGCGTCTGCGAAACCTACCACATTAACAACAGTGTCTGGTACTATACCAACATGGCGAGGAATCTGTATCTGATCGAGCATTGGAAGCTCTTTCCTATAGCGAGCCCACAACTTAGCAACACTGTCAGGAGCGGTGTCGTCCCAATCACAGTTGGAAAGCCAAAGCTCTTTTATAAGCAGCTTTGCATACAAAACGACAGGAGCTACAAAACCCATTATATCCCATATCCGAGCTACACATGCTAGGATAACGCGTTTGGTACAAGTTGGCGGAGTCGAGCTAATTTTAAGACTGAACATATCAGTTGCGGGTGACCAACTTAAACCAAGGATCTTATGCGAATCACTATCATCGAATTCCTTTACCGAAGTCAACCGGTGTGACGGTGGAATCGACTCTAATGTAGCTTGCGAGTTGCTTGTCCATTTCACCAGATCAAATTGACCGGACTTCATGAGGCTGATTACTTGAGCAGCGGTCTCTATAGCCTCTGCTTCACTAGGTACACTGTACACAAAATCGTCCATGTACAATCCGGTTTCAATAGTGGCCCTTGCTTTCGGGTATGTATCACCCTCGTCAGCGGCCAACTGCTTGATAGTGCGAAGAGCGTGAAAGGGACTAGACTTAAGCCCAAAACAAACACGATTGAATTCGTAAACCTTCAAAGGTTCCTGCGGAGAAAATCTATACAAGAAGCGTTGGAATCCACGGTCACATTCTCTGATTCCAATACTAAGAAACATTTGCCGAATATCAGCAGAGAGCGCAATAGCAAACAAGCGAAAATTTACTATTATTTCAAATAAGTTACCCTGGAGGTTCTGACCACAACACAAGATATCGTTAAGCGATATGCCAGTACTAGTCTTAGCGCTACCATCCATAACCACACGCAGTTTAGTTGTAAGTTTGTCTTCTCTAACAACTCCATGGTGCGGGATGATGTAAAACGGGTAATCACGTGTCTCCTCAGTCTCGGCAGGTGCTGATGAGATATAACCTTTATCTAAATATTCGATCAGCACATCATCATAGGCTTGCTTCAACTTAGGAGACGCCTGCATCTTACGTTCCAAGCATAGAAAGCGTTTTTCTGCGGAGGCACGGGAGCCACCGAGCGAAAAAATATCACCCTTGAAAGGGAGCGCGACAACATAACGACCATCTTTATCACGAGTAGTCGTGCGGGTATAAATCTCCTCAGTGACCTGATCCTCAGGGCTGAGAATAGGTGGGACATTGACCTCTTCAATCTCCCAGAACTTGCGGATGGTAGACTCAAGCGGCGGCTCGACGGTGCAACAGTGCGACACAGTCGAGTAACTATTTAAATAAGCGGGTGCGGAGCCAACTATAACAAACCCGAGAACTGTTTCCAGTGCGTGCGGAGCGGGGTACATCGGAAGACCTTGAATTTTACGTGATAACTGGAGATGCGGGAGAATCGAAGCACCGATCAATAGATCGATATCTCCAGGGAAAGCGTAATTTCCGTCGGCTAACTGCAAGTTCTTAAACTCCGTCAGCATGGACGTGTCAACCGGTACCGTGGGCAACCGTTCCGTAATCTTATCTGCGACTAGCGAATCCATTTCAAACGAAATATTACGATTAAAACGTGAACTAAATATTATTTTAATGGAACCGTGAATGGTTGCCTTTAAACCTCCAAAACCTTTCACTTCTGAGCGGGATGACCAATTATTAAAACTAAAACCAAGGCGTTGACAACAATCCCGAGTAATAAAATTACTCTGGGAAGCGCCATCTAGTAGCGCCCGAACGGTGCGCGGTTTGCCAAAGGCATCTACAATGACAACTTGCGCGGTCGCAAGTAAAACGGTAGTGACTTTAGTACCAGCGGCGGAAAGCGAACACAATGTTACGTCGTTTGCACTTGCAGCAGGCCGCGCGTCACAAGCGTCGCGCGTCTGCGCAGGCTGCTGCTGCGATGGCAGCTTACTACTCTCAAAATGTAAGAAGGTATGATGTCTAGCTGGACATTTACGACAGCTAACACCACTTTTACATGACGTAACCAGATGTTTGTCACTTAGACAATTAAAACACAAATTATTAGTGCGGACAAACTTGTAACGATCACTAGGCGATAATCTCTGAAATCCCGAACACTTGTACAGCTGTGTATGGCTACCCTTACACAGAGAACAGTCAGGTGTTGAGGCGGTATTAACTAGCGTATGTGCAGTCTTGACTGACTTCGATGACGCGTCTATACGGCGATCGGAACCTGTCCTATTCGTGACTTCATGACGTGCCGACGTGCGCTGCAATACCTTAATATGGTCGCGAATAAAAGATTCTAAATCTTCGAACTTAGGTATTTCTTTGCCGCGCTGAGTCGTTTCAAACAGACGAACAGTTTCAGGATCTAATTTATTTAAGCCGATATACAAAAACAAAAAATCACAGAGGTCATTGACCTTTAGGTTCTTTACTGCACGAACAGATGATGCGAAAATATTTAAAAACTTCTCTAAATTATGATCGTTACAAACGGAAAAACTTTTCAAATCGAATAATTGATCTAAATATGCGGTGGCTACTAATCGCTTATCTTCGTATTTTGTTTTTAAAGTGTTCAAAACTAAATTGTAATTTTCAGCGCTAAACGTAATTCCAGCACAGACAGCCTTTGCCTTACCGGTCAATTTTTCTACGAGATAATGCAATCTCTCGTGATCTGTCAGCGATGTGTTCCTATGTATTATATTTTCGAAACTATCTATAAATAAATTCCAATTTCGAATGTCACCATCAAATTCAGGTATTTGAATTGGCGGCAATCGTGGGCGTTCGCGAGGAGGGTTGGATAAACCACTCGCGGGGGGGGGAGTCTCCAAACTCCTAGCAATACGTTTGATACGACAATACAAGTCATCAAAGGACGACAATGCCTGATAACTCACACAGTAATCAGGATCTAACTCCAACTCTAAAATGTTTATATTATTAATTGTAGATTCAAAATCCGCGCGCAAACTATCTAAAGTTTCCAACGAACACAAGAAAGCATCTCTAATCGTCAGATCCGAGGTTTGCGAAGATTTATCACAAATCGATTGAACACGTGAAAACTGTGAGTCCCTTTTAGCGTATAAAAGCTTTAACTGAACCTTTAAATCAGTACTAACCTTGGTTCCCTTAAGAGACATCTTGTTTTGATATATTCACACTATACACTCAAACAAACACTTAACGAATTATTAAGTAAGCGATAATTATCAGATAACAATATGGTAATATTGTAAACAACAAAGCGAACGGCGAACGAACGGAATAACCTGAATCAATATTCATATGCGTATATAATCTATGGTTTATCCGTTTCCTACAAATATTCACTCAACAATGAACGGGTATTTTTGAAATGCGTCTACCTACATGAAATTTGTAGGACTTCCGAATGAATTTTGTTAAGAAAAGAATGCGATCGATTTATATCTACGCTGATATTTACGTAGCTAACTATAATTATGCGGTGCGGTTGACGGCGTAGGTACCGTAATTATCAATGACTCTTTAACTATACGAGCGAAATAACGTATAGTTGCCTAAATGCCTAGATGCGGGTTTTCTACTATTATATCTAGGTAAACAGGCGCGTTGCGTTTATTCCCTATGGAACAAATACTATATTGCGAAATTACAAGAAAATGATTCACGATCCTGCTCGTATGGACCAAAAAGTAATGGTTGCGCAAATAAGCTGTGGACTGTAGATTTTAAAAAGCGAACTAAGGTTTATTAACAATATGCAGATACTATGCCTGGCATGGGATAAAGGTATTGGGAAAGAGCACTGACCTTTAGACTTCGTGAATGGTTACACGTGGCATCGGCCGATCCTCGTCTTCGCACATTTAAATCACTGCCAGGTCCTGTTTTGCACTACACTGCACCACTGTTGAGTTCTGAATGGTTGGAACACGAAATAGCCAATTTTCTTGTAATTTCGAGCGGGCGTGTTAGCGGTGCGGTCACATTCACAATCGATGCACAAAACGTCAATGTCAAATCATTTCTTGCGGTCGTGCGGGAAGCGGAAAACGGTAGGGATAGGATTGCTAGGCCAAAAAAATAAATTACAAAAAACAAAGTCGCGGATCATAGCAAATTGGCGCAACCAGTAATCAAAACATAAAATAAAACGTGTCGGCGAAACAAAATACTTACTCTTTTTTATTATTCCATTTAAGATAAAAATCATCAAAGAACGCCTATTTTAAAAGGAAATTATCTAAGAATTTAGCACAGTGGTTTAGTGACTAGCCATAGCACGTAGGACTGTTTTTTTTTTTTTTTTTTTTTTTTTTTTTACGGTAGGTAAAATCATCCAATGACATATCCCGCCCTTGGGCGGAGCGGGAAATAGTGTCAGACTTTTACTGACTAAAATCCTACCCTGTTCCTTCCCTGCCTTGGTTCCAGGGCCCTGGTATGCATTTTCATACCTTCCCAGAGCCCCAGACTAGGCCTCGACCCTACTGGGCCCCTACGGTTTGCTGACAACTCCTTGAGGCGCACGGGAACAGTGCGCGCCGTAAACGACTTGGGCTCGGTCCGGTCTGTTACCGGACAAACGGACAGCGAGCTACCCATTGCCCGCCGTCCGCAAGCCCGCGTCTACGGTGGCCGGAAATTTGGATCGGAGTTACGGCGGCGGCTGCGGCGTGAGCGCCGTTGCCTGATACGGTCGGCCTCCTCCTTTACTAGCATTACTGCTTCGCAGAAGGAGGCGACCGCCTGCCACTCCTCCTCGCTCCGGAGCATGGCTTGAACCAAGCCCCGGCGCGAGAGATCGCCTCCGATTGCCCCCACGAGGACACGGCGATGCTCTTCCCAAGCGGGGCACACCTCTACTGTGTGCTCCACCGTGTCCACCGGGCGTACGTAGGACTGTGGTAGTTCGAATCTCAGATTGATGAGGCTTTTTGCATTCTTACTGCTTTTTTTTAACTTTCACTACCGGGACCCCCTAAGCAAGGCTTTGTGACCCACCTGGGGGTCACGACTCCTAGATTGAAAAAAACCTCCTAGCATATACATCGCTCAGTAATAAATTAGTATTCTACTGATCAAATAATTTCCAAAATTGGTCCAGTGATTTTTTAGTTTATTTATTACAAACAACACAAAAATTAAATAAATTACAAATAAAAAAACTTTTTTAAAAACAAGCTTTCAATTAAATGGGCTAAAAAGGAGAAAATAAACTTTTCCTTTAAAACTTTTACTATCACTTTATAACGGCATTACACAATTTATATGATACAAAAGCTTGTCGCGAGATTTTGAAAATATTAAAATGAATAGATGAATTAGTTATTTAAATTATTTAATTAATGAAGTTATTTAACTGTGTGTGTACACAGTTAAATCTCGCGACAAGCTTTTATGTCATATAAATTGTGTAATGCCGTTATAAAGTGATAGTAAAAGTTTTAAAGGAAAAGTTTATTTTCTCCTTTTTAGCCCATTTAATTGAAAGCTTGTTTTTAAAAAAGTTTTTTTATTTGTAATTTATTTTTTACTTTTTAGTTATACCTTATTTAAATCACATTTGTATTCTCAGCAAATCCTTACATTTGCTACCCATATCATAGGAAAGCATAAGAAACTTAGTCTGCTATCTTTAGAAGTCTGCCAGGTTTTTTTTATGTTGGGTAAAATCATCCAATGACATCCCCCGCCCTTCGGCTTGGTTCGGTCTGTTACTGGACGGACAGCGAGCTACCCATTGCCCGCCGTCCGCAAGCCCGCGCCTACGGCAGGAAATCGGGATCGGAATTACGGCGGCGGCGGCGGCGTAAGCGCTGTTGCCTGATGCGGTCGGCGTCCTCCTTGGCTAGCATTACTGCTTCGCAGAAGGAGGCGACCACGAGAGAAGTCTACTAGGTTAGATTTATGAAACCAAAATGATGGTGGTGGCTCGTAAGACTAACAATCAACCTAACTTACATGAAATAGTCAATTGCGAAGTTGTCCGGAGTTTATCTACCTGGGATCCACAATCACAAATCCTAGGAAATGCTGAGAAGATTCAAGCACCGTAAAACGATTGACGCTCTTGAAATGTGACGCTAAAGGCGTTTACTGAGGATAAAACAGACTGCTCAACGCACTAACGGTTCCATTCCTAAAGAGCTTTGCATCAAAACAAAAACTTTCGTCGATTGTGCGACAGCCAATTTTTAAGCTGTTTGGATATATCATACGCAATGAAAGCTCTTTGGAACGTTTAGTGGTACAGGAAAGAGTAGATGGCCTACGTTCTCGCGGCCAATCGCCTACCAGATGGACAGACCTCACTAAATCATCTTCAGAGTGTTTCCTCATTGAATGTACACGAAATGCCATGAATAGAGAGGGATAGAGAAGTCTCGCAAAAGCCGCAACCAACCTACTAGAAGACACAAAATCATCCAATGACAAATCCCGCCCTTGGGTGGGGCGGAAAATAGTGTCAGACTCTTACTGACTAAAAATCTACCCTGTTCCATTCATTGTCTTCGTCCCAGGGCCCCGGGTGACATTTTCACATAACTTTTGGCCCCAGTAGGCTTCGGCCCTGCTGGGCCCTTACAGTTTGCTGACAACTCCTTGAGGCGCGTGGGAACAGTGCACGCCGTAAACGACTTGCACCGTTACCGGATGGACGGACAGCGAGCTACCCATTGCCCGCCGTCCGCGAGCCCGCGCCTACTGTGGCCGGAAATCGGGATCGGTATCCAGGCGGTGGCGGCGGCGTGTGCGCCGTTGCCTAATGTGGTCGGCCTCCTCGTTTGCTAGCATTACTGCTTCGCAGAAGGAGGCGACCACCTGACACTCCTCCTCGCTCCGGAGCATGGCCTGAACTAAGCCCCGGCGCGAGAGATCGCCGCCACCAATCGCCCCCATAAGTACACGACGATGCTCTTCCCAAGCGGGCCACACCTCGACTGTGTGCTCCACCGTGTCTTCCGGGCGCTCCGCATAGTGGCGACACCCGGGCGTCGTCTCCGCACGAATCTTGTATAGGTACTTCGCGAACTTGCCGTGTTCGGTTAGTAACTTAAGTTCCTATGGTAACCTTCCAGCTCCATCATCAGAACCTGGTTACCATATAGGATCCAAGCACTCGTCATTACAAATCAAACGAACTCAAATTCGATGAGGTTGTGTCGTTTAACTGCGGAGTTCCAATGACCACGATCCAACTCCATCATCATACCCTGGTTACAATATAAGATTCAAGTACTCGTCATTAAAAATCAAATGAGCCTAAAGTCGATGGGGTTATATCGTTTAATTGCGGAGTTCTTATGGCAACCTTCCAGCTCCATCATCAGACCCTGGTTACCATATAAGATCCAAGTACTCATCAATAAAAATCAAATGAGCCCAAACTCGATGGGATCGTGTCGATTTCTTACGAAGTTCCTATGGTAACCTTCCAGCTCCATCATCAAAATCTGGTTACCATATAGGATCCAAGCACTCGTCAATACAAATCAAACGAGCCCAAAATTCGATGGGGTTGTGTCGTTAACTGCGGAGTTCCTATGACCACCTTCCGACTCCATCAGCAGACCCTGCTTACCATACATGATCAAAGTACTCGTTATTACAAATCAAATGAGCCTAAAGTCGATGGGGTTATATCTTTTTTTAATTGCGGAGTTCCTATGACCACCTTCCGACTCCATCATCAGACCCTGGCTACCATACATGATCAAAGTACTCGTCAATACTAATCAAACGAGCTCAAACTCGATGGGGTCGTATCGTTTAACTGCGGAGTTCCTATGAACACCTTCCGGCTCCATCATCAGACCCTGGCTACCATATAGGATGAAAGTACTCGTCAATACAAACTAAAAGAGCCCAAATTCGATGGGTTTTGTCGTTTAAGTGCGGAGTTCCTGTGACCACATTCCACCTCCATCATCAGACCTTGGTTACCATATAGGATGAAAGTACTCGTCAATACAAACTAAAAGAGCCCAAATTCGATGGGTTTTGTCGTTTAAGTGCGGAGTTCCTGTGACCACCTTCCACCTCCATCATCAGACCTTGGTTACCATACAGGATGAAAGTACTCGTCAATACGAATCAAACGATCCCAAATTCGATGGGGTTGTATCGTTTAACTGCGGAGTTCCTATGACCACCTTCCGGCTCCATCATCAGACCCTGGCTATCATACAGAATCAAAGTACTCGTCAATACTAATCAAGCGAGCCCAAACTCGATGGGGTTGTATTGTTTTATTGCTAAGTTCCTATGGCTACCTTCCAGCTCCATCATCAGATCAGCTCCATGTTATCATAATGTTGCATTGTCACCCGATTTACACATGCATGTAAAATTTCAGCTCAATCGGTTGAAGATATCTGCTTCAAAATTGAGTTGCAAGATTTGAGCCGAACATACATAGTTACATACAGTGCAAGCTAATAGAAAGCTTGTAAAAATACGTATTTTTCCTTTTCATAATATTTAATTTGCATAAACCATGAGAAAATCTAGGACCCAGTGCAAAGCAATTACACTTGCGATGGCAAAACCAACAATTATAGAACGTAGGCACCACAGAAATATAGTAGACACCATACAATGAGCGAAATCGCACGTCGATGATATTATTATATGCTGAACGTTTTTTTTTTTTAGGTGGGAAAGCATCCAATGACTCATCCCGCTCTAGGATGAATCGAGTGGTTGTGTCAGACTTCGGCTGAGCCCCTATGATTTTGCTGACGTCTCCATGAGGTGTGCTTGGAACACTACGCGCCGTCGACGACTCGGACCGAACGGTTATCGGACGGTCGGACGGTGAGTTACACCCATTGCTCGGTATTGCCCTTACGGCATTATGTTCTGCTTCCCGTACGGTTCCAATACATTCATGGCTATCATTTATTTAAGATCATGCGTACGCATCTATGCAAGCGTTTGCCCGTTTACGCTTGTCGTGGTATAGAGCAGGCCTTCTGTACATTCCTATTTATTCTGTGTTATTGATTCTCAAATGTGTGTAACATCTCAAGGGACTAGAACATTGTTCAACAGTTCAGTGTTTCTGAAGTTCAGATCGGATATCTATCTTTTTGTTTTTCATTGTTTTGATAGGTAAAGTTTATTCTGACGTTGCTTTTATATAGTTCCTCTTTGGTAAAATGTTAAGATAGGTAGATAGATCAAGTGTTGCCAGTTAATGAATTAATACAAATCAATTTTTGATTAATAATACAAAACAGTTTTGGTTTGAAACAGTAAAAATATTACATAAAAAGAAGGAAAAAAAACTAGATCGACTGGCCTGTTGGTCTAGTGGTTAGTGGCCCTGACTGCTACGCCAGAGGTCGTGGGTTCGATTCCCACCCAGGACAAATGTTTGTGTGATGAGCACGTTCATTTGTTCTGTGTCTGGGTGTTATTTATCTATAATATGTATGTATTTAGAAATATATAAGTATGTTTATCAGCTGTCTGGTACCCATAACACAAGCTCTGCTTAGCTTGGGACTAGACGGTGTTGTGTGATAGTTGTGGAATATATTATTATATATAAAAAAAAAAAATAGATTAATAATACAAAACAGTTTTGGTTTGAAATAGTAAAAATATTGCACAAAAAGAAGGAAAAAAACTAGATCTGTAGACATCATTATTTTTAAGTTTTTCTGGCGTGTCTTAGACGCGCAGAAAATACATTTTTTGGATATATTGTAGTATAATCAGCCTTATAATGTTCTCACTACTGGGACTCAGGCCTCTTCTGGAGGAGAAGGAATGAATCGTAACCTGTTTTTAATATTTCTGTGATCGTAACCCAACACGCGAGCCCAGTGTGGATTGGTGGATATCACATGTCTTCGAATTTTTGGTTCTAGAATATGCCGGTTTCCTCACAATGTATTTCGTTACCGTTTTAAAAGCAGTGGTGGTGAAAAAAATTACACAAAATTAAATTACACAAAGTAATATGCTTGGCTGGGTTCGAACCCGTGACTTAAAATTCGTACGTCAGGGCCGTTACCACTGGGCCACCACTGTTTTGAGCATATAGTATAATAACGACAATTACACTATATGCTCAAAACAGTGGTGGCCCAATAATAATTATTAAAGATAAGTTTCTAGAAATACACTGGAAAATATTACACATTTTATGGAGGGTAAAAAGCTAAAAAAACTGCATTAAAATCGGTCCATTCGTGTAGGAGCTACGATGCCACATACTGACACAGAGAGACGGAGAGATACGTCAAACTAATAACACCCCTGTTTTTCGTCAGGGGTTTAAAAACTGGAAATAGAACACAGTACCAGAAAGGCTCACTTGGACTAGAATACAAGCTACACTTGCAAATTTTAATCAAACAAACAATTCGGATGTCAGAATTTTACACCCCCTAACCTGCTTCTATTTCCAGTATCAAAGGAAATTTTGGACCTGAAACCAGTGTACCTAATAAATGTTCAGGCCAAAACTTAGTAGTGGCGTTTACAACGTGGTAAGGGCCCCATTGTAGAAACGAAAATGGGCCCCTCTTTTTTAATTGATTTCGAAAAGGAGGAGGTTCTATGTTCGGCTGTATGTATTTCTTTTTATTCAGTTTAGATAAGACTACGAACAAGTACCTGATATAATATGTGTATATTATGTGCCATAGATATTTTTTCCTATTTTTTTTTCAAAAGTGTGAGTCAATTGGGCGACGTCAACATATATACAATACTTATATACATATTTTATTTTATTGATAAGCTAGTGGTATAATGTTGGAGCACATGTTCCCAGAAGTAACTCATTCACTCTTGATTTCAATACACTAGGTTGTAACTATAAAAAAACACAGACTTCAATAGAGAAATCCAGTTTTAAGGCCCTAGCACACGGCCTATTTTAGACGCACAGACATCGCGCATATATGCGCTTCAAACGAGATTTAGAGACACGAGAGAAACGTGATCGTAAAACGCGCGTCTACTGCGCGTATATGCAAATGCACTGTTGTCGCTCGGAGCTTCCACGTTTTGGTCAGAGATACCTCGTCAGTTGTAAAATGGCATCGGTTATACAATAGCCTCCAACCCTGTATACGCGCTTCAAACGAGTTTCGAATGCGTTTCATATGCGCGTTTAAATCGCGTTATACGCGTGTTTGAATATATAAAAACGCAAAAATCACCATCTGCGGTGCAGAAAACGCGCGTTCCTGAAACTGGCGTCATCTGTCTGTTCTAAAGATGCCGTGTGCTAGGAGCCTTTTCTGTACGCCTCATGAATGTGTACCCAAAACTGATGAAAGATGCTAGAGAAAAAGAGAAAAGATGACACGAATATCTTATTCCACTACTGAACACGGTGTTCTTTAAAAAAATAATTGTCAAACTCAAGAATTAAATAAGTGAATAAGGGCCCTACTTGCATCTACAAAACTTATTTCGTTATAACCTACTCTTGCAATTAAAAAATATGCTAAAAATGAGGGAGGCCCTTAACTTGGGGACCCTTTGTTTGCACCACCTTGCTTTTTAGTAGCTACGCCACTAAAACCTAGCCTTTGTGAAATTGCAGTGACTGGCTCACAGAAATCAAGTCAGACAACGTGGTCAACATGACTGTTCAGACAGAAAATTCTCTTTGCCATTGTTAGTCTGTTTGTGTATAACGTGCTGGCTATTTTGGAGTTGTGGTTAGACACTAAAGCATAGAAGGTATGATAGATTAACTCATTATGTGTTGTGAAATGAAGAAGTTTATAGCCCATGACGCTACGCCATCTTACTATTTTTTTTTTTTTAAGTTGAGTTTTTCCCCTGAAACGTGGTTGTTAATAATGGGCCTCGTCAGAAGGCTTAAAGTCATCCAAAAGGCAATGGAAAGGCCTGTGCTTGCATCAGCAATGAAGATATCTGTAAGAGAAAAAGGCTACCGACATAGTCCGAAGAATCAAAATTTCAAAGAAATTCAAAATTCAAATAATTTTATTTCATCTAGGCCTAAGTGCCCATGCACTTATAAAACGACAGAAGCTAGTGCTCGGTTCCAAATTGGTCGTTTCCAATAGAGAAGAGCCGAAAAGAAACTCCATGGATACTCTTTTAAAAAAAAGTTTTTTTTTTACAATATTTCCATACTACAGTATTCATAATTATGTAAGGACAGTGTAGACCGGCCAATAATGTACGCAAAAGCACAATAAAAATAATCATAATAAAAAAGCGGGGCGTAATAGAAAGTACTATAAAAATTCGCGGAGTCTACTGTGTTCTCACATTATAAAAAAGAGGCTGTATAAAAAAAAAACAACTATCACTACAACAATTTTACCTATCTGATGTTAATAAATAAATTACTAACGAATATAAAGTGGTTGAAGTAAAAATAATATAAAAATATTGCAAAAGCAATGTGTCAATAAAAAAAAAAATCATGTATAAATTAAAACAAAGATGGAGCAGTTAATAGACACATTTAAACCGTATTAATCAGTTACAAGGGGGCCACATGTGCAAAAAAGTCATTGCCAAACATGCGTGTCTTCGACGTAGTCTTTAATCTTATAATCAGTGATAGGAATAGGTAGTGCCTACTAGCCTAAACTTCGAAGAACAGAGACAAAAAACGGAGACTTCCTTAGGACTAAATTATTTCCGGGACATCTGTCTCGAAATTTCGAGACAACACTTAAATACATTTAAAAAAATGTGTTATTTGGAATAAGTAATTCGTCTATATTTATCTAAAGTTTGCGATTAGACATAACATTTATAATTTATAACTCCATAATAACAACTTATCCTATATCAGCCTATCCTATATAAGTCTATATATCCCTCTCCTAGAGATTAGGCCTGAGTCCCAGCAGTGGGAACATTATAAGGCTGATGCAATGCAATGCAAGGCTATATCAGCCTAATGACACACGCTGCGTGTGTTTGTATTGTTGTGATCAGAGAGGTCTTCTTAAAATGTGCATGATATAGATGACTTCCGTATTTTTTTCACGCCTTTATCCCAGAGTAGTAGGCAGAGACCACAGACTATGTTATATCTAATACCTATGCAATTACTAATATTATAAATGTGATAGTTCGTATGGATGTCCATTACTCAATTCCACTGAAAATGCTGAATTTGGTAGTGATATAGATTAAGGTGTGGATTAGCACATAGGCTACTTCCTATTAAAAAAAAAGTATAGTTCCCATGGGATACAAAAACAGTAGTACACGCGGGAAAAGCCGCGGGCATTAAATATTTAAAAAAAAAACACGTAAGGGTCCTTTCACACCACCAATATTGTCTGGCGATTCTTAGGAGATTTCCATGCAAAAAAGACCTCATTAATATTAAGATCATACTACTTTGTATACCTACATTCTGGCAAATAAATGAATTATTTATTTATTTTAAGTACCTTTTTTTAATGATAAATTCTTTCTACTATAGAGAATGCTAAAATGATAAAAAATTACCGTTTTATTATTTGAAAGCCTTTTTTTACACTTGAACTTTAGAAATCTCACTAAACGTAGCCGAGAGTGAGCTAGAAAGAAAATATTTACTTCGAAACGTGTACGGCTTCTTATAAAAACATTGTTATTCATTGTGTATTACGATGAACATTTACAAAATGTTCTCCAAAAAAAAATTCAGAAAATTTTATGGTTGTAACGACTGTGTATTTTATTTATTATGATATATCTAGTCGCAAACTTTAGGTAAATATAGACGAATTACTTATTCCAAATAACAATTTTTTTAAATGTATTTAAGTGTTGTCTCGAAATTTCGGGATAGATGTCTCGGAAAAAAATTAATCCTAAGGAAGTCTCCGTTTCTTGTCTCTGTTCTTCGAAGTTTAGGCAAATAGGCACTACCTATTCCTATCACTGCTTATAATGTTATTATGCTTAAAAATCGCCAAACTTAAGTGGCAGTGGGCAGGGCACATAGGTCAAAGAACAGTTACAGATGGTCGATGGATTCTGGAGTGGCCTCTTACAAGGTGGACCGATGACCTGGTGATGCGAAACGCTCAGGACCAGGACACTCGGAAGAGTCCTATATTCAGCAGTGGACTGATTCAGCTGAAGTTATAATGACGATGAGCAAAGTCTCGGTATGTTAAGACGGTCATCCATCAACAGGTTGACCTCGGCAAGCATTGCTTAACCTTTGAGATTGACCTGTACGGCTGTTATTATTCTAGCCTCGAGCTCTTCTGAACTTAAAATGGAGATTGTTAGATAAATTAATCCGAGAAACATAGTCGACAAAACACAACGTGAGCTTCAATGGAACCTGGACCTAATTGGGACCGGACTATCTCTTTGTGAATATTGTACACTGAATTGTATTGCAAACTCGCCACAATTACCTAGATACTAACCTAGTCATTGTGGAGTGATTGGTGAGTCAGGACCGTTCATTGTGGCGACACTTGGGGAGGCCTGTGTCCAACAGTGCACTTCTTTCGGTTGATATAATGAACATAGTCATAATGATTGCGAGTCATAATGACAGTTTTCCGGACAAGTGAGGAAAAAGCGCGTACTCGCCCCCGCCACAATGTTATTGTAATAAAATTGTTTATCGTATCAGGCTGCGCACACGTCGACCCCCACGAGGCATGGGTCAACCCCCACGAGTCGTAATTATATTGAAGAACGTCGTTTGACACACGTGCAAATTTAACACTGCAGCCCTCGGCTCGATAACATACTAGCCTACGGCTCGTGCGCATTCCGCTTCGGTCGCAATGACAAACCTCCTGCACTTGTATCAAAATGTACTATTATTTATTGATAAAAAAACTGCTTAATTGCGATCTCACATGATGGTAAAAAGTGATGCAATCATTTATGGAGAGGCGCACTAGCATATTAAACTCTCAAGCCCCAAGAGGACACCGGCGTTCGCACATCATTCTATTGTCTTTCGGTTGTGTCTCTAATTACGGTGTTCAAAGGGTGAGCCTCTAGTCACTAGCCTTGAAGACATCTTTAAAATTATAATCAGATGGGAAGACCGTTACAGTCAAATTGTTCCAATCCTTCGATTTTTTTGTGTGTTCAGGGTTATGTGTGCAGGAGATAGATAATATTCTAGAAGTCATTTAATAACATTTATATTTTCGTGAAATTATACACCGTTAAATTTTGGTCGTTTTAATCCCGCGGAAGGTCGATTCGGTTCATGAAATACTATCGATTTGTAAAGAGTAAATTAAAAAATAAAGTATTTTTTTTAAACTCGAATTAATTTACGCATGTACGAAATTAATTTCTTTAAGTAAACGTCAGCTGAGTGAGGCCAATGAGCTGTAGGTAGTTAGTACGCAACGATCTACAATTCCCTACAAGGTCATTGACTCGTTTACTTAAAGAAATGAATTTCGTACATGCGAATATTGATTCGAGTTTTAGAAAAAAGTACCTTATTTTTTAATGTTATCTTTATAAATCGATAGTATTTCATGTACCAAATCGAGCCTCCGCGGGATTAAAACGATCAAAATTTAACGGTGTAGAGTCACATGTATGTCAATAGGTGGCGGTGTGGTAGCGATGCGGCGGCAAACGTATGCAAAGCATAGAATCGGTGGTGCCGGCATCGTGTACCTGAACAATGAGCGGTGACTGTCTTGGTCTTTGGTGATTGTCTTGATATTATTATTCTATTTCACTCTATTTTATACAAACCATAGTACAAAATAGCAACAATATCACAACAATGTACCCACAAAGGCATTATTCACAGGTCACGTTATCTCAATATTTCATAGGACCTACAAAAAAGAACGACTGAAAAAAAAGTCCAAAGTGAATGGAAAACTATTGAATTTCTCACGCAGCTCGCAGTCAAATCTCAGACATTTTAGGGTGTGAACTCACGAAGCGGTTTTCTCCCGCTGCCGCCGCGGTTGCGGGCCCACAGCTTCTGTAGAATGCAAATATATATGACCGTGGCAGCCGCGGAAAAAAACAAGGTCGTGAATTCTCTCCCTGAGAAGTTTAACGATAACATTGGCTGATACAATGTCACTTAATCTAAAAACTCTGCTGAGGTTTTTTGCATAGGAACTTAAAAATAAAAAATATATATTATATAAGTATATATAACAATTTTGGTTACCTATTTCTATGTTACTACACAGCAAAATAACCCTAAAGTATAATATCAGCAGACAAAGAAAATAACTCGAGTGAAATAATTTTAGTAAAAAAAAAAAGATGGCTACTTCACAAAATTCACGTTACTTCTATCTCATTGTTTCGACTAAATTATTCGAAACAAGACGCTGGCGTCTTGTCTCGAATAATTCAGCCAGCCAGATGTGGTACACAAAATAATTCTAGCCTAATTATCTTAACAAAGTATTACGTTTTAACCACAAAATTACGTCTCTAGTGATGTAACGTTACTTTAATCGAGTTATTCGATACTGTTACGTAATCGAGTTAAGTATGTCATTCGATTTAGGTTGGGTTGAGTGAATGTATTGTTAGGGCTATTGATTTTACGGTAAAGAGTGAAGTTCTTATCTTCTTTTTGTTAACGTGTCATTGTTAATAGTTCTTTTTCAAAGGCTCGCTTGTTAATCAGTAATCTACGTTCTACTGTCTACTGTCTATTTCTTTCTTAAAGTTGCAGGTATTTAGAACACTCCAGTTCATAAATGCTACTGCATAATGGAAATGGCTAACTTCATCAAAATAGTTCCAATTCCTTATTTCATAACAAAAGTGAGCAAGTAAGACGTGAAATGAGTTTTGATTAATAAATAAATAAAATAAGGATCAGATGTGGTCTGCTAACACATAAAAACAATTAAACAACATTTTGGAGGTATGTGGAACTGAGTGTTAAGTCTTGCAAACCTTCATTGAAAAGGGAGGATCCTACGACCAGACGGTGTTATATCTGGTGAGCAACTGCCCGATAGTTGATTTTGGGCTGTCGTTTACAACTTTGATTGCGCGATGCAGGATTTCGTATTTCTTGTTGTTCTTATGTGGCGCCATAGATGTCGCTACAAACACATTACGCAATATACAGTGTATACTTACAGACTTTACACACAGTATTGAAAACTTCGACTTCTAATTACATAAAATCATTCCTTCTTTGTATAAGAACAGGGACAAAATAAGACAAAGGCCTTCGTATTTAATAAAACCTGGCGTTAAAAGAATGGCGTATTATCGAAATATAAAACGTGGTAGAAATATTCCATTTGTATTCAATAATTACATTCCAACTAGAGCATTCCAAATTTATTCGAATTGAAATCGATTCGGGAACGATTGCAATTTTGTCATTCGACGAAAATCTAATAAAGACAACGTTTGCAATTGAGCCGATTTTTTCTCATTCGATTATTACGCTTTCGAATTTCCTATTGTCTTTATTTTTTAGATGATCGTTTTGATCGAATATTTTGGCATGTTCAGAATATTTAATCGTTTTTTTTTTTTTTTTTTTAATAAAATTGGAGCGTTCTAAAATAGCTTGGTCTTTCTGCCTGGCTGACTCTTTTTTTTTTGAGAACCGATATCTCCAGGCGCGCGTGGAAAATAATATTTATTTTTCATAAAACATAACATAACATTAATTGTTTACACTTACAAGTTGAAACAAAAATAACATTTCTATAAAACTTTACAGCACAGTGCAACCATTATTTATAGGTAAACACCACATGAACTGACATAAAATTACGTTAGTGTAAGTTTGCATGTTAGCTGTACATGTAGGAATCAAACAACAAATCAAATCTAACATACAAACTTAGAACTATTGAAATTCTTTACGATTACTTACAATTGTAGATTTCTCCTTATAGAAAGAATCAAAGTAAAAATCAATTTGATGGCTACAGCTGTTCAAAACTCTACAGAATCAAGCGACTGAAGTGTAGGTAGTGGAGGAGTTAGATCCTAACACCGTTCTACTCTACGGAGGACAAAGTGGAGTTATAGGTTTGCGTGGAATCCTTGAAGGAGCGCATAACTTAAAAAAATGCAAGTAGCGTTAGTGAGTACCGCATAACATTATCTCTGGCTTGTTCCTTTGCGACTTCTATGACTGGGACATAAGGATGTCCTCCCTCACCTCTTTCGCTGTCATGGCTGACTCCTTGACTTATCACAATCTCAGCGGAGCGAGTCCCGTGTCAGACTTTTACTGACAAAAACATCCGTATTACTTGAATTGCCCTTCTCGTTTCAGAAGTACGGAAACACTTCCAAACAATCCTGCAGCCCGCCAGTAAACTCCTAGGATTGAATTTTGACTCATTTCCACCTCAAACAACCTACAAATTTTTTTAAACACCGGTATCACTAGAAGCTCAGGCGTCCTAAATTTAACCCATTTCAATGTTCATCCTGCTCTAGTTAATGTTTTAGTATGCGTAAGATCGCGTTTTTTATGACTTTATGAAAATATTTCAGAAAGTCATAGAAAGTTGCAATTTGAAGAATTCGAAGAATATCGAAATGACACCCAAACTTCGAATGCTATCGACTAATCCCATCACTATAATTTTGTTTACCATCCCCTCATCCTAATAATAAGACAACAGTAAATTAAACTACACATACCTATTTACACACTACATACGAAGAAAAAAAGGTGAGAATTTTCCTTCCATTCTCGTGGTAAGGACACATGTTAAACATTATTTTCTTTGTATCCTTGTACGAGAAATTTATTATTGTTGTTGTACCTACGAAAACCTTTTGTTTTTCGGCGACGGTAACTGTGTGAAGTTGTGTTGGAGGTCGTTGAACTGAGGTTATGATAAAGGCGGTGATACACTTGCATGTAACAAGTAGTGACAATAGTAAGCATGCAAGTATACCACAACATGTTCTAATTGGTGTATGTCACTATGAAATTCATTTTTTAAATTTGATATATACTATTGCTTGACTGAGATACTCGTACAACTTAATGGTTTTTTTTTTATGGTAGGTAAAATCATCCAATGACAAATCCCACCCTTGGGCGAAGCGGGAAATAGTGTCAGACTCTTACTGACTAAAAACCTAACCTGTTCCTTCCCTGACTTAGATCCAGGGCACTAGTATGCATTTTCATACCTCCCCAGAGTCCCAGACTAGGCCTCGACCCTACTGGGCCCCTACGGTTTGCTGACAACTCCTTGAGGCGCACGAGAACAGTGCGCGCCGTAAACGACTTGGGCTCGGTCCGATCTGTTACCGGACAAACGGACAGCGAGCTACCCATTGCCCACCGTCCGCAAGCCCGCACCTACGGTATACAAACTAATGGTAACAGTGATGCCATCGTTAGATGGTGAGGCGCATATACTTGTATAATTAAGTGACAGCACCTTAAGAGTAAAGAAATCTAAAGATAATAAGTAAAGAAAACATACGAGTATTTATTTCGCACATACAGCCACAACACAACATAGATGGTGGGGCAAATTTTAATGATCTTTGTTTTCTTGGATTCGTCTCTGCCCTAAATAATAGAATAATTATTTATTTTTTCCTAAAAAAAATAAGTCGAAAATTATCCGAATATATCGACAAATTACAGCAACTGTCAAACTTTCCAGTCCATAAACCTTTAACAGTCATCACGCATGTGCATTTGCATGCGTGTCCTTTTCATACCAGTATTTATTGTAATGCGTGTAAAACGCACGCGGGGCGTTTTTTTGCCTTTTAAAATTTTCTGTCCGCATGCGTGATGAAATCCGCCTCATATTAAAAACACCCGTAGTCAGGCGCTAGAAAGTCTGATCATCAATTTATCCAAGAAGTATCGTGTTGCTAAATAACTGGGTTGTGGAGGTCTGATAGGCCGTCGATCTTTGTAAATAAAACACAGGTATATGCCGTTAAATTTTGGTCGTTTTAATCCCGCGGAGGGTCGATTTGGTACATGATTTGTAAAGATAAAAATGAAAAATACAGTACTTTTTACCCGACTGCGCCAGAAGGAGGGTTATTCTAAAACTCGAATTAATTTGCGCATGTACGAAATTACTTTAAGCAAACGTCAGCTGATCGAGGCCAATGAACTGTAGGTAGTTAGTACGCAACGACTGACAACTCCCTACAAGGTCATTGACTCGTTTGCGTGTATTAATTCAAGTTTTAGAAAAAAAGTACCTTATTTATTAATTTTATCTTTATAAATCGATAGTGTTTCATGTACCGAATCGACTCTCCACGGGATTAAAACGACCAAAATTTAACGGTGTATAGCCAGATCTGGTTAGACTGGAAGCAGACCCCAAAGTAGTTAAAAATAACTAGGAAGATGATGGAAGATTAAAAGAATGAATCAAGAGTAATAGAAAAAATATAATTAAAAGTAATCTAACATGCATAGGTACGATTTTTATGTATATTATTCTATATTTGCTGTGTGGGCAGGCAGTATGTGCTTGCACGTGTTAGTTGGGGTGTGTATGGGTATGAATACAGAAGGGGTGGCCAGTAGTGGTGTATGTTTAGGATGGGGGAGGAGTATGAGTGTGTTTATTGAGTGGGTGACAATAATTTAAGTGTTTGAATATAAAAATATATTTGTATCTTTAATATGTTAACTACCTTAGAACAAAAATGTTTCAATAATCAACCTCATTAAATATGCCTGGGCGGAGCATCACCGTGTCCTCGTGGGGGTGATCGGCAATCTCTCTCAACGGGCCTTGGTTCAGGCCAAGGTCCGGAGTGAGGGGGGATGGCAGGCGATCGCCTCCTTCTGCGAAGCAGTAATGCTAGCAAAGGAAGAGGCCGACCGCATCAGGTAGAGGCAACGGGGCGGTCGCATCAGCCCCCGCCGGGATTCCGATCCCGATTTCCGGCCACTGTAGGCGCAGGCTTGCGGACAGCGTGCAATGGGTAACACGCTGTCCGATCGTCCGGTAACTGACCGGACCGAGCCCAAGTCATCGACGGCGCGTACTGTTCCCGCACGCCTCAAGGAGCTGTCAGCAAACCATAGAGGCCCAGCCTGCTAGCTACAAGCAGGCAGGGTCGAAGCCTACTTGGTTCATAGGTCAGCTTCCGAAAGGAATACTTGGCCCCGGCACAATAGGCAAAGAAGGAACGGGATAGGTTTTTAGTCAGTAAGAGTCTGACACTACTTTCCGCTCCGCCCAAGGGCGGGATTTGTCATTAGATGATTTTATAGATTTTACCTACCATAAAAAAAAGGTTTCCTATAAGGAAACTACATGCCAAATTTGAAGTTTGTAGGTTTCTCAGATTTCGTGATTCTGCTCAGTTTTTTACCCAGCATAATTGACTACTCAAAAAACCTCTCGACCCCTCTCATATAAATTTGTATACATTGGCAGCAAAATTATGTCCCATTCATGGCACATTAGTAATTGGCAGTCACGTTCAACACATCTCCCTAGTTCTGCGATCTAAAGTGCTACTTAGAGTACACGTGCGGGTATAATATTATGGTACACTGGCGAACAAATAAATGACCCACAAGATTTATTAGAAAATATTTCTCTGATATTTTTTTTTTTTCTTGCTTGCTTGGACCAAAATTTCCTATGAGAATTTTAAGAACCGGTTGCAGTCACAGAGAATTTTGTAGGTACTGGCCTGGTCTATGTCGATTTTGCGGCCCCGTAACAGTGTTTTTTTTAAACTTAGTAACTAATCAAGATTTTTGTTTTTGCCAGACCCTATAAAAAACCAGCCTCATTATTATATGTAACTTTTATTAACCTATGACGTAATCTCGTTGATCAAGGGTCAGATATGTGATTTTTTTATCAAGCCAACTATTTTAAATCATGTTTTCCCAGCGATTGATCAATTTCAATAAAATAAATTTTCATGGTGTTCTCTTTTATATTTGTGCATTTCCAGAGGTTCAAAAAAGTTCAAAATTAGTGCAACCCCGCCATAAATAAATTGGGTTCCAGCCATGATATCAAAAATAATCGGGTAAACGCTCATGGCACTCTTTATGGTGTACAGACCTCGGTTAATTAAAGGGGGAAACAAGCCTTAAGAAGTCCATATTATATACTCCACGCAAAACAATCGCCGTTAAGTGTCAAACTCAATTTAAAACAGATTTTGTATGTTGTTGTAGAAACATTATTTTATTCACTATATCTGTAATGCAGGTGTCCGTCAACGGCGCGCACTGTTCCCGCGCGCCTCAAGGAGTTGTCAGCAAACCGTAGAGACCCAGCCTGCTAGCTGCAGGCAGGCAGGGTCGAAGCCTACTGGGGCCAAGGGTTTGCTTCCGAAAGGAAAGCCCGGCCCTGGTATCTAAGGCCACGAAGGAACGGAGTGGGTTTTTAGTCAATAAGAGTCAAAAAAGAGAGAGAGAAAGAGAGAGAGAGTTAAAAGTAAATTTTCCTTTAAGCGTAAAATTCGGAACTACTACTTGAAGTGCTCTCAACTTTAGTTCGGTCTTTGTCAGAATTGACATATTTTATCATTTCATTTGATATATATCATAGTATTTATTAGTTTATAATATTAGCATATATATGTATTTTATTATTATAAGTAACTAATTTTGTTGATACTATATTATATTTGAATTTATAGTTATTTATTTATTGTGCACACCTACCACAGTTTTGTTCTCTTTAACCCAAAGGTTGACTGGTAGAGAATGCCTTGTTGCATTAAGTCCGCATATGTACCACTATTGTACATGAAGATTAAATAAATAAATAAATAAGAGTCAGACACTATCTCCCGCTCCGCCCAAGGGCGGGAGATGTGTGAAAAAAAACCATACAGATGTCACTACGATTCGATTATGGCGTCAAATACATACTTATGCAGTCTCGAAGAAAATAAATGTGTAATTCATTATTAACTGCAAAATAGAAAATAAAATGAAACAAACGTGTACCATTTACTCCCCATTACAGCTGTTCTGAGCTACTGAGTGCAGCCGACGTACACTGGAGAACAATAAAATGACCCATTTAGTCCGTAATATATAAACCTACTTAACACCATAGTGTGGCGCAATTGTCTTTTGTTATGTTGTGGTTCGTTTAAAACAGTTATCCTAAGTATTTTATTTAAACGATAAAACCACCAAATGTACCCCAAAATTAACTTCAGTACAAAGCAAAATTTAAAAGGAATTTCTCTGAAAGTTTGCATAGCTGTTTCCATGCTGTAAACAGTTCAAAATAGACTTAAAATTGAACTAGATCGCTTGGTTGGGATTGGCTTGTGTGCCAGCCGGTCCGACCAAATATTTGTATGGCGTACAGTAGATACATTTCCCGGCACTGGGTGTTAGTGAATTTGAGATTGATGTTTGAACAACGAGTAGAAATTTAACGTGAATTTCTTGTGTGTACAAAATTTTCAATGAAAAACATTTTTTTTTAATTAATAGAAACATTGACACTAAAAAAAATGGATAAAAATAATAAAAATAAAATATTTTGAATCGTAAAAAAATCGTTTATTTTTCGTGTCCCATTTAATATGGCCCCAACTTTACGTCTCAAGAGACAAAACAAGGTTCTCTGAACTCGACACATGCAAATGTGAAATGTCTGCTTTCATGCAACGTTTTGAAAGAAAAAACAGTCATAATTTTGCTCCCCTAAGATGTTATTTGTACACAGGTAGGTTTTAGTATTAAATAGTTTACGTAGCGTAATTTGAGACACAATAGAAAGACAATAGGAGTGCGGACGCCGGCGTCCTCTTGGGAAATAATGAATTAAGGTTTTGTACATGTGTAGATATCATTTGTAATAAATGAATGTTATTTGTAGTTGAAGTTTGAAGTTACGAGTATGTTGAACGAGGTAAAAATATGATAGAAGGATGAATACCGGTTGAACTTTAGTTTTGATATTTGGTTGAGTGATCTATCTTGTATATGTTACAGTCAAAACTCATAACCAGTCAAAACCACTTTTACCCTTAGTTAAAAACATTTTTGACTGATTTTCGCAGTCAAAAGTGTTTTTAACAGTAATACCAGTGCGAAACAATGAAAAAAAAAGTCTTCCTTGAATTATTATGATAAAGAGTACTTAATTCGATACAAAAATACCTATTTCGAATAGTATCATAATTCAAATAGAAATACGGTAGGAAGTCTAATAAGATAAACATTTAACATCATTACTGACATATCCTATTCGCTGTCGGATATCTCAGAACATCAGGTCTAAGGGCGTGGTCCCTTGTCTCCGATACGGCACCGACACAGTGCAACGACACGACGCGACGCCGCCACCAGAACACGTCACGGCGTCGTACCGCCGCACGGCGCGTCGTGCCGCGACACGGTGCCGACAACGGTGAATAAGCTATATATTGTGAATATGGGTTATTTTCCTTCGTTTGAAAGATTTTAATTAATATCTGTTTACTAAAAATTGAAAATCTTGTGATAAAATAAAAACTAGCTTCTTATTTCAATAGTTTTAAGGAAAGGGTAATAGAAATACTGTGAGTTACGCCTATAAAAAGTTATTTCGGCTCGACAAGTGTGAAACGTGACGATTTTTCTTAGCGGTTCGCCGTATACGTAGACGCCGTCTCATGGACGCGGCGTCGTGTCGTTGCACGGCGGCGGTGCCGTGTCGTGGACATGGACGTAGCCACGCCCTAAGGAATATTATGATACACGAATGTTGGAGGCTGGATGGCTCTTATTTATATGACACGTTCGGCAATCTTTGTTTTATTCTAACCAAACCGAACTAGATGACTGAAGAATCGTCAATCGTAAGTGTCAGGGGGCAGGCACGTGGCTAACAGTTTCTGGAGTGGCGACCAAGTCCTGGAAGACGTAGCATTGGCAAGCCTCCCGCAAGGTAGGCTCATGACCTAGAGAAGGTTGCGGAAATACAATGGATGCAAGATGCATAGAAAAAAAATCTATCAACACAGACCTACTCATCGGGTTCATTAGGGCACGCAAGCCTTACCACGAAGTCAACATAGAGATACAGTGACGAAAAAAACACGTTTTCTTATGGTGGGAAAAATCATCCAATAAGATCTCCCATCCTTGGGTGGAGCGGGAGATAGTGTCAGACTTTTACTGACAAAAAACTAACTCCATTCCTTCGTTGCCTTTCATACCAGGGCCGAGCCTTCCTTTCAGAAACAGACCCTTGGCCCAATCACTAGGTTTCGACCCTGTTGGGCCGGCTCCTGATACCCGCTATGACCTGCCGTGAACTGTATTGTTGTGGTGTGCAACTTGTGACCTTTTTTAAATATTTTTGGGAGAAATATAACATGGTGTAAAAGTTATTGCAATCGATACAATAACTGATTCTGAACAAACTATATTCAGGTTTCACAATATTGTATAGTAGCTCGTTACAAAAGGTATTAATATATGTATCCTGACTCAATAAAATAGGAGATAAAACGAATGTAATTCTTTAAGTTGATTGTCGCGTTTCTTGAGTTACGTAATTCACGTTCAATTGTAACATTTCACTCCTT
The DNA here is from genome assembly GCA_958295575.1 of Leucania comma. NCBI lineage: Eukaryota > Metazoa > Arthropoda > Insecta > Lepidoptera > Noctuidae > Leucania > Leucania comma. The sequence goes on along the minus strand of OY282486.1, from coordinate 12,274,600 downwards.
TTATGTTGCCGTCTAACTTAAAAGACTTTTGTCTGAAAAGGATAAATTACATTTTCGTAAATTACGCGACCCAGAAAACACGACACATACGAGTAGGTATGTGTATGAAAGAATTTGAAAACTGCCTAATCAACCTTATAATGTTGGGATGGCGACAGTCGTGGAGAGAGTCCAGCAGTTGGGACTGAAGCTGGTTCTGTACAAGTCTCACCTCCCAAAAAAGCCTTCTAATGCTCCCACCGCAGATACTCAGGCCTCCTTTCTAGGAAAGAGAACAGGCCGTCTTTTATCTAGCACATACCTACGAGATCGAGACCGGTCTTTCTATATTTTAATGGGTCTTTCAGATCAAGAAGTGTCGCGGCGCAGCGCTGCGTTTTTTGACGTATTCTGATTTCTCACAATGAAATATGTATCTTTTAGTTGTAGTAAATAAAGTTAGTTGTGTCATTTTCTGCCAATCAATTACTGGTTTATCATTTTTTCTTTCAACTGAAGAACATAGGCGGATTATTTCCAATTTCCAAAAAAACTTTATCGGTAAGGAATATTAGGAAGTTTTTTTTGGAAGTTTAAGCTACACAATGGCTTGCACTAATTAGACAAATCCATTAAAATACGTATGGTTATTTTCTCAAAAGACCATTTCAAACTTAAACCAGCATGCGTCTCATATGATTTGATCATTTAAATTTTTACTGCATGAACTTCATGTGCTCTGTCCTCTACCACTTCAGTTACAGCACATAGCCCGAAGAATTTATTTATGATAGAGATATTGAAAAAATATTTTTTGTCTAATCAGTTTATCAAAAATTCTACAAAAAAAAAGAATATTAACAGAGAAAAAAAAAATATATAAATAAGAAAACAAATATAATATAGCGGCCAATATGGGCATGATGAACTTCACGGCAAAGACTACGTTGAAGTTCGTTTTCTTATGATGAAGATATTTTAAAACATATTACATAGTTTTTATTAAAGCTCAAAATTCTTTAATTTAGCAAATAAATAATTACATACATATATATGCATATTCTCTATTGTCCAGTACATACGTCTAAACAACTTGAATAGCCTTGAAAATCGTTAATTGTCATACTGTACACATGGGTGTACGAAATCTATTCGGCCGAAAATGTTGGTTTCTATATCTTTATTTTTCCTGGAAAAAACCAGAGTAAATTTCAGTATTTTTTTTAATATGATTTTTAAAAAAGGGGACAATTATGTAATAATAATATCCCCTGATGGCGAGGGGGAAGAATAAATTACTTATGTGTCTTACGGTGCGCAGTCACCTCTTATCGATTTTATCGACCATCAGTTCTGCGAGCAAGGTGCCCGCCGGCACTTAAATTTGGCAATTCTACGAGCAATATCTTGGATCTTTTCTCTCACACAAACATGTTTTTGTAATAAACAATTTTATTCCATCAATATTGATCAGGCGCTAAAGGTAAGGCGCACATTATGTTAAAATAGAAGGAAACGAGTACTAACTCAGTTACATAAAGTTTTTATACTCAACTCTGTATTACGATTGCTTTTGTTAAGTTTGTTATTCTCTTTTCTACATCCACCTTTTCTTTGTTAAATCACGCGGAAAGTAATTTTCTTTTATGGTTTTTTAGCTTGAGGCTGGAATGAGTTTTCAAAATTTTAAGAAAGTAAAATGTAACTACATTTTTTAAAGATGTATCGCCCATATATTTGACAGCATTAGAAGTAGACTCAAGTCCTAAACTGACATGTTACAACGCTTTTTTTTTTCGATTTTTGTGCATAAAAAATCATCAAAAACTTATCCCGCGCTGGATAGAGCATAGAGCTTCTTTCGCCTCATCTAGAGTGACATGAATCCGACTTTCAGAACTTTACTGACTAAAACACACTACTATCTTTAGGTGCTCACTGTCCTGGCCTAAATAAACTTAGAAAAGCATATATAAATTAAAAAAATCCATATTGGTATTTGTCCGGTAACGAACCTAAAATCTTATGCATGAGAGGACTTTTCATTTTTTTTTATTATTTGTCCAGTGCAAGTTAGAATACAATGTACGAGTATTACAAAACGCAACAGTAACACAGTCTCTAGAGCAATTTAAATCGTCAAAACAAATTGGAGGATATTCGAGGAAAGAATAAATATTTTTTTTAATATTTGACTGATTTTTGATTGGCCTGTTGGTCTAGACCAACAGGGCAGTCAGAAATCAGTCAAATATATTGCATAGCATGCAATATATTTGACTGCTATGCTGGAGGTCGTGGGTTCAATTCGCACCCAGGACAAATGTTTGCGTGGGGAGCACGATCATTTGTTCTTTGTCTGGGTGTAATTTATCTATAATATGTATGTATTTAGAAATATATAAGTATGTTTATCAGTTGCCTAGTATCCATAACACAAGCTCTGCTTAGCTTGGGACTAGACGGCGTTGTGTGTGATAATTGTAGAAATTTATAATATTATTATATTATATTAATATGAAATATCGTTTACTATTAGTATGGGTTAGTATTTCTCAGAAATCTGGGATCCTGGACCTTTGGAAGGCACAAGGTGTCGACGCCATTTTGCAGAGACCCTTTAGGCAGTTATCATGGAACATGGTACCATTAATGTAATTATTATAGGTAAAATAAACAAAGTTAAAACTTTAACAATTGTAAACGTATAATCAACATCATACAACAACAATAACAACAGTAACAACAACAACAACAACATACAATAAATAAATCAACTACAACATGAAGACAGTTGAAAATGACTTAAAATTATCAACAAAATATTTACAAGGCACTCAATTAAAACGGTTCTTCGATAAAATTAACAATTTCTTCCCAACATTTTGTATAATACAGTCAACATAACAATGTTTTTCTCTCCCCGAAGCATTCTATACAAAAATCAGACTTATAATTGAAAAAATCTACAATCTACTTATACAGAGTGAACAAAAAATATCAAATTCAGTTTCAACTAGGAACAAAAATGTTAATTTCTCCAAAGAACATCTATCGTAACCACTCCTTAATGATCCTTATGGTGGTGAATGGTTTTGTACACGGGGATCTTCACAGGGTAAGGTTGGGGCACGTGCACTGTCACAGTCTTCTCGACCTTAATTGGCACGTGCTTTTCAACGGGGTAGGGAACGTGCTTGACGACAGGGTAAGGCACAACCTTTTCAATGGGGATGGAGATTTCAGTCTCAACGGGTACAGCGACAGGCTTGTTAACGGGAACCTTGACAGGGTAAGGATGAGGGATACCAATGAGAATAGGTTTGGGAACGTTGATGTGGACAGTCTTAGGGATGGCGAAAGTGACATGTTTGTAGTTGGGTACTTCGACAGGGTGCTCTTCATCGACGTGGGTACCAACAGGGATAGCTTCAGCACCGCCGAAATCGTGGCCGTCTCCCTGGCCGTATTCCTGACCACCGTCGTGTAGGGTGAAGGAACCAGGTCCGAATCCATGGACACCTTCGCTTTGGCCGCCGAATCCATGACCACCTTGTCCCTGTCCACCGAAATCATGACCACCCTGTCCTTGACCACCAAAATCGTGACCACCCTGTCCTTGACCACCGAAATCATGACCACCGTTTCCTTGGCCACCAAAATCATGACCACCATTGCCTCCCTGACCTCCAAAATCATGTCCGCCATTGCCTCCCTGACCACCGAAACCATGTCCGCCATCACCCTGAGAACCACCATCACCATGACTTTGATGACCAGACTCTTGAGCAGCTAACAGGTATGAATCTCCGCTAAAATCCTGACCTCCGTGGTTTCCATTGTCTTGAGCAGAAAACTGGGCATGACCGCCGCCGTTACCGCCACCGAAGTCTCCGTGGAACTGTCCTCCGAATCCACCAAAGCCTTGGCCGCCGTCATGTCCTTGGGTTAGAGCGAGAGTTTGCAGTTGGCCACCAGAAAAATCGTGACCGCCACCGCTGGCTCCAAAGCTTTGTCCACCAAGTCCTGAAAGGTCATGTCCTTGGCCACCGGAGAAGTCACCGCCTCCGCCGCCGCTTGGGGCTGAGTATTCGTATCCAGCGCTACCACCCCCGCCGTGCCCACCTTCTCCTGCTATTTCGTTGGAGTAGCCGATCCCGGCCTTGCAAGAGGCAACTGCCAGCAACAAACACACCTGGAAAAAAGGAGAAAGGTGATAAGTATAGAGAAATATTTTGTGATTGTTTGTTCGTTTACTGAAGTGTTTTTTTTTTTGCTCTGGATTGAGTGAAAAAAAGGGTTGTCAGACTTTTGCTAACTAAAATTCAACCGAGTTCTAACAGTTGCCATTCATGTACCATGACCGAGGTAACTCTATTGTAATATCCAACAGCAGAAATGAGACAGCTTAGACTTTCATTGAGATCCTTAATGTCAAGGTATTACAAAATTCGCGGTGTTATGAACCGCGTCTAGGTGAAATAGCTCCATTAAAATCGTCGAAATAAGTTCCTTGTAATATAATTTTATGAGAAATGTTTAGTACATCTCAACCCTTGAAAAGCAACTCAAAGGATTCCTAATCTTCACAAATTTCAAAAACGATACTCAACAAAATTCCTAAAATCATTTTACCGTAACTGAAATCGTTTGAAAACAGACTTCAAACACCAAGATGGGCCATTCCACTCATTTAGCACATTCAACCAGCAGATTTCATAATACAGAAGGATAATTAAAAACAAAAGAAGCAAATCAGCTTAACAACCGGTGTCTTAATGGCCAATTCGAACTGAATGACCGACTTAATTGCGAAGCTAGAATAATAAAAAATACTGAAAACAACTTTCACAATCACTTTTTGAAGTAACCTTTTTAAGGCTTATTTTGAGAATTGACTCCGACAAAATGTTGTTAAGTGTAATTGTGTTAAATTGTCTTTTTTATAGCTGAACGATCCTGGAGTTTTAAATAGTAGGGAATATTGTTAAGAAAAACTGTTTGTTTTTTAACGCCTTGATTAATTGAATTGTTTACGTTTACCAATTAAAATATTCAAAGTATTTCGTTATTTTGAAAATTTAAGAAGTTAATGATAACGTAACGATTAACTAAAGGGCATGGAAGATTGATACGGATGATTATATAGCAAAACTCCCTTGCAGTACTCGGGAGTCCTTCGTTTCGTTCGGAATTCAATGCGCCATCAGCCACTTAAAGGCATGGCTTTATCCGCTAGACACATTATCTACTATTAATTAAATAAAAACATTCCAAAATATGCTTTTTTATGGTCTAATATCATCATCATCTTTCAATCATAACTCAAATACATCGTAACTATCAAAAATTACGAATAAGACATCAAATTCTCATAAAGTTTTGGTTCACCCGGTTCTTTTTATTTACTAGATTATTAAAAACAAGCATTAACTTTTTTCTGTAATAATTTTTGACTATTACGCCGAAACGAATACTACAATCAAATAACGTGATTTTCTTTATTCTCAAATCAGCTTAACAGCCTGCTATTATGTGAATTCAATCAGGATTTTTCTGTTCGTTGCACGTAACTTGGTGGATAGAATTGAAAGTAAACTAAAGATTATTTAGTCATTTTTTAGAAGAAAGCGTTCGTATTCTATGTACTGTTTTGTTATGTGATTTAAGCTGAGCGCAGACTTGAGTCACGACAATTTAAAGACAGGCTATATTGCTTTACAAAAACACGCAAACTTCAAACAAAACGTCTCATAGAGAAAATTGTCTAATGCCTATAAAAACTGCACAGCGACAAATCTGACGAACGCATGTACATCAACGAAAAAACAGTCTAGAGATGTACCTCCTGTCTAGTATGTGGTATTGGTCTTTCATTACATATAGGATACACAAGCCCCAACCGGACACCGGTGTTCGCACACCTATTGTCTTTCTATTGTGTCTCTAATTACGGTATTCAAAGAGTAAGCTCACGTTTGACCGCCACCACAAAACGTGGCGAGTACGCCATGATATGGTTGACGATAGACCATGTTTAGCTAGAAGTAAACCTCTAGATTGTTGCTGTCAGGACACTCCGGTAGACTTTTATTGTAATCGCTGTGGCTACACATTTATCAACAGAATGTCATTTGTTTACAGCCTAAAGTGCCATAAAGTACCATACAATAACTAAAAAACATATGATACCGATGAATGATTCAATAGCTACAATAGAACCAATCCATGTTTCCGAAGCATTGATCAATGAATACATCGATACACACTTTACTAGTTCACAGTGATGACGTTGAAGCAATGTGAATGTGAACTTGTTACGTTAGCGCAGTTTAGTTTACTTTCAGAACCGCTCTATTTTTAGCATGTTTAAAAAAAAGGATGAATTTAACTGTCAAACAGTCTCCTTTCACTATACATTCACCAGCCGTTCTACCTACCTCATCATTGTCAAATTAATGAATTCGATATACTTAAAGCTCTCATTACTGTCAGTGGTATTCTTTTATCATTTAGATCAGAAAAAAATTGTGGCTTTATGATTCTGTATTACGACTATTCCGGATGTCTTCAATCGTATTAGTTTTTTTTTCATTATGTTCAAGCAGGTTTAGCTTTTTTTGTGATTTTGTAACGTCATTGTGGTTTAATAAATCTGCGTTATTGAATGGTTTTAGTAATGTTATCTACCACTTTTGAATATAATAGTCAATAAAAAAAATATGATAGCTCATTAAAATCCCAAATAAATAATATATCACATTGAACTAGTGTTTTCTAAGGAAAGTTAGACATCTTATCTACAATGTTGAGAATCAAGTATGTAGACTGAATTACTTAATCACTAGTAATGAACTATTCACGCTCATTTGCAGAAGTTTCATAATAATCTCACAATCTCCCACATTATCAGACTACATAACGTCAAAAATTTATAGACCAAACCAGATCATATAAACACTATCTTGCCGTTACGTCAAGTACATTTCTCTGTGCAATCAGGGTTTGCAAACATTGATGTAACATTGGACGATTTAATGTTCTTTTAATGTTCACCTTCGCTGTTTTGTTACATTGCATTACGTGTTTCCTTTTCCGGATTTTGTTGATTATTTGTCTTTCTCCGGTGGCTCAAATTGTTTGTTACTACTGGTTTCTGTTGGCTAGAGTTTAGAAAGGGTCTGTATGATCAGTAGATTGTTTTGTTTGGAAGATTATCTTTCAAATCTTTTGATGTGATGGAAAAAGTATCGATATATATTTATAGAACGACAATATACTGCTTATAAGACAACTAAACATTATTAAAAGTTTAACGAACTATACTATTAGTATGCTTAATAAAAAAACTGCTATTCAAAATATGGCGTTAGAAAATTCCTGCTCAACACAGTCGATTGGAAGTGTGCCTAAAAGATTGGTGGCATTGCCACGTTTTATGGCAATTCTTAACTCTGAACGAGATAAAAGTAAGCTTTTGGGCCATACGAAATTTTTGGATAAATCCTAAAATATGATTAAGTTTTCCTTTGGTAACTGATAACTACAAAACGAAGGTTTGAGATTAGTTTTCAGTAAAAATGTAATAGGAAACAAATATAAACATAAATGTCATAAATAGAAGAATAGTAATGCAATCACAATAGTCTCAATAAAAAGAAATAACGAAAATCTTTTCAAGAAATCAAATGAACCCAAACTCAGCAGTTTTGCTTGAAGACTCATAAATCGGTGAATATTTTGTAAATAAGGAAGCAATATTTGCTCATATTCATGAGCCATGGTTGATTAAACCATTTTTCACAAAAATATGATACTGCCAAAAATAAACCAATATTTAATCCGAAAACTGGAGCAAGTTTCGATGAACTCTAAAGGGGCAATGTCCCAAAACATGCGAATTATACCAAAGCATCGAAAAAAACTATATACATAGAAGCATTTGCATAACATTCTTTTAAACACACTCAACTATGCAATCGTTGGAATGGAAACACACGAAACGGTCTCACAAAAACCTCTCGTTCACGGGTTGTTGATTCCGCCTTTGTGCCATTGAACTTTCAAATTCAACACAATGTCATATTTATGTAACACAACGTAATAAATAACGAATTATGCTGGAGGGAAATTGTGTCAGAATCGGTTTTGCAATATCCTCAACGAAGAGCAAAAAAGGTCTGAAATAGTGTCAAAGTTATTCTAGCGTAGAATTTCTCAATGTACTATTAGTTTTGTATGCTCAGAGTAAGCTTTACTTTATTGGTTTGATTTTCGAGTTTGTTCTAGCTGCAAATATAGCAGAATGGAAAAATGGTCTCAAGCACTATTTCAATTTCGTGAATCCAATTTTCTTAGAGAATTCTCTCTGGTGTTAAAGGAAACATATTATTGATTAGGAGCTATTTTGGCTTCTTAGGAATCTTTATAACCAATGAAAGTTTAGGTAATCGCACTTAAGCAAATATGCAAATACTTCTTCCTTTCATTTCTTCTACGGCATCTATGAATATACTACTCTTTTCAAGAAAACGTACTTAACATTAACAGGTTTATAACTAATAAATATTACTTTCCACGATTTTAATTTATCTATGTTTACGATATTTATGGCGCAACATCTGATAGTATTTATCCTTAGAGTCAGTGAACAATATGGGACATCATAACATAATTTTGGCAAAAAATTTGCATGATAGTTTCTATTAATACATTTCATAAGGTATCTTCTTAATAAACCCACGGAGTAGTTCCGGGAACTTTGCCAACAGGCAGGATCAGAGAAATAAGGTACGCCAAATGAGGTGTTGAAATTGTTCAAATGGGTAACAAAAGTTTGGAACAACACCAACGTGGGTGCTAAATGAGGTAAAGGATAGTGAAATGGATTTAGAAGACTTTTGTCTGTGGTTTAGTACTTTCGCGAGGAGTTACTAACAATGCCGATAGAATTAAATATAGATACGAGAATGTACGATCAAGGATGGCTCTAATAAAGGCTTTGTGCACAATGAGTATCACAAAAGATGATTAATATCAGAATGATGACAAACAGTTTTCACAAATAAACTAATAAGATTACGATGAAAATTATATTCTTAGAAAAGATCAGAAAATAATCAACCGGACTAAACGACACACTTTACGTATTAATAAAAACACAAACCATTACTCTAATAATTTTTCCTAACAATGTTATAACAACAGAAAGTCTAACAAACAAACTAAGGAAGGTTATTTGTCTTCGAAAAAAATCTTGTAGATACGTATAATAAATCAGTGTATTTTCTTCATACGCTAAGAACATGGGTAACTTTATGGACTATATATTCCCGTGAAAAGCACCGGTAACTAGGCGGAAAATGTAAGGGAAGAATGCCAAGGTTATACGTGAAGCTATGTCTATGTGAGCGAGGATAGCCCGAGTTATGGCTGTCACAAATTATCTTAAGGAAATTCCAGGTTTATGACGCAATAGATCCCTGCTATCTGGACTCATAAGTGTAGGAAGTTTTGGGCCGAGAAAAGACAGTTCTGGTATTCATTTACATTTCGCTAATGAGATGAAACCTAAACCCGAGTATATTATTTTGGTATACTTAGGTATATCTTCGTTAATTTAGGAGAGTTCGTTTTTTATTATTGTTATTTTACTGTAATATAGTAAGTTTAGGATATTTTAAATAAAGAAATATAGAATCACAAAATATATTTTTTTTAAATTAGGAGGGTGTTAAACCATCTACAATTTTTTTTTTTAACTTTTATAAGCTACCAATAATTACGTATAGTAACTTGATAATTAATATGATATTTCTTTTAAGCTTGTTTGACAAATCTGCTAATCTCTTGGCAAAACGTGGAGAATGTTACTCATATAATGAAAGAGAAAGGTAGCTTATGTGATTCCAAAACTGGTCTAAGAGATAGCGAAGGTGTTATCCCTTTTACTTGTTCCTTGCAAAACCGGTCCAAGTTCGATGCACTGATTTGCAAATAAGTTTAAAAGTTTATCTGTACAATCAGTATTAACATTTACTGCTAAATTAATAAGAAAGTTGTAAAGGTCACTTGTATCGTGATTGCTATCAAAAATAGACACTAAATGTTGTTCCTGATATTTGAAAAGTTCTGTTAATTGATCCTTACTAAAGAGCGTAATAATTCAATTAAAAACTATATTGCCCAGAAAAAATTAACGAAATTTGGGTAAAACCTAAAGATATTTCGAAAGAGCAATATTGAAGTAGCTTTAATAAAGTTTAAAGTTAGATATTAATCTCTTGTTTCTTAGTATCTTCTACAAAAACTTTTATATTACTAAAGGGCAACAGATACATTGAAAGTTAGATATTAATTACCATAAAACTTAAATACATAATTATACCGTCCAAAACATAAAAACCATTTGATTTTGAACTTTACGACAATCAAAATACAGTGAATCTAAATTGTTTTAGATTAACAAAATTTTGCAGAAGTGACCAATAAAATTACACTAGGAATTGAGTAGCCATAAGCTATGAAATTGATTGATGATGTGATTATGCAAATTCAATACTAGTTTTGGTCTGCTGACTTATTTCTATCAACTTTTTTTTTAGTATTTTGTTGCTTCTGTATTAATATGACTTATCAAAATTGTATCTATATTTAGTTTTTGGATCAAAATGATAGACGATTTTACTGGGATATATTTCTTGAATATCTAGCCTGTTGATACAAGTTTTGCCGATTTATCCTGATTTTATTTTCAAAATTTTATTTAAGCATGCTGTCGTATGTTGTAGATGTGTGAAAATTGGATAGGCAGGGAATTTAAACATTAAGTAAACCCCGTCTGTTCTCTTTCCATATATAGCCATAAGTATATCAGTTTATAGAAAGAGAATAAAATTATGCTATCCCGACTTCTAGTTTTGTAGGGATAAATGCAAGAAAGTAATGTTCAAGTTTCAAATGACGCTTAGAAGGCATCCTGCTTATTAACCAGTGATGTATCCGGGCCCAAAATTAATACTAATACTCAAAACTTGGGAAGATGAGAAAATTATAAATAAGATATCAACATGTTCATATCCTCTAAAAGGTTAAGGCAATAAAAAAAAGGCCGGGATAATCAATGGCAGCAACCTCTTGCTTCTGGTCTTGGTCCAGGAGATACAGAGCGAGAGAGCATGAGAAGCAGCCACCTCCTTTTACACAGCAAAAGATAATCTTCACGATGCCTTAGGCTTAGGAATTCGCAGGATTCCCGGCTACCATAAACGTTACGTAATAGTTGACCCACATTTCGCCAGCTAATGTTAAGTTCTACATATAAGGATGCTATATACTGGATACAAATCCACAACGGCTTTGTATTGGAAAAATCCTGATGAAAAATCTCGGGAACAATTTGCCCAATCCAGGAAAACCCATCAACTTATATAAATGATAAATAATATTAATTTTACAAAGAGGTGTTTTGAAAAATATGCTTTAACACGTTCATTTTTCCGTCAATTTAAACTAGATTAGGCCAATGTATCCTGAGTTGAAACATCTTAACGAACTGAAGTCAATGGCTCTTTTAAAGTTTATTTAGACTATTGTAATGGTCAAATTATATCAGAACTATCCATATTAGTGTCTCAGATGATCTTTTAGGTAAGAATCAAACTGATTAAGGTTTAATATCATTTTCTATACTAAAATTTCTGCTATCTAGAATCACTTAAACAGTTTTAATTATAGCAGCTTCATCATTAGCAAGATTGGTGTCATAATTGTCTTCAGTACACATAACTAAAACATTTGCTAACAAAAAGATGATTTTATCTTTATCGTGACTAAACTGTAATTTCGATTAGAATCTATTATGATAGTGTTTTATAAGACAAAGGAATGAATGTGGTGTTCTAACCGTGTTGCGGTTTGTCGGAGTTTATTTTTATATCCTTAGTAATTATCGGTTTAGAGGTTTCGATATATCTGTTTGTTTATCACGATTTTGTTCTAGTTTTGGATAGGTTTGATAGTGTTTTATTTTGATTCAGGACACTTTAAAATATTTATTAATTTGGCAAATTTGCTTTAACGGTTACACTTTTTATATCGTTTTAAATTATTTTGATGGCAGTAATGCAGTTCAGAAGATGTTATGATTTTAAAGTGCGAAAATTTGCGTATTTTTTCGAAGTCTCACTAATATTTTTTTTTTAATTATTGCTTCACAAAAATGTATTAAAAATATGACTTCGTTGGTAAGCTACAATTGTTTAACGTTCAATAACAAAAATCACTGAAAATCCAGGATCACGAAAGTAAAATCCAAAATCCACTACCGCCATCTATTAGTCACATCACGCACTTCTAACACTTTAGAGAAAAAAAATATCGATCACTTACAAAAATCTTCATGTTTCTAGAGCTTGGTATGGCGTATCTGCCGGCGTTGCTTGCAGTGATAGCTTCAGACAAATGCACAAACATTTTTATAGAGACCGGAAGTGACTGTCTCGGAGAGGAGTGAGGTAGAAAGGTGGCAGGAATTCTATAGAGATGTTGTTACCGAGTGTTTTTGATTATGATCTTTTTGTTGAAACTTTTTTTTTCAGTTATTAAGTAGGTATGTGCCTAGATTGGTTTTCGTTTAATTTGGGGGCAAGTTTTTATTTTTTTAATGTGAAAACAAATGAGGAATTCAGTCATACTGAGGTTTTTTTTGAGATATTTTGTAATTTAATGTTTTAATGGAACTGTAACAAAAAAGCTTCAACAATCCAGATTTTTTTGAGTCACAAAAACATCAAATAATTTTCACTCTCTCGTTTGAGCGAAAAGACTTTGTAGACTTTTGCTGACTAGCCCTTTACATTTCAGTGGCATGATAACTCTTTAAAACATTCCCGAAGCCCTAAAGCAATCTAGTCTAATTTAGATAATTACAAATATTTAAGTGTGTCTGACTTGTATATTTTTTTAAAACAAAATCGTAAAAATTTTCAGTTACAAAAACGTGAAGCCATATTTCAGTATGTTTTTTAATGAATAACCTAAGTACTTACAAAAAACTGAGCTACTTTTTCTAAAAACATTTATCATTTTCTTCTGTTGCGTGACTATATGTGTTTAATGACTAGCTGCTGCCTGCGGCTTCGGCTGTGTAATAGCAGGTTAATTTCGAAAAATCCTCTTTTAGTGCTTACCTACGTCATACAAGGAAACCATGTACAAAATTTCACACTCCTAGTTCCAGTAGTTTGAGTGAGTCATTTTCTCCTTTTATATAGGGTGACTGGTAATTAGTGTTACTATGGGACCAAACCTGAAATCGCGAAAGATTTTTTTGATTATTTTTTCGCGATTTCAGGTTTGGTCCCATAGTACAAGTTGTTTGGTATCATGAATACAATCACGTGTTTAAGTATCGTTCACTAATTACCAGTCACCCTGTATACAACCTTATTTTTAGTATATGTGAAACCCGAAACACGTGTCTAGTATTTGTATGTAAAAAATCTATGTACAAAATTTCATAACTGTATCATGAAAAATCACAGAGTTATAAGCTTATTGTGTCAGCAAAAATATATAGTCACCGGACCATCACGGCAACTGAGGGGTTGTTTTGCACTTGCACCCAGTTGTTTTTTTTTTTTGCTGGCGCTTTGTACCCGCTATGACCTTCCGTGACCTGTGTTGTACTTAGTGTCGGTGGTACTTAATTTGTGACCTCTTTAAATATTTTTGGAAAAAATATAACATTATGTAAAAATTATTGGATTTGATTCTGAACAAATTATATTCAGGTTTCGCATATACCAAAAATAATGTTATAATATACGAGTATTATACACCGTTAAATTTTGATCGTTTTAATCCCGTGGAGGGTCGATCCGGAACATGAAAGACTATCTATTTGTAATGATAAAATAAAAAATATATTTTTTTTCTCTAACTCGAATTAATATACGCATGATCAAGATTATGTTACACTTTTCGATAAAAAAAATCTCGGCAATTTATCTCAACAAAGCCTTAATTAGTTACTTATTCGTCAAAAAAATAAATACACAATCATAATCAAACCACATGATTTATTGATCTTACAAAGAAGATGGCAATTTAGTCAATTATTTCTAAAAATACCGTCACTAAGCCTACCTCATTAGACCTTTGTGTCTACATTTTTCTTACAGCAATATTTTTGCCTCGTAATAATATAAATTTTCCTTCATCATGTATGTAATAGACATGTGTAGGTACTTGTTATTGTTGTCTGCTGCTTATATTCTCTCTAATATAAATTGTTGACATTGCTTTAAAAATCTTATTAAACGGGAAAAAAATTGTCAACTTACAAAAGATACTTTTTTTTTCAAAGAAATAAAAAGATTTTGTATAAAAACGAGACTCTATTACTAAGACTCCACTGTCAGTCTGTCTGTCATCAGACTGTATCTTATAAACCGTGATATCAAAACAGTTGATGTACTTCTTCAATTGGGACTCCCATACAAAAAGGGAATATAGTGTCTAATGTTGTATAAATACGTTGTATGAAATCCTTTGAGCCCTTCAGTTTTTTCAACAATTACACGCTGAAACAACGCCATTTATTAATTAACACCAGTACCGTCAAAAAAGCAATGCCACCAAAACTCAATCGTTACCTAAATGAAAAACAAATACGCAATCAAAATGAACAAACTTATTAAAACAAAATCAATCATGAATCCAACCATAAATTCACTGAAAATGGGAAAACCAGCTAAGTAATTAACTTCGATAGAAATACATAAACCAAAATATCCTCGGGCTTTGGTAATCAAAGTTTCATTATCTATAGGTACAAACTAAATGAATATAAATAAGACGGTCAAATAAGGCCTTGATAATTTTGCCCGGTCAAATAAATTTGAGATCCAAATCATCTGAATAAATTCCAAGTTTCAAAGCCGTTGTCCCTTGACAAATTATTGGATTTCCCGGAATTTAAGACAGACCATCCAGTCATCGAACTTAGATATTGAAGTGTAATGACATTGTTATTAAAATATAGGAACCTTTGTCTCCCTAGAGGCCTATTCCGAAATTGCTTGTTGTTTTTTAATCTAGCTACATCCAGTTGATACAGACTATTTATGTTTTTGCCATTGATATTATATTTTTGTGTAATCTAATACAAAAATCTCGGGTGACAGTGTTTGCTATCGAACTTTTCTGAAATGGTTTGACCGATATTATGTTTTTTTTTTTTTGTGTATGTTGATAGATCTGAGAATAGGTCATTTTGTATTCTCTTTATCCGTTTTTCTTTAATAATGTGTATAGCAAAACAATGTCTTTTAAGACAGCTAGTTGTAAATATAATTTATAGACAATTTTTGTTCTCTAAGTGTTATACTTACATAAGTTATATAACTTCATTTTCTCGGAATGAAGTTTCTTTGGGATAGATCACAGGATCGGCGAAGTCACGTGAAAAAGCTTGTTTAGTTAAACAACCTTATTTTTATTACGAGTATATGTGAAACCCGAAACACGTGAATAGTATTTTTATGTAAACAATCAAAGTACAAAATTTCTTATCTGTATCTTGAAAAATCACACATAACCTTGGTCACCGGGCCATCCGGGTGACTGAGGGGTTGTTTTGTTTCTGCACCCAGCTGTGCGCTGGTTCCTGATGCCCGCTATTGCCTGCCGTGACCTGTGTTGTGGCGACGGTGTCCAACTTGTGACCTTTTTAAATATATATTTTTGGGAAAAAATATGACATGGTGTAAAAATTATTGGAATCGATTCAGAACTATATTCAGGATTCGTATATACTAAAAGCAATGTTGTATACTAAGTGTAGTTTATCTTCGGACAATGCTTACCAGTAATAAAAATGGTACCTCAAGACTAGGAAGGGCCTAGCAAAGCCGAAGCCTACTGGGGCGATGGGTTGTGCGAAAGAAAACCATGGAGTCTCAGAATGAAGGCAAATATAGGAGTGAGTTTTAGTCAGGAAAAGTCTGACACGCCTTTCAGCTCCGCCCTAGAGCGGGAGAGTCATGATTTCCCAACTAAACAAAAAACAGACTATCAAAGCACGGCCCCGAGAGAAGATAAAAAATACGTATACTAGGTTCCTACAGAATCACTAATTTATAATAACTAAATGAATTAGTTGCCCGAATGTTAGAAATATACCCCTCGTATTTTAATAAAAATAAATGCTAGCTAGCAAAAAGAAACGTTATTGCCCGGAACAAGAACTTTGTAAATAGATAGAAGATTGTTTCAATATCTGTACAATAAATTACATTTACTTTCATTTATTTCAATCTATTTTCTCGATAGGAACTTGCTTTTCTATTATTTTAGGTACCTCGTTCTTTTTTTTTCATAATATAATTAAATAGAATAGTATAAGATACTAGGAATAATGAAAAGAATAGATTCAACTAGCTTTTGCCATTGGTGTCGCCCACGTGAAAGTTGTCAATTATCCTGAACGAATGTACTTTTTTAAAACAAAAGAGCAACCAATGTATACTTTACATCCAGACAAAAAGTCATAGTAGCAAAGTGGATGTAAACGCAGCAAAAAGACTTCACTAGGTGCGTGCACTGCGCATAAAAGTACAGTTGGATTTAATGCGTTAATACATTTTCAAACAGTCAACCTCTGGATAATACAGAGAAATATAGTGGTGGGTGCAATAAAAGAGAAAAAATACGTAATTTTTTATTAATTTCAGTTATAAAAAACTTAACATATCAATTTGGTACATTGATCTTGTTTATGTTTATCAACGTTGGCATCACTGCTTACCATATAGTGTAATCGTAGTCAAGCACTAGTTTATATCCGATAAAAAATAAAAAAAAAATGTCACTCTGAATTTTAAAGTTTCGCCATTGATGTTACATATAGGCGAATCTTTTTACTCAATAAACAATTACTTACTATTTTAACATGTACCATTTGCTATTTTTTATCCCGGTTTCTTCAAAATATACGACCGTAGAGAAAAGAAAAAAATAACATTAATTAAGAGACCTCAAAATCAAATTAATTCATTTAAAAGTGTGGTATCACCAACTCTATACACATACTGCGGCTAACTTCTATAGTACCAATTACCTTTACTTTTTTTTTAATTTTTTGGCGCAGTTCGTATTATGTGGTGGCTTTCTGGAACTAGTTCTTAGTACGAACTTGTAAGAGCTTTCGATTTGAAAGGGATTCAGGACGAAACTTGATTTGCGGCTCTTCAAACGACATTTTTTTTTAATTACGAAAGCAAAAAATGTTGTAGCGTGAATAAAACAGTGGGTGTCATAGATAGAGATATATCTTTTTTCTATTACGTATACTGCATAACAGCCAGCATTGACATTACCTTCTACAAGTGACTTTGCCTGCAAAAGTCATGATATGAAAATTTATAGCATATTTATAGATAAGCCACCCCGGTCCAATGGTGAAATCAAAAATACATATAAACCTTTTGACTGGCCTGTTGGTCTAGTAGTTAGTGGCCCTGACAGAATACCAGAGGTCGTGGGTTCGATTCCCACCCAGGACAAATGTTTGTATGATGAGCATGATCATTTGTTTTGTGTCTGGGTGTAATTTATCTATAATATGTATGTATTTAGAAATATATATAAGTATATATCAGTTGTCTAGTATCCATAACACAAACTCTGCTTAGCTTGGAACTAGACGGCGTTGCGTGATAGTTGTAGGAATTAATAAAAAAAAACCTTCCTCTTGAATCACTCTATCTATTATAAAAAAAACTGCATCAAAATCCGTTGCGTAGTTTTAAAGATCTAAGCATATATAGGGACAGACAGCGGGAAGCGACTTTGTTTTACACTATGCAGTGATAATTCTCAGGGATAGTGCAGCAACGTGAAATAATTTTCAGAATCGGTTTAGCACTTCCAAAGATCACTTTCCTCTTTTTAATACTTGCATAATCAGCCTAGGACTCAAGCCTCCTCACAAAGAGAGGGAATAGGCCGTAATCCACCAAGCGGGCTCGGCACGGGTTGATGGATGTCACATGACTTCGAATTTTTAGTTCTAGGACATGCCAGTTTTCTTACTATGTTTATCTTCACCGCTTTGATAATTACAATGGTGATGAAAAAAATTAAACAAACTATTGCGCCAGGCTGGGTTTGAACCCGCGACGTACTACTCGTGAAAGGATTAAATTATATTTAGTTACATTACTGAGTTACACGGTCACATAATTTCTTAATCTAATTCGTGGATAGTAGGAAGTAGACCAGTACCTCTACCATGAGTTTTAAGCAATAGTATTCGTCGCTACTCGATATCGACGCCGTAAATATTTTGTATGGCAAATTTTGCAGCGCCTCTAGCGGTCACTTGCAGAACCAAAATTTGCCATACAAAATATTTACGGCGTCGATATCGAGTAGCGACGAATATTATTGCTTAAAACTCATGGTAGAGGTACAGTACTATTATAGTTTTATATGTAAGTTACAAGGTGACATGTATTTAGAAAAAACAGTTGTGTAGGTACTCTACTCCTGTCATAGTTTTATGGTTGCTATATATTTTTTTTTATGGTATGAAATCATCCAATGACTGCCCCCACTCTAGGGTGAAGCGAAAGCGACTTTTGAATGACTAAAACCTGCCTTTGTCCTTCATTGCCCTTTGCGTTATAGAGCCACAGTCAGCGGTTGACCTATAGCTAGCATCTTCATCACAAGTGTATGTGCTTATCTGCGATCTCAGATAAGCATTATCGATTATCTTCCGGATGGTAAGCAGTGATGCAATCATTAATGATGAGGCGCACTAGTTTATTAAAAGCCTATTCACTCTAACCTTGAAGACACCCAAATTATAATCGGACGGGAAGACCGCAGCAGGCAAACTGTTCCAGTCCTTCGATGTACGCGGTATAAACGTCGAGGCAAAACGTTTAGTCCGGACCTCCTTTTAAAAACGCAAGGGTGGACAACAACGTAAATTCTAAACAAAATGAATAGCAAAGACTGTCATTATTCGTTTTTTAAAACTACCCTCAAAATACGATTTAAGGAATTTTAAAGATTTTATGATAACTTTCTCTCTCGCGAACTAAGTTGCTGGCAAAGTGCTAGAACACAAACAAATTAAATCGTGCGTGTTGCCCACTAGTCAGGTAATTGATCTCAGACCTACTCGTAATCATGTTATTACCCCCTATCATTAATAAACGTATCGTAACTGCAAATAGTTCCTACTATCTGTTGCAGTGAATGCTTGGTGAATGAGTATGCTGTAATAGTGGCAGGAAGGTGGTAAGTATAGGTCAACGGTATGTGGTGTTTCACGTACACTTTAGGGTCAACGCGGCGTAAGGCGTGCGCACGCGCGGGTCCATACAAAAATGCTCCGTCCGGGCTCGCTACGCGGGAACTCGTCGCGGGCAGCCACGTAATAAATTATTACACTATAATTAATTATTACTATGAAAGTGTTTAAATATTATTATTACTAATAATACTGGGTAAGTAGGGTAGAGCGGGAACGAAGCCGCGGACAAAAGCTAGTTATACTATATAATTCAATTTATCCATCAACACGACTACATGCACACTGTTATAATTGGACTAGCAACATTGTGCAGGTAATAACCCCAGTTTTCACTACGGGAACCGCCGCAAATTATGTAGACACGCGTATAGTAACGCGATGGCGACAGTGGGTGCCCACGCGGACGCCCGCACGGACGCCCGCTCGTTTTCCCACATTACACAGCAGTGGTCTTCAAAGTGTCATATTTGACAGGGCTTGATTAAACCGATGCCTGCAGAGTGCGGGAGTGTTCGAGTCGCGGCCCTACGCATAGGTCACTGAAGGAGCATAGGTGGATTTTAGTCAGTCAGAGTTAGTCTACGCCGAATGCAGGGTCCTCACTGTGAGACAGCTCTTTGTTCTTGGAAGTATTCTGCGTAAGCATCCCTCTGTGGTATACGAGCCGAATGCACCCAAAAAACGCAGATACTATGAGGTCTGCACAACTTACGGTAGCCGAACGGCCCTTTCTCAGCGTCATTTTGATGTATTGTCAAACCATTTATATAACAGAATAAATAAAGTCTGTACCATTGCTCCCGAGTGTCTAAATGAATGCAAATTCAAGGTCACCAGGTGGCTTTATACTCTCGATTATTATAAGACTGAAGACCTGTTAAAAATTTCGCTCGCGTAACCTAAATAAGGTATCTAATAAAGTATCTTTATTGTGGTTTCGCTCACTCACACATACACACATAAACTCATATTTACACCGTCACAATCATTCACACATACATCTCTTAAGTTCCCAATAACACCAATATATAAATAGTAAGTAAATTTTGTTATTAATATTATAAATATAATGTGCTCGTCGTAAGTTGTAATGTGAATAATGTACAAATGATGGGCGAGGACGCTGGCACCCTAAACACAAGTTAAATCTTACATTGGGTGCCAGAGTTCATCGAAAATGTATCTTCTGTCATAGTTGTAACCATAGTTGTAAATAGTGTTGTTAGTTCAAACTTCTGGAATAAATAATATTATTATATTATATTTTTTATTATTATAGTCTCTTCCTCTAATTTCACACATGAAAGAGGTTATTTGATGATTACAACAATCTTTTTTTCGCCCTAGAAAAAAGACTGTTTAATGTTTTAACCCTTTTTGTTACAGCTTTATAATAGATAAACATTCAATTACCATTTTTGTCAAAAAAAAAATCGATTTGACTGATAATATTATTTTTCACATTACAAAAATAAAGACTTGCTTTCAAATGAAACACAAACCAATCTAGGCATAAATAGAAAAATAAATGCTAACAGCAGTTATTATTGCCGTTAACAACTGTTATTGGCATTTATTTTCGAAAACCAATTTATTTTTTTACGAGTGCACAAGCGTTAAATTTCGCAGAGCCTATGTTCAGGCTCGCCAAGTTACGTTGGCCGTACTGTAATAATAATACAAACCCCATCGTCGTATCTCTACGTTGACGTCGTAGTGGGGCTTGCGCGCTCCAATAAACACTACTTAGGTCTATGGATCGGTAGCGTTTGCTTCGCCATAACATGCGTAGGATGAGCGGCTAAACTAAGAGAGATACAATCTGCAGGGCAGTTTTGTGGCGAACTGTTGGGCATTAGCGACCGTGGGGTCGCTAATGCCCAGCAGCGATCTCCCGGGAGAAATCTTGTTACTCATCTACAGCTTGCTTTCATTGGCCAGCCATAGTGAATACTGACGAGGAACAGAGCTCCCATCTCTCTCTTGCCTTTATTGGGTGGCTTGAGTGGAGATTCGCAAGAGTAAACCGGCTCGGGAGAAGGATATATAATCCAGTAACATGTTGATAAGGATCTTGACCGTACTTCCGGGATTGTCCTGATATCCGTGGTATACCTTTCCACTCCTGTTGCACTCTTGTTGCTACGTCACTTCGTACTAGCGGCCTTTTTTGGGGGCCCATTTATTGAGTAACCCACCCCTGCCTTTTACCGATGGATATTATAATAACATTGTTTAGGCAGGGGCCATAGTTTTAACAAAGTTCCTAGTAACCAGTCCACTTAAGACTAAAAAAACCATAGGTCTATGTTTTCCATAATTATCTCACAATTTTCACCAAACGGGGTTATATTAGGATGCACTAGCATTGCGCGTAATAAAAGTGATTTGATTTGATTTGAGAGAAATTTGTCGGTTGGCATCACGTTCCATTAAAAGTATCTAAATAGCCTCTGCGAGTAGTTTTCGGCTCCTCGTACGCCTTCCAAAGGTCCAAGACCTCAGGGTTCTGAAATAATTAAAAAATGATAATTTTTTATACACAAAAACCTACAGCCCAATATAGTTTCACCTGCGTCGTATTCGTCGTAGTGTGATGTTATATAGCTCATAGCCTATTTAGATAAATAGGCTATCCATAGCTATGAGCCACCGGAGCGGAGCAGTCATCAAAAACACGGACAAAACCGCAGGGAACAGTTTAGTAAATTAATAAGAATAAATATATACTAATAATAAATTAGATACCTACTAATTGGAATATAGGTATACTATATGTATTATAATGGAAAAGGTTTATTTGTCGCGCTGTCTGGTAGATAAAAAATTCGATTTCAATTTTGAGGCCAACTCCCCAGACCTCCGTTTGCTCTTATTGCAAGAGATTTATTGAAAGTAAATACCTACGTTACATAAAAGAAAGTGATTTCGTCTGCTATCGAATGCATATTGAGGTAATTAATGTTGACGTACAATTTTATATCATGGAACATACTCATTAATCAATCAATCAATCAATCAATCAAATTTATTTATTGTTTGTCACAGGTAGTTTGGATCTTATAATACAATTGAATTAGAGTCGCTGCAACATACCCATAAGGTGTACAATACTTTGGTCATATAAATTAAAATGGATTATTTTCATTAATATTAACACATCACAAAATTACAACAAAATTATTACTCATGTCATTGTGTTCATTATTATTCATAAAATTAGTCTGCATAGTCAAAATCAAATTTCATAGTCACAAAAATACAATTTACATTATTATTTCATCCGTTAATATGTTTGTCATTTAAAAAGTCATTTATCGAGTAGTATGTTTTACTTATTAAAAATTCTTTAAGTTTTATTTTAAAAATATTTAAGTTTGATATGGTTTTTATAGAAATTGGTAATTTATTATATATTTTTACACCTATTCCAAAAATACTCGATTTATATTTAACTGTTCTACATTTGATTACACTCAATTCATTTTTATGTCGGGCACTTCTTAGCGTTTCATAATGACTAATATCGCGTTTTATCATTACTGCTGCCTCATAAATATACAGTGAAGGGAGAGTTAAAATATTTAGCTTAGTAAACACTTCTCTACACGAATCAGTCGGTTTAAGTCCACATATACTTCTTACACATTTCTTCTGAGCCTTAAATGCATATTCTCTGTTTGCAGAATTTCCCCAAATAAGAATGCCATATTTGAGTATGGAACCTACATACGCATGGTAAGCACTGAGCAATGCATTTTCGTTCACCACTTTTTTTAGCATGTAAAGGGCATAGGAAGACTGGTATAGTTTTTTGCAAACGTGATCCACTTGCATTTTCCAGCTAAGTCCAGAGTCAATATGAATACCAAGAAATTTTGTGCTATTAACTTCTTTTAATGTCTCACCCTTATAGTTAATGTGAACTTTTAATGACTTTGCGTTTTTATTTGTGAATGTCATGTAACAAGTCTTGTCGATATTTATTTTAAGATTATTTACATTTAACCAGGTTATTATATCTTCTAGGGATTTGTTTATGTTAGTTTCATAGTCTTCTTGATCGTCATTTGTAAAATACTTCTTTTATTCAATAATGTACATTATCTAGCTTGATTGAAATTATTAGGTAAAAAAATAAGTAGCTTAATATAATATAAGGTAATTGGTATCTATAACTGTACTCCATCGTCGACCACATCGTTGCTTACTATATAGTGACATAAGTATATCCTGAAAGAAAAAAAAGGAAAAGAAAGAAAAACATTTTATATGTCGGAATTAACGCATTTTTAGGACTAACATAGGGCGAAACATATAATCGCGTTGCGTCGCCGCAACGCTAAAATCGGCGGTGCCGCCCGATGCAACGCAGAATTTTGCGGTGTGCAACGTGACGCAAATTCCAGCCTTATGACGTCATACTTGGTGACAATCATGCAATTTGTTTCCAAGCAATTATTTTAATCGCACGATTACTTATATTTTTTCCTACTATGAAAATAAGCAAATGTTAGCATAAAATTACCGAAAAAAGATATTCCTTCCGAAATTTTTGAACGCGCAGTGCGCCATTTTCGCGTATTAATTTTGGCAACTATTGGACCACACTGTTGTTATTGTTTATTTGTTGTGATATTTGTCGGGCCGTTTTCGAAACAATAATCTAGTACATATTTCATTGACGATCCACTCTTAAAAATTACGAACGGAATTGATTACCCTACAGAACGCTCTTTTTCGCGGCGCCGCAACGCATACCTCGCGGCGACGCAACGCGGTTATGTGTTTCGGCTATTACAGGGTATAAACATTTACGATGAAAAATATGCGTCACGTCCGCGCAAAACGGCCAAACGGCATAATGCCGTGTCCATACGCAAAAAGCGACGAGTTCACAGCGCTGGTTTTCAGCGTGGGCCGGTGACGGTGTTGACTAACAGACTTCGATCCTTGAAATAAGCTACTGATGCAGTGTCCTCTCACATCGGACTTTGGTCCAGGCCATGGTTCGGAGCGAGAAGGAATGCGCCGCAGTCACCTCCTTCTGCAAAGCAAAAATGTTAGCGAAGGAGGCGGCCACGCGCGCGTGGAAATGGACGTCTTCACGCCCCAGGGAACCTGACCCCGTTTTCTAGCCACCGTAGGCGTGGACTCGTGGCTTGGGATGACGAGCGATGGGTAACTCGCCGTCCGGTAATCGTTCAGATCAAGCCCCTGATGGCGCATAGTGTTCCACGCGTGCCTCAAAGAGATGTTAGCAAAACCATAGGGGCCGAAGCCAACTGAGGCCATGGGTTGACTTTTATAAGGGAAATTCTTTGTCCTAGACCACAAAGGGCAAAGAAAGAACATAGGTGTGGTTTTAATCAGTAAAAGCCTGACACACCTTTCCGCTTCGCCATAGAGTGTTATAAATAATTACGTGATTTCTCACCTAAAAGCACACACGCCACAACTCTAATACAGATCTCTTTCAGACGAATATGTCGTCTGAAAAATGTCATTTTCATACAAGTAGGTACTTATATGTAAACCGTGGAAAACGCACACGGGATACGGGGCGTGAAATCGGGCGCCCTGCATGCAGAGCATCCACACGCGTGATGAAATCCACACGATATTAAAACCCATAAACTGTGAAGTCTACCCATATTTGAAGTCTACTGTTTTTTTTTTGTCGGTTCGTGTCTGACACACGTACAGGCCGAATACACCCCAGGCTTGTGGATATCTTCTTCTTGGTCATTTCACTCTTGTCTTGCAGTTCGTGATTATCACGAAGATAGCTCCTCAGAATTTATCAGAAGATTTCCCGCTATATTTGCCTGCTGGCAGTCATCCGGGCGCACTCGTTCAATAGGCCTGTAACGGCCGGTTAATTTGGTCAGTACATCGCATCGGTGATTTGCCACGCGGCCTTGTTCCGTCCATCTTTCCTTGTATAGCAAGGCTTTCAATGGAGTCACTCCCACGTCGAGAAATATGGCCAAAGTACTTAAAAATACGACTCGGCAACGGCTTATACAAGCGTTCCTTGATGCTTAGTTCCTCGAGAATGGTAGCGTTTGTTCGAAACTCGGTCTAATTGCGGATATATAGGGTGACTGGTAATTAGTGAACGATACTTAAACACGTGATCGTGGTCATGATTACAAACAACTTTTATTATGGGACCAAAAATAAAAACGCGAAAACAGTCAGCCAAGTTCAGTATATTTTGTACTGATCAGCAGATTTTTTTTCGCGATTTCAGGTTTGGTCCCATTGTAAAAGTTGTTTGTTATCATGACTACAATCGCGTGTTTAAGTATCGTCCACTAATTACCAGTCACCCTATATAATTATGAACTAGGGAAATAAACATTTTTATATTCTATTGTTAGCTCCATATTAAAGATTATACAAAATCACTCCTAAAGTACGCTAAGTAATAAAACTATTCCTTCCGTATTGAACGTTACGGTTACAAAACATTGTAGTTCATGCCATAATTATTAGAAAGGTTTATTTTAATTAGTAGTGAAATATTGGCTCTAAAATGTGTCGATAAAAGCTGGCAATTAGCTTTGTTAGCTACAAGAGCCTTTCTTCAAAGTGATTAAATTTATATTGCAGTTTACTAATAAATTAAGTCTGTCAAACGTCATGATAAATTATTGGAAATAAGCTGCTTAACAAGAAGCCTTAGAAAAAAGTGAGTAGAGGTGGCCGAATAGAGAGTATTGGTGGCCATAATATGGTAACGGCCCCAAATTACTTTATTTTTTTATTTATTTTATTTTACAGAAGGCTTACAGACTAACTGCAGGTTATTTTTTAATCATTTACGTTCTGGTCCCGCTGTTTTATTTAATTTGACCTAATATGTATCAGCTCGGATCGAGTTCAATAACCTCCATAATTATAAAACTTACTAAACATAAAACAAGGAAGATTTGTATTAACTTTCAATTATGTTTTTATTGGCCTTTTTACTAAATTATAAAACAAGGTCCCTCATTTCGTTTGTCTAACTTTTTGTTCGAAACATCGACCTATATTCTTGCGATAGACAAGCACGTTCATATAAACTATTTGTCAAAATACTGAAAAGTTCAAACAAAAAATCGCTGCAGCGCTAGATTGCCATTATGTCGTCTAACAAAACTTTAAAACTTACAGCGCTAAGACAGCTTATAGAGGATACTTTTTCGCGACCAAAAGGTCTAAAGCGCCATGAATTTCCTAGTACTTACGCGTTTCGTTCAACTTAGTGTGATGACATGTCATCTATATAGATTTTTATACCGCAGAAGTGACACAGTTTCTTGCCTACAATACTTCATTACAGTAATAATCTATTTCAAAATGTAATTATAGTGTATGTAAAAGCGAGATCTAAATAACAGTAAAATAAATAAATAAATCAGTAATCACTGATAAGACTACAAGTTCAACTGAACCTAATTCAAATTTTAATATTAACCTGCACGTAATATGGTACGTAAATTACCGAAGTGCTAACGAATGATAGCATGGTTAACAACAAAACTTACCGATGAAAACTGATACCTCATGATTTGCTGACATTTCGTCGTAATTTATATAAAAAAAAATCATTGTTATTAATTATACAAAAAAAGAAAGAGCATTAAATAAAATATTTAAAAATTTCAAACAGTATAAAAGACCGTGCGAAGTCTGTATTTGGTAAACTAGCTGTAGGTAAAAACCTAATTCTGCTTTTTGTGGGAGGGAACATCTGCATGTATTAGTCTATGATTGTAAAATGGGGAAGAGTTTAAATAAAATAATATCTTCTCTAACGTACTATTACGGTAGTAGAAGCTATTACATTGCTTGAACAACCAATGGTTTTACTTACTTGACTACAAAATTATTATATATGTCCAAGTTCACTTAAATTTGTATTTATAAGCGTCGCTCTGACACTGCATGAACGTCAAAACTGCACTAATGCCATCAATGTAAAAGTGTTCGGCCTGCAGGTCACTTAAGTGAAGTAAAGTGACTGTACGGCACGCCTCATCTAGTGCGTAGTACATATATATCAATGGTTCGAAATAATTTCAAAATTAATTCTGGCTAATAGACTGAGTGTTTCATGAGGAAGATTTTAATGTATAATACTTGAACACTACCTTCTGCCAATGGCTTCACCCGCGCACATAGTAAGTTTCTTCATTATACAAACTGTGGACCCGTGGACCATCCCTTTGGGGTTTTTTTTATGGTAGATAAAATCATCCAATGACAAATCCCGCTGCACTTGTATCAAAATGTACTATTTTGTTTTGTTTTTTATTAAAGATCTATTCAATAGTAAATGTATCTACTATTCGACATAGTTCGTCAACTTCGTTTTAGGGTTTCGTACCCAAAGATTAAAACGACCCGACGGACGCTACGACGAACTCTATTATTATGACTCCGCGGTCCGTACATCTGTCTATCCGTCTATCACCAGGCTGTATCTCATGAACCGTGATAGTTAGACATCTGTAAAGTTTTTTTCTTTTTCTATACGGTGACGTCCGGTTATGTCACCATAGTTAATTACTGTCATATATTTAGTGGCACTTAAAAGATTAAGGACAAATCGATTGATGTATGAATCACCAAAATCGGCCTACGCGTTTGACGTCTAGAACGCCGCAAACGAACTAACATACATAATAAATGCATACATAATAAATAAATGGAGAGCAGTGGTGGCCGAGTGGTAACGGCTCCGACTTTTAGGTCGCGGGTTCAAACCCGGCCAGGCGCATTACTTTGTGTAATTTATTTCATCACCACTGCTCTCAAAACGGTGAAGGAAAACATCGTGAGGAAACCGGCATGTCCTAGAACCAAAAATTCGAAGACATGTGACATTCACCAACCCGCACTGGGCCCGCGTGGTGGATTACCGCCCATTCCCTCTCTTAGAGAGGAGACCTGTGTCCCAGCAGTGGGAACATTAAAAGGCTGATCAAGATGATGATGATGATAATGGCATAATAAATAAACATATAAATAAGTTTAAAGACAAATTACAGAAACAATTTAAGGTTTATCATTCCTTTATCAGTTAGGCATTTGAAATATTTTTATGAGAAGTTGTTATGTTATGCTAATCTTTCCGACCCTTATTTTTTGAGTTTTCTTCCATTCTATCCTTCCGTACCTGCACTCAAGGTTCAGTTGAAAACCAGCGTCAGGCAACGTAGTTGTCTGGTATCATGCTAAACTGAACCTATTTGGCGCAGCCGTGAGACACAATCTTGTTGGTGTTTATTTTATTTATATGTATAAGTTTTCAAAACTTTGAAAGTCTTTCTTTTCTTTATCATCCACACTTGGACATGGCCTCACTCAAGTGTCGACATAACACCTTTTCTTTCATATCACCTCATACAATCCATCCGTCTTTTCAGCCAGGTTCCCATAGTCCGGAATCTAAAAATCCTTGTAAAAAAAAACTTTAAAAAATACATACAGCCGAAAATAGAACCTCCTCCTTTTCGAAGTCGGTTAAAAATAAAAGCAAGCGGCACTTTTTATTTCTTTCTGTATTGCATTACGTCATAATCTTCACGCTTGCAAAGCACAGATACAGAGTGAGCAGAGAAACATAATAACAAGTTGTCAATCATTCTTTGATCGCTTGAGTTCCGTTGCGGTTTTGCCCGTCACTTGACATAAATTGATCAATAGACGAATAAGGGCTCATATACACGAGCGGTATGTTGCCAACAGCAGCTATTAACCTATAGCGATAGGTACTTGCTGTTGCGTGCCGCATCCGCTATTTAAAGCATTTTATTTCAAATAAACTGCCTACTTTTAAAAAGTTCAAAAAGTCAGTCTGTTAGAAAAAATTGGGCAAGTGTGAGTCGGACTCGCACACCAAGTTTTCCGTACAAACTCACTTATGTAGACAGTTCAATTCCCAAATCGAGTCCTGAACATTTTTCCGAATCGAAAATTTTTTTTTATATTTTTTTTAGATTTATTCCTATACTTGTGCTATGAGATGTTGCTTCATGGCAAACAGGGTCAACGGGAAGTACCCAATGAATTTAAATTCTCTTCAGAGTGTCGAAATTACGTTTCTTGCCTCTTCTTTTTTTTTTGTTAACTTAGAAGTTTTATTTTTTTCGCAGCTTTAAAGGACCGCAGACCTGAGTATATGGTTTTAATTTCAACTCGATACCTTTACGCGTTTCCGAGATGCCGCTCGTGTGTATGAGCTCTAACATTCACTTCGACTGACAAGTGAATCTTGTCATTCAAAATATCTTAAGCCATTCATGTCTAGCACCGCTTGAACGGCTCGTGGGTACTTGAAAACTAGTGCTTGTCTTGTGGTTCTTTCGTTTGTAATTTGTGGCTTGTAGTACCAGGGTGGTCAAATTGAATTTACCTAAACTGTTTTTTATTTTACTATTCCGCTGATAAACGGTTCTTCTAAATTTGTCCAAGTATTCTGTGTTTCTGGAGCCAACTCAGACCAGCCTTAGCCTTGCTTGCGTCCGGCTGTCCAGCAACCGTCCAGTGGTACTATTCTCTAAGAAAACGCAGCGCTGCTTCAACGACGAACACCCAAATAGGATACATTGGATTATCAACCTAATGAACCTCTGCATTGGATTGTTAATTCAATGTATCCTATTTGGATGTTCGTCGTTGCGGCAGCGCTGCGTTTTCTTAGAGAATATCACCACAGATCGAGCCCAAGTCATCGATTGCGCTTGGTGTTTCGCGCGCACCTCACATAGATGTCAGTTGAACCGGATGAGCCCAGAAGGGCCGAAGCCTACTGGGTTCATGGGTTGACTTCTGAATGGGACACCCTAGAATACAAAGGGAAACTGAAGGAACATAGATCTGACTTTAGTCAGTAAAAGTCTAACACCTTCATTCGAGGTTCGAGAAGTCATTAGATGATTTACTACCTTCAAAAAAAATGGGGATCGCGTGTAAGAAACAATAACGGCAATTGCTCTCCAAAAACGTTAGCAAATGAGTCAGCTATTTCACGCGACCTTCACCAGTGACCTCTAGCAAATGACCTTGAGCGAGACAGCTGCAGTAGAGGCTAAGATTTAACTAACATTATATTACTGAATAAAGTAATAATTTTATTTTCTTTTCTAAAAATGTAAATTTAAAGAAAAGAAAGGTAGAGGTCGCCCATCATTGACCTGGTGGTCTAGAATCGAGAGAGAAACAAGTTAGCTCATTTGCCAGAGTAGACAACCCAGGATAAAAAACCCTAGTGCCGAATTATGACGACACTCGACCCCAAATAAATAGGAACAGGAGAGGACTAAGAAGAGGAGAGAAAGTTTAATTTTCGAGCCATTTAGGGTTAAAACTCTTGGCCCGTGGGACCAAATGCCTATTCACTTTTTAAACAATTACCCAAATGCCTAATTGATATAATAATATGATACTCGTACTTCGCGTGATTTCGAAAAAATCTGATTTGCGGTTTTATTAATCTACCCAGTGATTCATGAAAAAGGTATATACAAGTGTATAGTATAGTCAACCTTGTAATGTTCCCACTGCTGGAACTCAGAACTCCTGTCCAGGAGAGGGAAAGGGCCAACGCAGGCCCGGGTCGGGTCGGTATATAAGTATGTACTTATATATATTAAGTAAAATCATATTAAAATGTTTCTAACACACATGAGAAGTAGCTTGGTTAGACTAATACGTCTTTTCTCTATGAAAGCTGAAAAGCAAGAACTAAATAATCTTATATTACCCTCCTGAACACATACATGTTAAATAACTTATATTATAAGAAATTTAACAATGGAAAACCTGAACTATCACACACGAAATATTTTTTTTTTAAGTAATGTAACGCTTAATAAATAAAACAATAGCAGTCTACTAAATAATCTGTTCCTTGTTTCGGTTACGGTTGATAGACATAGTTCTTTTTGCTTTTAATTTCTTATAAAGTCTCTTACAATATGGCCTAGGTTTCACTTTTGGCGAAAAGGAAGAAAAATACATGATAGCCTTTTATATAATGTCATGCTAGCTATATGTGGCCAAAGTTGCATTGGGCTTTGGGCTGAATGATAATTATGATATTGTACTTATGAAATAATCATGAAAAATCTACGAAAAAAGTAAACTAAAGTAAATAATTTAATAAACTAAAACGAGAACTCAATACTGCTTGAAGCGTGACGGACGAGTCGTTAGCTAATTCCGATCTCGACTCAATTCACTTCCGAATCATTTTGTCCCGAATTACCTATTGTTTGTATCAGAAAGTAGCATAATCGAAATCAAGGAGTCCACGGAAATAGAATGAATGTCATTTGTGGCATCACCAGGCCATATCAGAATACCAGCGCTGTGTTATTTTACTTTTTTGTTTAATTATCGCAGCATAATTACACTAAGATAGGAGCCTCTTTGGTGTTGTACGATAGGAGCCTCTTTGGTGTTGTACAGGACTTATTTTTACTTTTTTTTTAATGTTACAGTTTTTATTTTAAATTATTTATGACGTAGTCAATATTTTTTCATTGTTAAGTCTTCGTGAGTCACCAATAAATGTTTTTCTTTCTTTTCTTTCTTTCTTGTCTATTGTGAAATTGTTGTTTTACTGACTTTTTGTTATATGTATTTCATGTACCGAATCGACCCTCCATGGGATTAAAACTAACGGCGTACAGATGTCGATTCTGGCGAACAAATTCGCTGGCAAACTTTAGAAGAACAATAAATTTATATTTTGACAGATTCTTTTTGATTCTTTTATTTTGTGACTGTCGAAAATAATATTTTCACGCTTAAATAAACTCTTCACCCAAAAAAACAACGACGGAACCAATTCAAGATGTTAATTCACAAAGAGATTTAAAGAGATGCAATATAATATATTTATTATTTATTTTATGTCTTTGTCAATTTATATTCGAAGTTTTAAAACAGCTCTTTTAAATACATCCTCAATCTGCTTTGGATATTCTAATTTCAGTTGAACGAATGACTCAAAAGCATTATTTTTTTCTTTTTTGTGAATGTCGATTACATTATGTTAACGGTTGTTAGGTAAGCATAAGCGGTAAGTAAAAGGTGTCTATCCGGAAACATTAAAAAGTTTTAAATATATGGTATACTGAAAATGAAAAAAATATATATACTAAGAATGTAATAATGTAAACATCTTATATATAAAAAATAATAGCTGTTCGTTAGTCTCGCTAAAACTCGAGAACGGCTCGGCCGATCTGATTCATTTTAGTCTTGAAATATTCGTAATACTGCAGGCAAGGTTTAAACGGTGAGAAAATATGGAATAATTCATGAAAAAAATATCGTCAAAAAAGTCGTAAAAATGAATAGCTGTTCGTTAGTCTCACTAAAACTCGAGAACGGCTGGCTGGACCGATTTTGCTAATTTTGGTCTTAAAGTATTCGTGATACTCCAGGGAAGGTTTAAATCTTGAGAAAATATGGAAAAACTTATGAAAAAAATATCGACTACTAGGCGGTACGAAGTTTGCCGGCTCAGCTAGTATCTAATATAATTGCATTGCATTGCCTCAGTCTTATAATGTTCCCACAGCTGCGACTCAGGCCTCCTCTCTAGGCGAGGGAATGGGCCATAATCCACCACGTGGGCCCAGTGCGGGTTGGTGAATGTCACATATCTTTGAATTTTTAGTTCTAGGACATGTAGGTTTTCCTCACGATGATTTTCTTCACCGTTTTTGAGAGCAGTGGTGATGAAATGAATTACTTACACAAAGTAATGCGCCTGACTGAGTTTGAACCCGCGACCTACAACTCGTAGTTCGGGGCTGTAATCTAATCTAATATAATGTTATACAGTTAATCAGAATCAGAAATATTTAATTTAATAAAAAAAAAAAATAAAATCGTTGTAGCCTTTTTAATAATGACAGCAGTACAGTAATCGCACGACAGTGCCCCAATGCCAACTAGGGCCATTCTTAAAAGGTTATCCGTGGTCCTAGAAGAACAACTGAAGGAACGTAGGTGTGGCATTAGTTAGAACACGTCTGACACGCGCTCCACCCCAGAGTGGGAGAAGTCATAAGATGATTTCCTAACTCAAAAAAAAATTAGACAAATGCAGGTCGGACTCACACATAGAAGATTCCGTACAAACTAACTTATGTAAATAATTTAACTCCTGACTCAAGCGTCGAAGATTTTTCCGAATCGAAAAAAGTTTTTTTTTGTGACTACAAATTTACAGTTTTCAGATTTATTCCTATACTTATGCTATAAGACCTTGCTTCTTGCCAAATGTCATAGTTCTAGTTCAACTGGAAGTACCCTATGAAATTTGATTCCCTTGAGAGTGTCGAAATAAGCGTTTTTTGCGATATAAATGGCCGTATCTTTTTTTTTCGCTAATTTAGTAGTTTGATTTTTTTACAGCTTCAAAGGACCATAGACCTGAGTTTGTGGTATTCATTTCAACTCGATACCTCCACGCATTCCTAAGATAAAGAGTCTTGACATATAGACAACTTCCCTTCATAAGAAGTACCTATTATTTTTGGTAACGTTACAAAAAAAAATCTTAAAGTTTTAAGATTTATTTCTACATTTGAAAAGAAAGAAGAGAAAGAAAGAAATATTTATTCCCTTGAGAGCGTCGAAATATATATTTTTTTTTTGCCGCAGACTGTAGACTTGATCATATTTGTAGGTTTAAATTTAGAGAGATAAAATAACAAGGAGGTAAAGGGTCTTGGCAGACATACAGACGGACAACAAAGCGATCCTATAAGGATTCCGTTTTTCCTTTTGATGTGCGGAGCCCTAAAAAATAATAATAATATTCTACAACTATCACCCAACATCGTCTAGTCCCAAGCTAAGCAGAGCTTGTGTTATGGGTACTAGACAACTGAATAACATAATTATTATATTTCTAAATACATACATAATAAAGATAAATTACACCCAGACACAAAACAAATGACCATGCTCGTCACACAAACATTTGTCCTAGGTGGGAATCAAACCCACGACCAGCATAGCCGTCAGGGCCAGTAACCACTAGACCAACAGGCCAGTCAACAAAATGGATGCTCAATGATTTTATCAGCAACGATTTTGGTACGGGAGACCATCTAGCATAGCAACTAAGTACCAACTTAGTAGGTGCTCATGACTAAGCCGAATAGATTTATGGCAGAGAAATCGACCGCAAAACCGAGATAGGAACGATCTAGGATTCAAACAGATATCAAATCTATTTCTTGCTGTAAATCTCTCGTACAATGAAAACTGATGTTAGGCGGCAGTAAATCTCGATGAACATCGAAATTTACTGCTGCCTAACATCAGTTAAGAGAGTGAAACCTGTTTTCACGGTCAAAGCCGAAACCGAATTTCAAACTCGATCTCAGACATCTTCGGTCAAGTTCATGTCGAAAAATAATCACTATTGTCTTTTTTTTTCGTTTTTTCTTAATTGTTGATGAAGATATTTTTTTCATATTTGTTTAATAGACCTAAAAAGTATTTACCAAATTTAACAAATAAAAAAATACATGCTTATCTCTTGATAAATTTTGGTTTCGGCAGTAGTTTCGGCTGGCAGCCGAAATCACAGCAGAGCCGAAACTCGTTTTTTCGCCGAAACTAGGCCGACGTAGACACCGAAAGTCCGGACAGACACTAGCGATTGCTGTTACGCCCCTTTGATACTTACATTCACTTATGTAAGTCGAGTAGGTTGTAATGTTATTTAATTCAGGTTTCGGCACATATCTACAATGAAAGGTGTTTAATTAAATTTTAAAAGGTAATTTGTGACGATTTTTGACGGTAGATTATTGATTATGTTGTTTTTTTTATTTTTTAAGTGATTAATGAGAGAGTTGGTATGGTACCAATATTAACTTAGTATACGCCTAAAAATTATCTTAATAATATAATTTATAATAAACATTTTTGGGAAAGGAAAAACAGAACCCTTATACGATCACTATCACTTTGTTATCCGTCTGTCTGTCTGTCAAGACCCTTTACCTCGGGAACGCGTGGAGTTATCGAGTTGAAATTAAAACCATATAGGTACTCAGTCTCTTGAAGCTGCAAAAAAACAAAACTTTTAAGTTTACGAAACAAATAACTTACAGCCGTTTATGTCGCAAAAAACGTAGGTATATTCGACACTATCAAGATAATAAATATTCATAAGGTACTTCCCGTTGACCCAGAATCCTATAATTTTACATAAAGCAAGGTCTTATAGTACAGGTACTAGAATAAATCTGAAAACAGTAAATTTGTTGTTACCTCATAAAGAAATAATACTTTTTGTGATGCACAAAAATCGTCGAAACTATTCGAGAAATTAACTACTTAAATAATTATGTATATTATAAGTTTGTAAGGAACTCTTACGAGTCCGGCTCGCACTTGCCCAGTTTTTTGTCAACAAAAATCTTCCAACGTTTTTTGGCTATCCCGGCTGTTGTAGACAATCCCAAAGAAAATTAGCATAGTAGAAATACACGAAAGTACACAGAAGGTAAGTATCTACATTATTCTATTGACCCGCCCCTCTAGCCAAGTTACAATCGTTTCGTTTAGCGTGAACGCTTGGAGTTGGCCACGCTCCCAATTCCTTTGTTGAGATGACGTCAGAATAATGGAATTGGGGGCGTGGCCAACTCCAAGCGTCTTGGAGTTCCGGCCGGTCTCCATGGTCTTGTATTTTTATATGATCATTTACAAGTTTTAACAACCTCCTGAATTTTTTGTTTATAATCCGTTACATGAGAAATACAGCATGAGTATTATATTATAATACTCATGCTGTATTTCTCATGTAACGGATTGTAGCTTTTTTACGCTAGTAATATTTATACTTATGTCAATGTTTTTACGAGAATAAAACACATCTATTCTAATCTAGACTGAATGAGTAGATTATAGATATCTTGCTAAATAGCCTAGTAGGCACATTTTTTCCGTCATTAAAAAGGCGTAAACAGAAATCTTTTGTGGAAAGATCAGTCGGGGTTAATCAATTTATTACTGTAACGAAGTCATGCTGCCACCGTTAAAATCAATTTTCAACAGGTTTTAAAAAAGAAAAGCAGGATGGATACGCCTTTCTGACCATTTTCTTACAATTAGAATTGTTTGAAATACGGCAGGCACGGGTACCCCCTACTGTTCTATAGTGTTATTTTTTTTTCAATGAAATTAGTCTTGTTTCATTATTCACCTTCATGCCATCTGGTGGTTACTAACAAAACTTTAAAAAGAAGTTTGGTGTCAACGCCATCTAGTTCAATTCTATAGAACTATCGTGCACGGTGACGCACTGATTTGTAATGGTGCAAACAGTTCATTACCGCCGCTATAGATGGCTCCGAATTTTGCTAATTAATTGTCTAAACAATTGTCAATCTAATTTTATTAATTGAATAATGAAATAAATTATGAATAATGTTTATTTAGCATATTTGTTTTGTAAGTGCTATAAATAGGTTAGCAACTCTGCTTTTTTTTATAATAAAGTTCCGCAAATATTAAACAGATGGCGCGGATTGCAGCAATATTTATATCTTTTTTTTCTAATAGGCTTACGTTCTACAATATCTGAGGTGAATGCCCTATACCCAATGGTACAGGGGACTTTTTTGAGATAACGACTTGGATCATACGCAGTTCATTTGTTTTTAATTGTAGTTACGGTATAATAATTGAATGGTAGTGTGAGTGAATGAATAGAGGAAGTAGGTATAATAATCTGCCTCTTAATGTTCCCACTGCTAGGACTCAGGCCTCCTCTCTAGGCAAGGGAATAGGCCGTAATACACCACGCAGGTCCAGGTGGATGTCACATGCCTCTGAATTTTTGTACCAAAGACATGTCAGTTTTCTCACAATGGTTTTTTTTAACTGTTTTGAGAGCAGGATTAAATAAATTACACAAAGTAATGCGCCTGGCTGATTTTGAAACCGCGATTTACAACTCCAGAGCCTTTACCAGGCCACCACTGCTCTGACGGAAAAAGATCGAGTTCCTAAATTGGGCATGCCGTACAATCACTTTGCTTGACTTACGTGTACCTACTGCATGCCGTACAACTTGACTTGATGACATTAGTGCAGTTATGCAGTATATAAGCGCTGTAAGTTTTAAAAGTTTTGTTAGACGTCATAATAAACAATTGTGACTTGTAAATGTAAATTTTACCAATAAATATGTTTATCTGTTTATCTGTTAATGACAATTTAGCGCTGCAGCGAACTTTTGTTGTGACAAATAGTTTCCATGGACGAGCTTGTTATCACTTAGAATATAAGTCGATGCTTATTATAGATAATGTTAGGTACCTTTTTTCAAACAATTCGGTCAACAGGATTCGTAAGTATTTTTCGCAGAGTACTGATCAAGACGAAGTGACCAAAGTACCAGCCTGGTGTCTACATGAAAGAGACGGCCGCATACATGAGGGAACGACATTCTCACACTTTAGCTGCCACAAACCCAACCCCGACTACCAGCTTCGGTAGGCGTGAGATACGAACGACAAGCAATGGGTTGCTCTCCGTCCGGACCGAGG
Organism: Leucania comma; assembly: GCA_958295575.1. Lineage (NCBI taxonomy): Eukaryota > Metazoa > Arthropoda > Insecta > Lepidoptera > Noctuidae > Leucania > Leucania comma. The sequence continues at coordinate 12,236,701 of OY282486.1, read as the reverse complement.
CCAAGTCTTCGACACTTACGAAAGAAATGTCAAGAAGAAGAGATGTCAGCAAACTGCAACTCCTTAAAAGAGGAAGTCCGTTGTTTAGAACGCAAAGGACAACTGAAGGACACAGGTAGTTTTAATAAGTAAGGGTTTAATATCGTGCGGATTTCATCACGCATGCGGAATCACTCCGCATGCGTAGTACACGCATTACAACAAATACTTATATGAAAAGGACAATTGCGAAGGCTACGCATGCGGAGCAATCCCGCATGTGTGGTGAAATCCGTACGATATTAAAAACATCCTAAAAATCTGAAACGACCTCGCGCTCCGCCCAGAGCGGGATAATTCATTGCATTGATGCCATAAACACTTTCGAGGCAGTTTAGCGACCTTCTCTACACATCCAAATCTAAATATTTTTCATTGAGACGTCCGCAGAACGACTAGCGCATTTTTACTGATCCTGAACTGAATTATGCCAACAGTAAAATTCTCAAATTACAAAAAGAAAAAGAAAGCACTCAGGTTACGGAAACTAACCACTTATATAGTGAATTATTAAATTCAAATTGTAACCCTCATCCCATACTGACTATTGACCTGACTGAGGATTCTTTATTGAAACAGAATAATAGTTTAAAAGTTAGTCATAATAAATTAAAAAAATATGCAAAACTTAATCGAATGATTAAAAAATGTCACCAGTTCAAAAAACAACACAAACACTTTTCCTATTATATTCCACTCAGGAAAGAACGTGTTGACTTAATTAATAAATTGAACAATTTTCAAATTAAATTAGAAGACAGTAAAAGGATATATGAAATTGATACACAGCACTTACAGTCTGAAATAAAGGTACTTGAGAATTCACTCAGTTCCCTTTACAGTAAATATGTACACTCTCAAAATCAAATTAAAGAACACATTCTTGCTGCAAATGAGCTAGTTATGTGTCAGTGTCCGTGTCAGACAGTCTCAGACCTCAATGCTAGCCAGCCCGTGGCAACGGAGGACCCGTCCCTGGCTGAGAGTTATTCTCAAGACAGTGTTATTGAACAATGTTTACCTGATTTTGAACAGGATTTAACTCTGGTCAACCAGGATAAATTTGGTGCTTTTACATCCTGTAATAGGCAGGATTGTAATCATTCAGTCATGTTCTCAGATAGTGTTGGAAGAGGGTTAGGCAAATTGATAAACAACAACCTTAGTTATGCTACTCAGAATTATTGTATAACTGGGTCAACATATAAGCATATTATGGAATTAGTAACTAAAAAAACATATGATTATAATACTAATTTAACAGTGTTTATAGGTAATAGTTCAAGAGTACGAAAGGAAGTTATCACAGACTATGTCACTGAGTTGTTAAAACTGAATTGTAAAAAAATTATATTGTGTGCTTTTCCTTATTTTGAACAATTGTCAAATAGACAAAATAATTATATACATATGCTTAACAAACATATGCACTTTTTAGTCAGTCACTATAGTGACAAGCTTATTTTTTTTGACACCAACATTTTTGTTGACCATTTGAAGTCGACCAGGGGTACATCGTATCTGCCAATTAGTTTTAGACACACAATAGCAAAGCTATTAAGTTATTATATTAACACAGACATAAGTAGTATGTCGAAGTCTTGTATAATTAAAACCACGATGCTTAGTAATAATACTAATAATCATGTGGTGGTAGGCCAGATAAACAATAGCACAATGGCTATAAATTCTTTTATAAAGTGTACGAAGGAGGTTCCATGTATTACTTTCGAAAATTCTAATTTGGAGGCTACAATTAGTTGCAACTTACTGCTAGGTGACAATAATAATATTATGGATTTGGGACTGACTCCGGATAATCATTTAAACTAATTAATAAGACAATAGGGGGTACCAGTAACATGATAATTATACCAACCAACGACAAGGTACCTTCTTGCTCTCAAATGGTTAAACGGCAAACAGGGTCTCAGCAGCATGCATTGAAATTGTTTCACCAAAATATTCAAGGTATCTCTTCTAAATTATTAGAAATTGAAATGTTGCTAGAAAAAACTAAGTTTGATGTTGTATGTTTAAGTGAACATTGGTTAAAGGATTACCAGGGGCTACTGAGTTATGAAAATTATAGTGTGGGTAGTTATTTCAACCGTAAATCTATGTTGCGGGGTGGTTCCCTAATATTGATAAGGAAATGTTTAAAATATAAACAACGTAATGACATAGTTAACCTGTCAATAGAACATTGCATTGAGCTGTCCTGTGTTGAGCTAGATAAGCATGTTATAGTGTGCGTATACAGACCCCCGAACCCTCAAAACTTTAGTCTATTTGAATCAACCATGGAAGATATTCTAGCGAATCTTGCAAATAGTAACAAATCCTTAATTATTTGTGGAGACTTTAATATTAATATTTTGGAAAATAATTCAAATAGCAGCAGATTTTTAACGCTTTTTAAATCATTTAATCTGTCTAATGTTTTTACAGAACCAACTAGAGTAACTCCATCCTCTGCAACTTGTATTGATAATGTTTTCTGCAACTGTGATTATTTAGATAAAGCTATAGTAGATTGTCTTCCGTCTGATCATAGTGGACAAACAGTAACTTTTATGTCTCAAGCAGCCTTAGAAAAAACTCAAATTCAATCTAGGCCAATAACAACTGGCAAATTAACAAAATTTAATAGTAACTTACAAAATAAATTAAATATTCTGGGCCATAATATTGATAATGCTAATAAATTTTATGATAATTTCTTTTCAGTGGTACTTAATGAGTTTAATACAGTTTTTGAAAAGAAGTCAAAAAATATTTTCCCTAAGTTTGTATTTAGTGACTGGGCGACTAAGGGTATAAGGATAAGTAGGGAAAGACTATATGAGCTATATGGCCTTAAGCCATTTTTCAACACTGAAAGCTTTAATAAATATGTAAATAGATATTCTAAATTTTTTAGAAAGATTTGCAAGGCTGCAAAGGCCCTGTACATTAGCAACAAGATCAAATCGGCAGACAATAAAATAAAGACTGTGTGGAAAATTATTAATAGTGAAACTGGTAGGAATAAAGTACACAACACGGATTTTTTACTGGAGACGTCACATGGTCCCATAAGCTCTAACATAGAAGTGGCCCAAGAGTTTGTAAATTATTTTACTGATATACCTCTTAGAACAACGGAAGCTCTAAATTCCTCCCCTGAAGCCTCAATTGCTTTATTGAAAGCAAACGTGCCAGGCTGTCCGGTTGAATTTCAATTCAAACATATAAACCCTATGACAGTCATAAAGGCTTTTAGGCAAATTAAAATCAAATTAACTGAAGACCTATGGGGAATGTCTGTTAAGGTATGTACATCCATAATTGAGACCATAGCACCATACTTGGCTTTAATATTTAATTTATGTGTGGACCAAGGTGTCTTTCCAGATATAATGAAATACAGTAAGGTTATACCACTTTTTAAATCCGGTGACCATAATGACATTAATAATTATAGACCTGTATCGGTATTGCCAGTTTTTAGTAAGGTGTTTGAAAAAGTTATGCTGAATCAAATGCTCTATCATTTTAACAGCAATAAAATCTTTCACGATCAGCAGTATGGCTTCACCAAAGGTCGTTGTACGACAGACGCTGGTGTCGCTTTATTAAAACATATATTTGCAGCGTGGGAGGAAGCCCAAGATGCGATAGGGATTTTTTGTGACCTCTCAAAGGCTTTCGATTGCGTTAATCACGAAACCTTGCTTTTAAAACTAAAACATTATGGGCTAGGTAAACTTGCACTCAGCTTGGTGAAATCTTATTTAAATGACAGGCAACAGCAAGTTCAAATAAATAGTATAAATTCTCAAGGTTTGAGAGTCAAAATGGGTGTCCCACAAGGCTCAATATTGGGTCCTTTTCTCTTTTTAGTGTATATTAATGATCTACCGCATCTATTAAAAAAACAACCACACATTGTATTGTTTGCTGACGATACGTCGTTAATTTTTAAGGTCAGTAGACGTTCTACAAACCTTGATGACGTAAACAAAGCTCTACAGGAAGTCCACAAATGGTTCACTGTTAATAATTTGGTGTTAAATGGAAAAAAGACTAAGTGCATAAGATTTGCGTTACCGAATGTAAGAATTGGTGATTTCGATATAGTATTGAACAAGGAGAAACTCGAATTCGTCGAGGACACGGTTTTCCTGGGGATCACGCTTGACTCGAGGCTACAATGGGGTCCTCATTTAACATCTCTGGCAGGTCGGCTTAGTTCAGCAGCATATGCCGTTAGAAAAATCCGTCAATTTACAGATGTAGATACTGCGAGACTAGTGTATTTTAGTTACTTCCATAGCATAATGTCTTACGGTATATTACTATGGGGACGGGCTGCAGACATGGAGTCTATTTTTATTCTGCAGAAAAGAGCTATCAGAGCCATATATAATCTTCGCAGGCGCGATTCTCTTAGAGAACTATTTAAGGAAATAAATATCATGACGGTCCCTTGTCAATACATTTATGAAAACATTATGTATGTTCGGAAAAATATTCATCTTTTTACTAAGATAAGTGACAGGCACAATTTTAATACTAGGAATAGGAACCAATTAGATCAACCTCGATTCAGATTGGCTAAAGTACAAAGTTCTTTTATGGGGTACTGTGTAAAATTTTATAATAAAATACCACTTGAGATTCTCCATCTCAATGAGTCAAAATTTAAAACATGCATTAAACGCACGCTATGTAGACAAGCATATTATAGATTGGATGATTACATCCTTGATAAAAATGCTTGGCTAAATGCCGGTCCTGCTCCACAGCCACAGCCACATTTGCCTACAAATTAGTTCTACATTTTATTTTATGTATTTTATTACTTTTTAATAATGGAGGAGATGCTGGGACCCTTTTTGTATCGTGGTTTTCAAAATGTTATGTCTTTCTTTTTCAATATAATATATATATATTATAATTGATTAGTTTATTTTAATGGAGCTTGTGATCAATTATTACTTTTTGTAATTGGGAACAATAAAATTGTATAATGTAGAAGCACTTTTTTTTCTAATTTGTGAATGTGAAGTACCATGGAGCATTTTTATTTTATTAGATAACAACTTGTTTGACGTTATGAGCATGGCAGTTGAGAGTTTGTCATGCTCACTCAAATGTTTCACTGATGGTGGCACGTGTTATTGGGTCATTCGGTTCCCTTCAAAATGGTTGAGCTGAGTGGGGCTGAGGCACGCGTCATGCTCGTGAACGGGCGCCGTCAGTTGGGACTGGTCATCTCTTAGCTGCCAGTGGCTTAATTCAATTACTATTTTTTTATTAGTTTATTGTATTTTTTTCATTATTTGTGGTTTCATTGCGTTTTAATTTTTTTTTTTTTTTCTTCATTGTGCTCACATAATAGAAGCGACAATAAATTTGTAACCAAGATTATGTAACTCATAATATGATTTAAAAGAGTGTCCATGGAGTTTCTTGCACGTTCTTCTCCATAGAGATCTACGCTTTGGAACGTGCAATTTAGCTTCACTTTTTTTTTGGACTGACCGACATTTTGACAATTCAAAAGTGCCTGTAATTGGTCTATTTGAAATAAACTATTCTGATTCTGATTCTGATTCTGATTCCTGAAAATTTGTCATAGATCGTTTAGAAAGTTCGCACCAAGTTACATTGTTATTTTTTTCTTTTTGAGAAGGGCTTAGATATAAGATGCACCCCAATAATGGCTCCGGCGGGATCTCATGGCGAAATGGCGCCAACGACTATCGCAACCTCGTTCGGGGCGCGCCACAATTGGGGCGATAAGGCCCATCCTTGAGGCGTGGCTGGAAAGACCTCACGGCGTTCTCAACTTCCGCACGACGCAGGTGCTTACCGAACACGGAAAGTTCGCTAAGTACCTGTTCCGGATTCGTGCGGAGGATTCGCCCGGGTGTCGCCACTGTGCGGAACATCCGGAGGACACGGTGGAGCACACTGTAGAGGTGTGCCCCGCCTGGGCGGAGCATCGCCGTGTCCTCGTGGGGGCGATCGGCGGCAGCGATCTCTCTCGCCGGGCCTTGGTTCAGGCCATGGTCCGTAGTGAGGAGGGATGGCAGGCGGTCGCCTCTTTCTGCGAAGCAGTAATGCTAGCAAAGGAGGAGGCCGACCGCATCAGGCAGAGGCAACGGGGCGCTCGCCCCAGCCGCCGCCGGGATTCCGATCCCGATTTCCGGCCACCGTAGGCGCGGGCTTGCGGACGGCGTGCAATGGGTAGCACGCTGTCCGATCGTCCGGTAACCGACCGGACCGAGCCCAAGTCGTCGACGGCGCGTTCTGTTCCCGCGCGCCTCAAGGAGCTGTCAGCACACCGAAGAGGCCCAGCCTGCTAACTGCAGGCAGGCAGGGTCGAAGCCTACTGGGGTCATGGGTTAGTTCCGAAAGGAATGCTCGACCCCGGCACGATAGGCTACGTAGGAACGGGGTAGGTTTTTAGTCAGTAAGAGTCTGACACTACTTCCCGCTCCGCCCAAGGGCGGGATTTGTCATTGGATGATTTTACCTACCATAAAAAAAAAAAAATAAAAAAAAAAAAAAAAAAAAAAAAAACCCCAATAATGGCGAGTTATTATTATTGGTTACTACTTCACATAGTAAGGAGCCCCACGTCGTTTGTAATTCACAATGGAAGTCCAAACGCCGCTTCATTTAAGGTGAGTGATGATTAATACTGAGATGATCCGCTGATGGAGGGCAGTCAGCTGTGACATTGCTTTGCATAAGCCTTATAATATTCCCACTGCTGGTACTCAGGCCTCTCTAGGAGAGGGGATGAGCCGTAATCCACCACGCGGGCCCAGTGCGGATTGGTGGATGTCACATGTCTTCGAACTTTTGGTTCTAGAACATGCCTGCCGGCCTGCTTAGATAATTATAAACCGTTCAATTTTGATCTTTTTAATCCCGTGGAGAGTCGAACCGGTTCATGAAACACTATCGATTTGTAAAGGTAAAATAAAAAATAAAGTACTTTTTTTCTAAAACTCGAATTAATATACTGACACCTGTTACCAAACTGTGACATTTTTTACCATTAGGCACTAGTGCTGTAATGTAGCTATAACCTTTTTATTCAAACTCTTTGTTCGCAAAAAAAAATTTGAATAAGAAAAAATAAAAATTGTTTGTGGTCTATGGTCGTCATTTTAAGATGCGCGCGGTTTTAGGCGTGGAGTTTATGGGCTGTATTAATAAAATCAAATACAACAAAAACATTATAAAATGTTACATCCATATTCTATTGTCATTACAAATGATATTAACGTAAAAACTTTTCACACAAGAAAACTAACCACTAGGCAATATGATCAAAAGACCATATAGCCATAGGCTAGCGCGTGTCTATGAAAACAGATTTATTTTTTTACCGCCATGTTATAAAAATTTTACTAGTTTTACCTATGTAATATTAGTTAGCTAAATTGTTTTTCTTCACAAGTGTATTGAAAAACGTCGTATGATACACGTGAATAATGAATGGTTACCGTCCTTGGCTCTCTTAAGACCCTCGCTACGGCTCAGGTCTTAATACCGCGGTTTTTAGACGACTAGCAATGGGTATCTTGCCGTCCGGTCGTCTAGTAATCATCCGGACCGAGCCCGAGTCGTCGTCGGTGCGTAGTGTCCCACGCGCGTCTCAAAGAGTTGTCAGTAATCCGTAGGGACCTAGCAGCTGAAACGAAAGCAAAAAAGAAACAGGAGTGCCTTTTCGCCAGTCAAAGAGTGACACACCCTCTCGTTCATCCAAGAGCGAGAGAAGTTATTGGAATATTTACTCCCTAAAAAAAAAAGACATTATGATAACAGCAATACCATAAATTATGAGGTAAATGCAAGCTTACTTTATTGTATAGTTCAAACACATTCTTGCCAACATCGCTGCAACAAAAACAAACAATTCTCTCCACTCGGAATGCTAGTAATTATCAAAGTTTTGCAGTTTGCCGAGCTCGCCCGAGTATCCACGAGCGTACCCGAGCGACGGTTGAATAATTAAATAAGTTTAGAAGGGAGAGTATGTATGGGGATAAGTGTGGAGAGCTGACTCTTGGGATTGAAGGGTCACTGGGATCTGCAGCAAAGATCACCGCTAAGTTTTATGGTGAAAACTCGAATTAATATACTCATGCAAAATTTATTTAAATAAACGAGTCAATAACCTTGTAGGTAGTTGTCGGTCGTTTAGTACTAACCTAAAGGTCATTGAACTCGCCCAGCTGACGTTTACTTAAAAAAAATAATTTCGTACATGCGTCAATTAATTCTATTAAAAAAAGTACTTTATTTTTTAATTTTATCTTTACAAATCGATAGTGTTTCATGTACCGAATCGACCCTCCACGGGATTAAAACGATCGAAATTTAACATTGTATAATTATCTACCTTTAAAGTCATACAGCAGGCCGATACATATCAACCTTTCACCATAAAACTTAGCGGTGATCTTTGCTGCAGATCCCAGTGACCCTTCAATCCCAAGAGTCAGCTCTCCACACTTATCCCCATACATACTCTCCCTTCTAAACTTATTTAATTATTCAACCGTCGCTCGGGTACGCTCGTGGATACTCGGGCGAGCTCGGCAAACTGCAAAACTTTGATAATTACTAGCATTCCGAGTGGAGAGAATTGTTTGTTTTTGTTGCAGCGATGTTGGCAAGAATGTGTTTGAACTATACAATAAAGTAAGCTTGCATTTACCTCATAATTTATGGTATTGCTGTTATCATAATGTCTTTTTTTTTTAGGGAGTAAATATTCCAATAACTTCTCTCGCTCTTGGATGAACGAGAGGGTGTGTCACTCTTTGACTGGCGAAAAGGCACTCCTGTTTCTTTTTTGCTTTCGTTTCAGCTGCTAGGTCCCTACGGATTACTGACAACTCTTTGAGACGCGCGTGGGACACTACGCACCGACGACGACTCGGGCTCGGTCCGGATGATTACTAGACGACCGGACGGCAAGATACCCATTGCTAGTCGTCTAAAAACCGCGGTATTAAGACCTGAGCCGTAGCGAGGGTCTTAAGAGAGCCAAGGACGGTAACCATTCATTATTCACGTGTATCATACGACGTTTTTCAATACACTTGTGAAGAAAAACAATTTAGCTAACTAATATTACATAGGTAAAACTAGTAAAATTTTTATAACATGGCGGTAAAAAAATAAATCTGTTTTCATAGACACGCGCTAGCCTATGGCTATATGGTCTTTTGATCATATTGCCTAGTGGTTAGTTTTCTTGTGTGAAAAGTTTTTACGTTAATATCATTTGTAATGACAATAGAATATGGATGTAACATTTTATAATGTTTTTGTTGTATTTGATTTTATTAATACAGCCCATAAACTCCACGCCTAAAACCGCGCGCATCTTAAAATGACGACCATAGACCACAAACAATTTTTATTTTTTCTTATTCAAATTTTTTTTTGCGAACAAAGAGTTTGAATAAAAAGGTTATAGCTACATTACAGCACTAGTGCCTAATGGTAAAAAATGTCACAGTTTGGTAACAGGTGTCAATATGTACCTAAGTGTAGTGCAATAAGCGCCACTTTCTGAGCAAGTGTATTGAAAAATATATAATTGAACTTAATATTGTTATTTGCATACGATCTGCTGGTCTGTAATAGCCAGAGGTCGGAGTAGGTAGATTGATTTTATATACTTGCGTCAAGATATTATAATATGGACATGCCATTTTATCCATAATGTGCGGGAAGTACCGGAAAAAGTTTCGGGATTGGAATTGTGGACTAAAATAAAATAAAGCGTCATACTGTCAAGCATCATTTCTAATTCAACAGTAAGGGACAAAATACGGTGTAACTATTCGAAGGTATTTTTGTATATAATAAAATACTGATTTCTTTCACCATTAGCTAACACTGGCAGCGTAGTTTGATATTATTAATACGTTTTTCACCTTAAACACAAATTCGTGCTAATTTCAAAATTCCGGAACAAATATCACAATAAATATGAAGTTCTGGTATTTTGGAGGCATATCCATATTATCCTCTATGTTTGACGTCAACGACCTTATTCAATCTACCTACTCCGACCTCTGATAATAGCAAAAACCAAAGAACATCGAATTTTTTTGCGCTTGACGAAATTCTGATATCTCGTCAGAAATGATTTGACCTGGCAATAATTTTTTACTTCGTAAGATAACTTTGGAGCCCCGGTTATCTTAAATTCATTAATGAAGAAACTATGCTATAATTTATACAGCAAAAGCACTTTGCCAGCGCCTTATAAAATAACAAATTTCCTAGATTATTTAAAAGCTTTTTAATTGGTACTTAGTTTCAATAGTAATATTTGTATTTTTGACAGACTTAAAAAAAAGGAGGTTTCTCAATTCGACCGTATATATGCTTTTTTTTAGGTTTGTTCGAGCATATTTTAATATAAATTTTTCAGTAGGCGTAATAACAATAATTTTATTAATATTTTTTCCCATTAAAGGTCTACAGGCTGCGTTTGATTCGCGTACGTATCGCGTCTGTATCGGTACAAACGCGCGCATGGCCCCTTACTGTGACAGAACACAGAGAGACATAGGTATATAAAATTTTGTAACAACTAAATTGTACGTACCATTTGTACATGTGTGCACAAAAATATACTTTTTGTATTGTATTGTATTGCATTCGTTCGCGAGAATATTTTCATAAAAAAAAAACTAATAATGTTTCTTTCGTTCTCCGTACCACTTATACATTTACACACACTACCGTTCAATTATCCCGTTATAAAATTAATTGCTCGGTTTAAAAAAAAAACATTCCATGACTCAAGACGTCATCTCAAATAAGTCCCCGGTACTCTCGGTCCAGGGAATGTACCTCGGACCTCGAAACTAGTATAAATGATCATCTCGGGATTGAGGAAGGCACAGTCCACTACAGTTTCTTGTGAAGAAAAGAAGAAATAGTTCTACTAAAAGGTATGTATAAAAGCCTATTATTCTATGGGAAATAAACTAAAATATTCCTTACTGTTGGCAACATTAGTCTCCACAGTAACAGTGGAGGCTTCTATTAGGCCTATTCGTTTAATCCAGAGGCTCCCAACCTTTTTTTGACTTGAGACCACTTTAGTATCATTCAAAACGCAATGAGCAATTTAGTTTTAGTCAATAAAAGTCTGAAACTCCGCTTGTTCTACCTTAAAGCGGGAAAAGTCGTTTAATGTTTTCCATCTCAAAAAAAAAAAATTACTTTGTTGTTAGCAGAGATCATAAGTATAGAAAAACTTAACCAAGTAAATAATAAAAACTTAGTTCATCTTAAATTAAAACTTGTTGCAAATCTGTTCTTTAAAATCAAAAGTGCTTTATAAGCTTTATAATTGAAAATACAAAATTTCTGACAGAAGATGTAAACTGAATTTATATAAATTCCGCTACTTTTTCGTTGGAAATATTTAGATATTTCGCGAATCATTAGCTCTTACAGACCACCAGTCACCATAGGTTGGATACCTTTGGTTTATTCGTAGACCTCATCCATTGCTTTTAATTTATTGGATTTTTATATATATATATGTTTATAATTTATTTAAATTTTATTTTTTGAATTTTTATATTGTAATTTTGAGATTTTATTTGGTTGTGTCTTAACATGGGTGATGAACCTGAAATAAATGATTTTTATTTTTATTTTATTTATTTTATTGCTGAAACGAGATCGAGGCCAAGAAAAAACCTATTGTCAAAAGATGTAGATAAATTTATTAATGAGCAAAAGTTTACAAATTCTCTATTAGCATTTGATACCACTTTACCAGAGGTGATCCCCAATTTGCGTATGGTTTGGCAATCGTGATTATCTTAATTATTATTTCTATCTTTGTCATCCAGCTTTCTAATATATAGAACTTATACATAAATAATAGAATATAGACTCTTTAGCGTGATGTTGTATAGTTATATTATGTTTAAGAACTATTCTCTATGTTTACATTGTGTTAACAATTTCTTCTTTATCATTTTATTTTAGATTCACTATGCAGTCCACAATTCTCTTATGCTTCGCTGCCCTCGTGGCTTGCTCATACGCTCAAGTCTACAGACTACCAGGACTAGATGAAAACCAGTTTTTCAAAGACTTACACTTTCAGCGTAACGCTGGAAGAGGCCAAATCTTTGGCACTTTGGGTGGAAATGCTGCTGGACTATTCGTGAGTACTATTACAATTATCTTTAAGTAAAATGAACGTGGGTAAGAACCAATTTAAGAATGAGTGTAAGCACCCAAGGCTGATTGACGAAATCATAAGCTTGAGAAGTAATAACTATACGTGTTAACCGCGCACATCGAAGGATTGGGGCTTTTCTTTATTGGAACACCATTTTCCTGCTGCGGCCGTCCCGTCAGATTATAATTTGGGTGTCTTCAAGGCTAGAGTGAATAGGCTCTTAATAAACTAGTTCGCCTCACCATCAACGATTGCATTACTGCTTACCATCAGGTGGGATTGCAGTCGAGCACTAGTTTACATCTATTAAAAAATATGTACATATACGAGTATTATATATGATGCTCATTGGAACATCATTTTTGATTGCGTAACTCCAAAACAGGCGTAGCTTTCAAAGTCGTTTTGGATCTACCAAAATATGACTCATGTTTACAAATTTGACCAATTGCGTCCTTTTTCTGCCTCAGAACATAACTTATGTAAGAATTTAACAGAAAATTCATAGACTTAACAGACATCTAATAAATGAGATGCACCCTAAATATCCTGAAAAAAGACTATGATAATGATGACAAATTATTTTTTAACCAAATCATATTTCCACAGGGTCGAGGCGGTTACAAGGCAGACATATTTAACGACCACCGCGGTCGCTTCCAAGGTCAAGCGTATGGAGAGAGAGTGCTTGGTGCTGCTGGTGACAGCAGTGTATTAGGCACCAAATTGGACTGGCATAACGCTAACGATAATGCTAGAGCTTCCCTTGATGTTCATAAGGAGATTGGACACGGTAGTGGTGTAAGTATACAGTTTTACTTAGAGATTAGTATAGTACGCGGCAAATAAGTTGAACCCGTTGCTATGGATACGCGTCTCCCCCACGATTGAAAACCAAGAATCGGTTACTAAGCATTCAAGGTCAATGATAGTTCAACTTGTGTGCCAAGGAATATAACAGCTTGTCAATGTTCAGTTCAGTGCTTTGTTAAAAAATCCTAAGCGGTAACTCCACTTATCGTCTACATTAAAATCTGAAAGTCGATGACGGTTTAATAGATCAAACTAATATGTCCCGCTTTTCTATTGAAAGTCCGTGCTTTTTCTGAAGTACAAAACTATTTTTCAATATTTATTTACTAAATATAGGTATGATAACATCGATTAAAACATTACAAATTATTATATTTTTCTTTACGGCGTTGGAAGTCCTCGCACAAAATTGTCCGATGACCTTGTAAGGGTTGCGGGAATCCGATGGATGCTAAAACGTTCGTTGTAGCGACACTTGGGAGAGGCCTACGTCCAATAGTGGACATCTATCGATTGAAACATGTTGATGATGATTTCTTTACGAACGTATGAGCTCTAGGATCTTGCTGAGGTAAGGAAAGACAAAGAAGAAAGTGAAACAAAAAATAACGGAACAATTCTCTTCATTTCAGATGACCCTCTCAGGTGATGGAGTATGGAAACTAGACAAAAACACCAGACTGGTTGCTGGAGGCAATTTAGAGAAGACCTTTGGACATGATAAGCCCCAAGTTGGACTAGAAGCTAAAATTGAACATGACTTTTAAGTGAGCCATAATTAAATTCCCTGTTTTCTGCATTTACGTTTGTTGTAGTAAAATAATTTGTAAGTGACTTAATTGTGATCTTAGCTGTATTTTTTTTAAAATTATATCTATTTAACTTTTAAGTTAAACATGCCAAACTGTTTCGTATTTTTAATAGATTGTACTCTGTTGTATAAAATTGTAAATATTAAATAAGTATAGTTTCTGTAAATAAATTCCGTTGGTCTAAAAACTTTTTCTTTTTATTCCTGTTGTTAAATATATTTGTATTCCAATTTCTCAAAGTAGGTAAGTATTGGAAAGTAAACTAACTTCCATATACACAATTATAACCAATCCAAGACCGAATCGCCAACAGCGCTTAGTATCAAAGGAGGAGGCCGACCGCATCAGGCAGAGGCAACGGGGCGCTCGCCCCAGCCGCCGCCGGGATTCCGATCCCGATTTCCGGCCACCGTAGGCGCGGGCTTGCGGACGGCGTGCAATAAGTAGCACGCTGTAACCGACCGGACCGAGCCCAAGTCGTCGACGGCGCGTTCTGTTCTCGCGCGCCTCAAGGAGCTTTCAGCACACCGAAGAGACCCAGCCTGCTAACTGCAGGCAGGCAGGGTCGAAGCCTGCTGGGGTCAAGGGCCGTTTTCTGAGAGAAAGGCTCAGCCTCGGCACTATAGGCAACGAAGGAACGGGGTAGGTTTTTAGTCAGTAAGAGTCTGACACTACTTAAAAAAAACAGCGCTTAGTATTCCACGCGCACCTCAAAAAGATGTCAGCAAAATCGTAGGGACCCAGCAGGGCCGAAGCCTACTGGTTCCATGGGTTTACTTTTGAAAGGGAAACCAGTAATCCTGGAACGCAAAAAGTAAAGAATAAAAATTGGTGTAGTTTTAATAAGAAAAAGTCTGACTGACACGACTCTCGCTCCGCCATAGAGCGTGAGAAGTCATTGAATGATTCCCACCTTAAACAAATTACTTACGTATACAATATCTGGTGTTAATTACTTGAACCGAGAGCATAGGGCACCATATGTAATTGAGATAAAGTCATGAGTCATTGAATAATTGGACGTGTCAATGCGGTAATTAAAAAATAAAACTTTTTTGTGATTCGGATTCACCAAAACCACTCCTATGGGCACATAGAAGGGATCCCATTAACTCTCAAAAGGCCATTCCGGAACCCCCTTTGTGCAACGCCTGTTAAGGCACATTGCTGCGAAGACTGTGTCTCTCCCCAGTCTTGACTATGCAAGGCAGCACGTGACCACTGTGCCACCGTCTTCGACTTTGACACGCCAAAACCCCGCTTGCATCGTCCAATGCAGGTGAGATTTTGGAATTTATATATACAATCACATTTTGCCAATTGTTCCTATTAATTATCATCAATATTTATTCAAAATGCATTCAAATGTTGTGTGAGTAGCTACAAAGGATTACAGTCAAAGGTACGACGTTCCCTCTCACCTCTCCTGCTTGAGCGTGAGCAAAAACAAAACTAAAGAAGTTTCAAAGAAAAGGCAACGACCTATGATAGCATAGCATAAACCTTATAATGTTCCCATTTCTGGGACTCAGACCTCCTCTCTAGTAATCCACCACGCGGGCCCAGTGTGGGTTGGTGGATGGCACATGTCTTCGAATTTTTGGTTGTAGGACATGCCGGTTTCCTCTCGATGTTTTCCTTCACCGTTTTGTGAGCGACGACCTATGATATTTGCCGCATACTATAAGGTTCCTAGTGACATTTTTTTTTCTAATTTAAAAAAAATGGTAATTTAAAAAATTAAAAAACCCGACTGCTTTTCTGAGTATTCATGAAAAAGCCCTAAAACAAGAAAGTCGTTGTAGCAGTCGGGACCCATTACATCATAGATCTACTGACTAGACGGCTGACTTTCTAGAATGGGTCCCGACTGCTACAACGACTTTCTTGTTTTAGGGCTTTTTCATGAATACTCAGAAAAGCAGTCGGGTTTTTTAGTTTTTTAAATTACCATTTTTTATTTTTTACTTTTTTTGTTTTTTTTTTACGATATCACTTTCACAGTAATTACAAATCTAACGACACCTCGCAAACTAAAATCCATCGAGCCGTTCAGGCCACAGAGCGTGCCAAATATTTGAATTTGGCGCCAAAAATTCGCCATTTTGTTTTTTTTTATTTTGATATACCCAGTGTCACTCTCACAGTAAATACGAATCTAACGACACCTCTCAAGCTAAAATCCATCGAGCCGTTCAGGTTGCAGAGCGTGCCAAACAATTATACATACATACATACATACAAACATACATACATACATACATACTCTCGAAAAACATAACCCTCCTTCTGGCGCAGTCGGGTAAAAAGGAGAAGAATTTCTGACGATAATGAGATGATGGTGGTTGCAGACAACTATTTTGAATAGAAATGTAAAGATTTTTTTTTGGTATAAAAACATTATATTAACGTTTTGAAAAGCTTATTTCACTTGAAGGGGATTACATTGAAAAATAAAAAATATAAAACTGTATATTTCTTTCAGTAAGTACCTTAGGCTGCGAACTTATCAGCCGCCCCTCGTACGCTTGAAAGTCTGACCAGCAATCTATCCAAGGAGTATTGTGATGTCCAAGAACTCGGTTATAGAGATTTGATAGGTAGTCGCTTTAAACATTGATCGTAGTTCTATCCAAATAAATTACATAAAAACTAAACTAAGAATGAAAACTAGACATAACTATGTACAAATATAATACAAAAACATCAAATACACTCAGGCGTCGAAGTACTCCTCCACATCGCTGTCATCCGGAAACGTACCCAGAAGACTGGCAGCATTGCCACGTTGAATGGCAATGCTGATTCTTTGGGCAAAGAATGAGCCAGCCTTCTGGTCACGCAAAGTGTCGATCAAGTTTACATTCTTAGTTTAGTTTTTATGTATAAATACTTAGTAAATATTTAAGTTTATTTTGTTTCTGGATTATTAAGTTAATACAAATAAATTACTATGTAATAAATTATGTCAAATCTGAGTAACAATATAGGGAAACTGTTCTTTGTTACAATTATCGGAAAATGTTTAAAGTTTTTAAAGTAGCTCTTCACAGTAAAAACAATTTAGCAGGATGGTTTTTCTTTTTCCAAGCATTTCACCTACTGGACAAGGTAAATGACTAAAAAAAAATGGGTTTGAATCATAAAATTAAAGGAATTGCCATTGATTTTTTGTACGCTTCTTTTGACGCATTGTTTTGACTAACAGTACACCGCAGACTACCCACCTTTTTTGGTTTAAGCTCTTATAGTCAATCCTAAGGTCATCTGATAGATTTCGCTGTCAGCAATAAGACCGCTATTGTACCCACAGATATAACTTTCTGTCAAATTATTACTATTTTGGAGTACAATAAAGTTTATACTTACGGCCCTTGACACCAGCAGACCCTGGCCCTGCCTGCCTGCAGCTAGCAGGCTGGGCCTCTACGGTTCGCTGACAGCTCCTTTAGGCGCGCGGGAACAGTACGCGCCGTCGACGACTTGGGCTCGTTCCGGTCGGTTACCGGACGATCGGACAGCGTGCTACCCATTGCACGCCGTCCGCAAGCCCGCGCCTACGGTGGCCGGAAATTGGAATCGGAGAGAGTGTGCCTGGGAATTACATGACCTGATTCCACCATCACCTTTCTACCATCGAACAACCCGATGAATGGTGAGAGCATATATCTAATTGGGCTTACATAGTTACCATCTCTACGGTCCGGACTAAGTGTTTCTTTTTGCCGTTTATACTGGGTACATTCAGACTGGAATAACTTGCCTGCACTATTGGAAATAGATCTCCACCAAGTGTCACTAGGGCTCGCGGACGGTGGGCAATGGGTAGCTCGCTGTCCGTCCGTCCGGTAACAGACCGGTCCGAGCTCAGGTCGTCTACGGCGTGCACTGTTCCCGCGCGCCTCAAGGAGTTGTCAGCAAACTGTAGGGGTCCAGCAGGGCCGAAGCCTACTGGGGCCAAAGGTTATGCGAGAGTGTCACCACGGGCCCCGGGGCAAAGGCAAGGAACGGAAAGGTAGGTTTTTAGTCAGTAAAAGTCTGACACTATTTCCCGCCCCACCCAAGGGCGGGACTTGTCATTGGATAATTTTACCTACCAAAAAAAAAAAAAAAACCAAGTGTCACTACAACGCCCGGCTCAGTGCGTCTCGCATCTATCGGATTCCCGTGACTCTCACATACAAAAAAAACCTGATGAGAATGAGAATGCTGTTTTACGCTACGTCTTCCGGTACACAGTCGCCCCTTCAGAACCTTTTGACACCATCAGCCACAATTTCTGCGAGCAATGTGTGCTGCCCACTACCACTTTAGCTTAACGATACCTAGGGCTAAGTTGGTAATTTTGGTTCTTCTGTCTTCGTCATCATTTTTTAAACGATTTCTCAAGGAAATTCTCTTTACTGCTCTCTTCCTTTGATAGCTGCCTTTAAGCCTTAGGGCATATAAACTTTTTTATTTTTTTATTTTATGGTAGGTAAAATCATCCAATGACAAATCCCGCCCTTGGGCGGAGCAGGAAGTAGTGTCAGATTCTTACTGACTAAAAACCTACCCCGTTTCTTCGTAGCCTATCGTGCCGGGGCCGGGTATTCCTTTCGGAAGCTGACCCATGACCCCAGTAGGCTTCGACTCTGCCTGCCTGCAGCTAGCAGACTGGGCCTCTTCGGTGTGCTGACAACTCCTTGAGGCGCGCGGGAACAGAGCGCGCCGTCGACAACTTAGGGTCGGTCCGTACAAAAATCGAAGCTTCGATACAACGCAGCAGCTGATCACTCAAGCACTGCGCCGTAAAACGTCATAATTCCCCGTTTCCACCGATAAGTTACACTGTGTAATATTCAGACAAGCGTCAGCTGTTACCACACAAAAATAACAAGAAACCCCCTTTATGTCATCTCAGCTGATCTCACGACAAAACCAAATAGAAACATAACCGTGCTAATTACTACTACAATGATAACAAGGTCAGCCGATGTCAGTTTTGTTGATAAGGGGATTTACTATTCTTCAGTAAACGATTCGCTTTTGTTTGACATCGTCTGAGTCATAGGACACGGAACGATGCCAGCCGGCAGCATTGGACATGTTTTTTTTTTACTTATATTAGAACTTGACTGCGATTATGCTGATGGTAAGCAGTGATGCAATCGTTGATGGTGAGGTGCACTAGTTTATTAAGAGCATATTCACTCTATCTCTGAAGACAACTAAATTATGTTATAGTAATAGTAGTTTAAATAACAAACAATTCAAACAATCTCACTCCATACTACTAAATATGGTTGTTACCAAATACCAAACCATCCAAATAAACTGAATCAAGAATTCATGCTGGGCTTGTCTGATTACACTGAGCACAATCAAAACTGTAGTCACAAAAGAGAGATAATACAGAAGACAATTTACATACAAAGCGAGCTTGAGCAACGCACACATAGACAACGCTCACGGACACGATATCTTGTACGTGACTAAACCGTGCTAAACCAGTGCTAGATCACAGAGTACTTTTTCTAGCGACCGCTGAGCAGTAGGTATAAAAAGTGAAGTACATACATGAGATTAACTTCTGTACCTATCTATTTTGTGCTATGTTCATCGATTTCTATAAGTATCTACGTAAACTCGCTCGGTTTGCATGGAAGGTTACAATGCTATCTGGAGTAGTGGCCACTGAGGCGTAGCCGTGGTCTGTGGTCTGAGTCACGTCAAACATGTCTATGAAGGATTTCGCGGGGAATATTTTGGCTTTAAGAGTTTTATTTTCCTCAAGCTATTATCTATTAACTATATTGCTTTACAAACAAAGTATTTCTACAAATTGATTTTTCTTTGACGTTTTTTTTATTTTTAAGGTAGGTAAAATCATCAAATGACAAATCCCGCCCTTGGGTGGGGCGGGAGATAGTGTCAGACCATTACTGACTAAAAACTCTGTTCCATTCATTGCCTTCGATCCAGGGCTCCGGGACTCATTTTCACGTAACCCTTGGCCCCAGTAGTACCTTGTCGTGGGAATCCGATGGATGCTGGATGCACAGGACCGTTATGGCGACACTTGATGGAGGCCTATCTCTAGCAGTGAAAGTTTTTTGGTTGATTTAATAATGATGATCATGATGATGATGCTAGAGCGAGAGGTAGAGTCTACTTAGACTAGAACTTTTACTGACTAAAATCTAGTTGTGTTCCTTTATTTACCGTGCTATGGTAACTCTTTCGAAAAATCCTCCAACCCTAGTATTCCAGTAGTTATACAGTAATTAACCAGTTTATCCAACAATATCGGTTTGGCATAAATGGCGCCATATATTAATAATGAAATATGGACGTACTGTTCTAATTAATCTGTGGGGATGGTTCGGGTTATTCTGGTTCAATAATGGTCAGATGATTGGTTGATGGTCGAATTATATAGGGTGACTGTCGACTGGTAATTAGTGAACGGTACTTAAACACGTGATTGTAGTCATGATAATAAACAACTTTTACTATGAGACCAAGCCTGAAATCGCGACCAAATCTGCCAAGTTCAGTATATTCAAAGTCAAAATTTACTGAACTTGGCAGAGCTTTTTCGCGATTTGAGGTTTGATTCCAAAGTAAAAGTTGTTTGTAATTATGACTACAATCACGTATCTAAGTATCGTTCACTAATTACTAGTCACCCTATACACCCCTATTTTTTAATTAGTGCACGAAAAAATGGGGCTCAATCAGTACCCGTTATTGATCATGTTTGTGTAGTCAAAAGTACAAAAAACGATATCCCAAAATTGTCCATGAAAATTTGTCATTATTGGTAAATTCATAATTAAATCATCATTCATAACAACTACTACTAGAAAATACTAAGCGCAGTGTTTTTCCATTTTTATTGAAATTTTTTCATTGTACCTGTACCACCTGGACCTGTACAATGTTTCCATAAATTGAGTGAGATTTTGGGATATAAACAAACGCTCATAACTTTGCTGTTTATGAATATTATGCATTGAGACTTTACTTAAGTAATAACAAGACCTTTTCTAATAGGCCCTTTAAGTATTTGCCATAATTAAAAAATAGTGGTGTATAATACACACTCTCTTCTACCAGCGGTTTCGTCCGCGCTCCCACGGGTACACGCACCCGGATTTAAAAGTATACTATGTGCTAAAACATGGTCTACACGAGTGTCAAATTTTATTTGAATTTGTTCAGCTTTTTGAAAAAAAATTCTTAAGGTGGGACCAAACAATGGCCCGCTTATTAGAGTGCCCAAAATATCCCTACAAATGCACCCTGGAGGACATAAAAAACGGCACTGACGATGCTATAAACATGGCAACCTACTGGGCCCAAAGACTGAGGGAAACGGAAACCATCGAATCGGGAAGAAGATGGCATATCATCTATGACTTCTCCCTCTCTAGAGTGGAGAGAGAGAGAGCTTGTTTAACTGTTTAAAACTACAACTATGTTCCTTCAATTATCCTTTATGTCCCACGAACACGGGTCCCTAGCTGTCATATTATAGCCCTAGTAGACTTCAGCTCTGCTACAGTTTAGCTGACACCTCTTTGAAGCGCGCGAAAAATACTACACTCCGTCCACGACTCACCTATCTTCCGCTGTTTCTCTAGTCTAATCTAAGTCCTCCATTGATGAAATTTTTCAAAAAGATTTTACTGCTTTTTATATCATTCCGATTTTTTTAACAAAGAAATTAGCTCTAGGGTGTCCTCAGGGCAATGCCCTGGGCCTTTCTTCAGCCTGAAACCGGTGCGGGAATCTCCCAAGCTTACCACATCCGGTGAGGACCTGCGTCATGCGGATGGTGAGAACGCCGGGACGCCTCTCCAACCACTCCTCAAAGGAATTTGATGAGTGATTAAACCCTGAGAACATACACATACTTCTATTAATATCCTGCAACATTTAGCAAGTATTGATTTCAAAACATAGGAACAGTTCGGAACATTAGACAGGTACATAATATACTGGTACATACTGTATCTAGCAGTAAATTTGGGCGTTCGCCAAATGCAATGCTCATCCATTATGTTGACTCGACGCTGCACGGGAAGTGGTGCGTTTGCATTGTCATACGGCACGAGATTTTGAGGTTATTAAGCTTGTGCCTAAAGTATTAAATAAATAAGTTGAAAGTGGGACCGGTGACTGAACTGGCTCTCTGTTTCAGGGCATGGTCCGGAGCGAGTGGGAAGCAGTAATTCTGGCGAAGGAGATGGCCACAAACGTTAGGAAATAAACATTCCCATACCGCAGTCGCCACCACAGGAGAGTCGCAGTAATTGGTATCTTGCCATCCAGTCGTCTGATAAGGACCGAGCACGAGTCTGTTCCACGCGTATCTCAAAAATTTATCAGCAAAACTTATTTGGTGCCTAAGGGCCCAGTTGGTCCCTAAGAACCCCAGAAGGATCGATGACCGCTAAAGCTACGGAGAATTTCTGCAAGTGAAGCCGTGGTCCTGAAACGCAAAAAAAAACAACTGAAAGACACAGTACGTGTGGTCTGACTCTAGAGCGAAAAAAACTATTGGATGATTTGACTGACGATGATTTTTGACTGGCCTGTTGGTCCAGTGGTTGGTAGCCCTGACTGCTATGCTGGAGATCGTGCATCCGATTCCCACCCAAGACAAATGTTTGTGTGATGAGCACAATCATTTGTTCTGTGTTTGGGTGTAGCTTATCTAATTATGTAGGTATTTAGAAATATAGAAGTATGTTTATCAGTTGTTTAGTACTCATAACACAAGCTCTGCTTAGCTTGGGACTAGGCGGCGTTGTGTGATAGTTGTGGAATATTATATATATTATATTTTCTACCGCAGAAAAAAAAAAGCTTGGCTTGCACACTTACAATGGACACGCACGCCCCTACATACAGAGTAAATACAGCTCTCTGGAGTGTGCTCTGTGATTGAAGCATGTTACATGTCCGCTCGGGTCCATTTCACAAAATGCATGGATTTGGGTTACATAGCCGGGCTGGCCTCTCGGGCTATGATTTCTAATAATATTGAAGAGTATTTGAGGGTTTTTGTGAAAGAGTTTGTCCGTACGTACTTAACTGTTTCTGCTTCTATTTTTTTATTGCAACTGAATTATTTTGTGGAAGGTTTACAAAGAATATCCACGTGTGTGTATGATTTCTATGCAATCACCTACGATTATAATATCGGTTCTCGAATAGCGTCTTATGGACCAATAAATTCTAATAATACTAGGGAATTCATAAAATACATAAAGATTATTGTTATTATAAAACTCAAAAGGAAAAAACGGGACCCATATTGCATCAGTTTGTTTTGCGTCGGTTTGTCAAGACACTTTAACTTCTAAGTTAACGGAAAAATAAGATACGGCCACATAAGTCACGTAAAACGTATATATTTCGATATTCTACTTCCCGTTGACCTGGAATTCAGAAATTGGAGAGCAGTGGTGGCCGAGTGGTAACGGCCGCGACTAACGAATTGTAGGTCGCGGGTTCAAACCCAGCCAGGTGCATTACTTTGTGTAATTTATATCATCACCACTGCTCTCGAAACGGTGAAGGAAAACATCGTGAGGAAACCGGCATGTCCTAGAACCAAAAAATTCGAAGACATGTGACATCCACTAATCCGCACTGGGCCCGCGTGGTGTATTACGGCCCATTCCCTCTCCTAGAGAGGAGGCCTGTGTCCCAGCAGTGGGAACATTAAAAGGCTGAAGATGATGATGATGATGAAGGTCTTATAGCAAAAATATTGGAAAACATTTGAAAACTGTAAATTTGTAGATACGTCACAAAAAAAAACTATTTTGCGATCCGAAAAAATCTTCGTAACTCAATTCGGGAATTTAACTGTATTCATAGTTAGTTTTTACGAAACCCTCAGTGCGCGAATCTGACTCGCACTTGCCCATTTTTTTTTCTTCCATTCTTTACCTTCAGCCGTCACGCTATCAGTGATTTCTTTTATAATCACACCTCACAAATTCCATCCATTGTTCCTTTGGCCTCTCTCTTCTCCATCCATCTATACGTATACTCATAACTCGTTTAGTAACATATGAGTTTCACCCTTTCGCTTCACATAACTGTATCTTAGTACAGCGGAAAGATCGATCAAGATCAAAGATCAAGATCGTAGGCGCGGGCCGGCGAGCAAAAGGTAGCTCGCCGTCCGACCGTCAGATAACCGTCCAGACCGGGCCTAAGTCGTCGACGGCGCTTAGCGTTCCACGCGCGATTTAAGAAGATGTCAGTCAGGAAACCGTAGGGGCCCGGCAGGGTCGAAGCCTAATGGAGCCATGGAGAATGCGAAAATGAAACCCGGGGCCCCAAGAACGAAGGCAAAGACGAACAAGAGTGGTTTTTAGTCAGTAAAAGTCTGCCACTATCTCCCGCCCCGCCCAAGGGCGTGGAGATGTCATTGGGTGATTATCCCAATGAAAAAAAAAAGTCGTATCAAGATACGATTCCCTTTCAACTGTTCAGTCCCTGACGCCACTTTCAAACTTCCTCTAATATACCTATTCATTACTCACTTTATCCGTTCTCATCTCTTTTTTTTATGGTAGGTAAAATCATCAAATGACAAATCCCGCCCTTGGGTGGGGCGGGATATAGTGTCAGACTCTTACTGACTAAAAACCTACCCTGCTCCTTTCATTGCCTTCGTCCCAGGGCCCCAGGTTTCATTTTCTCATAACCTTTGGCCCCAGTTCTCGTCCCTATCTTTATTATTTAAATCTAGTTAATTAACAAAGGCATTACGCAATAAAGTAATATACTCAACTCTACAATAATCCGGTAGTGGTTTCCATTTGAAAGCGAACTTCATACGTACTCTAGCGTAGCCTACATACTATAGCCTAGTTCACGGCGCGTTTGATGCACTTTGATTGAAGCATGTTAGCTGTGTATTTGGGTCCATTTCACAGAATTCACACATACATATGTATGTATCGTAAATGTAGATTGGAGCAATCTGCTTCAATAGTATTCAATTGAAGAAGAAGTTAAACCCTGTAGCACTGCAAATTCTCTTCTCCTTCGTACTCCATTTCACACTTCCAGGTTATGATGGCTCCTTCTCTGTTACTGCAGTGCGTCTTTGGAACTCTCTCCCACACTCTATACGTGACAGATCTTCAAGAGGAAAATTAAAGAGCATTTTCTTTCTCAATGACATGGTATTTATATATATGTATAATATATATAATATGTATGTTTGTATTTATGTACATATGTTTAAATATTATTCAATTCCTATTTTTTGTGTTTTTTTTTGTTATTTTAAAATTGTACACTGGATCTTACTCTCTAATGTGATCTCTCTCTATCACTCAATGGTTTGCTGGAATAAAACTCAACTTTGAGTTAAGCTCACCTCGTACATAAATTTTGTAATGCACTTTGTTATATGTTGTTTAGGTGTACAATAAAGAATAATGAAATCATCACACTATTGATTGGTTGGATACGTTTTTTTTTTTACCATACCTTTTATCTCTATTTGTATGTAGATACCTATGTATCATTTTTTTTAGGTAGGAAAATCATCCAAAGACATCTCCCGCCCTTGGGCGGAGCGGGACATAGTGTCAGACTTTTACTGACTTAAAACCATGGCCCCAGTAGGCTTCGACCCTGCTAGGCCCTACCGTTTGCTTGCAAGTTAACGTCAGCTGGGCGGGTCCAATGACCTGTAGGTAGTTAGTACGCAACGACCGACAACTACCTAAAAGATGATTAACTCGTTTACTTAAAGTCAAAAAACCATCGGGCTTTAAGCGGGCAGTAGATCGAAACGGTCTGTAGTCTGTTTCCTACTAGCTACAACCTAGGGGTCTTTAAGTCAAGAGTGAATAGTTTACCTACTTCTAAGCAAGCGTGCTCCATCGTCGGCCACATCATCGCTTCCCTTCAGGTGAGATAGTGGTCAAACGCAAGTCTATCAATCTACAGAAAAGACACCGTGACTTCGCGCCTCTTATCTAACTCTCTTCCGACCCTTTGTTCGCGCTTCGAAGGAGTTTCAAACGCACATTTAAATCTAGGAAAACGCAAAAATCGGTATCCATGGTGCAGAAAACGCACGTCGTTTGCGCGTTTAAAATATGCCGTGTACTAGGCTCATTATTCTATTTACATGTTGTACTCGTATCTGATTATTGTTATACTTTTTGTAAGATTTAAAATTTCCTACGACCAAAATAACGTTTTGATATACTCTTATAATATATGTATTCGTACGTAGAGTAAATACAGCTCAGAAACACAACGCACTCTGTATATACTCGTAGCATGTTCGTCTAAACGTCCGTCGAACGGAAACATATCAAGGATTTGTGTTATATGGCACAATACTCGACTACTCGTGTTGTTTGAGGATTTGATTCCGAATTTGGAGAATGAATTCCATTCTAGATGATGAAATCAGAAATCAGATTTCCATTGAATATGTTGATGGGTAGGATTTCTGCTAAAATGCCTTATCAATCAATATTGGAGCATTAGTAAAATTGAAGCTGTAATATGTATCGTAATATTTGAAGATTTTTTTTTATAGGCTGATGTTATCTTCTACCAGTGGTTTTTTTTTTGGTTGTAGGTAAAATCATCCAATGACATCTCCCGCCCTTGGGCGGAGTGGGAGATAGTGTCAGACTCTTACTGACTAAAAACCTACCCTGTTCCTTCGTTGCCTTTGATACCAGGGCCGAGCCTTCCTTTCAGAAGCAGACCCTTGGCCCCAGTAGGCCTCGACTCTGCCTACCTGCAGCTAGCAGGCTGGGCCTCTACGGTTTGCTGACAACTCCTTGAGGCGCGCGGGATCAGTGCGCGCCGTTGACGACCTGGGCTTAGTCCGGATGGTTGCCGGACGGTCAGACAGCGAGCTGCCCATAGCTCTCTACCAGTGGTTTCGTCCGTGTAAGGGTGTTTTATTAGCAAGCGGATTTCGTCACGTATGCGGAATTGCTCCGCATGCTTGTCATTTTCATACAAGTATTTGTTGTAATACGGGGATAAGCACGCGGGACGCGTGCGGGGCGGGGCAATCCTGAAAAAATGCGTGATAAAAACACCTTAATAGTAAAAAAACCGGGCGCGAGTCGGACTCGCACATCGAGGGTTCCGTTCAAAGTTATCTATGTAAATAGGTCAGTTCCTGAATCGTTAGTCGAAGTATAT
Organism: Leucania comma; assembly: GCA_958295575.1. Lineage (NCBI taxonomy): Eukaryota > Metazoa > Arthropoda > Insecta > Lepidoptera > Noctuidae > Leucania > Leucania comma. The sequence continues at coordinate 12,209,599 of OY282486.1, read as the reverse complement.
TCGGAATCGCAAAAAAAAAAGTTATTTTTTGTAATGTTATTACTTTACAGAGTTCAGACTTTTTCCTATACTTGTGCTTTGAAACCTTGTCTCGTCTTATGCTTTGACTTATTTTGTGTGTTGGCATAGGCCAACGAGTACTTATTGTTCTTCCCTATAGTTTTTGATGTTGTATTAAGAGTCAAAATGTGCGCCTAAGAGAACATAGTCGATCTAATCGCGGTGACTTAAAATACCGGTTTTTTTAAATTCAAAGGAACATAATTTCTAAAAAATATCAAAAGCTGATGTTAAAAAAGAAGGGTAGCAAACTTGTGTAATTAATATTAATTTCAACTTCGTGCCTTATGCTTCTTTGAGAAAAAATTGTCTTTACAGACAGACGGACACCAAATTAACCTTTAAGAGATTTTTTTTTTATCCGTTTTTCCCGCGATAAGTACGGAACGCCAAAAAATTTAAAAAAAATATCTTTGTAAATTGTATCTGAAGAGAAGAAACTTTTAATTCAGTTTTCGTGAAAATTAAGGATCCAGACCAAACTACTTAGAAGAAAAAACTTAGTTTTGCAATAATTCTCTGCGCAGGCGGTTCACCGCGACCGCGAAGTGACGTGGCATGAATGTGTGTGATGTGACGAATGATACTGTATCGCGGTTAGGGTTACCATATCGTAAGATTTGTCCTGAATTGTTAGGATTTTTATTCTTAATAAAATACAATTTACAAATAAAAATCAAACAAACTTAAACAAATAAAGAAAACCTAAATAAAAGGTTAAAAAAAAAACTAAAATTAATCTTACTTTGGTAAAACCCCCCTCCCTCTTGAGGGTGATGTGCAACGCGTGAGCAAGATCCTCAGTGTATAAAAACGATAAATAATATTATGACTTATTTAAATTGTTAGAAAATTCTCAAACTAAAAAATCTCGGGAGTTCTAGGCAATCAGGCCTTTTCCCCGGCTTTTTGACTTTTTCATCTGGTAACCCTAATCGCTGTGGCCTACGTGACCACAGTGTAGTAGCGGTGCGGCGACGAGCGAAGCGAAACTGGCGCGATCAGTTGCTTTGATATTTTCGCGCAAACTCTTGCGGTGCGGTTGATTTGTTTTATTCAATACATTATTTTTAGTATATGCATACTATACTGTACTTTACTATACTATACTATACTATACTAAATTATTTGTGATATAATACTATATTATTATATGCGAAACCCGAATATAGTTTGTTCAGAATCAGTAACTGAATGGATTCCAATCATGTTATATTTTTTACCAAAATTATTTTAAAAGGTTACAAGTTGGACAGTACCGACACCAAGTACAACACAGGTCACGGCAGGTCACTGCGGGCGTTAGGCGAGAGTGCACAGCTGGATGCGGAAGCAAAACAACCCCTCAGTCTCCCAGATGGCCCGGTGACCATGTGTTTGTATGAACAAGCAGGTAACGTAACAAGCTTTTAACTTTGTGATTTTTTATGATACAATTATGATTTTTTTACATATATTCTTTGCATAAAAATACTATAGGTACACAATTAGTTTTGGGTTTCGCTTGCACTAAAAATAAGTTTGTATAGCGGTGACTTCACTCGCAACGTAGGTCATTGTCGCTACCTCGTGTTGGTTTTGTGTAAACTGCGTCGGATCGCCTCGCAAACGCTTAGGTTATCGCGTTAGAGGGCTTAAACTCATTTCTGATGCTAGCTGTTGCTTAGCTGCGGGCGGCTTGCAATGGGTAGCTCGCCGTCCAGTCGTCCAGTAACTCTCCGGACCGAGCTCGAGTCGTCGACGGCGCGTAGTGTATCACTAGCGCCTCAAAGAGATGTCAGCAAAATCATAGGGTCCCAGCAGGGTCGAAGCCTACTGGGGCCATGGGTTATGCAAATAAAAAGCCCGAGGCCCTGGGACAAAGGAGTGGTTTTAGTCAGTAAAAGTCTGACACGCTCACTGGAGTGAGAGGACGTAATTTCCCACTTAAAACAGCTGTTACCTCAGTAGGTAACTCTACCTACCCATTGCAAGCCGCTCGCAGCTAAGCGACAGCTAGCATCAGAAATGAATTTAAGCCCTTTAACGCGGCAACCAAAGCGGTTGCGAAGCGATCTGACGCATTGAACGCAAAACCAACACGAGGTGCCAGCTCTGACCTACGTGCGTGCGAAGTCACCGCTATACAACCTTATTTTTAGTGTATGCGAAACCCGAAACTAGTTGTGTATAGTATTTTTATGCAAAGAATATAATTATGTATGTACAAAATTTCATAACAGTATCATGAAAAATCACAAAGTCGTAAGCTTGTTATGTTACCTGGTTGTTCACACAAACTCATGGTCACTAGACCATCCGGGTAACTGAGGGGTTGTTTTGCTCCCGTATCTAGCTGTGTGCTGCTGCTGCCACAGTAAAAAGCTGTTACCTCAGTAGGTAACTGCTTTTTTTTAAGGAGGTCAGTACCTGCTTACAAAAATGTAGATATACTATTACTACTCGTAATTCTTAATAAACATTTTACATTAAATCAGTCTAACTGTGGCTTTCATTAAAAAGAAGTCTATAATAATTATAAATTAATAATACGCAGCTATTGGCATCAAACTATTGTATCCATATTTCAATCATAATTTGAATCCCTGAATCAGAACCACCATTTCACGCACTGTCAAATTCTACGTCCGCAACATTAGTTTCATTGAAAGAGCGTCAATAGGGAATTCTAATAATTTTGCAAGCATGATTTGCTTTGACATAAAGTGATAGTCGGTAGAGATCAGGAATCATTTTTTTTTCACGTAAGTCGGCACCACCAAAGTCATACTTTTTTAGGATTTCGTACCTAAAAAGACAGACGCCTGTCCTTCAGTCCGTCAGTCCGACAGTCCGTTAATCCGACAGTCCGACAGTCCGTCAGTCCCTGAGTCCGTCAGTCCGTCTGTCCGTCTGTCCGTCTGACTGTCTGTCCGTGTGTCTGCCTGTCCATCGGTCCGTCTGTTGGTCTGTCCGTCCAACTTTTTATAAAGAGATTTTCTAAAGAGTGGGCAGCGGTCACCCCATTCCTTGCGGACGGCGGGCAATGGGTAGCTCGCTGCCTTTTGTCCGGTAACAGACCGGACCGAGCCCAAGGCGTTTGCGGTGCGCACTGTTCCCGTGCGCCTCAAGGAGTTGTCAGCAAACCGTAGGGGCCCAGTAGGGTCGAGGCCTAGTCTGGGGCTCTGATCCAAGGCAGGGAAGGAACAGGGTAGGTTTTTGGTCAGTAAGAGTCTGACACTATTTCCCGCTCCGCCCATGAGCGGGATTTGTCATTGGATGATTTTACCTACCATAAAAAAACCCCATTCCTGGTTACTCCTGGTCGCAGTTCTATTTTGTTAAAAGTTAAGTACCGTCTTATTCCAATCCATATATACTAATGTATTGAGGAAGTTTAGTTGGCAAAACTACTGCACGGGTTTTGATTTGACAAGTACTCATAACACAACGCGTTGTGTGATAGAAAAGATAATGAAACCCGGCACACACATGTCTGTAAGAAACTTTATACGCAAACGATGATAGTCTCTTTAAATATTCCATATTTCTACATCAGCCGTCATCTTATTACACATCTCTTTATTAGCCATCTAATGTCATCTTTCACACTTTCCATCATATCCTTCAAAACAGTACATTTTGATACAGCTGGAGAAAGTTTGTCATTGCAACCGAGGCAGAATTCGAAGATATATTATCTTAAACGGGGGTTGACGCGGGACTCTTGGGGGGTATCTTAGCACCCAGCCTGATACGATAAATGTAATAAATTGTGGCGGGAGCAAGCTCACTCATTTTTTAGCACTAGTGCTTAAAGTAGTAAATTACGTGCCTAAAAGCAGTAGGTTTAAGCGCGGGTTTTCGAATATTGAAATAGTACATTTTGATACAAGTGCAGAAAGTTTGTCGTTGCCACTGAGGTGAAATTCGCACGAGCCGTAGGCGAGTGTGTTATGGAGCCGAGGGATGCAGTGACAAATTTGCACGTGTGTCAAACGACGTTTTTCAATACACTTAAGACTCGTGGAGAGCGAGATCCGCGCCTCATGGGGGTCGAAGCGTGCCTAGCTTGATAAGATAAACAATTTTATTACAATAATATTGTGGCGGGGTCGAGCGCGCGCTTTTTTCCACAGTAGTGCGGAAAACCAGTCCATTGCGTGCCTAAAAGCGATGGGATAAAAGCGAGTTTTCGAGTAAGTGTATTGAAAACATCGATATATATGTACTACGCACATTGAAAACATAATTTTCAAACGCACTACTAAATCCATATTATTACCAATTCCATTGAAACTATGAATAGTGAAAGGTTCAATTCCCTGCTATTTAACAAGCGAATCAAACAGGATGATAGTCGCTACATTATATACCAGTGTTTGTAAAACGCCATGCGGTGAACGTAGATCTGGGACACATATGTTTGCTTAGCGAATGCAGCGCTGTGTGTTTGGATTCGAAGCGAATTTTGGGTAGGGTTTATCCAAGGTTTAAGTAGTTTTGAAGTTCATAGTACTAAAAGTACATGAATGACATACCAACGGACAAAGCGTACATCGAAAGAGGAGAAGGAACAATTTGCCTGCTGCAGTCTTCCCGTCCGATTACAATTTACAAAGGTTCTCAATAACGGTTACATCACTGCTTAAGTGGGATCGCAATCAAGCACCAGTTTATACCATTTGAAAATTAGAAAAACAAAAAAAATGTGTGTGTGTGTTTGAATGTTTCTATGATCTTCCCCAGTCGTTGACGGTAGTAGAGCTACACACTACTGGCACACTACTGTGCACTGTAGTGGTACACTACTGTGTACCACGCGCTCCTGTTTAATTTAACATTTTTATATCGTATAAACTAGTGCTTGACTGCGATCTCACCTGATGGTAAGCAGTGATGTAACCGTTTTTATTACAAGCCTTTATACTATAGCCTTGAAGACGCCTAAATTGTAATCGCCTCACCATCAAGTGAGATCGCAGTCAAGCACTAGTTTATACCGTACTAGCGGCCCGTCCCAGCTTCGCACGGGAGGACATGTTTTTTTTTATATTTTTAACTTTCATTTATATTTTTTTGTTGTTTCATTTCTATATTTTTTTAAACGCAGTTTCACTCCCGAACCGCTGTAATGCCTGGCTAGTCACGACACGGTACTGCGGCGCCTTTTCTGTATATATGAATTTTTAAATTCGTAATATCTATTGAATGGAATAGCCGATTTGAACAATTCAAAAAGTAATCTACATGAATTGAAACAGTCTTGAAAACAAAATGATTTATTTGGATAAGGATTTAAACAGAAGTATGAATAACATGGTCTAATTTTGGTCGGTATTTCTATCAACTTTTAAAATGTAAAAAGTGGTTATTGTGACATAACGATAATAGTTGGACATGTAGTATCGCGAAGTTCCGTTCTTCCATTTTGAGGTGCTCACCTCAAAAAAAAAGGAACAATAATTGGTTTTAGTCAGATAAAGTCTGAAATTCCTCTCAATTCTTGTCTTACGTGTACAGATTTCATCTACATTACTCACTATTGTTTGCGGAACACCATGTGGTGAGCGTGGAAATCCGCTCGTGAGAACAGTTGCGTTCTAGCAGTGTTACGATGTTTACTTGGATTAAGTAGTACAGTAGGGTCGAATTTGCTGCAGATTTTGAGAGTTCACAGCTGGCTTTCATTGTGTGGATTTTCACGGATGAAGTTTACGGTGAAACCAGCCTAGTAGTTATGACTGTTCGTTGCTGAGCGAGATCGTGAAAGGGCCAATCCCACTTGAAGAAGAAGGCGTTGGGGAGGCAACCGCCTCGATGCGTGACAGGCCAAAACCCCGCTTGCATCATTCAATACAGGAGGGACTTTGGAACCACGGGCACTCAGAGTGGGGACTCTGCTCGCCCATCGAGTGATTCCAGGGAAGATGATGGCCCAGTGATCACGTGCTGCCGTGCACAGTGAGGCTTAGAGGAAACCGTAATACAGTCTCTTCAGGGATATGACAAGTGTTGCAAAGAGGGGGTTCCGGAATAGTCTTTTGATATGTAACAGAGCCCCTTCTATGTGCTGATGGTGATCACCGGGGTGGTTTTAGTGAGGTAAAAATCCCGCGCTCCCTTGGACTTATCCCCAAAGTTCGACCGCCTTTTGAAGGTTTCCCCTCGACAACAAAAAATAGGTAGGATCGTCCGAAGTTTCCGCAAAGATCCAGGAGAATATCTGCGTCACGTAGATTTGTCTTACAAAATGCCGAATGACACATGAACTCCCACTTGGTGAAACACTAAGATGCACCGCGCATGTCTCTTACCTATGTATTTTTTTTTTTCATCTAAGTACTTACATGTTTTTTTTTTTCGGTGGGAAAATTATCCAATGACATCTTCACGCCCTTGGGCGAGGCGGGCGATAGTGTTAAGACTTTTACTAACTAAAAACTCACTCCTATTCCTTCGTTGCCTTTAATACCGGGGCCGAACCTTTCAAGATCCTTAGCACCAGTAGGCTTTGACCCTACTGGGCCCCTTCGGTTTGCTGACAACTCCTTGAGGCGCGCGTGGAACGATACGCGCCGTCGACGACTTGGGCTCTACGTTCATCAGCTGTCTAGTACTCATAACACAAGCTCTGCTTAGTTTGGGACTAGACGGCAATTAGACACTTGATTTCTAAAAGCACATATCATTTGATTTTAAAGTGTAATAAATAATCAATAAATTAATTAATTAAACTGTCGACTAAGCAACGCCTGCCGCGCTGCCATATCGTTGTCGTGCAAGCTGTGAACAGGCGTACACCAAGCGTATAATGATGAATACGCGTCTATGAAGCTATGCGTCCGTGAACATTACGCCTTAAAACGAACGCCTCAAGACGAAGAAGACATTAAAACCGAAACGCGATAAATTTTAAAAGCAATAAATTCAACCATAACGTTAAAATATAATATCAAGACTAAATTCAGAAGCAATTTGTTAGAAAAACACTCAATGCGACTAAGCGAGGGCTCGCTCAAATTTAATGAGCTCTTCTCCACTCTTTACATATTTATTACATTCTTCAGTTTTGTTTTCCTTGTGAATGTGTTTTTAGAGATTCTGGAATTGTCTGAAAATGTAATAAATCTCCCAAAGTTACCTAAATATAGGAATGGTTAATAAAAAATCCTTTTTTTAGACGGGAAACCTATATACACCGTTAAATTTTGATCGTTTTAATCCCGTGGAGGATCCATTCGGTACATGAAACACTATCGATTTATAAAATTAAACTATAAAGTACTTTTTTCTAAAAATCGAATCAATATACGCATGTACGAAATTAATTTCTGTAAGTAAACGAGTACCAACCCGCATTGGGCCCACGTGGTGGATTACGGCCCATTCCCTCTCTTAGAGGGGAGGCCTGTGTCGCAGCAGTGGGAACATTAAAAGGCTGATGATTATGATGATGAAGTAAACGAGTCAATGACCTTGTAGGGAGAAAAATAAATGAATGGAATAATAATAATAATAATTTGTATAGAAATTTTATAGCAAAATGACAAAAAAAGGCCCAAAACTACAGGAAAACGTTTATTGTGAAATACTGGTGTACCTACACAAACTATAATGACTTCACGTAAAAAATGCTATAATTATGTCATATTTATGACAAAGAGAATTTTCGACGACGAAACATAAATGTTGACGAGAGCTGCAGCACGCCGTGCGCGCCCATTACTTCCGGCCTCGTCGCTCAGCCCCGCCTCGCCGCCACCGGAACCCAGCCCGACGTGAGTGCTGTGACACCGGCCGCGGCAGTTGCGTCGAGCTCCAGCGACGAGTTCTTCTCTCCGCCGACGACACCACCACCTGCGCGTCGACGAAGAGGACGCCGGTCGCCGAGCGGCTTAGGACCTCGAGGCCTACGGGTCTCTGATAGGGTCCCAGCTCCCGGCGGAAGTGTGCAGCGCATACGATGGACGCAATCCATCAACGAGAACGTCATGCGCTCATACTACGGGGCTACAGAGGGAGGAAACAACCTGACCGCGTACCGTGTTCGGATGCTCTCTTTGTTTCAGGTGCTTGAGCCAGCTGTCAACGTTTCAACCCAACGACTGTCGGATCAGGTGCGAGTCATCCTGCGTAATCACATATTGGATGATACTGTACTTGATCGCCTCCGAACGGAAACGAGTAACCGTGCCATTGCCCCACCGTCGCAGTCTGTGGTACCACTTGTGGCACCACAGTTCAGCTATATATTCCACCATGCTGACGAGGAGGGTACTGACACGGTTACTAACGTAAGTACCCAGTGCAATGATGAACTGAGGAGTGCTTTGGAGTGTGCGATTCGGGAATATCGCAACCTATCACCTAAACTTAGGCCACGTTTACCTCGTTTGCCCATGCATAACAAGAATAGGGCGCTGGTGGCTGCTCTGGATTCGCAGTTGTCTCGCTATTTTGATGACTGCGAAGATCTCACCGATACACACTTGATAATGTACTGCGCGGCTCGTAGCGGCATGTCGTGTAGCTCACGTCAAATTCCCAACCAGAGACGTAGCTACATTACCGAAACCAGCTGTAACGGCCTGGCAGTGCAGGATCGAGCGTCGTATTGGTGGGGCCAGAGCACTCATCGGCAAACTAATTTGCTTCAGGGAGGATAACACTCGCCCTATAGTCATGCGCTTTATGAGACGGCCATTTTCGGGGCAGACAGTCCCCGAGACTACATGTCCCGATTCACAGAGCGCATCGACTTCCTGAAGCAAAAGGTGTATGCATGGGCAAACCGTATCCGCAGGTATAAGCGGCGGGTGGAGCAATACACCCAGAATCGCACATTCCGGAGCAACGAAAGGTGAGTATATAGGGCTTGGGAGCGACCGGACTAAGGTGTGACTGACGCACGCCTGCCGGATGATGACGCCATGAGTTTCAGTATCCTGAAAATCTTGTTTCATACTTTTTCTGCGTAATTTTTTTGTCATAATCGGATTTAGTTTTTTACTTTTTACACCATTTTGGTGTTAAATCACTGTGTTTCTATATTGTTTTTCACATCGAATTTTTTACCGCTTGAGGGCGACACATTGAACTTTGTAGATAATATTTTGGAAATTTACAAGTGAAGCCCTTTCAAATGATACCAAACACAGTGTATTTATACTAACATTTTTTAACACATCGATGGCCCCACCGAATAAACGTGCAAGAGCACTTACACGAATTTTTTTTTTTTGCATTTTTCGTTTCTTTTGCCTATCTTGCACCTATTTAAATTTTTTTATGAATTTTAGACCCAAAACACGTGTATTATAATAGTTTATTTTTTTATTCTAGGGAAAAAATTAATTTAAAAGTCATAGGAATAATAGTTTATGCGTTTATTACATGCTTTTTGAGTCGCCAAGTACACAAGAATAAACATGTTAAAACTTACAGACGTTTGAGAAGATTTCTAACTGTTTTCGAATTTGGGCAATGTCTTCTTACACTTTTATTCGTGTAGAAATGTATGCAAACTTTATTACTAATGTTTTATTACACAAAATGGAAGTATTATTATAAATAGGTTAATAAAATTAAAGCTGAGCTGTACTCACAATGAATGTGTTCCCAAAACACTTTGTGCGTATAGGTGGGATGTCAAACATGTACCGGTGCACGACTTACGCGTGGAGATGCAACGCCGGGGCGAAACTCCGCTGCCGCGACAAGTTGCGGCATGGCAGACAGAGTTCTGGCGGGATCTCATGGTGAAATGGCGAGAGCGACTGTCGCAACCCCGCGCTGGGCACGCCACGATCGAGGCGGTAAGGCCCCTCTTTGAGGCGTGGCTGGAAAGGTCTCACAGCGTCGTCACCTTCCGTTTGCCACAGGTACTAACCGAACACGGCCAGTTTGGGACGTACCTGTACAAGATTCGTGCGAAGACGACGCCCAGATGTCGCCACTGTGCGGACCGCCTGGAGGACACGGTGGAGCACACAGTCGAGGTGTGCCCCACTTGGGAAGAGCATCGCCGTGTCTCTTACGCCGGGGCTTGGTTCAAGCTATGCTCCGGAGCGAGGAGGAGTGGCAGGCGGTCGCAGGCAACGGCGCACATGCCACCGCCGCCGCCGGGATACCGATCCCGATTTCCGGCCACCAAAGGCGCGGACTCGCGGACGGCGGGCAATGGGTAGCTCGCTGTCCGTCCGTCCGCTAACAGACCAGTCCGAGCTCAAGTCATTTACGGCGTGCACTGTTCCCGCGCGCTTCAAGGAGTTGTCAGCAAACTGTAGGGGCCCAGCAGGGCCGAAGCCTACTGGAGCCAAAGGTTATGTGAAAATGTCTCCCGGGGCCCCACCCAAGGGCGGGATTTGTCATTGGTTGATTTTATCCACCACATAAAAAAAACCATGTACCGGTGGCGCAACGCCGTACGTCTGGTAGTCCTATGATGGAACGGGCTAGGCGGAATTAGGCTATGCAATTCTGTCGCACACTCCCCGAAATGTAACCGGTAGAAAACCGACAGGCTAGCAACTTGGCGTCGATGTTCAAGACTTTGAAGCCTCGGCTCGACGAGTGCATTATTGCCAATAATCCTCCTGGCTCAATAGTCTCAAGCGCATCAAGCTGGTATCGGGCAGATCCGTCCCAAAGATGAGAGCAGTACTCCATACACGATCGAACTTGCGCTTGATAAAGTTTGAGCAGCTGTTCCGGCGTGAAGTACTGTTTGACCTTTGTGAGGATTCCCAGGTTTTTTGCAGCCAGTTGAGACTTAGATGTATGGCCCAAAGTTGAGAGTAGATGTCAACGTTACACCAAGAAGATTAAGATGGTAGGTTACCGGCACGGTTACACCCCGGAAGTTGAAACAGGGCTGAATTGATTTTAGCGGAAAATAGACACGCCCTGGGTCTTAGCAGCACTGAACCTGACCAAATTGGCATCGCCCCATTCAGAGACTGCCTCCGAGGACAAGTTCAAGCGCTCAATCATAGTCTCTCGAAGAGACCGGATCTGTGACCCACTAGTTTGTGCGTTGGATATGTAACTCTCAGCAACAATGCTGTCGTCTGCATACCCAAAGGCACCGAGTTTAAGCAGATCGTTTATGTGCAGCAAGAACAATGTTGCCGAGAGTACTGACCTCTGAGGGACCCCGGCATTTGACCAGATGAGCAGCCATCGATGACCACTCGGGTAGACCGATCTCTCAGGAAGTCTACGATCCAAGCACACAATTCAGCAGGTATACCGAAAGAAGGAAGCTTACTAATCAGGCTTTCGTGCCAGACCCTATCGAAAGCCTTCGAGATGTCGAGGGAAAAGGCAAGTGCTTCCCCGCGCTTCTCGATGGCCTCACTCCAGATGTGAACGGCATACGCTAGAAGATCACCAGTTGACCGATTTCGGCGAAATCCTTTTTATCTTTACAAATCGACAGTGCTTTATGTACCGAATCGACCCTCCGCGAGATTAAAACGACCAAAATTTAACGGTGTATACACTCCCGATCAAATGTATTACTTGATAGAAAATGCTAAAGTTACTGGGCATAAGTACCAAGTAAAACAAATGACACAAAATGATTTTATGGATTTTAAAGAGTTATTATAGGGAAAGAACACAAATGGTGATAAAATTTACTGGAGCAAAATAAAAGAAGTAATCTTCTAGTAAATTTACTTCAGATATAGTTTGGAAGACGAATTACGAGAGATGTAAATCTTGATAAGAACTAACTCAAGAATGAGGCGGGGAGAACCTACAGAAGATGTTGAAAACCTCAACTAGCGTACACTAGCATGTTACCTATACCACTTCCTTTATTGAAGGATTTGATAACTCTTTGTGATTCAGGAGCAATACCAAACCATTATCAAAGTTTTTATAAAAATCTACTACCATTAGATAACTCCATCTCGGTCGCCAATGACAGTGAAGAGGAGGACTAGTGTTTCTAATATTGCAATTTGATATTTTTTTTTAATCGATAAGATAAGTACTTTGTGTTCATATGGATAAAAACCATGATTATATTTTTTATTCTATATAATATCTGTATTTTATTTCAATCTTTTTAATTATTTATTTACCATGTATTAACAAAGATGTATTACATAAACGAAAACTGATCTTATTAACTCTGATATAAGTGTATTCGATCTTTCCAATCATATGATGGCAGAGCAATGTACTGTAAACAAGCGTGTAAATAGTTATAACTGGGTTCAAAAACAAACTTGATTTACGGAGAATAATAGTGTAACCTTAAGTACATTTTATTCGTTGTGTATTATTACACGAATAAACGTGTAATGACATATTACTGTAACCTAGTCATGCGTATTTCACAAGAGTAAAAACATTAAGCAGTTTTTCATGAATTTCTTGAAACTCGTTGATTTTTTTAAAGAAGTAAATATACAAATCCATAGGTTATTTTTTTACCTTTATTTCGATTATACATTATTTATATCTATTTACAATGACATGAGCGTTATTGAAGTTTATACGTTTTTATTTTTTACTGAAAAGTTGTCACTTTTCTCTTACACGTTTATTCGGTGGGGCCATCGACATGACTTCTTGTTTGCTAGAGGGCGTCACTTTAAATTATTTTCGAATTGTACAAATGGAGCCCTTTCAAATGATACCAAATACGGCGTATTTATCACATTTTTATTTTTTAACTAGCTGTGCCCGCAACTTCGTTCGCGTGAACGATGAAACTTATCAATGAGTTTTTTTGTGTAAAGTGCTATTTGTGTAGAACGTTATCTATCGAGCATACTTACCGGTATTAATACTTCTGTCTCGGCGCGGGCTTTTTATGGCTAATTACAATAGAAACGGGTGACGTAACCGGCGACAAACTTATTACTTGCGGTTGGTTACGTAATCGGGCTTAGGGATTGAACCGCAAAATTAATTTTGTTTTTTATTGTATATACTTTTCCGGGATAAAAAGTACCCAGTGTGGTGCCCATGATATTAAAGAATAATTATACCAAGTTTCATCGTAATCCAACCGGTAGTTTTTGCGTGATGCCTGAACAAACAGACAGACAGACAAAAAAATTTTTAATCACATTTTTGGGTTCGGTGTCGGTCTAGTAACACACCATGCCATTTATTTTTTTGATATTTTCAATGTACAGAATTTTTACTTCTACAGATTTATTATAAGTAGATACGAGTACATTACTTTTTGTCCGCTAAAGGTCGCCATATCGACTTTTGTCAGACGTCACGTAGCATACGTTCAGCGGACGATTAAGACGGTTCTAACGATACCTCATATGTCAGTTCTGATAAGTAGATTAGGAGCTATGAGGAAACAGATGAACATACTCGCATACATACATACATACATAGCCTGATAAAATCATAACCTATTTTGGTTGTGAGGAGGGATGGCAAACGGTCGCCTCCTTCTACGAAGCAGTAATGCTAGCAAAGGAGGAGGCCGACTGCATCAGGCAGAGGCAACGGGGCGCTCGCCCCAGCCGCCGCCGGGATTCCGATCCCGATTTCCGGCCAACGTAGGCGCGGGCTTACGGACGGCATGCAATGGGTAGAACGCTGTCCGATCGTCCGGTAACCAACCGGACTGAGCCCAAGTCATCGACGGCGCGTTCTGTTCTCGCGCGCTTTAAGGAGCTGTCAGCAAACCGTTGAGGCTGGATCGAAGCCTGCTGAGGTCATGGGTCAGCTTCCGAAAGGAATAGCCGACCCCGGCACGATAGGCAACGAAGGAACGGGGTAGGTTTTTAGTCAGTAAGAGTCTGACACTACTTCCCGCTCCCCCCAAGGGCGGGATTTGTCATTGGATGATTTTACATATCATAAAAAAACCTTACTTTGGCTTTGCCGTAGTCGGGTAAAAAGACGAAAAACTTGAAAGTTAGATACCTACCCGTTTCTAGCTTTAAATGTCATATTATTATATTAAAATATTGATCCTCAAAATGCACTGGAGGCACTTAAAATAATATCTCATGCTCTCTTAAAATGCATCTCATTGAAGCTTATATTAATAGAAATAAAACGTTTAAATATTCTAATGAAAGGTTTTATCATAAACGTTCGCCATTAGAGCTTATTTCGCTAGCGAAATATTAAAACTGAATAACTCTCATAAAGTAGACTTTGTTTAGTGGTTGGTTTCACAACGGCGATTTTGATATTCAAAAAGTTTTAGTAAAATAAAATTATTAAATGGTTTTTGCTGATAAATTTTGTAATTTTATAATATATCTACACAGTATAAATGACGGTTTTTCTTCAGAAATTATTATATATATTTTTTTAATTAATTATAAAATGTCATTGGATCTATATTAATATTATGGCATTAAATTGACTGTTCTAAGTAAACTATCGAAAGTGAAAAAGCCTACTTTAAAGAAGAGAGGTTTGAAGTTTATTTTATGGACAATTTTGTCATTAATGACTATATCTCTATATTTGGTTTCAAATTTAGCTTGGGTTTAAGAATCATGAGACAAAAATATTGTTTATTAAGTTAGCTCAGAAACAAAAGAAAAAAAGCTAGTTTTCAGATTCGAGAGTTTTCCTAGGGACAATCGAAATACGTACTTGAAATTGACAACAATGTCTAAACTGTAGTCTTTGTGTTAACAGTGTTCATTAAATTGTCTCTACATGGTAGATGGAAACTCTAGGCAGAATTAAAGATCAAAGGAATAAGAGGAGCTCATTAGCAAGCACAAAATTACAACTTAAGTAGTTGTAATTCCACAACTTTACTAACTTAAAATTTTTATTTATTTATTTATTTTTATTTTAACACTTTATGCACAAACGTACAGAGGCGGACTTAATGCCTTAGGCATTCTCTACCAGTCAACCTTAGGGTGATGGAGAGACAAATAGTGGTAGGTGCAATAAAGAGAGAGAAAAGGTGAATACAAAAACAGAAATACTAATAAACCATAAATATAATACAATTATATAATATATATACACAAATTAATAAACTACATAATATATACATATATATATTAATAAAGTCCAACCAATGGTTCAAATCAGCAACTACAAAATATTAACGCTGTGATGAAACCACTGCCAACTTCCTACGAATCAACTCGCGAACTTTGGCTTTAAATGTCGATCGGTTTGTTGCCATCCTAATCTCCTGGGGAAGCGCATTCCACAAAGAAATAGCTTGTATGAAGAAAGAACAGTGAAGAAAGTCAGTACGATGTGTGGGAAATTGAAGTAGGCGGTTAAAAGATGAGCGCAGATTTCTATTGTGGTTGGCGCAAATGTATTGAAAATAAGGGGCTAAATAACTAGGGGAGTTAGGTGAATCAAGAAATGAAAACAAGGTAGTGAGCGCCCTTTGCTCTCTGCGCTGACGTATGGGTAACCACTTTAGAAGCGACCGATGCGCTGAAACATGATCATATTTACGTAGATTGAAGACGAATCGAATGCAGTAATTTAGAAGACGGTCAAGCTTATTGAGGAGATCTGCATTCAGGTCATAGTAGCACACGTCACCATAATCGATGATTGGAAAAATCAAGGTCTGCACAAGCACTGTCTTCGTACTCGATGGTAGCAGATTCTTCAACCGAAACAGAGCCCGCAACGTTCCTGTAACCTTCTGACTAACGCTAGCCACTTGAGTACGCCAGCTCAATGTACTATCAATGCGCAAGCCCAGATCCTTGACGTCGGCGCTAAATGGGACGATCGTGCCATCGAAACTAACTGGTGGCAAACTTGCACTGTCCACTTTAGCGATGCTTCTAGGACTCCCAATGATAATAGCCTGACATTTATTGGGGTTTACTGCAACACCAAACTTGTCGGACCAGGCTTTTATGGCTGTTAAGTCCCTATTTAATTGGTCGATAGCGGCAGCTATTTCATCGACTCTCCCTTGACAGTACAATTGCAAGTCGTCTGCATACAGATGATACGAACACTGAAGTTCGGTAGTAATGATATTAATAAAAATTGAGAACAGAAGAGGAGAAAGAATACCGCCTTGAGGAACGCCAGTTTCCAACCCACACCAGCGAGATGAAGAATCTCCAACATGAACCGACTGCTGACGTTCCTGAAGATAGGAAGTGAACCACTTCAGCGCTTCGGGAGAGACCATAATATAGGACAGAATGGCTAAGAGGATCTCGTGACTGACGGTATTAAAGGCGTTCGAGAAATCGACCAACACCAGTACAGTGACTTTCGAGTCTTCCAGTCCTGTCCTTATATCGCCAGTCACTTTAAGGAGGGCGGTAACAGTGCTGTGCCCCGGCCTGAATCCAGATTGCAAAGGGCTTATGAGTGAATTATATCTCACAAAATGTGAGAGTTGTTTGTGGACACAGGCCTCAAGCACTTTGGGAGAAAAGGAAGGATAGAAATTGGGCGAAAATGGGTTGGAAGAGTAGGATTGGGAACTTTGGGTAGGGGACGAACATAGGCTCTACGCCATAAAGAGGGAAATACTCCGGAATACAGGGAAACGTTTATAATATGGGAGATGGCAGGTAGGAGGTGATCAAGGATCGTAACGATCATATCACGAGAGATATTATCACATCCTACCGCCTTGGATTTAATGGAAAGGATTATTTTTTTGATCTCTTCCGGTTCAGCTGGAACGAAACGAAAAGGATTAATTTGAGGACGCGTTAGACCAAAGATTCGAGAAAGAGTTTGTGATTTAGTCAGATGATCCAAGGTAGGCACAGTGGAGAAATGACGGTTAAGATCATCTAAGTCAATAGAATTTGGAGGGTCTAAATGTCGCTGTTTGCCGATACCTAGAGTTCCGAGGAATTTCCAAATATCAGCAGAAGAGGAAGAAGAAATATTTTTGAGAATATGGCGGCGTTTGGCGTTGCGTATCATCTGATTACACCTATTCCTTGCAGACTTAAATAGGTTCCAGCTCTCGTCAGTACGATCCTTTTTATGCTTGCGAAATGCGCGGTCCCTGCGTCGCATGGCTGTCTGTATTTCATTCGTCATCCAAGGTGCGGGAGGACGTTTCAATTTTACCTTTTTGATAGGGGCATGGATGTTATACAGATTGACCACAATATCATTAAAAATCAACACCTTGTCATCAACTGTGGTGGCCTCCGTCATAAGCCCCCAATCAACCATCGATGCATCCTTATTGAGTTTTTCAACGTCCATCTTCGCAAAACAACGCCTGTACAGAACCTTAGGTTTAGGTTTAGGAGGTTTAAGGATATAGGAAAGGAAAATCATGTCATGATGAGAGAAACCAGGAGCGTCGTGTTGACCATGGATAGAGACGAGGGAAGGATTTGAAGTGAGGATCAGGTCGAGCCAGGTGTCATCACCCACAGTGTTATGATGAGTGGGTTGGAGAGGCAATACATGCAAACTAGCTGACTCTAAAATATGGAGGAGCTTACGGGACCGAGGGGAGTTTGGGGCAAGGAGATTAGTGTTGAAGTCACCCATTATGATGTGATGTGCATACTCAGAACCCAATGATTCAAGTACTGATTCGATATCAGTGAAATAATCAACAGTGGGAGGACAGTAGACAACGCCTAAGATGGTTTTGGCTCCTCTGATGCAAACTTCGAGAAAGAGGAATTCAGCTGAGGCAGAAAAATTTGAAGAGGAAGAAGCTATTACTTTGTAAGGAAAATCACTTCGGAGATATATGGCCACCCCTCCCCCTCCCTTACCAATCCGATCATTTCGTATAAGAACAAAACCAGTGAGGGGGTAAGTAGTGGACAGAAGATGTGGTTTGAGCCATGTTTCAGAAATCGGGATGGCATGAACGTTGCTATTATTAAATGTATTAAACAATTCACTAAAGTGACTGTGTGAAAATTCACTGCATGTCTTCTAAAAGGCTAACGTTATTGACTAACTGATCTATCAACACTAGCTCAAACCACTGAACGGATGTCGCTGTTTAGCACGCAAATAGTTATTATGACGTACGCATGCGCTAAGAAAGGATTCACAAAACTTATTATGGAGTTGAGGTCCTAACTTTTTATATATAGCATAGATTTTTTTTGTTTTGTTTTCACGCGTGTAAAACCACTGGCAGAAGCTAGTTTTTTTATTATTATAATATATATATATATTTTTGTTTGTAATAAAAACAGGCAAACACTACTGGATCAACTTTAAAAATTCTTTCACTAGTAGAATGTATTTTTATCAATAAGTGACAAGCATTTTTTCTACTTTTACGCGAGTGTAGCCACTGGTAAAAGGTAGTAGTATCAACGTAGAAAACACAAAAAGAAGTGAAAAATCCAATTTCATTTTACTCTGGGAAAATGATGAATTTCTCTCCTCCTCCTTGCATAATCCCAAAAAATCGCACGGTTGAAACCAGCCCTTAAGCAATTTCAATTTGAAGCGGCGCGACTGCCTCTCCACGGATACATTAAGCACTTAACTATGACTGTCTGCTTACTCTCAACTTATGCCGTACCGTGATAAAATCCAGCTTTTTGTATACATATCTTTTATTTTTGAGGTAGGAAATCGTTAAACAACTTCTTCTCTTTCAGTGGAGTCCCGATAGAGTTTCAGATTTTTACTAAAACAACCCAGTATTCCTTCAGTTGCCTTTTATGTTTTACAGCGAGCTATCCTTTGCTAGCCGTCCGCAAGCCCGCGATATGTAAGTATGTCATTATATTTAAGTACATTTTTTTTTTTGTTTGGGTTGCTTACAGCATAGTTGTTTAAGTATTTCTGTTACTAACTACTTTCATAATGGATTTTCTATGTCTCATATATTATTCTTGTATGTCTTTTCTTTCTCAGCTATATTAGAGTAGACATCTAGTCTATACCCGGACCAAACAAGTTAGACTACAAACCGTAGGCTGCAGGGCCGATGTCTGAAAAGGAAGCCTTTGGGTCCTAGTCTGCAAAGGGTTGATGAAGCAGTTGATGAAGGACATAGGTGTGGTTTTAATCAGTAAAATTTTGACACGCCATCTCGCTCCAATGTAGAGCGGGAGAAATCATAGGACGATTTCCCTGCTGAAAAAAAAAGAAACACTTGAACTTAAAGCCGACCTCAAACAGTATTTTAAATGACGTAACTGGCGGTCTGACACAATTTTAATATTAATTAAAAAAAAATACACAACTTCAATTTTAGTAATGCAAAACCCGACACGTGTCAAGTACATTTATGTAAATAATCTATGTACAAAATTTCATAACTGTAACATGAAAAATCACAAAGTTGTTATTGTCCTGTTATTGTCCGCACAAAAACATGGTCACCGGGTCAACCGGGTGGCCGAGGAGTGGTTTTGCTCGCGCATCTAGCTATGCACTGGAGCCTAATACCCGCTGTGACCTGCCGTGATCTGTGTTGTGCAGATGCCAGCACATCAACCTACCTAAATCTGTCAAATTTCTTTAATAGATTTTCAAACTTATCACAATCAAGGAAGGTTCATGTTCGATTGGTAAAATTTGACAGATTGGGGTAGATTGACGTGCTGGCATCTGTACTTAGTCGCGGTGGTGTCCAATTTGTTGGAAAAAGATATGACGTGGTGTGAAAATGCTTGGAATAATCAGTTTCTAATTCTGAACAAACTAAATTCAGGTTTCGCAAATACTAAAAATAATGTTGCATACCATATTACTACTTACAGCTAAGTAAGTCTCAATAACTCATTGTCCAAATACATTACCAACAGAAATGCATCTCCACACCAGTTTTCAAACAATTCATCACTAATACACCAAGCCAATAGCTTTTCTGAAATCTCCCATTTTTCACAGCACCTTTCAAATCGGATGAGTTGCTCCATTCAGTTGAACCACAGAGTATAGACAAGCCTTGGTGGACGCAGTAAGAGAGGGTATCTTGTAAACACTTTCCATAAAAACCTGTCAATGAATGACAGTAATTAGCATTTCAACCATCATTGGTATTAAGAAGAGTGGGGGCGTGGGAACATCACTCACGTCACGTTTTTGTTTTTGCACGTGCACGACCTAATGACGGCGAAGTCCAATTCAGTATGTACCATAAATTAAATCAAAACAGCGGAAGATAAGTGACTCTCTTTTAACGCGTAGACCGCTGCAATAGTGTCAATTGCCACAATTTCACATCGACCCCGACGATACCACACATTCGGCGGCTAAGGCAGTGTTTACGGAGACGCGGCGCGTTGGGCGGTCCGTCGTACATTGCCATATGTTTGTGTTTGCAATGACGCGGCCCGCTGCTGCAATGTACGACGAACGCCAAATGCGCCGCGCAACGCGCCGCGTCTCCGTAAACACGGCCTATTACTATCTCACGCGCACGACAGCCACCGCCGGCTCTTATCTCTGTCCTTTTCTATCAGTGACTACAGGTAGTGTAGGTATGTGAGTTTCGAGTCCAGGTTTTCTGATTGCGATGTTAGTGCGTACCGTATCTTCCGTGATAACATATCAATGGTTTAAGCATCTTTTTCAAATTTTAAGTTTCTAATTTTCTTAATTTTGAACGGATTTGAATATGAATATTACATTATTTGGCAAGAACAATATTATTTCTGCATTGCCGCCGCGGAGATTTTTGTGTTCTATAAGTTGAGCGAGTAAGAAAGTAAACGTATCTATCTCTATCGAAAACTAAACTGAGTTTAAAGTTCTTTTGAAAGAGATTAGGGAATGTGTTTAGAATTTACAAGTAGTGGAGGCACTGGTGGTCCAGTGGTAACGACCCTGACTTTGAATTGCAGGTCGACATTGATTATTTCCTTTTACTGCAACTGCTATTCTGCTTACTTTCAAATTCAGTTCTTTCAACACCAACCCAATATGTTTTTTATTTTTTGTACTTTTCTTATTTTCTGTTTTTGTCTATGAAATTGTGTAACATATAATATCTATATACACATATATATTTTTCATGAGTATTATTATTGTTTTATGGTATATAATCATTGTCTAATATAATTTCCATCCAACGTGGCAATGCTGCCAGCGTTCTGCGCACTTGTCCCATTGACATCGATGCCGATGAATTTTTTCATGGCCTATGAGCTCTTTTTGTACCCGTTTGTATATATTATTATTTTTGATTTGTACTCTGATATATTTTACTTATTTGTACTGTGTTAATCTGTTACTGTTCATTCAAGGTCGATCACCATTTTGGTTCAACTTATATGCCGCGTTGATTTTATATAATAGTGGACTCTACAGACGTTGTCCTATCAGAAAGCTGGCGTTTCGTCAGAAAAGAGACTTAGAACCTAATTGTAGGTAGCGCCACCTAAACAGTTGAATTGTATTTTCAAACCGTCCAAGGATCCACTTAAATATACCAACACACAGTTTCATCAAAATCGATTAAACTGTTTATTAGGAGTTTGGTGACAAAAATATGATAGTATGATGACTATACATCATGGCAATCGATCCTATTATCATTTGGAACATCATCATCATCATCATTTCAGCCAAAAGACATTCACTGTTGGACATAGGCCTCCCCCTAGCGGCACCACAATGGCCGGTCCTGTACGTCTCGCATCCATCGGACTCTAGCGACCCTGACCAGGTCATCGGTCCAACTTGTGGCTGGCCTTCCAACTCTGCGTCTTCCGGTACGTGGCCGCCACTCCAGAACCCTTCGGCCCCAACGGCCATCTTTTCTGCGTGCAATGTGCCCAGCCCATTGCCACTTAAGTTTGGCGATTCTACGTGCTATGTCGGCAACCCTGGTTCTCTTGCGGATATCTTCATTCCTGATTCGATTACGCAATGAAACTCCGAACATAGCCCTTTCCACGCAATATAAATAATGGATGATTAGGTAACTATGGTAAAATATTCTGGACCATTTAAGTAATGAAATAATCGAGAAACAAAAAATTTTTAGCAAAAAAAAGTAATTATAGTAATGGATCCCGTTAAGTAACATCTTTTTTATTAATTTTCATAATTAATAAATGAAAACGTCTTCATAAAGATGATTAAGAACGTAATAATGAAATATTCATTTACGCAAAGCTCAAAACGGTCATCCATCCAAAGTTTTACCTTAACAACCGCTGCTTAACTTCGATTGGCACTATTATCTGTATTGAACCATTAAACCCAAGTAATACTTTATCATTAAAAGGTGCAATAAATAGCTTTTATATGGCATTAAGTGTAGAATTGGTCACAAAAAGGTAATGTCAGATATAAAATAGACACTAAAGCGTTTTACAGCAATTTTACGATTGTCCCTAGATGACGAGAAATGATGGCCGACAATTACTTCACAAGTCTTGAGAAATAAAGACTTTTCCCTTTATACTTAGAATAATAACGCACGCGTAATTATTCTAAGCTTTTATATAAATAATTTCGTTTTATTTATTTCCTTATTTTTTTCAAAAAAATATATCGTTATTCATTTTCTTCTTAATTTTGATTAATGCTCCATACTTTACTAATAATACAGAAATCCACGAGTATGTAGAAATGATTACTGTTAAAGAATCGATTTTCTTGCATCGAACGGCTCGAGTCGGCCGCGCCCCCGATTCTTTTATTTTGAAAACGTAACTGAGCGTTGAAATGACGTCAGTACAAAGGAACTGGGGGCTTAGTCAACTCGAAGCTTTCGACGCAAGAAAATCGAAACGAAACGGTCGTAACTAGGCTAGGCTTGCAGATAGGCAAGTTCTGTAAAGCCTACAGACAAAGACTAAAATGCCACAAAAACCAATTGGCGAAAGCAATCATGAACACAGATCATTGCGTACTCCGACTGAGAAGGACAAGATTAGCTTCAATCTAAAGACAAATTCTAAAGTTAATTCTAGCCAGGTAGTTGATTATAAATAGTCTAAAACATTAATTAAAAAAACTGGGCATACTGACGGTTCTGTACAAACTACCTTCTGTAAATCAATTCCGAAATCAAGTCTCGATGACGAAAAAAGTTTTTCTTTGTGACGTAACGACAAATTTTCAGTTTTCAGATTTATTCCTATATCTGTGCTATAAGACCTTGCTTCATGCCGAATTTTAGGGTCCTAAGTCAAGTTTAATTCCCTTGAAGTATACGTTTTTTGCGACATATACGGCCATATTTTTTTTCTAGTTAACTTAAAGTTTGATTTTTTCACAGCTTCAAGGGACCGCATACGTGAGTATTGTGGTGGGTGCAGACGTAATCAAACAGCTTCTATGCTTATTAAACTTTTATATTGTTATTAGAAACTCGCTTTTTAATATGCAAATATATAATTCAATTCTTATTTTTCATTCAATGACAGTCTATAATGAAAACTCTCTCTCTATCCTAACTTCTTTTTAACTTAAACCTTCAAAGTTAGTACTACGTATTAGTTTGCACGTTACTCTCTCTCTCTTACTCATTTAATATGACCTGTTTTGTCGCCAAGTGTATAGTTTTAGTTTTCACTTGATACCTCCACGCGTTCTCGAGATAAAGTACACTTAACAGACAGACAGACGGACAACAAAGTGACCCTATAAAGGCTTCAAAGCATTCAACATTCCAAAGCGTAGATATCTATGAGATGTGCAAGAAACTTCATGGACACTCTTTTGAATCATGTTATGTATTAAATTACTTATAATTATCTCGGTTACATGTTTTTTTGTCGCTATTATTGAGAACAATATAAAGAAAAAAATATATAATTGTAGAAATTTTAATAAGTCACTGACATTATCTTGCCCAAACTATTTGATGTCAGCTTAGCATACTTTAGATTTCTTTATGAACTCCTTTCTGGACAAAACATCTGGCAACAGTACGTTATCAGATCTAGTTAAGTAGACATGTAATACATCACAAAGTTCTTTATACGATAGGTCAGAGGAAATCCCTGTTATCTTAAGTTCAATATTGTTGTACAGTTAAAAGATAAGAAATTATTCGTTGGCAGTGACGGCCAAGTTCTTTGTTTATTAACACATTTTAAATTTGTAATACCTCCGCTTATCAATTAGGAAATACTGCCAAGGGGTGTCCCGTTACAATAATAACAAATAAATTTATTTCTCATCACAAGTGTAATATGGTGAACAAAGAATACTTAATCTAAATAGTTAAACTAAATAGTTATAGTAATGTTAAATACTCAATAGCTATGCACGACGCCGCACTTTTTTGCGGGATCAGATATATACGGGATTACGCATGCGGGATTCTGCACGTTCGCTGTTTTTTTTTTATTGGATTCAGACTACGCGCCTATTCGATACTTAAGAGACCCAGTAAGTTATTTAATTGCTTTCCATGGGTGTTAATTACTTGATATTTAGTAGAAATTGTGAGTGTTAAATTGGTGAAATAATAGAATGCGTCCTATTACTTCAGATAAAAAATTGTCACTAATTTTCTATACACCCAATTCTGTTATAAAACCCGGATGTGTATCGCGCATTTCTGATCCCGCAAAAGAGGTGCAGGATCTTTGACAACTTAGCACAAAAATAAGCTGAAACGAAACAATGTCCTAAAGTGTTTAAAATTCAAAAACCCGATCAAGAAGATTTTGTCTTACCAAGATTAATTGGTAAGAAATAATATTATTTATATTATTAAACTGCCTCTAGTGCATATAAATTAGTAAATATAATTAATATACCTTTTCTGGGATCCAGCTTCGTACTGTTTAAAACATTTATACTCGTACAATCATGTGTAATATTTTTTTATTTAGAAATCATTTTAATCAAAACCTCAAACTTGATTCCGCACTGCCATACATCAAAACATAATATCATATTTTTATACTGTTATAATAGATTTAATCGCTCTTTCTTTACTCTTCGTTCGCGTAAAGAAAGATAACGTTATTTACAAACAATACTATGACTCAAATCTTCTCAAATAAGTCCCCTTGTTTCTCGGTACAGGGAATTCACCTGAAGCAAGTCTAGTATAAATGATGGCATCGGGATTGAGGAAGGCACAGTTTACAACAGTTCCTTGTGTTGTGAAGAAGTACTTAACAATAAATCAGGTATTTCATTATTTATTACTGATATACCTTAGCTTGTAGATGTAGAACGAAAACTCTTATTTGGTTTATTTATTTATCTTAATTTTTTATTGCCGCCGTTAAAAATTCTTATGACTTACAGAAATAGTCTTCGATTAATTTCTTTTTGTTTTTTCAATGTGTTATAAAAAAAAGGCTCAAACAGTCCAATTTTAGTCTGTTGTATCCCAAATTAAATCCTATTCCTTTTTTATCATTGTTGATGTTACAATCTGTTGAATTTTTGATATAGATATTGGTCTTACAAAAACGGCTTTTGGATAGCAATTAAGTCTATTACCAAGCATTTTCAGCATTAAATTTATTTAAACATCATCAAAATATTTGACTTGGGATCACTGCATTCCAACACCATATTCTTCGAATCCCTTTCTCTACCTTTCTTTCTTGATCACCACCAAAATCTTTCGATACCAATTTTTAACTTACATTTTATTTATTCTTTTCCAGATCACCATGCACACTTCCCTCCTTCTTATCTGTGTCGCTGCCCTTGTGGCTTGCGCTCACGCTAGAGGGTACAACCCTAAACGCTGTGTAGTAGTAGGCCATCCAGATTGCCCACTGCTGTACCCACGACGACACCATCGCCATGCCAGGGATACGAACTGGCAGCGTAATGTTGGTAAAGGCCAAGTCTTCGGCACATTAGGCAGCACTGATGATGCGATATTTGTAAGTACATACTGACTTCTTGAGTCTTTAAGGATTATTTTGCCACCACTTGCCAAGCCAAAACAACTTCTCCAGTAGATTCTGTTCAATTTTTTTATATATCTGTTAGATCAGATATTGCATAGTTAGAAATAGACCGTCAGTGTAGCACGCGAAAAAAATCTTTGAAATTTTGAATGATGGACAGTCAGTAAATTGTTATCATAATAAGAATGTATGTTGGTACCTATTCAGAATTCTCCTAAACAGTGACCCCATCATTTTGAAATAGAGGATCTTTCGCCATTTCTTTTAGAGCTTTAATTTCATTCTTGCATAATAAAGCTACGCAAATCGAACAACACCATCCTTTGTTCGTAACAAGACAGTGCTGGTATTTGGCCATATGGCATATGACCTTTTTTATGCTTTCTTCTAACCTTATCTATAAATATAATAATATATAGCTGAATACCTACTGGTCTTTCTAGTATTATCTTCTATTTTTTTTTATAGGGTCGAGGCGGTTACAGACAAGACATCTTCAACGACCACCGCGGTCGTCTTCAGGGTGAAGGGTACGGCACCAGAGTTCTCGGTGCTGGTGGTGACAGCAGTATCTTAGGAGGCAAGCTGAACTGGCACAATGCTAATGACAACGTTAGAGCAGGCCTCGATGTTCACAAGGAGATTGGAGGACACAGTGGGGTAAATATTTTATATTAAATTCACTGATCCAGTATGGATAGGACCCCACAAAGTGGACTTACGTCTTGCTCATAGTAATAGCTTTTCGCCAGCCGCAAAAAGCAAATTACTGATTGATACGGTTTTATTAGCATCTATACACTCAATGAACTTGCTTTGAATTGACGCAACAGTGAGACACACAATGTTATCGTTTTGAATGTTTAAGTTCCTACATATCTGTTCCTTCATTGAGTCATAGCAACATTGAGCATAGTCAGTTATGTGAGCCAAATAAACATATTTTCTTTCTTTCTGGTAGTATTAGACTTATCAAGATGATTAAGTGACAAATGATATTTATTTAGCAAGTAGGTTTTAAAAATGCTTTTACACGTCATTTTTTTCCGTCAGTTTAAACTAAATGAGGGCGATGAGGCCAGTGTTTCTTAGCTGACTATCCTGAGAAGAAACACCGAAACAAACTCAGGGGTCAAAGTCTCTTTTAAAGTCCATACAGTAAATATGTATAGGTCAAATCACACGAGAAATCTGGATGGTGCAGATTTGACTGAAATGGAAGAAAGAACCATGCAGATTGAAATGGAAACAGTTGTACTCGTAGCTTTAGGAAAACTTGTTTTCAATAGCAAACGTATTTTGGTTGAAATATAAATAATGTTGAAACGGACTAATGATTATTTGAGTTTTTGATACATTTATCCATACCTAGTCTGATTAATTTGATCGTACAAATAAAGCTTATATTTCTTGACATTTCAGATGAAGCTAACTGGTGATGGAGTATGGAAACTGGATCATAACACCAGATTTGTTGCTGGTGGTAACGTGCAGAAACAGTTTGGACATAACAGGCCTGAGCTTGGTATCCAAGGAGGCATTGAACATGACTTTTAAATAGACTTTAGGTTTAGAACTTCTCAATTTCATCAATCATCAATCAGAACTTTTAACTTTCTTTTTAAATTGTATGCCAAAACATCCTGTAAATTAAACATGATCATTCTAGTATATTTTTGACATATCAACTGGAAAACTGTATATAAAATGTAAATATATTTTGTAAATTAAAAGGAGTTAAATCAGTATTTAATATAACGAATAGTAACTTAAACTTTATTTTTATTTTCACCCTTGACCTAACTTTTGATATTCCAAATGAATACGAAAAATAATTGACAAAAGAAATTAGTAAACAAATAAGTACTCAAAAAACAATTATCTCGTCATACGAAAAGTTGCTAAACATCAAAACTACAAAGCAAAATCCACAATCATTCCAACAGACATGCCATACAAAAAGAAACCATCATCATCAAATAATAATCATTTATTTCTCAGGAAATTATTTCCATATTATAAAACACTACAAATTATAATTTACACAAACACAATTTTATGTTATTAAAATTCAATTCATTTTTCTTTAAATGTCAAAGTAAAATTACAAAAATTTATTAAACTAATTGGTAAATGATTCCAAATAAATTCTTTAAATAAAAATGAAAATTAAACCAAATTCAAACATAATTAAAATGGAAATGCGGAGCCGAGTTCAAGATTTTAATCAAATTAATTTTGAAATCATAAAATATGATATGCTATTAAATGAAAATCAATATTCTTGACTATAGTGAGCGCCAAATATGATTCGATCGTAGTTTTATTAACCAAGAAATATATTGAATAAGTACCTATGATTTATGTTTACTACAGGCGGCTAAATAATAAAAAATACACAAAAAAATAAGGTGAAAGTTTATGAGTGTGTATGTGTGATTGTGACTTCTTCAAGCTCGAACGAATGAACGGATTTGCATGTTTGGCATATGGGTCGACCAGGTCCTAGAATAGCACATAGGATACTATTTGACCCGGGATTACGTTTCCTTAGGGCAATGCTCTATTATAACGCGGGCAAAGCCCCTGGCAGCAGCTAGCTCAGATATACTTCTTTCGAATGAATCGGTAGTTTGTTAGCATAAGTGTGAATAACATGAGTAAAGTAAATAAGAAGAATCCAAAACAACTTTCAAGATCTAACAACATAAGTGTAACTAGCGCTATAATACGAATACGGCGGAAACAAGTCGATAGTGTCAGTCATAAAGTAACAGCAACGTTACGGTCGCTCTAAGGATTGAAAAATCTTCTTCCAGCTCACATATTGCTTGTGCAATCCTTAATTTTGGCCATTATTAACTACGGTGATATGTGCTGCAACTATGACCTGAATGCAATGAACTTGATCGCCCAACTGAATAATTGTCATCGATTTGTTACTTTGATTATGACTGTATCCGAGCATAGATCTCTTTTGAAATGGTTACCCATTCGATTTATCAGCGTACAGTGGTAAAGGTCTTCTTTATATACCTTCTCTGCTTTAACCATAGTAAAAATCTCCGATTTACCAATAATTGTCGCCTAGTAGACGTTTATTGGCAGATCGGAGATTTTATGAGGAACACTCTAGGTTTATCTAGTCCTCCTTCTTTGTTCAGGTGATCTTTCTTTGAAATGCGCGCCCGCTGGTCATCAGTAAGGATGATATCTAGTAGGTTCTTCTTTAACATGAAGACAATGAACATATTACCGGCCGCTGCCACGAAGTGACGTTGCAACGAGAGGGCAACATATCCTGAGGTGCTTGAGGGGTGGAGAGGTATACCACGGCTATCAGGATAATCCCGGAAATACGGTCAAAATCCCTACCAGCAATGTTCACTACGGCCGGCCAATAAAGGCAAGCTGGAGATGAAACAAGAATAAATTCTTCCGAGAAATTGGGTCCGTGGAGTAGCTAATGCCCAACAGTTCGCCATAAAACTGCCCTGCGGATTGTATCTCTCTTAGTCTAGTCCCTCACCCTAAGCATGTTACGACAAAGCAAACTTTACCGTAACAGACCTAGCCTTTATTGGAGTGCACAAGCCCTACCACGACGATACGGAGATGCATTATTATTTTCATTTATTACATTAATTAAAACAAATCAAGTATATTGACTTGGCTTGCAAGGTTATCGATATGTGGGATGTGGACTCAGCGATCATTGTACCGATAGTCGTGTCAAGTAAGAGCGGTTTCACACTAAGTCCGATCCGAATCCGATCCAAACCCGTGAAAGTATGGTTACGCACCATACTTTCGTAACCGTAGAACTATTTCATTACAATAAAATTTTGGTGGGGGCGAGCACGCGCGCTTTACTGCACTAGTACGGAAAATTGACAATTGCGTGCCCAAAAGCGGTGGGATAAGAGCGGGTATTTGGCGGATCGGTTTCGAAACGGACGCGAAACCGCTCTAATGGCTTAATAGCCAAGATTATTATTATCCATGTCCAATATTGACTCTATACATATATATACTCTATATATATTAAATAATATACCGCTAAAAAGGGTTGACACCTTCAAATACCTTGGACATCTAGTGACCTCTGACTTGAAAAACGGTACTGACATAAAGCGGGAACGTGGGGTGTTGTCTGTTAGAGCAAACATGATAGCTCGCAGGTTTGCTCAATGCTCGAAGGAAGACAAAAACACTCTTGTAAGAGCTACTTGTTTTTATTCGAGAGCCTTGTGGGCTAACTATACTCAAAAACAGTACAGCGCCCTACGGATCTAATACAATAATGCCTACAGGGTGTTGTTGAGGCTGCCTCGGCACTACAATGCATCGGGGATGTTCGCCGATTCACGCATTGACTGTTTCTATGCGACGATGCGGAAACGGTGCGCATCCTTGGTGCGCACGGCCCGCAGTAGCTCAACACCATTCTGCTGAGAGGTTTGACAGTCACTACATTAACCTTGCTGCATGACGGTTAATGTAATTTCAATATAAGTATGTTGTCTATAATTAGATAATACATAATAAACATAATATTATCCAATTACAAAAAATACCAAAAATTAGAAGACATGTGACATTCACCAAGCCGCACTGGGCCCGCGTGGTGAATTACGGCCCATTCCCTCTCTTAGAGAGGAGGCCTGTGTCCCAGTAGTGGGAACATGGAAAGGCTGATGATGATGATGATGATAATCCTGTTACAAAATATTTTACGGACGAGCAAACGAAGATAATATTATTTACAAACAATATGACTCAGGTCATCTCAAATAAGTCCCCTTGTCTCTCGGTACAGGGAATTTACCCCAGATAGGTATTGAAGCTAATATAAATGATTGGGTCGGGATTGAGGAAGGTGTAGTTTTCAACAGTTCCTTCTGACGTGAAGAGGTACTTAATACTTAATCAGTTATGGATTTATTTATTACTAATACACATTAGCTATATTTATTAGTAGATGTAGTACAAAAATTCTTATTTGGTTCATTAAAAAATCTTAGTCTTACAGAAATGGCCCTTGATTTAGTCTATTTTTTTTTTCAATATGATAAGAAAAAAGGGCTCATACAGTCCAATTTGAGACTATATCCTAACATAATCATATAATATTCTTTTCTTAATGTTTTTGAATCTTTAGAATTTTTCCTTTTTTTTTGACCAACAATAATGGCTTTTGGTTATTAATCAAGTCTATTACCAAACATTTTCAGCAAAACAAGTTAAATTTATATTTAAAGATTATTAGAATATTTGACTTAGGGTCACTGTATTTCAACACCATATTCTTCGAATCCTTTTCCTTACCTTATATCTTAACAACTCCATCTTGAACACCTTCAAAATTGGAAGCTATTTGTATTCATATTTTATTAATTCTTTACCAGCTTACCATGAAGTCTGTCATTCTAATCTGCGTCGCTGCTCTTGTGGCTTGCGCTCACGCTAGAGTGTACAGCCCCAAAGGCTGTGTAGTAGGCCATCCAGATTCAATCTATTGCCAGTCACGACGGCTCAATCGACCTGCCAGGGATACGAACTGGCAACGTAATGTTGGTAGAGGTCAAGTTTTCGGCACTTTGGGCAGCACGGATGATGCGATATTCGTAAGTAGATACTAGCGTTTTGAGTTCTTAAGGACTCTTTTTCCACCCCTTAAATCAATTTCTCGAGAATATTGCAACCATTTTTTTAATCTGTTCGATATTGCATGGTTAGAGATAGGTTTGGGGTAAATTGTGTAATGTACAAGCAGTAAATTGTCATCACAAGATGGTAGAAATATGAAAGTATGCTAGTGATTCAGGAATTCCTAAACTGTGACCCCATAATTTGGGAATAGAAGAACATTTTTACGTTTAGAAGACTTTAACTTTATTCTAGCATGATAAAACTACGCACATCGAAAGCAGTGATGGCATTGGACCATATAACATACGGCCTTTTGAATTTCTTCTTGCCGAACCTTACTTAACCTTGTCTCAATTACATATCGCATGTTTAATAGAAAACAGTACTAACTCATAAAAGAGGGTATTTCAGAATTGAACCATATTATTGAAACATAATTTTTAAGATTCAAATACCTTCTTTTTTGAGTTAGGCCTCTTTTCTATTAAGCATGCGATATATTGGAATCGGCTTCCAGTCTAACCTGTTATATCTGAATATTTACTAGTTTTTCTTCTAGTCTATTCTAAACTTAATTTTTTTTTACAGGGTCGAGGCGGTTACCGACAAGACATCTTCAACGACCACCGCGGTCGTCTTCAGGGCGAAGGGTACGGCACCAGAGTGCTTGGTGCTGGTGGTGACAGCAGTATCTTAGGAGGCAAGCTGAATTGGAACAATGCTAACGAAAACGTTAGAGCAGGCCTCGATATTCACAAGGAGATCGGAGGACACAGTGGGGTAAATATCTTATTTTAAATTCACTGATGCAGTGCAGATAGGATCTCCTAAAGGTTAGGTCAAAAATGAAACCCGGGGCCCAGGATCGAAGGCAATGAATGAAACAAGGTAGGTTTTTAGTCAGTAAGAGTCTGACACTATCTCCCGCTCCACTCAAGGGTGGGATTTGTCATTTGATGATTTTACCTACCATAAAAAAAAGTGTAGATAGGATCACACAGAGTGAACTTATGTCTTGCTCATAGTTACTATGATATGCTTTCTGCTAGACGCAAAAAACACATGACTGATCGATGCGATTTGATTAGCATCTATACACTCAAGGTTTCGTTGAAAACCAGCGTCTAGAAATTGCTTCGTAATCTGGCATTTGCACACAATGTTGTTTTAAATTTTTAAGTTTCTACATATTATTTGCTCTATCATTGAGTATATCTGTGTGCCAATTATACATAATACGTATAATCTTTCTATCTAGTGTTATTAGACTTGTCAAGATGATTAAAATGGAAACAGCTGTTGTAGTTTTAGGGAAGCCTATTTTCAATGGTAGACGTATTTTGATTGAAAAGTAAAGCATTTATTTCCTGAAATTTCAGATGAAGCTAACTGGTGATGGCGTATGGAAATTGGATCATAACACCAGATTTGTTGCTGGTGGTAACGTGCAAAAGCAGTTTGGACATCACAGACCTAAGCTCGGAATCCAAGGAGGCATTGAACATGACTTTTAAAACAAAGAAAAAACTTTAGATTTAGAACTTCTTCATTTCAATCAATCATCGTTCTGTACTTTTAAACACTTTTCTAAATCTTCCCCCACACCATCCTGTAAATTAAATCACCTAGTATATTTTTGACATATTTATAATATCAACTGTAAATTATGTAAATAAATTTTGTAAATTACTAAGAATTAAGTTCGTCTTAATAAAAATGAATAGTAACTATTTTTATTGTCACTCTTGATTAACCATTGATAGCATAGCATAGCATCAGCCTTATAATGTTCCCACTGATGGGACTCAGGCCTCCTCTCTAGGAGAGTGAATGGGCCATAATCCACCATGCAGGCCTAGTGCGGGCTGGTGGATGTCATATGTCTTCGAATTTTTGGTTCTATATGCCGATTTCCTCACGATGTTTTCCTTCACCGTTTTAAGAGCATTAGTGATGATATAAATTACACAAAGTAATGCACCTGGCTAGGTTTGAACCCGCGACCTACAACTCGTAAATGGGGGTCGTTACCACTCGGCCACCACTGCTCTTACCATTGATATTCGAAATGAATACGAAAAATAATTCACAAAGGAAAACAGTAAACAAAAATGCACCCAAAAAACAATACTCTCTTCAAACTAAAAGTTTACTAAACATCAAAATTACAAGGCAAAATGATTACCACCATTCCGACAGACATGTCATAGAACAAAGATTTAGTGCAGATGCGTACTCGTACATACTCAATATTTACTACCACTAATTTTATTCATTAAATCCTTATGCAATAGTAAGAAACATAGTACAAAGGCAGACTTCATGCCTTAGGCATATCCTTCAATCAAGTATTAAGGTAGTGCAGAAACAGTTCAAGCCAGGCGTAACTTATCGGTTTTTTGCCTTTAAGTATACGGGTGGATATAAAAAATCTGCTGAGTTCAGTACATTTTGACCAGTTAGGTGAACACAAATGTACCTACTGACCAGCAAATTTTTTTTTGCGATTTCAGGTTTGGTCCCATAGTAAAAGTTGTTTGTTATCATGACTACAATCACGTGTTTAAGTATCGTTCACTAATTACCAGTCACCCTATATATACACGGGTAATTTTTTTGTCAGAAATATCTGACGCTCCTCTTCGCTCTAACGAGTGGCAAGAGTTATTTGCTGATTTTCCATAAAAAAAAGTATGCACACACACCAACATACATACAAACTTTCGTCTTTATAATATTTATTCGGGCGCTCTCGGCCACTCGGAATTTTTCGGTTGCTGTCGTGAGAAATCGGAGGTGGTGATCGGTGGCGGTGGCAAGAAGTGCAGCGTGCCCCGCTTGCGGGACTTCACTCGGCTACTGATCTCCAAAGGTGATTTTGATTTTATTACCACAGAGGCTCTGACTGGGAGAAGTATTGGAATCTCCTTAAAAAAACCATTAAAAGAATATACACAAGTTAGAAAGCGTTTTGTAGTGTCTCGTTTCTGCACCAATCTTAGTCTTTGGCTACCGCCAGGATACTGATTAACGTCACCCGAAGCCAATTAGCACATTTAAAAGCCTTACAATTGGATTCACCCTCGCATACCACTAACAATTTTAGACAATTGCATTAGCAATCACGCTTCGTGATGTTTCAAAAAGCTTATGAGTATTCTGAGGAAGAATTTTATATGGAAAACGGTTGTCTGGTTTGTATGTTTTGACGTCTAATATTAACATTACTTCTAAAGCTAAATGGATGAAATATTTAAAACGAGGAAAATGTGAAGTGATAAATCTTAAAGGAAAATCGGCTGGTTGCCATCCTGACATTCAGAAGGAGCGCATTCCAAAGTGATTTCGCCTGAACAAAAAAATATTAATTATTATTATGCTCAACAAGTGTTTTTCTTAAGTTAGTTAAAGAAGTACTAAGAAAGAAAGAAAAAAAGTTGTGCCTCACACAAGAACTTGTAGCGACATCTATGTCGTCACAAATGAACTAATCCTGCATCGCGCAAGTAAGATTCGTGGCGCGATTGGAACATATAGAACAAACCCGAATTCACCTATCGGGCAATAGCCCACCAGATATAACACCTGTCTCAACGGAGGTATGTGGGACTTTACTCTCTGTTCCACTACTTCCAAAAACTTATCAATGCTAAAAAATAAAATAAAAAAATGTGCGAGATCAAAAAAGGTGTTTTCGTTAGAAAAAGATGTACCTTTCTATCCACTTGCGAGTACTATTAATGCTGGATGCTTTTATTGACCTGCGGAAGTCTCCAAGGCATATAGGTGGACGCCGCTTCATGTCATATTATATGTAATTATTTTATTTTACATATCAGGAGTGTTGGATTTTAGCAAACAAGATATGATTCTGGACTGAAATAAACGTGTATCATTATTTTTGTAAAAAGGCTGCGATGTTTAAAAATAATAAATAATGCAGCATTGGTATTATATTCAGTAAGAATTACATTTTCTTGGTCCATATATTACGTTACGCCGGGTTACCCACACTCACTGATCCACGCCACATTATTGGACATACAATACTTCTTTAAGAACAATCAAAAATATTTTCCGAAAACTGCGAGCAAAGCCAGAACCTTTACTAGAGCGATATAATTCGCACAAATTGCCGCGAGACGCCGCGAGTACTGACGTAACATAATAATAAGTTACTCGGTAAGCTACAATTTTGCTAATTACTACCATAAAGGGATTAAATGCTTGCTTTTTATACTTCTTTATTATTTTTATTTATGGTATAGACTTTAGTGGTTGCTCTGCATTGAAGAAGATTTTTGGTCTTGAAAATGGTTCCATCACGCGACTAGTATTGTAAAGGCGAAAGTTTTTGAGTAAGCCTGCTGCGGTCTTCCCGTCCGATTTAGGTGTCTTCAAGGCTAGAGTGAATAGGCTCTTAATAACCTAGTGCGCCTCACCATTACGATTACATCACTGCTTACCATCAGGTGGGATCGCAGTCAAGCACTAGTTTATATAAATTAACAAAAAAAGTATGTTTGTTACTTCTTCACGCTCAAACGGCTGAACAGATTTCGATGAAACTTGGTAGGCACACAGGTAGACTATATCCTGGAATACTTATATCCCAGGAGTACGTTCCCTAGGGATATTTTTTTACTGTCACGCGGGCGAAGGCGCTGGCAGCAGCTAGTCAATAATGCTTGTTAATTTATAGCTTTTTTTT
This sequence comes from Leucania comma, assembly GCA_958295575.1. NCBI lineage: Eukaryota > Metazoa > Arthropoda > Insecta > Lepidoptera > Noctuidae > Leucania > Leucania comma. The sequence continues at coordinate 12,173,440 of OY282486.1, read as the reverse complement.
TTAATTTTAAGTGTTATTCAAAATCATTCTCCTAATAAACCTCTTCAAAAAAACATTAGGTTGTATAGTACGTGGCAAATAGGTTGAACTCCTTGCTATGGTTACGCGCAGTTCCCCAGTTCGATAGAGATCAGAAAATCGGTTACTACGCATTCAAGGTCGACCGCCATGATGATTTAACTTGTGGGCCGAGTATCACTATCTGCGTAAGTGTGTCAGCCAATACGAGGCCCTCGCGCTCTTGAAAAGCTTTTACCGATTTCCGTAACATTAAAAAATACCTGCCCACTTTATTGTCTTTTTTCAGATCGAAAAGCACTAAATTAACTGCTTCCTAAAATTTTTATTGATTCAAAACCTGACCTTCTAAATTTTTTTTTATTGTCATTAATTTGATAAATTACATCGATATTTGTCACATAATTATGCAGTTTCACGACCTAATTTAATTTTACCCTAGTCCCAAAATTTTCCCACTTAATTCTTCTAATTTAATCAAAATTGAAAAGTGTAATCATCAACCAGAGAATCCACTTTTCTCGGACAGTATCAACCATCTACAAAGGCCGATACAATCCTATTAAAATATTTATATTATCGGAAAGCTTATCGCAATATCGAGCCGTTTCGCACAGTATAGGGACCTTCGACAGAACATCAATTACTCTGTGACATACTGGATTTACCCCTACTATTGGTTAGCGATCGTTTGACATGAATTACTTTCAATACTTAAACAGGAAAATACGGGTATATGCTTTACCTATGGACATTTACCAGAATTTCGAACAAAAATTAAAAAACAAATATAATAAAATAATATAATATATTTACCTACTAAGTATTTATATTAAACCTATGTAGATAAAAACTAAACTAAGAATGTATACTAGACGTAACTATGTACAAATATAATACAAAAGCACCAAATACACTCAGGCGTCGAAGTATTCCTCCACATCGCTGTCATCCGGAAACGTACCCAAAAGACTGGCAGCATTGCCACGTTGAATAACAATGCTGATTCTTACTAATAATGCTATCACTGAAAAATTTACATTCGTTATAGGGTCTCTGCTTAAGAGCGGCAGTCAGAAGTACATTTTCATACAACTGCTCTTACATGATTATGATGCTATTACACATCTTTCTCCAGATATTTTGGATTCACAGATATCTTGTGGATATTATCTAGGATTCTCTAATAATCAAAACACAAATTTCTTAATCTACTAAAGACCTCTGAAAATCTGATGTTTTAAGTTAACTTTGGCCCCCCATAATGTACTCATATATTTAAAATAAAGAAGAAACGGTCCCGGTACGAAAGGCAACGGAGGAAAAGGAGTGGGTTTTTAGACGGTAAAAGTCGTACACCCGTATTTATAAACAAGTAAAACTAATTACTTGAGTAAAAGTAACTACTTAAGTAGTTTGTATTCTATAGTTATGAAAAATTTAACTTTTTTTATGAAGATTTTTAACCTCAAGTAATGACTTAATAAGATTTTACTTAGTAACAAGTAATTACTTTTTTTAAATACTGGTGTTATACTATCTCCTGCCCCGCTCAAGGGCGGGAAGATGACATTAGATGATTGTTTCATCTTAAAAAAAAAAAAACACCTCAGTGCTGGTGAACGCTTGTTTTAGAACACTATCAACCTCCCAAGAACTATTTCCAGTGGGATAACTTCGAATAAGACACTTAGTAGCATGCTGCTGTCACGGCAAAGTTTTTATATCTGAAGCTCGCGACCCGGATTCCAGGAATTTAATCTTGGAATTGCTTGCTTAGCAGATTTAGAACATGAGACGTAAAACAAAAGTGAAATAAAACTTATCTGTTTATACGATCATTTGCTGTAGTGGTATTGTTTATTGATGTTTCGCTTTAGTAATAAATCCTAGAATTATTGGCTCCTACAATTATTCTTTGCCAAGTAGAATTGCTCTGGAGAATTCACTTTGGGTAAATAGTGATTGATCAATCAGTCAACAAACTCCAAGCGTCGTTGTCTACTTCTGAATGAATGTATTGAAGTTGCATCTGATTTTCTCTTTTTGAATTTCTGTACTTTGCTTCCTTTTTTTGAATTTCGCACCTAAACGGTAAAAAAGACATCATTACTAAGACTCCATTGTGTGTCCGTCTGTAACCTGACTGTAGCTCACAAGCCGTGATAACTAGACAGTTTAAATTTTCACAGATGATCATTTCAGTTGCCACTATATGAAGAATACTAAAAATAGAAAAAATTTTTTTTTTTAAAGTTGGATAATGGTACGAAACCCTTCGTGAGCGAATCCGAATGGCACTTGGTCGGTTTTCATTATTTTGTGTTGTTGCCGTAGCATTATATTGCCTGCATCAATTATATTCTTATGTTAATTTCTTTGACTGTCAAGCCCCAAGCGGACTCCGGTGTCCACACACCTATTGTCTTTCTATTATGTCTCTAATTACGGTAATCAAATGGTTAAAGTTTATATCTAAAATAACTATTAATTACATAAATTAAAAAATATGGACAAAATACAAACAATATTATCATCCCCATCCAGACCTTACAGGTAGTTGTCGGTCGTTGCATACTATCATACCTACAGGTCATAGGACTCGCTCAGCTGACGTTTACTTAAAGAAATTAATTTGGTACATGCGTAAATTAATTCGAGTTTAGGCATAAAAAGTACTTTATTTTTAATTTTATCTTTACAAATCGATCGTGTTTCATGTACCGACCCTCCACGAGATTAAAACGATCAAAATTTAGCTGTGTATAATATGTGCAGTGGTGGCCGAGTGGTAATGACCTCGACTTACGAGTTGTAGGTCGCGGGTTTAAACCCAGCCAGGCGCATTACTTTGTGAATTTATTTCATCACCACGGCTGGCGTTTGTGAAAGAAAACATCGTGAGGAAACCAGCATGTCCTAGAACCAAAAGTTCGCGCTGGGCCTGCGTTGTGGATTACGGCCCATTCCATCACTTAGAGAGGAGGCCTGAGACCCAGCAATAGGAACATGAAAAGGCTGATTATGCCATGCTATGCTGTATAATATGTCAAGTTGAAAGTTACACTAGCTGTTGGCGTTTCGACAACGAACAGTTCTCAAAGACCGGTTTCTGTTCTGCAACGTAACAACCGTTTTCCGTCTTGTGATCAGACAGTATTCGTTTCACAAACCCAGTCTTCGAATTAGTGTATGCGAATTATTATCTTACTTCTAAGGAAATAAGGTTGAGAAGCCATTATTTCAACAATCACACTCGTCACGTCGTCGTTTCAAAACCAGTCATTCCAAGAAAAAATACGAGTTTATGGCTATGAAATAAAACACACGTCCTCAAACTAGTTGCGACAACGAACGTTTGAACACTCAACCAACGATAGTTTCGTCTTCCAACAAGTCGCGACGAAAACCGTTTTCAACAACCGTTTCTGTCATCGCAAGACCGTAGTCGTTTTTTCGGTCAAAAATTCGACAACGACCCACCACTAAGTTACACTATATATCAAGCACCAGTCGTAGATCGTGGTAGAGAATATTCAACAGTCAATATGACCACGTAGCGACCATAGATAACGTCTTGTTGGCAGATGTTACGTAATAGTGTTCAGTAGTGGCATGAATTGTGTAGCAAGAGTTAATAAACTTAATGAAAATGTATGTTTGTTTGTTTGACACCGCCACCGTGCAACGTCACGACGCCGCTACCGTGTGACGGCGTCGTACAATGGCGGGGCTTGAATTCATCATTTCACTCATGTTTCTATATTAACTCCCTCGCGTGGTCGAGTGTACCCCTCACTAGCATTCGGGATTAAAAATTAGCTATTTCATTTGGAATACAATTTAAGACATTGCTTTATCCCGTGGTCATAATTCCGCGATGCAGAATTTTGATTTCTTAAATTCCTATAATGGCGCCATATACAGCGTGTAACCAAAAGGGTATATATATCGAGAAGCGTTGAATATTACAGATGGTATAGAAACTCTACACAAAGTTTCAGCTCAAAATAAATTACTCTAAGAATTGATACCAAATTCTTGGTATCGCCGGATTCTTGAATACAAATCATAACAAACGTGTCACGCCACTACGAGGTTTAATTACAATCCACGTCAATTGCTAATATTACGCAACATTGTAGTGTTATTAATACTTACACGTATTTCTACATATCATTTCCATTCCTTTTTTATACTATTGCATTGTTTTAGAAAAAATCATAACTTTCTACCATGTGAACATAAGGTTAGAAAACCCTTCCAGTATCGTTTGTTATCTAATCAAGAAGCCGTGCACTTGATATGTAGGTATATGGGGTTTTTGTGACATGTTGTATATGGCGCTACAAATAAAAAGTCAAAAGTTGTGACTCCCGTGAACCTACGTTCTAGAATCCAACGGGTTAAAGGCACCAGCAAAATCTAGAAACCTCAAAATACCTGAAAAGAAAAAAAAAATCCAATAAAGAAAATACAAAAGCCTATAGCTAGAAATAAGACTAAGGCTAGAGTGAATAGGCTCTTAGTAAACTAGTGCGCTTCACCATCAACGATTTCATCACTGCTTACCGTCAGGCGGATCTTAGTCAAGCACTAGTTTACATTATTTAAAAAAAAAACTATACCTCTTAAAACTACATATGTGAAGCAAAAAAAAGAAAACAAACTTCAGTATCAAGACTACATAAGTGAAAAAAAAGCGTGCCAAAAATGAGTTGGGTATCAGAATAAAGTCTTTGTATAAATTCAATATAAACTTGCAACGTTTTATCACTACACATCAGGGTCTGGGTGTGAAAAATGATGCTATCATTAACCCCTTTTGAAGATTCGATCATCAAAAACTGTGGACGTTTCCACTGTTTTAGACGTTCCGATATTTTTTGAACAAAAAGAATTGAAATCTGAGGGATAACTCTCCTTATCTTTTTTCCAACTAGCTTTTTTTAGGTTTTTTTTTTTTTGGTAGGTAAAATCATCCAATGACAAATCCCGCCCTTGGGTGGGGTGGGAAATAGTGTCAGACTCTTACTGACTAAAAACCTACCCTTCCATTCATTGCCTTTGTCCCGGGGCCCGTGGTGACATTCTCTCATAACCTTTGGCCCCAGTAGGCTTCGGCCCTGCTGGACCCCTACAGTTTGCTGACAACTCCTTGAGGCGCGCGGGAACAATGGGCGCCGTAGGCGACTTGAGCTCGGACCGGTCTGTTACCGGACGGACGGACAGCGAGCTACCCATTGTCCACCGTCCGCGAGCCCGCGCCTACGGTGAGCTTTTTTTAGGTGGGAAAAGGACAGTGTGTTAAACTTTTACTGATTAAAAACCAACTCCTGTTCCTTCGTTACCTTTAATTTATTATTTTATACATCTTTAATTTATTGACAGGTTTATTTTTAATTTTTAATAGCTTCTTTTATAATGTGAGTGTGAGAAAACCGTAGACTCCGTAAATTCAAGGATTATAATTTTTATCGTGCTTTTGGGTACAAAGCTGACCGGTCTACAATGTCCTCTCATATATATTAATATTGTAGTATGAAAATATTGTAGAAACAATCACTTTTTAAAAGAGTAACCATGGAGTTTCTTGCCGGTTCTTCTCCATAAGAAACGACCAATTGGAACCGTGCGCTAGCTTCTGACGATTTATAAGTGCCCATGTAGGCCTATGTAAAATAAACGATTTTGAGTTTGAGTTTGAGTTTGATACCAGGGTCGAGTCTTCCTTTCAGAAGCCGACCCTTGGCCCCAGTAGGCTTCGACCCTGCCTACAGTTTGCTAACATCTTGAGGCGCGCGTAGAACAATACGCGCCGTCGACTCACGGCCGGACTAAGGCCACACGCATGAGGCAACGGCTCACGCCCCAGCTACCGCAGGGATTCCGATCCCGATTTTCGGCCACCGTAGGCGCAGGCATGCGGACGGAAAGCAATGGGTGACAATCAATGAGAAGACATTGAATGATTTGCCACCTCTAAAAAAAGGGCAGGAATCAAAATGAAATCTGAACAGAAATATTTCACACAACGCCGTCTAGTCCCAAGCTAAGCAGAGCTTGTGTTATGAGTACTAGACAACTGATAAACATACTTATATATTCCTAAATATATACATATTACCTATAGATAAATTACACCCAGACACAGAACAAATGATTGTGCTCATCACTCAAACATTTGTCCTGGGTGGGATTTTTTTATTATTATCTCCTTTATTAGTTCTCTATACATATTTTTTTCAATTTTTAAATATTTCATAAAAAAAACGTAAAAAAACAGTAGTCCACCGGTGTCGGGAGCAGGGTCCAAGCTACCGTTGGTTAGGGCTCCAGAGAAAGGAACCTCCTCACAATGCGAGCAGTATCGAGGAGTACTGCTTTCAGTATCAGGCCCTTGATCCAACCGCGCAACGACAGTTTCGACAGATGATCGTCGAAGCTTTTGGCTATAAGGCCGTAGGCTGTCACGACAATCGGCACAATGACCGCCGAGTCCATATTCCACATGTCGACAACCTCGTGTTTACAATTATTTTTCCCTTTATTCCTTATAATACATATTTTTTACATTTTTAAATAATTTTTAACACACATATATAAAAAAAAAACATTTAAAAATATAAAAAATAGTGTCCCACCGGTATCGGGAACAGGGTCCAAGCTACCGGCGGTCAGGTCTCCAGAGAAAGGAACCTCCTAACAATACGAGCCGTGTCCAGGAGTACCGCTTTCTGAATCAAGCCCTTGATCCAGCCGCCTAACGAGAGCCTCCTAAGGTGTTGGTCGAGGCTCTTAGCTATTAAGCCATTACCCGACACGACTATCGGTACAATGATCGCCGAATCCACTTCCCACATGTCGACAACCTCGCGAGCCAAGTCAATATACTTGATTTGTTTATCTTTCTCGGCTTTCACGAGGTTCTCGTCATGCGGAACGGATATGTCAACAATCATTGCACGCCTCTCGTTTCGGTCCACCACCACTATATCAGGCTTATTGGCTACAATAGTCCTGTCAGTGATGATGGACCGATCCCAGTACAACGTGATATGACCATTATGAAGAACTGGGTCGGGCTCATACCTGTAGTACGGCACTTCCGATCCCACAAGAGAGTATTTAAAAGCAAGTTGCTGATGGATAATCTTGGCTACAAGGTTGTGCCTATGCAAATACTTGCCGTTAGCCAGACGAGAACAACCGGAGATAATGTGACGAATTGATTCTCCCAGACGGTGACACGCCCGACAGATGTCAACCGTGCCGTCCTTCACAATAAATCTCCGGTAGTTATTCGTCATGATAACTTCGTCCATAATTGCACAGATAAAACCTTCGGTTTCCCCAAAGAGGTTACCGAAACGCAGCCAAGCTACGGACGCTAATATTGTTACAATTATTATTATTATTTTTAATCTATTCTATTAATGTGATCATGACCAATGTGCAACGTAATTTTATTTATTTATTTGACTGCTGGTGCATGCAAAGATTTTTTTTTCACTTGTTTATTTTTGGTGTGTGTGTGTATATAATTATTGTCAACTCTTAAAATGTTCGACACAAATTTAAATTTGTTGATGAAATGAATAAATAAATAAATTGAACCCACAATCTCTTAGCAGTCAGGCCCACTAACCTCTATACCAACAGGCCAGTCAGAAATATTATTATTCTAACAAAAGAACTTTTCAATACACTTGCTTAGAAAGTGGCTCTTATTGCACTACACTTAGATATATAATGGCACCTGTTACCAAACTGTGACATTTTGATTACTATTAGGTACGCACTAGTGCTGTAATGTAGCTATAACCTTTTTGTTCAACCTTTTTGTTTGCGATTCAAATTTTGAACACGATAAAATAAAAAAAAATTGTGGTCTATGGCCGTCATTTTAAAATGAGCGCGGTTTTTGGCGTGATTTTTTTCGAGTGAAGTACATGGGCTGTATTAATTAAATTAAATTAAATGCTACAAAAACATTATAAAATGTTACATCCATATTCTATTGTCACTACGACATTAACGTAAAAACTTTTTACACAAGAAAACAATCGACAACTAGGCAATATGATCAAAAGACCATATAGCCATAGCCTAGCGCGTGTTTATGAAAATAGATTAAATTTTTTACCGCCATGTTATGAAAAATTTTACTAGTTTTAGCGTTGTAATGTTAGTAAGCTAAATTATTTTTCTTCACAAGTGTATTGAAAAACGTCGTATAATACACGTGAGTAATGAATGGTTATCGTTCTTGGCTCTCTTAAGACCCTCGCCAAGGCTCGGGTCTTAACACGCCTCGTCGGTAACCTCCTACATTACGCACTTATATCATAATGTACAGACGCCAGCACATCAACCTATCTTTTTTTTTTTTTTTTAACGTAGGTAAAATCATCCAATGACGAATCCCGCCCTTGGGTGGGGCGGGAAACAGTGTCAGACTTTTACTGACTAAAAACCTACCTTTCCATTCCTTGCCTTTATCCTGGGGCCTTTGGTGACAGTCTCACATAACCTTTGGCCCCAGTAGGCTTCGGCCCTGCTGGACCCCTACAGTTTGCTGACAACTCCTTGAGGACATCAACCTATCTGAATCTGTCAAATTTATTTAATAGATTTTCAACCTTATCACAATACGGGAAGGTTAATGTTCGATTGGTAAAATTTGACAGATTGGGGTAGATTGACATGCTGGCGTCTGTAATATTATTTATATATGTTGAGGTATTTATGATTTGTAGGTATCTACTGTTGTTCCCAACAAGACAGCATGAAGGAATTATTATGTAACTGTTACTACTTAAACACAGTAACAACAAGTGCTATTGTATTTGCAAGTATTTATGAGCAAACAAATTATGCTGTGTACCTACTGTTTCTATAGGATGTAACATGAAACGAAAAGATATGGCCATTTTTAAAACTACTTCAACTGACCTAGCCTATTATTTTACGAAACTATTTCTACAATCGATAACGCTTCAGCGTAAGTACCATTTATGCCACAAAACTACAGGTTGTAACGATGATAAATAATAAATTATTTTAATTTTGCAAATAGGTTTTTAAAAATACTTTTACACGTAAATTTATTTTTCGTCAGTTTAAACTAGATGAGGCCGGTGCTTTCTAGCTGACTACCCTGAGAAGAAAAACCCAAACAAACTCAGGGGTCAAAGTCATTTTTAAAGTCTATACACAAACATGTGATATACATGAAACATATAATGGTCAAATCATATCAGAACCATGCAGATTGGAGTTTGAGATGGTCTTTTGAAGAAAGAACCACACAGTTCTGAGTGGACTTGTCCAGTCAGTGCAAGCATTTGTCAGTATTCGTGTAGCTCAACTCAGGAGTTCTAAGGAGCTAAACGAAGGAGGATGAAGGTTGCAGAAACGATTACACTTCAATCTGTCATTTTGAACGATGTGAACTTGGCTACAAATTTTGTTGAGATGATGATAATGTTACGTTTAGTAAAGTCTCTATAGGCCGAAAAATGCAGTCAGATCAGATCAATATTCCTGTGCAATTTTTTTAAATCGATTCGTATTTACAATTGGTTGCATGAGGGAGAGGAAGAGAGGGGGTAAATCAGTTTGAGGTTTGAGATATCTTTATTTCCCATAAGAATTTACAATTCACTTACATGAGAAAACTTAAATTAATTTACAAACATTATTGGAAGCGTACAGTAACAGTTTTGAATCAATTAAGATTTAAAAGAAATAATCAGAAAGTGGAGGGTAGTCGATAAATACTTGCATAGTTAAATCGTAAACATACACGGAGTACGAACAACTGGAAGTGGCATATACTAAGGTGCGCTCGGTTTGTTAAAGATGTGTAATTTTAAGTATTTTTTAAATACTGACATTGACTTTGCATTTTTAATATTATTTGGTAAATAATAGAGATTTGGTAGCTAAATAATAGAGATGACAATATCGAGAAGGTTAGAAACCATTGGTCTAGCTGGAGCGCTGGAGCGTACGTCTGTTGCCGGCGCCTGCGTCCTTTCCAAACCTTCTTCCCATTATACGAGTAACTTTTTACGAATACTACTTTTATGATTTTCTTAGATTATTTTTTCAATTCAGCTGGAAGAAGCACTTTTTAAAATACGTCCACACATTTTCATTGTTACACTCTGTATACAGCCTTCATTAGTAGGTACTCATCCATAAGGAAGATTCTTTGAAGTCGTGAGTAATAATGGAGAAGTACATCATCTTTGTATAGTATTTGTTCGCGTGGAAACAACGCTAAAAGATTTGTTCAGGCAAATTTCGGAGAAAGGCTATTCAAGTTAGATTTAGTAGAAACTCCATAGAAATATTATGTAACTTTGTTATGAGTTTAGCCACTAAACTCATAACAAAGTTACATAATATTACAAAAGAAACTGAAAGTGCAGAAGACGTCCAAGGCATCGGGAATCACAAGGTAACTCCCAGGAATGGGCTTCGGATGACGAGTAATGGGGAGCTGGTTGTTCGATTTAAGAAACTGGTCTGGATCGAGAGACGGAGTTATTATTATTTTACCCTAGTGTCCAAGTGCAGGGCAAAGGCCTCCATTCCATTCTTCCACTCTTTTCTGTGTTTAGCCACTTCTGGCCAATTCTTTAGAAAGGAGTATAAACCGTCACACCATCTCCTTCTGGGGCTACCGCATCGCCGGCTCCTACTGTTCGGGATCCAGTAATTGGTTACCTTCGCCCAATTTTGTTACGACATGTTGCAGATGTAGCCTGCCCAGTCCTATTTTGGAACGAAGTATACTGTTCCTTACGCAATCTGTTTTTTTTAGTAAGCAGTAAAAGTCTAACACTTCCTTACTCTTCATCCAGAGCAGGAGGGAATATTCATTGATCTTCGACTGAAAAAGTGAGGGTAATCCCTCAGGCTAGGTAAGGGAGTAACAACCGGTGGTTAGTAGCAGATGGATGAATGGCGTGCAATCGGAGAGGTCGATGTCCATCAGAGAACTGCTGTAGGTTGATGATAACGATGATAGCAAAACAGATAATAAAATAAATGCCTAAAATAATAATAATACTCTTCACAAGACGTTTTTACAATTTAAAGATACAGCTGCTTTATAAAGTAAGAGTTACCATGGTTCTGGAGCGCAAAAGGCAACTAAAGGAAAATAGGTACTCTGAGATCAGTAAAATCCTAACAATCTTGACGCCTCAAGGAGTTGTCAGCAAAGCGTAGAGGTTCAGCAGGATCGAAGCCTACTGGGGCCAAGGGTCTGTTTCTGAAAGAAAGGCTCGGCCCTGGTATGAAAGGCAACGAAGGAACGGGGTTTTTTTACGGTAGGTAAAATCATCCAATGACAAATCCCGCCCTTGGGCGGAGCGGGAAGTAGTGTTAGACTCTTACTAACTAAAAACCTACCCCGTTCCTTCGTAGCCTATCGTGCCGGGGCCGGGTATTCCTTTCGGAAGCTGACCCATGACCCCAGTAGGCTTCGACTCTGCCTGCCTGCATCTAGCAGGGTGGGCCTCTTCGGAGCAGGCTGGGCCTCTTTGAACGAAGGAACGGGGTAGGTTTTTTAGTCAGTAAAAGTCTGACACCATCTCGCACTCCGCCCAAGGGCAGAATGTCATTGGATGATTTTCCCTAACAAAAAAAGCACTCCCTCTCTCTCTCTACTAGAGTGGGTGAAATAAGTTGAATAAAAAAGTCTAAAAGAAAAGGTACACACAACTTTAAAAATGAACACAAGTTTTTAAAAGCCGTACATCAATGGACACACAATAATAGATTAACCCGGCGCTTGGCAGCGACAGGTCATCCATTATAGAAAGACGATACGCCGATTGACACAGACGTTTATTGAACGCTTCTTACTAACAAGCTCGTTTTCGATCCTTTTACCGATAGAAAATGAGATTTTTTTGTCATTTAGTTTTTGATAGATACATTTAAAGATAGACAAAATTCTTTATAACACATAATATACCCCAAAGCGCAACTAAATTATACAGAAAGTCATCATCATCATCACCATTTCAGCCCAAAGACGTCCCCTGTTGGACATAGGCCTCCCCAAATGTCGCTACAATGAACGGTCCTGTGCGTCTCGCATCCATTGGATTCCCATAACCTTTACCAGGTCATCGATCCACCTTGTAGGAGGCCTTCCAACGCTGCTTCTTCCAGTACGTAGTCGCCAATCCAAAAATTTTCATCCTCATCAACCATCTGTTCTGCGAGCAATGTGCCCTTCTCACTGCCCTTAAGTTTGATGATTCTTCGGGCTATGTCAATAACCTTGGTTCTCCTGCGAATATCCTCATTTCTGATGTGTTCACGCAAAGAGACTCAGAGCATAGCCGTTTCTATTGCCCTTTGGATGACTTTAGTTTTCTGATGATGCCGATTGTAAGCGACCACGTTTCGGGAAAAATTATTTGAATTTAAAAGAAACAGGAAACTTATCGCTATAAAAAACACGTCTTTAAAAGCCGTACAGACATCACAAATAAGTTGAACTATTTGCTATAGTTATTCGCAGCCCCCAATTTCAATTGAGACCCGAAAATTGGTTATAATCCTCGTCACACAAGTTGAACCATCATGCCGGTCGACCTTGAATGGGCAGAAACCGATTTTCGGGTCTAAATCGAAGTGAGGGGCTGCGAATAACCATAGCCAATAAGAAAAAAAAAGAAACAACACAAAGCTACAAAGACACACTTGATGCCTAAGGCATTCTCTACAAGTCAAGCAAGGGTGGTGAAGAGAAAAAAAAAAACAAAGTACTAACAATAATCCTCCCGATCGAATTTCGATCACGGCGGCCAATCTCAACAGAGATTAGCCAAGTCCGCAGGAGATATTATAGTGCACAAGTGCGTGCGCAAACTCAGGTACACTCTCTGCTCCTTTACTCTCATAGTCCGATGGGACAACAATCCTACAAGACCGTAGAGAGATCAGACGCAGGACCAACAGTTTTACGTGCTTTCCGAGGCTCGGGAGTATCACACCACCAACTTGCAAACTCAGGCAGCTACAGAGTAATTTCAATGGACAGAGAATGGAGAGAGTTTCCAATGAAAAAACCCAGTAGCACTTTTTTCCCGCGCTCAGCATTCACGCTTGCGAGAAAGAAAATACTAATACTGCAACTACCAAGGTACTACTTACTCTACGTCACAGATATCTATGCTCTACGTGTTTGAGTGAAGGTTATATAGAATCTATCGATTAGGCTATCATCGTACGCCATTTTCCTCAGTCAGGCACTTAAGTTTTACGAGTTTTCAGCTCATACCTAATTCAGCCTGAGATATAGGGGATCAAACGAGATCTATTTCAACAATAACATCGTCATCAGTTCGTATTTTATTTATTTATTGCAGTAGGCGCTTTAATGGCTTGATATTTAAGAAGCGATTTAGGAACTCTAAGTAATCGCATCCACAAATGGGGCAGTAAGTCCCTATCTTTGAGGAGTGGCTATAGGATATGGCCTTTTGATGAAACAGGAACTTCCCACTTCGGGTGTTTTTTTTTTTACGGTAGGTAAACTCATCCAATGACAAATCCCGCCCTTGGGTGGAGCGGGAAGTAGTGTCAGACTCTTACTGACTACAAACCTACCCCGTTCCTTCGTTGCCTATAGTGCCGGGGCTGAGCCTTCCTCGGCCGGTCGGAACCGGACGATCGGACAGCGTGCTACCCATTGCACGCCGCCCGCAAGCCCGCGCCTACGGTGGCCGGAAATCGGGATCGGAATCCCGGCGGCGGCTGGGGCAAGCGCCCCGTTGCCTCTGCCTGATGCGGTCGGCCTCCTCCTTTGCTAGCATTACTGCTTCGCTCCCACTTCGGGTGGTGGAAGAAACGCCGAAGTTTCACCATTGTGCAAATCATCCAGAGGACAACGTGGACCATATGGTGGAAGTCTCCACCGCTTGAGTGGAGCATAACTGTGTCCACATGGCAACAATCAGCAGCAGTGACCTCTCGTATCCAGCTTTGGTTGAGACCCTGGTCCAGAGCGAGAGGAAATGGGAAGCGGTAGCTTCTTCTTGCGAAGCAGTAACTCGCAGTAGTGAGGGAAGAAGATGGCCGCAACCGAAAGGAAATGGAAAATCTCATGTCTCAGCTACCACCTCAGTGAACAGATATTGTCAGCAAAACGGAAGGGACTCATTAAGGTCGATGCCTGCTAGCGCTTCGGGAACGTCTAAAAGAGTTACCGTGGCCCTAGAATGCAAACGGCATATGAAGGGGATTCTAGTCCGATAGGTTATGCCTTTTGCTGCACCCTAAAGGCTTACGCAGACCGGAACGGCATGTCAAAGGATTAAAATTTTTACTAATGGACATTCAAACGTATTGATATTGTTACGCCGTAAAACTTAACACCGTATCTTCAATAAAATCGCGAGTAGCACCAAATAATTAAAACGTATTGCTGTGAGAAGCTTCCAGAATAGAAGTATGTACCTAGGCCTGGCAAGTTCTAAAAAAGTCCGCCAGAAAGTAGTAGGTACTGAATTATTATTAGAAAATTTGAGTAGGTACTTAGGTAGTTGATAAGGGAATTTGTACCTTCCGCCTTATACGATACAGCGATGACTACTATGTCGTCCGCAAACCGCAGGTGAGTTATGTACTTGCCATTGACATTAATACCTAGCCCTCTCCATTCCAGAACTCTGAAGGTTCTGGAATGGAGAGAACTTCAACTCTTAATGAATGGCCTTTGTGGAAGAGGCACCACAATTTTGCCGATAACACGTGCGATAACAGTTCGCACGTGTTATCGGCAAAATTAGTAGACCATCAAACGCTGGAGAGTATTTAGTGTCAATCAACAGTAAAATAAATACATTTTTCTTTTTAAATTAAAGTAAAAAATAAAAGAATTTCTTCGCAGATGCAGACTGACAATCCTATGAATCCTAAGACCACAGATTATGACCAGTACATGACAGACGGAAACTCGTAACAGTGAGAAAAATATGTAAAAAGTAGATACAATTTAATTTTATTAATTACAATGAATTTGCATAGTTTATAAATAAAACGTGCAAAAGGAAGAAAACATTTGACCGAGGGTGGACGAGGAATGATTTCATGAAAAAAGAAGCGCAATTTAGTACAAAAACAGGACAAGTCATTTGATGATTTTACAACTGACATGACATTTATAAATGATGATAAATGATATTTTATTTTTGCAAATAGGTTCTCAAAAACACTTCTACACGTAAATTTTTTTTTTTCGTCAATTTTAACTAGATGAGGCCGGTGTTTCCTAGCTGACTACCCTGAGAAGAAACACCGAAACAAACTCAGGGGTCAAAGTCTCTTTTAAAGTCCATACAGCAAACAAGTAATGGTCAAAACATATGAGAACCATGCAGATCAGTGTCTGGGATGTTCTTTTGAAGAAAGAACCACACAGTTCTGAGTGGACCTGTCCAGTCAGTGCAAGCATTTGTCAGTATTCGCAAAGCTCAACTCAGGACTACTAAGGAGCTCAACGACTTGACGAACAATACCAAAGAAAGGACATTTGGGTAGGCCGCAAAAAGTACTCATAACTGTCAGACATTAATTAAAATTAGAGAAGAACGAGAAAAAAGAAATCCACATAGTCCCCAAATTCACAATAATAAAATATACAAAAATGTAATTTTACAGAGTTAATATTGCTAAAATAAAAAATAAAAATTATAAAAGTAATTGTTAATGTCAAATTGTAAAAATAAACAATGTCATAATTGTATAAATAAGAATTAAAAAAAAAAATTAAATTAAAAAAGTTAACAATGTCATAATTGTAAAATAACAATAATCGTCAAATTAAATAAACAAATAATAAAGAAGGGCAATTTAAAAAAAAAAAGTAAATGAAATAACAACAAATATAGTGAGTACTGGAGCAGGTCAATCCCAAGCCGTTTTGTCCTCGAGATACTCTTTTACAGTATAAAAAGCCTTCTGGCAAAGTTTCCGTTTTACAAGTTTTTTGAATTTATTAAGGCTAAGTTCCTGAATAGGACTGGGAATCTTATTATAAAAGTGCATACATTGGCAATGAGCCTCCTATTTTTCTGAGTCTAGTCGCAGGAACCACTAATTTGTGTTTGTTCCTAGTATTCACGTTGTGAATATCACTGTATTTTTTAAACAAATTTCTATTTTTGTGAACATACAAAATATTTTCATAGATATACTGAGATGGCACAGTCAAAATATTAATAGTTTTAAATTTATCTCTAAGGGAGCATCTGGGACTTAATTTATAAATTGAACGAATAGCCCTTTTCTGTAAAACAAAAATCGTCTGAATATCGGCGGCATTTCCCCACAATAAAATACCGTACGACATTACGCTGTGGAAATAACTGAAATAAACTAAGCGGGCTGTCTCTAAATCAGTTAGATTTCGGATTTGTCTAACAGCATATGCTGCAGAACCAAGTTTTTTTGACAACTTATCAATGTGTGGGCCCCACTGAAGCTTAGCATCAAGAGTTAAGCCCAAGAACACTGTAGTACCTTCAGGACTCAATTCTTTACCTTTTATTAGCACACTAGTTTCCACTTGCCTAACATTAGGCATCGTAAACTTTACAAATTTAGTTTTTTTTTCATTAAGAAGTAAGTTATTAACATTAAACCAGTGTACTATTTTTGAAAGGGCAATATTTATATCGTCAGTAACCGGCTGCTGACGTTTAAGTTTAAACAAAAGCGAAGTGTCGTCTGCAAACAACACTATATCATGTGGTTGCGCCAATTTGCTATGATCCGCGACTTTGTTTCTTGTAATTTCGAGCGGGCACGGTTAGCGGTGCGGTCACATTCACAATCGATGCACAAACGTCAAATGTCAAATCATTTCTTGCGGTCGTGCGGGGAAATAAACGGAAGGGATAGGATTGCTAGGCCAAAAAATAAATTACAAAAAACAAAGTCGCGGATCATAGCAAATTGGCGCAACCATTCCCCCCGGGTTTGAAGGGTTACCTTCAAAGAAAAGAAAAAAAACAAAAGCGAAACCAAACCCTATTACTAATCTAAACTATCAATACTAGGTAGCGAAACAACTTATAACTAACTATGCCACTACTACTGATTAGGCAGAGGGCAGAGGCGAATAACCGGGCGCAGGTACGATCCAGTTGCGGTTTTAACCTTTACGACTCGCGTTATTCCGTTCGAACCCGGAAAAACTTCTTCCACTACACCAAGAGGCCAGTGCAGAGCACTCTCAGTCTTCAGTATCACCACAGTACCGACTGTGACTGGATCTGAAGGAGTGTTCCACTTTTGACGCGACTGCAGCGTATGCAGATAATCTGTCCTCCATCGCTTCCAAAAGGACTGAACTAAGCTATCTAGCAGAGCGTGACGCGGGTGGAGCTGCAGTTTGTCAGTCTCGACATCTAAAGCGGGCAAATATTTAAGAGGAGTCGTCGTCAAGAAGTGAGCCGGCGTCAACGCTAGTGGCTCCGATGGATCACTAGACAAAGTCCGACACAACGGACGCGTATTCATCAACGCCTCTACCTGAGCGAGTACGGTGCTCAACTCCTCGTACGAGAGAATCTGTTCGCCTATGACCCGAAACAGGTGCGACTTAAGGCTTTTAATATTCGCCTCCCAATTGCCACCAAAATGACTAGCCGCTGGCGTATTGAAACACCAATCAATGCGATTCTCAGCTAAGACATGGGCGAATTCACTTTGGTAGTACTTGGAGCGTAAGAATGTATGTAATTCCGAAATATTGCGTCGCGCTCCAACATAATTTGTGCCGTTGTCAGAGTATAAGCGCTTAACGGGACCACGGCGAGATAAAAATCGTTTAAATGCAGACATAAAACCCTGCGTACTCAAATCACTGGTTAACTCTATGTGAACCGCACGAGTTGTCATACAAACGAATAGGCAAATGTATGCCTTTGTGGAACGTATACCACGACCACGGGCAATAGTGACTTTAAACGGTCCAGCATAGTCCGTCCCAGTATGTATGAAAGGTTTCACCGTCTGTACAACACGACAAGAACGATGGTCGGCCATTTCCGGCGCGTTGAAACGCGGGCGGAGCTTAAAGCAGGGCACACATCTGTGCACTCTAGCGCGTATCAAATTGCGAGCGGAAAGTATCCAGTACTTCTGTCGAAGAATGGACATTAATAAATCGGGACCAGCGTGACAATTCACCTTATGGTGATAATCAACCAACAAATCCAAAACGTGATCCTTGCGTGGTAGAACTACTGGATGCATTTGTTCAAACTCTAACTTAGCATTTCGCAGACGGCCACCGACACGAATGAGTCCGTCTTGCAAAAATGGTTTCAAATGTTGAAGTGCGCGACTACAAGGTTTTTGTGATTCTAAACTACGAAATTCTATTGAAAAATAAAATTTCTGCAACTCTCGAAGTACAACTGATTCAGCTCTATCCAAATCAGCTGCGATTATAGAACCACGCGATGGTAATAATCTCAAAAATCTTAGGACGTAAACTACACAGCGTAATAGTCTCGACCAAGACGAGACTCGATTAGACAACAACAAAACAACTGACTCTTCACGCGGAACTGATACTACAAGCGTATGTTTCTTCTCCTCGGGTGGCTCTGAAACAGTAGCGGGGTTAAACGGAGCATTTGGCCACTCGTTAGGAGTGGTATGAAGCCAGGGAGGGCCACAAAACCAAAGCGGATGATTTAAAATTTGCGCAGGAAGCAAACCACGTGAGAGACAATCAGCTGGGTTTTCTGTTCCAGCGACATGGAATATATTTTCCGGAGACAATTCAGCTTGAATCTTACGTTCCAAGCATAGAAAGCGTTTTTCTGCGGAGGCACGGGAGCCACCGAGCGAAAAAATATCACCCTTGAAAGGGAGCGCGACAACATAACGACCATCTTCATCACGAGTAGTCGTGCGGGTATAAATCTCCTCAGTGACCTGATCCTCAGGGCTGAGAATAGGCGGGACATTGACCTCTTCAATCTCCCAGAACTTGCGGATGGTAGACTCAAGCGGCGGCTCGACGGTGCAACAGTGCGACACAGTCGAGTAACTATTTAAATAAGCGGGTGCGGAACCAACTATAACAAACCCGAGAACTGTTTCCAGTGCGTGCGGAGCGGGGTACATCGGAAGACCTTGAATTTTACGTGATAACTGGAGATGCGGGAGAATCGAAGCACCGATCAATAGATCGATATCTCCAGGGAAAGCGTAATTTCCGTCGGCTAACTGCAAGTTCTTAAACTCCGTCAGCATGGACGTGTCAACCGGTACCGTGGGCAACCGTTCCGTAATCTTATCTGCGACTAGCGAATCCATTTCAAACGAAATATTACGATTAAAACGTGAACTAAATATTATTTTAATGGAACCGTGAATGGTTGCCTTTAAACCTCCAAAACCTTTCACTTCTGAGCGGGATGACCAATTATTAAAACTAAAACCAAGGCGTTGACAACAATCCCGAGTAATAAAATTACTCTGGGAAGCGCCATCTAGTAGCGCTCGAACGGTGTGCGGTTTGCCAAAGGCATCTACAATGACAACTTGCGCGGTCGCAAGTAAAACGGTAGTGATTTGAGTACCAGCGGCGGAAAGCGAACACAATGTTACGTCGTTTGCACTTGCAGCAGGCCGCGCGTCACAAGCGTCGCGCGTCTGCGCAGGCTGCTGCTGCGATGGCAGCTTACTACTCTCAAAATGTAAGAAGGTATGATGTCTAGCTGGACATTTACGACAGCTAACACCACTTTTACATGACGTAACCAGATGTTTGTCACTTAGACAATTAAAACACAAATTATTAGTGCGGACAAACTTGTAACGATCACTAGGCGATAATCTCTGAAATTCCGAACACTTGTACAGCTGTGTATGGCTACCCTTACACAGAGAACAGTCAGGTGCCGAGGCGGTATTAACTAGCGTATGTGCAGTCTTGACTGACTTCGATGACGCGTCCATACGGCGATCGGAACCTGTCCTATTCGTGACTTCATGACGCGCCGACGTGCGCTGCAATACCTTAATATGGTCGCGAATAAAAGATTCTAAATCTTCGAACTTAGGTATTTCTTTGCCGCGCTGAGTCGTTTCAAACAGACGAACAGTTTCAGGATCTAATTTATTTAAACCGATATACAAAAACAAAAAGTCACAGAGGTCATTGACCTTTAGGTTCTTTACTGCACGAACAGATGATGCGAAAATATTTAAAAACTTCTCTAAATTATGATCGTTACAAACGGAAAAACTTTTCAAATCGAATAATTGATCTAAATATGCGGTGGCTACTAATCGCTTATCTTCGTATTTTGTTTTTAAAGTGTTCAAAACTAAATTGTAATTTTCAGCGCTAAACGTAATTCCAGCACAGACAGCCTTTGCCTTACCGGTCAATTTTTCTACGAGATAATGCAATCTCTCGTGATCTGTCAGCGATGTGTTCCTATGTATTATATTTTCGAAACTATCTATAAATAAATTCCAATTTCGAATGTCACCATTAAATTCAGGTATTTGAATTGGCGGCAATCGTGGGCGTTCGCGAGGAGGGTTGGATAAACCACTCGCGGGGGGGGGAGTCTCTAAACTCCTAGCAATACGTTTGATACGACAATACAAGTCATCAAAGGACGACAATGCCTGATAACTCACACAGTAATCAGGATTTAACTCCAACTCTAAAATGTTTATATTATTAATTGTAGATTCAAAATCCGCGCGCAAACTATCTAAAGTTTCCAACGAACACAAGAAAGCATCTCTAATCGCCAGATCCGAGGTTTGCGAAGATTTATCACAAATCGATTGAACACGTGAAAACTGTGAGTCCCTTTTAGCGTATAAAAGCTTTAACTGAACCTTTAAATCAGTACTAACCTTGGTTCCCTTAAGAGACATCTTGTTTTGATATATTCACACTATACACTCAAACAAACACTTAACGAATTATTAAGTAAGCGATAATTAACAGATAACAATATGGTAATATTGTAAACAACAAAGTGAACGGCGAACGAACGGAACAACCTGAATCAATGAGTGAATATTACCCAATTTCTCGATTAAATATATGCGTATATAATCTATGGTTTATCCGTTTCCTACAAATATTCACTCAACAATGAACGGGTATTTTTGAAATGCGTCTACCTACATGAAATTTGTAGGACTTCCGAATGAATTTTGTCAAGAAAAAGAATGCGATCGATTTATATCTACGCTGATATTTACGTAGCTAACTATAATTATGCGGTGCGGTTGACGGCGTAGGTACCGTAATTATCAATGACTCTTTAACTATACGAGCGAAATAACGTATAGTTGCCTAAATGCCTAGATGCGGGTTTTCTACTATTATATCTAGGTAAATAGGCGCGTTGCGTTTATTCCCTATGGAACAAATACTATATTGCGAAATTACAAGAAAATGATTCACGATCCGGCTCGTATGGACCAAAAAGTAATGGTTGCGCGAATTTGCTTTGTGGACTGTAGGTTTGAAAAGCGATCTTAGGTTTGTTAACAATATGCAGATACTGCGCCTGGCATGGAATAAATGTATTGGGAAGGAGCACTGACCTTTAGACTTCGTTGGTTGCACGTGGCACTTCGAAGATTGCACGTGGCACCGGCCGATCCTCGTCTTCGCACATTTAAATCACTGCCAGGTCCTGTATTGCACTAACACTGCACTATTGTGGAGTCTCTGAATGATTGGATCACGAAAATAGTCAATTTTCTTGTAATTTCGAGCGGGCACGGTTAGCGGTGCGGTCACATTCACAATCGATGCACAAACGTCAAATGTCAAATCATTTCTTGCGGTCGTGCGGGGAAATAAACGGAAGGGATAGGATTGCTAGGCCAAAAAATAAATTACAAAAAACAAAGTCGCGGATCATAGCAAATTGGCGCAACCATCATGGTTATCCTTTATAAGGTAAGGCAAATCATTTATATAAATAAGAAATAAAAATGGGCCAAGAATTGAACCTTGGGGTACACCCATTGACACTACAGACCCGGGTGATCTTATTCCGTTTACGTCAACTCTCTGAATCCTATCACTCAAATATGAAGTAAGAAGATCCAGGGAGGAGTTCCGGATTCCGTAATGGTGAAGTTTCCTGATTAATGTTTCATGGAGAACACAATCAAAGGCCTTGGACAAATCACAAAAAATGCCCAGGACATCGCATTTGTCTTCCCATGCATTATAAATATGTCCTAAAAGTTCAACACCGGCATCGGTTGTTGAACGACCCCTTGTAAAACCAAACTGTTTAGTGTGTAATAATTTATGTGTATTAAAAAATCTTTGTAACTGTTGTAAAATTAGTTTTTCAAATATTTTACTAAAGGTGGGTAGCACTGAGATGGGTCTATAATTCGTGGGGTCAGATGTACTACCCGTTTTAAACAATGGTATTATTTTACTATATTTCATTAAGTCAGGAAACTCGCCACGATCAATACAATTATTAAAAATAAGTGCTAAACTGGGAGCTACTACGTTTATAATAGACTTTACAACATCCACAGAATTTCCCCATAAATCTGTAGTCTTTTTTACATTCAAAGTATTAAAGGTTTTAATTATATCTACATAAGTAACATGTTCAAAATTAAAATCGGAATCGCAAACTTTTACATTTTCTTTGAGCAAAGACTCTGCATCAGTAGGTGATGAGTTCAGTGATTTTGTAGTTAATATGGGGATCTCTGAAAAGAACTTTTCAAAAGCCGCGGCAACCTGTGAGTCCGAATTGACCACATTGTCATTTATTATAAGGCTATAATCATTACACGGTTTTTTAGACTTTCCAGTTTCACTATTTATAATATTCCAAGTTGTTTTAATTATATTACTACTATTTTTAATTTTGGAACTCAAATAACGCGCTTTTGCGGTTGAACATATTTTTTTGAATAATTTTGAATAATTTTTAACATATAAACTAAACTCAGCAGTGTTTACAAGAATTCTTTCATCATACAATTCATAAAGTCGCGTTCTGCTTTTATGGATACCAATAGTAGCCCATTCACTGAAAGAAACATTACTATTAACCAATATAGTTTTGGGTATAAAAGTGGAATTAAATTGTTTACAGTACATGTTAAAAAAACTCTCATATTGATGATTCAGATCATCTAATGTTGACAAAACTGGTAAATTATTAATGAGTTTAGTTTTAAAACTTTCTAAGCGATTTGCAGTTTTCGGGTTAACAGTGATATTCTTTTTAGCCACTTTGATGTTTGGGTTTTGAAAAGTAATTAATTGCCTACAGTGATCAGAATCTAGTAAATTTATAATGTTTTTGTGGCTAGGTATAACATCAGTATAAATATTATCTATGCAAGTGGCACTAGTAGGAATTACTCTTGTGGGCTCCAAAAACAAATTAACAAGATTGTATGACTGAAATAGACTTATGATTTTGCTACATAAAGCTGAGTTTTCTAGTAGATTAACATTAAAATCACCACAAGTGATTATGTATTTGTTTGAATTACAGATCTTGTTAAACACTTCATCCATTACCTTTTCAAAGCAGTCATACAATCCAGAAGGGGGTTTGTACACACTTAATATAATAAACTTGTCCAACTCAATACAGGCTATTTCAATTGACCGCTCAACAGATAGACTCACAATATCCTTACGTTCCTTAAATTTAAGGTGGTTACTAACTAAAATTAATGAGCCACCACGTAAGGCATTAGTTCTGCTAAATGAACTACCAACCTGGTGATTACTAAAATTAAACATGAACTGGTGGCTTTAAAGCCAGTGTTCTGTTATACAAAGAATATCGATATGATTACAATTAAGGAATAGTTCTATTTCTAAATCTTTGTTCATAAATCCTTGAATATTTTGATGCACCAGGTTGATATCATTTATTGATTTCAAAACTTGATTTGAATAATTTTTGGTTGCCAGTATATTCAAGCTAGAGATTGACTCTGTTGTCTCAATGTCTAATTTAAATTAATATTAATGTCAATATTCGATGCCAAGTTATTGGCAAAATCAGTTGTCATGTTATAGCGTTGCTCAATAGGAGCAATTTGTTTAGCCAAGTTCTTGGCTGTAATAAGAAAATAATATGATAGCGACATAGCTATCTGTCTCTTACAATAGTTTGATAGATAGTAAGTATCTACAAGATATCTATCTTTAGTCAAATAATAGTTAGTACCAACATAATTGTTGGTGTCAATTAGATGAAACAATTGATTATTTAATGTTATATTATACAATGTTGAATTGATCTTATACCTAATGCGATTTTCTTCCTGTGGCAAACCTTTACTATATGGGAATGTGAACATCACTATTTTTTTTACACTCAAGTTACTTAAGGTACTATAATATTGCAACAATTCTCCTTTGTTTACATAACCTCTATTACCAAGAAAAATTATAAGTATAGTATCCTGGTGAAATTTACATTTCATAATTTTTTTCATTATATCGAATAAAGAACAGCCAGGCAAGCAGTGATTTATTATTGAGTGTCCCGGATACTCATTTGTCAAATAGTGGCCTAAACCTTTTCCAATTTCATCACAAAATACAACTATTTCTTTATTAACAATCTCTTGTGACAAACAATTAGTTATTTCTACTGGCAAACTGACACTAGACTGGGTTAAGGTGGTATCACATATTGACAATGAATGGTCCGGCACAGAAGCAACAGATTGACAATGCTCACAGGTGTTTTTTTGTGAGCTGACCAGCTCATTCATTGCCAATACATATTCCCTCATTTGGTTTTCAGAGGCTGTATATTTGATTGTCATTGAACTTAGTTTGTGTTGTAGGCGGTTTAGTTCACATTGTAAGTCTTCAGTGTCAGTTTGATATTTCCTAGTACTTTTCTCTAGGTTTGAGGAATACACATCTAATTGTTTTAGTAGGTGTAACCTTTCCCTATTTAATTTAACATTCTTGATAAAGAACTTTTGCTTCTTGACCATTTTCTTGGTTTTAACTATATATTTGTTGATTTTAATATATTTTTTAAGTTTATTTTTACTAGTGACTACCCTCACAGTTTTACTTGATTTAGAGTCATCATCACTAGTCAAATCTATAGTAAAAGAGGGGTTAATTTGTGAAACCATTGATGGGGCGATAGGCACCAACTCGCTGAATAGACTTTGGTTCAATGAGGCGGTGATGTTAAGATTAGTTGTCTCTAGTTGTGATATTTGAGATTTAGCCTCTTGCAGCTGTTGTTGCAATAAATACTTGTGATTCAGAGCATGTTCATACTCTGTGCTACATTGGCTGAACCCATCCACAACAAGTTGGAGCCCATTCCGGTCTTCTATGGCCTCAGTGAATTGAATGTATAACTGAGCCATTTCATGTTTCAACTTCCTATTATTTTCATGGGCAAAATTATAGCCTATTATGACAGGTGACATCACGCCATATAACATTTACCAACAAGTTTCACAAGAAGAAAATTAATTGCGAATTCGAAATGATAAAAGAAGCGAAAAAGTCAAAACATCTCTCGCATAAAATATTTTTATTTTGCATGAAATTCATTTAAAAAACGTATTTCCTCATTGTAGAGCGCCGTCTACGTAATCTGATAAAGTCCTCGGCTGCTTGGAGATGAGAATCCAGTACAAGATAAGATATTCTTACATTCTAACAGATTTTGTTTTTAATTTTAGTACCTAGTATCTTTATTGGCGATGGGAAATCATGGCGTAACTTCTCATAGTCTAGGTGACACGGGAGAGCGTGTTAAAGTTTTACTGACTAAAACCCACCCGTGTTTCTTCATTCTTCATTTGCTGTTTTTGATCCAGGTCCGGCGCAACCCTTTCGATCATTACTGCAGTTCATTAATCCAGCTCCACCATAAACCATCATAAGGTGGAGCCTCACTTGAGCTGAGCACCGCCGAGTCCATGATCAGCGTTGATGACCTCTTGTGCCAGGCCCTGCTTCAGGCCATGGGCCGGAGCAAGAAGGCCGGAGAGGCGGTGGCCTTCTTCTGCGAGGCAATAATGCTAGCGAAGCAGACAGCTGCATGCGTGGGGGAACAGAAATCCTTAAACCCCAGCCGCCGTGACCCTGCTTGGAGTACCAGCCACGTTAGTCGCGGGCTTGTGGTTGACCAGCAATATTTTATTATATAATATATTCCACAACTATCACCCACAACGCCGTCTAGTCCCAAACTAAGCAGAGCTTGTGTTATGAGTACTAGACAACTGATAGACATACTTATATTTTTCTAAATACATATTATAGATAAATTACATCCAGACACAGAACAAATGATCGTGCTCATTACACAAACATTTGTCCTGGTTGGGAATCAAACCCACGACCTCCGGTATAGCAGTCAGGGCCACTAACTACTAGACCAATAGGCCAGTGAATTATTGTTCAACGTCTGGCCGTCCGGTAATCGTTCGGACTAAGCCCAAGTTGTCTACGTCACGTAGTGTTCCCTCGCTTGGGAAGAGCATCGCCGTGTCCTCGTGGGGGCGATCGGCGGCGATCTCTCGCGCCGGGGCTTGTTTCAAGCCATACTCCGGAGCGAGGAGGAGTGGCAGGCGGTCGCCTCCTTTTGCGAAGCAGTAATGCTAGCAAAGGAGGAGGCCGACCGCATTAGACAAAGGCGCACACGCTGCCGCCGCCGCCGGGATTCCGATCCCGATTTCCGGCCACCGTAGGCGCGGGCTCGCGGACGATGGGCAATGGGTAGCTCGCTGTCCGTCCGTCCGGTAACAGACCGGTCCGAGCTCAGGTCGTCTACGGCGCGCACTGTTCCCGCGCGCCGCCTCAAGGAGTTGTCAGCAAACTGTAGGGGTCCAGCAGGGCCGAAGCCTACTGGGGCCAATGGTTATGTGAGAATGTCATCACGGGCCCCGGGACAAAGGCAATGAATGGAAGGGTAGGTTTTTAGTCAGTAAAAGTCTGACACTATTTCCCGCCCCACCCAAGGGCGGGATTTATCATTGGATGATTTTACCTACCAAAACAAAAAAAAAAAAAAACGTAGTGTTCCACGCGTGCCTCGAAGAGACTGATGTCAGCGAAACCGTAGGGGCGCAGGATCAATTCCCTTTGCTAGGTCTACGGGCCGCATAGAACAAGGTGTAAAAGACTCAGGTGTGGTTTTTGTCAGGAGAACTCATTGGATGATGCCCACCTCAAAAAAGGCAATGTCAGCATAATTACTGGGGCCCTCCAGAGGTGACACCAGCTAAGGCCAGCGATACCAGCTAAAGCAGTATTGTTCGAGAGTCACCGTGGCCCTGAAACACAAATGCAACTTAAGGAACGCGGATGGATTTTAGTCGCTTCATCTCTATCCATCAAGGGCGAAGGGAGAAAGGGAGGACTTCCCCAAAAAAAAAAAACCTCCAGCCTATTTTTAACAAAGTTTACATAGCATAGCTTTTACCGTAACACCGTCCTTTTTATGAAAAAAATAAAAAATCCAACGTAAGCTTGTTTCAGTTTTGCGAAGTAATGCTTTTTGCTGAATAACTCAGATCCTGTTTTGTAAGTTAGTGAGTACTTGTTGTTCACGAGTTTACCTATTTTTATCTCAAGTAGAATTTCTTGTAAGAAAAGTCTGCTATGATACTTAGTAGTGTGACGTGGTTTTATGAAAAAAGGGGCCTTCCATCTATACTATGTTTTTTTGTTTGGTATAGTTGGCTTATATGTTGTGCTTAATAAATATAGGTTTCTCTCGCATATGGGGCGAAAAATAAATAGAACGTTCTCGAAGGTTTTTTTTATGGTAGGTAAAATCATCCAATGAGAAATCCCGCCCTTGGGCGGAGCGGGAATTAGTGTCAGACTCTTACTGACTAAAAACCTACCCCGTTCCTTCGTAGCCTATCGTGCCGGGGCCGGGTATTCCTTTCGGAAGTTAACCCATGACCCCAGTGGGCTTCGACCCTGCCTGCCTGCAGCTAGCTTGCTGGGCCTCTTCGGTGTGCTGACAGCTCCTTGAGGCGCGCGGGAACAGAACGCGCCGTCGACGACTTGGGCTCGGTCCAGTCGGTTACCGGACGATCGTTAAAAGTAAAAATTTATTTCACTGTCGAAGTTTAAACCAGAGACTAGATCGCGGAAGGAGGAAACCGCCGCCCATTGCCTCTCGCTCCGAAACTTGGCCTGTACCCTTAAATTAAAACAAAACAGCGGACGATAAGTGACTCGCCTCTAGTACGTGAACCGTTGAAATTGTCTCTATATGGCACGATTTCACATCGGTTGCAACGATCACACACATTCGGCGGCTAACACTATTTCGACCGCACGACATCGCCGGCTCTTATCTCTGTCCTTGTCTATCAGTGACTACTGGTAATGTAGGTGTGTGAGTTTGGAGTCCAGGTTTTCTGATCGCGATGAAACGCGTAACGTATCTACCCTTATATTATATCAATGCCTGTACCAGTGCATGGTGCGAGCGGTTGCAGTCGCTGATCGCCACCACGAGGACACGGCAATGCTCCGCCCGTGCGTGGCACACCTCCACCATTACCGATGAAGGTGGTCAACGATGGAGCACGCTTGCCTAGAAGCAACTAATTCACTCTGACACTTAAAAACTCCCAGGTTGAATCTATTATTGGAAATCTGTTTTGATTATCGCTTCTTCATATAAATATATTTTATCAAGCACAAGAGATGGTCTTGTACCCCATAATATATTTTAAGACTTTAGTTTTATCTGACTGATAGCATAGCATCAGCCTTATAATGTTCCCACTGCTGGAACTCTGACTTCCTCTCTACGAGAGTGAATGGGCCGTAATCCACCACGCGGGCCCAGAGCGGGTTGATGGATGTCACATGTCTTTGATTTTTTGGTTCTAGGACATTTTCCTTACAATGTTTTCCTTCACCGTTTTAAGAGCAGTGGTGATGAAATAAATTACACAAAGTAATGTGACTGGCTGAGTTTGAACACGCGACCTACAACTCGTAAGTGGGGGTCTGATTGGTAGCTTCAATAAATTTGGTGGTGTCCGAATCGTCATTCGTCAGTCAAAAAATATTGAAAATAAAGCGTTGATTTGGACACTGTGTCCGATTATATTGTGTCCGGATCGTCAGTAACTCAGGTAAATAACTACTCAATCCCAACACAATACATAAAGAAAACCACTCACTAATCTAAACTCACAATCCTTCTCACTATCTATGATCAGTTAATGCTCAATATGGTGCGGATGATATCTCTCTAACATCCTCCTTGCTTTGTTCCCTCTCTTCAGCGTCATTCAGACAGGCTGGCGTACACTGAGAGATTGTGTTTAGTAACGCAGATAAAAAAGGGGCATATTTTTTGAGGGATAGAAGTATGATTGATGTGTAATCTAGACTTTAGATGTGAAAACAAATGTAGACAATTTAATAGTGTGTTGAAAACGAGGGGATAAGAGTATATCATCATCTTCCTGCCCTTATCCCGTTTTATTTGGGGTCGGCGCAACACGTTTTTTTCTTCCATTCTCTCCTGTCACTCGACACGCTATCACTAACTCCCTTTTCTGTCATATCACTCCTCACACAATCCATCCATCTCTTCTTTGGCCTCCCTCTCCCTCTCCATCCATCCACATGTAAACTCATAACTCTTTTAGTAACATGCGTTTCATCCCTCCTCTTCACATGACCATAACAAGACAAACGATTTCCTTTCAACTTTTCAGTCACTGGCGCCACTTTCAAACTTCCCCTAATATACTCATTTCTCACTTTATCCATTCTCGTCACACCACACATCCATCTCAACATTCTCATCTCCGCTACGTGCAATCTTTTTTCTTCCGTCTTTTTCAAAGCCCAACAACATAGGGGATAAGAGTATATGAAATCATAAATTAACTCCTTGAGCGCCGATTATACATACATCTGTACGACTTGAATGACCTTAAAAAAATCTTAATTGTCGTTTTTTTACACACGTTTTTACAAAATTTATTTGGCCGAAAATTTTGGTTTCTCTATTTTTGTTTTTCCTGGATTTTTTTTTGTGATTTATTTATTTTAATAAAGAGGTTCAATGCCGCCTCAATGACCCCTGGCGTCCTTTAATATAAACAACACATATAATTCAAATATTAATAAATACTTACTTGCATAACTATGTAAACTTATTCTACACTTTCCGTTCGTAATTTAAATATCAGAGTCTCTCAGTGTATCCCAACCGTATGTAGCGCTAAGTAAAAACCACTATAACAATGTTTTGTTCACCGCACTAGTGTAAATGAAGTGTTCCGAATCAAAAGGGGACGGGCGTCTATCTGTGCTTGTGTTGTTGTTACCATGGAGGTTAGAAGTTTTTTTTTCAATACATTTACTCGAAAACCCGCTCTTATCCCACTACGTTTAGGCACGCAATGGACTGTTTTCCGCACTAGTACAGAAAAGAGCGCGTGCTCTCCTCCACCACAATTTTATAGTAATAAAACAGTTTTACGTATCAGGCGCGCGTCGACCCCCACGAGGCGCGGTTCAACCCCTTTATATTGAAAAACGTCATTTGATACACGTGCTTTGTCATTGCAGCCTTCGACTCTATAATACACTCGCCAACACCTCGTGCGAATTCCACCTCGCTGGCTATGACAAACTTTCTGCACTTGTATCAAAATGTAATATTTCTGTTAGCTGCTGTCAGCGCCTTCGCCCGCGTGATAGAGATAGAAATTATGCCAAGGAAACACACTCCTGGGATAAACAGTATTCTATGTGCTATTCAGTACATGGTCTATCTGTATTAGTACATAGATAGACCATTGTTGAGTAATAGTTTCATTGTTTGATACACGTTGCAGAGTATTGTACGTGTGAATAAGAAGTTTACGAGAGCTGTGCGTCAGTGTGAGCTGTTTTTACGTAACCGCGATCGAAACGTTTACTGTGTTTAGCTCTTTGATTGGTTGACAGTTTATAGCGTGCCAATCAGAGCGCTGAACGTCATAAATGGCCCTCTGATGGTAGGTAGGTACTAGTTCTTTTTTTTTTAGGTGTAAAATCATAAAATAACTCTTTTCGCTCTGGAAGGAGTGAGTGTATCAGGTTTTTACTGACTAAAACCCGCCTGTGAACATCGAGTTGCTCTTTGCGTTTCAGGGTCACAGTAAAGCTAGAACTACATTAGACCGACGCACACGTGTAACACGCCTATTTTGAATGTAGAACGACGTCGTGTAGCGTGAATCCAGTGTAGTTCTATAAGACTTGTTTCGATATAAAATGCATGGAGACCGAGGCGCCTGCATCAGAGTATGTGGCACACGTGTGCGCTGTGTAGTTCTACCTTAACTCTTTATAACATTCCAACAAAGCCCCTACCACCCCCTACCTCGGTATTTTGTAGGTAAAGGAATATGTACAATAGTCACAAGTATAATATCAATTAATAATAGCTTTACCTTTGGTAACCTTGAAAGTCTGGAATATCCAAACTTTAGCAGTTAATTGAAGCTTCACAAATTCTAGACTTAAATACCTACAGTAACAACTATAAAAGATATACCTAGTTATAATGTATGTAAAGTTTATAAGTATAGTTTATAAGTTATGGCCTACTACTTCCCCGTTAAAAGTTTTGTGAATAATGTAGGCACAGTTTGGCCATACTCGCACGTCATATTCCGTATTTACATCGCTTTGGATTCTACACTCATGGGCGCTTACCTACGCGCTATTGTGACTATCCTCTACTTCCCCACGTATTGTTGGGTGTTTAATTGTTTTAAATTGCTCTTCACTTCCACTTTGTTTCATTCTAGTCGAGGGAACAGACAAAGAATTGATACGGAGTTTTTTTTTATGGTAGGTAAAATCATCCAATGACAAATCCCGCCCTTGGGCGGAGCGGGAAGTAGTGTCAGACTCTTATTGACTAAAACCTACCCCGTTCCTTCGTAGCCTATAGTGCCGAGGCTGAGCCTTCCTCGGCGCGCGGGAACAGAATGCGCCGTCGACGACTTGGGGTCGATCCGGTCGGTTACCGGACGATCGGACAGCGTGCTACCCATTGCACGCCGTCCGCACCCATTGCACGCCGTCCGCAATTGATACGGGGTTGATAGAGATGTTATCTAAAGGTTGAAACCACACAATGAATACTGTTTGGACATTTTTTTTGACGTAGTATCTAAGGGTGTCATTATAATATGCTGTGGAATTGTTCAAGCTTAAACAAATATCCTTTCTTTAAGCATTGCTGCCAGATGCTAAGTTCACTGTGTTCCACATAATATGCCTCAAAGAGATGCCAACGTAAGTATTGGAGCGCACTAAGATCGATACCTGCTTGGACCGAGGGATTATTCGGATGTGTTACTGCGGTCGTAGAATGCAAAGGTCAAAGTAAGTTGAAATTGAAAATTTAATCAGTAAAGAATGGTTAACAGGTTTACAATGGGCCTCATCAAAGGACTTAAAGTCACCCAAAGGGCAATAGAAAGGGCTGTGCTTGGAGTTTCATTGCGTGATCGGATCAGGCATAAGAATATCCACAGGAGAACCAAGGTTACTAACACAGCGCGAAGAAATGCCTTAATTAAGTGGCAATGGGCAGGGCACATTGCTCGCAGAACGGATGGACGTTGGGGCCGAAAGGTGCTGGAGTGGCGGCTGCGTACCGGAAGACGCAGCGTTGGAAGGCCTCCTACAAGTTGGACCGATGACCTAGCAAGGGTTATGCGAATCCGATGAATGCGAGATTTCATTCTGGTGATACTTGGGGGAGGCCTATCTCCAACAGTGGACGTTTTTCAGCTGTAATGGTGATGATGATGAATATGATTTCCATCTTCAGTTGTATTTATTAACTATGGGTCTGTAATTCGCCAATCGTTTCTAAATATCCTTTCACTTAAGCTCATTGTAACAAAGAATATTAGCACGTAATTAATAACAATTAAGAATGATAGAAAACAGTCTAATAATCTAGTTTTATGCTGAGGCGTCTCGCTCATGAATATGCAATGTGTGTCCGCTCAAAGATATTAATTATGCACGGTTTTCGTCCTCCGCTGTTAAGGGGAAGGTATTTCTCAAAACCCGGGTAGAATTGTGTCTTATCCGGGACATGGTGGACATTCCACTTGGGCGGATCTTAAAACTTCCACGTATGTTCATTTCTATGGACATTCCACCTATACGCAGAAAACGTTTTGGGAACACATTCATCATACGTACCGCTAAAGAGTGGAATTCCCTGTCGGATCCTGTGATTTCTGATAGCTACGACCTAGGAGTCTTCAAGTCAAGAGTGAATAGGTTACTTCTAGGCAAGCGTACGCAAGTGTCAACCCGAAAATCGGTTACTGCGCATTCAAGGTCGACCATCATTATGATTCAACTTGTGTGACGAGGATTATAACCGATTTTTGGGTCTCAATTGAAGTAGAAGGTTGCGCGTAACCATAGCAAGTTGTTCGACTTATTTGTTGCGTACAATATCTGGATTCGATTCAAAGGTTAGATGATGAGTTTGTTTGTTTTCTGTTAAGAATTAAGAATTGCGCGAGATATAGAAGTTTTGGGTATCTACTTGGCCTTATTGTTGTTATTAACTTACGTAATTTTTTATAACACAATTATATAAAAGACTATAAAATATATCAAAGATAGAAAGAGCATAAAATATATCAAAGATGATACGGTCAGAACTTCCGAATGATTTTGCACTTTCGATTCCTTTTTCGGGTCCAATGAATTTGAATTGGAAACTTATATCGGAGAAACAAATAAGTTTATATTTTGTCGCGTGGAGAACCTCCCTTCCCCCGTGCTATCTGTTGATTAATCTTGAGTTTCACTAGTTGTTTTGTTTCTTGCACGTTCTTCTCCATAGAGATCTACGCTTTGGAACGTGCAATTTAGCTTCACTTTTTTTTGGACTGACCGACATTTTGACAATTCAAAAGTGCCTGTAATTGGTCTATTTGAAATAAACTATTCTGATTCTGATTCTGATTCGTATATTTAAATGTTGTGATTTTGCTCTTCATTTTGCTTATTCGAATTTTCAATTAGTTTTAGTAATGTTTCATTTGATTCGTCAACCTCATCAATTCAGTTCTAATCATTCATTATTCAATCATCGCTAATATATAAGTATTTGGGGGTAGTTGAACAGAGTGTAAAGTCCCACATACCGCCGTTGAAAAGGGAGGATCCTCCGACCAGACAGGTGTTATATCTGGTGGGCTACTGCCCGATAGATGATTTCGGGTTTGTTCTATATGTTCCAATCGCGCCGCGAATCTTACTTGCGCGATGCAGGATTAGTTCTTTTTGTGACGACATGGATGTCGCTACATCACTCCCCTCCGGAGATCGGAGATCGATGGTTCTTGATGCTTCTTGAGGCGTCGTGATGCGTGCCAGGCCAATGGAGGTTGGTTCCAGTGAGTCGGAACCGGATTCCGCATAGTTCTCGGTGAGTCGGAACTGTCTGCGGTGATGCCCCAGTGAGTCGGGGTGGTGCTATCCCAGTGAGTCGGGATATGATGCTGCAGGCTCCAGTGAGTCGGAGTATTGCGGCTAGCTCCAGTGAGTCGGAGCGGTGCTGTGCGACGTAGGGCTTGACTGCTGTCGTCGACCAGGAGAGGTTCTTCAAGGCTCTTCATGTGACTGGCCGAAGGTACAGGTGCTTAGCCAAGTTCGCTGATGAGGCTGAGGGTGATGACCAGGTATGACCAAGTAGGCATGCTGGTGGTCAGGATAACCATATAGCCGTGGGTGCTGGCTGTATGGCTCGCTGCTCGAAAGCTTGAGGAAGTGATGATGACGTCACGAAGTAGTTGCTGCACGAAGGCTGCGCTGACGTTCTTTGTCGAGGGTCACCAGTTTGGGGGTAGTTGAACAGAGTGTAAAGTCCCACATACCGCCGTTGAAAAGGGAGGATCCTCCGACCAGACAGGTGTTATATCTGGTGGGCTACTGCCCGATAGAGGATTTCGGGTTTGTTCTATATGTTCCAATCGCGCCGCGAATCTTACTTGCGCGATGCAGGATTAGTTCTTTTTGTGACGACATGGATGTCGCTACAAGTATGTATATAGATTAGAAAAAAAAATAAAAGAGATACGAGTATAGCAGATTAATTTACAGTTACTTACAGCGCATTCACGACGTCGGTCTGAGATCCAAACCACACGGGCGGTGCGGCGCCGCACCGCAACCCATTTCGCCGCGCTGGCGACCACACGGGCAGAGCGGCGTCGCAACGTTCTACGGAGCCGCGGCGGCGCCGCAGCAGCGGCAAAATGAGGGGTTGCCAATCGCTACGTACGACAGTCTGTAATAACAATGGATCGGGAAAGACGTGTGCTGCTGCTCTTATTACTTCGCCACGGAAGAAATCGACGTAGAATCATACGAAAACACTGGATCAGTCCATTTATAGCCTTGAGAAATAGTGACGGACTTTTTTTCTTTAAAGAATATCAAGAGTTGGTTTTAGACGAAAAGACTCATTTTACTCATTTTATTGTACTCATTTTGATAGGTACAGGTTACGTGATCGTACTTAATCTAGCATGCGTCCTTCCCTATGCTGCGCAAACAAACAAGCCTTATGCAAACAAGTGCGAGCGGCGCCGCTCCGGCTCCGCTCTGCTTACACCCCTCCCCGCCTCGTCTCGATTCCGAAGCGCGCGCGGCGCGGCGCCGGAGCACACCGCACGGCGCCATGTGGCTACAATGCATTTTTGTATGTAGAAAACCGCAGCGGCGCCGCTCAGGCGCCGCGCCGCAGCCGCGCCGCCCGTGTGGCTTGGCCCTTAGCGGCGAGCGGCGCGGTGAGCGGGGCCGTATCGGTAGGCGATTGGTCGTCGCCGCTCTTGGCGGCCATATTGGCGCGCGCTCGACCAATCGCCTACCGGTATCGTCCCGCTCGTCGCGCCGCTCGCTGCTAAGACTGAAGTCGTGAATAGGCCCTAAGGCTTACCACTTAGGTAATTGCAAATGAGCCTGGAGAGCAAGCATAATTCTCTGTCTAGTGATACTAAGTTATAGCATCGTTCATCGTTGTCCCGAAGGACCATTAGTTATTGCGTATTTGAGAGCTTGAAACAATAACTATTGTTCAGAGTACCTTAGCCTTGTTTCTGTTGTAAATCACTATAACGACTAGGTACAACCAAGGTCCTTATTATAAAACTGGCTATGTGTAAAAATTACATGCAATAACGAGGTTTTATTTGCAGGTGGGATTTAACTTTATGTTACTTCAGCTTATTATAATCTAAAATTATATAGGGTGACTGGTAATTAGTGAACGATACTTAAACACGTTATTGTAGTCATGATAACAAACAACTTTTACTATGGGACCAAACCTGAAATCGCGAAAAAAAACCTGCTGTCAGTACATTAATTTGTGTTCGCCTAACTGGTCAAAATGTACTGAACTTGGCTGATTTTTTTAGCGATTTCAGGTTTGGTCCCATAGTAAAAGTTGTTCGTTATCATGGCTACAATTACGTGTTAAAGTATCGTTCACTAGTTACCAGTCACCTTATATATGTATATATTAAAGCGAAATACCAGTCATTGATACCTACAAACTTAAAATTTGGCAGTTAGGTTCCTTAAAGGGTTTAGACATTCGCTAAAAAAGGATTTTACGAAATTCCAGTCCTAAGTAAAAGGAAAAACGAGGAGTAAAACGAGGGTTGGAAATTTGTATAGAGAACTTACTTTCACGCGGACGAAACCGCTGCCAGGAGCTAGTAATAAATATAATAATCATATTAAAAGTGTTCAAGAGGTGACGATATACTGTGTTTTGAAAAATCTATCTACGTCTTCAACATAATACAATTAGATTAACTATCCAATACCCATTAGCAGTTTTCCAAAAACCCGATCAACAAATCCTTAACAAAATCCAAAGCAACTTCCCCTTAAGTTAGCACATAACGTTTTAAAGCTCAGATTTTAAGCGGCACGAAGCGACGGAAACTGCTGAGTGTGCGAAAAAAGAATGTTAGTACAAAAATGTCTGTCCAAAGGAAATATTTTAGAGCTGAAAATATTTTGTTGCGACTGAAAACTGGTTTGGATGTAGGAGAAATGGTGATTGTGCATTTTTTTTATGAGTTTGTGTGTGCGAAGCAAATAAAATTATTGAAATGACAAGTGAGATACCTATAAAGGTTATGAGAGAATGTCACCACGGGCCCTGGGACAAAGGCAATAAATGGAAGGGTAGGTTTTTTGTCAGTAAGAGTCTGACACTATTTCCCGCCCCACCCAAGGACGGGATTTGTCATTGGATGATTTTACCTACCATAAAAAAAAAAGTGAGAACATTCATCATCATCATCATTTCAGCCAAAAGACGTCCACTGTTACACATAGGCCTCCCCCAAGTGTCACCAGAATGAACGTCCTGTGCATCTCGCATCCATCGGATTCCCGCAATCCTTACAAGATCATCGATCCACATTGTAGGAGGTATTCCAACGCTACGTCTTCCAGTACATGGTCGCCATTCCAGAACCTTTCGGCCTCAACGGCCATTCCTTCTGCGAGCAATGTGCTCAGCCTATTGCCACTTAAGTTTGTCGATTACGATACCTACGTAAGTCTATTTTAATATTCTGTAGAGTTAAAATAATAATAATTAGCCTTTAGACCGCCACGTCAAAAAAGGATAAGCGTGTTCTTGGCGCCAAAGGCCAACTCGGCGATTTCATCTTTTAACAACACATCATAAATAAAACAACTTAGAGATGTTGAATGAATGCAGAATCATTTTGTAAGTGTTTTGGGGCGGCGAGGGCAACGTTATTCATGTCCGTCTGTGTATGTAGTTTGTTGTTTAGGTAAAGTTACTAACTCATAGATTAAAGCTAGAACTACATTAGACCGACACACACTTGTAACAAGCCTGATTTGTACGTAGAACGACGTCGCGTGGCGGGATCAAGTGTAGCTCTACAACTCTAGTTTCCATGTAAAATGTATGGAGACCGACGCGCCCAGATCGGCGTGTATGACACATGTGTGTGCAGTATCGTTCTAGCTTTGGTTTTAGTAACAAATGGGCCGGTGTTGTCAAATATAAAAGAATACTAGTTTTGTCATGTAGTGGTCAAAGGCTAGAAAAGACATTCTTTTTATTCCATATTAGGTGAAGGTGTGCGTCCACATTTCCCAATAAGTAGCATAGCATAATCCGCTTTATAGAAAGCTGTAGGGAAGAATTACACAAGCCTTTGCCTCGAATCTTGCGGGCAGCGAGACGGCGGCGGTGGCAGCGCGGGAGCGGCAGGATCGTATGCGTAAAATCAAATGGACTGACCCTCGAAAACAGTGGCGCGGGGGCGGGTAACGAGCGATGCACTCCAGTCAAGCGAAGGCTGCCCGCGCCGCCCCGCTGCCCGCAAGATTCGAGGCAGAGGCCTTACTATCCATCATTCACCAGTAGAACATTGTTTATTCTCACACTAAACAAAACCCCGCTAACACAGAAGCCCATCCCTACCACGATACTGCCTGCCAAAAATATGCAACAAAGAAAAATAAAACTTTTACCCCGCCAGACCACAGTTCAAAGTGCCCGCAGAATTATACATTTCTGGCATTTTTTTCATAATGCTCTTTTTTTGTGGACCGCGCCGAAAAGCCAGTGTTTCATAAATAAATACTTAAAACTCATGCTATTAAAGAATACTGGACTGGTTTTATCCGAGGATTTGGTTAATATGTTTTTTTTTTTTTATGGTAGGTAAAATCATCAAATGACAAATATCGGCTTTGGGTGGGGCGGGAGATAGTGTCAGACTCTTACTGACCAAAAACGTACTCTATTCCATTCATTGCCTTCGATCCAGGGCCCCGGGCTTCATTTTCACCCAACCCTTAGCCCCAGTAGGCTTCGGCCCTACTGGGCCCCTACAGTTTGCTGACAACTCCTTGAGGTGCGCGTCGGTCTGTTACCGGAAGGACGAACAGCGAGCTACCCATTGGCAAGCCCACGCCTACGTTACGCCTAATATGTGTTGAGATTTTAATTCCTCGGAAAAGGACTCGGAGGATCTTGTCCTACATTTTTAGTAGTCTGGCTGGACTGGTCAACGCAGGATGATTGAGTTGTGGTTATAATATTGCACATGAAAATCTCTGTTGCACACGCGGAAACAAAGATTTGCAATATGCTGCAAAATTTTAAAATAACGCTAGACACAACACTAATTTCAAACTTCGAAGATCGTAACAGGAGTAACCGACCTCGCACAGCACAGGGCACTAGCGATCGTCCAAGTAGTGATGGCACGAATAGAGATCTCTTGAGTAAACTAAACATTATAGCTTTTCAGATGGGGTAAACAGGACTATGGCAAAGAGTGTTAAATGCGAACCTGGTGGTACAAGTTTATCGTAAAAAGACTGGACTTTTGTAAAGAGTTTTTGAAAAGCTTTGTTAAGAAGGTACGCGGAAAAAAAATGCCGATGAATTTTGTTTTCTAATGAAAAAAAAAAAATACTATCGAAGACAGTTATAATCAACAAAAAATAAGGTTTATGTAGAGCAGTGAAGAAGTGAGCGCGTGTATTTTGTCATTCTTCTTTGTCATTTATGAGTTTTCATAGAGAAACATAAAGAAGTTTCAAAAAAATCTTAATCTCATCTTTAAAAAATGTCCCCTGAAAAAGGTTCACAATGAAATCATATCATTGTTCTATTGGTTGAGCGTGATGTAAATTAAACTCCAAAATCATATAAACCCAGCTGAAATTCGTGCGCAAACAATGTTTGATATAAAACCTCTACCCTAATAATTGAATTACCCTAAGCTCAAAACCTATCCTCTTAAGTTGAGATGCTAATAGAAATTCTCCATTCGCAAACTGCTGACTACTGCACAATTAAAAATAAAAGATGGTGCCTACACTGCGAAAAATTTAATCTTCCTTTAAAAGGTCCACGTTGATAATTTTAATAATTGTTAGGGACCTAATATCTCCGTGAATTGCCGCTTTGGGTAAAACAATTTATTTAATGAATTGTTTAAAATAACTCATGTTGGGCAGGAATGCCTTGAGTTTGAGTTATGACGGACATTTCCTTAATGATGCTCAATTTTGATCGTTATGAATCGGTGAGTTGAAATGAAGTTTTCAAAGCGTATTAGACTAATGAAACATTTGATTGATGAAGAATCGTCAAACTTAAGTGCAGAGCAGAATATATTTTCAATGGGGCTGAAAGGTTCTGGAGTGGTGACCGCGGACCGGAAGACGCGGCGTTGGGTCTCCCACAAGTTGGACCGATGATCTGTTGAGGATGTTGGAAACTGATGGATGCAATTCGATTCGGTAATACTTGGCTGAGGAGCCTGCTGGAGGCCTATGTCCAACTGTAGGCGTCTTTTGGCTGAAATGATGATGATGATTTGAAGGTCCTAAGTATGCCGTTTTCTTAGCAGCAGGCTTAGATTATTCAAAACAGCGGAAGATTGCTGACTCGCCTCTAGTGCTTGAACCGCTGAAATTGTGACAATTGTCACGATTTCACATCGGTCGCGACGATCAGACACTTTCGGCGGTTAACGCTATTTCGCTCGCACGATAGCTCTTATCTCTGTCCATGTCTATCAGTGACTACAGGTAGTATAGATGTGTGAGTTTCGAGTCCAGGTTTTCTGAATGCGATGTTAGCGCGTAACGTATTTTTCCTTATAATCTATCAATGGAAACAGGCAATGTTAGATGCTTATTAAACATTAGCAAAAGGTACGGAAACAAAGAATAGATCCATAGGAGAAATAAATTACCCCATTTTGTGTCCTGGCAATTTCTATCCATACTAGGTTGCCTAGAAGAAATCGCCGAGCGCGATAAGGCCGCCGATTGATTTTTATGATATATCAATAGAAACAGGCAATGTTAGATGCTTATTAAACATTAGCAAAAGGTAAACAAAGGAAACAGAGAATAGATACATAGGAGAAATAAATTACCGCATTTTTTGTCCTGGCAATTTCTATCCATACTAGGTTGCCTGGAAGAAATCGCCGAATGCGATAAGGCCGCCGATTGTATGTTTTCTTTTTTTATAAGTTTTCCTTTTTATAAAATATATCTTGGTGTACAATAAAGTATATATAAATAAATAAATAAATAAATTACCTTCATAGTCCGAAGAACTGCCAAATTTAGTAGCATTGGGCAGGGCACATTGCTCATAGAATGGTCGATGGAGCCGAAAAGTTCTCAACGAACTGGAAATCATCAAATGCCTACTCTGGGTGGAGGAATAGGAGGTATCAGATTTATCGACCCCACCAGTATTCCTCCAGGTGCCCAATTTGGTTCAGGACCACGGAATTTCTATGGAATTATGCCGCAGCCCTATTAGAGGCCTCCTAGAAGTTCAATTCAATCTTTTCTAGGATTTAAGACTGATTCATCAGGTTACAGAGACGGTGAAGATCATAGAAATCTACTGTGGCGTCTTTATTTACCAAAGACATTGTAATTATTGAAAACAAGTTGTTCTTAATAGCCAAAAAGTGAACAACTACTCACAATGTTCATTCATTCAAGCTTTATTAAATACTAAAAGTATTTTTACACTCAGAGAATGCTGGTAAAAGAGAAAATTTTACAAAATACATACTGCACTTTGAAAGAACTAAGAATTTTAAAAAAAGAAGGAAAGAAATAAGAATTTAAAATAACTAAGTTACTTACATTCCATTTCAAGTACAAATCCGACGTATGCTAATAGAAAACTTTCAAAGGAAATTTAATTTATGCTATTAGTTTCTTTTGCAGGATTTTTAAGGCTCTGCAGTGAAATAAGGAAACCATTCGATGTAATTTTGAAGTTGTATTTTTTTTTATGGTGGATAAAATCATCCAATGGCAAATCTCGCCCTTGGGCGGAGCGAGAGAACAAGTAGTGTCAGACTCTTACTGACTAAAAACCTACCCCGTTCCTTCGTTGCCTATCGTGCCGGGTATTCCTTTCGGAAGCTGACCCATGACCCCAGCAGCATAAAATATTCTATTTAATTGTTATTATAACAAAAATAATTTATTTCAGATTTTTAATGTCCAGTTAGTGACTGAATTTGTCAATTAGTACATAAAAGAATAAATATTAAAAAATAAACAATAAAATAATTTATCATCATCATCTTTTCAGCCAAAAGACATCCACATATGCCTCACCCAAGAGTCGCCACAATGAACGGTCTCGCATCCTTCGGATTTCCCCAACTCTTACCAGGTCATCAGTCCACCTTGTAGGAGGCCTTCCAACGCTACGTCTTCCGGTACGTGGTCGTCATTCCAGAACCTCCCCCAACGGCCATCTGTTCTGCGAGCAATGTGACTTGCCCATTTTGGCGAATTTTGCTATGATGGTAACGTTGGTTCTCCTGTGGATATCCTCACTCCTGATTCGATCACGCAAGTAAAGTCCGACATCATTTGCAAAACAAATAATAAATAACTGACTGGTGTTGACTGGTAGATAAGAGAACGCCTTAGGCATTAAGTTCGCCTTTGTACCTTTGGTTGCATGAAGAATAAATAAATAAATAACTACATAAATAAATAAATAGATGTAATATTATAAACCTGTTTCTCACTGGTGACTGGGCTTTTAATTACTAGTTGGCGCCTGTGGCTTCGACTGCGGGAAAGTAGTTTTTACCATACAAACTTTGGACCCTTTGGGTTCCACATTAGGTTATGTTTTTTTTAACATAATATAACCTATGTTATTCAGTGAATATGCAGTTTTCTAATGGTGAAGGAATTTTTAAAATCAGTCAAGGAGATTTTGAGTTAAATCGTAACAAACAAACAAAATCAAATCTTTTTTTTTATTATTGATAGGTTCACGCTTGGCCATCTCACCTGATGGAAAGCGACGATGCGGTCGACGATGGAGCGCGCTTACCTAGAATAAAACTATTCACTCTTGACTTAAAGATTCCTGGGTTTTTTCTACGCAGTTACAACTACGGAACCCCTGAACGTTGTCCGACAAATACTTCACCGCAGATTTTTTTTAAAATTAATTTTGCTCGACTGACTGGACGGGAATATTATAAAATTGCAGGGATATTGTTATGAACATTATATCTTGCTCTTTGATCAACTATTCCTTTGAAAGGATATTGGAAGCATTAAACGACAGGCATAGAAGTACCAATTTATGTTAAAACGACATCAAAAGATGGCGGTGCTCGTGAATAAAGCTAGAACTACATTAGACCGACGAACGACGTCGCGTGGAGTGGATCAAGTGTAGCTATACATGTCTAGTTTCCATATAAAATGTATGGAGACCGACGTTCAGATCGGCGTGTGTGGCACACGTATGCGCAGTGTATTACTAGCTTAAGTTATAACAGCCATGTGGGTTTTTTTGTAGTGGGAAATCAACTAATAACTTCTACCGCTCTGGGGCGCATGGGGAGGGCGTGCAAGATTTTTACTGACTGAAACCACACCCATGTTCAGTTGTCCTATACATTCCAGGACTATGGGTTTGCCTTTCAAGAGTCAACTTGTGGCCCCAGTAGGCTTCGGCCCTACGGTCCCTATGGTTTGGTAGTTTCTCTTTAAAACACGCGTGGAACATTACGCGCCATCGACGACTCAGGCTCGGTCCGGACGGTTAGTGGACGGCTGGACGGCGAACAGTACCCATTGCTCGTCATCCACAAGCTCCTACGGTGGAACAGCCATGTGAGTGAATCTTCAAGATTAAGCAACGCTGACCTAGGTAGTGACGTGGATGGGTGACAACTCGTTATATACCGAGAATCTTCTGTGCCTCGGAAACCACGTCTATAATCGTGAGCAAGGGTTGAAGTATTGTTCGAAAGAGTTATCGCGACCCTGGAATGCCAAAGGCAACTAGAGGAACATGTAATCGCGAAAAAAATCAGCCAAGTTCAGTACATTTTGACCAGTTAGGCGAACATAAATGTACTGACCAGCAGATTATTTTCTCACGATTTCAGGTTGGTCTTATAAAAGTTGTTTGTTATCATGACTATAATTACGTGTTTAAGTATCGTTCACTAATTACCAGTCACCCTATATATGTTCTTATTGCAAGCCCTAGCTAAACTATTTAGTTATCAGAGAAATATCCACAAACTAACGTGCCAGGGTGTCCTTTCCCCCTGTATCGTATGTGACGAGATATCTACAATACAGTGTTTCTAGTAGCAGAGTATGTTTCACACTTCACTGACGGCGCTCGTGAACGTT
The DNA here is from genome assembly GCA_958295575.1 of Leucania comma. NCBI lineage: Eukaryota > Metazoa > Arthropoda > Insecta > Lepidoptera > Noctuidae > Leucania > Leucania comma. The sequence goes on along the minus strand of OY282486.1, from coordinate 12,129,078 downwards.
TGTGAGCCGAGACGCTTCTGGTGTAGTTGTAGGATACAATACTTAGTAAAAACATAAAGTGACTAGGTTTTGATAGTTTTAAGTGAAAATATGTAGCTGACATTCTTTCTACGGGTTTTATTTTGCAGTATGGCATAGTAAGCGAAAATATCAATGTATTTCATTATTTCTGAGGGAGGATTTAAGGGTAGGTAACGTCTGTCAAGTTTTAACTTTTTTACATAGCATTATTAAAGCATCTGTTACAAATGACTACCAGGACTCAAACAAAGACATAACTGACACCATTTCTAACATGAGATCGGGTCGATTTAAAAGTAACTGATTAAATTTGCTCCGCCCCTCCCACCACATTCAATCAGTCACTTTAATAAAAATAAAAAAGGGCAAAACGGGGGGACAAAAAGAGCAAAAAGGGCAAAGGAGGAGGGGGAAAAATTCAATCAGTCACTTTTAAATCGGTCCGATTTCACACACATGCTTGCTACAAACGCATGCGACACTTCTAACACCCACATACATAAATACACGAATAAATACAGAGCCACAGATAACCTACCTTGTTAGAACGCAGGTTTATGTATCGAATACCCTAAAGCAGGGGTGCCCAACCTTTTGCTATGACTATCGATGCTAGTAGGTATTTTGAGAAATAGAAATACTTTATATCAAATTACTTTTGTTTTAAGCGGCATTTTTTTTTTATTGTTGATAGGTTCACGCTGGACCGCTAACTCACTTGATGGAAAGGGACAATGCGGTCGACCTGCGCTTACCTAAAAGTAGTATCTATTCACTCTTGACTTAAAAAAACTCTTCGAGAAATGAGAGGGAAGTATCAGACTTTTAGTGACAAAAACTTACCTCTTACTTCACTTGTCTTTTGCTTTCTAGGGTCGCGATAACTCTTTCAAACAATTCCAAAGATAAAATGGCTATGAATGCAAATGGATTGTGAAAAGTTGACTAGTGTCAACCCGATGTACATGTTCATACGACCGCTCTTACGTGATTACGATGTTATTACACATCTTTCTCCAGATATTTTGGATACACCAATATCTTGTGTATATTATCTAGGCTTCCATAGAAATAAAAATATAAATTTGTGTAAAACTAATCCAGCAAAGACCTCTGAAAATCTGTTAATTCACGTAAACATACTATACTTTTATATGAAAAATATAAAAAAGTACTTCTTTACAAACCTTGCACATTTAATCTAGATTCTGAATGACGACAATTTTTCTTTCGTTTTATAAAACACGTATTTCCTAGCACAAGTTTTGTGAAATATTCGAGTAAATCAGTTTCAGGCGTTATCTCTTTTTTTTCGTATTGCCTTTTCATCAAATATCGCGTTGGATTGCGTTTGATCAAACGGCAAGCTTTTCAACCATGCTCGAAGTTGACGATGGGCGAGTGAAAAAGGCCCCTCTTAAGTCCGCCTATGTACGATCACGCTACGAAATTTGGAGCAGATTCAAAACTGCACCTTGTATAAATGTCAAATGTCAACAGAGATTTTGCAAAGCAGTTGTCTGAATTTTCTGTCAAAAGGTTTGTCATCCCTGCCTCACAACCATTTTAGACGTGCGGCCGTCGGTAGGTACGCCTCAAAGACACGATATTGGAATACTGTACAAATTATTATCCTGTATGCTTGTAATATTGGAAGTATTGGCTTTAGAACATTGGATATATTAAATACTTAGCTTGACATATGGCTGAAATAGTATCTACATACAACGATAAATTATTTAAGTATTTAAATAGGTATACAACCGCAATATTGTTCTTCTACTATTTTGTTTAAAAAATCGTGAAAAAATAATATTAAAGACACGCACATGGCCCGCGTGCTGAAATGTGGCCCTTTCTCTCTCCTAGAGAGGAGGCCTGAGTTCCACCAGTGGGAACATTATCAGCCCCCTAGCCAAGTTATAATCGTTTCGTTTAGCGTGAACGCTTGGAGTTGGTCACGCCGCCAATCCCTTTGTTCTGACGTCATCTCAACAAAGGATTTGGGGTGTGGCGAACTCCAAGCGCTCACGCTAAACGAAACGATTGTAACTTGGCTAGGGGGGCTTGATGATGGTTATAATAATCGAGAAATTATTATGTTGGCCACCACTACTTAAAAATCATAAAAAGGAAGAAACTGTTCCTGTATGCTCAAATCAGGATTACGAGTTGAGCTTTTGACAAATACTTGCACTGACTGGACTGGTCCATTCAAATCTGTATGGTTCTTTCTTCAAAAGATCATCTCAAACAAATCTGCATGATCCTCATGTGATTTGATCAACACACATTTACTGTATGGCCTTTAAAAGAGACTTTGACCCCTGAGTTTGCCTCATCTTGTATAAACTGAAAAAAAATTGACGTGTAAAAGTGTTTTTAAAGTTATTTGCAAAATCAATATCATTTATCATTATTAAATTTAACGATCCTTTATTTCGGGACGCGTCGTGGTATCGAATTGACTTGAGGCTATGAAAAAAACATACTGCAAACAGATACGGCCGTTTATGTCGCAAAAAACATATATTTCGAAACTCTCAAGGAAATCAAAATTCATAGAATACTTCCCGTTGACCCATAATAATGAAATAAGGCAAGGTTTTAGGTATAGCCCAGGTATAAGAATAAATCTAAAACATATTTGACGTTCAATCACATTTTTTTTTTTGTGATTCGAAAGAATCTTCCGGGACTCCATTCCGGAATTGAACTATTTACTTAAATAAGTTTATACGGACCTACAGTGCACGAAACCGACTCGCACTTGCCCAGTTTTTGTTTTTTGTGGTCATTTTCATTGTTTGTTTTTGTGTAAGTGCTCAGTTCTGTATAATTTACGAGTAGTTGTGCTACATTACCAAAATGTTTTCTGTTGCAACGAATACCTACATTTTTTATCTATCTATTACACCTATTTGATTATTTAACTTGATTTGGTTTGATCGGAGCTATTTTAGGAGTACTTTCAACTATCCAAAATAGGGTCAAGTTACTCCAAAACATGAATCTTGACCTAATAATTAATTAAATCACTGGTTCCCAATACTTTGTTTGGCTAAAGACCATTTTGGTTTATTTATTGTAAGCAAGGAGATAGTGGTAAAACGCAAGTTTATCAAAAAAAAAAACACCTCAAATTAAAAAATAATATTACAGCTATTTTATAAAATCAAAATAAAACGAGCCCTGTCATGGAAATTACACTATTTCTATCGAAAACTTAGAATCAGTTCGCATCAGCGCTAATTTGTCAATTTTGATATTTAAAGACCTTTCACGGAACATATTTTAGCTTTGAATACGAGACTCTTGTCGCATGCGAGATGCACAGAATAGGTCGTTATGGTGACGCTTGGGGGGGGAGACCTATGTCCAATAGTGGGCGCCTATTCACTGAAATGAAGATGGTGACGCTGATGATTTAAGCTCTTGCGGACTAACAGTGCTCGCAAACTACAGGTCGAGAAACAATGAATTAAAGACTTTATTTTTAACCCTTTCAGAGATACTTAATCAGATGCAAGAATCTTGTTGGAAGCGTGACGCACTGGACTTGTCGTGGTGACACTTGGGGATGGAACGTAGTCTAACAGTGGGCGTCTATCGACTAAAATGACGATGATGACGCGGATGATTTTAGCTCTTGCGGACTAACAGTGCTCGCAAACTACAGGTCGAGAAACACCGAATTAAAGACCTTGTTTTAGCCAGATTGCAAACTATAGTTCGGGAAACACTGAATTAAAGTAAAGCCCTTTCAGAGGTACTTATTCAGATGCAAGAATGTTATTGGAAGCGTGACACACGGGACTTGTCGTTATGGTGACACTTGGGGAAGAGATCTATGTCCATAGTCATATATAGACTGAAATGATGATGATGCAGATGATTTTAGCTCTTGCGGACTAACAGTGATCGCAAACTAAAGGTCAGATATTATTTAAAATAAATACGTAAAGACCATAAACCATCCAATACTTACAAACATTATTGTTTCGTACAAAATGGTTTACATTTAGGAAATGCAGCCAACAGTGGAATTTCAGTTGCATTTCTATACTGCGGTATGGAAAGGAATTTTGGCCTTTACTGGCAACACAATAATTCCTTTTCCTAACCGTCCTTAGAATACCTGACTAAAGCATTGCTATAAAAAAGTTAGAAGTTGTTCTAAAAGTCCTTCTTTTAGATATAAACACTAATTCATAACATATACTATCGAACTGATCTGATGATGCAGTCGGAAAGTTGAAGGTAGACACACGGGAACTTTATAATAAAACACTAGTATCTTAGCAGTGTTTGGGTTAGTAGGAATTGACATGAGAAATAGGTACTGTGGCTACAACTGTATCAAAACTAAAAAAAAAAAGTGAAAAATCCTTTTACAAAAATAAATTACCGATTACACCAAAAAAGCTGTAAGTAAATTTTCCTTTAAACGTAAAATTCGGAACTATTACTTAAAGTCCTCTCAACTTTAGTTTCAGTCTTCGTCATAATTGTCATATTTTAAGTTTTCCTAATTCGTAATAATCTTATATTTATCATAGTATTTATTAGTTTATAATATTACCTTATATAAGTATTTTATTATTTTACTTAATTTATTTCACATTATATTTTGAAATATTTGTTATTTATTTGTTGTGCAAACCTACCACAGTGTTTTCTTTTTTAACCCAAAGGTTGACTGGTAGAGAATGCCTTGTTGCATTAAGTTCGCCTATGTACCACTACTGTACATGAAGTTTAAATAAATAAATAAATAAATAAATTACACTACAAAAAAAAAAAAACGATAAAACGATCAAAATAACTTTTATTTCGGAAGTTGATGTTTCTGGTACTTATAGTTTTTTTTTTTTTTTTTTTTGTAATAGCTGTTCCTCGCTAAAACTCGAGATTAGCTGTACAAATTTAGCGATAGTCCAGGAAAGGTTTAAACGGTGAGAAAATATGGAAAAAATTACGAAAAAAAAACGACAATTAGGCGGTACGAAGTTTGCCGGGATAGCTAGTATTTATCTAATTTTAAAAAAATAATTGGATCGTTAGATCTGAGACTATACTACAAAAATATGTATGGCCTCCTTTAGTAGACTAATGCCTGTTTAAGATTGTCAAATAAATACAAAACTTAGACCTGTCAATAGTCCCGCCCGCCATTTTGTCACCGATCATAACATTTTGGCGCCACTTATGTTCCATATTGGAATCAAAATGGCTGCCAATCTAATCACATTGGCTCCAAGAATTGGGACGAACCGGACCAATCCAGATTTGATTGCTACCCGTACTGTTGTATTCGAATCCAATTTTCTTTACTGGCAATTTATTTTTTTGAGGAGAACGATATTTTTTGAGACAATGCGAGGTTGCGTGATCTTTTTAGCGTTTGGAGGTTCGATGTTATTGGCATGAGGATTTTTTCTTATTTTTTACGTCAATGTACCTGTATTTTTGGTAAGTACAGACAGCAACATCACTTGAGTACCCCTCTCACATTTACTGAAGCCAGGAGTTGTGTGAAAGTGAACCCAGGGGCCTGGAACGAAGGCAAAGGACAGGAATGGATTTTAGTCAGTAAAAGTCTGACACGCCCTCTCGCTCCGCCCAAGAGTAAGAGAAGTCATTGGATGATTACATTTTTTTTATAGGAAATCTTATAATCCAATCCATGACCTCCGGCATAGCAGTCAGGGCCACTAATCTCTAGAGTAACAGGCCAGGCAACATACTATATTACATAATAAACTTACTCTTACAAAACTATTACTTAGGCATAAACCAACATGTCTCATGTTTAGGTGCTCCTATTAACCAAAATACAACTAAAATCTAACTCCATAATAATAATAGGCTCATGAATACGGTCCTTGAGCAAATCAGTCGCTCCCTTTACGAGTCCCTATGTTGAACTAGTCATTTACACGATGTTACTAACATTTATGGTCCCGACGTGAATTCAACCCCTTAGCTTTCTGTGCGACATAAGTACGAAGTTACTTTGGCTAAGGAAATACTTCTATGGGGATTGTTCGACCACTCGGCAGTCTTCGGCTGCTGTCGTGAGACATCGGACGCGGCAGCGGCGACAAGAGGTGCGACATGTGGGACTTCAGGAAAGTCCCACACGCCGCAAAAAAGAAAACATTTAGCCAGCGCCGACATATTTCATCGTCATTGTTTTCTTTTGTTCCGTCCGTGTTCTTAACCTTACTTTTAACAGCAATAAGTCTTTTTTTCAGTTTGAAGCATTATAGTGATTGACAATGGGGCCTCCGAAATCTAAATAATTATGTTCTTATAAAATAAAGAATACCAATGCTTTTTGGGTTTTTACTTTATTTTTTTTCGTAAAACTATTCGATACGAGTAAGTATCGATACTTTTTAGTCAGATTGTGAAGTCACTAGTAAAAGCAGCCAAGTTACAATCGTTTCGTTTTGCGTTAACGCTTGGAGTTGGCCACGCCCCCAATTCGTTTGTTTGAACAAAGGAGTTGGGGGCGTGGCCAACTCTAAGCGTTAACGCAAAACGAACCTTTGTAACTTGGCAAGGGTTTTTTTTATAATAGGTAAAATCATCCAATGACAAATCCCGCCCTTAGGTGGGGCGGGAAATAGTGTCAGACTCTTACTGACTAAAAACCTACCCTTCCATTCTTTGATTTGTCCCAGGGCCCGTGGTGACATTCTCACATAACCTTTGGTCCCAGTAGGCTTCGGCCCTGCTGGACCCTACAGTTTGCTGACAACTACTTGAGGCGCGCGGGAACAGTGCGCGCCGTAGACGACTTGAGCTCGGACCGGTCTGTTACCGGACGGACGGACAGCGAGCTACCCATTGCCCACCGTCCGCGAGTCCGCGCCTACGGTGGCCGGAAATCGGGATCGGAATCCCGGCAACTTGGCAAGGGTGGCAGGTTAGAAAAGTGTTAGGGTAGTTCTAAAGTTACTTAGATAGACCGATAAATGACTTTCCTTTGCAACTAGTTCCAGCTTTGAGCACTACTATTTTTTTAAGTTGTCATTCTTGTTATCCCATCATGCAACTTCTAACTCGTAGCAACCTAACAATAATACCGCTGCCCCATCTCACTCTCTGGGGCATCTAAAGAAAATTTATTGTTATTAGTCCTGTACTCATTTTTACTGACACTAAACTTTGTGTAGGTATCTGTAGAATTCCCGGAGGAGAGTAGTTCGGATATAATTTATTAGATAAAGTATCCGGCTAACATAAGGTTTTACGTGGGATTTCGAGTATGTTTTTTAAGAAAACATGAGTACTTTTTTGACACTCGGATGTTGCATAATAGTGATCCCCATTTGTATCGTTAAATTTTTCATCGTTTTAATCCCGTGGAGGGTTGATCCGGTACATGAAACACTATCGATTTGTAAAGATAAAATTAAAAAAAAACTTTTTACAAAAAAAAAAATACAATCGACTTCAAAAACCACCAAAAAATGCAAAATAACTTTTAATTTCGGAAGTCGGTGTTTCTTTAATAGTTTGGTCTCTTCGCTATTTAACACCGACTTCCGAAATTGAAAGTTATTTTGCATTTTTTGGTGGTTTTTGAAGTCGGTTGTATTTTTTTTGTAAAAAGTTTTTTATTTCCCACTTTTTAGTAGTAGTACCCCTCAGCCAACTTAAATAGATAGGTACCTTCCGCCATTCGGTTCCATCATCAAATCATCATGACAATTCTAATAATACCAAACACGGCTAAGATACACTGATTTATTACAAAGTTCCGGCTCATACCTACCTTCCGTCTTCATCATCAGGTCAGTTCTATGTACCCCTTCCCTTTTTCCTTTAGTCAGCCACCAACTACATGTATAAACAAAGCAATTTTACTTGTTACGACAGTTCTGCTAAGGTTTTTTGAAGAATTCCGTTCTATGTCTTCGTAGTTCATCATCAGATCAAAACAATATTTTTATAAGACCAACTCGAGAGTATAATCTTTCAATCAAAGCAAAAATATTCAAAATCGGTCCACAATTGACCGAGATATCGGCGAACAAACATATACAAACGACAGTTCTGCTATGATTTTTTGAAGAGTTTCGTCCTATATCTTCGAAGTTTATCATCAGATCAAAAAGATATTTTTATGGGACCAATTCGGAAGTATAATCTTTCAAACAAAATAAAAAAATTCGAAATCGGTCCACAATTGACCGAGATATCGGTAAACATACATAAAAAAAAAAAAAAAGAAATACATACAGCCGAACATAGAACCTCCTCCTTTTTTCGGAGTCGGTTAAAAATAAAGGACTTTTTTTCTAAAAAAGCTATTAGCAAAACTAAAATGATCTGATTACCATCAAAACAGTTTATGAATACAAACTTGAATAACTAATCCACCTCTCACTAAAAGAAACATATCAACCCACTTACCCCTCCCTACGGTCCTCCCAAAATGCCTTCCATACAAGCTTACACAATAATTCTTATAAAGCCTAACATTACTTGAATCTTGTCTGCGGTACATCTTGGAGTGTTCCTACAAAACGTGATGTGATAAAATGGATTTATGTAATGTAACTATAGGCGTGTTACGGCGTGACGTCTCAGAAAATAGCGGAGACTTTCGCGTGTTTTGTCTTTATTATATTAGAGGGACTGTGGGTAGTTAGAGAAAAGACGGCTGTGTTTTTTGAGGTTAGTTTGGGGAAATCGTGTCTCGTGTTTTGTTTTTGCTTCATAAAGATCGATACACATGACTGTTGTAGTAAGCACTGCACGTATCGGCTTTTAGTTTCACTTCAAAATCAAAATCTTTGATGGTGTTGACACGCGCTCGAATTTGGTACGGACGGATCAATGATTTGGTTCACTTCCGTATTATCTCTTTAATTTTTATAATGTTTGTTTTGTAATAAGTTATAATTATAATGTTTTTAATCTATAATGTTAGCTTAGTTGTTTAAATTACTAGGCAACAAAAAACTTTGATTTTTTTCCAGAGATCTTATTGTGTGATTCAGAATCAGCATGTCGTAGTAAACACAGGGCGGGTTTCTGAATTGAGTATTTTGAGTTAAAAACGTCTCAAACCATATTTAAATGCCAAATTTTGACAGTTTTACAGGCTAAAGTAGAGTTTGAGTAATTCTCAACTTCAAATTCTCAAATCAGAAATCGGGGGACAGAACAATAAAAATGAAACATCTCAATCACGAGAAATTTATTTTTAATTTTAATAATTTATGATAGTTATTTTAAAGTAAATATATTATTTAGACATAAAAAAAATTCGTTTTCTGAGAGGAAGGCTCAGCCCCGGCACTATAGGCAACGAAGGAACGGGGTAGGCTTTTAGTCAGTAAGAGTCTGACACTACTTCCCGCTCCACCCAAGGGCGGTATTTGTCATTGGATGATTTTATCTACCATAAAAAAAAAACTTGATTTTGTTCTTTTGGCCTGCCTGTTGACAGAAAAGGTTGGAGTCTCTTTAATCAAAAACCAACGTAGTAAAGTAGTCTGCAAGCACTTTAGTGGTCCATTTTTCCTAAAACCGGATTTTTATTGAAGCATTTTTTTGGTGAAAGCGCTCATCGTGCTCATCACTCACTGCACCAAGATTTTCTTTAAAAAATTTTAGGTCTGATCGCAAAAAGTGCATCTTTAATGACATATTGCAGCCCAATTCTTTATAAGCATTTAACAATTGATTTATAAGGCTTTCATATTGAGGTGATCGTTTATTTCCCAAAACATTTTCTGTGAGTTGAACAAATACTAACCAAGCATTCTTTTTTTTAGTGTTTAAATTAAGTTTGTACGTGTTATTGGCGAAATTGTGGTGACTCTTCCACAAAGGCCATTAATTAATCAAAAGTTGAATTGAAATGAACGATGGATCTTTAACTTCCTAAAGTCTGAACCAATAAAAAAACCTTTTTTTTAATTTTGAATCATCATGCAAAATGGCTATTTAAAAAAAATCTCCTTTTCTATATGTGGTCCAAATCAGATATTATTTTCTGGAATTAGGTGCAAGATTATCTACGAAATATGACATGAATTTTCCCCGGGAAATTTTGAGTGTAGCCTATACTATGATTTTTTATTAGATGGACTAAAGTGACAGCTATAACAATGGTTGTTTGACAGTTGAGCATTGTTACTTGACAGTTGGGCATTGTCCACTGCTGTCACTTTGGTTCGTCTAATTAAAAATCATGGTATACTGTTATTTTTGTGAATGCTGTGGTCTCCTATGAGTGAAGGAGTACACCAACAAGATACCGTTACCTCTGCTAAAATACTTAAATATTATGTACATCCTTTGTTGGAGATCCTAAATAAATAAATAAATAAATCTCTGTTATATTAAAAAGACTAAAGAAGCAACATTAACACCATTGAACAGCCATGCTGCTCTTTCAGTCTTTTTAATGCTGATTTTTTCTTTTATCGGTAATAAAAAAATCTAGTGCATAGCCAAATTTACGAGTAAATTCAATGCAAATACAAAAAATTACTCATGAAAGCGAATTTAATGAAAACCAAAATATATAATGATATTATTATGATGATAAAGGTATATGAACTTTGGGACAGAGCTCTTCATTACACCCTATTCAGACATTTGCACGCAAATTAAATTTCAGTTCATCATACATTGAGTTTGGAGCTAAACAAATTGCATTTGGGTAATGTTCAGCATCTAACTTAACAAACAGCTGGGTAAAATGGTTCAACATTTAAATTGAATTTAAATCTATTTATGTACACTAACTGACTCGGCAAACGTTATTCTGCCGTATGAATCATCAAAGAAGTAAATGGAGGGTTTTTTTATGGTAGGTAGAATCATCCAATGACAAATCCCGCCCTTGGGCGGAGCGGGAAGTAGTATCAGACTCTTACTGACTAAAAACCTACCCCGTTCCTTCGTTGCCTATCGTGCCGGGGCCGGGTATTCCTTTCGGAAGCTGACCCATGACCCAAGCAGGCTTCGATCCAAGTAAATGGAGGGTGGAGATAGGAGGGTAAAACATAACCTACGACCTATTCTCAGACCTGCTAAACATACACGGAAAAAAATCATTAAAATCACACTTAACCGAGCCGAACGCGCCAAAACAATCGAAAGAAAAGAATTTTAGATTTCTTTATATGAAATCCTATGAATCCCTGCACACCTAACCGCGTCGAATCGTCCGTATCTGGAAGGACTCCAGCAAAAAGAATTCTAAAATTCTTTTCTTTCGATTGTTTTGGCGCGTTCGGTTCGGATAAGCATGCATTAGCATTATCAGCCTTTTAATGTTCCCACTGTTGGGACTCAGGCCTACTCTCTAGATGAGGGAATGGGCCGTAATCCACCACGCCGGCCCAGTGCGGGTTTTTTTTATTTTTTTATTGAACACTCCGCCGAGCACTCCTTTCGGAAATAAAACCATGACCCCAGTAGGCTTCGACCCTGCCTGCCTGCAGTTAGCAGGCTGGGCCTCTTCGGTGTGCTGACAGCTCCTTGAGGCGCGCGGGAACAGAACGCGCCGTCGACGACTTGGGCTCGGTCCGGTCGGTTACCGGACGATCGGACAGCGTGCTACCCATTGCACGCCGTCCGCAAGCCCGCGCCTACGGTGGGGCCCAGTGCAGGTTGGTGAATGTCGCATGTCTTTGAATTTTTGATTCTAGGACTTGCCGATTTTCTCGCAAGCAAACCCGAAGACCCCGAAACCCGAAACTTAGCAGCCAATTGCTCAATTGCTAAACCGTTTCGTCAGTAAGAAGAACCCTTAAAAACTGATCGAGTTGAAAAAAATGATTCGGTTGAAATTGTATGTCTTACTTGCAAGCAATCAATTTTGGATCTTGAAAAGCATGTTACCCAAAATTCTACAATATTTATGGTCAACGAAATCTTACGGTAATGAAAAACACATAACAATCGTCCGTACCCATGTCCCATGTTACGTGAGGGTCGGCGCAACACGTTCTTTTTTCCTCTTCATCTTTCAAAGGGTCACGCTATCACAGACTCCTTGTTCTTTCGTATCATTTCTCATATAGTAAATCATGGTGTACTGTAAACTTGACATATAACTAGTATTTTTTTATTTAAAAATAATTAAAAATAAAAACAATTTTAGTGTTCTTTACTCTTCGATCAAATATGTTTCATCGAAGTCTGTACTCTACAAAATATACGAACAGAGCTACGAGCTCTTAAAGGGATCCAGTTTACGACCTAAACTGAACTGTTAAAGGGTTGAAGCTATAAACCGTTAAATTTTGGTCGTTTTAATCCCGCGGAGGGTCGATTCGGTACATGAAACCCTAACGATTTGTAAAGATAAAATTAAAAAATAAAGTACTTTTTTTTATACTCGACTTAATTTACGCATTTACGAAATTAATTTACTTAAGTAAACGTCAGCTGAGCGAGGCGAATGACCTGTAGGTATGTAGTTAGTATGCAACGACCGACAACTACTTACAAGGTCATTGACTCGATTACTTAAAGAAATTAATTTCGTAAATGCGTATATTAATTCGAGTTTTTGAAAAAAGTACTTTATTTTTAATTTTTTTCTATACATATCGATAGTATTTCATATACCGAATCGACCCTCCGCGGGATTAAAACGACTAAAATTTAAAGGTAGGTATATAGAGTGCTCCTTGCATCTTTTTCGCTCAGACAACTGACTTTTTAACACGTCATGGTGATGCCCTATACTATGATTTTTTATTAGATGAAGTAAAGTGACAGCAGTGGACAATGCCCAACTGTGAAACAACCATTGTTATAGCTGTCACTTTACTTCATCTAATAAAAAATCATAGTATAGCTGATGCTTTTCTTTTTTGCATTAGTGTGGTAATCGTGTCACTGATTGATGACTAATACCTTAATAATGTTAAATAGTGACAAAAATCAAGCAATGTAAGCTCATAAGGAGAACCGAGTTGATAATTTACGCAACAAGGAATCTCCCAAGTTTCAAATAAGTTACATTTCCCCAATCCCAGCACCCTCGTTCATAAAACAGGATTACAGGACGCACACCTCTATTTTCCCTTACTGAAACTAATTAACATAACAAGGAAATTCCTACGAGTCCGCAAACATACTACAGCAATAAAGTTGTCAAGCGTAACTCCAAAACTTACGTTATTATGTCTCCATGTCGTCATAAATTATTTTCAAGTTATGTTATGTTATTTCATTCCGCCATCTTGGAATTTTGCCTTTCGGTTGGTAGTGAGAAATGGTGGGAACGTGCGTGATAGTTTTTAATAGAAATGTCGTTGCAATGATATAAAGTGGTCTCAGCTATGTATATACACCGTTAAATTTTGATCATTTTAATCTCGTGGAGAGTTAATCCGGTACATGAAACACTATCGATTTGTAAAAGTAAAATAAAAAAATAAAGTACTTTTTTTTCTAAAACTCGTAATTAATATACGCATGTACGAAATTAATTTCTTTAAGTAAACGAGTCAATAACCTTGTAGGTAGTTGTTGGTTGTTGCGTACTATATACATATAGGTCATTGGTCTCGCTCAGCTGACGTTTACTTAAAGAAATTAATTTCGTACGTGCGTAAATTAATTCAAGTTAAAAAAAGTACTTTATTTTTTAATTTTCTCTTTACAAATCAATAATATTTCATGTACCGAATCGACCCTCCGCGGGATTAAAACGACCAACATATTTTGAGATAACTGCTCTCAACAGAGCCGCGCGCTGGCTGCAGTGAACGAGGGATGCATCACGACAGAGTCGGCCTGCAGGTGGACATCGGTTCGCGAGCAACCGTTCGTCGCGCCACTCAGCTGTTGCCAGAGTACTATTTTATAGCTGAAAGCTGTTGCACGCCTCCACGCATAGCTGCGCTTGTGCGTTTCTTTACCATTCATTACAAATTTACGTAAACTTAAACCGATCGTTGTAACTTCTTTCCTTTCTCTTATTAAACATGTTATACAGTCCACTTTCTTTCATTTTGTTTCATCACAACCTATCATCGCACCCACTATGTGTATAGGTATATGTTTGTTACTTTTTACTCGCAAACGACTAAGCATTCAGATAAAATTTAGCAAATGTGCAGTAGACCATGTCCTGGAATAGTTAAGTCTTTCTATTTCGCTTTCCGGAGATACGACGGAGTTCTGAGGTAACAAACGAAAAATAATGATAAAAAATCGGGCAAGTGCGAGACGGTCTCACGCACTTAGTGTTCCGTACAATCTTACCTATGAAACACATTTAAATTCCCGAATCGAGTCTCGAAGATATTTCCGAATCGCAAAAGTTTTTTTACAAATTTACAGATTTCAGATTTTTTCCTATACTTGTGCTATGAGACCTTAAGTCATGCCAAATTTCAAAATTCTAGGTCAACGGGAAGTATCTCATGAATTTTGATTTCAGACATTAGAAATATACGTTTTTTGATAAAGGGTTTTGTGGACAGACACACAGACAGACGGACAACAAAGTGATCCTATAAAGGTTCCGTTGTTTCTTTAGGTAATAAGTAAAAATCTAACACTTCCTCTTACTGTACTCGGTACGCAAAAATTATTTCCATGTCAAAAATTTGTTGTTCGGTACATTTTTATCCGCATAACTCTAATAAGCACATACCTACAGTGTCCGTGTAGAATCTGTGAGCGCAATAGAAATTGGAGACACAAAAGCAAATCAAAGAGAAAGGTTCTAGCTACTCAAGTAATAAATCAATCATTTAGTCAGGGAGCTACCACAATCTAGGTACAATACCTATATGGCTTCCTAAGAACAATCTATTGCCTTCTACAAAGCTTGAGAGTTAATTCAAATAAATGGCTTCTTTATAACTGTGTTATACTGCTGTTGTTTTATGTTATTTGTTGAAGTTGACAAACACAAGAGTCACAGACGATATAGGTACATAGGTCTTCAGTACTAGGTATTTTTAACAGTCTACACTAACGGAGGAGGTTCAAAATTCGGTTGAATGCTTTTTTTGTATCTTCATCAGGGTTGTCTTCGACAAAAATGTTACCTTTTTATGTTTGGAATAATATTTTCACCAGATGATCCAGTTCGGTGAAGATCTGTTAAATAAATGAAATTTTCATATTTATAACATCAGTAGAAAATTGCGACAGGAACGGCTTGCGACCCATGGATGCCCTTTAAGTTAAAGGGTAAGATCTAAATATAAGTCCGTGATAGGACCTGTGAAGTAGCTGTATGAATCAGAGCTGTAAAAAGACTGATAAAAAAGCTCTTCAACTAGCGGAGCTGAGAATGTTAAGATGGATGTGTGGTGTGACGAGAATGGACAGAGTGAGAAATGAAAAATTGAAAGAGAATCGTTTATCTTGGTACGGTCATGTGAAGAGGAGGGATGAAACACATGCTAATAAAGTTATGAATATAGATACAAATGGATGGATGAAAAAGAAGAGCGAGGTCAAATAAAAGTGAATGGAATGTATGAGGAGTGATACGAGAGAAACGGGAGTCAATGATAGCGTAACTGCCGACAGGAGGATAGAATTAAAGAAAAAAAACGTGTTGCACCGACCCCAAGTAATATCGGACAAGAGCAAGAAGATGATGATAACTAGGACATTGCAGCATTCTTCGAAAAAATCAGCTCTGGCAGACGAAGGGCAATCAACAGGTGGCTTTTAGCCAATAAAAACCTGACACATTCTCTTGCTTCACCCAGAGCAGACGATATTTGATGATTTCTAACATGGGAACAGAAAAATGGGAAGAAAATAGGTACCTGTAAAGATTGTTACTGGTTGTTACAATTCAATACCTACTGAGATTTGGCAATTTGAAGTTTGATTAAATGGGCTTAAACTAATAGACTAAAGTTGGTGGTTAGCAACATGCAAAGAAATTCAGGATGAATTTGTCAACTGGCAGTAGATGGTCAAACTTAACGGCATGAGGAATAGCGAAATTAACCAAACTAAAGGAATCCAGGGTCCGAATTTGATAAAAATTAAACAATATTACGGATATTTGGAAAATCGATATCCCACGACTCGAACCAAATGACTGTGACAAAAAAGAACCGCAGTCGGCATTATTACACAATCCGCTAGCGTTGCTAATTAGAATAAAGTTCTGCGACGAAATGACATAGATTTTTGACTAGTGCTGGTTACACCAACCCTTGCTGGTTACACCAAACCAGCCATTAGAGAAAATGACCTAAAAATAATTTCAGCAAATGCGCTTGAATCCGACAGGAGAGACGATTATGCAAGACCTAAATTCGCATGACCCAGAAGCATCCACAATTCCACATTTCCGTAGTAACTTTATTCCCAAAGTAACCTGCACCTTCAAAGCTTATATAATCCCTGAAATACCGTTCCCTACCCGCTTTAGTGACCGAGAATCTGGGGCTCATTTTAAGCCACATTTAAATCAGTTTCCATTCGCCATTTTCATCTAACACTCATTGATATAACGGGGCCACATGTGTAAGGACCATTGAAGCTTCTAAGTCCCTTTTAAAACTCTTCAACACGAGATTGAAAGTTCAGGGACCTAACATTGTTCGTTGCGGAACAGAGATGGAAGTATACACGTCTGACGCTGTCTCTGTTTCGCAACAACGACCATAGTTTCAGTTCTATTGAGCGGAAATAGAATAGAGCGAGTTTAGAAGGTCTATTCATGTGGAAAGTATGATAAAATAAGGTTTTGTACACGTACGTACAAAGAGGTAAGGTCGATAATCTTAGCAATCCATTTCTGTACCTATAACTTGAGCCTTAAAAGATAGTATGCAGTCGCGACTGTCCACTATGAGGTCTTAACGCGATCCACTTGACGACCTAAACTGAACTGTTAAAGGGATGGTTAGTGGCTTTCGAACAGTTCCGCAGCTCAGCCTAACAAACTTACAGGTTAGTTATAAGGGCAGAAACACGCTAAAATCGGCAGTGCCGCTCGTCGCTCCTTTTTGCGTCGCCGCAATGCAACTTTCAGCGTTTATTGTCGTGTACTACAGGGGAACTTATGCTTATTTGTTATTAAGAAGACAATAGTCTATTTTAAATAAACGACATAGAAAGTACTGTTTATATCCATTTAATACACCTATGGTATTCGCGCCGCGGTGCACACCGCAAAATTATGTTGCAGCGGGCGGCACTGCCGATTTTAGCAGCGCGGCGCCGCATCGCGTTTATGTGTTTCGACCCTAAGGAATTTATATCTTCCTTATGACATTTAAAATTTTACAATTCATGACAAAATTAACGATACTTTTCCGAGTTCAGAAATAAGATCAAAATATTTAAAATTTAAACACACTAACATGCTAAGCAGTGAAGACAAATAGTCGAAAAGCCGAAATAGTATAAAGTCAAATGGTTAATCTCATATACCTAAATTTGACAACCCTATTTGTAAATTTAAATTTAGATTATGAATTTCGAAAATCAATCAAAAATGTAACCTGTCAACGTTGGCTTTAAAGTAGGGTTTGACATATCTTCGAACTATTCCATTCGGTATCCGGCTCTTTTGATACAACCAAAGGAATTCTTACATACCTACAGTTTATCTATTAATTTTTTTTGAGAAACTAAGTAGGTAAACGATTATGCCCCAAAATAACTACTTATGCTACAATCGTACATTTTGAAACAAGTGGAGAAAGTTTGTCCTTGTGACACTAACTAGCGGGAGCGAACTCACGCACTTTTAGGCACTAGTGCGAAAAACAGTAATTTGCGTGCCTAATAGCGAAAGAGAAAAGAGCGGGTTTTCGAGTAAGTGTATTAATTTATTGAATGGAACTTCTGACGTCCCATTATATCATGGCACATCCCACAAATGTGTTGAAACAATAGAAGTTTCGAGTACACTCCGTAAGTTGTTCAAATACCACGAGATTTGCATGCCGTACAGAACGGTCCCTAGTTTTAGATTGATACCTATTGATTGGTTGGCAGGTTTGCCAGCAAATGATTTTGATTGGACCGTACCTACTTGAAGCAGTATTGTTTTAGTTAGAAGAGTTGCAGATGTTAGATTTTGTGGTTGCAGTTAAAAATGGCGGTTTTCTACAGCGGAAAACGAATTGCGGAACTCACAGTTTTTTTTTGTTTTTTTGTTAAGTGGAAAATCCTCCAATTCATACGTACGGCCAATATCAACCCTTACGTTGTTGAAATTTCTACGGTCCGGACTAAGCGTTTTGACTCGTCGTTTATACCGCGTACATCGAGGGACTGGAACAGTTTGCCTGTAGTGCTGTATAGGCTCTTAAAATAAAAAAATATATCTTAAATTCGGATAAGTTACATCCATACCCATATGGATGTAACTTATCCGAATTTAAGATATTTTTTTTTAGTAAATAAAGAACAATAACCTATGTTAGTAAAACTGAATACTAGATATTTAAGACCAAGGGTTTCCTGTTCATAAAATGCCCGCGGTGTCGCGCGGTGTACTGTTTACTGACATCTTCTTGAGGAGTGCGTGAATTACGAGGGCATAGTGTTAAAAAAACGGTAATTTAAAAAATTAAAAACCTGACTGCTTTTCTGAGTATTCATGAAAAAGCCCTAAAACAAGAATGTCGTTGTACCCGGTTCCACTAAACTATATAATATTTTAAATACAAGATAAATTGTAGCAGTCGGGACCCATTCTAGAAATGGAGGCTTAGTGACTTGAGAGCACATACCTATTGCAGATTACTCCAATCTACTGACTAGACGGCTGATTTTCTAGAATGGGTCCTGACTGCTACAATTTCTCTTGTATTTAAAATATTATATAGTTTAGTGGAATCGGGTACAACGACTTTCTTGTTTTAGGGCTTTTTCATGAATACTCAGAAAAGCAGTCGGGTTTTTTAATTTTTTAAATTACCGTTTTTTATTTTTTTAGTTTTATTTTATTACGATATCACTTTCACAGAAATTACGAGTCTAACGACACCCCGCAAACTAAAATCGAGCCGTTCAGGTCGCAGAGCGTGCCAAACATTTGAATTTGACGCCAAAAATCCGCCATTTTGTTTTTATTTTTATTTTGATATACCCAGTGTCACTCTCGTGTAAATACGAATCTAACGACACCTCTCAAGCAAAAATCCAACGTGCCGTTCAGGCTGCAGAGCGTGCCAAACAATTGTACATACATACATACTTACATATATACTCTCGAAAAACATAACCCTCCTTCTGGCGCCGTCGGGTAAAAACCCAATAAGTGTCGAAAAATAAAAAATCATCAGTTTTTAAGTTCTGACTAAACGCGGTCACTTTATTGGGTTATTATCTCAAGTAATTTTCTTTCTGCTGCGAATTTCACTTATTGGAAAGAGCGGAAAGAGCGTCAAAAATGCATTAAGATTTCGACACTTATTGGGTTCTAACTCTACACCCTCGAACCTTTATTCTAAGCCTCGAACTAACAATGCAGTTAAGCAGGACACATCGCGAGCGCGGGGACTATAAGTGGAGTGAAGTAGTAACTGAATGGTGTCCAAGGGCTGGAAGAAGCGTATCTCGGCCGTCGCCCAGGCAGGAAGACGACATTATTGCCATTGCAGTTAGAATCTGTGCCCAAGAACGTGGTGATTGGTACAAAAAAGATGAAATTTCTGATTCGATCACGCAAGGAAACTTCAAGCATAGCCCTGTCAAAAAAGGAAAAAAAAAGTTGCCGTTTGCGTTTCAATGCCGCGGTAACACTTTCGATCAACCGCATTATCAAACGTTTCTACATTTTTTAATGATGGCGATCATCACAAGATGTAGAAAATCCTTCGTATGCACACAATAGAACAAAATGCGGCAATAACACTTTCAACATCCGTTTATTTATCAAAAAAAATGAAGAAAATATCTTTGTACCTGCAAAAATAAATCGTGTCTATTTATGTCCATCAGAGGCGTAACTACGTCAATATCAATGGTATCGGGCCCCCGGGCTACAGGGCGGCCCCTGTTGCCATGTGTACCAAAATTTGTAATTTATGTTATCCACAACCTTAACACCCGTATTTATAAACAAGTAAAACTAAATACTTGAGTAAAAGTAACTACTATCTGTATTCTATAGTTAAGAAAATTTGAATTTTGAATGCAGATGTCAAACGTCAAGTAATGACTTAATAAGATTTTACTTAGTGACAAGTAAATACTTCTTTAAAAATACGAGTGTTAGAGGTCAGTAGTCAATGAATAATGACTAATATGTTAAGAAGTTCCAACAGTCTAATCGTTTTTACCCGACTGCGCCAGAAGGAGGGTTATGTTTTTTCGAGAGTATGTATGTATAATTGTTTGGCACGCTCTGCAGCCTGAACGGCGCGATGATTTTAGCTTGAGAGGTGTCGTTAGATTCGTATTTACTGTGAGAGTGACACTGGGTATATCAAAATTAAAAAAAAAAACAAAATGGCGGATTTTTAGCGCCAAATTCAAATGTTTTGCACGCTCTGCGACCTGAACGGCTCGATGGATTTTAGTTTCAGAGGTGTCCTTAGATTCGTAATTACTTTGAAAGTGATATCGTAATAAAAAAAAACTAAAAAAAAAAAAACGGTAGTTTAAAAAACTAAAAAACCCGACTGCTTTTGAGCATTCACGAAAATGCCCTAAAACAAGAAAGTCGTTGTACCCGATTGCACTTATCTATATAATATTTTAAATGCTGGCAGTCGGGACCCATTCTAGAAAGTCAGCCGTCTACTCAATAGATTGATGCAATGTAATATAGGTATGTGCTCTCAATTCTAGAATGGGTCCCGACTGCCAGTATTTAAAATATTATATAGATAAGTGCAATCGGGTACAACGACTTTCTTGTTTTAGGGCATTTTCATGAATGCTCAAAAGCAGTCGGGTTTTTTAGTTTTTTAAATTACCGTTTTTTTCCTTTCACCCGTTCTAGCACTTTCTACATAAGACGGCAATGAAAACTTAACTTATCCTCGTCCAGAATGCTCCAATAAATGAGCTCATTACCAATTAGCGGCTTATCGCGATCCTGTCGCGCTGTCCCAAAGCACTAGATCTGTGCTCTGTGTACCTAACGTGTTTTGCAAAAAAACACTCTTTTTTTATACAGGGCCCCTTTAGGGCTAGCTACGCCACTGACGTCCATCCATAAGGTAACATCACCATTTGCGCACCTACCTATCTTGTTTTTCCCCTATTAAATCGCCCAGCGTCAGTATATTATAAAACACAAAGGACATAACAGAGGTAAATGACACTAAAATGGACTGAAATTGCCTAAATTATTGTTATTTATGTTCCATGTTTTGGTGATTCCACCTCATTTTTAGGGGACATGTTTTTTTTATCTGGGTCAGCGTTTGAAGAATCTTTGTTTACGGGACTTTTAACAAATATGGTAACGTCTGTTTTTGTTTTGAGTGTTTTTTTCGACGATGGATTGTACACTTTGGCAATCATACATAAGTACTTAGTGTTAACAAACGATCGAACTTGGTATGATGAATTTAGTCTGACGTCCTCCGTACCATACCAAGGCCGAGTGAAACTCATTGTAATTAGTAGGTATCACACGCTAGAACTTGTGCCCTGATCACACGTACCTACCGAGCAAACGGGCGAGACAGTATTCTCGACCTAATGCTCCGTATGTATAAACATAGCGCCGAGTGCTCGGCCGAGCGCTTATCTCTACAACTCGCTTACATCACTGTCTCCGCCGAGCAACATTTCACAATCTCGCCCTTTTACTCCGACGCACATACAGGTATTTGCACGATCTACGCGGCCAAAAGTCCCAAAAACAAAGTAATAATAAAATTTGTAAAATCGGGTTCCACGAATAGATAACGAACTCGGACACAATACCCGTACTTTATTTAACTGCTACTGCGCAACCCCACCCCGTGGTGTCAGTCAGAATTTGACCGTTTCACCAAGTGCATGTGTTTGTTCTCGGCATTTTTCTGAACATTATATTTCTAAAGTGGTTTTTTATGTTATTGAGTTATTCTTACGAATTTAAAGTGATGGATTCTGATAGACAAGGTAAGAGACTTATTAACTACAATAACAAAGTAATGAGCAATTATCAAACTACCTTTTTTTTTTGTATTATAAATAAACTAATTTTAATTACATCGTTTTATTCATACTTTTTTCTTTACAAGTGTTTTTGTTTATGTATCGGGAAAGATCGGGCTTTGGTTTTTTATGCACGTTATTGCTTGATCCTTTATCTTAAAACTGCTACCAAATTTACTTCCGGAAACGTCCGGATAAATACAGTTTTTGGAACTTAAAGTTATTAAGTACAATTTCCTATAAAATGGGAAATATTTATTATTGATTTTAAACAAAGTTTATCTTTGTTTTATTTTCAGGAGGTACATCAGGAGCAAGAATTGTGACCCGAAAAATTTAGATGCCAAATTAAAATACTTAAAGGATCAAGTTCTGTCATGTGAAGATTACAATGCAGACCAAATTAATAATTTGAAACAAAGTTTTGCCCATTTTAAATCAGAATTAAAAAAAAAGGTGGTCCAAAGCTCATTATAAAAAAGATAAATTCATGAAATACAAACGTTCTTGGCTAGAAGGTATTTTTGAAATATCTGTTAAAAAAAAAATCTTCACAAAAGCGACCAGGAAGACCATCGAAGTCTTTTGAAGACGCAAGTGAGAGGAGCAAAAGGCGAAAGACTAAAGAACTTCGTTCTAATTTAGAAAAGGAAATCATATTACATGCCTATAAATAGGCCTAATAGTAGATTTCCCTAAATCAAATTTTGGAAATACAAATGATGGGAATACAAGCAGAAGGTTCTTCGCGAACCCAAAATTAGCCTCAGAAATAACTGGCATCAATTATGAGCTAATTTACAGACTAAAAGTCAAACTAGAAGCAATTTCGAGTGGGTTCCAAATTGATCCTGTAAAATATGAAAAATATGCTTTAGAAACTGCTCGTCATTATGTGAACCTATATGATTGGCATCCAATGACGCCAACAATGCACAAGATTTTAGTCCACGGCGCAGTCATAAACGAAAAGGCATTGTTACCAAACGGACAATTGTCTGAGGAAGCAACTGAGGCTCGCAATAAACACTTTAGATGTTACCGCCAAGACTGCAAGGAAATTTTCCAGGGAAAGTTGTAATCAAGATATTTTTAATCGCCTTCTACTTACTTCAGATCCTCTGCTCAGTAGCATGCGAACTATAAAAAAAAGGAAAGCAGGAACATTTTTGCCCGAAACTTTGGCCATGTTTGTATCTGCGGAATCCAATATATCAGAAAATTTGTCAGAGAGCGACGAAGAAAGTCAAAATACTTAATTTTATAATGTGATTTTTCTTTGTACCATATTTATGTAATTTTTATGTATGGTAAATATATGTTTTTAATGTAAAAAAAAGGTTTTTGATTTATTGAAGTCATTTATATACCAATTAAGCATTAAAATAATTTTGGCCGCGTAGATCCTACAAATACCTGTATGTGCGACGGAACATAAATACGCCGAGTCACGCTCGACCTTGGTGCGGACAGACCAAATCCGTCGTACCAAGTCGAAGCCTGTGTTAACACTATTACACAACTTTGTTTACTGTCCTTTGTAGATTAAAACCATGATTAGGTAGATACTATGAAGTGCTATGAGCCTTAAAGACCCCACAACATACCTACCAAATTAAGCCTCAATAATATCAAAGTGATCCCAGCAATAAACACACTCCCAAAAATAATATCACTATGAATACCGAAACGTCAAGTTGACTCCTCATTCTAGTCGGCAAATGCACCTAGATAGAAGTGGAAACACAGAAATTGAGACCACCAAAGCATAAAAACTAAACTTGACGCTTTTGTCATCATCATCATCATCATTTTAGTCCAAAGACGTCCAACGCTGGAAATAGGCCTCCAAGTATCACCACAACGAACGGTCTTGTGCGCCTCGCACCATCGCATTCGCGTGACGGTCATCAATCCACCTTGTGGGACACCTTCCAACCCAGCGTCGTCCACTACGCGGTCACCACTCCAGACCCTTTCAGCTCCATCGGCTTTTGTACTCAAGTTATTTAGATTGACACCTAAAAACTTCACAGAATACCGAAAAGGTTGTCTTTTTAAGGAAAACTAAAAATAGGCTGAAAGCGTCCGCTGCAGTAAAAATAACCCACCTATGTATTTTGACATTCGGCCAAGAGCGAGTCAAACTACGCGTGCAGTGTTGATTGTATAGACTGTTAAAAAAGTTTGTATTTGTCAAAGAAACCTATGTTGTCATTTTTGCAGTTTCAAGTTTAGAAGCCCACCGATTTATTTACTTATTTAAATCAAAAAAATATCAATTTTGTTTAAATTATTCTACCTATTCTATCGAAGAAAAACATCGTGAAGAAACCGCCATGTCCTAGAACGAAAAATTCGAAGACATGTGACATCCACCAAGCCGCACTGGGCCCGCGTGGTGGATTACGGCCCATTCCCTCTCGTAGAGAGGAGGCCTGAGTCCCAGCAGTGGGAACATTATAAGGCCGATGATGATGATGATGATGATTGTACCTAATGGTTGACTGCTATCCCACCTGATAAGCAGTGATGCATCGCTGATGGTTTTTTTTTTTATGGTAGGTAAAATCATCCAATGACAAATCCCGCCCTTGGGTGGGGCGGGAAATAGTGTCAGACTCTTAGGGCTGATTTCATCATTCAATATAAAAACTTACTTTAACTAAACTGAGCTCAGCGTAATCTAGTTTAAAGACCCGTATCGTAAACATGGGCGACAAAAAAAGAATTGAAACTGCGTTTAGCGTAAACTAGGTTCAATTCATAGCGGTGAAACGCAAAATGAAGCTATAATCTCGATTATTCGCTCAAACTGCGTTTTGTTTGAACGAATCGCGATTAGTTTATTGGTGAATTTGGCTCTTACTGACTAAAAACCTACCCTTCCATTCATTGCCTTTGTCCCAGGGCCCGTGGTGACATTCTCACATAACCTTTGGCCCCAGTAGGCTTCGGCCCTGCTGGACCCCTACAGGCATCGCTGATGGAGAGGCGCACTCAATACCTAATTGAGCCTATTCACTCTAGCCTTGAAGACACCTAAATTAATCGGACGCGATGACCGTAGAAGGCAAAATGTTCCAATCCTTCGATGTACGCGGTATAAAAGACTAGGCGAATCGCTTAGACCGTAAAGGTTTCAACAAGCGAATTTGAGGGTGGATAACTGGATACTCGCCGTACGTACGTCGGGTTATCTGATGGTAGAAAGCAGATGGGGGAATCAAGTCATGCAATTCAAGCGCACACACTCTTCAAAATGCATCCTTTAAAATACCGAAAGGCTGGCTACCCTACGCCTTTCTTCAACAAGCATTTGAAGATCGAAATTAAGCTGAACCAAATTTGCCTTTCGCAGTCCAAAAAAAATTATACAATTATTCGATTTAAAAAATCGAACTCGTTTTTTAAAAAAGCGAATAATTGCATTATCATGTAAACAGTAGGGGTTCTGTTTTGTCATCTAACTACGGAACCCTAAAAACTAATACCGTAGTAGGAACAATATTTACTTTCTATTTCGCTCTGGAGCGCGAAGAACGAATGGTGGAAGTTTTATACAGAACGAATGTTTAATCAATCCAGTTTAAAAAGTGTTCATTCTTTTTTTATAGGTACCTACTACCATCGTGAATGGAAGAGAAACATTGGTTTCTGCTACTGCAAATTATTTCAAGTTTAATTTAATCGATACGTTGCAATTGAGTTAGGTACTTAACTACGATATCTACTAGCTTTTGCCCGCGTATTCGCTCGCGTTAACTCCGGTTACTGGTAGGTACTGCTCTATCGACATTCGACTCTTGGGCACGCCAGAGTCATGGCGTGTCAGAGTCAGAGGCATGGACATCATAGTGTCACCTTCCGCATGACGGTCCTCACCGGACATGGCCCAAGTGGCACCATTTTGTAGACTATACGGAGGTGACAGTGGAGGTGTGGCCCACTTGGGTGGAGTGGAGCACCGCGGTGTCCTTGTAGCTCCCCGATCGCCCGATCGGGGAGCTCACCGTCCGGCCATCTGGTAACCGCAGGAAGATTAGCCGACTGAGCCCAAGTCGTCAACGGTAGGTATTCTACACGCGCCTCAGAGATGTACACAAAAAGTAAAACTGACACGCCCTTCCACTCCGCCCTAGAGAGGGAAAAGTCATCAAACGATTTTCCAACCTAAAAAAAATTCGAAACTCAATTCCTTGACTGTTTTCTTTCACCATTTTAAGAGCAGTGGTGATGAAATAAATGAAACAATAGTAATGTGGCTTAGTTTGAACCCGCGACCTACATCTCGTGAGTCGGGGCCGTTACCACTCGGCCACCACTGCTCTCAACGCCTCTGCTGCTCGGAACCCTAAATAACAGTAGGTAATCTAAGCATTAGTCATTATATCATGTCATAATAAAGGTCACTCCAAACCTGGAAGTGGAAACAAGTAGTTTGTAATCTGGAATTTGTACTGGCTACAGAAGTACAAACAGACTTCAGAATTATTGAACTAGGAGCCGTTCCATGGTTTGAGTCAGTCAAGAACAGTTCTTGAACACATTATCCTGGTTAATCTGCTCTCTCTGAGTAAATATCTACCCCTACAGAAAAAATTGGTTTGACCTTCCATAACACCTTCATTGCCACTAAATACAAAATATTCATGATGTGCTGCCAAGGAATTTTTACTTAGTTATTTTAATTTACCAAAAAATTAACTTTAAGGTTTTCACTCTCAATTTTCAACTCGAAATTCATATATTGTAAAATCTACAGCTTTTTTCTTTCTATTTATTTATTAATCACACAGATATCACTCTTTTCTCATGACTGTATTTAATTAATACAATCTTGAGAAAAAAGTATGTGAATAATTTTTAAATTGAAATAGATACTAATAAACATTTTACACTAATATCCAGGAATTATTATGCTGTGTGCCACCGCTGGCACACAAGCCATCGGTTTGCCATACCTGGACTAGACTATAATCATTCTGCCCTTGTCACATGATACTTGGGGTTGGTGTAACATCCCTGTAGTTACTCAAGCCTCAAGCGGACACCGCTGTCCACACACCTATTGTTGTTCTATTGTATCTCTATTTACAGTATTCAAAGGCCCATTCATCTAAATGATTTGACTAGAGCATGAATTAAATATATTTTGTACAATCACTGCATAATTGTAATACTTATCCAAGAGAGAGAGTGTAATATCCAAAATTTTCCTGGACTTTTCAGGTGGCTCCCCGATTTCATTAACATATCTTCAGAACTTTCGAGCTCCCATGACATTCCAGAAAGTGGACACCGTTTGTTTTTAGTAAGAAATGTTTTTTTTTTTTTATGGCCAATTTACACACCACTTTTTTAATCACAAATACATTATCAAAAATTTAGAAAGTTTTATAAGCTCTATTCCCATGAGCTGTGGTGTGTTCTAATACAGCTAATAGCCATCCTCAATAAATAGGCTATTCAACAATAATAAAAAAAAATCCTACCAAGCAGTTACTTAGATTGCCCCGCTCATACAAAGAAAAAAATTCTACACCTTTATAATAACACAAAGCTTTTAAACCTTGGTTTAATAAGTGGAATACCACCCATGACCTGCACGCAGCATATTGGGGATAAAGGAAGAGTATTAACTGAGCTGAATAAGGTTTTTAGTGAGCTGAGCAAGATATCAGTAACTGGAAAAGATGTGTGAAATGTATATTAGGATGATATATATATTAATATGACTTATTAATATAAAGAAGGTTTAATGTTTATTTTAGACAACCTTGAAAATTAAAGAACTCACTATTTTTTTCCAATAAGTATGACAAACTTTTTAAAACCATTTCAGCTTAAGAGTATGTGTATCTACATATTGGTTTTGTATTATGTGCCTGTATTAAATTTGAATCAAGAACATTGAAACATTTGACTACAGGAACAAATAAAATTAATAACGTTTAAAACACTAATATTGTTACCTACATATTTTCAGCTTTTTTAAAACTTGAAGAAACCATAGCTATTTGTACTTTTCTCTATGTACCTTTTTAACGTTACCTCCCGCTCTGGGTAGAGGGTGAGAGGGAGTGTCAGAGTTTTACTAAGAATCTACCTAAAACCCTCCGGTGTTCTTTTTGTTGCCTTTAGGTGCCTACATAATCCACCACATTATACATTAAGAGTGTATATTTTCAGAACTTACGTGGTCTTAGACTAAGATGACCCACTGACCGTTTTTTTGACTTTTCTGATTCACTGACCGTAATTTCCATAAAATTATAAAATTGTTCTTTTGCTGCTATGCTCTTTCGTCAGTAAATAAGAAATTCACATTGTGAAAAGTGCTGGCTTAAGAGTTTAAACTGACTCGAAGCACAATCATTAGAATAAATCGTGTTTAGTATAAGCTGCGTATTATGTTTTCTTTGTCATATAATTCAATACACATTCGTCACATAATAAACTTTATTTTTTTTTTAAATATTATGAAATACTTAACCTCAAACATTATACAAAACAAAAGTCATTCGATAAACAGAATGCCAGATATATACTAATTTTGACACTTTGACTGAGACCAAAAATTAAACGTCAAAGTACGATGTATGTCTAGTTCTAAATGTTATCGTGCTTTAAAATATACTGAGCATTCTGCATAGGATTACATTGTTAGTGTCGTGAATTTGTGACTCGGAATCGGAACGAGGATGACTATTTATCTCGCTCACTCGTATACATTAATGATGCTATTTCGCTCTAACCTCTTCTAACCGATGAGGCTGTATTTACAAGCGTTCGATCTTGCCTCTCAGTCGTGTAGGTTAGGATACTGTATATTTCTCTCATCTGTTTGTTTGCATGGGTTTTCATTTCGTGTTCATTTCATTGTCAGACTTCCAGCTGATTCGACGTTACTGTGAGTGTAGTGTTCAACAAGATGGCGTCAACGAGTAGTGCAAAACTGGTAAGAAACGCCAAAATACACGAAGAAATAGTGGGTTCAATTAATATAAGTACAGAAGAATTACAATTAATGAAAATAGAATTCAATGAAAAGCTTCATGAACATTTTTTATCAACGGAAAATACGGAAGAAGTCTCGATATTTTCAAATTTAAAGAGTTCGAAGTCTATCGACTCAATGATTCAAAAGATTAAAAAAGAAGAGGAGAACTCGCGTCTGGATAGCAACTACATCAATATTTATCAGAATAAATACAATATTGTTCAAGATAAGGATGGAAAAGAATGGTTGTTATTCAAAGAAAAAGGTTTCAGATCAAAAATGATTTTGCCTTGGGACGAAATTTTTGATATTTATTGGAAAAAACACGTAAAATATGGCCATACCGGAGCGACTACGCTTAAAAAGATTTTGCAACATGATTACATAGTAAATGATTTTGCCATACAAAGTCTAAGTGAAGTCTGTTACACTTGTTCGGGACGAAAAAAGCCATATTATTGCTGTATTTTAGATCTATTATCAATGGCTGGAACGGATTTCGCATTCAGTCACCTAATGACTTGTGAAGATATGTACACTGGATTCATTCACTTGAGACCCATATGCGGTGACAATAAAGTCAGTGAAATTTGCGTGGAGCTTTTTAGAATCTTTATGGACTTTGGACCACCTAAACAAGTAATTGTAAGCGATGAAGTTTTTGTAACAGCTCTGGATCAAATTGAACATCTAACTACATACGCACCAATATCAATAGAAATTATTAAAGTTAATATGGACTTTCAGAAATTAAATCAGCTCCGTAAAAAGATCAAAGCATGGATGGCGGCGAATAACTTTGAAAACTGGTGCATAGCCTGCTATGGGGTTCAGTTTCATTTGAATTTAGATAATATAAATGGTAAAAAGTCACCGTATGACAGCGTTTTCAAAAAGATAACAACTTGCACCGTCGAGGATTTTACTAGAGATGAAGTTGAGAGTTCTGAATTTACTACTCCATATGATGTTCCATTAGTTGATAAAGCAGTATCTACAAGATCACCGATAGATTTCAATGCCATGAGCTTTAAATCCGGGACACGACAAGCCAGCCCTGATTCGCATTCATCAGATGAAGTACAGGAAATTTCCTGTACTTCTGAAGTTCCTTCAGTGGTAGGAACTTCTACTGCTATGGCAATTGAATTTAACGCGGCTTTAGACAGTCCTGAATCGCATTCATCAGATGATGTACAGGAAATTATCTGTACTTCTGAAGTTCCTTCAGTTGGAGGAACTATTACTACTATTGAAACTGAATTTAACCTGGCTCCTGAAGATGAAATGCTTCAATGCGAAGACAAGGATCCCCTAGCTTTTGATTAAAATGTGTACCTACAGTTTGGAAATTAGACACCGTGTCAAATTGTTTTTGTACGAGAATGTCGTTGGAATCTTTGTTTCTGATTTTAGTTTTATAAACTTACATAATAAGCAAATAAATGTCCGTGATTTAATTTATTTTTTTCTATTTAATTGACGACGCGGTTGTTCAATGGTTGAGCGATTGGTTGCGTCGTTGCTTTCGATTCCAGTATGGAACAAATATGGTGTTTGTGGCCTACATAATTATAACAGTCGATCCCACGGAACCTGTTCCGTGGTTTATCCGGTTCTTCCACGATACATGTATAACTCCTAGAAAAAGAAAAAATTAAAAGAAGTACTTACTATCATCCCTGTATGTAATGAACTAAGTTATAAAACGCTATTAATCATAATTGATATTGCAATCATCAATAGATTCTCATAAAAAGTCTGTAAGCATCACATTATGATTAAACGAAGTCCTTTGCGTCTTTGTAGCTTGCAAAAGCTATTAGCGCCTTGTCGATTAAAATAGCAAAGTCTTTAACCGTGCTATTGACATTATAATACAGGCTGGTCGACCACAGTGGAACACGGAGTGTTTGCTGAGATGGCGGCGTGCACCTACCTTCGGTGGCTACTTATAGACTACACCAAGTGCTTATATTCTCTTTGGACTACACTTCATTTGCTAAAATATGATGTGGTTGACAGCTGTCATGTATCTATCCCTTTTTTTCTTATCATAAAGATGCATATTGTTATTTTTTTGTTAATTCACGCTCAATACTCTCCAGCTTTTAAACATAAAAAATATCTAATAATAATAATAGAGAAATAATTAATAATTCGCTATTATAAAAATATGGAATAGTTCACACGTGTTATTGGCAAAATTGTGGTGTCTCTTCCACAAAGAATAATGAATGACGAATGAATGAATGAAGGGTTGAAGTTGAAGATGCATATTTTTATGTAAAAAATTACAAATAAAAAAACTTTTTTAAAAACAAGCTTTCAATTAAATGGGCTAAAAAGAAGAAAATAAACTTTTCCTTTATAACTTTTACTATCAATTTATAACGGCATTACACAATTTATATGATACAAAAGTTTGTCGCGAGATTTTGAAAATTTTAAAATCAATAGATGAAGTTTTTTAACTTATTTAATTTATGAAGTTATTTAGCTGTGTATTTATACAGTTAAATCTCGCGACAAGCTTTTATATCATAAAAATTGTGTAATGCCGTTATAAATTGATAGTAAAAGTTATAAAGGAAAAGTTTATTTTCTTCTTTTTAGCCCATTTAATTGAAAGCTTGTTTTTAAAAAAGTTTTTTTATTTGTAATTTATTTACTTTTTAGTTATACCTTATGTAAATCACATTTGTATTCTCAGCAAGTCCTTTCATTAATGTTACCCATATTATAGGAAAGCATAAGAAACTTAGTCTTAGTAGACTAAGTTCTTCAGTCCGTTTAGTCTTTAGAAGTCTGCCAGGATTGTTGTTGGTGATTCTCAGAGGTAGTAGAAATAAAATAGCGGACTGTAAATTTTGGTAGGTTCGTATATTTGATTATAAGAACGCGCGCCTATGGTCCGTGTCAAAAGGTCAATGGCGAAGCGATTTTGCAGCGGCGCGGGCGGCGGCGCTCTGCACCTCGTCCCCCGCTCCCCGCAAGTCGCTGTCGCCCTCCGGTCGTCGCAGTGGCGCACGGTGCTACGTTTTGTCGCCAACATACTCCCCGGGTTGAGGTAGGCAGGAAGGCTGCTGGGTCAACAATCAGGTTCTGGAAGGGGACAAATGTTATTAAACGCCCTTCGAATAATGGTTCCTCCTTTGATCCTTATATCGGCTACTCGAGCGACTTGATCCCGAGCTCCTGGAAAAACGGCCACACAGCGACCCAGGGCCCATCGTAGGGGAGGAAGCGCTTTGTCCTTTATAAGGACTAAAGCACCCAATTTGAGTTCGCTCGATGCAGTCGGCCACTTCGTCTTTTGCTGTAGAGTGGTGACATACTCGTTGGTGAATCGTTTCCAGAAATGTTGCTTGACGAACTCGATTCGTTTGTATCGCTCAAGGCTTGTTATTCGTTCTGTCAGCTGTTGATGTGGAACTGACACAAGTGATCGTCCTATTAGGAAGTGAGCGGGTGCTAAAGGTGTGTAGTCTGTAGGATCAGTGTTCAGGGCAGTAATAGGACGTGAATTAAGAATGGCTTCTACTTGAGTCAGACAAGTGTGCATTTCTTCATAAGTGAAATGCGTAAGTTGGAGAAGTCTACGAAGATGATATTTAGTGGAACGGACTGCAGATTCAGCCATACCATTGAAATGGGGTGTGTAGCTTGGAATGAAGAGGAAGTTTATACCCTCTTGGGCGGCTGCAGAACTAATTTGGTAACTTGAGTCCTGTAAGAAACGATGTAACTCGTTACATGTACCCACAAAATTAGTCCCATTGTCTGAGGTTATACTTTGAGGCTTCCCTCGACGAGCCACAAACCGATTTAGAGCGGCCATGTATCCCTCTTTAGTAAGATCTGTGACGAGTTCTAGATGCAAGGCTTTTGTAGCTAAACAGACAAAAATGGACAAGTAAGATTTAATTAGTTGGCAACCTCGACCTTTACGGTTAGCTATCTTAACTGGGCCAGCATAATCCACCGAACAATGTAAAAAAGGGAATTCCAGTGTAGTTCTGGATTCTGGTAACTGCCCCATAATGGGCTGAACATTGCTGGCTTTAAATCTGAAACATTTTATGCAAGCTTTCGTTATAGATTTAGACAGATTCCTTCCTCCTAAAGGCCAAAAAGTTTGACGAATACTGGACAGCAATAACTGAGGTCCAGCATGTAAAAGTTTCAAGTGATGCATGTGAAATATGATTTTCGTTAAATGATGTTTGGCACATAATAAAATAGGATGCTTTGTGTCATAGCTATAAGGTGAATTATCAAGTCTACCGCCTACTCTCAAGATATCATTTGAATCTAAGAATGGGGTCAATGATATTAATTTATTTTTCTTCGGTAATGCGTGACCTGATTTTAAGATAAGATATTCATTTGGGAACATTTCTAACTGTGCAATCTGGATAATAAAATTAAATGACCGTTGCAACTCTTCACAAGAAAGATGATCGCGGAATCTGTTTGTTTTGGTTTTGCAGTTATGAATAAATCTGAATATATAGGCTACAACTCTTTGTAAACGTGTAAATTGTGAATATTTAAGTATAAGTTTTGTAAATAGTTTATCGTCATTGTTTTTGTTAACGTCATAATTTATAACAAGACAAGGTTGGAGATCCGGTAGGTCCCGTTTCTGGGTTTCATTAGGCATTTTTGGCCAACTATGTTCTGGTTCGAGTAAAAACGATGGGCCCGACCACCACAACGAGGCGTCGCTGATAATATCAGCCTTCACCCCGCGAGAAACTAGATCTGCCGGGTTTTCCTTGGACGGCACGTAGCTCCACGTGTGACCGCTAGTGCTTTCTTTGATTTCATTAACACGATTACGTACGAATTGATTAAGTTGAATTGAAGGGGTGGACAACCACCCTAATACGATCGTGGAATCGCACCAAAAGCGACACATGTTAATGTTTAATGTAAGTGAATTTTGTACCTTAGTACACAGTCTTGCTCCTAATAAGGCCCCACACAGCTCAAGACGTGGGATAGTTGTGGGTTTGATTGGCGCAACTTTGTTTTTCGAGACTAAGAGCTGAACACGCACAATCCCTGAGTTACACACAGACCTAATGTAGACGCATGCCCCATACGCACTTTGAGAAGCATCTGTGAATATATGGATTTCAATCTTTACACAAAGATCACTAAGAACCCAACGAGGTATTTGTAACCTATTAAGACAGGGTAATGTGTTAGCGAATAAAGACCAGAGATGTTTTATCTCTGACGACACTTCTTCGTCCCAAGAACATTTATTGATCCATAATTTCTGCATAATCAACTTAGCTTCGACAACGCATGGCCCAACAAGGCCTAATGGGTCGAATATTTGGCTTATAACGGAAAGAATATGGCGCTTGGTAACCTTCTCATGAAGTTCTATATTAATTGAAAAAGATAAGGTATCCTGCTGACAAATCCAATATAAACCTAATGTTTTTGATGTTGTATTTATGTTGTTATCTGATAGATCTAAAACTGTATGTGAATCAATCATTTGACCTGAGAACAGCTCGTTAAGAATTAATGTGTTATTCGATTTCCATTTGCGAATATTAAATTTTGCTGAGTTTAAGGTGGCAGTAATTCCTTTACATAAATCTATAGCTTCGCTTACAGTACTAGCCCCGCTTAATAAATCGTCGCAATAAAAGTCGTGAGCTATACTATATTTGACACTATTATCGCTGACTGTAGATGCCAGGCTACTCAGACATTTTGTCGCAAGGTATGGCGCTGATGCGGTCCCTTGACAAACTGTATTAAGTGTGTAGGTTTTTAAACGATGCGATGAATCATACCTGAATACAATTTGCTGTAAAGGGCGTTGACTGGGTACAATGTCAATAGATCTAAACATTTTTTCGATGTCTGCCGATACTACATATTTATGCTGGCGGAATCTGAGGAGAATCGATAAGAGATCGTCTTGGACTGTAGGACCGACCATCTGAATTTCATTGAAGGAAATTCCTGAAGTGGTGACGGCAGATGCGTCAAAGACTGTACGCAGCTTTGTCGTTGTGCTGGACTCCCGCAGTATGCCATGATGAGGAAGATAGTAGTTAGGATTGTCACTGTATGGAAAAAGAACTTTATTTTCAGTCATGTGACCTAATTGCTCGTATTCCTTCATGAAGTTTAAATATTTCTCCTTGAATATTGGTTCTCGTTCGAATTTTCGTTCTAGCGATAAAAAACGTCGTTTTGCCATCTCAAAGGAATCGCCTAAGACCTGGGGATCTTGCTTGAGAGGAATGGTGACGACAAAGCGACCATCGTTATTTCGAATTGTGTCGGCGGTAAAACTATTCTCACACGCACGTTCCTCCGCTGATTGAGAATGCTCAAGAGAAACACTATCTACTTCCCAAAAACGAGTGAGATCAATATCAAGTTGACTTTGCGTAAAAAGACATTGATTGAATGTACTTTTCGGACTCGAGATGTGACCAGTGACTATCCATCCGAATTCCGAACTATGTAACATAGGTAAATGTTTGCCTAAGCTAATCCTTTTGTTTCCCAGAATATCCCAAAAGATATCTGCCCCGATAAGAAGATCGACCTTAGAAGGAATATTATAAGTGGGGTCAGATAAACATAAGCCTGCTGGGATTTGAACGTGTCGTGTGTCAATGTATGTGATCGGTACTGCTGTTGTGACGTTGGTAAACACATAACAATCAATGTTATTCCTATAGCTAGTATTCAATGACTCAATTGTGAGATTGCAAGACTGTGTACTATGAGATACATGATTATTAAAACCTGATACCGTGGAGCTCACGTTCCGTCGGGGCAAACCCAGCTTACTGCAGAATGCTTCGGAAACGATATTTATTCCACTACCGTTGTCCAAGATCGCCCTGGCGGTGTGTTTGTTGCCCTTGCCGTCAACAACCTTCACCAACGCTGTGGAAAGGAAAACACGTGTCGGAGTAGTAACCGGTAGAACATCAGTTGTCAATACAATGTCCTTTGAAGACGTAGATGACGAATCACGAGAAGCAGATTGCTCAGATTTTTCCAAGTGCAAAAGAGTGTTGTGCTTTTCATTGCAATATTTGCAGTGTGACAAAAAACATTTCTTCGCTACGTGACCGAAGCGCAAACAGTTCAAGCACACCTTAAACTCTTTTACCTTTGAAATCCGAGATTCTACAGGAAGACTTCTAAACGATTCGCAATTGAACAGCTGATGTGACTCATCGTCACACAATGGACATGATTTATGTTTAAATTTTTTATCTTTATGTTTGCTATTAGTGCTATTATTTATTACTAAACTTTTTTCTTTTACGGGTTCTGATTTTATTTTACTGTTTTTATTATTCTCTTCTAAAGTTTCTAAGATGTCGGCTCTTTTACTTAAAAATGTTATAAACTGTGACAGGGTTGGGGACGAAGTCAGTGTATTTCTATGTTCTTCCCACTCTCTACTCGTCACACTATCAAGTTTAATTGACATCATATAAATTATGATAGTGTCCCAGATTGGTTCTTTCAATGACGCGAGAGCCCTAATGTTCTTGTTAGTTACATCAATAAGATTTTGAATCGACTTACATGATTCTGATCGAATGGGATCTATGTTAAACAAAGCCTGTAAGTGATTATTTACTAGTAAGCGACTGTTATCAAATCGCTCGCACAATAATTCCCATGCAATTTTATAGTTGTCACCTTTAAAGTCGATATTCTTAATAATCAGAGCGGCATTTCCTTTAAGAGAAGCCCGTAAGTAGTGGAATTTATTAATATTATCTATGCAATCACTGTTATGTATAAGAGAAAGGAATGTGTCTTTAAATTCGAGCCAATCTTGATAGCCACCGCTGAAATGTGGTAAGTCAATTTTCGGTAGCCTAACCAAATTTCTCACTCGCCCACCTGATTCTGCGTCGCTGAACGTCAGCGTGTGTAATATTGAATGAATAGTAACGTATGAAAAATGCACAAAGCACTGACTCAAGTTTTAGCAAAATGGGTATGAAATTGGGAAGGGAAAATATGAATTTGAATAGCAAAAAGAAGATGGAATAAGAGGAATAATTAGGAACGAACTCACAAGATGTCTTATCCTTTTTCCACAGTGACTTGACGGTTTGTACGTCCTTCAAATGTCCTTCCTTTGTCTCGAAAGTCGTCCCGTAATGGCCGGTGCGTACGACTCGTCAAAGTTTCTTGAATTCTTGACACGGATTAATATTCTCCAAATAAGCTTCAAGACGTTCTTAAAATCTTTTTCACGGTGAGAGGACCATATGTTGGTGATTCTCAGAGGTAGTAGAAATAAAATAGCGGACTGTAAATTTTGGTAGGTTCGTATATTTGATTATAAGAACGCGCGCCTATGGTCCGTGTCAAAAGGTCAATGGCGAAGCGATTTTGCAGCGGCGCGGGCGGCGGCGCTCTGCACCTCGTCCCCCGCTCCCCGCAAGTCGCTGTCGCCCTCCGGTCGTCGCAGTGGCGCACGGTGCTACGTTTTGTCGCCAACAATTGTTTTTATTTTATTTTTTATGGTAGGTAAAATCATCCAATGACATCCCCCGCCCTTGGGCTTAGTTCGGTCTGTTACCGGACGGACGGACAGCGAGCTACCCATTGCCCACCGTCCGCAATTCCGCGCCTACGGTGGCAGGAAATTGGGACCGGAATTACGGCGGCGGCTGCAGCGTGAGCGATGTAACCTGATGCGGTCGGCCTCCTCCTTTGCTTTTTTTTATGGTTGGTAAAATTATCCAATGACAAATCCCGCCCTTGGGCGGAGCGGGAAATAGTGTCAGACTCTTACTGACTAAAAACCTAACCTGGTCCTTCTCTGCCTTGGATCCAGGGCCCTGGTATGCATTTCCATACCTCCTTAGAGCCCCAGACTAGGCCTCGACCCTACTG
The DNA here is from genome assembly GCA_958295575.1 of Leucania comma. Classification (NCBI taxonomy): domain Eukaryota; kingdom Metazoa; phylum Arthropoda; class Insecta; order Lepidoptera; family Noctuidae; genus Leucania; species Leucania comma. The sequence continues at coordinate 12,091,046 of OY282486.1, read as the reverse complement.
GGCCCCTACGGTTTGCTGGCAACTCCTTGAGGCGCACGGGAACAGTGCGCGCCGTAAACGACTTGGGCTCAGTCCGGTCTGTTACCGGACAAGCGGACAGCGAGCTACCCATGGCCCACCGTCCGCAAGCCCGCGTCTACGGTGGCCGGAAATTTGGATCGGAATTACGGTGGCGGCTGCGGCGTGAGCTCCGTTGCCTGATGCGGTCGGCCTCCTCCTTTGCAAGCATTACTGCTTCACAGAAGCAGGCGACCGCCTTCCACTCCTCCTCGCTCCAGACCATGGCCTGAACCAAGGCCCGGCGCGAGAGATCATCGCTACTGCTCGCTCTCGCGAGGACACGGCGATGCTCTTCCCAAGCGGGGCACACCTCTACCGTGGGCCTCCTCCTTTGCTAGCATTACTGCTTCGCAGAAGGAGGCGACCACCTGAGAAGTCTACCAGGTTGGATTTATGAAACAAAAATGATGGTGGTGGATCGTAAGACTAACAATCAACCTAACTTACATAAAATAGCCAATTGCGAAGTTGTCCAGAGTTTATTTACCTGGGATCCACAATCACAAATACTGGGAAATGCGGAAAAGATTCAAGCACCGTAAAAAGATTGACGCTCTTGAAATGTGACGCTGGGTTTCCATTCTTAAAGAACTTTGCATCAAAACAAAAAATTTCGTCGATTGTGCAACAGCGAATTTTTAAGATGTTTGGATATATCACAGGCAATGAAAGCTCTTTGGAACGTTTAGTGGTACAGAGAAGAGTAGAAGGCCTACGTTCTCGCGGTCAATCGCCTACCAGATGGACTGACCTCACTAAATCATCTTCGAAGTGTTCCCTCATTGAATGTCCACGAAGTGCCATGAATAGAGAGAGATGGAGCAGTCTCGCAAAAACCGCAACCAACCTACCAGACAATCCACTACCACTCCAACAAGAGTATAACTGCGAAAAAGGAAGATATTGGATTTAGAGTAATGTCACTTTATTTTTCAAGTTACTCTCTGCAAGCCCTTTCAATTGTTACCTATTTTGTAGCAGTGTATTTAAAGTAACTAGTACGATCGATGGGGTTGTGTCGTTTTACTGCGGAGTTCCAATGACCACGTTCCAGCTCCATTATCAGACCCTGGTTACCATTTAGGATCCAAGTACTATCATTACAAATCAAATGAGCTTAAAGTCGATGGTGTTATATCGTTTAATTGCGGATTTCTTATGGCAACCTTCCAGCTCCATCATCAGACCCTGGTTACCATATAGGATCCAAGTACTCGTCAATACAAATCAAACGAGCCCAAATTTGATGGGGTTGTATCGTTTAACTGCGGAGTTCCTATGACCACCTTCCGACTCCATCATCAGACCCCAGCTACCATATAGGATGAAAGTACTTGTCAATACAAACTAAACAAGCCCAAATTTGATGGGGTTGTGTCGTTTAAGTGCGGAGTTCCTGTGACCACCTTCCAGCTCCATCTTCAGACCTTGGTTACCATAAAGGATGAAAGTACTCGTCCATACTAATCAAACTTGCTCAAACTCAATGGGGTCGTATCGTTTAACTGCGGAGTTCCTATGACCACCTTCTGGCTCCATCATCAGACCCTGGCTACCATATAGGATGAAAGTACTCATCAATACAAACTAAACGAGCCCAAATTCAGTGATACTGACAGTTTTTATTCTACAAAAAGTGATGATGAAAGCTTTGTAAGTGTTCCTTCTTTAGCCGACACTCTGGTTTCATTATTTTCCGATGTCTCTGAGAACTTTAATGTAGTCCACATAAATGCCCAGAGTATTCCGGCACATTTCCCCGATATGCTGGCCAGTTTTGACTGTAAGTATATTCACGCAATTCTTATTTCTGAGTCATGGCTAAAACCTTGTCTTCCCTCTTCAGCCTACTCTCTTCCAGGTTTTCAGCTCATCAGGAATGATCGCGCCATCGGTGGTGGTGGAGGTGTGGCCATTTATATTCGTAATTACATTCCCTTTTCCATTGTTAGCATGTCCACACAGCCGCCCCCACCGAATGCCGGTGAACATCTGTTCCTAGAAGTTGAACTTAACCATACCAAGATTCTCCTTGGGGTCTACTATTGCCCTTCTCTTCGGATCAATTTTTTCTCTTCCTTTGAACGCATTTTAGAAACTTTAATTCCTTCTTACAGTCAAAGCATTATAATGGGCGATTATAATACATGTCTCCTTAAAAATGACTCCCGTTCTACTTCTCTTCGTCACATTCTTGAATCTACTAACCTTTCTATTCTCGATCTTGGTGCCACTCACCATTTTCCTAACTCTGTTCCTTCACTTCTCGATCTTATTTTAGTCTCTTCTCTCGATCACGTCGCTAAACATGGTCAATGTTCAGCTGACGCTTTTTCCTATCATGATCTAATTTTCACTTCCTATAAAATCCGTCCCCCTAAGCATAAGTCTAAAACTCTTCTGCTTCGCAATTATGATGGGATGAACATTGATCGTCTTCGTGAGGATGCTGGCAGCATTGACTGGACGCCTCTGATTTCATCCACATCCGTTGATGAACAAGTTGATATCTTGACTTCTACCCTGATTCAGCTATATGACACGCATGCACCTATTCGAGCTGTGAGAGTTAAGCATCTTCCAGCGCCGTGGCTGACTGACGAAATTAAGCTTTTACTTAATAAAAAAGCAGCTGCTAAATTTAAGTTTAAAATTCGGCCAAGTGACAGCAATAGAGAAAAATATGTCTCCATTAGAAACCACTGCAACAAGGTGTGTAGAAACGCAAAACGCCAACACATTCATACTTCAGTTCAAAATGGTGATCCAGCTAAGGTCTGGAGTTTTCTTAAATCATTAGGTATCGGAAAAAAGTCTCATGACACAATTCCTAAAGACTTAGACTTCAATTTACTTAATAGTCATTTCTCTACTTCGCCCTTATTAGATAGGACCACCAAAGCAACTACACTAAGTCATCTTTCAAACCTTCCAGTACCTGATTATTCCCCTTTTGTCATAAGTCAATTCACTGCTAGTGATGTTAAAAAGAATATTTTATCGATTACATCTAACGCTGTTGGTAGTGACTGTGTCAGTCGAAAGATGATCATTCCCATCCTTGATAACATTCTACCTGTCATCCTTTACATTCTGAACTTCTCTATTTCCAGTAGTGTCTTCCCACAAGCGTGGAAAGATGCTCAACTTATCCCTTTGCCTAAAAAATCTCATCCTGCTTCTTTCTCTGACTATCGCCCTATTTCTATTCTTCCATTCCTATCCAAAGTCCTTGAAAAGATCGTCCACCAACAACTTAGCTTTTACCTTTCCAAGCATAATTTGCTTAATCCCTTCCAGTCAGGTTTTCGTCCTGGCCACAGCACTACCTCAGCACTCGTGCATATCACGGATGACATCAGGTCAGGCATGGAGATGGGGAAGTTGACAGTACTTGCTCTGCTTGACTTTAGCAATGCTTTTAATACTGTTGATTTCGACATTTTGCTTGGCATCCTTTGCTCTTTTAACATATCTCCTTCGGTAATTGACTGGTTCAAAAGTTACCTGTTTGGTCGCCGGCAACGTGTTTGCTTTGAGGAATATTTTTCTTCTTGGTGTAACACTTCGGCCGGTGTGCCGCAGGGTGGCGTTTTATCTCCTCTACTTTTCGCACTTTTTATTAATGCTATCACTCAACGGCTTTCTTCTTTCTACCACCTGTATGCTGATGATCTACAAATATATACCCAAGCCCCTCTTGAGAAGCTGTGTGATGCCATTAAAACTATTAATATAGACTTGACTCGAATAGGTGACTGGAGTGCTGAGTTTGGGCTGAAGATCAATCCAACCAAGACGCAATTGATTGTTATTGGTAGTTCACGGACTGTCTGTAAGATTGTTTGGTCGACACTTCCCCAGGTTTATTTCGATAACACTGTGATTCCCCTAACTCACACTGTGAAGAATTTGGGGATTTATATCGACAGCACTCTTTCCTGGACTAAACAGTTGCAAGAGGTCAGTCGTAAACTGTTTGCCTCGGCGGGCTCTTTGAGACGCCTTCGCAATTTTCTTCCCATCACTACGAAAATTGCGTTAGCACAATCTCTTCTTCTCCCAATCTTGGACTATGCTGATGCCAGCTATCTTGATCTTAACCAAGACCAATTGGATAAGCTTGAGCGACTTCAAAATCTTTGTATCAGGTTTATATTTGGCTTGCGCAAGTATGACCATGTTTCTGAATTTCGTACTCAGCTCAAATGGCTTCCTATTCGCCTTCGCCGGAATGCTCATATACTCTCGTTGCTTTACAATGTGCTCTTTAATCCTCTGACTCCTTTTTATCTCAAAGAACGCTTTCAGTTCCTCTGTGACACACATTCTAGGTCCTTGAGGTCATCGGAGAATCTGAAACTTAGTATTCATATGCATTCCACTTCGTTCTTCGATAAATCTTTCACGGTACAAGCAGCTCGTTTGTGGAATGCATTACCCATAGAAGTGAGGCGTGCCCAAACGCTACCAGCGTTCAAAAAAATGGTGAAGGAGCACTACCTATCACTTTAATTTTTCTTCTCCTATCTCTTTTGTATATTTTAATATTTATTAGTTTATTATTTGATGGCTTATTTATGTATTATATATATATATATATATTTCCTATTGTATTATATATATAAAAAATTATATTATTTTTAATGTAAAACCACAGTAACCAAATATCTAAAAAGTCTGGACTATAGGGGTACCGAGGACTTGTTAACACCGTTAAGTTGACTGGCAAATCACATTCAATAAAGCACTGTTCCTCTCAGCCATCCTACTCTTTTATCATTGCTCATTATGCCCGCTAATATATTCGCTCCACAAGCACTCAGTCACAATCTTATTCCCTTCTACACCTACTCCACTTCACAAGCTCAACACACAAGCACTATAATAAATCATTTCTCCTCGCACTCCCTGGTTGCTTACGCAATCTTTCTATTCCTAATTTATTTTAACATTTTTATTTTTTCTTTCTTCTATTATTAAATTGAAACATTTCTCCAAATTGTGAAACAATATTTTAGATTAATTATCTGGTTTTATAGCTGCGGGAGGGACCTGGTGACCTGTAATACAGGTTCTCATGGAAACCTAATTCAGGCACCAGTCTCTCACTTAGTTAACTCCGATGTCTATATTGTAAAGTTTTAGCATTATGTAACTTTGTGATGAGAAAATAAATGTTTTATATTATTATTATTATTATTTATATTTTAATTTATTTATCTCAGGACCCTGAGGTCCTGGACCTTTGGGAGGCGTACGAGGAGCCGAAACCAACTCGCAGAGGCCCTTTAGATACTTTTAATGTAACGTGATGCCAACCGACGATTGTCCCTGTACGCGCAATGCTAGTGCATCCAAGGACAACCCCCGGTTGGTGAAAACTATTGTGACATATGAAAAATAAAGATAATAGGGCTATGGTTTTTGGAGTCTTAAGTGGACTGGTTACCAAGAACTATGTGAAAACTATGGCCCCTGCCTAAACAATGTTAATAATATCCATCGGTAAACAGGCAGGGGGTGACTTACACACTCAATAAATGGGCCCCCGAAAACGGCCGCTAGCACGAAGTGACATAGCAACAAGAGGGCAACATATCCTGAGGTGCTTGAGGAGTGGAGAGGTATACCACGGCTATCAGGACAATCCCGGAAGTGCGGTCAAGATCCCTACCAGCACCTTACTGGATTATACATCCTTCTCCCGAGCACGATTGCTCTTGCGAATCTCCACTCAAACCAGCCAATAAAGGCAAGAGAGAGGTGGGAGCTCTGTTCCTCGTCAGTGTTCACTACGGCCGGCCAATAAAGGCAAGCCGGAGATGAAGAACGAGAATTCTCCCAGGAGATCGGGTCCGTGGGGTCGCTAATGCCCAACAGTTCGCCACAAAACTGCCCTGCGGATTGTATCTCTCTTAGTCTGGCCCCTCACCCTTGGCATGTTACGACCTAGGGTTTATTGGAGCGCGCAAGCCCCACCACGACGCCAACGTAGAGATACAGCGATGGGGTTATTATTATTATTATTATTATTGTTGTACACTGACAACCCCAACTCTTTTTCTTTCTTCCAGTCCATCCAAAGGTTGTCTGGTAGAAATTGCCCTGTGCAATAAGACCGCCTATTGTACACTAATTTTTTATAAATGTTTGTCCTTTAATAAGATAAGGTGTACAATAAAGAAATAAATAAATAAATAAATAAATTCGATGGGGTTGTGTCGTTTAAGTGCGGAGTTCCTGTGACCACCTTCCAGTGCATCATCAGACCTTGGTTACTATATAGGATGAAAGTACTCGTCAATACGAATCAAACGAGCCCAAATTCGATGGGGTTATATCGTTTAACTTTGGAGTTCCTATAATCAACTTCCGGCTCCATCATCAGACCCTGGCTATCATACAGGGTCAAAGTACTCGTCAGTATTAATCAAGCGAGCCCAAACTCAACGGGGTTGTATTGTTTTATTGCTGAGTTCCTATGGCTACCGTCCAGTTCCATCATCAGATCTACTCCATGTCATCATAATGTTACATTGTCACCCGATTTACACATGCATGTAAAATTTCGGCTCAATCGGTTGAAGATATCTGCTTCAAAATTGAGTTGCAAGATTTGAGCCGAACATACATAGTTACATACAGTGCAAGCTAATAGAAAGCTTGTAAAAAGGCCTTAATGATGTTACAAAACAAATTACCATCAAGTATGATTATTAGTTTCTCGGAAAGAGAGAGAATGTATATTTTTCCTGATTCTTAACGGTGTCTCTATTCTTTAGCAAAAAAATCTTAGGGAAAATCTTAGATTCAATCAAAACAGCGGAAAATAGGTGACTCGCCTCTAGCGCATGGACCGCTGAAATTATGCCTCTGAGGCACGATTTCAAATTGGTCGCGACGATCACACACATTTGGCGGCTAACGCTATTAATTTCGCTCCCACGACAGCGCCGACTCTTATATCTGTCCATATCTATTAGTGATTATAGGTTTGCGATGTGTAAGTTTCGAGTCCAGGTATTCTGCTTGCGATGTTGGCGCGTAACGTATCTTCCCTTATAATATGTATATCAATGGGGAAAACACACTTTTCTTCGATGAAGGCCTACCACAGATAGTGTAAGTTTCGTATCGGAAGTCGAAAACTATTTACAAGTGGGGCAACTCCCGTATTGGGAAATCTTATTTGCAATAGCACCTCTAATTTGACAAGTTTGTCGCCGAAACGAGATTGCGACTTGAATTAGAAGGATTTGTATGAAAAAGAATTGCTGTGTTAGGTTGGAATCCACTGAGATTAAAAAAAGTAATTTAAAAATTTATTTGAATAACACAGCAAGTGCTCCACAACGAAGACGGCGAGCAATGGGTAGCTTGCCATATGGCCATCCGATAAGGATTAAACCCAAATCGACTGCGCGCTTCAAATTGATGTCAACAAAATGAACAAGGGTCACCTAGGGCTAATGCCTGCTAGGGCTGCAGGATTGCTCGAAAGAGTTACCATGGCCCTGGAACGCAAGGGTAACTGAAGGAGCACACCCACTAACCAACCAAAGTCTGACACTGCCTCTTGATCTGCGAGCATTTCCCATCTCTAAAAAAAGTGGATCACAACCCTATCGTCAGAGTGAGGAGAGAGTCTCATTTGACACTGCCTGCCTTTCACACAGGGCATTCAATTCACGGTCCAATAAAGCGCATTGTTGCTTAACAAAACATTCCACACCCGAGTGACGGTTGACGTTAATTCAATTTTCAATACTCTTCGTTTCTCGTAGACAATGACAATCGCCATTTCTGCCTTCTTTTTTTCGATATTGATACGAAAGCTTTTTAGATTATTATCAATTTTTTTTTTTTTTTGTACAAAAAGGAATTCTTTAGTTAAGTATCAATGCCTAATTAACCTTTTGAATACCGTAATTAGATACACAATAGTAAGATAATAGGTGTGCGGACACCGGTGTTCTCTTGGGTATTCACAGTTTAAACTCCTTTGATCGAAGTTAAACTCCTCGATAAAAAAAAAACAATGCGTTTGAGATAAGAATACGAAAGTCAATGACCTCGATCTGACAAATTGATTGACATTAAAATGTAGGTAGGTACGTACGCACGTACGGTTTGCAAAGAGAACTTATTTGCGTATCAATAACGGCGATTTTGAAGGTCGATCGACATTTAAGTTCAACTTTTAATCTGTGTAGGTAGGTACTCTCCGTAATCGAGCACTTAGGCCGTGTTTACGGAGCGTTGGGCGTTCGTCTTACATTGCAGCAGCGAGCCGTGTCATCGCTCGCGCAAACGCAAACATTTATGGCAATGTACGACAGACCGCCCAACGCGCCGCATCTCCGTAATCGAGTTCTAAGGCAATGTACGACGGACTGCCCGACGCGCCGCGCTACGCGCCGCGTCTCCGTAATCGAGCACTTAAGAGTCAGAATGTCTTACTCAAAAGTAAGTTTTAAGACAGTCTGTGTAACGTGTGTGTAATATCGAGTGGTGTAATAGACGCTTTTTTTTATGGTAGGTAAAATCATCCAATGACAAATCCCGCCCTTGGGCGGAGCGGGAAGTAGTGTCAGACTCTTACTGACTAAAAACCTACCCCGTTCCTTCGTAGCCTATCGTGCTGGGGCCGAGCATTCCTTTCGGAACTAACCCATGACCCCAGTAGGCTTCGACCCTGCCTGCCTGCAGTTAGCAGGCTGGGCCTCTTCGGTGTGCTGACAGCTCCTTGAGGCGCGCGGGAACAGAACGCGCCGTCGACGACTTGGGCTCGGTCCGGTCGGTTACCGGACGATCGGACAGCGTGCTACCCATTGCACGCCGTCCGCAAGCCCGCGCCTACGGTGGCCGGAAATCGGGATCGGAATCCCGGCGGCGGCTGGGGCGAGCGCCCCGTTGCCTCTGCCTGATGCGGTCGGCCTCCTCCGAGTGGCCTCCTCCTTTGTAATAGACGCTTTAGGGTGTTCGGATTTCATCATCAAATGTCCTTTTCATAAAAGTAAGTATTTATTGTAATTCGTGCAATACTCACGCGGGACGCGTTTTTTGCCTTTTAAAATTTTCTGCATGCGGAGCAAATCCTTAAACATCCAGAAGTGGCTGTCTTTCGAAATAATGGTAATGATGTAAGTCAAGACATTCACATTAAACATTATGTTTTGGTGTTAACATTTACATTAAACATCGTTGGAGGGCCTCTAATGCCCATACAAGTGCACTTTGGAGGACTGAGGCCGTGTTTACGGAGACGTAGTCTTAGCGGGCCGCATCATCGCTCGCGCAAACACAAACATGTGACAATGTACGACGGATCGCCCGACGTGCCGCGCAACGCGCCGCGTCTCCGTTATCGAACATCGCGACTTTTTGTAGCGATACTGTAGCGCGTTGGCATCTCTTCTATAGCGCTTGCAAATGGGACTATTAAAAAAGTGGCGATAGGCGAGAAGCCTTAATGCAGGTATGCCAGCGTTTTTTTTTAAATGGTTATATATCCATTGATGACTTCTCCCGCTCTACGGTGGAACTAGAGAGCGTGTAAGAATTTTACTGACTGAAACCTGTCTCTGTCCTTCGCGTTCTGCCACGGTCACTCTTTTAAACGTATCCGCAGCCCTAGCAGGCATCGGCCCTATTGGACCCCTTCAGTCAGTGACGTCACTAGACTCACAGGGGCCTCGTATAAAAAAAAATGGTGCTTTTTTACAAATGTTTGGTTTACCCTACAAGACTGTTGTGGATAACATGTTGCGAATTTTTGCCTATGTCGGAGCCACTGCAGCGCGGGGTGGGGGGGGGGGGGGGCGTATAATTGATACGGCGGTAGCTACGCCCCTGCCTTCAATAGAACAGCTATTGATGCTGCCATTACGGAGAAGGATATGCCTGTTATAATACTTATAATCACCATGAACATTATATTACCTACCTTATACGCAGGAAATTCAAATACCAAAACATGAGTTCTCCAATATATTTTCACGATATAAAATAAAAACAGTCAAGACATGCGAATCAGACCAAATATAAACAAACTGAAGTACTAACAATTTAAATTCTATTAGACGGAGTGTCTCGCTGCTCTTTTTTCGAAGCTCTTCCTATAACAGCGAATTTTAGACATCGCGTCGCTTTGATATTCGTGAGGATTATGTGGACATTCCAGTCAATATTTAATTTATTTATTTTGAATCAAAGTAAATGCCAGCTACTGTATCAACCAGGGATTGCATATCGAAAAAATATCGGTTATAAGGATTAACGGTATGACGTCATACCTTTTTATTTCAATACCTCAAAATAACGGTACCTAAATTTTTTACAGTACCTAAACCTCTAACATTAAGGTATCCTTTGAAACCCCCTACTCCCGCGCTTTTTCGTCGTGCCAGTGCAATACACTTGTCGCGATAGCTGACAACGTCGCATTTATCGTAGGTACTCGCACGAGAAATAATTTTGGTACCGGAATTATTTCGGTTGAGTAAAGGTTAGGAATAAAGGTAACCTAAATAAAAATTACGCTATCGTTTTTTTATACCGGTAGCGTAACCGCAAATCTTAACCGGTTTCGGTCTACCTTTAAAATAAAGCGGTACCGTGTTTTAATACCGGTAGCGTAACCGTATACCTTAACGGAAAATGATCCCTGGTATCAACTGCTTGAAAAGTGACTGGTTTGGGAGCTTTTCAATCATATTTGAACTATATTGTTCTCTATCCCATCCCATATATTTCTTTATAAGATAGCATTAATTCCATCCATCATTAATTATTATCTTTCATTCTCATGTATTGTATTGCATTTTATTATTGTCTCACGTAGCTTTAATATTAAGAAAATAGTAATAAATGGATGTTGCTAGTTGTATAATGAGTATTTTGTTTAGTTATTAAGATAATATTTGACTGTAAGTACTCTGTTTTTTATCCCGAAATAAAAAAATAAAATGTGGATAGGACTTGCAGTGCTACAAAGAGCTATTAACGTGATCTAATTTACGAATTATACCAAACTGTAAAAAAGGATGGAGCTATAGAAGGTGTACCTAAACTCCATTCCTCTCGCTCACACGGCTGACATTTTAACACGTTACGCCGAGGCGTTTGCCTCTAGAAAAATCACTTTCTTTACTATTGGTTGTCAAAAGGTCCAACATTATATGGCTTTGATATGCGTATTTCGTCTTATTAGACAATCAATAGCGCTGATTGAATGTCTCTGTCCTAAGCCTAAGCCGCTGTTGGATTGAACTAGCTGCCTTATTGATCCGTGGTAGCCACATGTGCATAACAGGATAAAAGCAAATGTTTATGCTGTTTTAGTGGATCTTATTGATTCTATTAAATATTATAAAAAGCGCCAGTCAAAAAAATAGTAGCAACGTATCATAATCTATTGTTATTAAGTTTATTAATGTATAAGGCAATAAAAAAAAAGGAGTAGTTCTCCAACTGAAAAATTTCTCATTTTCTGTTACGGAGTCAAAGTCTGCAGTGACAAATTTGCACGTGTATCAAGCATTTTCTTTTTTACCCGACTGCGCCAGAAGGAGGGTTGTATAGTATGTATGTATGTATAATTGTTTGGCACGCTCTGCAGCCTGAACGGCTCGATGGATTTTAGCTTGAGAGGTGTCGTTAGATTCGTATTTACTGTGAGAGTGACACTGGGTATATCAAAATAAAAAAAAAACAAAATGACGGATTTGTAGCGCCAAATTCAAATGTTTGGCACGCTCTGCAACCTGAACGGCTCGATGGATTTTAGTTTGAGAGGTGTCTTTAGATTCGTAATTACTTTGAAAGTGATATCGTAATAAAATAAAACTAAAAAAATAAAAAATAAAAAACGGTAATTTAAAAAACTAAAAAACCCGACTGCTTTTCTGAGCATTCATGAAAAAGCCCTAAAACAAGAAAGTCCTTGTAACCGATTGCACTTATCTATATAATATTTTAAATACTGGCAGTCGGGACCCATTCTAGAAAGTCAGCCGTCTAGTCAATAGATTGGAGTAATCTGCAATGTAATATAGGTATGTGCTCTCAATTCTAGAATGGGTCCCGACTGCCAGTATTTAAAATATTATATAGATAAGTGCAATCGGTTACAAGGACTTTCTTGTTTTAGGGCTTTTTCATGAATGCTCAGAAAAGCAGTCGGGTTTTTTAGTTTTTTAAATTACCGTTTTTTATTTCAATTCACTTACGACTCGTGGGAGTCGACGCGAGCCCAGCCTGATACGATAAATGTAATAAAATTGTGGCTCTGGCGAGCACGCACACTTTTCTGCGCCAGTGCGAAAAATAGTAAATTGCGTGCCTAGAAGATGTGGAATAAAAGCGGGTTTTCTAGTAAGTATATTGAAAATTTTCTTTCAGTCTTATCCACATTAAAACCATCTCAACCCCTACTTCCGCACTTGTTTCGCGAGCCCCAGACTAGAGACAGTTTGAAATTGAAAAAGAAAACTCCAACAGAATTCTCTCTGAAGAGAAATGGCTGGAAATATTGTTACACACAGTACTGCTGGAAAACGCTATGAATATATTGATAGCAAGACTGATTGGTGGGATCAACTGACTTTGAATAAGGAGTTTAGTATGGAGGAAGATGGTTATTACTTATGTGTGTAGTTTCATGGTGCCTATTTATCCTCCGTGATATTCATGGGTAAAATTTGCCCGATCTGTAGGAAAATATAATTTAGAGATGTGATGAAGAAAATCACTTCAACCAATTGTGAGGAATGTGGAGTTGTTGAGGACCTACAACATTTATTGATGGAATGTGTGCAATATGAGTCCAGTAAAAATAATTTGATAAGGTCTCTGAATTTGAACAGAACTGATGTAGGCAAGTTCCATAACATTTTATCCCGACCCAATGGTGACGATGCGAGAAAGTTGTTCGAATTCATGGCCTATGTCTTGTGATGTATGTACAATTGTTTAGGATACGATGGGACTGACATACGCTATGCGTAAAAGCCCCTTTCAATGGCAATAATGTTAAACAGTGGGCGCCGAACACCCCTGAGAATAGGTCTTTTCTCATTACCCGACGAAACGTTTACCGCACTGGTTTAGAGCGCCAGTTGAGACGCAAGAGTTGCGTTTTCGATTCCCGTGCCAACACAAATCTAATTATATTTTTATCAAACATAATTAGTTATTAAGTACGCACTCGCAGTATGAAACTAAGACATTTTTTATTTATTTGTCGGTCGATCAGTGTGCATTTCTCACACTTCGCCACTTTTTCAAGTCATCAAATGACCATGAGCACCCATGAGGTTTTTTAAAAGCCGGCGCCCCTGACTCTAGCCAACACGTCTCGGGCAGCAGTCAGTCAGCACGTTAGCTGTTGACACTCGGCGGCAAAGACGATTAGTGGCAGCCGTCGTGTGTGTCAAGTGTCACTAAAAATTGACGTCTGCCTTCAGAGTATCGACGGTTGCCGCCAACCATTTTTTATAAAAGAGTAACCATGGAGTTTCTTGCCGGTTCTTCTCCATTGAAAACGACCAATTTAGAACCGTGCGCTAGCTTCTGACGTTTTAAAAGCGCCCATGTAGGCCTATGTGAAATAAAAATATTTTGATTGATTGATTGATTGAGATGAACAAACTTGCAAATGATTGCTCGTAATTCTAAATTTGAAAATCCTCAGCTATTTTCAGCTTTTTTTATTCTTTTTTATTCTATTTATTTTCAGTGTTCTTTTAAATTATTATGAATTAATTATTATCATTATTAAATTTAAATTTTGACATTTTAATTTATTGACCATTGTATTTATTTTATCGTTTAAATTTTGGTACTTTTAGTTTCATTGACATTTCTTTTTAAGCTTTGACATTTTTAATTTATTGATCATGTTATTATTCTGAATTGTTTTCGCCCAGAATTATTAAATATATTTTTAAACATATGCTAGCTATTTTAAACTAACGTAGAAATAAGTGTACTAACAAATATTGTGGACCAAATGATGTCTGAGCAATAAATAAATTACATTATATTATTATTAGCCGAACAACTACCATACAGCCGAATAATTAGACAACCATCGATTGAATAAACCTTTAAGTAGTTCAATGCTTAACTAACTTTAAGGCTATAGTTTGGTAGTGAAACTACCGGGATAGTGGCTCACGGGCTATTGAAGTTCTAAACGACATGTTCCTCCTTTCGCCCAAGTGGTCTTTGGGCTACCAAGTCAGGAGAGTTAATTTTGTTAAGGGCGCTCAACCCGTGATACCTACTTCCCATACAATCGCTCTTACGTGATTATGATCTCATCACATCTTTCTCTTGATATTTTGGAAACACAGATTTTGCTGTTTATATGTTGTTTTGGTATACAATTGAGAACTAAAGAAATAATCATGTGGTTATTACCTAAGTTGTTACTGAAATCAAAACAGAAAAATCTGCTGGTCAGTTCATTTATGTTTACCTAACTGGTCAAAATGTACTGAACCTAGCTGACATTTTTCGCGATTTCTGGTTTGGTCCCATAATGAAAGTTGTTTGTTATCATGACTAAAATCACGTGTTTAAGTATCGTTCACTAATTACCAGTCACCCTATATATTCAGATTGCATTAAATTGCGATAAATGAACCAATAAGTTTTAAACCACGCTCAGCAGTGCTTTTCTCCTTAAGTGCTTTGAGCGCAGCGCTGGTCCAGCGACGAAATCCAAGTAGGTCACGTTTCATTCAAATCACATACAAATCCAATGTACCTATTTGTGTTCGTCGCTGGGCGAGCGCTGCGCTCAAGGCTGTTTTCTTATAGAATAGCACCCCATGTTGTCGATAAACGGGTCGGGAAGAGCCTCTTAAAAGCCGATTCTACCGTCTCCTGAATCCTTAGTAATTTAAGCGTTGCGGTCTCATACTTACCTCGTTTAAGTGCCTACTCCATTTTGTATGGCTTTAATCTTACAACGTTTCTGAAATGGAGTAGGTATTCTTTCTTCTTTTTTTTTGTTTTGGGCTTAGCACCGCTTTTTTATGGTAGGTAAAATTATCCAATGACAGATCCGTGTCTGATGATCATGATTAGTGGTCAGTGGTGATGAAATTACCTATAAAAAGTAATGTTGCTGGCCCTGGCTGGGTTTGAACCTGCGACCAAGACCACATAAGTCGAGGCCGTTACCACTGGGTCACCACTGCTCTCTAGAGTATACACCGTGTAATTGACAGGTTGGCAAAAACTGAAACAGTAGCTTCATGACCATGATTATGACTGAAAAACGTTGGAATTTTCTTCAGGAAAATTGTCGAATTTTCCGACCGTTTTTCAACTAGATTTGTGTTTTATTCATTTGTTACAACAAAATCCAGCCCTAAAAACACAATTTTAGTGAAAAAAAGCAAAAAACTTAAATTCGGCAATGTAATCGTAAAAGAAAATTCATTCAACCCGCGCGGAATCAGCTGTTAGCTGTAAAAGTTTACTGGCCTGCGTAGTACCTACCACAGACAGAGACAGCATACCGCTCGCTCGCTCGCTCCTTTTGTTTGGTCCGCCTTTGCTTACGCGCCGACACTCTAGGGTTGTACCGCGTACGGAATTTAATACTTGTAATTTTATTTTCTTTATGTAAAATGCTTTAATAATAATTAGATACTCAGGAGTATGATTACTTTATTATTTATTAATTCCAAAAACCTTATTTTAAATCGTTAATGATCTACAGTATCAATTACGAAGCTACCCGAACTGTACACACGCGTTGCATTACAGTAATGTAAATTGTTTGCTTTAGACAATTTAGTGGTACATAAAACATAAAAACATCGTGTTAATATTGCCAGATTCACATTTTTTAACCTGTCAATCCCTGAGCGAAAGCCGGCGTACGCGCGTGTAGTTACGAAAATCTTTGCTTATTTTCGATTTTTACATACTATTAGAAAAACTTCTTATTTACGTTCTTGAATAAATACCCTATAAAAAAAAAACTTAATTTATAATCTATGCGAACGTTTTGTTTAGTGTTTAGAAAATGGTGCAAAATCGCGCGCGTGCTGCTTGGGGATTGACAGGTACTAGGTTTAAACTTGGAAGCAGAACCATGAGTAAAAGTTACAAAAGATAGCGGTTAATAACAATGTTTATCATACGATTACGATACGATTATTTTTCAATACCTAGTTCTTCATCTTTATCTCAATCGCAGGCCGATCACTGTAACTACTGCGACATGGGCACCTCGACTAACGTACTTACTATTACCGAAATAAAAATGTTTAATTTCATACCATGTGGGCAGCCCTAATTGCTACACGTGTCACACTCTCAAAGGCGTGCCGAAAAACGAAGCCGCTGAGGCGCTGAGCCGCCATTTTAGTTTGCCGCGATTGATGGTGCGATCTAGACGTCTATTTCGTTTTCTTTCAACTGTCGAGAGTTCGGGACTGTGTGTTGCGTTCAGTTGAGTTGTGTGTTTTTGTGTTGTGTGGTACTTATCGTCATGAATCGGCGTAATGAAACGTTTAGTGCTCGCGAATATGGCCAGATGTTAATGTGCTTGGGTGAAGCTAGAGGAAACGCGTCGTTGGCATTAAGGCTCTATGTTCAAAGACACCCAAATGAACGACATCCAGCTCATAGTCGTACTATCACACGGGCATATCAACGTGTTTTAGAAAATTTACCTATTGTGCCGCATCAGGAAGGTGCTGGAAGGGCAATCCGTGCTCGTTCTGAGCAGGCCATTTTAGATGTTGTCCGTCGAAATCCGCGTTTGGGAACCCGTACTGCTGCAAAACTTGTAAGGCGTAATAACGGACGCCGTGTTTCACATTGGGCTGTGCACAAAGTCCTTCGAAAGGACAAGCAACGTCCATATCGGATCCATAAAGTGCAGGCTCTGGTACCTGGTGACTCAACGCGTAGACTGGCGTACTGCAGATGGCTGATACATCGGCAGCAGCTAAATCGCCAATTCGTTTCACGGGTGATTTGGACCGATGAATCGACGTTTACACGAAACGGTATGTGGAACCGACGGAATGCTCACATTTGGGCACGCTACAACCCATACGCATTGCAGCAGACGGGTCATCAGACGCGGTGGTCAGTGAATGTCTGGGCTGGCGTGAATCATAATTGTATTTTGGGTCCTGTGTTTTTACCAACTAGAATGGACGGCCGGCGTTATTGTGAATTTTTACGGCAGGATTTTGAAGCCATGATGGACACTCTGCGGACTGAGCTAGATCAAGAGCGAGATCGTATGAGCGAGAACGAACCCCTGGCTCAACTACCTACCATCTGGTTTCAGCACGACGGCGCCCCGCCGCATGTGGTACTCCCAGTCCGACAGCACCTGGACCGTACTTTTCCAAACCGATGGATTGGGAGATTCGGGCCACATGCATGGCCACCTCGCTCGCCTGACCTAACCCCATTGGACTTTTTCCTGTGGGGTTATATCAAAGAACAGGTGTATGTGACGGAGTGTGATACCGCGGCCGAAATGGAGCAGCGCATCAGAGACGCTTTCGCATCGTTGAACCGAAAACTCAATGAGGATGTGACAATGATGCTTCGTCTCCATGCCGAAACCCTGCGTAGAGCACAACTGTGCGTGCAGCTCGGAGGCAACCACTTTGAGCCATGCCTTATACGACCCGAGAGACTTTAATTTAGGTAAGTGACTATTTTAATTTTTGATAGGTGTTGAATTAGTGTTTAAATTTTTTGATAGGTACCTATACGAAGACCCCGTACCACGCGCGACCCTGAACCGCGCGTGGTACGGGGTCGCGCGCGTATCGCACTATTCGTTATACATTGCGTAGCCGAAATAAAATTGAAAATTGAAAAACGTTCACCTATCATTTCCGGGAAAATATTTCACTATCAAAATATTAACAATACCAGTCTGAGTTCATACTTTTCGTTTTTGCCAACCTGTCAATTACACCCGGTATATTTGGCAACAGAAGTGTCGAGTTTGCCTTCTCAACAGAATTCGATGAGTAGTCAATACTACAGTAACATTCTCAGCTACATTTTACCGAGATCACGTGTATTTTATAATGATTGCTTCAAAAAAATATAGTATTAAGTATATGGAAAAAGCAAAAAATATTACTTGTTATTTATGAATTTAACAATACTTAATTGAAAATGATCACCAAATTAAAGAACATAAACATAGCAAACCAATGACCAAACTTCGTTTTACATTAACAAGATCAAAACGCATTAAGATAGCTACGTTCGGATACACGCTATCGCATCGGTCAAATATTGAAAATATAGTATTTTTGCGTACTATATATTTTTTCAACAGTATACACACCCAAAATATGGTACAGTACTATATTTATAGTACGGTTGGTGGCCTAAGTAGGGGCCACCGACTGTACAACGGTCCGCATAGGACTAAGTGCGGAAACCAGACTCAAAGTTAAATAGATACAAAACCACACATAACAATATCCTCTAGGAAACCAATTTGCGAATATTAAAACTACCACTGAATTTCACTCCAGAAAACCTCCCAAAAAACCGTGGATTTCGTAGAATTGACACATTTGTGATTAGCATTCATCCGTTTGAGCGAAATATATAAGAAAAGTTAGTATTAAAGATGTCTCATTTAGCACGGTAACAGCGGTCATTGCCCTTTCGATAATAGCTTTTATTACGATAAATTATATTTATTTTGGATAAATATATTTAATTTTATTTTATTTATAGTGGTGGCCGAGAAGAGCAGTGCTGGCTGATTGGTAGCCCCGACTTACGAGTTGTAAGTCGCGGGTTCAAACCCCATCGGGCGCATTACTTTGTGTAATTTATTTCATCACCACTGCACTCAAAAACGGTGAAGGAAAACATTGTGAGGAAACCGCCATGTCCTAGAACCAAAAATTCGTAGACATGTGACATCCACCAATCCGCACTAGGCCCGCGTGGTGGATTACGGCCACGGAATAAAGAAAGTAGATTACGGCCCATTCCCTCTCCTAGAGAGGAGGCCTGAGTCCCAACAGTGGGAACATTATAAGGCTGATGCAATGCAATGCAATATTTATTTTACAAATAGGTTTTAAGAAATATTTTTACACGTCAATATATTTTTCGTCTATTTAAACTAGATGAGGTCGGTGTTTCATAGCTGACTACCCTGAGAAGAAACACTGAAATATACCTACTTAAGGATCACAGTCTCTTTTAAAGTCCATACAGTAAATATATGTAGGAACATCTAAAATATAGGGTGACTGGTAATTAGTGAACAATCCTTAAACACATAATTGTAGTCATGATAACAAACAACACTTACCTACTATGGGACCAAACCTGAAATCGCAAAAAAAAATCAGCCAAGTTCAGTACATTTTGATCAGTTAGGCGAACACAAATGTTTTAAACCAGCAGATTTTTTTTCGCGATTTCAGGTTTGGTCCCATAGTAAAAGTTGTTTGTTATCATGATTACAATCACGTGTTTAAGTATCGTTCACTAATTACCAGTCACCCTATATATCAATAATAAACACGTTAAGGATTTCGGTAAATTCTATTTCATTGCGGTTTTTTGCTGTTGCTTCCGTGTTTCATTCTGATTCATAATAAAATGCGTGACAATAGTAACTCTACCTAACCTAACCCTACTAAAATTGAAAACTGGTTTCTTCAATTAATAAAAAAAAAAAAAATATGAAAACTTTCATAAAAATGTTGAAGTGGGTAATAAAATAAAACGGTATAACAAAGCACGTTGCAACCGTGGTAGAAATCTGGCTCTGACGTGTATTGTACATGCGTGCACTGCAAGCCAGAATAATTGCTACCTACACGATGTACGACAATGTTTTAAATTGTATTGCTCTGCAGTTTGTGTTTAATGTTGGTTTCTTTATTTTTTGCTTTTTTTATTACAAGTATTAATGTTGGATCGTCGCCCAAATCAAACATCATCATAATTTCAGATTTCAGCCCAAAGACGTCCACTGTTGGACATAGGCCTCCTCCAAATCTCGTCACAATGAACAGTCCTGTGCGTCTCGCATCTATCAGATTCCCGTAATCTTTACCTTTACCAGGTTAGCGGTTCACCTTGTATCGTACAAGGTGGACCGCTGACCTGGTCCTCCTGGTCCTCCTGGTCTCCAGCCTCCTGGCTTTCCAAAGCTGCGTCTTCCCGTACGCGGCCGCCACTCCAGAATCTTTCGACCTCAACGACCATCTGGTCTGTGAGCAATATGCCTTGGCTATTGCCACTTTAGTGTGGCAATTCTTCGTGCTATGTCGGCAACCTTGGTTCTCCTGCGGATATCTTTATTCCTGATTCGATCACGCAAGGAAACTCCGAGCATAGGCCTTTTCATTGCCCTTTGGGTGACTTTAAGTCTTCTGATGAGGCCCATTGTAAGCGACCACGTTTCAGAGTCATATGTCGTCACTGGTCATAGATTTTCGTCTTGAGACACTGTGGTTTGTTGGATGAGAAGATACCGATACTGTCAAACTCACGAATATTAAATAGTCGTCGTAGTTTTCCGAAATTTTCTAATTTTCTTTCCTAAGGACCTTCTCCTAAAAATTAAAAAAGAATTAGTGAAATTGATCTAGCGGGTGAATCGTCAACTCGTACCACATCTACTTCTTTAGCTTCGCTATACACCGTTAAATTTTGGTCGTTTAAATCCCGCGGAGGGTCGATTCGGTACATGAAATACTATCGATTTATAAAGAGAAAATTAAAAACTAAAGTACTTTTTTAAACTCGAATTAATTTACGCATGTACGAAATTAATTTCTTTACGTAAAGTCAGCTGAGCAAAGCCAATGACCTATATGTAGTTAGTACGCAATGACCGACAACTACCTACAAGGTCATTAACTCGTTTACATAAAAGAAATTAATTTCGTATATACATATATTAAATCGAGTTTTTGAAAAAAGTACTTTTTTTTTACAAATCGATTGTATTTCAGGTACCGATCGACCCTCCGAGGGATTAAAACGAATACAATTTAACGGTGTATACTTTGCTGGTAAAACTGTCATCAAGGTTTGCTATGTGAGAGTAAAGATGAATAAAGTTATATCCTATACAATGAAAATCCTGAAATCAACACATACTCTTACGAACACGAGACCAACGAAACATTAAATTCCTGGGTCGGGAAAAAGCGCAATTGGGTTTTTCTAGTAAGAATTACTCTGTAGTAGCCCAAAGTTTGGAAGTTGGAGGTGTGACACCTCCGTACCTCGGAAAGTATGGGAAGCCGTTGGTACTGCTTCCGATATTTCTTCGGTCAAGGATACAGTTGTGTAGTTTAATACCTCTTGTGCCTGGGTTTATCTGTGTTGAGATTGGTCACCGTAAACATAATTCGGTCGGGAGGATTATTAAATTTCAGTTAGTCTTGAAAACTAAAAGATGAGTCTATTACTTTGCCCTCAAGTGTATTTGGGGCCAACAATGCGTTATGCGGGCGCCCGAGCGTGCACCCGTCGCGTGACTATG
This sequence comes from Leucania comma, assembly GCA_958295575.1. Classification (NCBI taxonomy): domain Eukaryota; kingdom Metazoa; phylum Arthropoda; class Insecta; order Lepidoptera; family Noctuidae; genus Leucania; species Leucania comma. Next base: position 12,069,448 of record OY282486.1, on the reverse strand, counting down.
CGTGTATGGCGTGCACTCGGATCCCCGTAGCGGTCACCGGATAATTAGGTACCTGTGCAGTGTCGCTATTTTAACTTTAACGGTGTACATGTTGTCGTGCCGATGGAAAACTTATAATATATTATTATGTAGCAAAAATGGCGGGGGATCAGCTGTCCTTGACAGGTGCCTGAGCGGTTGCCCGCAACGCTAGCCACGAAGGTGCATTTTTGTATAGGACCGCGCGGGCGTCCGCTTAGCGCAGCGTCGGCCCTTAAACTCACGTTTGTTGCGGTCGAACATTAAAAAAATATTGTACGCTTGTCCATTATTCGCAATATACTTAAGGATTGAATATTTCCCTATTAAAATAGCCGCTAAAATGGGCGTTAATAATTTGAATAGAAAGTTTAAAATTGCTTTCAGGTTTAGTTAGGGATTCATTAAGGATTTTATAAAGTATAAAATATTCATCGTCACGTTTGCGGGTGTTCTAATATAGGTTATCCCTTTTCTTTCTAATGCGGACTTTGAAATGGTCTTATGTATTCATCCATGGCTTGTGTTTAAACACCGCCCAAAAAAGTGCCAATTTTACTACCAAAAAAATTCTAAACGGTTACCAAAATGGATAAATGGTCACCAAATAACGTTTCCTTAAATATTATGAAATAAATCCATTTTTTCGTATTATTGACTGCCAAAAAAATATATGGACGCCTTTAAAATACACTTTAGACCAAATATTATATATTGTCACTACTTAGATGTTACCAATTATGTAATACCATGACTTCTAATTTGGTCATTTTTATTAAGCTAAAAAAGCTAACGATCGCTAGAATATTTCCCAAATACCAATTAATATACTGGGGTTCCCAAACGTACGTCGCTTATTTATTGTTATATGGAATTCGCTAAATATTTTGAGGTTCCCAAACAAACGTCACTTGTTTAGGTTAGACGTATGTTGAAAGGTGGGCGACGCAGGCCGCGCAGCGCAGAGCAGAGCAGATTTTGTAAAGCATGGAACGTCTTTGAGCTACGTATGCTGCAGCGCAGGCACGTGCAGCTCAGATGTGTACAGTAACTGCCCTGCTCTGCGCTGTGCCGTCTGCACTGCGGCTGCGCGGCCGCTACAGCGACGACTGAGCGAGAAGCGCGCGGCCTGTGCCTACGCATCGAGGGCGGTTCTCCAGGGTGCGGGGTGCGGAGTGTGGGGTTAAGAAATAAAGGGATACTATTGTAATTTTAGTCTTACATTAAAGTAGTCTGTACCTCTACCATGAGTTTTAAGCAATAGTATTCGTCGCTACTCGATATCGACGCCGTAAATATTTTGTATGGCAAATTTTGGTTCTGCAAGTGACCGCTAGAGGCGCTGCAAAATTTGCCATACAAAATATTTACGGCGTCGATATCGAGTAGCGACGAATACTATTGCTTAAAACTCATGGTAGAGGTACTGGGGTCAAATAATGTATTTTGGATGACGACTTACTATTTTGGAGTAAGATTTTTGGTAGTAATATTAATCTTTGAGTTGGATAGAATTTGGTGACCGTTGATCCATTTTAGGAACCAAAAATAATATTTGTGCGAGGTTTGCGATTTTTCTGATGTTGTTTCATTTATTTTGGATCATAATATTATATACTTTAGGGCCCTTTTTATAAAGTCAATTGATTTTTTTTGGAGTTGTTTATTTTATTTGGTGCCTAAGCTTAGAGTCTCAAAAATATTTTTGGTGACCGTCTAAATTATACCCTTTATCCATTATGATGTTAGGTACTTTATTGCCGCTTAGATATATATAATATATATTTTTGGTGCCACACATGTTTTTTTTGGGGTTTGTGGACACGAACGTATATTTTAATATAAAGATTTTATATATGTCGCGGCCAGATCATCGCGACATATATAAAATCTTTAAAAAAGATTTTTGTTTTTAGAAATTGATCACTTCATGATATGGCCAAGTAAAACTGGCCAGATCGTTTTAAACGTCGTTAAAGTTTGATGATATTTCAATACTTGTTCGGTGTACTTTCTTTAGACCTTTATTACTATAGAAATCCTACATCAACGATATGGCCAAACGAGGATTTCCATGTCATCAGAGATGTGGCCAATTTTAGTTGGCTATATCATGAAGTGATCAACTTCTATGACCAGCTCACGTCTTATAGATACATAATAGGTTAGTTATACTTAAACCAAATGGATGTCACGTAGGTAAAATGATAAATTCAGAAAAAAAAATCGCACTTTTTTATTTTTTTATACAAATAAAATGTTTTCCATTACTTCGTACATACCTAATGTGTTTTTTTTTAATGAGGTTATGCTGATTTTATCTCAATGGATTCGTTTTTTTTTGACTGGCTGTTGCATTTCTGTACCTCTACCATGAGTTTTAAGCAATAGTATTCGTCGCTACTCGATATCGACGCCGTAAATATTTTGTATGGCAAATTTTGCAGCGCCTCTAGCGGTCACTTGCAGAACCAAAATTTGCCATACAAAATATTTACGGGGTCGATATCGAGTAGCGACGAATACTATTGCTTAAAACTCATGGAAGAGGTACAGATCCCTTTTATACATACACGTAAGCGTGTAATTGTTACGAAACAATTATTTAAATGCCTAATTTCACGGGATCCAAGTGCTGGCTTTTACTTCGATCAAAGATCAAACATTGCCATATAACGTGGCAATACCGCCAGCCTTTTTGGCATATTTCCTGTCGAAAGTGATGATGAGGAATTTTTTGAGGCCATATTTTAGTTTCATTAAGTGTATATTATCTATATGTAATGGGAAAATTACAAATGCCGTAAGATTGTATAATATCGCGAGAAATTGTAAGCTATTTTTTTCTAAATATGACATACCTAGTTATATTCACAGATCAAGTTACATTGAATAAGTAGTTTTATACAAATATTTAAAAAAAAATAAAATTATCGAACAACTTCTCCCGCTCTAGGTGGAGTGAGAGAAATTGTCAGACTTTTACTGACTAAAACGTACCCGTGTCCCTTCAGATACCCTTTGAGTTCCAGGACATCGATAACTTTTTCAAACAATCTTGCAACCCAACTATAAAACCTGCACAAGCTTGAAATTAACAGAGACAAAATGAAATGCATATTTTAGCACATTTATATTCAATTCATACTCGCTCTACCGCTAAATGAAGCGTGCTTAGAACGCTTCACAATTGCAATGTTAACATTACCGCACTAGTACAGAAACGTTGAAATTAATTTATTTTATTCTAGCATGACATGTGTGTTACGTCGTTTATGTGGTTGAATGTAATTTTTATTACATACGACGAAGACCCTGGTTTTGCTGGGGCTTTGAAATCAGCGATTGTCGTAATATAAAAAAGATTGAACCTTTGAATAAATCTCTATCAAATTATACATGATGTATACTGTATATGAACTCATATTATCTTACAGTATTATATATTATAATTAGCATGTATTTATTCCCATATGAATCTGCTGTTTATTTGAGACCATGACTACCATAAAGTTGAGTTAATTTGGCCCTAAAGTATTTCTTTTACTAATAAGTAAATGCCGTGTTCTGTGTTCCTATTGGTTAGTAAGCTTGAGCCAAAATTATACTTATGGGCCAAAGTAAATCGACTTTATTGTAAGTAATTATGTACCTAAAGTTAGGAAGTTTTCTACCCTCTAGATTTTAACCATTTTATCATTTGATTAACTTTATAATAAAAGTTAAAAAAAATAGTTCTTGATTTTTTGTTATATTACGAACCGTACCATTACGTATGGCTTTTTTTTAATATGCGACTAAGTTTAGTGTGGAATATTATTTTGGTTAAAAGGCCAAAGGCGCTCTAATGTGATGATGGCAGCAATCGTTTCTGGTTTGTTGGAATATACCAGAGATTTCACTTACACCCAAAAAATAAAATAGTTTGGAGGCGTTAAGCGTAGCTTGCGAAATTCAAATGTTTTTAAGTTTTTTTCGTTTTACAGACAGAATCAAGTTTTGGCAGTCAATACGTATTTATTTACGAAATTGTAAAAATTAATAATTAATTTTATAATAACTTACCGTCATATATAAAAAATATACGCTCTTTCAGCGGTTTTAAATCCCAACTATCAAATTACATTTTAGGAACTCCTTGTTAACTTTGTAATCTTGCTAGTCAAGAAATAGAATGACCAATACGTGACCCATTATGTAATACCAAATTTTTTAATTGTTTTGTATCGGTGACCTTAGAATAAGTTTATTAGATTATCTTGTATTCTCATGTAAGTGGCTTTTGTGTCTTTATGAGAATAAACTATTTAAACCTAAAACCTAAAATCATCAATTCCCACTCAATTTGCCTTACCCTATAGAATGTAATTTCATGAAATCGCGATTCAATAGGAAGAACACGCCAGCATCGTGCATATTTCTCCAGTACCTAAACCCGTATAATATGTCATTGAGCTGACAGCGAACGCCTTCTTGTTTTGTGAACAAAATAATACCTGAAATGATCATTTTCTATTTAAAAAAAAAACATGTTTTACTCAGTTCCTTTCACACAGTTTCTAACAATAAGCAAAAGAAATCATACGCCCTTTGTTTAATTTTCAGCGCCCTCTTAATTTAATCCGCTAATTCCATGGCCCCACCGCTATAATACCATGTTTACGGAAACGAGAGGAAATGAATTTTAACATAATCTTTCGTAAAAAGATGAAGAATTAATGAACGTTGAGACAGGCAAATTACTTTACTAATATTATTTTAAAGAATATCCTCTTTCAAAATATACTTGAGGGAATATTTTCTGATTTAAGTAAATAGATTTTCTTGTGCTTAGCTCGGATATTTTTGATCAGAAGGATATTTTGTGTTTTTTGTCGTAGAATAGTCAATTTTTTCCTCGCTTGACCAGGGCCTTACCCTCAAGTCTGCTATTATAATAGTGATCATTGATTTAATAATCGGTGATTTTGACAAGTTTGGCAATCTACTAATATATTGGCGACATTGTGAACTACCAATGGTCAAACACTGACACTATTGAAAGAAATAGCATAGAACGGTAATCTCGTACATAATGACAAATGAATGTCTGACGTATGGTACGGTAATCTGCTAAAATTTTGACAGTTCCTATGATCAGTGACCTACTATTAGAACACCATTGTGCAGTCATTACTTTTAATTCGTTACAAGACCGCTCGTACCACAATTCTATTACGAGACCACTGACCGACCAATGATCGGCCATTATGAATTAACTAGATTATTAATGTTAAATTACGAGCTTTTAGCAAAACGACAATGGGATCGTGTTGTAATGATGCATTTATGAAAATAGCAGACAAGAGCCTCTGTACTCAGATCTCAGTCGATGGTAGAGCATGCTTGCCTGTAGGTAACCTGTTCACTTATGGGTTTAAGACTGGTTGTAGCTATCAGTAAACAGAGTTATGGTATAGTTTTGTATCTAACTGGACATTCATAATTCATTCATTACTCATATGTAACAAACAAGTGCAATTTTGATAAAATTAAGTTCAGTATTTTGTTCTGTGCATACCCCAGCGAAGTTTATCGAAAAGGCAAAGAAAATACGCGACGAAATTGTGAATTGTTAGCATATATACGTATTTTTTACGTCACCATGCTAGATACCTAAGAAATAATTTATCGAGGTAAACTCTTGTGTATCTTTTAGACCCAGTGCATCGAACGCAGGTTTGTACACCGCGCTGTAGTTCGTGAATATAATATGGTATAATGAAGTGTCCGGCTCCTAGATAATCTATTGTCAATGAAGAGGAGGACTGACTGAGATGTAAAGCCTCAGGACATAGTGGTATTAGAATAGCGGGTAATGTTTGGGGAGAGCGGGGCTCATCCGCTATTGGAACGTACTAAGAAGTGTTAAGCGGGAACTGCTTTAGACCGACGAACACGTGGCCCACGTCTAATTTCCACGTAGACTCGCGTCGCGTGGCTTGGATATAATGTAGCACTATAGATCGGTGTACTTGGCCCACGTGTGTCCAATGTAGTTCTAATTTCAATGTCATCGTGCATGATTGTGTCCTGAGAAAGAGTTAGTGCTCTATCCGTTCCGTATAGCATCTTTTTAGATGCTATTCGAACCTTGGCTGCAGGCTGAAGATGCAAGTAGTACTTGTGAACGCTGCACGAAGTCGACTGCAGCTGCGCGACTGGTTTTTTATGTATTAGCATGAATTTCTGTGAAAACATTCCAAGCACGGCTACAGCTGCAGGTTGAAGCAGCACTCGCAGCCCAGGATCGACAGCACAACTGGTTTTCTATGTAGTAATATGGATTTCTGTGAAAACATTCCAAGCACGGCTACAGCTGCAGGTTGAAGCAGCACTCGCAGCCCAGGATCGACAGCACAACTGGTTTTCTATGTAGTAATATGGATTTCTGTGAAAACATTCCGAGCGAGGCTGCGGCTGCACGTGCTACCGGTGCATGCCTGCATCCGCAGCTTGCAGCCGATGTTCGAATGGAATCTTTTCTCTCACACAATAGGGCCATAAGTCACAAAGTGTGCAATGACGCGTTGAGACGCCGGTAGCGATTAGTAACACTCATAGATATGCACTATATCAACGCCGAGTCAACAGTCAATGAGTTCTTTATTAGGTAACAATGATGTGGACTTCTAGGCCCGTTTATCAATTGACGTAATCACATCGAGCTGTATATGGTAGATATATCTGTCATCAATGATCACTTATCTATCACCATCATTATAATTTATGAAGGAAACCTAACTAATCGCTATTTCTTATGCACTAAAATCGCTACCTTTACGTTCACCGACCGGTGAAACAAGAGGCCCTATTGTCAAGTCTACTATCTACAGATAAGGAAAAAACCAAACTAAACACTGCACTTCAATCATTCAAAATTCAACCTTATTGTTTAAAAATTAAAGTCTTTGCGACCGTACAACTAAAATAGTCTCGCAGTATCGCTATACAAAGTTGCCTAGCACATACGAAGGATGTAAAATAGACTCTAAAGTTCAAATTTTAAGGTGCAAATGAAGTGTAAATGTAACATTGTTATAACCAGACACGATGGTTAAGCACTCAATGTACCCTTTATCTTAGATTAAAAATGGGGGGTTCCCCCCTTTTCCTAGTCAGATAGGTAGGTGTTGATATTTATCGAAAATCGACGCTTCTCTTTTATCACAATGCTGTCTGAAGGCATTCTTTTAGCTGTTGCACTTAAATCAAAAGGGACTGTAGTTTATTTTGTAAAGAGAAATGCTTTGAATATAGTTATAGAAAATGCATCGCAATCAATGTACGCAAATGTTTCCATGGATATAGTTTGTAAACTTGGGGTTACATAAAAACAGTATTTAGTCGAATGAACACAGAATATACATTTAGTTATAGCATAACATGGAGCAGGGGTGGCCGAGTGGTAACGGCCCTGACTTAAGAGTTGTAGGTCACGTGTTCAAACCTATCCAGGCGCATTACTTTGTATAATTTATTTCATCACCACTGCTTTCAAAACCGTGAAGGGACACATCGTGAGGAGACCGACATATCTTAGAATCAAAAATTCGAAGACATGTGACATCCACCAACCCGGACTGGGCCCGCGTGGTGCACGGCTCAACCTGAGCCACAGCAGTGGGAACATTATAAGGCTGATGCTATGCCATGCTATATCATAACATAAACAGCCTATGGTATGGCGTAGTGGTTGAGCGATTGGCTGCTGCGCCACGGGTCGCGGGTTCGATTTCCACATGGAAGAAATAGTTGTATGGCCTACAGATAGGTGCTCCAGGTTTGGTGGTCTTGCTTATGTAACTTTATATATTTGGGAACGAACCCACGATACAGGACTAATTCCTAGTGTAGGGCAATGTTTTAATAAAAAAACCGGGCAAGTGCGAGTCGGACTCGCGCACTGAGGGTTCCGTACAAACATACATATGAAAACAGCGTGTGTTTTCATATGTACGTTGTTATGTCTCTAATTACGGTATTCAAAGGGTCTTAGATGATAGATTTTTACACAACTTCAGCGGAGTACACACCTGAGTGTATGGTTTTAATTTCAACTCGATACCTCCACGCGTTCCCGAGATAAAGGGTCTTGACAGACAGACGGACGGACAACAAAGTGATCCTAAGAGTTCGTAATTGGCTTCGGCCGTTCTGTTTAAATTAAATAAATAAATATTACGTCAAGTGTGTTAGACCACTGTCATGATAACAATTGTTTAATATCAACTAGCTTCTGTCAGCGGCTTCGCCCGTGTGCAAGAAAGTATCTCTATAGAAACTTTGGACACTCGTTTCATCCCTTTAGGGGGTGAATTTTAGGAAACCCCTCTAAATGCTCGTTTATGTCAAGCGAAGCGATTTTCACCCGCGGCCGCCGCGGTTGCGGGCCCGCGGTTTCTGTAGAATTTAGATAAATATGTACAAAATTAAAGCACATTTCACGACGTGTTTAACGCCCACGGTGTGTGCGATTGTTCGCGGCTCCCGTTGCATCGACGGGCAACTTATAGAATCGGCGCGGTTTGCGCCCGCACGCTCTGCGGTTAGTTAGGGGGCGACCGCGCAGTGGCTGGTGATAATCAGCCGCAAGGCTTGCGATCGAAAATCGCAAACGCGACGGCTGCGTAGCCACTTAAATCTGCCGTCTCATGAGTTTTGAAATAAAATAGCTTCGTAAGTTCTTAGCCTAAATGAACACTTGTGCAAAATTTAACACCCCTAGTCCCAATAATTTCGGCTGTACGTTGATAAGTCAGACAGTCAGTTTCTCCTTTTATTTATGTGTATAGGTATTATCATTATTATCATGAATTAAATTTAGATTAACCTATCTAGCTCCTACTTGATAAAGAATTGCAATATTTAAATAGTGATAAAAATGCTGATTTGTGTAAATATAAGAATATTCAACTAAGAAATGTAGCAATAACATTAATTAGGTTAATTCACACATACTCACATAAGTAATCAGCCGACCCCGTACTGGGATATGTTCCCACTGCTGGGATATAGGCCTCTTTTATGTGAGACAGAGTGGGCCATAATCCCTCTAGCCGGAACAGACCCAATGCAGGTTGGTGGACGAAATATATACGACTATGCCGAAGTATCGGTTTCCACGCGATGATTTCTGTCTCCATTTTGAGAGCAATACACGTACATAATCATACCTTTGCCACATAGTTTGGAAAAAAGATAGGAAAGTGAATACATGACGAACCTAGCCTTTTAGGGTTCCTTAAACGGGATACGTAAACGTGAGCTCAAAGGGTAAAACGGGACCCTAAAACTCCGCTGTCCGTCCGTATGTCTGTTCGTCTATCACCTCTCATGAACCGTGATAGCTAGACGGTTTAAATTTCCACAGATGATGTAAAAGTATTTCTGATGCTGCTGTTGTTATAACGATAAATACTAATAAGATAATACTAATACAAAATAAAATGAATATTTAGGGGTATAAGTAGTAATAATATTTTGTCATTTTTGCTACGGATACACGAGTCTGATTCGAACTTGGCCAGTTTTTATTTTGAATTGGGAAATCATCATAACGCGTCCCTCTGCTCTGGGTGTTGAGAGGATCGTCATGTTTATGATTCTGGGATTTTAGAAGAGATATTTATTTGACACTGAAAATATGATTGTGGCATATAATAGTACCTACATATTTAAGCAGATCACACATTGGACAGTCATTGTGTTAACAAAAAAAGAAGAAATCAATAGAGTTGAGTTTTTAATAAAAATATATTAATCTAAAATATACCTCATCATCATCATCATCATTAATAAATAAATCAATTAACTTCACAATTAACCATTAAGTACGTTTGCTGTGTAGGAAAGTTATAAGATACAGTAACACCATTAAGAATAAGAAGTATTTAATTGGTTGTACTGTACTATTCACTCTATTCTGATGTTCCAACAACGAGTGCCTCAGAATCAAGGTCTCATCATCCTTTGCGTTAATTCGTTTTTCAAATTCACTGAATTTGTGATCCATACTTTCTGACAACGAAGAAATTTTTTCATTAATTTCTTGCAATTCTTCTCTAAGCATTCGAATTTCGAAGAGGAGAGAGGATTCTAGGTTCAAATTTTTCGATGATTGTGTCGTGATATCTGTATTTACTTTTATTGGTTTCGTCTTAACTGTTATGTTAGTTTCGGTATTATATTGGTTTGTGGAATCGTCGAGTTTTGGTTGACTGGTTGTATTTAGGCCTAGTCTTCTTGTGTTATATGCAGCCCTGGATGTTACTGGCTTCAGTGGTACAGTCCTGTCTGACGCTATATTTGTTTCGTCATCATTTTGGCTTGCAGGATCTTCGATCCTCGACTGGCTTGGTGTGCGTTGATCATATCTTACAGGTCTTACTGTAATATGCGTACCTCTGGTCGTTTCAGGTCTCCATTTAGAAAGCTTCGCCGTACAATGTTCACAAGTCCACTCTTTCTTTTCCTCTGGTGTGAACCTGCCAAAGGTTTCTCTGTCAATATTAAAGCAGCTTATTTCAAATTGTGACGTACAAATTGAGCATTTCACGTAATTACGATAATTGTCTTCTTCACTTTTTCTTTGGACTTCCTTGTTTCGCCAGTTTGGTGGTCGGTAGGCCATACTTTGATTTGAGCCGTTCTCCGTATCTTTAAAAATTGTTGTAATATTGATCCACTAAATGTTTATTTGATACCGATACCGAATCTCCGACACGTCACTGCGTTTTGATATGTTTGTTAGATTAGTGAAGTGATGACCATGGACCTTCACATGATAAGCCGAAGATGTCCTAGTGAAGATCGAGGCAGGAAATCACTGAATGCCAGAAGAACTGGTCATAGTTTTAAGTAGTCTTGGTTTCTCTGTGGATGTCTATTTGCTGGACCATGTTGGTAATCAACTTATATATGAATAAGATAAAGGACACTTGAGCGAAGCGCGAGTGGCAGTATTGATACGCCCCGCTCACCGGGCGATCGACGACTGTTAATCGTACGCCTTTATTAATTTATCGTAGTGATTATTTATCTAAAGATAATATAAATGAATTGCGACTGATGAGTCATGCTACGACATAACAAGTCCAGTTGTTGAGTACCTACTTTAACTTCGTAAAAGACTCATTAGATTAAATGAAAGGAATGTATATATGTCGGTAAATAAATTGCAAATGGCCACAACAATTATATATAATTTTTAACCCCCCCCCCCCCATTGACAGAAAAGAGGGGTGTTATAAGTTTGACCGGTCTGTCTGTCTGTGTGTCTGTCCGTAGCATCGTACCGCCCAAACGAATGGACCGATTTTGATGCGGTGGTTTTTTTGTTTGAAACCTGGCTTAATCGAGATGGTTCTTAGCTGCAATTTATGAAAATCCCAAGCCCAAGTCGTCGACGGCGCGTATCGTTCCACACGCTCCTCAAGGAGTTGTCAGCAAACCGTAGGGGCCCAGCAGGGTCGACGCCTACTGGGGCCACGGGGAATTTGAAAATGAAATCCGGAGCTCTGGAACGAAGGCCATGAAGGAACAGGAGTCGGTTTTTAATCAGTAAAAGTCTGACACTATCTCCTGCCCCGTCGCAGGGTGTGAAGATGTCATTGGATTTTTTTCCCACCGAAAAAAAAAAACATCAATTCAAATTAATTTATTCGCAGTGAGTGTTGGTACAATTTCGGTCTTAACATAATATATGATTACAGATCTTTAACACTTAGTCCTAACAAAGTGACATGCAAACATTTAGGGTAATGGTTATTTGATTAATTATATAATCTTATTTGAGTCAGAATTAGTACCTATACATAATAAATGAGAAATTTGTTACAATATTATACACATTATTATTGCATTACTTTATCAAATATGTTATTATTATATTTAAAAAAAAATATAAGTTCATTTGTTTAACCTTTTATCAAATATGTCGCTCACTGAGTAGAAATAATTTTTTAGTAGCCATAATTTAAGATACTTTGAGAATTTATTAAGGGATATTACATTGCTCAATGACATTGAAGAATTTACCTCTACTTTAGTAGAAAAGAATTGACCTCTACACAGGCATTGCAGGGGGTGCTGCGCGCCTGTACTGTTTCGACTTTTTCTTGATTACTTATCGATATTCAATGAAATTAGAAAAAAACAATACAAGTTATTAAATTTATAGTAACATATATTTTGGTATAAATTCAATGTAAAAATATAGAGCCGTTTTCGAGAAAATATGGAATTAATGTTCAAAAAAGGCCTATTTAACAGATTTTTTTTCTAGAGTTAGGGTATTTTTTTGAGAAACGTAATCAATACAATTATTATGTCCATCGACCTATATTCTCGCGATAGACAAGCACGTTAATATAAACTATTTGTCAAAATACTGAAAAGTTCAAACAAAAAATCGCTGCAGCGCTAGATTGCCATTATGTCGTCTAACAAAACTTTAAAACTTACAGCGCTAAAACAGCTTATAGAGGATACTTTTTCGCGACCAAAAGGTCTAAAGCGCCATGAATTTCCTAGTAATTACGCGTTTCGTTCAACTTAGTGTGATGACATGTCATCTATATAGATTTTTATACCGCAGAAGTGACACAATTTCTTGCCTACAATACTTCATTACAATAATACTCTATTTCAAAATGTAATTATAGTGTATGTAAAAACGAGATCTAAATAACAGTAAAATAAATAAATAAATCAGTAATCACTGATAAGACTACAAGTTCAACTGTACCTAATTCAAATTTTAATATTAACCTGCACGTAATATGGTACGTAAATCACCTAAGTGCTAATGCATGGTTAACAACAAAACTTACCGATGAAAACTAGTACCTCATGATTTGCTGACATTTCGTCGTAATTTATTAAAAAAAAAATCATTGTTATTAATTATACAAAAAAAGAAAGAGCATTAAATAAAATATTTAAAAATTTCAAACAGTATAAAAGACCGTGCGAAGTCTGTATTTGGTAAACTAGCTGTAGGTAAAAACCTAATTCTGCTTTTTGTGGGAGGGAACATCTGAATGTTTTAGTCTATGATTGTAAAATGGGGAAGAGTTTAAATAAAATAATATCTTCTCTAACGTACTATTACGATAGTAGAAGCTATTACATTGCTTGAACAACCAATGGTTTTACTTACTTGACTACAAAATTATTATATATGTCCAAGTTCACTTAAATTTGTATTTATAAGCGTCGCTCTGACACCGCATGAACGTCAAAACTGCACTAATGCCATCAATGTAAAAGTGTTCGGCCTGCAGGTCACTTAAGTGAAGTAAAGTGACTGTACGGCACGCCTCATCTAGTGCGTAGTACATATATATCAATGGTTATGTCCTTAAGTATCCCCTTCATTTTTTAAATGGTAATCGTACATAAAAATTAATCTATGAAAAAATGATCCAATGACATCTCCCGCCCTTGGGCGAAGCGGGAGTGTGTGTCAGGCTTTTATTGACTAAAAACCCACTCCTGTTCCTTCGGTGCTTTTCATACCAGGGCCGAGTACTCCATTCAGAAGCAGGCCCTTGACCCCAGTAGGCTTCGACTCTGCTGGGCCCCTACGATATAGTGTATGTGTGTAAGTTATTTATTTCTTTACGCTCAAACGACTGTACGAATTTGGAAAAAACTTGCCATATGAGAAGATGAAGTCCTGGAACAGAAAATAACATACTTTAATGCTAAGAGTATATTCGTACCCTTAGAATTATTTTCAGCTTAACGCTGGTATTACATAAAAATACTAAAGGACCACGCGTTGTCAATTTCAACAAGAACTAAAAGTAGCCCTACACGAAAGTGCTTTCAAAATACTCAGTAAAGCACTCATCCGTAGGTACCTCTCAAAACAGTACCTCTACCATGAGTTTTAAGCAATAGTATTCGTCGCTACTCGATATCGACGCCGTGAATATTTTGTATGGCAAATTTTGGTTCTGCAAGTGACCGCTAGAGGCGCTGCAAAATTTGCCATACAAAATATTTACGGCGTCGATATCGAGTAGCGACGAATACTATTGCTTAAAACTCATGGTAGAGGTATAGAAGAGGAGACGAAAGCAAATAGCATTAGTTAGAGCTTAGTCTAAGCGGTATCCTTCGCTTCACGAGTCTTATCATTTCCTACCAATTTTATTTGTATTCTTAGAACCAAAACTGTAAAGCGTACGGCCGCGACTAGCACCCGTCGCATGACAAAGCGCGTGTTCACGCGGACGGTCTCCGTCGCGGAAACCGGGTTATTACCTGCCCAGTGTCTCTAGTTCAGCTTTAACGGTGTGCATGTAGTCGTATCGATGGAGAACTAAATATTACGTAGCAAAACGGGCGCAGGGCGGGGCTTTCCGCGACAGATACCTGCGCGGGTCACCGCAATGGAGCACTTGCATATGGTATTTTTTAAAATAGATATCTAGTACCTACTTGATTGCGTTTCCACCTGATAGTAAATAGTGATGCAATCGTTGATGGTGAGACGCACTAGTTTATTAAGAGCCTATTGATAAGACACTTATTATAATCGGACGGGAAGACCGCAGCAGGTAAATTGTTCCAGTACTTCGATGTACGTGGTATAAACGACGAAGAAAAATGCTTTTTCCGGACCGTAGAAGTTTTAAGAACGTATCTGTACTAACAGAATTTAAGTACATACTTATTTTCTAGCCTGATTTATGTCTTATGTAACTGAGCCAACGGCTTAATTTTGTCCTTACAAACCTGTTCATTATACACCACTATTTTTTAATTATGGCAAATACTTAAAGGGCTTATTAGAAAAGGTCTTGTTATTATTTAAGTAAAGTCTCAATGAATAATATTCATAAACAGCAAAGTTATGAGCGTTTGTTTTTATCCCAAAATCTCACTCAATTTATGGAAACATTGTACAGGTTATTGTTTATGAATGAAAGAATGTCAATAAAAATGGAAAAACACTGCGCTTAATATTTTCTAGTTGTATTATTATGAATGATGAATTATGTAAATTATGAATTTACCAATAATGACAAATTTTCGTGGACAATTTTGGGATTTCGTTTTTTTGTACTTTTGACTACACAAATATGATTAGTAACGGGTACTGAGCCCCATTTTTTTGTGCACTAATTAAAAAATAGGGGTGTATAATTATGATTCCTGGCTAATCAGAATATTTATATGGATTATAAGAGAACGAGATGCCAAAAAAAAAAAATGATAATATCGATGTCGGTGACACAGTGAGTGTCACCGACATCGACGCATAATCGAAAACCAATGGATCCAGTACATAATTCTGGACCCCAGAATCATGAACTGGTGATGATCATTTTAACTATTTAAAAAACGTACTTTTTTTATTTAAACTGCTTAAAATTGTTATTCTAATCAAACTCGATGATATTTTTAGCAAAAATAAATAAATAATTTATTTTGTAATTTAGTTTGAAAGTGGCGCCAGTTAAAGAAAAGTTGAAGGGGAATCGTTTGTCTTGGTATGGTCATATTAAGAGGAGGGATTACTGTTTGACATATCTGTGGGAGGGATGATACACATGTTACTAAAAGGGTTATGAGTATACATGTGGATGGATGGAGAGGGCGAGGGAGGCCAAAGAAAAGATGGATGGATTGGGTGACAGGGCAGAATGGAAGAAGAAAACGTGTTGTGCTGACCCCAAATAACATGTGAAAGGGGCAGGAAGATGATGATTTTGTAATTAAAAATTAATTAATTAAAAAGATATCGGGGTTGATAAAATCGTTATTATAATCAACTCCAATGACATAATTTCAAAAACAATATGCTATCTTGTGTTTCAAGATTCATCAGAAACAGAAACATTAGTTTTATTGTACTATAGATCTGTGGTGCTTTTCTCTAAGAAAACGCAGCGCTGCCGCAACGACGAACATCCATATAGGATACATTGAATTAACAATCCAGTGTATAGGTGTATTAGATTGACAATCCAATGTATTCTATTTCTTCTTACAAAATGCAAGTAAAAATAATGTTGAAAACTTCGAACCAATTAAACCTCTTAGATACCACTTTTGCATAGAAATAAAGTAAACCTAGCAAGACTAGACAAAGTAAAAACGATTTTATCGATTGCATAACATTCTCCATGTTGTTCTGATTTTCCAATAAAGATTGTTTCAGTATCGAAGACTCATCATTTCTAGTATTGTATCGGCTTTCAAGTCGGTCAAATTTTCGGCTCATACTTTCAGACAGCGCAGTAATTTTTCTTTCCATATTCCAATTTTGCTGTTTGATATCCCTTATTTCTTCTATGAGCAATCGTATTTCAGAGATGTGTGGAGCTTTTGCGTACAACATATTATTTGATGGCGCTTCATTGTCCATTGTTGTTTTATTCGTTGAGTTTTTTTCCATTGTAACACTGATTCACTTAAACACGTGTGTGCAGGAAGGTGGTCAATCGTCTCCTTTCGTCGTTGATGAGGATATTTGGCTTTGATGAAAAGACTGATGATGATGAACTGAGATTTTAATGGTGATAAAATAGTTACAATGGTTTTTGAAAAAAATTATAGTAGTCCGGTCGCGGGCGGGTACACGGTTTATATACTCAAAAAGTGCGGGGGGAAGGCCCGATGCCCCCCGCCGCCGAGCGTTATGCTGCGTTGCTGTTGCCCGTGTCGCTGTTGCCGATGACGTCCGCTAGACGGCGCCACGTACTCGTGAACAACGTGTTTTTTACAAGCTTTCTATTAGCTTGCAATGTATGTAACTATGTATGTTCGGCTCAAATCTTGTAACTCAATTTTGAAGCAGATATCTTCAACTGATTGAGCTGAAATTTTACATGCACGTGAACGTGAGGTGACAATGCAACATTATGGTGACATGGAGCTGATCTAATGATGGACCTGGAAGGTAACCATAGGAACTCAGCAATAAAACAATACAACCCCATCGAATTTGGGTCTAATTTGTTTTGTATTGACAAGTACTTTGATCCTATATGGTAACCAGGGTCTGATGATGGAGCTGTAAGAAAGCTTGTTTTTTAAAAACGCTTCCTTCTCTTTAAAGATAGTCGATGATCTTGATAATTAAAGTGACGAGGTCAATTGATATTCTGATGAGAGACGGGGGAGTAAAGCAGTGAGAAACATAGGATTATTAGAAGTTGCAGCTGGTAGAACTTGAGGGAGTTCTTTGTCTAGTAGCAGGTTGTCTAATGTTTGTAATGTCAAACAAATTTAGTCGGTGATCTTGATAAATACAGTGACAAATTCGATTGATGTTCTGGTGACAGATGCGGAAATCCAGTAGTGAGAAACAAGATTGGCAGAAGTTGCAGCTGGTAGTGCTTGGTCCAACAGAGCTAGATGGTGATCTTGATAAATACAGTGACGAGATCGATTGATGTTTTGGTGAGAGATGCGTGAATCCAGCAGTGAGAAACACAGGATTGGTAGAAGTTGCAGCTAGCCGTGCTTGAGAAAGTTCTTTGTCCAATAGTGATTCTTCTAACAGCTGACTGACGCTTATAGTCAGCTTTGGTCTCCGTAATACCATTCGATAAATCTTTGTGTGGAATTGCTGAACGAGTACTAAATAATTGCGGTAGTCAAGCACATCGCACTGTGATCGTGTTAAGACTGTATTTTTATGTAAATAGAATTCTTTGCGTCTATTGCGATTTATATGCCAAATTTTGTTATCAAAAAACAATAAGCGTATTACCATAGCTAAGTTATCACCCTGTATTACAATTTTATGTTATTACCCGAGTTTTAAAAATGAGCTCTTCTAAATTCGTTTTATTTTTACACTCATGAATGTTTGTTCTGCGATATTCGTCGCTAACAGTGAACTGATTTTGATGATGTTTCTTTTTTTCTTTTTAAATGTATTAGATTCTCGTGTCACAGCCGTTGACCGATTTTTTTGTAGATCTGAGAATAGGTGGCATATTAATAGCGGGAATTGCATGACTTGATTTCGCCTTCTCATTTCTACTATAGAACAACCAACAACGGCGTACGGCAAATGTTACGTTGTTGTTGGCAAACTCGAAGAGTTTGACTACTGCGGTCTTCCCGTCGGATTATAATTTAGGTGTCTTCAAGGCTAGAGTGAATAGGCTCTTAATAAACTAATGCGTCTCACCATCAACGATTGCATCACTGCTTACCATCAGGTGAGATTGCAGTCAAGCACTAGTTTAAATTAATGAAAAAAAAGTCGTAAAATATTTTTCATCTTTTACCGTTCTTTTCTGGGCACTCCAAAATCATGGCGGTAAATCCCCTCTTCGAGGAGAAGCTGGTAAGACGCTACGGCTTCCTTACCTTCCGCATGACGCAGGTCCTCACCGGACATGGCAAGTTCGGGAGGTTCCTGCATCGGATCGAGGCAAAAGAAAAATTCAACAGCAAAATTTGTCTACCCAGCAGGGCCCTTTATATTTGAGTTCAGACGTGCAATAAATGCATACCATTGTTATGTATTACAAATATACCCTAGATATTTATTTGTATTCCACTTTTTTTCGTGATGTGTTATATGTATATTATCTATCTAACCGTAAAAATTCTAAATATCTACAGGTCTAAAATTCTAAAGATTTGTGAGTGTATTCATAGTAATGTACGAGTACATATTGGTAAGTGATTTCAATAGAATTTAACTTAGTAAAAAGTGTTGTATAAATCAAACACCACAGAATATCTTGGTTTTCAAGATTCACAAGAATACAAGTATCATATTACTTTTATTTTATTATAAATTACTTTAATTCCTTCTAATAAAATATAAGTCAAAATAATGTTGAAAGACTTCAGACCAATCAAACCTCTGTTTAGATACCACTTTTACATAGAAATAAAGTAATCCTAACAAAAGTAAACAAAATAAAAACGATTTTATCGATTGCATAACATTGTCCATGTTGTTCTGATTTTCCAATAAAGATTGTCTCAGTATCGAAGCCTCATCATTTCTCGTATTGTATCGGCTTTCAAGTCGGTCAAATTTTCGGCTCATACTTTCAGACAGCGCTGCGATTTTTGTTTCCATATTCCAGCTTTGCTGTTTGATATCCCTCATTCCTTCTATGAGCAGTCGCATTTCTGAGATGTGTGGAGATTCTGCGTGCGTCATATTATTTGGTGGCGTTTCATTAACCGCTGTTGTTTTATTCGTTGAGTCGTTATCCATTGTAACACTGATTCACTTTTTCACTTAAACATGTATTTTTTTTTAATAAATAGGCGAGGTAACACTTCCTTCAGTTGGTAAAGTTAAATTTTTGACGAGTTTGATTGATTTTCTGGTGAGAAATGCGGGAATTCAGCAGTGAGAAACAGAGGATTGGTTGAAGTGACAGCTGGTAATGCTTGAAGGAATCCTTTGTCTTGTATGGTTCGTCAAATGTTTTTAAAAATCAAATAAAGCTACTCGGCGATCTTGATAATTTCAGTGACGAGGTCAATTGATGTTCTGGTGAGAGATGCGGAAATCCAGGAGTGAGACACACAGGAGTTGTAGAAGTGGCAGCTGATAGTGCTTGAGGGAGTCCTTTGTCTAATAGTTGTTCGACTAAGGTTTTTTAAATCAAACAAATCTAGTCGGAGATCTTGATAATTTCATTGACGACGTCAATTGATGTTCTGGTGAGAGATGCAGGATTCCAGAGATAAGTAGGACTGGTAGTACTGGCTGGTAATGCTTGAGTGGAGGCTGGTAATGCTTTGTCCAGTGGGTTCTTCTAAAGGCTGACTGATGATAATAGTCAGTTGATCTTAGTATATAATACGTTCGATAAGCCTTCGTGTGGAATTTCTGCATTAATAGTTGCACTAGTCAAGCACTTTCCACTGTGATTGAGTTAAGACTATTTTTTGTTTGAATAGAATTCTTTACTTCAATTGCTTTTTATATGCTGATATTTATTTGTTATCAAAAAATATGCAGATTACTATAGATATAAGTAATCACTCTGTATCACAATTTTATGTTATTACCCGAATTTTAAAAAGTAGTGGCGGACACTATTATGGGGACCGTCTGGTGAATACGGCATACGGTGGAGATGTACCTCGCTTGGGCGGAGCTCCACCGTGTCTTTATGGGGGTGATCGGCAGCAGCAGCGACCTCTCGCATTGGACCCTGGTACAGGCCATGGTCTGGAGCGAGGAGAAATGACGGGCGTTCGCCTCCATCTACGAAGCAGTAATGCAAGCAAAATTGGCGGCTGCACGCGTGAGGGAATGGACGTCCCCGCTGCTGGGACCTTGATTCCAACTCCTTCCCCTTGCGCCAGAAGGAGGGTTATGTTTTTCGAGAGTATGTATGTATGTATAATTGTTTGCCACGCTCTGCGGCCTGAATGGCTCGATAGATTTTAGTTTGCGAGGTGTCGTTAGATTCGGAATTACTGTGAAAGTGATATTGTAAAAAAAAAACTCATATAAAATAAAAAACGGTAATTTAAAAATCTAAAAAACCAAACTGCTTTTCTGAGAGGGCCCAGCTGAATGCGTGCCAGAGGGTCATGGCAATACGCATGGTGCGAGGGTACCGAACGATTTCTCGCGAGGCGGCGACCCTCCTTGCTGGCCAACCGCCATGGGATCTGGAGGCAACAGTCCTTGCACACATGCACGATAAGCGCATGGAGATGCAACGCTGAGGCGAAATTCCGCTGTCGCGACAAGTCGAGGCATGGCGGACAGAGCTCCGGTGGGATCTCATGGCGAAATGGCGTCAGCGACTATCGCAACCTCGTTCGGGGCGCGCCACAATTGGGGCGATAAGGCCCATCCTTGAGGCGTGGCTGGAAAGACCTCACGGCGCTCTCAACTTCCGCACGACGCAGGTGCTTACCGAACACGGAAAGTTCGCTAAGTACCTGTTCCGGATTCGTGCGGAGGATTCGCCCGGGTGTCACCACTGTGCGGAACACCCGGAGGACACGGTGGAGCACACTGTAGAGGTGTGCCCCGCCTGGGCGGAGCATCGCCGTGTCCTCGTGGGGGCGATCGGCGGCAGCGATCTCTCTCGCCGGGCCTTGGTTCAGGCCATGGTCCGTAGTGAGGAGGGATGGCAGGCGGTCGCCTCCTTCTGCAAAGCAGTAATGCTAGCAAATGAGGAGGCCGACCGCATCAGGCAGAGGCAACGGGGCGCTAGCCCCAGCCGCCGCCGGGATTCTGATCCCGATTTCCGGCCACCGTAGGCGCGGGTTTGCGAACGGCGTGCAATGGGTAGCACGCTGTCCGATCGTCCGGTAACCAACCGGACCGAGCCCAATTCGTCGACGGCGCGTTCTGTTCCCGCGCGCCTCAAGGAGTTGTCAGCAAACCGTAGAGGCCCAGCCTGCTAACTGCAGGCAGGCAGGGTCGAAGCCTGCTGGGGTCAAGGGCCGTTTTCTGAGAGGAAGGCTCAGCCCCGGCACTATAGGCAACGAAGGAAAGGGGTAGGTTTTTAGTCAGTAAGAGTCTGACACTACTTCCCGCTCCGCCCAAGGGCGGGATTTGTCATTGGATGATTTTACCGACCATAAAATAAAAAACTGCTTTTCTGAATATTTATGAAAAAGCCCTAAAACAAGAAAGTCGTTGTACCCGATTTCACTTAAGGATCGCCAGTTGCAAAGGCGATGCTTATAAGCTCATTCTATTTAATAATATTTAAAATACAACATAAATTGTAGCAGTCGGGACCCATTATAAGACCTAAACAATCAGCAAGACGAAAAAGTACTTAAAATCCCACACGCTATACGCTGGTATAGCCTTAAAGCACATTTAGACTGCTAAATATGCTTTAAGACAAACTTATACAGATCAAATATTGTAGGAACAAAGTAGAACAGTAAATAAAGCATGTGTAATTCATACTTAAGGCTCTTACAATTACGCTTAGCAAACGAGCTGGCCTTTCGAGCACCAAACAAAGGCAGAGAACAATAAATTGTGGTCCTTTGTACCCAGGAGTTATATCAATAGAGGGCCAGGGTCAATATTGAAGCTGAAATGGTAAGGTAGCCTCAGAATGTGACCATATGCAAAAAGGTCAGGTGATGATAGATATATAAATTTTAATACGAGTGGGAAAGTTTGTAATTGCGGCCGAGGCGGTATTCGCCCGAGATGCAGGTGAGGGTGTTTTGGAGCCGAGTGTTGCAGTGACAAATTTTGGTTTGTTGCGCGTTGAAGTCGCTTTGCGACCGGCCCGATACGATAAAAACAATCAATTGTGGCGGGGGCGAGCATGCACACTTTTTCCTACTAGTGAAGAAGACAGTGATTTTTGTGGTTAAAGACGGTCGGGATAAGAGCGGGCTTTGGAGTGAGAGTATTGAAATAATTTTGGAAGAGATAGATAAGAAAATAATTCGAGTTTAAAAAAAGTACTTCATTTTTTAATTTTATCTTTACAAATTGATAGTGTTTTATGTACCAGATCGACCCTCCACGGGATTAAAACGAACAAAATTTAACGGAGTATTCTTTAAGTATTTGTTACGAGACACCAAAAGTAGAGACGAGTGAGTAACAAAAACCCACCCTTGTATCTTCAGATGCCCTTCAGTTTGCTTGTCAGGGCCACGCCACGGTAACTCTTTCGCATATCCTGGTAATCCAATATCACCCTCAGAAAAACAAAACAAACAAAGATTCCCATTAGATCCGAGGCTCAAACAAATTAAATAGAACAAAAACCTTTCCCTTAGAAATCAAATAACTACTCCTCATAACATATACCTAACGACATAATCCCCTAAAAATATACCTCTGAAACATAGTTAGGGCTGATCCCAACCAAAAATCGTATGAAATCCGGGTACAGTTGGCGAAAAAAGTTGCTTATTATCATTTACTTTTGTATATTGTGTACATACATCATATATTATTATCTTCCTGCCCTTGTCTCGTTTTATTTGGGATCGGCGCAACACGTTTTTAACCAACTTCGAAAAAGGGGAGTCTCTTTAGAAATACTGTTCTGATCTGATGATAAACTTCGAAGATATAGAACGGAACTCCTCCAAAAATCATAGCCGAACTGTCGTTACAAGTAAAATTGCTTTGTTTCTACATGCAGTCGGTGACTGACTAAAGGAAGAAGGGGAGGGGATACATAGAACTGATCTGATGATGAAGCTGGAAGGTAGGTAAGAACCGGAATTCGGTAACAAATCAGTGCAACCTAGCCGTATTTGGTATTATTAGATTTGTAATGTTGGTTTGATGATGGAACATAATGGCGGAAGGTAATTATTTAAGTTTGGCTGAGGGGTACTACAACTAAAAAGTGTAAAATAAAAAACTTTTTACAAAAAATTACTACCTACTTCAATGTAAAAAAAAAACACAAAAAAGTGCAAAATAACTTAATTTCGTAAGTCGATGTTTCTGTCCTAACCTAACCTAAACTAACCATGACGAAAAATTGTTCGATGCGAGAAAGGGATAGTGTTATTCGCTCTATATAGCTCTATCTCTCTCACACAGCTGTTAGAGATACTAGAGCTACATACATCCCGTTTTCAGTCTTTAAAGTGAGGAAACGCGTGCAACACGCCTTAGCGATATTTCCATTTAGCATAGCGTAGCATCAGCCTTATAATGTTCCCACTGCTGGGCCACAAGCCTCCTCTCTAGGTGAGGGAATGGGCTGTAATCCACCACGCGGGCCTGGTGCGGGTTGGTGGCTGTCACATGTATTCGAAGTTTTGGTTCTAGGACATGCCGGTTTCCTCACGATATTTTCCTTCATCGTTTTGAGAGCAGTGATGATGAAATAAATTACACAAAGAATTGTGCTTGGCTGGGTTTGAGACCGCGATCTACAACTCGTAAGTCGAAGCCGTTACCACTCGGCCACCACTATTCTCAATTTATTTTTTATTTTCTTATAGCAAATATCATCAGAAAAATGCTCAGCCACTTTCTTGTCCAACCGTATCCAATCAATGAAAACAATCCAAGGAGAGATTTTATTCTGTTCATAGTTCATACATATTTCACCTGGCGCTGTATTCGCGGTAATCACGTTGGACTCGAGCCAATTGTTTGAAAAATTGCAATTGGTCGCCGTGTCGCCGTGTCGGTTTCACTATTTCATTGTCTTACTCGTTTTTTAATGGTGTTTTGGACTTTTTTCTCACTTTGAATCTTTTTTGGCTTCGTGCTCGGTTTGTGAAAAGTTTTTCGAATGTTTTCATGGATATGGAAGCACGATGTTATCGTACCATAAAGCAGTTTTTAGAGTTCAGTGCCCAAAGGGTAAAAATAGAACCCAATTCCACTGCCTCCACTGTCTGTCTGTCACCAGGCTGTATCTCATAAACCGTGATAGCTAGACAATTCAAAATTTTCACAGATGTATTTTTATTTTATTTTTTATTTAACTATTTATGTACACACAATAATACAGAAACAGAAAAGTAAGTACATAGGTGATGCTTATTTCTATAGAAATCTCTTCCAGCATACATGCGAAAGCATAGATTCTTTACATAAAAATACTACACCATTGTTTCAGGTTTCGCATATACTAAAATAATGTTGTAAATCTTTTCACTTTAAAGTTTTTAGTTTTTGGAGGTATGTGGAACAGAGAGTAAAATCTCACATACCTCCGTTGAAAAAGGATGATCCTCCTCCGTTATGGCTGATGGGCTACTGCCGATGTAACTTCGGGCTGTAGTATATATGAATCAAATTGCGCGGAGAACTTTGATTGCGCGATATCACTCTCTAAATCTTTTCACTTTAAACGTTCACTGGGCATAGTGTCGTCATCACAGATATGAAAACCAAGCGTGCCATTTTTGACTACCTATTATGACATCACAAGCACTATTTAGTGAAGACGCCGCCGCGTACGGCGTCCCCCTCGCTCCGCCCCCACACCAACAGCACAATTAACCATTTTTATATTTTTAACTGTGTACATTTTTAGCTGTACTCCGATGCAGACTGAGCGCGAAAGTGACTACTTACGATTTTTGTACGTTAGCTAGGCACGCGAAGTAGTTGCTCTTGCGTTATCTAGGTATATCTATATATGTGGTCGTCATGCATCCATCGGATACCTGCGACCTTCACCAACTCAATGGTTCACCCTGTTCAGTGTGTGTTTACGGAGACGGGGCGCCTTGGGCGGCCCGCCGTACATTGTCATAATATGTTTGTGTTTGCGCGAACGATGACGCGGTCCGCTGCATCAATGTACAACGAACGCCCAACGCGCCGCGCAACGCGCCGCGTCTACGTAAACAAGCCCTTAGGATTCCAATTCTGCGTCTTATACGACGTACACGGTCGTCGCTGCAGACTACAATCTATCCTGCCCTAGTGTCCTACTGCTCTAGTGAGTGAAGTACAGTTAAATAAAATAATGAAAAAAAAAACAGTGTAAAAAATCAAACGTATTGACATTATCGGGAATGCGGCGCATGAAGAAAGCAAACGAAAAAAGTTGAAAATAAAAGAAAACAAGGTAAACACCGATTCGTATTTTATATCGGATTTATTGGACCGCCGATTTATTCTTCTGTTGTGTTGCCAAACCGGAAAAATACAACACTTTTTAAAGGAAAATTTGTAATTGGAATTTTTGGTGTTAAACCGGAAAAGTTACATTTTTATTACATTTTATCATTATGTTTCATGTTTTTCTTTTAAAAGCGTGTTGCTTCCTGACTTTTTTGTCGGATAAAAGAGATTTTTCTAGAATCTACGTTTAGAATTTCATTTTTATGTTATTATAAGTTTTTGAATTTCGGGCTTTTTTTTTGGTTGAAAAATCATCACATGATTCTTCGCACCCTTAGGCGGGGTGGGAGATATTGTCAGACTTTTACTGACTAAAAACCCACTCCTGTTCCTTCTTTACTTTAGTTCCAAAGCCAGGGTTTCATTTTTACCTTCCCCATGGCATTGTATTTCGGGCCGGTGTCCGCAACTCCACGACTAAAGCGCGTATTTTGCACATGGTTAATATAAGTTACTCCTGGTTTTACTTTTAGAATTGGAAGGACTATACTCCAGTTTATAAGGCGCTAGTTAGTCCACCGCAGGAGACACCCTGGTCTTGGGAGTATAAGACTATTTCTAACTTAAGTACGGGTTATCAGACGGCAAGCAATGGGTAACTCGCCGGCCAATGATGACCAGGTGCAAGTTGAAGGCGCGTTATATTCCAAGCGCACCTTAAAGAGATATCAGCTTAATTGACCGGCCCTTCCAAAGCCAATGACTGACAAAGTTACAGGATACTTTGAAAGAATAGCTGCAGCACTTGAACGTAAAGAGCCATTGAAGGAATACGGGTTGGTATTAAACAGTAGAAGGCTGAGATAAAGACCTTGAAAAATTATGATGGGTCACGTGACTACAAGACAAAATGGTAAAATAAAAAAAATAAAAATAGGAAATAAATTAAAAAAAAAAATATAACAGAAAACCACAATGCGGTTATCGTGGGTTATACGAAGTTATACACGGATACCAACCAAGATTCTATCTTCACAAGCCAACGCAACGGTATCACTTACTTCAAACGCTTCCCCTTGCGATCACGATACCTCAAGTATATATAAGTACCTCTTAGGATACCGAGGGGTATCCTATGTATGAGTAGGTAGGTATATACGGTGGTAACTTGTGACGAGATGTATACACCGTTAAATTTTGTTCATTTTAATCCCGCGGAGGGTCGATTCGGTACATGAAAACCTATCAATTTGTAAAAATAAAAATGAAGAATAAAGTGATTTTTTTTTTTAAACTCGTATTAATTTATGCATGTACGAAATTGATTTCTTTGAGTAAACGAGTCACGATTAATTTCGTACATGCTTATATTAATTCGAAATTTAGGAAAAAAGTACTTTATTTTTTAATTTTATCTTTATAAATCGATAGTGTTTCATGTACCGAATCGATCCTCCGCGGGATTAAAACGTCCATAATTTTACGGTGTATAATACTGAACTGAATACCGCAATTAGAGTTCTACGCGTAACATATAGAACACTCGTCTGGTCGGAAGACCTTTCCTTTTCAATGCTGATTTATGGGCCTTTACACTCTTTTTCGCATACCTCTTATCATCATCATCATCATTTCAGCCGAAAGACGTCCACTATTGGATGTACGTAGGCCTACCCCAAGTGTCGCCACAACAAACGGTCCTGTACGTCTCGCACCCATTGCATTCCCGCAACTTTAATTTTTTTGTTAATTTATTATTTTTTGGGTTCCCTAATTATTGTGTTCATCCCATATGCTGTACCAAATAAATTCTTTTTCTTTCTTTCTTTTCTTTCTTACTAAGTCATTGGTCCACCTTGTGGGAGGCCTTCCAATACTGCGTCTTTCGGTGTGCAGTCGCCACTCCAAGAACTCTTGGCCTTATCGACTATATGTTCTACAAGCAACGTGCCCTGTTCACTGCTACTTAGCTTTGGTGATTCTTTGGGTTATGTCGGTAATCTTGGTTCTCCTGCGGTTATCTTCATTCTTGATGCTATCACGCAAGGAAACTCCGAGCACAGCCTATTTAATTCCACATATCAAAGATAATAAAAAACGTTCAAATCGTTTTTCCAAAACCTGGTAACACTGCACCCTCACTGTGTACGGACAGTAAAAAAATCATGAATGAATAAAAGATGAGATGAAGAGACCTGAGGCGTCCGATAGCTCCCGCGCTGGGGATTTGATGCTATTCACCTAAAATGGATTGTTTCTTATAAAACAAGTTATTCCCGAGATTTTCTCGGAAGAGATTTTTCTGCGGGTTTTGTTTTTTTTTTTTGTGTTGGCTTCGCGCTCATTATGCATTTAGCCACCGTCAAGTTTAAGAAAGTTGCCAATTAATTTTTGATACAGAATAGACGTTTTATCCTTTACAATGCGGATAACATACGAGTATATAGATGTTACCGGCAATCTGTATGATTCAGGTATTCTATACAATATCGAACACGCAGCCGGTAATATGTGTAAAAGACGAGAGCAGGGAAAGAGATGATGTAATTTTAGGGCACCCCGACACGGACAGGTTAGGTTAGGGTTAGTTTTTTATCACCACCTGAAAATGAAAGCCATACTTTAAACCCTATTCTATACATTGCATAGGTATTGTGTAGAATACCCAATTATATAGATTACCGGTAACATAGACATTGTACCTAATGTTATTGAAATATGTGGCAGCAAATGTATCAGTAAGTTTTCTCGGCAAGCTAAGCTGAGTTAGGTAATTAATAACACAGTATAATTCTCAGCTCTATTTTACCGAGATAGTACTGTTTAAATGACTCTATATATATTGACTAGTTATGTAGACACTTGAGATACAAAACTACACTAATTTAACATCGGTGGATATGGCAATAAGGATCAATTTGACTATACCTAAAAGAACCATCGTCTTCCTGCCCTTATCCCGTTTTATTTGGGGTCGGCGCAACACGTTTTTTTCTTCCATTCTGTCCTGTCACTCGTCACGCTATCACTAACTCCCTTTTCTTTCATATCACACCTCACACAATCCATCCATCTCTTCTTTGGCCCCCTTTTCCCTCTCCATCCATCCACATGTAAACTCATAACTCTTTTAGTAACATGCGTTTCATCCCTCCTCTTCACATGACCATACCAAGACAAACGATTTCCTTTCAACTTTTCAGTCACTGGCGCCACTTTCGAACTTCCCCTAATATACTTATTTCTTACTTTATCCATTCTCGTCACTGCTAAAAAAAAGCTGATATTTATTAAAAAAAAATTCGCCAGAAACTGAAAGAGATAGTTATACAACATTATTTTTAGTATGTGCGAAACCTGAATATTATAGTCTGTTAAGAATCACAATAACTGAATGTTAATTTTTGAAAAGAAAATTGCTATAATTTTTTACCAAAAATATTTAAAAAAGGTCACCATCACCACCACAACACCGACACTAAGTACAACACAGGTGATAGCAAAACAACCCTTCAGTCACCCAGATGGCCCGGTGACTATGTATTTGTGCGGACAACCAAGTAACATAACAAGCTCATAACTTTGTGAATTTTCATGATACGGTTTTGAAATTTTGTTCAAAGATTCTTTACATAAAAATACTAGACACGTGTTTCAGGTTTCGCATATATGTACTAAAAATAAGGTTGTATAATTAGAAGTGAGATGGCGACAATCAAGATACTTTCAAATAGTAGAAACCTGTTAAATAAATATTACCTACATAGTGTTTTTATTATTCACCGACTCAGAACGAAGTATTTCCTTTAAATGATAGTAGGCATTGCACAAATGCACATTGCTTGCAAAACACATGGTCGCTGGGGTCGAAAGTTACTGGCCCCCTTGCCAAGTTACAATAGTTTCGTTAAGCGTGAACGCTTGAAGTTGGCCACGCCCCCAATTCCTTTGTTCTAACCACATGACTGAGCTTTGAGACGAGGACAGAACCAAGGAATTGGAGGCGTGGCCAACTCCAAACGTTCACACTCAACGAAACGAATATAACTTGGCTAGGGGGGCTGGAGTAGCAACTGCGTACTGCAAGACGCCGTGTTGGAAGACCTTTCGAAGGTTGTCTGATGAGCTGGTGAAGACCGCGAGAATCTGATGGGTGCGAGACGAACAGGATTGGTCAATGTGCTGGCACTTGGGAGGTTATTTAAGTGTAGGTTCATATTAATCTGTGTGTGCATTTTGTGTTATAGTGAAAATTGGCACCAGTATTTTACAGTTTACCCTATCTCTTTCAATGAAACACCGGCCTCAGCTAGTTTTTTCAAAAAAAAAAATTAAAAACCTATTTGCAAAATAAATATCAATTATAGTCTTTTTTTTTCATGTGTGTAAACGCTTACTTTAAATATTTTCCTATTGGGTATACAGCCGTAACTAGAAAACAGTACTCAAAGTAGTAAAAAAAAAAACAATAAAACCTCTAAAACCACTTACATTTAAAAATAGAAAAAATCTTCTTCACATTTTTACTCTAGACCCTTCAATCTACTCAAAATAACAAGGACTGTTCAAAAACAGCCGAATCGCAAAATCCTTTTAGTGATATTGAAATTTTCAGACGCTTGAAAAACTTTTTCATCGTTTCAGAACGGGTATGATACTCTCAACTCGACTCGAAAGCTTAAAACTTTAGATAATAGCAATAACTTAGTGGGTAGTTCAAAATTTCGGAACGAATTTGCAAGTTTTCAAGACAATACAAATTTTGAATTTAGAACATGTAGTTTTACTGGTTTTTGGTTTGAATTTTGAATGAAATTACAGATTTTTTTTTTCAATTTCTAATTGAGAGAATCTGGTCCTCTTCTCTCAACTTGACTTCATTTTTAAAATAATAGCAATAACTTAGAAGATAGTTCGAAACTTCGGAACGAATTCGCAAATGAAGACAATTCGAATTTTGAAATCAGAACATATAGTTTTACTGGTTTTCGATTTGAATTTTGAAAGCAGTTCCAGATTTTTTTATTAAGAAGATTTTTTTTTAAACTCCTTTAAAAAAACTACCAAGTGCGACTTAAATTCAAACACTGATAGCCTACCTTATTTGTATGGCTATAACGGATGTGTGGTCACAGTAATTTTTAAGTAAATTCATCAAAAGATGCTCTATCGTTCAGATTGCTATAAATAGACTTACAGACAGTCCACCAACCCGCACTGGGCCCGCGTGATGGATTACGGCCCTCAGTCCTCAGTCAGACCGTCAAACAAACAGCCGGACGACGTAGGATTTGTTATAAGGCCGTTCGTCTTTTAAAAAAAAAAAAAAAAATTGTATTGCTGGAACCACTTTTAATCATCACAATTACAAAAGACACAAATATACAATTTAAAAGTTATAACTTTGGCAATGTCCCTCTGAATTGGCCTCTATATTTGGACACAATAGATTACGTGGCGGCGCTCAGATTCTACCACATATAATTTCTATGCACTGCGTAAAAATGCAACATCAGCATGTCATAAATGGAAAAATACTATATTGAACTACTGAATGTAAGTAAAAGCTGATTTAGGCTTAATTGCCTTGTAGTAAGGGTTATAACAGCTCGATACTTAGGTTCCTTTAGATTTTATTAAAGCAAAAGCTTCAAATTGCTGCCTGCTCTGGGTGGAGGGAGTGTCATATAGTAACTAAACCCTACCTTTATTCTTTCAATTACCCTTTGTGTTCTGGAACCATGGTTACTCTATCGAACAATCCCGCAGCCACGATTATAAAACTCTTCGAACTGATATTTCTAACAATTTATGAAAAAAATCCATTAGTTTTGTTAGTACCGCGATAGCTTAAAGCTAAGGGCCCATTCACGGCGCTGCGAGCGGGGCGGTATCGGTAGGTGATTGGTCGAGCGCGAGCCGCAATGGCCGCTATGAGCGGTCTCGACCAATCGCCTACCGATACCGCCTCGCTCGCCGCGCCGCACACCGCTAAGACCGAAGTCGTGAATGCGCTGTAAGAAATCATGAACCGGTTTTCACCCATACCCGCGTAGAATACAGATATACACCGTTAAATTTCGGTTGTTTTAATCCCGCGGAGGGTAGATTTGGTACATGAAATAATATCGATTAATATTAATTTCTTTACGTAAACGTCAGCTGAGCGAGGCCAATGAACGTAGTTAGTACGCAATGACCGACAACTACCTGCAAGGTCATTGACTCGTTTACTTAAAGAAATTAATTTCGTACATGCGTATATTAATCGACCCTTCACGGGATTAAAACGACTAAAATTTAACGGTGTATATGTAAAAAATTAAGAAAATTTTTACG
The DNA here is from genome assembly GCA_958295575.1 of Leucania comma. Classification (NCBI taxonomy): domain Eukaryota; kingdom Metazoa; phylum Arthropoda; class Insecta; order Lepidoptera; family Noctuidae; genus Leucania; species Leucania comma. The sequence continues at coordinate 12,037,554 of OY282486.1, read as the reverse complement.
TCGCGTTTCACGCCCGCAGTAGGCACGGTTGTTCGCGGCTCCCGTTGCACCGGCGGGCCGTCTTGCAACCGCATGTCTTGCGAAAATCACCTGCCAGATTTGCAAGCGATAATGCAAACCGTGACCGCTGCGTAACCGCACAAAACTGCTGTCTCGTTAGTTTAGAAATAAAGTAGCGGTTATACTCTACCGCGGCGGGCGAGGTTGAAAATCGCTTCATAAGTTCTTAGCCTTAACCTGCTATCTCAGACCTTACGTCTATTTAAAAATACATTGGCAACTTTGCGAAGCTTTCAGTCAGGATATGGAATGTTCTTATACTACACTCGGCCTTTTAATATATTTCTACGTTTAATGCACTCGCAACAGATGTGCAACTACCCTACATCGCGCAATTAAAAAACTCCGCGCGATTTGAATAGATACAACCGACAAATCATCTATTGGACAGTTGCCCACCAGACATAACACCGGTCGGTGGATCCTCCCTTTTTAAAGGAGGCATTCGGAACTTTACTCTCTGTTTTGCATACCTCCAAAGTAGCATTGTGTAAGAATCTACTTCCAACACTTCATATAATAGTTACTTTAATTCTATTTCTAATATTTATGTGTGAGGGTACTATGTGAAACTATAGATTTATTCTTTGAAGCTACAGATGTCCAATGTAAAGGGCAGGATATAATAATAGAAAACACTAAAAAACTTTATGAATTCATTTATTTCCATTGTACTATAAAACCAAATGATATACGGTACACAGCCACATCTTTTACTTTCCACAATTCATATTGCATTTACAATATAATAATTTACAATCATTCATAACTATTAATTTACCTGTAATGTTACAGTAGAACGAGTATCAAACTGTATCTCCGCTTACACTAACTCAAGCACAGAGCACGTCTTTCTCCTATGACAGCCGGAACCGAAAGAGCGCGTTGCCGCGTCTTTTTTGCAAATTACCATTTTCGGTGTTGCCATTACAATAAAATTGATCTGCACCAATTTAATATTTTCAAATGTTGCCAGTAAAATAAATTATTAATTTCGATTTAAATTAAACCTAACAATTGCCATACAGCGTAACAATGCTACCAGTCTTCTGTGCACGTTTCCCAATGACAACGGTGTGGAGGAGTATTTAGACACTTGGCTGTATTTTCTTTTGTATGTAATTAAGTTTACAGCTTTTTTTTAGGTGGAAATTATCCAATTACATCTTCCACTCTTGGGCGGAGCGGGAGGGCGTGTAAGACGTTTGCCGTTTGGCCGTTTCGTTGCCTTGCATTCCAGGGCTCTGGATTTTCCTTTCAGAAGCGAACTCATGGCCCCAGAGGCTTCGACCCTGCCGGGCCTCTACGGTTTTGGTGACATCTTGAGGCGTGCGTGGAATACTACGCGCAGTCGACGACTTGGGCTCGGTCCGAAGGTTTACCAGACTCACTCTCACTGTGCCCAGAGCGGTAGAAATCGATTGATGGTCACACAAACTGTCGATTAGTTGACAAGAAATATCTTTGAAATGGGGACTTTGAATGGGGGAATCGTTGTAAACACAAATATGTTTGCAACGTTTGAACCGAGCGAGTCTAATTAAAATAATATTTGAAGAACTGGTAGGTATATCGAGACCTGGATGAGGATAGGGTACATTTTTATACCGGTGCAGCACTGGTACGTTCCAGTGGGATATTTTATCAGATCCATGCGCGCGAATCCGTTTCAAAAAGCTAGTATGGAATATAATTATCTACTCATACTGCACGCGGACTTTCAATCCATTGCTATCTTTAATGCACTAGCATCAGACATACCTAGCTAATATTCGTAATAGCTTAAAACTTCGCTCTGAAATTTTACTCAGCTCAGTTATTTTTAACAAACGCAAATGGAACTTGGTTTCGAAGAGATAGCAGAAAATATCGCGAGATACTACAAAAAAACTTAAAAGCAAGAATGCAAAGATGGGCAAAGTGTGCATTATGCAGTTATTTGATTCATAGTGTTGTCTTTTATTTTTTTCTGGGTATTCGTAGTATGTAATCAATTTTCTGGAAAGGTACTTTACGGAACTAGACTTAAAGCGCCTTATTCCAAAACGCGATCTAAAATAGTTCCAGGACTATTATTAGGTTTAATTGGCATTAAACCCGGAAATACATTTAGATCGCTTTTAATTGGTATTAAATTTAGTAATAATCCCGAAAACTACATTTAGATAGCGTTTAATCGGGATTAAACCTAGCAATAGTCCCGGTACTATTTTAGATCGCGTTTTGGAATAAGGCGGTAAGACTTTATAATGAACTGTGTAGCATCACTTTGAGAGCGATATTCATGAAAGCAGCTTAATCTTGCTTTGCTAACTAAAGCAATCGTCTCATACATTATACAAATTAAACTGTCGAATGACCCTTCGTATTCGTATGAAATTCAACTTTAAATACGAAACAATCAACAAGCAGTTTAAAAACGTACTCGAAGAATGGTTCTACAGCGTGTAACCAAAATAGTATATACATCAAGAAGCGCTGAAGATTACGGGTGGTATAGAACCTCTACACAAAGTTTCAGCACAAAATAAATTACTCAAAGAATTGATACCAAATTCTTGGTATCGCATGAGTCTTGAATTCAAATCACAACAAACGTGTCACGACACTACGGAGTCAATAACATTCCCGTCACTTGCTAATATAATACGAAACATTTCTTCTGTAAATCTGATCGCCTAGTACTGTCTACCTAATTTTGACTCGCGAGGCGCCCGCGATCTACTCATGTGGCGCACGTGCATGAGACGCTCTGTTCGCCTAGTACTGCCTAGGCCTACAGTGCGGCCGACGGATCTTAGCGCGCCTGAAGTTAGGTTCTGCGAACTTTAGCACTCAAAATAAGCGCGCCAAATAAATAATTTATAAAAATAAATGCCAATAACTTTTGTTAACAGCAATAACAACTGCTATCGGCATTTATTTTTTCAAACTATTTATTTTTTTACGAGTGAACAAGCGCTAAAGTTCGCAGAGCCTAACTTCAGACGCGCCTAGATCCGTCGGCCGTACTGTACCTAAAATTTTGCCTCAAAAAATAAAATATCTTTCCATAGTCCGAGCAAAGTAAATACTATGCGATCCAAATAAGAATAGGAAAGCCAATAACCTCGATCTGTCAAGTTTTGAGTGAAAAGTACGGTTTGCAAAAAAAACTTATTTGCGTATCAATAAAGGCTTTTTTTTGCTTTCTATTACATAGTCTTAGTTAGGTCTAGGTGAAGTAAAAACATTATTGTTTATGATAAATTAGGTAAATATATTGTTTTAAGTCATAATTACTTAAAAATAAAAAATATTTTCTTTCTTATTTTCATTGTAATGAACAATTCGCCTTCTTCTTCCATTTTCCACTAATCAGACACTTCACATAGTGACGCAGAGATGACTAAAATTGAAGAACTAAATTCTGATAAAACTTTTTTTGTTCACGATTCGTAAATAAATTAAATTTTAAAAATTTCTTTTTTTGCTCGCCGTACCCAATTTCTTCAAATTGACAGTTCGACGTGACGTCACAACATGGCAATCGATCCTATTCTCATTTGGACCGCATAGTATTAAAATAAGAAATAATAATTTTAACTTACATTTTTAAAGATGTGGTTCGATGTGATGACCGTGGTACTGTATGCACAAGGCCGCTCGCTTGTGCATGGACATCTGAACATTGCGTAGCATGTCTGGTGTTACTGTCCTGAAAGCGGCTTCGATTCGCTCTCTCATTTGCTCCACTGTATCACACGGCATTGCGTACACAACGTTTTTAATGTACCCCCACAAAAAGAAATCTAACGGAGTTAGGTCTGGGGATCGCGGAGGCCAAGCCACGTGTCTGCTACCGCGCCCAATCCACTGACGAAAGCGCATATCCAAATGCTCCCGAACATCACGTGAATAGTGTGCCGGTGCACCGTCGTGTTGAAATAATAAATTATTGTCCATCACGAGATTGGCTTAACTCACAATTGATAATGATTCTGTGAGCGCATCATCCAAAACGTTCCTCAAAAAATTTATGGTGCTGACCGTCATTATGTAACACTCGCCATACTTGCATATGGTTAGTGGCATTCAGCCCTAATGCAGCTCGCCGAGTGCTAGAACGTGGGTTATTTTGAAAATGCTCCAATACGGCTTCCTCAAATTCTAGATCGATAGTGTTCGGGCGACCCCCTAAACCAGAAGCGTGGAAGGAACCGGTTTGGTACAGACGATGTACCATCCTGTGGAAACACGCCACCGAAGGAAGCTGTCGACGCTCAGCTTCTGGCCTACCCTCGATAAATCGGCGACGATAAAGTTCGCGAGCAGCTCGCAAATTACCGTCCTCTCAACGGAACACACAACATCATCTCATAATATTCACTATTGGTTAACGCCATCACACACGATTGTCACGACCACAATAAATCCTAATCTCAAGCACCGGAACGGATATGCGACTGCAATGTACGATTATTAATTGTCCACTAATGCAAAATTTTACTTTATTTATTTACCTAATTTTACTTTCGGCGCGCTCAAAGGCCGCCAGTACCGCCAAAGAAAGTAACCGAACGAACGATGGAAACATTGCCATCTCTCTCACATAATACACGCAGGCGGCGCGTGCGACTGGGCACAATATTTTATCGTATTCAATATCATATTTTGGAGCTTCTGAAAGGAAATTAGGGATCTGTGATTGCGCAACCGCTGTTCAATTCAGCAATAACAATTCTCGTTTCTTATGGACTCCTAGTACTTTTGCATGTTTTAATTTATTTTGAAAAGATAAATTAGACCAAACCTGCTAAATTGTTTTATACCGGCTGCTGAGTAAGCTTTATAATATTTTTGTAGAAAAGCGTTATGTAAGAAGTAATTACGCAAAGACTGAATTTGCGCAAATGTACAGTTAAAAAATAATTAGTTAAAATTGGTATTATTTCGTGATATTTGACAGTATTTTAACAGGATTCCTTCACTTTGTACTTGTTGGTAGTACTTATGACAAATGTAATTATTAGGTACTAGGTACATACAGCCACAACTTAACGCAAAGTTACAAAAAAATTATGTTTTTGTTTTCAAATTCGACATCCGGTATAGTACAGCTTTACCACTAAACTTTCTCTTAGCTGGGCGTCGCCACCGTCGCACTGGTGACAGTCGTGAAATTCTGTCGGTCTCTGTGAAAACCTCCCCGTGAAAATGTAGGTGAAATAAGCGCGAAAGATTTGTTGATTTGTTTAAATCTCAGGTTAAAATTAAACATAAATAGTAAGTACCTAATGCTGATAAAATATTTTAATGATGACTTCTAACTATGAACCTATTTCTTCTAAATAGAGAATGTATGTTGCGCTGTCAACAGTGTATCACTATCAACGTATGCATTTTAAGTTAAACTAAATTGTAATAATTTCACGTTATAGGTTTAATTTAAATCAAACCTATAACGTGAAAAAAAAGATTTGATTTAAATCAACATTTTTTTTTAATCATTTGATTTTAAGCAATCTAGATTACTTATTAAAATCAATTGATTAAAATCATCTCAAACCTGCAAAAAAATAACAACTTATTATAGTCGTCTAACTAAATTAAATTCAAGAACGGAACCCACTGAGATTTTATTTGTACTAGGAGACACATAAGTTGCTTGGAAATGATATTTTGGGTTCATTTTAACAAAATATTATGACATGAAATCCTTTTTCGTAGCGTCTTTCGCACATTCATCTAAGTATTAATTTCTCGTAAACTAAGTACCTATCTATGTATGGCAACCAACATAAAAAGAATTAGGTAGGTAAGAAAATTTATAAGAATGTATGTAGTTATTTATTAAATTAGGTATTATTTACTGCGTTGTAGCTACTCGATTCTATGGTAGATTATTTTGTCGATAGATGTTAGGTTTACTCATTTGTTTGTTGCTATCCTATCTACGTAAAACAAAAAAAAAAGTATTTCTTATTGTTTCACTTAGATGAGTATCTAATTATTCCATATCCTTACGAATACCCTTATCTACTTAGTCTCTTCTAAAAATGGCGCGGGTCGCACGCTTGTGTGTCTATTTTGAAAAATTGAATGAGCTGCGCGCACGCACACTTCCCTACGCGGCCGAATTTTTCTTCACAGATGTTCGGCGCACGCACTCGCTCTAGTTTTTTTGTTTAGTTTGTTGTTCACAAACATAATATTAGTTTATGTAGGAAATACTTCTGTTTTTCTTTAAAAAATATTGTTAAGAAAAATAAACATCCGGAACCCTTTAGCCACTGTTTGAAGAAATACCAGGAGTAAGAGGTTTGTTTTTATTCATGAACAGTTCACTGACACCGATCAGCTGACTTTTTGCTAGTGATGATTGATTTCAGTTTGAAATGTTCGGTTTCTGGTATCATTTGTATTAGAATAATCCATAACTTCCTACCATGTAAACAAAAGGTTAGAAAACCCATCCCGTATCGTTTGTTATCTTATCAAGAAGCCATGCACTCTTTCTGTATATACCATTTTCGTTACACGTTGTATATTTGATCTAGAAACAGTAACAATATGATATAAATATTCTAATTGAATTAAATGACTAGAAATTAAAGAAATATGATGACATGAAATGACATGAAATGACATGAAATGACATGAAATGACATAAAATGACATGAAATGACATGAAATGACATGAAATGACATGAAATGACATGAAAGGACATGAAAGGACATGAAATGACATGAAATGACATGAAATGACATGAAATGACATATAATGACATGAAATGACATGAAAGGACATGAAAGGACATGAAATGACATAAAATAACGTGAGATGGCATGAAATGACATGAATTGATCTGAAATGTCCTGAAATATCCTGAAATGACATGAAATGGAATGGAATGGATTGAATAGTACTACCAGAGAATATATAAAGTCAGCTGGAATTCCGAGAAAAATATCTTTCATACATTTTCTGGTTTATTATATGTACAGTATCTGTCGCGTGCAAATGGAACAATTTTGACTGTTTTTACAAACGTAATGTATTGACACTTATATTAAATACTACCCCGGTCTCATATAATTAATATGGCATTAATATAGCCTAGTGAGGAATTTTTATTCTAATTTAGGCAAAAACTATAAATTCTAACCCTTTAAAAAATTATGCCTTTTTAAATACAAAAACGCCGCGAATTTTAAGTATCTTAATAATTGAATAAGCACGAGCTCAACTTCGTCTGAATCCGCAATTCTTTTGTTTGTGGTCCAAGTTACATAAAAAAGCCTTCTTTACTTTTACGGAAGACATGTAACTTAGTAACTGGGTTGTAGTATCATCCGCGATCTACATGGGTAAAATGGAGCTGAGAATTTATTCGTAGTGCTGACTACCTCAGCGAAGCTTGCCAAGAAGGCTACTGACATTCAATCATACTCATTTATTTCAAATAGACCACGTACAAGCACTTTTGAATAGTCAAAATGTCGGTCAGTCAAAAAAAGTGAAGCTAAATTGCACGTTCCAAAGCGTAGATCTCTATGGAGAAGAACGCGTAAGAAACTCCATGGACTCTTTTAAAACCATTTTAAGTGTTACAATAATCTTGTTTACATATTTCTTGTCGCTACAATTATGTGAGCAGAATGTAGAAAAGTAGTGAAAAAAATCTAATTAAAAATAGAAATTGAATTTAACCACAGGAAGCAAAGAGATGACCAATCTCAACTGACGACGTCCATTCACGAGCATGACGCGTGCTTCAACCCCACTCTGTTTAACCATTTTGAAGGGAATGACCCAATAAAACGCGCCACTATCAGCGAGACATTTGAGTGAGAATGACAAACTCTCAACTGCCATGCTCGTTTATGTCAAACGAATTGTAACCTAGTAAAATTGCTCCATGCTACTTCCATCGACCTATATTCTTGCGAAGTACATATATATCAATGGCTACTTCACATTCACAATTCACTGGTGTCTTATACCCGCTATGACCTGCCGTGACCTGTGTGTTACTTAGTCTCGGTGGTGTCCATATCGTGACGTTTTTTAAATATTTTTGGTAAAAAATATGACATTGTGTAAAAATGATTGGAATCGATTCAGTTACTGATTCTAAAAAAACTATATTCATGTTTCGCATATACTAAAAATAATGTTGAATCTTTTTTGATATAACATTGCCCTACAATAAGAATTACTCCTGTGCCGTAAGTGAGTTCACGAACATGACGTAAAAGACATCTAGATCCAGAACAACTACCTGTAGATATTTGTTTCAATACCTACGGTTATTTATTCAGTGCGGGAATCGAAACTGCGACGCTTATATTTTGTGCCAAACGCTGCTGTCTCGTTAAAAGCAACCTGCCACAAGTCAGATTTATGCAGATTTTAAAACGTGTGCCGAAACTAAGGAACTCAAGACTTGGTATATGACTCGTTATTCTTTGAAACTTTATTGTTTGTCTTTTTTGTTGTTTGTTTTTTTTTTTGGCTTAAAAGTCGGTTGCTCTATACAAACTGTCAACCCCCGGTTTACCCCATTAGGGGAGGAGTTTCGTAAAATCCGTTCTTAGCGGACGTCTACACCCTATAAGGACTCTACCTGCCAAAATTTAAGTTTGTAGATGTTATAGTTTCTGAGATTTCCTGATTAATCAGTAAATGGTATTTCGCTTTTTTTATATCGATTTTTAGTCTGTGTCTGTGGCTGTGTGTGTGTGTGTGTGTGTGTGTCTTTCAAAGTTTTACAATAGTTGTGATAATTATATAGTAACTATGTGATATTTTGACAGAAAGGTTCGATGACATTGATAAGTTTAACATTGTCCATTTTTAATGTTCCGCTATTTGCACTAAAACTATATTATAAGGAGCTTGCGTAAAGTATATTTTTCTATCTTCACACTCGTGCGAATAAGTGTCAACCCCTAAACAAAGAATATATAATGAAAGTAAATGGCTGAGTCATAAACATTTTGTAGATATACCATGTTAACCCCTCACACGCCAGGGGGTATTATTATTACGTAATAGCTTTTTAGAAAATCATATAAAAAAAAAAAAAAAAAATTTCGGGTTTTTTTCAGGAAAAATAAATATATAGAAACAAAAATTTTCAAAAAAATGAATTTCTTATTTTTGTGTGAACAGTAAGATAATTAACGATTTTCAAGGTTATTCAAGTTGTACAAACGTATGTACAATCGGCCTTTGAGGGGATTGGTATCGCCTGGGTCACCATTTTGCGGATCACCCGGAGGAGCAGTGGAACATGCGGTGGAGGTATGCCCCACTTGGATGGAAAACTGGCGGGTTTCATGGCTGCTTGCCGTAGCTACAATGACAAAAGTACTATAAACAAAACGCAATTCTTACTTATCCCTTTAAGTAACTTAACGCAAAATTAGCTTTTTTAAAACTTTTCTTATTTATACTTAAACTCAAACTTCCTTACCCCCGATTTCTGATTTAAGCATTTGAAGTTGAGAATTACTCAAACTCTACTTTAGCCTGTTAACCTGTCAAAATTTGGCATTTAAGTATGGTTTGAGACGTTCTTAACTCAAAATACTCAATTCAGAAACCCGCCCTTAGTCTTTGGCTGAACGGAAGCAATAATCGTACTTTTCTTGTTATCGAGTAAGTTTTAAAAAGTTGTAAGTAAGTGAAACTATTAGTGAGTTCGAACTTTATGCTTCTGGAAAGTAGTTTTGGTCTTAGTATGAAGTAAGTTTTGTAATAATATTCTTTTGTAAAGAAGAAAATTAAGGTTAGAACCGATTTGTTGATTGAAAGAGTTTCATTTGTTTTAAAAGGTGTTGTAGTTTGTATTTATTTTTTAAAACTTCTTGCAACACAAGGTATATATATATTTTTTTTAACGTAGGTAAAATCATCCAATGACAAATCCCGCCCTTGGGTGGGGCGGGAAATAGTGTCAGACTTTTACTGACTAAAAACCTACCTTTCCGTTCCTTGCCTTTGTCCCGGGACCAGTGGTGACATTCTCACATAACCTTTGGCCCCAGTAGGCTTCGGCCCTGCTGGACCCCTACAGTTTGCTGACAACTCCTTGAGGCGCGCGGGAACAGTGCGCGCCATAGACGACCTGAGCTCGGACCGGTCTGTTACCGGACGGACGGACAGCGAGCTACCCATTGCCCACCGTCCGCGAGCAACACAAGGTATGGCGAGGACTTAACATCTTAAGCATTTTCTATTAAAGAAGAAAAAAAAAAGAAAATATTATGTTGAAACCTATGAAATTGCCGTTTTTCATGAAATAAGTTACCGCCCTATTTTCTCTACACCGTTAAATGGCCGCTTTAATCCCGCAGAGGGTCGATTCGGTACAGGAAACACTATCGATTTGTAAAGAGAAAATTAAAAAATAAAGTACTTTTTTTTAAACTCGAATTAATTTACGCATGTACGAAATTAATTTCTTTAAGTAAACGTTAGCTGAGTGAGGCCAATGAAACGCACAATGTACGCAACGACCGACAACTACCTACAAGATTCATTGACTCGTTTACGATGACAAAAAAAAAATATTGGTAAATTCATAATTGAATCAATCATTCATAACAACTACTACTAAAAAATACTAAGCGCAGTGTTTTTCCATTTTTATTGCCATTCTTTCATTCATAAACAATAATAAACTGTACAATATATACATAAATTGAGTGAGATTTTAGGATGTAAACAAATCATAACTTTGCTGTTTATGATTATTATTTATCGAGACTTTACTTTAATAATAAGAAGACCTTTTCTTTTAAGCCCTTTAAGTATGTGTGCTAATTAAAAATTAGTGGTGTATACATTCACACATACATACTCGTACGTACTAATTATAGTAGCTGATCGATTAGGTTTTGTATATTCCTCAACAGCATTCTACACCGTTAAATTTTGGTCGTTTTAATTCCGCGGAGGGTTGATTAGGTACATGAAACACTATCAATTTGTAAAGAGAAAATTTAAAAATAAAGTACTATTTTTTTACTCGAATTAATTTTTACGCATGTACGAAATTAATTTCTTTAAGTAAACGTCAGCTGAGCGAGGCCAATGAACTGTAGGTACGTTACGACCGACAACTACCTACAAGGTCATTGACTCATTTACTTAAAAAAAATAATTTCGAACATGCGTAAATTACCTCGACTTTTAGAAAAGAGTACTTTATTTTTAATTTTATCTTTACAAATCGATAGTGTTTCATGTTCCGAATCAACCTTCCACGGGAATAAAACGACCAAATTTTAACCGTGTATAAAGCAATTCAACTTTCCTTTATTTTAATCATTATCATCATCTTTCACCCTAATAACGTACGCTGTTTGACTAGGGCTTTCCCAAAGAGTCGCAACAGCAACCTGTTTTGTGATCCTCACCAAATCACTGGTCCACTTAATGAGAGGCCATCCAACACTGCCATCACTTCTATTTTATCCAAAATTGAAAGAGTTTTCTTTACAAAACGATCGGATGTCCTAGATCGAGCGAGAGCTCAAAGCAACTTTTTTAGAAATCTTTTTGTTAAAACTTCAAAGTGTTACTCGCTTCGATGGATTCGTCGAATTTTTTGGCATAACAACGAAGGTATGCACTGAAATTGAATAGTAGAAATAAAAATATCAGTGCTGGTTTCAAACTTTGATTTTAAGGGTTTATACTTCAGTCGGCAAAAGCGGAAACCTTTTGCGATTACTTTGTTATCCATCTGTTTGTTTGTCAAAGCATTTTTCTCCAGAACGCTTAGTAGTACAAAACTGCCATAAACCCTTTGAATACCGTAATTAGAGACACAATAGAAAGACAATAGGTGTACGGACACCGGTGCCCGCAAACATCTATTGTGAGTGGGTAGCTCGCTGTCCGTTTGTCCGCTAACAGACCGGACCGAGCTAAGTCGTTTACCGCGCGCACTATTCTCGCGCCTCCTCAAGGAGTTGTCAGCAAACTGCAGGGGCCTAATAGAGTCGAGGCCTAGTCTGGGGCTCTGGGGAGGTATGAAAATGTATACCAGGGCCCTAGAACCAAGGCAGGGAAAGAGCAGTGTAGGTATTTAGTCAGTAAGAGTCTGACACTTTTTCCCGCTCCGCCCAAAGGTGGGAGTGGGAAAGTCAGTGGATGATTTTACCTATAATAAAAAAAAAACATCGCTTACCGTCAGGTGTCATCATAGTGGACCTACCTGGATACCTCCACACGTTCTCCAGATAAAGGATCTTGATAGACAGACGAGATGTATACCAGGGCCCTAGAACCAAGACAGGGAAAGAACAGGGTAGGTATTTAGTCAGTAAGAGTCTGACACTTTTTCCCGCTCCGCCCAAAAGCGGGGGTGGGAAAGTCAGTGGATGATTTTACCTAATAAAAAAAACCATCGCTTACCGTCAGGTGTCATCATAGTGGTCAAACGCGAGCCAACCAATATATAATGATAATGATAAAATAAATTTACAATGTTTAACAATTTAACATCATAATAAAAGAAATCTTACACCATGGCATTCAACAATCATCATCATAATAAAAAACAAAACTGGACAAGTGTGAGTAAGACTCCCACACTGAGGGGATCGTACAAACTAACTTAAGTTAATAGTTTAATTTCCAAATTGAGCCTCGAAGATTTTTCTGAAAAGTGATTTGTTTTTATTATTGATAGGTTCGAGCTTGACCGCTATCTCACTGACGATGCGGTCGACGATGGAGCGCGCTTACGTAGAAGAAACCTATTCACTCTTGACTTAAAGGTTCTCGGGTTGTGTTTTTCTTTTGTGACGTAATAACAAATTTTCATATTTATTCCTATACTTCTGCTATAAGACCTTACTCCATGCCAAATTTCAGGGCTCTAGGTCAACGGGCGATACCCTTTGAATTTTGATTCCCATGAGAGTGTCGAAATATACGTTATTTGTGACATAAACCGCCGTATTTTTTTTTGTAGTTAACTTAGAAGTTGGATTCTTTCACAGCTTCTAGGGACTGCAGACCATATCAAGTATCATGATCAAGTATATGGCTTTAAATTAAACTCGATACCTCCACACGTTCTCGAGATAAAGGGTCTTGATAGACAGACAGACAGACGCACAACAAAGTGATCCTATTATAATAAGATACGAGACCATAAATACCTCGCGTTTCAACTTATGATAACGTCGTTGTCAGCGTGTCAACAAGTCGTTGATGGCCGCCAAACTTTCGTGCTTATAGTCACTATGAATGATTATTGGTAACATCGACGTTTTCGTAATTCCGACTTACGGGGTATGTACTCGGGGTATGTATACTATTATAATGGAGACGTGTCATCAATATATTAGCCTTTTCTGAACTATGGTGTGTTCGAGTTTCGAGTCGGAATACGCGAATTTTATGTAGCTACCGCCCAACCACAGGTTCAAACAAATGCTGATTGTCAGTAAAAACGTAATAGTTATACTTCTTTGCGAAATACTTACTTACATATAACAAATTATGAGTCTAAAAGCAATAAGAGGGCTGATCTTGTTGCATTAATTTTTTTTATCACTGCCTCTCAAAGATTAACTAAACAACATAACCGAATATCTCTCAGATTTTTTAAGCAAACCTGTCGAGTAATTCGAGCCGGATAATGCCTGGGGCTAATTGACTATCCTACATTTTTTCCTTCACCGATTTTAGTCATGTCTAAAATAAACTTAAAAAGTATTAAGAAAGATGCAAATCATACTTATCTGGAATATCCACTTTCACTTTATAACAAGTCAATAATTACAAAATTTACTCTAAACAATTTACAAGACCACCCATTCCAATTTTTCATAGATTTTTCAAGCCAAACTTGAAAGTTATTCGAAACTTCTTTAACTGATGTCAGTGATTATGGCAAACTTAGAATCAAATAATGAATTGAAAAAGCCACATTTTACCGAGAATAATTACTTCCTTTTTCAAACAAGCCCATAATTACAAAATTTCCTCTCCAGAATTAACAAGTAGATCCAGCCAGACCTCTTATATTTTTCAAGCGAAATCCTCAAGTCATTCGAACCGAGTAATTGGCTAAAACACGTCTATAGAACCTCTATACGACTTAATGCTTGTACGTAATCTCTCGTAAGGAAATGACAGACACAGGTGGCTCCGTCGCCAACTGCTAATAGCTTTTAGACAGCTAGATGGCTTAGTGAGGGGGGAAGTGTCGATAGTTTTTAAAGCTTCTATTTTGTTTTACTTATTCTTAGTAGTTCGTTCACTATATTTGATCCTTTGTAAGGTGACAAATCATCTAATGTCTTTTCCTGCTCTAGGGTGAAGCAAAATAGCGTATCAGACTCAGACACGGCTACCCATAACTCGTCGTCCGCCAGCCCATGCCTACGGTGGCTGGTAGTCAGATTTGGGACCTCGGAGGTGGGGGCGAGAATATGTCCGTTCTTTCACACTTGTGGCCGTCTCCTTCGCTAGCATTACTTCTTAGCAAAAGGAGGCGTCCATCGCCAATTCCCCCTCATTCAGGACCAAGGCCTGTATCTGAACATGGCGCGAAAGATCGCCGGCACTAATCGCCCCCACGAAGGTACGGCGGTGCTTTGCGAGACATACCCCCACCGTGTACTACAACCTGTCCTCAGGTCGGTCTGCAATATGGTGACAGCCGGGCGCTTCTTTCGCTTGAGTCCAGTCGAGTAACTTCCCAAAGTTACCCTGTCTGGTGAGGAACTGCGTCATGCGGAAGGCGAGGATACTGCGATGCCTCTTCTCCTCAGAAAGGGGACTTACTGCGATGATCATGCCATACACAGCGCTAGGTCACTATAAGATCTCGTCGGAACTCTGTCCAGAGTTTGTCGTGGCAGCTAGGTATCGCCCCAGTGTTGCATCTCCATGCGCATTTCGTGCATGCTTGCAAGGACTGTAGCCTAAAGATTCTATGGCGGCAGGCTGGCATGGAGACTACTCGATCTTTATACTAGCAAAATAGTCTAAATCAGTTTTAGTCACCTCTGATCACCGCTTTGGTAACTAACGGGCGATGTTTTTTTTTTATTTGTATTGTTGAACTACAAATAAATTGTGTAGATGCTGAAAGTTAGAAGTATTAATATTTTCATTGATCGTTTTCGATTATCCGGTAAAATATCTATTTGTGTGTATAAAAGGAAGCTATTTAAAAGTCGTTTTAATTAAAATTTCATTGGATTTCGGTAATGCTACCAACGCGAAAAGATGAAGTTAAATAGGCCTCGATCATGGCCAAAAGCTTGTACGATTACCCATAATAACCATAATAAACACACGTTTGCGTCAATACTTTTTTTATGGTAAGTAAAATAATTCAATGACATCCCCCGCCCTTGGGCCGAGCGAGAGATAGTGTCAAACTCTTACTGACTAAAAACGGTAGCTTTCCTTCTTTGCCTTGGTTTCAGGGCGTTGGTATGTATTTTCATACCTTCCTAGAACCCCAGAAACGTTTGCGTCCATAGTGAAGTACTAAGGTAGGTACTTTGTGTGACGTGACGGAACGGCCTTACTAGCAATTAGAAAGTGATTGTCTATTGTTTTACTCTGAGGAAACATAATATCTAGCCTTTACTGCTCACTTTAACAAGTCGCGCCAACCACCACGCCCTACGCTTTTTCAATACACTTACTTTTCAAAAACCACTCTTATACCTACCACTTTTAGGCATGCAAATTAGTGTTTTTCACACTAGTACGGAAAAGTGCGCGAGCTTGATCCTGCCACAATTTATTCATCCCCCCGAGTGTCGCGTGTCAACCCTCATTTATTTATGTCATCGTAAGTGTATTTATGAATATCGTATGATACACGCGATAATTTGTCACTGCAGCATTCGGCTCCTTAACACCCTCACCTGCGGCTCGAGATTCCGCCTTTTCATGCAGAAATTTTGTTATTGCGACCGCATTAGCAAAGTTTCAGCACTTGTATCAAAATGTACTAAATAAAAATAACTGTCGTAGGCCGTAGCCTGTAGTCGGTCTACAGCATTGCGTAGCTTCCTATAAAGTGCTACGCCGTAGCTGACGTAGCCGTAACTTCGATATTTCTTCGATTCGTAATTTATTTAAAAAGTTTCATCTTCGAACAATCGATTCAACAAGTAGAAATTTATAAATGTTTGTTTAGTATTCTATGAAAACTGGGTGGTTTTGTTTCAATAATTTTACAAGTCTTATTCTATTCTAGTTGAATAGTAATATAAATAAAATTATTTACAAATTAAAATACACATTACATTCTATTATTCACTATGTAAAAATCATTATTTTCAAAACACTTACGACTTGTGGATGTTGACCCGTGTCTCGTGGGTGTCGACGCGCGCCTGATACGATAATCTATTTTATTACAATAAAATTGTGGCAGGGGAGAGCACCTGCATTTTTCTGCACTAGTGCGGGAAACAGTCCATTGCGTACCCAAATGCAGCCCTCTGCTTTTCCCTATAAGAGCAGGCTTTCGAGTAAGTGTATTGAAAAGTAATAAATTATATAACTACGAGTATTATAACGTGAAATTTATTATGATTAAAATATTTAAAGATAACAATGAAATCGAAAAGAAAGATGAAATTCAAATAATCTTCAGTCCTGGAAGGCGTCAACCATAATTACTGGTCCATTCAATTTTCATCAACAATTGACATCTTTTTGAAGCATGCATGGAACGCCGACACAGACGACGGTGACCTACAAATAGCTCGCCGTCTGCAGAACCGCACTTGCAACTCCCGACACCGAGGACTGTGTAGCAGAAAGAGTTGACCGCCTTCCGTTCTACCAGGAACGGAGAGGTCTCCGCCGCCGTCTATCTCTGGACATGGCAGTGCTCCACTCAAGCGAGACAGCCCTCCACCGAATACTCCACCGTTTAAAAAGCTAATAGCCTAAGTGTCAGTTATTTGAGAATTTCCTATTTCAAAAAAATTATACCTTTACTTTTCACGAAGTCGAAGTAGATGACAAAAGCTCCAGAAATTGCTTGCAACTAACTCACTTAAAACTTAAGTGAGTTAAGTTGCAAATTTGTCGTGTGTGATGGCTTTATTGCGTGTGCTTCAATTTAGGTAATGTACTTAGCGAACTAGCTTATTACATTGATTTGATTTGAAAAAATAAAACTTTTTTTAAACAAGCTTATAGAGCATCTAAAAGATGATTCATCTTCATCTTTAAGAAGTCACTAGTAGCAGTTAGTCAACCATACTCGTAAATCTTTGGCAACTAAAAACATAAATTCCAGGTCCGGGTTCTTTGACTAAGCTTGTGATCACTCAACTCAAAGGAAAATAGGTTCTTGCTAGCCCGAATTACTTTTATCAAAGTAGCCATACACTATCATATTTAAGTTAAGTTAGCAATATCGATAACTTATTGTACAAAATCTATCGACCCCTTTCCCCTCCCTAGCAGAGATGACATACAGTAATGGCCGACTGCAACATCTGCTACCAACATTACAACGTGGTTGTCTTTATAGCAGAATTGGTACATGTGATATTTTAATTAGATCACGCGATTATGACTCCTATTCCTTTGAACGTAAGGCGGGGGTTGGGGGAAAAGTAACGCGCTTAAGTGCTGAACTTAAGTGGTGCAGGTGTACTATTTTTATAGTTTGTGGTGGGATGAATGCATTAGGTTTTTAGTAGGCTAAAAGGGCTATGTTGAAGCTTAGTTTCATAAATTTATTTTATAAGTAGGTTTTCTTGCGTGGTGGATTTTAAGCTTAGATCTTGTTGTTTTAAAACTTTGCATGTATTTACATGTAGGTAGTTATCATATCTGTTTTTTTGAGAGTAGGAATTTTCATATATTTTCTCTGGCTCTGGGTGGGGAGTGAAAGTGTTAGACTTCTACTGACAAAAATCCAGGAATTTTTTAAAGAGTTTGCCGCGGCCGCCTTTAGAACGCAAAGCGTAACTGAAGGACTCAGGTAGGTTTTTATCCCATCGCTGGAGAACAATGGGTAGTTTGCCGTCCGGCCATCCGGTAAAGATTAAGCCCTGTTCTATACCGCGTTGTGGTCCACGCGCGCCTTAAAGAAAATTGACACTCTAAACTAGCCTAAACAGACTCCACACCCAGGTTGGGCGCAGTAAAGACAATCTCCACAGATAGGGGTTCGTGGACGGTTCTGCTCATCAGTGTTTGTGCATCTTCCATCCTGCATCACGTGCCCTATTACCTGTTCACGTAATGAAAGCATCAGTGGACGGTATTGCCGTGGCCGAATACTGGGCCAGGCAAGGAATTTTACTAATTTTGCCATCGACGGCCCCGACTTACGAATGTACGTCGCGGGTTCAAACCCAGCTCACAGCTGCTCTCAAAACAGTAAAGGACATGCCGGTATCCTGTTTCGTGAGGAAACCGGCATGTTCTAGAACCAAAAAAATCGAAGATATGTGACATCTACCAACCCGCACTGGGCCTGCGTGGTGAATTACGGCCTATTCCCTCTCTCAGAGAGGACTGTGTCCCAGCAATGGGAACATTAAAAGGCTGATGATGATGATGATGAAGACACAAAAGTTTACATCGACTTGATCTTTTATGATTAATTTCGTTAAACAAGACCACTCGTTAGCCCAGTTTATTTTTCGAAATATTTTGACCTTTTCACATCAGTTTCCTTTTTTAAATATTCTAAGATATGTGTGTGATATCTATCATCAAGCATTGGGCCGAGTGATAGATTACGGCCCATACCCTCTCAGAAACAGGAGCCCTGAGTCTCAGCAGTAGGAACATTATAGAGGCCCATTTAGACGGTGCGGGTTTCTCGAATCAAACCATTCCCACCAGAGTGGACGAGCGAGAGGTAAGTCGTACCTCTCGCTCTTCCCAAGTCGTCTACGGCGCGCACTGTTCCTGCGCGCCTCAAGGAGTTGTCAGCAAACTGCAGGGGCCTAGCAGGGCCGAAGCCTACTGGGGCCACGGCCTATATGAAAATGAACCCCAGGGCCCTGGAATGAAGGTAATGAAAGGAGCAGGGTAGGTTTTTAGTTAGTAAGAGTCTGACACCCGCCCCACCCAAGGGCGGGATTTGACATTTGATGATTTTAACTACCATAAAAAAAAACCTCTTGCTCATCCACTTTGGCGAGAATCGTATGTACGAGATGAGAAACTCGCACCGTCTTAGTATGAATGTTTAGACGAAGAAACTTTATCTATATTCTTACGATTATCGTACGTTCCAGACGAGAAACTTGCTCGTCTAAAGTGGCCTTTAGGCTGATTACGCATAAGATATATGTTATATTATTCCTCTTAAATAAGTGCTTGACAATAAAAAATATTCATTAAAATTATATTAATATGATTGCTGAGTAGACTTTGATGAAGTATTCCTGTTTCGGCACCGATTTTTTCAGCACCAAAAGTTTCGGGACCAAAACTATCAAACTATTCCTCTTTCCGCACCAATAGAAACTACCTAACGATATACCAAAAATACCTATTGGTGCCGAAAGAGGAATAGCTTGGGTGCCGAGACTTTTGGTGCCGAAAAAATTGGTACCGAAACAGGAATACTTCACTTTGATTTATTAACATGAAATTGGTTCTTAGACATCCTATAAATTTCGAATAATGATACGAAAACAGGGATCACGTTTTGACTAACTTTGGTTGCTATGGGAAACGGTTTATCAAATAACCCCCAGCTTGATTGAATGAAGAACTTTGTGTTAGTCTTCCGCATAATAGTTCATGACTTCGAGCGCCTAGTTTAGTTTGTAGCTCCTCAGCGAGCTATATTCCATTCCCAATAAAATTAGACATTTAAACAAACCTATTTTACTTTCCGTTCAACCGATTTTGACTTATATTCCGTAGGTATAAGGATGGCATTGAAAGCAAAAAAAGTGGTTAAAATACAAACTATCTACTGCAACCGCCATTTGGCGTGACACCGACGTAATAAAAGTCAAAATTGCTTGCACAGGCAGTAAACAAGGTTTGTTTAAAGTTTTTTAGTCAGTAAAAGTCTGTTACTCCCTCTTTCTCTACACAGAGAGGGAGATTTTTTTTAAATTTATTTAAATTACTGCTTGACTGCAATCCCACCTGATGGTAAGCAGTGATGCAATCGTTGATGGTGAGACGCAATAGTTTATGAAGAGCCTATTCACTCTAGCCTTGAAAACACCTAAATTATAATCGGACGGGAAGACCGTTGCAGGCAAACTGTTCCAGTCCTTCGGTGTATGCGGTATAAATGTCGAGGCAAAACGCTTAGTCCGGAACGTAGAAGTTTCAACAACGTAAGGGTAGAGAATTGATTAAATTATTTCTCAAACTAAAAATATAAAAATATATCGGTTTTGTATACGGGTGGACGGACGATAATTTTTATTTCGATAGTCAGTGTTTCTGGTATTGTTTTTTTGTTTGTAATACAATATTACTAAATATATATTTTATATGTTAATATTATGAGGTGTACAATAAAGTATATGAATAAATAATAAATACCTACACATGTACGGTCAGGGGTCAATAGTGCAGTTGCACTCTAGCAATGCTAAACTGTCTAAAATTTCTTTGTAGTAGAAGTCCAGTGATCTGCAACTAGTTTATTCAATATTTCAATATTTTAGATTCTATGCTACAAACTAAATCGGTCATGATCCTTTGACTCTCTTTTACAAAGAAATTTTACATATTTTAGTGTCGGTAGAGTGCAACTGCACTTTTGAGCCCTGACTGTACATAAAGAACTTAAATATTAACCAAACTATTTATACTAAAATCTAACTACTGTAAAAACTTTTATAGATTAGAAAGCTATTTTGCCAACATATACTTATAAATCGAATGAATAATATAGGCACATTTTTTACGAAAATCTTCTGAACATAAAAGGAATAGCAATAAAATATGATAATATCCACTTCGGGACAATCAGACTTAAGTAAAGACAATTGTTACTGAATATGTTGTACACAGAAACTGGGATCAACAGAAGGTGAACTTGTGAAGATGTAGATAAATGAGGTAAGTGCCATCGTAACTGGCATGGTTGGCAAACGACCTACTGAAATAATTGGGGCCAAAACACATAACCGCGTTGCGGCGCCGCGTCGCTAAAATCTGCAGTGCCACCCACCGCAACGCAGAATTTTGCGGTGTGATCCGCAGCGCGAATGCCATAGCTTTATTAAATGGATATAACCAATATCTTCTTTGTCGTTTATTTAAAGTACTGTAATGTCATATAATAATTCAACAAGGCAATTCGTACAGTCAACACAACCAACCAGTTTTAATGCAAAAGGTTAAGGAGCTTATTGTAATTTTTAGTTTAGAGGTTTCTTAAATATTCAAGGTTCATCGAGGTTCAATGTTCAAGTCAAAGTTTCACTGTGATTATTTTAATTTTATATCACAGACCCATTTTTTTTTTTTGGTGAAGTTAGTTAGGGCCCAAGTTTTGGTTGAAAGATGCCTTACTTTTTTCTATGTATGTGGGAATCGGTTTTCAGTCTCCGGATCGATATAGCACATTTTGATACAAGTAGAGAAAGTTTGCAATGACAATTTTTTTAATGCAGTTACGAAGATATGATATAAATAAACGGGGACTCGGGGACACGTGACTCATGAGGGTCCCTCAGTACCCAGTCTGGTACGATAAATACTATAAATTATGACACTAGTGCGAAAAATAAGATATTCCGTAACTAAAAGCGAGTTAGTATTGAAAAAAAATACACGAAACGACTGTTTATCTTATTGTTTAATCAGCCTAGATCCTACATTGTGAAAATATTTAAATGAACTTTGTTTAGTTAACCTTCTGTGGCATTTTTATTCTGTGGTTGCTTTGAAGCGAGAGCTACAAAGATGATCCCTCATTCTCCTTACCCAAGGGTGTATAAATATAGAATTGTTACAAGTACCCTCTAATACGGATTGTCGGAGTGAAACCGAGTGGAAAGCAATCCGATTCTCAAACGGAATCCATATGGGACTGATTGTGATTCTGATGTTCATTTGTTGAATGAATAGAAGGATAAGAGAACTCGGGATTGTTAACTGTTTGAGTTGATAGAACATTTAAAACGTTCATTTGTTTTTACCCGACTGCGCCAGAAGGAGGGTTATTTTTTTCGAGAGTATGTATGTTTGTATATATGCATATATGTATGTATGTATAATTGTTTGGCACGCTTTGCAGCCTGAACGTGATTCGTATTTACTGTGAGAGTGACACTGGGTATATCAAAATAAAAAAAAAAACAAAATGACGGTTTTTTAGCGCCAAATTCAAATGTTTGGCACGCTCTGCGACCTGAACGGCTCGATGGATTTTAGTTTAAGAGGTGTCTTTAGATTCGTAATTACTTTGAAAGTGATATCGTAATAAAATAAAACTAAAAAATAAAAAACGGTAATTTAAAACTCTAAAGAACCCGACTGCTTTTCTGAGCATTCATGAAAAAGCCCTAAAACAAGAAAGTTGTTGTACCCGATTGCACTTCTCTATATACTATTTTAAATACTGGCAGTCGGGACCCATTTTAGAAAGTCAGCCGTCTAGTCAATAGATTGGAGTAATCTGCAATGTAATATAGGTATGTGCTCTGAATTCTAGAATGGGTCCCGACTGCCAGTATTTAAAATATTATATAGTTGAGTGCAATCGGGTACAACGACTCTCTTGTTTTAGGGCTTTTTCATGAATGCTCAGAAAAGCACTCGGGTTTTTTAGTTTTTAAAATTACCGTTTTTTTCTTAGACAGCTATCCCGCTTACTGGCGTCTCACGAGTTGTTATTGGTAACCCTTATTGGAAGGGTATAAAGCCTAAATCAACTTTCACATATAAACAGTGTATTTTTCCTTTGTTAAAATTCTGATGTTGTATTTTTATCTAGTGCATAGAATTTACCATAATATGGATATATCGATAATTTAGATTCTGAACGCCGCCGCATAATTTATTGTGGCCAAATATAGGGGTCAATTAAGAGGGACATAACCAAATTATAAATACTAAAACTTGTGAATCTCATCTGTCTTTTGCACTATGGTGATTAAAAGTGGTTTCAGTAGAATACTTACCTTTTTTAAAAAAACTGGGCAAGTCCGAATCGGACTCGCGCACTGAGGGTTCCATACAAACTTACCTATGAAAACAGTTCATTTTCCGATTATTTTCCGAATATCAAAAAAAAAAATACATATTTTGTGTGATGTAACTACAAATTTACAGTTTTCAGATTTTTTTCCAATTTGTGCTAAAAGACTTTGCTTCATGGTAAATTTCAGGATTGTAGGTCCACGGGAAATGGTCTATGAATTTTGATGCCCTTGAGATTGTTGAAACATACGTTTTTTGCGATAGAAACGGCCGTATTTTAAGTTTGATTTTTTCATAGCTTCAAGAGACCTCAGACCTGAGTAAATGGTGGTGGATATTTTCAACTTGATATCTTCACACGTTCCCGAGATAAAGGGTTTTGACAGACAGACAACAAAGTGATCCTATAAAGGGTCCTGTTTTTTTTTATTTTGAGGTACAGAACCCTAAAAAAGACAAACGCGGTCGGCCTTTTAATAGATCATTGGCGCTTCTCCAACGTCTGCGCAGCGTCAACGTCGAGCAGACGCGACGTTAACGTTGCGTTCAGGGATGCAACGCTAGCCACTAGAAACTCGAGTCGCGATCTTGACCTCGCGTCTGCGCAACGTTGTCGCTGCGTAGATGTTGGAAAAGCACCAAGGCTCGTAAAACGCCAGTGAAATAGCGTCGTTAGTATTTGGGATTGCAACATTATTATGTATAATGTCTTTGAAAAATTCACATGCAGGTTTGACAATTTTCAGCTTTTAGAACTGCCATTGGACAGGGCACAATGCTCACAGAACAAATTATCAATGAGATCGAAAGGTTTTGGAGTGGCGATCGCGTACCGGGAGACGTAGCGTTGGAAGGCCTCCCACAAGGTTGGGTAGTGTGAATACGTATTTATGAAAAATAGCACCATCTGACGTTTTACCACTCCGCTTAGTAAATAGCAGTTTTTTTTTTATGGTAGATAAAATCATCAAATGACAAATTCCGCCCTTGGGTGGGGCGGGAAATAGTGTCAGACTCTTACTGACTAAAAACCAACCTTGCTTTTAAGAAAAGTTCTAAATCGGTTGCGCATCAATGTTGCTAAAATAACTTACCAAAATGCGGTTTTTCAGAATATAGCCACACGTTGGCGTGCCTATACTACTGGACTTAGGAAGTCTATTAAGTCATACTGAACACACTATGTCTTGGGCACTCGTTAGAGTACCAAAGGTGTTGCAGTCAACGCAGCCTCTAGCCACCTACTGGGTTCAAAAAAATTAAGGATTGTTTACAATTAACTTGAAAAGTTCTTTCTTTTTCTTTTTTTTTCTTTTTAAAAAAATAAAAACTATAAATAAAGCATACCGCTTTATTTATAGTTTTTATTTTCAGCGAAAGGATGAGGGATTTAGCTCCATCACATGTACCTATACACACAATTTTTTTCGGTTTTATCTTATAATTTCACTCTTTTACCATTGTTGGTAATACACCCTAATATTCATTAGAGAAACAAGGTCGCCGACATAGCCCGATGAATCGCTAAACTAAAGTGGCAGACAGCAGGGCACAATGCTCGTAGAACGGATGGTCGATGGTGTCGAAAGGTTCTATAGTGGCGACCGCGCACCGGAAAACATAGTGTTGGAAGGCCTCCCACAAGGTGGACCGATAAGCTCGCGGTGAGTCGCGGGAATGCGGCGGGTGCGAGACGCATAGGACTTGGGGGAGGCCTAAGTCCAACAGTGGACGTCCTTCGAGTGAAATGATGATGATGATTTATTACGAAAAAGTATAGTAATAGCATTTTCAATGTACGTCAAATATATCGAAATATAGACATTGTCTGTATTTTCGTATTCATGACGGACCCTCCAATCAATTTATTCGCTTTCCCATATTTATTTATGACACATTCATTACTGTTCCGTAATATATTCGAACACAAAATTTCCTCTAACATTCTAAATTCAAAATTTCGAACCGTACTAAAACTATCGCTTCATCAAATCCTACGAACGGGAAATACAAACGGGGTGAACAGATGTATACACCCGTAGTACAACGACCGTCCACCCTCAGTTTGCCGCGAATCGCACTCGGGAGAGGACGTATGCTCTCCTGTAAGCGAGAACCCGCGAACTAAACTACGCGACTTGAGAAAAAAAAGAAAATCATTTTTCTTTTCCTTATCTGTGTCAACTTGTGTTTATGAAAAATGGAACAGTTTATTTTGTGTTTCGAACTTTTCTGATTTAGGTTTTTTTTTTAAGAAGTGGCATTCGAAATGGATTTGAATTTTTCGAGACGTCTTTTGTTTTTAATTGGTAAGTTTAAATGATTGTTTATACCTTCTTCGTGTTTTAAAGACGTTTTTTCCGTCTATTTCAGTTTAAGATTTCCATTTTCCTTAGAATTTTTCCTCACTTGAGTGAGGATAATAATTTAATTTCAAATTAACGTTGACTTTACCTTGAAATCAAATTATTTCTCAACAGGTTACCGGAGCGAAATAATTATAATGCTTCTTATGTTTTTTTTGGGAACATTATAAAAATAAAGTTTTTTTCATGATCATCAAATAATTTCTCTTGGGTGGAGGTAGAGGAAGGGTAGACTTTTGCCATCTAAAACTGACCTGTGTTTCTTCCGTTCATTTCAGGGCCATTGTATCTCTTACAAACAATCCTTCAGCCCAACAAAAAAAAAATTTAAAACTATATTTTCTAAGCGGCCAAACAGATTACATTGATGTTCTTCATAGAAGCGGCTGTAAGCATATAATTGAAAGAGTAAAGCGAATTTATTTTCGAAAACAAAGTTACAACGAACCGTTGAAAAAATTTAACGATAAATCATCGTTAAATTAATGTAACTTTTTTAAGTATGAGACCATTTTTTTTCTGTAATACTTACGGTTCTTTAAAACATACTTGTTGAAAATGTTTTTACTAAACTATCTGTCAACTTGAAATGCCTAGCATAAGTAATTTCTATATTATCATTATAATAAAGTGGTAAAAAATTGTAACTTTGTATGTAGAAGGTAATTTCTAAAACTACTGGACCGATTCTGTATTTTTTTAATAACATGTACCTGCACTTTCCTGAGTGCTCTATGCTATTATTTACTTTCGTGTCACAATTTATTCAGCCAAAGCCGCTAGAAGAAGCTAGTTACTAATATTTAAGCAGTAGAAACTGCAGTTCAATTCGATACCCAAGAAACAAAATGAACTAAAGTACATAATAATATCACAAAACTATTTTCCGTTTGGATTATAACCAAACCTATTACAAACGTAAATCCACCAAATCTTTTTCCGTAACACGAAAATCGGCTCTATTCCCTTTCCTATCCAACAAAACTGGCCAGAAAAAAACAAAAACAAAAAAAATATAGCAAAAACCCATTTTTGTCGCATAAAACTCTTGAACAATCTTGACACTTTCCTATTTTCACAAACATTCGACGGACGTTGAAACGGAAAGTCCGATGAACCGGGTATCGGAAATCGTTGAGGGTTCCGTCCTTCAAAATTCCTTTTTTAAGTGTTTTTGTTTTTTTTTTATTTCGAAATAGGGCAGGGTCTTTACAATTCGTGAGATTTGAGTGAAGGAAAAGGTTAATAATTATACTCTGTTTTGAATATTACGCCTGTATTTCTGAAGAGGGACTATAGCATATTTTGTTAGTTATGGCTATATTCTACTTAATCTATGTAAAAAAAAATATTAAAGTATCAAGACTAAAGATTTGTATGTTTTGTATCTTTGTTTATAATGAATAAGCTCAAAAACTACGGGACCGACTTTAAAAATTATTTCACAAATGGATTGCTATTTTATCACTGAATGACATAGGTTAAATATTTTCAACTTTCTCGCAGGTGAAACTACTGGTGAAAGCTAGTAATATGATTAAAATCTAGTCAAAGTATACTTCATGATGGTTTTCTTCGTGTTGGTACGTGTTCTCTTATAAATATTGATTACATCAACTTCAATTTCGCTCATGTTTTTCAAGAAATAGAAATATTTTTTAGCCTGTCAGGCAATAAGTCGATACTAACTATTCAAATTCTTACCAAATAGGCAAGGTTTTACTCTAACATCTAAATAGTTTGGAAACCCATTAATAAATTCTGACTAAGACGCAAGGTTAAACTAAATAGAGTTAGTTGAAAGTTCTTATAGACTCACCAGGGCCATATTTGTCTTAAAATCGAATTTTCAGCCGTCAATTAACTTTACGAAAACATGTCAAACAGCCTCAAAAAAGTTTGCTAACGACTGAAAAGTTACTTCTTAAGAGAATGAACATCTGCAAATTGTGATAAACAAACAAAGATTATAATCATCATCATCACCATAATTTCAACTGAAGGACGTCCACTGTTGGACATAGACCTTCCCCAAACGTCGCCATAACGACTGGTCCTATGCGTTTCGCATCCGTCGCATTTCCACGACCCTCACCAGGTCATCGGTCTACCTTGTGGGAGACTTTCCAACGTTGCGTTTTCCTTTCGGTCGGCGGTCGCCAATCTAGAACCTTTTGTCCTCATCGACCATCCGTTCTATGATCAATGTGCCCTGCCCACTGCCTCTTAAGTTGAGTGATTCTTTGGGCTATGTCTTTTCCCCTGCGAATATCTTCATTTTTGATGCGATCACGTCAATCGTCGAATCCGACTCGACTGGGCGGCGTTCAGGAAGCTGCGCGATGTCTTCTCGTCCAACATACCACAGTGTCTCAAGACGAAAGTCTATGACCAGTGCGTGTTGCCAGTGATGACATATGGCTCTGAAACGTGGTCGTTTACAATGGGCCTCATAAGAAGACTCAAAGTCACCCAAAGGGCAATGGAAAGGGCTATGCTCGGAGTTTCCTTGCGTGATCATCATCATTTCAGCCAAAAGACGTCCACTGTTGGACATAGGCCTCCTGATTATAAAGTTTTTCATTATTTCTATTCCATTACAGAACCCTAAAAAACTTATCTATACCCTTCAAAACGCGAAAAAATAACTATAAATGTTTATTGTTACTGTGTATTGTGGCCGCCAGTGTAAGCCGTGAATGAAATTCATGGCCCGTGGGAGCGATTCAGCTAAACATCGCCTAAACGTCTGGCGCTATAAAATCTTTTGAAGCGCTGCAGGGCTGTATGGACAAAAATGTATGTAAATGTTTGTCATTTGTTTATGAAGTGTTGTACCCAAAGATTTGAGCGCTTTTGTGCTGTATGATGTGCGGGAAGATGCGTATAAAATGGTTGTTATTTAAAGTACAATGAAAGCCAGTCACCATTTTTTTTTCCAAGATTGTTTTTTTCTTCATTCAGATGATTGAATATTTTATATCAGAGACTAAAAAAGGCTTAAATTTCCAATAAAACATAATAGAACCCCTGAGAAACCCGACCCAATTTGCAGTAATATAAATATTACTGCAAATTGGGTCGGGTTTCTCAGGGGTTCTATTATGTTTTATTGGAAATTTGGTGCGAGAAATAATAAAATGGCTGAAAGCGAAGTCTATGGTTCAATTCCTGGTGGGAAAAAATGTCACTGGGTTTTGCCCAATCGAAAATTATGAGTAGCAGCTCAGAATCTAGATTCTTCTCCGGATCATATTATTATAAGCTACTCTTCATCCTCGATAAGACTACATGTGCAGACCTTGCGGAGGTTGTGGCGGTGATTGACACGGTGGATGCTGCTGCCCTTGCATCACAATCTACACCTGTTGTATAAAGATTTACTAGTGGCAAGACTTGCGCCTCTTGGCAGAGACGAGCCATGGTGCAACAGCGCCTTCGATCTTCGCGTCTGAAGTACCCTCGTGCCGTTTTGTGGAAATTAACTACTATAAATTATACTGGGTCTTAATTTAATTGGATTTATTTCACAAGCGTGTCAAGCACTTGTGGAGGTCGCCTGTTGGTCTAGTGGTTACTGACCCTGACTGCTATGCCGGAGGTCGTGGGTTCGATTCCCACCCAAGACAAATGTCTGTGTGATGAGCACGATCATTTGTTCTGTGTCTGGGTGTCATTTATCTAAAATATGTATGTATTTAGAAAAATATAAGTATGTTTATCAGCTATCTGGTACCCATAACACAAGCTCTGCTTAGCTTGGGACTAGACGGTGTTGTGTGATAGTTGTGGAAATATTATATTATATTATTTTGAACATAAGTGTTCAGAACCATTAATTTATTAGTATTGACATAGTTGCACTTATCTTCATTGTGATATCTATGTAAGGGTGAAGTTCTGTTGGTGATTTCTGATCTTCTTCAATTCATTTTACTGATTTTTTTTTTATGGTGGGGAAAATCATCCAAAGACAATTCCCGCCCATGGGTGAAGCGGGAGATAGTGTCTTACCGACTAAAAAACCCACTCCGTTCCTCCGTTGCTTTTCATACCAGGGCCGAGCCTTTCTTTCGGAAGCAGACCCTTGGCCCCAGTAGGCTTTGACCCTGCTGGGTCCCTGCAGTTTGCTGACAACTCCTCGAGGCGCGCGGGAACAGTACGCGCTGTCGACGACTTGGGCTCGGTCCGGGCGATTACCGGACGGTCAGACAGTGAGCTATACATAGCTCACCTTCCGCAAGTCCAACTGAATATACTTGATTTTTCGATATAGAAAATACCAAAATCACTATATGGCTACCTATTATTTGAGGAGTTTCCTCGATTCCTCATGGATCACGTCATCAGCACCGAATTTTGAAAAAATAAGGGTACCAAGCTTGAAATACAGGTATCCTTTTCGGAGAAAACAAAAAAAATTGTAAAGCGGTCCATAAACGACGTCTACGAAGTTCTAAGGTTACAAAAAAAAAGTGAATTGAAAACCTCCTTTTTTTGAAGTTGGTTACATAGAATATTTATCTTAAATTATAACCAACGCTTCTACTTACGCCCGTTTTCAATAAGCTATCTATCTACAGTTGTTGCTACTAAAGATAAACAAATCTATCCTTTTGTCCTTACTTGCTTTCCTATATCCTACCGACGGATAGCATTTCCTACCAAAGTTATCAATCTATCGTCGGGAGGTCGGATAGTCTACTAGAGATAGGACCGCTCATACAATTCGTTCTTACTTGCGTTTCAATAAAAGTTTGAAGTTACTCTCCGGTAGGCGGAGCTAACTCCAGTAACGACATCTGGCTATCCGTCATTGTCGACCGGTAACGGGGATAACCGTTTGAAAATTATTATTTGTTGCGTTGTAGAAGTGTTTGTTTTATTGTAAAAATGGAATATTATAGCAGTGATGACAGTAATGATAGTGACATGGGTTTATTTCAAATGATAATAGATTGTGATGCAGACAGTGACAGTGATAACGATAACATACCGGTACAGAAGGAATACAAGCCACGTGTGAATTATATGACAAAACTAAATGACTACGATTTTGTGTATAGATTTAGACTTAATAAAGTGGCTGTGACTCAATTAATTAATTTAATACAACCATATTGTGTTAAATCTCAAAGGTAAGATTAATTAATTATAATTTTATATATAAAAATGAATAGCTGTTCGTTAGTCTCGCTAAAACTCGAGAACGGCTGGACCGATTTGGTTCATATCACTACAACAATTACACTTAATTTAACATCCAAAGAAGCCCAAGTTTAATTCTATTCTATATTTTATATCACTACAACAATTACACTTAATTTAACATCCAAAGAAGCCCAAGTTTAATTATATTCTATATTTTATATCACTACAACAATTACACTTAATTTAACATCCAAAGAAGCCCAAGTTTAATTATATTCTATATTTTATATCACTACAACAATTACACTTAATTTAACATGCAAAGAAGCCCAAGTTTAATTCTATTCTATATTTTATATCACTACAACAATTACACTTAATTTAACATCCAAAGAAGCCCAAGTTTAATTATATTCTATATTTTATATCACTACAACAATTACACTTAATTTAACATCCAAAGAAGCCCAAGTTTAATTATATTCTATATTTTATATCACTATGACAATTATACTTAATTTAACATGCAATCGATCCCCAAGTTTAATTTTATTACTATTGTAAATTTTTTAATCTTTCATTTTCTAATTTAGCATTTTCTAATTCTAACTTAAGTTTAGCTATAATTAACTCCTTTTCCTCATCTTCTCTGTCCAGCCTTCTCTTTTTAGCTATAAGGTACTCAGCTAAAACGTTTTCCCTGTGTATGCGGGCTTTAGCAATATCTTCTTGCATTTTGAGTTTCCGCTTTGCTGTGAAAATAAACAGTGATCAAATATCCCGGTTATTTTAAAGTTATATGCGATAATACTTTATATTGTTGTTGCAACTTTAAGACCTCTTATGGGTCACTATTGGCGACAACACTTTTTTTACCCCCAAAACAATTATACACATGAGAGTTTTTAAGCAACAACTCACATGTGTATGGGATGATGACTATTAATTCATCCTATACACATGAGATTTTTTGCATTCCATATAACTTCCAAATGTCTAAAAGGCAGGGTTCTAAAGTGGTTTGGCCAAAAATTACACATAAGAGGTCTTAAAGTCGCAACGACGATATTACACTAAAAGAGGTTTATAAACCAGTTTCATAAGTAAGAAATTAAAGTTTTTGTAAACTAGTTAGCGATTTCTGTGAAAGTTATCTTCTACATATTATAAATAGTAATTACATTACTTGTAATTACTATACTGTGAATCAATAATAACTATAACTCAAGAAAAAGTACCCATAAAACATTTATAATAAAAAATAATGGCCACCCACCTAATGTACTACTTCCGCTAGCTCTATTAAAAACAAAGTTTTTCTGTTTTGAAGGAGGTGTCTCAGAGATTTGTATTTCTTTCAACACTTCCCCCTCGTCAGCACCTCCACCACAAATACCATCACCATTATTGTTGTCACTAATGTTAAGTCCAACCTCAACATTCATAATATCACCCAAAACAAAACTAGACATGCTTGGAATAGAGACGTCGCCACCAAACTCCACCGAGAACCCTTGGCAAGTGCTACCTAAAAGCGATGTGACTTTGTCCAAGACTTCATCAGGTGGAAAATAGTCTTTGCCCCCACCAGTCTGTAAAAAGAACAAAATTCCTAAATTAAGTAGAAATGTTAGTTGAAAGTAGCGAACCATTCAGTAATCTTAACTAACCTTCATATTGCTGCTCCTCATATTTGCGCAGCGTTTGCGAGCAGACTTCTTCAAGTTATCCCATTTTAAACGAAGCTGGGCTGGAGTTCGTGGGAAACTTGATACAGAAGAATTGAAATTGCCAGCTAAGGATTTCCAAGCCTCATCTTTCAACTTATTATTGGTGGCATTCGTAGCTTTATTATTAATTACCGTATTTGCCGCCACAAGTTGCACAAGTAGCATCGTCTCGTCTTTTGTCATAGGTGCTGATTTTACTGACTGAAAAAATTAAATCTATGAAAGCCTGAACGCATTATATTATTGTACTTAAATATCAACAGTAAATTATACTTACAGGGTTCATCTTATTTCACTTTTATTAGATTTTTGTAGGCGTAAACGTAAATTAAAACACTAACACTGTCATAACAAACAATATCGAAAAGAGCGCGAATAGATAGCTGACATGCGCGTCGGTGCCGATTCTTTGTCAGTGTCAAAACGTTTCGTTTTAGGTATCAGTTTTACTAAAAGCACAATAAATATAGCGAAAAAATCGATAAAATGCTTTAATTATTCTTTTAATTAAATTAAGTTATCCTGTTAACAAATTTAATACGTTTATCAATGTTATACACCTTAACAATGTTTCATTTTGAGGGTGTTTTTTTTTTAATGGTTAGCATAGAACGAAACGTCTGGTGCGGCTCAGATAGATGAGAGGGAAAAAGCTATCTGTCGTTGGTTGAAGATAGATAGCACTTATCTTTGATTGTGAAACGCAGACTACGGATAGATAGAATCTTACCGCTTATCGGGGATAGCTATCTATCTATGAACTTCGGTTGATTATTGGAAACGGGCGTTAAAAAATCTACTCATCCTTTGTATTTTAAGCTCGATCGCATCTCAAGGAAGCAATGAAGATTTTACATTAGGGAGTAATAGGGTAAATTGAAGGGCATAGAAAAAAATTGAGGCAAAAAATTCTATAAAGATTTTTTGGGACACGCTGAGGAAAATAGTGATAGGTATTATATTATTGTACAAAAAAAAAAATGATTTACTTCAATGTAATAAAAAATATTACAAAACAACTTTAATTTCAAAAGTCCGTAGTTCTATATTAGTTTTGTCTCTTCATTATTTAGAAACTCAGTTAGAAAAAAGGATAGATATTTAAACGGTTTTTTTATGGTAGGTAAAATCATCCAATGACAAATCCCGCCCTTGGGTGGAGCGGGAAGTAGTGTCAGACTCTTACTGACTAAAAACCTACCCCGTTTCTTCGTTGCCTATAGTGCCGGGGCTGAGCCTTCCTCTTAGAAAACGGCCCTTGACCCCAGCAGGCTTCGACCCTGCCTGCCTGCAGTCCGTTCTAATTGTTAAATGGCAATTTATTCCTCGTCATTTTTTTTTTACCCGACTGCTCCAGAAGGAGGGTTATGTTTTTCGAGAGTATGTATGTATAATTGTTTGGCACGCTCTGCTGCCTGAACGGCTCGATGGATTTTAGCTTGAGAGGTGTCGTTAGATTCGTATTTACTGTGAGACTGACACTGGGTATATCAAAATAAAAAATAAACAAAATGGCGGATTTTTAGCGCCAAATTCAAATGTTTGGCACGCTCTGCGACCTGTAGCCCGATTCACGTAATCAAAACCGTAGCGATATCGTAGCGACTTGGTCGTTTCTGACATTTTCGTATTCTCATCCTTCAAACAACTCCGATTTAGAACTCGTTCGATCGAAAAGTCGTTGAACCGTATTCAGCTAGTTCAATCGTGTTTCAATCGTCATTCAATCGTTGGCTCAATGGTATTCTGGTAGACAAACGTTGTTTGATCGGATAGGACGCCAGCGACTACACGTCAAATATTACGGTTGAAATGTCGTTGAACAGAAGTTAGTTTTAACTACAGGGCGTATTGTGTAAATCTTATTTATGAGAACAATGCATACATAAAGTTATCGTAATTGTAACGAGCAATGAGACACGACTTTTTTTTAGGTCGGAAATCATCCAATGACTTCTCCCGCGCTTAAGCGGAGTGAGATGGCGTGTCAGATTTTTACTGACTAAAACCTTGGACTTGCGTTGCAGGGTTCCAGGGTTTTGCTGAAATCTCCTTTAGGTATGCGTGGAACACTACACGCCGTCGACGACTCGGACTCGGTCCGGACAGTTACCAGATGGCTAGCTACTCATTGTTCACCGTCCGCAACGCACGCCCACGCATACGGTGGCTGGATATCGGGTTCGGGATCCTAGCCGCTA
Organism: Leucania comma; assembly: GCA_958295575.1. Lineage (NCBI taxonomy): Eukaryota > Metazoa > Arthropoda > Insecta > Lepidoptera > Noctuidae > Leucania > Leucania comma. The sequence continues at coordinate 12,002,909 of OY282486.1, read as the reverse complement.
GGGTGTGAGGAAGTCCGTTTCTTCACGCGTGCTGTTTCGCAGAAGGAGGCGACCGCCTGCCATTCCTCCTCGCTCCGGATCATGGCTGTAATAGAGACCAGCGCGAAAGGTCGATGCAACCGATCGCCTCGAGCACACGGCGGTGCTTCGCTCATGTGGGGCACTCCTCCACCGTAAAATAATTTACACGAGATAATTTGATTGAGATTCATATTGCTATTAGCTTCAAAACATAGAGCACTTGCTAGTTATTGTTATAGTTTATGCAAAGCACTTCATTCATTGACTAAATTCTAGTAAGTAACTGTATAGGGTGTGTAAATAAAATAATGATCAATTGAATAAATCAGTTTATTATTTAAAAAACAAATAAAATAAATTATGGGTTTATGTCCGTTGCTAAATCTATTCGGCTGCAGACTGCCCATCATTTGCCAAATCAACAGACGAGATATTGACGAATAAATTATGCAAAATGCCTTTCTTGTCTCGTGCATAACAATAGTTTTAGGATTGACAGTACAATCAATTGCTGGAGGGGTTCATCAAATCTGAAAAAAAATATTTAAGTTCTTGTGATTATGACTTTCTAATTGTCTAGATCTATCAACAGCTCCGGCCTAAGTAAGTTACTTTATTAAGAATCTGCAGGCGATTGAAGCGCAGTTCCAACGTGTAAAACTTCCCACATTTGAAGACAATTGAAGAGCAACTGCTCTTCTGCAATTTTCCACGGTGCTCTTAGTTATTCTTCTCCACCATAGCATAGCATCAGGCCTATAATGTTCCCACAGCTGGGACTCAAGCATCCTCTCTCGGAGGAGGAATGGGTCGCAATCCACCACGCGGGCCCAGTACGGGTTGGTGTATGACACATGTCTTCGAGGTTTTAGTTCTAGGACATGCCGGTTTCCTCACGATGTTTTCCTTTACCGTTTTGAGAGCAGTGGGATGAAATAAATTACGAAAAGTAACGCGCCTAGCCAGGCCGCAAAGTGAGTCAGCCGTATTTGTACCCGTGACCTACAACTCGTAAGTTGGGGCCTTTACCACTCGGCCACCACTGCTAAGGGTAATAAAGGGGTAGTAGCCCTTAGCAATTACAATCAGGGCGCTCCCAAGGAATAAACGTTACACTTACAAGGTTTAATAGGTATCGATAATTAAATATTATTTGCTTTAACGAAACTTAAAACCACTGGTGTTTTTGTATTTGGTAGGGACTTATCAGGTTAACAAGAATATGTAATAAAACGATTTCTTTAAAAAGTGCCCCCTAGTAGGTTTTGAAATGACAATTTGATGTGTCATATTATTTTGATAGATAATACAGAGACAAAATATAGACTTTACGTTTTAAACCGCAATTTAAAAAGTTTCTATGTGAAATGTGTATTTTAAATAACAATTTTCATTAAATGGTTATTAGTATCGTTCATAATTCTATTTAATAATTGATTACACCGTAAATAAGATTTAAAAAAATTAAATTCTGTATTTCATTTTGCTAGTAGAATACATAATAATGTCACTGGCAATAAGACGTTGACAGGTCGTTTAGTTCCGATTACGTTCCGACCCAGTTGAAATGTCGTTCTATCGAAGCTCGATCAAGGAATACGTGAATACGGATTTTGGATAGGACTACAATCGAACGACAATCGAACGACAATAGAACTTCAACGACATTTGGATTGTTTGATTTTACGTGAATCGGGGTACTGAACGGCTCGATGGATTTTAGTTCGAGAGGTGTCTTTAGATTCGTAATTACTTTGAAAGTGATATCGTAATAAAATAAAACTAAAAAAATAAAAAATAAAAAACGGTAATTTAAAAAACTAAAAAACCCGACTGCTTTTCTGAGCATTCATGAAAAAGCCCTAAAACAAGAAAGTCGTTGTACCCGATTGCACTTATCTATATAATATTTTAAATACTGGCAGTCGGGAGCCATTCTAGAAAGTAACCGCTGACTTTCAATTCACAGTCAATAGATTGGAGTAATCTGCAATGTAATATAGGTATGTGCTCTCAATTCTAGAAAGTCAGCGGTTTAGTCAATAGATTGGAGTAATCTGCAATGTAATATAGGTATGTGCTCTCAATTTTAGAATGGGTCCCGACTGCCAGTATTTAAAATATTATATAGATAAGTGCAATCGGGTACAACGACTTTCTTGTTTTAGGGCTTTTTCATGAATGCTCAGAAAAGCAGTCGGGTTTTTTAGTTTTTTAAATTACCGTTTTTTTTTATGGTAGGTAAAATCAAACCTTGTATTCCTCATGTCATTCACGTTTCCATAAAAGATTAATCAATGCCTCTTATGCATGAGGTCGTAAAGCAAAAAGTACGTATTTTTCTGGAGAGCAGTTTTTAGGGTTTCGTACCTAAAGGATAAAAACGAGACCCTACTACTAAGACTTCGCTGTCTGTCCGTCTGTCTGTCACTAGGCTGTATCTCAAGAACCGCGATAGCTAGACAGTTGAAATTGTCACAAATTATGTTTTTCTGTTGCCGCTATAACAACGAATACTAAAAACAAAATAAAATAAATATTTAAGGGGAGGGGGGATTCTTTTCGCCCTTTTTTTGCTCGATAGCAAAAAAGGCAACAGGTAGGCACTTGAAATATTCACAAAATACTCAGTTGTATTTTTACTTTAATAATAAATAATAAAATAAATATTTAAGGTTGGCTCCTATACAAAAATCACCATTTTTTGCCTATTTTGTTGTTGTTCTGTTGTCAATGTGTCAAAAATCACCATTTTTGCCTATTTTGTTGTTGTTCTGTGTCAATTTTTCCGTCATTTTAAATGACGGAAAAATTGACGTGTACATTACGGCCGACGGATTTTGACGAAACTGAAGTTAGGCTCTGCGAGCTTTAGCACTTTTGCAGTTATGACTTCAAAAAAAATAAATGGTGAAATGGATGATTTTACTTACCAAAAAAAAGGTTAAAAGAAATAATGGCAATAACAGTGGCTAACAGCCATAACAACAGACTGTTATTGGCATTTATTTTTAAAAACCCTATTTGCAAAATAAATATCATTTATCAGATTTCACTACAACAGCACACGCTTCGTATCTGATAAATACCGACTCATCCATTATCAATTAATTCATTTCATAGTAAGCCGTCACAAAAAACTTTTCTTACCCACTTCAAAACCTCTTTGTGTCCAAACTTCAGGTTCGTAGGAGCGCTTAGAAGCTTCAAAGGCTTCTATGAATGGCGTTATCTAGGTTACATCTCTACCTTCCTCATTGAAAAGTACTCTGAGAAGCACTACTCTTAAAAGCGTCTAGCGTTTGAGGCCAAATAGTGAAGCCTCTTTAAATATTGAAGACGGATTCCCGAATCCGGTTTTCTTGGAGCAAAAATTTGTAGTTTCTATTGTTCTGTTTATTAGCTTAATAATAAATTTTGTGCATTTTGTAAAACCATTAAAATTCGTAAGAGTTAAGCGTAATTTAGACGGTACTCGAGTTTCTCGAACGTTTTGTTCGAGAAAATCGTACGTAATAATCGCAAGCAATTATCGCCACAAGATTATCGTATCAAATTGTTTTCACACAGGTAAGACATAAATACTCGCCTTCAGTTATGTCTTACGAGACTCGTAAGCAATAATCGCTTGGTGATAATATCCTGCGTCTGTTAAAACGACAAAATTATAATAAGAAGATTTTTGTTTACAAGAATCTTGGCTTGTCTATACACGATCTCGTGTGACATTTTTTGTTGTTTATACGAGTATCGTACAAATCGGAGAGAATCGTATGTTCGAGACGAGAAACTCGCACCGTCGTATGTGTTTAGACGAAGAAACTGTTTCTATGTTCTTACGATTATCGTAAGAACATAGAAACAGTTTTTTTTTTTTGTGGTAGGTAAAATCATCCAATGACATCCCCGGCCCTTGGGCGTAGCGGGAGATAGTGTCAGACTCTACTGACTAAAAACGTACCCTGTTTCTTCGTTGCCTTTCATACCAGGGCCGAACCTTCTTTTCAGAAGACGACCCTTGGCCTCAGTAGGCTTCGGCCCTGCCTGCCTGCTAGCAGGCTGATGTTTCCAGGCGGACATTTCCTAAAATCTTATTTTTAATTCAACTTTGTCTTCTGAATTCAACTTTGTCTTCTGAAAGAGAGGTTCTACAGTAGGTAGTTAGTAATTTAAAACCGTTTACGAAAAATAAAACCTGATTCCATCTCAAAATTTAACATCAGCAGTCTTTAAACATCCCCTTTTTACCTGAAAACCAATTAGACGACCTAATTACTGAATTATTTTAAAACCGCCCACGACGATTCTTTTTGAATGCCATTTTATTTGCTTCTCCTTGTTTTATAAATAGAACAAGACAGTTAATGTTTTAATTCTAAACAAAATCAATGAGCATTATTTTTTGGCCGACTACGGCGAAGCCTAAAAGATGATTATGATTTTAACTTGAAATTGTTAGCTGTTTATACCCTATGCAATGTCACTCTAAATTCAATATGGCGCCCTTCAGAAGACAAAGTTGAATTAAAAATAAGATTTTAGGAAATGTCCGCCTGGAAATGTCAGCCTGCTAGCAGGCAGGCAGGGCCGAAACCTACTGGGGCCAAAGGTCGGCTTCTGAAAAGAAGGTTCGGCCCCGGCATGAAAGGCAACAAAGGAACAGGGTAGGTGTTTAGTCAGTAGAGTCTGACACTATCTCCCGCTCCGCCCAAGGACCGGGGATGTCATTGGATGATTTTACATACCACAAAAAAAAAAATGACCCAGTACAAAAATTCACCACAGCACCTCATTATTTCAACCAAAAAACGTTGAACATAGGCTTTCCCTAAGCGTCTTCATAACGATGGGTACTGTGCATTTTGCTATCGACTGGATTCCCATGACCTTCATCAGGTCGTCGGACCACCTTGTGAAACTTGTGAAGAAGAGAGCTTCTAACGCTGCGTCTTTCAGTACGTGGCCAACACTCTAGAACCTGACCGGCCCCATATGTTCTGCGAGTAATGTGCTCTCCCCACTGGCGATTCATCAGGCTGTGTTGGTAAACTTGGTTATGCCACGGATATTTTCATTCCTGAAGCGATCACGCAAGGAAAGTCCGAATTTGTATTGGGTACTCCTTAACACATAGATTGGGTTTTTAGTCAGTAAAAGTCTGACACTATCTCCCGTCCCGCCCGAGGGCGCCGAGATGTCATTGATTGATTTTGCCACCGACAAAAAAAAAACACATTGGCAACAAAACCGCATAAGCTACAAAATAAAATTTGGTCCAAAATGGAATTCATATTTTATGGGAAAGGTCTCATCAAATACAAACCGTATTATAATGACCTACTATTTTAAATTAACTCGGGAATTAAAGCAATTTGATCGATGAAAACAGTATTTACTTCAATAATTGAAGCAAACATTAATTAAGACTCTGATGTTATAATTATTTTTGAAATCTGTCTTTTCATTCATTTGGATGGTAATGGTTTCATTTTATTTGACGTATTTATTGGGAATATGCCGACCGCTTGAAGGTAGAAGATGGTCCCATAGGAACATACTCAAAATAAATCATCCAATGACAAGTCCCGCCCTTGGGTGGAGCGGGAAGTAGTGTCAGACTCTTACTGACTAAAAACCTACCCCGTTCCATCGTTGCCTATCATGCCGGGCCTGAGCCTTCCTCTCAGAAAACGGCCCTTAACCCCAGCAGGCTTCGGCCCTACCTGCCTGCAGCTAGCAGGCTGGGCCTCTACGGTTTGCTGACAGCTCCTTGAGGCGCGCGGGAACAGAACGCGCCGTCGACGACTTGGGCTCGGTCCGGTATGCTACCGGACGATCGGATAGCGTGCTAACACATATCCCATGTGCTATTTCAGGACAGGATTTGTACGTGTAGCTGTTCGAGCATGAAGGAGTAACAAACATACAGATACACACACTCACACATTTTCACTATTATCCAATAGCTTGATTTAATAAAACTTAGTAAATTCAAATTCAAATTTAATATTTGAATTTCCTTCGAAAATCCGCTTTTGTACAGTTTTTTTTACTTGTGCAAGAAGTTTAATAAATAAATAAATAATATTATGTTTATGGCACATTGGTCTCCATAAAACGTGAGAAGATGGTGCCCCGTTCCAATCGGACGTTTCCTAAGGAGAACAACTGGCAAGAAACTTCAGTTTAGTGTAATGTGATATTATGCGTCTGTTTGATTTCATTTTGTGTCAGTTGAATTGTTAAATCTTCAACCCTTGGCGGAGAGACGATCGTTTAAAAATTTACGTTTTTCGTTGTAGCGACATCTATGGCGTCACATATGAACTAGTCCTGCATCACGCAAGTAAAGTTCTCCGCTCAATTTGACCATATAGAACAGCTCGAAACCATCTGTCGGGTAGTAGACCACCAGACATAACACCCGTCTGGTCGGAGGGTCCTCCCTTTTCAACGGAGGTATGTGGGACTTTACCCTCTGTTCCGCAAGCCTCTTAAGTCGGAGGATCCTGCCTTTTCAACGGAGGTATGCGGGATTTTGCTCTCTGTTCCACGTGCCTCTAAAGTCGTCACCGCCAATTTTCTCCACTTTGAGTATTTTTTTTTTAAGGTAGGAAATAATCCAATGACTACTTCCACTCTAGATCGACGCGAGAGGATGTGTTAGACATTTACTTACTAGAACCAAACCTTTTTTCTTTCTTTGCCTTTGCGTTGCCATGACCGCGGGTGTCCCGTTTGGAAGTCAATCCATGGCCCCAATAGGCATCGGCCCTTCTGAGCCCCTACGATTTTTCTGACATCTCTTTGGGGCGCGCGTGGAACATTACGCGCTCCACGATGAGCATAGATTTCTTGGTTTCGATTTCTTATAGGTACTTTAAAATTTGTCAGTGGTTTGGACGTGTAATTGCAAGTTTACAAATAAAGATATCACAGGAGAAGAACATGCACAAAATAGAATCTTGTAGTTCTAACAATAATCTTTAACAAATTGAAAGGCCTGAAAGTAGAACTACATGGCCGACACGTGTGCTTTGGTCTTTAAAACTAGACTTGAAGAGTAACAGTATGTAGGTTTAGATCTACGCCACGCTACGTCATTCTACGTACAAATCTGACCACGTGTGCGTTGGTCTAATATAGTTCTAGCTTGAAAATCTAAATCCAGATACAAAAATAATAATAAATCAAAGTAAAGAGATAGTGTATGCACAAATAGTTCACGATTTATTCTGCTGCGAATTCGATATCCTGATGGTGCTCGATTTGCAAAATAAACGAGACTAGTCGCTCGCAAACGGTTGGTTTAGAAACGTGGTCGTCGATCTTATTGTTATGGAGGGTACGTTCTTTGAATATCAATTGACATTACAGGCAAAATTTAGTAATAATATTTTTATTTCAAACTTCATCCGTAAATAATTTTACCAAAATCGGTTCATTAGTTTACCCGTGAAAGCATAACAAACATCATCATCATCATCAGCCTTTTAATTTTCCCACTGCTGGGACTCAGGCCTCCTCTCTAGGAGTAGGAATAGGCCGTAATCCATCACGCGGGCCTAGTGCGGGTTGGTGGATGTCACATATCGTCGAGTTTTTGGTTCTAGGACATACCGGTTTCCTCACGATGTTTTCCTTCACCGTTTTGAGAGCAGTGGTGATAAATTAAATTACACAAAGTAATGCGCCTGGCTGGATTTGAAGCCGCGACCTACAATTCGTAAGTCGGGACCGTTACTACTCGGCCACCACTACTCTTACTACTCGCCACTACCCCTACCAAATTTTAAGTTTGTAGGTGTTATAATTTCTGAGATTTCGTGATAAATCAATGTTTCGCTTTCATGTATATATATACCTAGATTTTTTTTTTTTTTAATTTGTATTTGCAATCAGCCCTAAGGCTATGAGCAAATTTGTTCTATGATGTTGTCATGCGGAGTGGCTTCCCATTGGAGGCATCTACTCGTCTGCTATCCAGAGCTACTGCCTGTCTTCTAGGTCGAGGATGTGATGACGTTTTAGTCGTCTCACATAGTGATTCATGGTGAGCTGCCGAGCGAGTTCGTTAGGGTGACGGATTAATCGCTCTTTGTATTTAGCTGCCAGGCTTCGAATTTCCTCTTTGATTGTACTCATTTCAAGGTGCTCGTGGACTTCATTGTTAGTTATGTACCATGGTACATTTGCGATTGTTCTGAGGATCTTGTTCTGCTGGCGCTGGAGCATGTTTATGTTAGAATCGCTTGCGCTGCCCCATAGTTGTAACCCATATGCCCAAATAGGCTTTAGGATGACTTTATATATAAATAGTTCGTTGTCAATAGAAAGTCTCGAGTTTCTTCCTAGCATCCAGTATAGGCTGTTGTACTTAAGCTGTAGTTCCTGCTTTTTACATTTGATGTGGTGTCTCCAGGTTAGTTTACGATCAATGTGTACGCCAAGATATCTTACATGGTCACTGTGGGGTAGAATACACTGGCCCAGCTTAACAGGTGGGCAGTCTCCTGTTCTAAGAGTGAATGTCACCTGCACTGATTTCGTGGCACTAGCCTTTATTTTCCATCTTTGGAGCCATTCGTTAACTTTGTTAAGACCCTTCTGCAGGTTTTCTGATGCTAGTTTTGGATCTTTATTACTCGCCAATATAGCAGTGTCGTCTGCGAATGTAGCTGTGGTTATCCCTGCCGTTAGCGGTAGATCAGCGGTGTACAACGTGTACAGCATAGGGCCCAGAACAGATCCTTGTGACACCCCAGCGTCAATTTCTTTGAACTCAGAAGTGGCGTCGCCTTCTTTCACATAAAATATGCGATCCTCGAGGTAAGATTTGAATATTGGAAAATATGAGTGGGAAATATTCTGTTTGATCTTACATAGTAGGCCTTTGTGCCAGACCTTGTCAAACGCCTGCTGGATATCCAAAAACGCTGACGAGCAGTATTCTTTTTGTTCTAAAGATTTCCTTATGGCATCACATACTCTGTGCGCTTGTTCCACTGTGCCATGGCGTTCTCTGAAGCCGAATTGGTGGTCTGGTATCACTTTGCGTTCCAAGAGGTTAGGCATAACTCTGCGAAGTATTATCTTTTCCAGTACCTTAGATAGAGTAGGCAACAGGCTGATTGGTCGATAGGATGTTTTTTCGGTAATTAATTTACCAGCCTTGTAAATCATGATTATTTCAGACACTTTCCATGCACTCGGGAAGTACCCTATTCGTAACATAGCATTGTAGATGGTTGTTATGAACACAATAGCTTTCCTAGGTAGTTCCAGCAATACTTCTTTGGTTATCAGGTCATAACCCGGCGCATTTTTACTGTCCAGTCGTTTGATCGTTCTTATGACTTCCGCGGGCGACACAGGTTTAGGGGGAAGGTCCATTTGAAGGTCTTGTTTCAAAACGAGATCAACATATTCCTCTGACGAGTTGTCTAATGATACATTCGGTTTGAAAACATTTTTTAGATGTTCCGCAAACAAGTTCGCTTTGTCTTGACTAGTTCTAGCCCGACCGTTTTCCATTTTTATTGGTGTTTTAGGTATGTTAGGTCTGTCACAAGAACTGGTGATTTTCCAGAGCGAGTAGTTGCTGGCTTTCGTAGCAGTTAGAGACTCCAATTGTGCTTGCATTGTTAACTCATTGACATTCTTTATAGTTTGCTTCAATTCTACAATGGCTTTATTAAGGGCGGCCTTGTCTTGGGGATGACGGCTCAGCTGCCAAACTCTGCGTAGCCTGCGTTTCTCCTGGATCATAGTCTTTATTTCCAATGGTATGTTTGTGGGCTGGTTTCTATATTCAGTAGTAGGCATGCTTCTCCACGCTGCAACTTGCACGAGATTGGTAAATTGAACTACTGCTGTTTCAATTTCCTCCGCTTCTTTGAGCTTGATATTTGGATTAAGCCTTTCATCAATGTGTTCCCTGAAGGAGGACCAATCAGTATGCTGGTTGTATAATACGGTGGGTCTCTCAACTTCAATTAAAGTTGAGCTGACAGTTAGTAAAACTGGGGTGTGATCAGATGACCCATCAGCACATGACTCGATCTTCATGTACTGTTTGGAGAGTCCTTTTGTTAGGAAGAAATCAAGTATGTCCGGGATTCGATTATGATCGGCTGGCCAGTTGGTAGGTTCTGATGGGGCGATAATATTTAGGTGATTTATATCGACACTCAACTTTAGTTGCCTCCCCCTAGTAGTAGTGAGCCTTGATCCCCAATGAACATGTTTGGAGTTCCAATCGCCTCCTGCTATGAAGCGATTGCCCAAACTTGAGAAGAAGTGAGAAAACAAGTCGGAATCTATTCGATGTTTTGGTGGGCAGTATACAGCTGAGACATTAAAGTATTCACATCTGTCTTGTATTGCGACTGTAGTAGCCTGGATTTGTTCGGTCCTAAATTCAGGCAGAAGAAGGTGCTTTATTTTGTCCTGAATTATTATAGCTGATCCTGCATGACCGGTACCGTCAGGGTGGTTTGTAGTGTATGTCTGGAACCCTTTGATTTTTACATTCGTTTTGTCTGTGCAATGTGCTTCGGATAATAGGACTATGTCTAGTTTGTTCTCGGCCATCAGGATCTCGAGCTCATCTTTATTGGGTGAGAGTCCGTTTATGTTCCAAGTCGCCATTCTTAACCCAAGGCCTGTTAACCTTGTAATTTGGTTATGAGTGTAGTCATGAGGCTCATCAGAGAACTCATTTGTTGTAAGATTAAGTCAAATTTCTGGTTTTGTTTGGTGAGTAGAGCTTCTAATACTGTTAAGTTTTGGTTTATATTAGGTATGGCATTTTCTGTGGTCACTTTGTCTGGAACGCTTCTAGTTGCTTTGGCGTAAGACATTGGTTCATCTTCCTTCTCAATGGCTGAATATTGTTGGGCAGTGTTTCTCAGATTGTTTAGGTCTCGAATCGTGTTGTCTTTGGCGATGGCACGTCTCTCAGCTCTTTGATGACTGTATTTGTTAACTTTACTTAACGTTTCTCTGTACACCTCACAACCCTTATAGTTTGCCGGGTGGGAGCCTTGGCAGAGTGCACATTGGGCTGGTGTATTTCTATCGCGCTTTGGACAGTCTGAGGTTTTGTGTGCCTGCGCGCATTTCACGCAGCGAAAAGGTCTCATGCAGTAATTTTTTGTGTGGCCATATTGCTGACACCGTTGGCATTGTACTATTGATTTCTTTTTCTTAGGATCCTCTATGGTTATCGATTGATGGTAGATGTATTTGATTTCTTTAGCTGCCTTGTTATTCTGGCTAGGTAAGAGATTTACAAAGAATGTTGAGGTAGGTTTTTTCTCAGGACCATATCTGGAGTTAATAATTTCCCCGACAACAGTGTTTCCGGTTTTTTCAATTTCTTCCTTTATCTCACTTTTAGGTGTAGTGTGGTGGAGATTACGGATGACAATACGGCAGAGTCGTTCTTCCTTTTTGTTGAATGTGTGTCCAATTAAACCACTTTCACGGAATTTGGCGATAATTCTTTTGTAGACATCCATATCTAAGCTGTTGATTCTCAGTTGGTTTCTGTTTGTGATCCGATATGTAAATGAACTTTTATCTGCCACATTTTCCACAAGTTCAGTTAATTTATTGACATCTTCTATACTATACAATATTATGGGTGGAGGCTTGCTAGGTTTTTTTTCCACCGGTTTCTTCGTTGCACTGGGTTCTTCTGTAAGGTCAATTGGTAATTGGCTGAACATGTTGTTGGTGCTTATATTCTCTGGGGAGTCACTGAGTTTTTTCCGTTTCGAATTTCTATTACCTGGTACTCTCTGCCAAGGCGGGGGGCATACGGTGCCATGCTGGCTTGGTGCATTTTGCGTGACCGTGTCTCTCGGTGATTCTGCCATGATTTGTGAACTTTCTGGGGACTTACTTCCCAGGGAATTGCTTCTAGGCCTGGTAATAAACAGACTGCGGTGAAAGGCCTGCTGAACAAACTTTTTGCTGCCAGTAGTATTTACTGTAATGGAAGCCTGGTCGCCTACTTCCATTAAGTCTTCGGTAGCTAATTTCCCACTCTCCGGCCCGGATACCAGAGAGCGCCGGGGGTTAGCCGGATCGCATGACATACTATCTTTCTCATTAATAGACATTTTCATAAAAAGGGGGGGGGTGGGAGAATACACTCATACTACTTTCCCAAGGCAGTATTGCAGCTATTTTTAGGGGGCATTTAACTTCCCTAGGTCCGCTGTGGCCTTAACAGGTTAGACAACCGCCGCCTGTGACTCGGCGTTGTTACTCGTTTGGCACCACCCGGGGGACACGTGTAGGGTAGCCTAGGACCGGTGGTAATTCCTACGGACGCGAGTAACTCCGCCCCCCAAACACCCCAAACATACCTAGATTTAAAAAAAAAAAACATTATTTTAATTACTTAGAATTAAAGTTTATTCTGGTGTTCATATCACACAATAATATTAACGCAGTACCTAAGAAGAAACTTGCAGTTATTTCTGATCATTTTCACTAGATTTATGACTCTTAAGCGATGCGCGCACTGGTGACTTTTGTCACCGTGACTTTTTTGTCACCCTTATCAAGTCCATGGATATGTATGGAGGTGCGCGCACGTAGCGACGTGACAACTGGGTGACTTTTTTGTACGCTGACCATGGAGCGGACAAGCCCGTGACATTTTTGTCACCGCGCCGCAATCAGTGGCGTAGCATGGGTGGGGGCGGTGGGGGGCATGGCCCCAGGAGCCATACGAAAGGGGGCGGTAGGAAGCGCCAATTTAATAATTTGGAAAATGTTAAAATATGATTATGAGTAATGATTTATTTAATTATATGTACTTTACTGTACTGTAGATAAAAAGATTATAAAATTTTGAGACTTAGTGCCCGTTTACGGACACGCGTCGCGTTGCGCGGCGCGTCGGGCGACCCGTCGTACATTCAAATAGGTGTGTGTTTGCGCGAGCGATGTCGCGGCCCGCTGCTGCAATATACGACAAAACGCCCAACGCGCCGCCCGACGCGCCGCGTCTACGTAAACACGGCCTTAAATAAAAACATACAATGGGCGGCCTTATCGCTATCTGCGAACTCTTCCAGGCAACCTGGGATGGAAAGAGATTGCATGGACATAAAGTGGGGTTGCACTTGGAGCGTAACAAAACAAGTTAAACAAATAGGCGAAAAAACAAAGTACATACTAAAAACTTAAGGGCGGCCCCATGCTGCGAAAACGCACGCTACGCCACTGCGACAAATGACGCTTCGATTTAAAAAGTTTCGTCCAAAGATATTAGAAAGGAGAAGATATGTTACGCAGTGAAAAATGTACCGGAAAACCATGTCTCCAGTTATCCCTACCATCACTGACTCTACTACATATGCAGCTATTATTACACAGTCCTGCACACACTCGCAAATTATAAATCAGACCATACTACACAGTATATTATAAACCTTATCTTCCTATAGACAGCGTACATTTTTCATGCACTATATAACTACACATAAATGTCGATGTGCTGTGCAAAAGAAATTTATTTTAAATTTACGCTAGTGATTGAATAAATAGAAAAGTTATCGATTTTTTCATTTTTATAATGATATTTTTTAGGTTCCAAAAAATAATTAAATAAAAATAAATATGTCTAGAAAATAATTAATTTTTTTAGAACAGTAAAATTATTATAATAAAATTAAAAATTGTATTTATTATTTATTCCCATTTGTCCACCGACTTTTGACCTACTCTTTACCAACTTAGTTCACGAAAGTTGCTTACGTATTTCTCTACTACTCCAAAATAAATAAAAATACATTATTTCACTTCGGATATCCAACCAATCGATATTGTGGTCGATAGTCTATATTGGCGGATGTGTACAGGCGCATCCCTAGCTCGGCTCAACTGACTGCGGCCGTAATAAGAAATACACTGCACTGATAAAGTATCGTTATGTTATTTTTACATTACTTGTTCAGTTACTGAGCGTCAAAGTTAGGTAGTGGTTAAAGAGCAATATATTTACTGTATGAGTAATAAAGTCGCTTTGATATTTGAAAACCAAAATAACGTAGTAAAAGCAAGGGATATTATAAGATTTGTTCTTTTTCCTGATTTTAAAAACTTATTTATGGTGAGAGATTCTTTGATGACCCAGGCTTGTCTTTTCGCTTTAGTTTTTGCATGAAACCACTGAACAACACGGTATTTTAAATTTATTTACGATCACGTTTGCGATGTAACTGACGGCCGTCAAACGGCTGCTTGTTGAACAAGTACCGCGGACGCAAACACGCCCCCTTGCCACTTCTCCTATTTTTTATATTTCTGTGGTTTTGTCACTGTCACTGTCGCTCGTCGTGCGCGCACTCCACATTGGATACGTGACGCGACAGTGACAAACACTTAAAAGTCACCGTGACAAAAGTCACCGGTGCGCGCAGGGCCTTATTGTGTTTGTTTCTTGATTTTTCTAACATACTCGTATATAATATTCCGAGGCCTATATGAACTAACTGATATTAATTTTACCGTATATATCTCATATCCTTTGCTTATTACAGTAGTTCAATACGTGAGCTCGAAAATGTGCCGTCACGCGTTTTATGAAAAACTTGCCTCGGAATTTTGGCTTTTGGTACAGAGGTAAATAGATTTAAAAAAAAAACTGGGCAAGTACGAGTCGAACTCACACTCTTGAGGGTTTCGTTCAAACTAACTTGTAATAATATAATTATTATATTGCACAACTATCACACAACGCCGTCTAGTTCCAAGCTAAGCAGAGCTTGTGTTATGAGTACTAGATGACTGATATAAACATACATATATATTACTAAATACATACATATTATAGATAAATTACACCCAGACACAGAACAAATGATCGTGCTCATCACATAAACATTTGTCCTGGGTGGGAATCGAACCCACGACCTCCGGCATAGCAGTCAGGGTCACTAACCACTAGACCAACAGGCCAGTCAAAACTTGTGTTAATACCCTGAAATTTGGCATGAAACAAGGTTTTATAGCACACGTCTAGGAATAAATCTGAAACTTACGCCAAAAAAAAACTACTTTTTTGGATTTAGAAAAATTGTCGAGACTCGATTCAAAAATTAATATAAGTTAATAATTATTTATATAAGTTAATTTGTACGAAACCTTAAACATTTTAAAAGGAAAGTCGATATAAACTATACTTGTTTAAGTCTTTCTTTTTCGTTGAATAAGAACACCAAAGTTGGGCATTTAATACATGATAACGATCAAAACGACATTAAGCTCTTGAGTACTAGATTCTTAATTATTCTTTATTGTACACAGTATGAAAAAAACAGGACATACATCTTTAAAAACAAGTCTACAATGGTTTTCCCACAACAAAACTTTGAGTGTTAAAGAGACATCACATTCGAAGGTAGGCTACCTACTGATACTGACTGATGCCATCTAGCCGATTTCGGCCACAGCGACCGCAATCTTTGGCTCCTCATGGTTGTTGTGAGCTCAGAAGTGCTGCCCTGTCGTGTGCTCTCATGTGACTTGCATATCCAACTTTGGCCGAAAAACTCCGAGCACAAAGCGGACATGTCAGAACACCATTAACAACATAATAAAATATAGTTGCTGGTGGTCTAGCCTTGAGGCTACCTAGCTACTTGTGGAAAGGTATTTTTGCATACTTAAAACGAGAGATGTGTACGAAGAATTTCAGCAACGATCCGCCACCCCCACCCGCGCATTTTTGAAAAGACTCCGCTAAGCCCCGAACCGCTTAGCTACGCACCGCTCCATAACTTCACTACACATCGTGCAAGTTCCTCTCACCACTTTAGGCTGGCCTCATACAAACCACTCGAATATCCCTTCCTTGTATTGTTCGTCAAGTCGTTGAGCTCCTTAGTAGTCCTGAGTTGAGCTTTGCGAATACTGAGACAAATGCTTGCACTGACTGGACAGATCCACTAATATCTGAATGGTTCTTTCTTCAAAAGACCATTTCAGATAAATCAGCATGGTCCTTATGTGATTTGTATTGCGTTGCATTGCATCAGTCTTATAATGGCCTGAGTCCCAGACTCAGGCCTCCTCTCTAAGAGACCAATGCATATTTACTGTATGGACTTTAAAAGAGACTTTGAGTCCTGAGTTTGTTTCGGTGTGTCTTCTTAGGGTAGTCAGGCAGGAAACACAGGCCTTATCTAGTTTAAAACGACGAAAAAAAAAACTGCCGTGTAAAAGTGTTTTAAAACCTACTTGCAAAATAAATATCATTTGCGTACAGAATGGATCTCTAGATTCATAATCTAAATTTGTAAACCTTGCCTCGCACACATCTTAAAAAACATTGATCAGTAGTTGTATAATTCCCGGCACATGCAAACGTCTTTATGGAAGAGGAATTAGTACTAATCGAAATAATTCATAATCTACTTTCAGTATCAGTGAGCACAAAATAGATGGATACAGAAATCAATCTCATGTATGTACTTCGCTTTTTATACCTACGCTCATCGGTCGCTAGAAAAAGTACTGTGTGATCTAGCACTGGTTTAGCACGGTTTGGTCACGTACAAGATATCGTGTCCGTGAGCGGTGTCTATGTGTGCGTTGCTCGAGCGCGAGACGTATGTAGATTGTCTTCTGTATTATCTTTCTTTTGTGGTGTGAGTGTATGGGAATACGCATAAATATTCCGATCCGGGATTCAGAACGCTCGTCAGTATCATTCTTAGGCCGTGTTTACGGAGACGCGGCGCGTTGCGCGTTGAGCGTTCATCGTACATTGCAGCAGAGGGCCGCGTCATCGCTCGTGTAAACACAAACATATGGCAATGTACCACGGACCGCCCAACGCGCCGCGTCTCCGTAAATAAGCACTTACAGATCTATCTGAGATATTCATAATCTGAAAATTATCACAAGTGCCGCTACATGTTGCTACCACGCACATCTGATGAAAAAGTACTCATTTCATTCGTTCAATAAACTTCCGTACATCCATCAACAAAAAACAATTCACAATAGTTTCGTTATTAAATTCGTGAACAGTTTCTGTACGCCACTGTACGTGATAGATGATGCGATGACGTCATAACTGAGCTCATATGTACGAGTATGTACCGTGTGCACGTGACGTCATTAAAGTACCGTCAATTATCATGGAGAGTGAATATTATTGTAACGCTTTTGAGTGTGATTGTACAATGAAACATTAAAGAGTTATAAATCCTTCAATCTGTTTCTATTTATAACTATATTTTCTATACCATATAAATAAAATAGTAGTGTCTGTTTGTAATATCAAAATATATGACAAAAGACAACCTTTTTTTTAATTGATATAAACTAGTGCTTGACTGCAATCCCACCTGATGGTAAGCAGTGAAGCAATCGTCGATGGTGAGACGCACTTGTTTATTAAGAGTCTATTCACTCTAGCCTTGAAGACACCTAAATTATAACCGGCCGGGAAGACCGCAGCAAGCAAACTGTTCCAGTCTTTCGATGTACGCGGTATGATCGACGAGACAAAACGCTTAGTCCGGACCGTAGAAGTTTCAACAATGTTAGGCTGGATATGGATATTCGACGTATTCCGATGTTGTTCCGAGGTTATCCGATGGTAGAATTGAGATGGCGGAATCAAGTCATGCAATACCCGCGCACACACTCCAAAATGTATCATGTAAAATACCGAAAGATATCTTTAAAATTTTTGCCTGTTGGTTTTATTATAATCTCTAAATAGATAGTTGATATTGATAGCCATAACTTAGACTACTTTTTTTTAAAAAAAAAAGTACATACAGTTCCGCAAAAAAGAAACTTCTTGGACATAGCTAATTTCTGTATTAGCGTGTGCATAGTTATCGTATTGAATGTACTATCGCGGTCATTTCTGCCTGATCACTCAAAAAAATATTCGCTTGAATCCTGCGGCACGGCGCCAAACCAAACCCTTTGCAGTTTTCGTTTCGAGTGCACGCAAAAATGAACCTAATGGTGGTCAGGCGAAAGTGTCTTTGATAGTAAACCTACTACTTACTACTTGGTACTTTATACTCGTGAATATTGCCACATTTAAAAAACAGGCAAGCGCGAGCCGGATTCACGCATTGAGGGTTCCGTATAAACTTACCTATGATAAAATGAAATGTAGATTTTTTTTTAATATTGGGCGTGTTGTTGTTGAAAAAATAATTAAATAGATATATCGGTTACTGTGCATTCTAGGTCGACTGCCATTTTTTTTTTTAACGTAGGTAAAATCATCCAATGACAAATCCCGCCCTTGGGTGGGGCGGGAAATAGTGTCAGACTTTTACTGATTAAAAACCTACCTTTCCGTTCTTTGCCTTTGTCCCGGGGCCTGTGTGACATTCTCACATAACCTTTGGCCCCAGTAGGCTTCGGCCCTGCTGGACCCCTACAGTTTGCTGACAACTCCTTGAGGCGCGCGGGAACAGTGCGCGCCGTAGACGACCTGAGCTCGGACTGGTCTGTTACCGGACGGACGGACAGCGAGCTACCCATTGCCCACCGTCCGCGAGCCCGCAGGTCGACTGCCATGTTGGTTAAACTTGTGTGACCGAGAGGAGGCCTGAGTCGCAGCAGCGGGAGCATTATAAGGCTGATGCTATGCTATGTGTGACGAGGATTACAACCGATTTTTGGGTCTCAATAGAAGTGGGATAAGATTACTTGCTAGTCGTAAAACCGTTACTTCGTTTTCAAATCCCTTATATGACTGGCCTGTTGGTCTAGTGGTTAGTGGCCCTGACTGCTATGCCAGAGGTCGTGGGTTCGATTCCCACCCAGGACAAATATTTGTGTGATGAACACGATCATTTGTTCTGTGTCTGGGTGTTATTTATCTATAATATGTATGTATTTAGAAATATATAAGTATGTTTATCAGCTGTCTGGTACCCATAACACAAGCTCTGCTTAGCTTGGGGCTAGATGGTGTTGTGTGATAGTTGTGGAATATATATATATTCCATTTTCATGGAACTGAGTTTTCTGTGTCTTTAGACAAGTTGGTGAAAATCAGTTTAAACTTAAAAGACGTACTGTATTACAGTTTTGTAACTAGTTACAATCTCTATTAGTGAGGCTACCAGTCTTATTCAACTTGATCACAATATTGTCAAAGTTTTAACGACTTGGCAATCTACTTCAAGACATGTGTATGTTATAAAGTTTGTATCATCAACTGAGATAACTTCATCGAGTACTTTCCTGATTTATTTTGTACAATATTTTGTATCATACTTGCTGTTTCCCGCGGCTTTGCTCCTATCAAATGACTACTTACCCGACTAACCCTACCTACCTACTCCACTTACTTTTCTACCTACATACCCTACGCTACCTAAGCTAGGTAGGCAGGTAGAGGTAGTTAGTACTCCCTTCTTCTTCTTAGTCGGTACACTCTTGTCAGAGTGGTCGTGGTCATCACTATGAATCACGATGAGTAATCATCCCGGTCACACGGCGCCATTCATCGCGGACTGCAGCTTTCCGGGTACATTCGTAGACCGAGCACTTAGTTGCGGCCTTGATCTGGTCTGTCCATCTCATGGGTGATCTACCCCGTGGCCTGGTGCCCTCAACTTTACGTAGTACTTACTCCTTACCTACTTTTTAAACTTTCCCCGTACCACCGCAGGCGCGGGCTTGCGGACGGCTACTATTGGGTTGTCTGCTGTCCGACCGTCCGGTAACAGTCCGGACCGGGCTCAAGTCGTCGACGGCGCGTACTATTCCACGTGTGCCTCAAGGAGATGTCAGCAAAACCGTAGGGGCCCATGGTAGCCGAAGCCTGTCCCAAAGAAAGATAAGAAGTGGGTTTTTAATCAGTAAAATCTGATGCTATCTCCCGTTCTTCCCAAAGGCGGGAGATGTCATTGGATGATTTTCCCACCTAAAAAACCTTCTCCGTATGTGTCACCGTAGGTGAACAGCAGAATTTTAGTGAAACTATCTAACAGCAATTGATTTTTAAGTATATAGTAGATAAGCTTAGCATAATTAGCCCTTAAATTTTCTCAATACTTCTATGTAGGACTCTCTTTCTAGAAGGGGGAATGAGCCTTAATTCACCATACGGGCTTGGTGCTGTTTGGTGGATGTTACATGTCTTCTATTTTTTTAGTCTTGGACATGCTGGTTTCCTTACGATATTTTTCGTCACCATTTCGAGAGCAGTGGTGTTGAAATAAATTACACAAAGTAATGCGCTTAGCTGGGTTTGAACCCGTGACTAAGTCGGGGCCACTACCACTGGGCTACCACTGTAATAGGAATAATGTTGGCTCCGAAAATAAACCTGCTTATACTTAAAAATTAATTGCTGTTCGTTGGTAAGCATCTCTTGAGATCTTAACGGTTCTTAGGTACAGAAAACTTGAAAAGAAAATTAGAGAATCAATGGGAGTACCTTTTACAACAGGACTTTTGTATGAACTCTCGTGACTTAGATAAGATGTCGTCTGGGGGTCTGGCTAGTAATAGTACATTACGATTTAAGTGTGTAATGTAGGAGGTTACCGTCGAGGCGGTATTAAGACCCGAGCGTTGGCGAGGGTCCTAAGAGAGCCAAGAACGGTAACCACTCATTACTCACGTGTATCATATGACATTTTTCAATACACTTGTGAAGAAAAATAATTTAGCTAACTAATGTTAAAACGGTAAAACTAGCAAAATTTTTCATAACATGGCTGTAAAATATTAAATCTGTTTTCATAAACCCGCGGTAGGATATGGCTATATGGTCTTTTGATCATATTGCCTAGTCTTCGTTTGTTTTCTTGTGTAAAAAGTTTTTACGTCAATGTCATTCGTAGTGACAATAGAATATGGAAGTAACATTTTGTAATATTTTTGTAGTATTTAATAATTAATACAGCCCATGAACGTCATTCGAAAAAAAAACACGCCAAAATCCGCGCATCTTAAAATGACGGCCATAGACATAAAAAAAAAAAAAAATTTTTTCGTATTCAAAATTTGAGTCCCCAACAAAGAGGTTGAACAAAAAGGTTATAGCTACATTACAGCACGAGTGCGTAATGGTAATCAAAATGTCACAGTTTGGTAACAGGTGCCACTATATACTTAAGTGTAGTGCAATAAGAGCCACTTTCTGAGCAAGTGTGAAGTGTGTGTTTCTGAGCAAAAACATATTATAATATTATACAATTCGGTTTTAACAGTTTCAGCGCCAAGAACTAACAATAATTCATTTGTAATCTTACATCCTCTCAACAAATAGTTGTTACATAAGTTGAATTTTTTACTTGTGTTCATGCCCTGGGGGTGTAAAAAGGCCACTTTAACAGAATTGTATTCGTATAATAATATGATATGAATCATGTCAAAAATCGTAAAATGGTCAGGAATTACCAGTTCATATTTTTATCATCATCATTTCAGCCAAAAGACGTCCACTGTTGGACATAGGCCTCCCCCAAGCGACGCCAAAATGGCCAGTCTTGTGCGTCTCGCATCCATCGGATTCTAGCGACCCTGACCAGATCATCGGTCCACCTTGTGGGTGGCCTTCTAACGCTGCGTCTTCCGGTACGCGGCCGCCACTCCAGAACCTTTCGGCCCCAACGGCCGTATTGTTATACGTAAACTATATTCACATTATGATTCTGCAATGCAATTCATGTATTTGATAGTTTTTTTAACAGACGGGTCTAATTGAAAGCACATTCCTAAAAAAATTCGCTTAAGTATTATGAATCGCTTTAGAATTCATTAGCAGAATCATAAGAATTTACTGAGGAGCCAGGACTCGACTAGTAAGACACATTTTAGATTTTTCAATTATTGTACAACCTATTTGTTAGGTTCTTGATACCGAAATTGTTGAATTATATCGTTAATGATACAAGAAAACGCTATCATTGTACCGTAAATTGAAACGAGTTTCAGCTCACTGTCTAGAAGTCCGCGCCTAAGGTGGAAGGGAATCAGCGATTCCCAACCCTCTGGGTATTTACGGCGGGACTGGGAAGAGAGGATTTCATACTAATTATGCTATGTTATGCTTAGGTATGCAAAATTATTCCTAGTTGCTACAACAAATCACAAACACAATTACTAAACATAAAATGCAAAACAGTACAGCCTTATTAATATCATATTACGACAGTTCTAGTAAATATTAAATTGTCTAGTTCAGAACCTCGTTAACCACCCGACTGGCTTCAAAGCGCTTCTAGAAAACAGATATAGTAGTTTCAAAGTCTACAGGTAAAGTCGAGGCACTAGGGCGGTAACTTTGAAATGTCATATTAGCGTAACAAGTTGACACAAAGTTATTTCTCTTGTAGTACTTTTTCTATTATGTTTGTTTAGTGTATAATTTGACTAGTCTTCGATTGAAATTACGCCCTCGTGGAGATATTTTAAGCCCTGTAAGTAAAAGATGAAATAATTCTCAATAAAATCTCAATATTTCTCAATTTTGGAAAACCCGCTATAAGAGCGGGTTTTCCAAGTATCGATTTTAAGCACACATTTTTTTTTCCGCACTAGTACGGAAAAGCGCACGAGCTCGCCCTCGCCACATTGATTGTATTTATCGTATCAGGCTGGACACTAAGCGATAAACGAAACGTCTTTTGATATGCGTGAAAATTTGTCACTGCAGCACTCGGCTCTATAATACCCTCGCCTGCGACTCGTTCCGATTTGTCCTCAGTCGTAATTCCAAACTTTCTTCACATAAATCAAAATATGTATACAATAATGGATCTTTATATATGAAAGTGTCGTTTGTTTTAAAACGGGTTGCTTTGAAATGTTATTATCTTTGGATTGACTTTGAATTATAAGTTCAAAATATAAACTTTACATTAAAGGTACGTTATTCTTTTTTAAAATTAGGTATTAATTCGTTTCTTTGTGTTTTGTAACTTCTGTAGGTATATATCGCTGCATTTATAACCATTTTTGTATGAAATCTAAAAACACTCGCATTATTTTGCTATCTAACAATTTGAAAAACATTGACTTTAATTGTCTTTTATTTCCTGAATTCTGTATAAACCTCATGAATTCTGTTTCAGTTTTAGCTGTAGTACGTAGGCCGCAACTTGATTTCCCACTTAAAAAAGAAGCCCAAACTCTTTTTTTGACCTCAACGAGACCGAAATCGAAATCGAAAGTTCAGTCAGACTCTAAATGGAAATATAATTTCATGATACATATGATGCTCCGGATTGAGGAAAATATCATAAGGAAAGTTTTTAGTAAATGGGTTCCCCTCATAGAGAAATATGTCTTGCTATGTGAATATAGGAGTCGCGGAAGACCAATTAAAATATGGGTGGATTGTGTGAGAAATAATAAAAGAGAAGAAGTAGGTCATGATCATTTAGCTACAGGGGAGCTTAGAAAAAATCGTGTAATTCCGAATTCAAGTAACATGAGGCATCAAAAATTCATCTACATCAATGTCAATGGGAAAAGTGCCCAGAACGCGGGCAGCATTGCCACGTTGGATAGCAATGCTGATTCTTTGACTGAAGTAAAGCCCAGCCATCTGGTCACGCAAATAGTCGTCCAGCTGTTTGCTGATATCACGCACAACTCGATGAGCGCTCGGACCCTATAGCCAAATACCCCAAACGGGTCAAACAGTTCCTCTTTTTTACCTGTTTGTAAATATTATTATTTTTAGTGTATATAGGGTGACTGGTAATTAGTGAACGATACTTAAACACGTGATTGTAGTCAAAATTTTTTTTTATTGTTACTAGTCACGCGTTTGACCACTATCTCACCCATAGATATCCGATCTCACCTGATGGAAAGCGAAGAAAAAATGATGACAAACAACTTTTACTATGGGACCAAACCTGAAATCGCAAAAAAAAAAATCTGCTGGTCAGTGCATTTTTGTTCACCTAACTGGTCAAAATGTACTGGAATTGGCTGATTTTTTTCGCGATTTCAGGATGTATACCTTTTTAAGTTTCAATATTTGTAAGTTTAGCATAAATAGTTACACATTATACGATTACACCATGAAAACAAAGTAGCATGAGGTAAGTGCAGAAAGAAGATTACTTACTACTTTAAGTTAAATCCCGCGACCTACAAATCTTAAAAAGGTTTTGCTATCCTTGTACCTCTGTAGCGACATTTAAGCCGCCAAAATCCGCTAAATACAAACAAACCTGATATCAAATAAAGTTTTTGTGAGATTTGAACATACAACACGTAACACTATTATGATGTGCGTTTATAACGCTAAAAGTAATACGTTTAGAATCGACTACTGAATCTGTTTCAGTATTTTTTTTCTAATATAGGTTCTTTTTTATTCAAAAAATAACCAATAATTATTTTAACATGAAAATATAACTCGTTATGACGAATTCTTGATAAATCGTGATTGCGTCACTAGCGTCTTTGTGCGTGCGTTGGTACGATCGGCCAAAGTTCTGCAAGCTCACCATAAGGACGATAATGGCATAGCAAGGCTCACGGCTCGACCTCTCGATCGTGTTTTGTCACTAGCTGCGCCTGCACAGGAATATTTTCTTTACTGAGCATGCGTAATTTTTGTCGACTTTACGTTTTTTAATACTGATGCGTTACCAATGTAGTGCATCGATTCCCATATTATTATTCGTATTTGCATACAAGTAGTATAACTAATTTCAACAAGAAAAAAAGCAATAAATTCACTAATGTGCATTTGTATAAAATTTCAGTGCTTGATGATTGTAACTTAATTTTCTGTATAAGGATATGCATTATTCTATAACATGAACCTATCACAGTTCGAAAACTACGATCTGATAGTTGCCCGGACCAGACATAACAACCCACCCGTCGGGTCTTAGGGTTCCTATTCACTGGAGGTTGCGGCACATTATATCCGTTCCGCATTCATCACTACTCTGTTGGCTAGCATATACCGTTAGGTAAACGTAGCCTGACATTTCAACATCCGCACAACACAACTGCATCGCCGTGTCCTTGTGGGGGCAATCGGCGTCGGTGATCTCTCACGCCGGGCCTTGGTACGGGCCTTGATCCGGAGCGAGGAGGAGTGGCAGGCGGTCGCCTCCTTCTGCGAAGCAATAATGCTAGCAAAGAAGGAGGCCGACCGCATCAGGCAACGGCGCTCACACCTTTCTGGGCTCTGTGGAGGTGTCAAAAAGCATACCAGGGCCCTGGAACCAAGGCCGCCCCACCCAAGGGCGGGTTTTGTCATTTGATGATTTTACCTACCATAAAAAAAAAACCAAAAAGAGAGAGTCGGGTAAAACCCAGCTACCAATTTAACATACAAGATGCAACTGTCCCTTATCGCACTAACCATTCCTTAATTATGCCAATTTGCATTGTAAGTGTGGTCTAGTTTTACATCATAACCCAGTTCAAGTATGAAACTGAGTGAAACAAATCTAGAAGTTCTGAACGTTCACAGATGACATGGGACCGTATTCTGCAACTACGGAGTTAATTGAGCAAGTTTCTACTATGTAGCGGTTAGAATTTTATGGCTGGTTTCTTGTTGAACGTCTTCATGAAATTGTACACTTATTGTACTTACTGTTACCGGTTGTTTAATTAAACTATAGTTTTCCCTCGCAGTTTTATCCAGCTCTTTGGTTACTGCTCCGATTCTGTGGGTCGTAGCGTCATAGTATACAACATTATTTTTTTTTATATGCCTCTGAATAGTTTGTTCAGAAACAATAACTGAATCGAATCCAATAATTCTTACACCAGGCTATATTTTTACTCAAAAATATTTAAAAAAGCTCACAAATTGGACACCACCGAAACACACCAGAACAATATAGGTCATGGCAGGTCATGGCGAGTATGAGAAGTCAGCGCACAGCTGGGTGCTGGAGCAAAAAAATCCCCCAGTCGCCCGGTTGGGTCGATGACTAAGTATTTGTGCGGACAACCAGGTAGCATAAAAAGCTTATAACTTAGTGATTTTTCATGATACAGTCATAAAATTTTGTACATATTCTTTACATGAAAATACCAGACCCGTATTTCCGGTATCGCATATACTTAAATTAATGTTGTATAGATAGCCTATACAATTTGTCATGAACCTGGCTCTTATTCTTACCGCTTTTCGGCACGCATTCGATTGTTTTCTGCACTCGTGCGGAAAAGTGCAAGAGCTCTAATAATATAAGTATGGATTGTGACCAGCTGTGCACTAAGTTGAAAATTTTAGGCTAAAACTGACTATTAAAAAGAACATTTACTTTACAGTTTAAAGTTTTTATGTATTACCTGTAGTTAAAAAACACGTGCAACTAGGTAATGTATGACGTGATCGCTCAGAGTTGCTGACACACTTTTTAAGCACTAGGTCACGGACCCCAATATTGAAACACTAATGTTACGATTTCAATGTTATTTATAATTCATACCATGCATTTGTGAAGTCACTGCCTAGCTGAACTAAAAATGAATATGAAGGCTGTAATTCTCTCTTTTGTATGACAAATCGTTGAATGATTGCTTCCGCTCCGGGTGGACTTTTTTAGACAATCTTAGGCCCAACCCCATTCCTTCAGTTGCAATTTGCATTCCTGGGCTGTGGTGACACATTGCTTCAACAATCTAGTAGCCTATGTCCATAACAGTCAGGGCCACTAACTACTAGACCAACAGGCCAGTCAATGTGTGACAAGCTCGAGTGTTTCCATGTGACTGTTTTTTTTTGTTTTTCAAAAATAGTTACATGCTCTCCACGCCACAAAAATGGAAACTCGTCATAAACTTTTTTGTTTTAAAATCTATTCCTCACAATCCAATAAGTCCCCATGATGCTTTAATAACTGCAAATTTTGCATACTGGCAGGGGAGGCCAGTATGCTAAATTACAGAACAGAAGACTTTTTTCGGCTGAAATGGTGATGATATCGTCCAATTAGGGTAATTTAATAAGAAAAATCAAAAAGATGATTATTATAATCATAAAGAATGTAACCAAAACAGAACTATTATGCAATAACAAAGTTACAAGAAGATTTTGTTAGTTGAAAGCACTAACAACCGCCATGCGATGTAACTGCAGACTTAATAGAGCAAGTTTAAACGAGGCATGCTTGTGACGTCAGATCTCGGGTTATTGGTTCAGACTTCGAGGAGATCTCGAAGTCTTTACGTTAATTGTGTAGCGGTTTGAAGAAATTGTTGGGGTTTTATAAAGTGGATGGTAACTAGAATAAGACCACATGCTCTCTAGAGCCGATTATTCTGTCTAAAGAGTGGAGGTGTGCCCCGCTTGGGTGGAGCACCGCCGTATTCTCATGGAGGCGATTGGCAGATTCTAGCCTTTCGCGCCGGGCCCTGGTTTGAGATGCAGCCGTCTCCCTCTGCGAAGCAGTAATGCTTGCAATTGGTAAAGGCCGTAAACGTGAACGAACGGTTATCTTCCCGCCCCAGTCATCACCACAAGAGACACCCGGGGTGTCGGTAGTCACAGAGCGTTCTCCAGCCACCACAGGCGAGGGCTTGCGGACGATGGGCAATGGGTAGATTGCAGTCAGGCCGTTCTGGATGACATCACATTCTCTAGACATAAGACAGAATGGAGGTGCAGCATGCTTGGGTGTAGCACCGCCGTGTTCTCATGGAGGCGATTGGCAGCGGTAACATTTCGCCCTGGACCCTGGTTCAAGCCATGTCCGAGATATGATGGAATGCGGTCACCTGTGATAGCTGCAAACGTAAAGGAACGGTAATCTTTCTGCCCCAGCCATCATTACAAGAGACACCCGAGGTGTCGGTAGTCGCAGAGTGTTCTCCAGCCACCACAGGCGTGGAGTTGCTGACAATGGGCAATGGGTAGATCACAGTCTGGCCGTCTGGTAAGGACTGAGCTCGAGTCAGATGACTCACCACCGTAGAGTTTTACGTGCGTCTTAAAAACCGTGAGGATTTAGCAGAGCTGAAGCCCACTAGGGCTACAAGGAACTTCTGGAAAGGAAATTCTGATCCTAGATGGCAAGAGCAACTGAAGGGCACAAGTATAGTTTTAGTCAGAAAAAGTCTCACACGCACTCAAGTAATTGAATGATTTTGATTGATTGATATAAAAAGAATACCTTATATATATGATATACAACATTATTTTTAGTACATTTTGCTAAACCTGAATATAGTTTGTTTAGAATTAGTAACTGAATCGATTCCAATAATTTTTACACAATCTTATATTTTTTTTCCAAAAAATATTTTAAAAGTCACAAGTTGGATATTACCGACACTAAGTAAAACACAGGTCACGGCAGGTCATAGCGGGCATTAGTAGTCAGTGCACAACTGGGTGAGGATCATGTATTTGTGTGGACAACCAGGATACATAAAAAGCTTATAAGCTTGTAAATCACAAAGTTATAACTCAGTGATTTTTCATGATAGACTTATGAAATGTACATAAATTCTTTACATAAAAATACACATGTACCGAGTTTCGCATATATACTAAAATTAATGTTGTATAACGGACTATCCTGTCTTATCCTATTTATTTTTATTGTTTTATAAAAGTAGTGTGTACAATAAAGAATTATGAATTTAATCTGTACTATCAAAGACACTTCCGCCTGATCACCGTTAAGTTCATTTTTGCTTGCACTCGAAATGAAAACTTCAAAAGATTTGGTTTGGCGCTACGCTGCAGGATTTAAGCGAAAAATTTTTTCAAGTGATTAGGTCCAGAGTCCTTAAGATGACCTCTTAACGCGATCCACTTTACGATCTAAACTGAACTGTTAAACGGATACAGCTATATAGCTCTTTCTCGCTCGCACGAGTGACAATTTAACACGTCACGGTAAAACCCCTGAAACGAATGTTCCTACCACACATCCACTCACGCCTTTCCCACGAGAGAAAACCCTCTACAAATATGTACATACTTAAGATCAAACTGTCACGCTACAAACGGCCACGTAACTTCACTATTTATATCTAACCATATTCGATTCCACAAAATACTTTTTTTATTCCTAAGCCGGGTTTAGACTAATGTAACGTAACATGCAAGTAAAATGAAAGCGTATCATCTCGTTTTGTCCACTTCTCAAAATGTCAACCGGTTGCAAAATGTCCACTTCTCATAATGTCAATTTCTCGAAATTTCGATTTCTCACAATAACAAATTCGCATAAGGTCAACTTCTCACAATGTCAACATCTTATAATGACACATTCGCTTAATGTCATGTCATTTTGCGACCGGTTGACATTTTGTGAAGTGAACAAAACGAGATGATACGCCTGAAAGGAGCATTTTATAATACACTGCGGGGATCCTGTTACATTGCATGATATTTTGCGACAATGTGCATGGCAAATTCTTTTTCAATACACTTACTCGATAACCTGTTCTTATCCCACGCTTTTAGGCACGCAAAGGGTTGTTTTCCACACTAGCACAGAAAAAGGTGCGCCTGCTCGTTCCGCCTCAATTTTATTGTAATAAAATGGTTTATTGTTTGGCTGGGCGCGCGTCGACCCTCACATGGCGCAGGTCAAACCTACGCCTTCGGCTCGTGTGAATTCCGCCTCTGTCACAATGATAATCTCTCTGCACTTGTATCAAAATGTACTACTATTGCGCGTTACAGCAGTTTGTACCCGGTTTTAGAAAATCATTTCTAACTGAGTCAATTTCCCTTGTTCCAGTCGTTCTTCGAACTACGGATGCCGTTCGATTTCCTGGAGTTGAAAGGGCCCGATCTAATGAACGGTAAGAATCAATTTTTGGTTGCAAATATACTGAAGACAAGATTTATATGTTTTGTGGGTGATTTATTTGAAAGGATACGTGGTTAGGGCACAAATTGAGAAGTTTATTGGTTGTATCTTCAAGACTGGCTTGTAGGTCTATTGGTTAGTGGTCCTAACTCGGAGGTCGTGGGTTCGATTCCTATACAAGACTAATGTTCATATGTTGAGCACGAAAATTTTTTCTGTGTCTGGATGTAATTTATCTATAATATGTATATTTATAAATATTATTGTATTTATGTTAAATTTTGGTCGTTTTAATCCCGCAGAGGGTCGATTTGGTACATGAAACACTATCGACTTGTAAGTATAAAAATGAAAAATAAAGTACTTTTTTTAAACTCGAATTTATTTACGCATATACGAAATTAATTTCTTTAAGTAAACGTCAGCTGATTGAGGTCAATGAACTGTAGGTAGTTAGTACGTAACGACCGACAACTACCTACAAGGTCATTGACTCGTTTACTTAAAGAAATTAATTTCGTACATGCGTATATTAATTCGAATTTTAGAAAAAAAGTACTTTATTTTTTAATTTTATCTTTATAAAACGATAGTGTTTTATGTACCGAATCGACCCCCCACGGGATTCAAACGACCAAAATTTAACGGTGTATACAAGTAAATAAATTTACAGTTGTCTGACTCATGACTCATAGCACAAGCTCTGCTTAATTTAAGGCTAAATGGCGTTTTGTGATAGTTGAGTAATATCATTAATTTTATATTATTATCTTGAAAATTTGATGGCACATTTGGCACTTGGCACAGTGGGTCAACCACTGTACGTATGGCTGCTGCGCTGCGTATCGCGGGTTCAATTCCCGTATAGAACAAATATTTGTATGGGCTACAGATAGTTATTCCAGGTAATTTGTGTGTGAGTTTGCATGTTTGTAAATGCACTAATGATATAGTGTGGGGCAAAAATAATATCTTTCTAGCTCGCTTGAGTGAGTAGGATTACTTAGCAAAAGTTTTGCTTTTGTACTGTTTTTCTTATTTTATGCTACACCTAACAGGATGATGGTAATAATTTTATGCTTAGCTTTCTATTACAAGAAAGTAGTTGCGAGTACTTTTTGAAAGTTTTAACCTAAAGTAAAAAAAAAATACAAAAATAAATTAGTAAGTAAGTATAAATTTATTTACATTTTATTAAAAAAGTTTAAATATCGAATACAAAAAAAAAACGTACAAGAATTACAATTAAAAAAAATATATTTACAGAACTTTATATGAAATAGATAATAATACTTAATATTAAATCTACTTAAAAGTCATGTTCGATAGCTCCCTGAATGCCAACTTCAGGTCTGTGATGTCCAAACTGCTTCTGTACGTTACCACCAGCAACAAATCTGGTGTTATGATCCAGTTTCCATACTCCATCACCAGTTAACCTCATCTGAAAAGTCAAGATATCCATTTTATTACATACTGGAATGAAAATAATGAGACATGGAGAATACATCGAAAATAATGTAAAAATCGCTTTAAGTAAAAGTGGCGAACATTGCATATCATTGGACAAAAGATTCCCCAATTCATAATAAAACAGCAAAAAAATCAGATAGAATAGAATAGAATAGAATAGAATAAAATATAGACAGATTTGATTTTATATAGATATAAAATCAAATAAATAGACAGCCATATAACCACATTATGACTTAATGAGAGCATCAGTGGACGGCATTGCCGTGGCTGAATACTGGACTAGGGAAGAAATAAAACTAGTTTTGCCATCAACACGCATAGAAGAAGACCACATACTTTCAACAAGAATGCTAAAGCCACATCTAATAAGCGACGACTATATAATACTGACAATAACTAGGTTGCTTCCGAAAAAACAAACCCAATCACTATCATCATCAGCCTACAGCTATAAAAGCTTTTCCATCTGCACCCTATTTATCTTGATTCTTATCAACTCTCATTCAATTTCTGCCAAACATCATACGTACATCGTCCAGATTAACAAACTCATAACATTTCCTAACGCTGGACCAAACTTAGATCTTCTAACAATCACTAAACCAATGAAATAATCGAGTCAATCACATAAATTCAAATTCTTTATTGCGAACTAAACAGCTGTGTAGGCTTTGGAGATGTTAACAATTGGTGCTGGGTTTTTAGAGCTTTTCTGTTAAGGCATTGTAATATAAATTATTATAAACATTAAAAGAATATCATCATCATCATCTTCCTACCCTCGTTATTTGGGGGCGGTGCAACACGTTTTTTTCTTGTCAATGGCCATGCTATCACAAATTTCCTTTTCTTTCATATCACTCTTCACACAATCCATCCATCTTTTCTTAGACCTCCCAAATATATTAAATTTTAAAAGCTTTGCGAAATACTTACATTACTGTGTCCTCCAATCTCCTTTTGGATATCAAGGCCTGCTCTAACGTTGTCATTAGCATTGTTCCAGTTGAGCTTGCCTCCTAGTATACTGCTGTCACCACCAGCACCTAGTACTCTTTCACCGTACCCTTCACCCTGAAGACGACCGCGTCGGTCATTGAAGATGTCATGTCTGTAACCGCCTCGACCCTGCGAAAAGATTTTTATGTTATGAACTTTAAATACTGTCAGGGAAACCAGAGGAGTGCTTCAATTTCAAAGTCGTTTTGATTATTTTATTATATAGAATGGAACGGGCTATAAGCCCTGAGAACATTTTCATCTTTTTGACAATTTCACGTCCAAACGTTTTATATCGTTTTCAGTGTCCTTTTGTACAGTTGCCATGAAATGATACGGAATATGCTAGCAATATTTAAGATAGTAAAACAGTTAGTAAAATTACAAAAACAGTAAATAATACTCACGAAGATCGCATCGTCCGTGCTGCCTAAAGTGCCGAAGACTTGGCCTCCACCAACACCACGGTGCCAGTTCAAATCTCTTGCATAACGACGGTGTGGGTTTGGATAGTAGTACATGTCCGCATCTGGATGACCTACTACATAGCCCGGGGGTGGTGGTCGGTAGTACACTGTAGCGTGAGTGCAAGCCACGACGGCAGCGATACAGAATAGAAGGAGGGACTGCATGGTGATCTGGATAAAAATGTTATATAAGTTAAATATCATACAAATGTCCACTCGGAACTAGAAGAGAAAGCTTATGAATGGAAAAGTCATGGCTAACAGAAACATAGAGAGATAGAAGACTATGATGATACAGTGATTCCGAGTTGTAGTTGGATAGAATGATTTAGGCCCTTCATTATTCACAAACAATTTGTTTTCTTATTGTGATACAACTCAAAGAAATAAATTAAAGTACTAGCTTCGTCTTCTGGCATTGTCACATGAACCGTTCATTTATTAAGATAAATAGTTTATATCTCAGAAAATGTAAACTGATTAGTACATTATGAAAGTTCCCTTTAAAATACTCTTAAATGTTATGTTAAGGAAAATCTTCGGAAGGAGAAATTAAATGAAATTAGACAGAATGTAAAAAAAAACAAGAGAAAAAGAATATAAGACTAAAGTATCTAATAAACTTACACATATATTTTAATAGGTATATAAATAATCAATTATTATTTATGATGATGTATCTACCAGTCTATCAGTTATAAACAGAAACACGCACCTTATTAAAACTGATAGGTGTTTCTTCCAAGCACAAGGAACTGTTGCAAACTGTGCCTTCTTCAGTCCCGAATCGATCATTTATACTAGCTTCAATATCTCAGGTGATTTCCCTGTACCGGGAGACAAGGGGACTTATTTGAGATGACCTGAGTCATAGCAATGTTTGTAAACAATATTATCTTACTTGACTGGACAGTTACATTATTTTATAACAGGAAAGTACGATACTATATTGGAAGACACATGATAGTGCGGAGCCAAGTTTGAGTCTGAGATTTCAATTTATTTCCGAATTGTGATTTTTTTATAGATTTGGTGTGTGTGTCTTAATTAAATAGCGTGACCATAACATAACCGACCATTAACAGGCACTTTTGAAAAGTCAAGAAGTCGGTCTATCAGATAAAACGATGCTAATTACATATTCCAAAGCGTAGATCTCTATTGAAAAGTATGTGCAAGAAAATCCATGGACACTCATTTCAATTATGTTATGTCTTACAAATATCTCGGTTATATGTCTCTTGTCGAACATAATGTAAATGCAAGGTTTTGGGTTAGGTAATGAAATTATTGTAATATTTGTCAGTGTTTTTAGCATTAATATTTTTCTCGCTGTAACTTATTTACTATTAGGGTTTTTTTATGGTAGGTAAAATCATCCAATGACAAGTCCCGCCCTTGAAATTTATAGGTGATTGATTTAATACCAATTTTAATATTGTTTTCATAATTAATATTCTATTTTTATATATTTATTGATAAATTGGTTAATTGTTATTGATAAGGACTGGGATAGTTTACCTGCTGCGGTCTTCCCGTCCGATTATAATTTAGGTATCTTCAAGATTAGAGTGAATAGGCTTTTCATAAACTAGTACACCTCACAATCAACGATTGCATCTTTGCTTACCATCAGGGGGTATCGCAGTCAAGCACTAGTTTATTTAAATAAATAAAAAAAACAAATATTTTGTTCATAAATTTATTGCGTATTATAGGTACTGCCCATTCCAAAGTATACCTTATTTTTTAATAATATTCTAACTTGTATAATACAGAACTTAGCGTCTTTAATCAACATTATAATAGACGTAACATTTCTTATCTTTTAACAGCATAATTATAATTAAACCTAAAGATAAGCG
This sequence comes from Leucania comma, assembly GCA_958295575.1. Taxonomy (NCBI): domain Eukaryota; kingdom Metazoa; phylum Arthropoda; class Insecta; order Lepidoptera; family Noctuidae; genus Leucania; species Leucania comma. Next base: position 11,968,301 of record OY282486.1, on the reverse strand, counting down.
GGATTTACTTTAACCTATCGTTTAACCGTGACGTATTTACTTACCTACTTATCTCAATTCGGTAACGTGTCAGCGTCAGCCTGAATGCTGATATGCCCAGAATTGCAGTGACTACTCAGTGCGACCGTTTTTAGAATATTTAGTACTAAATCAGTAGAATTTGGGCTCTAAAACTTAAAATTAAAAATGTAAATTATTATATATTTTTTTTATTTGTTATAAACTAGTGCTTGACTGCGATCTTACTTGATGATAAGCACTGTGATGCAGTCGTATTTTATTCGTATTACACATAGGCAAACATGGGCTCTTATAAAACCTCAGAAATTACGCTCAAGGTCCCAATTAGTCGTTTCCTATGGAGAAGAACCGCCAAGAAACTTCATGGTTATTCTTTGATGTCGATTAATTAAAAAAATATATATATGGCGATTTGGTTTTTTTTTTACTTGATATAAATTAGTGCTTGACTGCGTTCCGACCGTAGCAGTGACGCTATCGATAATGGTGAAGCAGACGTAATGTATTAAGAGCCTATTCACTCTAGTATTGAAGAAACCTAACTTATAAAAGGATGGAAAGACCGCAGTACTATAATTTTTTCAGTACTGTAGTACGCGATATAATTGGAATAATGCATTTTTTCACAAAGAGAGGATTTTATAACATTTACCCGCTAAGGGGATCAAAGCTTATGTTATGGAGAAACCTACCGTCACACAGGCGAAGCCGTTGGCAGAAACTAGTATTATATAAACAATCAAATAGTTCAAAGCAAGTAAACTTTTGAAGCAGTAAAAACAATTGAAATGTCTAGAAACTCGATTCATCTTGATAAATTTTCATTAACCTTTGTAGTACGGATTACTTATAATAAATTAAAAAAAAAACTACAAAACTCTACGAGATATCTTCTTCAGGTAGTCATAAAAATAATTTATAATTTAAATAAAAAAAAAAACACTTCGTTTAATATATTTTTATCAGCAGGACTCGGAACGTATTTAATTTACCTAACAGATTTCTCATTAGGGATAGGAACACATAGGTAGGTACTTACTATCACAGATATTAAATTAGATCTTCACAATCTCCGATATAGACGAAGACTTATAATATTCTTCATTTGTATACAAAATTTCAGGTTTTAGAAAGAACTTTCCAATGAACCGATTTTTTTCAACTTGAAAGCGTGAGTGACGCGCCCTCTGATGATTATTGGCAGTCGAGTAAAAAGTAAAGTAATTTTTTTTTATATAAGCTTGATCATGTCAGCAAAATTAAGCCTTTTCAGTCAAGCGCGAGGCTATCAATAACAATTTGAAAAAAGAAGTTTGGGGAGGAAAGTAGATAGGTATACTTACAAGTTAGGAAAGACCAAAAGAACAGTGTAAGGACTCTGTGAAAGTTGGTGAAAGTAAAGGGAAGTATGAAAGAAGAATAAATGTTACTCGGAATTCAAAAAAAAGAATAGAGAGAGAGCCATTGTTGAGCTAACCTCACCTTTGTACACGAATTGTCAAATCATTGTGTACTGTATTAAGTTTTGTGTACAGAAAGAATTAAGAGTCTTGTCGTCGAATCTAATTTAATCTGATGTTGAGACTAAGTAAGACATTCCTTCCTGTGTACAAATTCTTGTAGGCACTTTTCACAAAGAATTCAACGTTAAAGCGAATCCACTCTCACTTTACAATGACCTTCCGAAATCGTCCTTGCAAAATTCTGAAGCACCCGAAATCCTTTGTACTCCCTTTTCCGTATTTGTGTACTTTTACCGTACCCCCCAAGGGTTGCCTCTCGGCAAATAAGCAAAAAATCTCTACATTCCATTACGTCACACATCAGAGGGGTAATAAAGCGGATTCCTATACGTATAATGCTATACGAACATTATAACAAGTGTAGGTGAGAGTGGGGAGCACTCTAAACATCAGTGGAAGACAGACCCTACTACGAGCTTCAAGTAACTTCGTGAAAATTCGGGAGATCTCGGTTGTGTTTTATTTTCAAGTATCATTGAAGCTTGGGGTTTGTTTCTGGGAGTTTTATTTCTTTAATTTAAAAATAAATTACAAATAAAAAAACTTTTTTAAAAACAAGCTTTCAATTAAATGGGCTAAAAAGAAGAAAATAAACTTTTCCTTTAAAACTTTTACTATCACTTTATAACGGCATTACACAATTTATATGATACAAAAGCTTGTCGCGAGTTTTTTAAAATATTAAAATGAATACATGAATTAGTTATTTAACTTATTTCAAGTTATTTAAACAGCAGTTAAATCTCGCGACAAGCTTTTATATCATATAAATTGTGTAATGCCGTTATAAAGTGATAGTAAAAGTTTTAAAGGAAAAGTTTATTTTCTTCTTTTTAGCCCATTTAATTGAAAGCTTGTTTTTAAAAAAGTTTTTTTATTTGTAATTTATTTATTACTTTTTAGTTATACCTTATTTAAATCACATTTGTATTCTCAGCAAATCCTCACATTTGCTACCCATATCATAGGAAAGCATAAGAAACTTAGTCTGCTATCTTTAGAAGTCTGCCAGGTTTTTTTTTTATGTTGGGTAAAATCATCCAATGACATCCCCCGCCCTTCGGCTTGGTTCGGTCTGTTACCGGACGGACAGCGAGCTACCCATTGCCCGCCGTCCGCAAGCCCGCGCCTACGGTGGCAGGAAATCGGGATCGGAATTACGGCGGCGGCGGCGGCGTAAGCGCTGTTGCCTGATGCGGTCGGCCTCCTCCTTGGCTAGCATTACTGCTTCGCAGAAGGAGGCGACCACGTGAGAAGTCTACCAGGTTGGATTTATGAAACCAAAATGATGGTGGTGGCTCGTAAGACTTAAAATCAACCTAACTTACATGAAATAGCCAATTGCGAAGTTGTCCAGAGTTTATCTACCTGGGATCCACAATCACAAATCCTAGGAAATGCTGAGAAGATTCAAGCACCGTAAAACGATTGACGCTCTTGAAATGTGACGCTAAAGGCATTTACTGTGGATAAAACAGACTACTCAACGCAATAACGGTTCCATTCCTAAAGAGCTTTGCATCAAAACAAAAACTTTCGTCGATTGTGCGACAGCGAATTTTTAAGCTGTTTGGATATATCATACGCAATGAAAGCTCTTTGGAACGTTTAGTGGTACAGGAAAGAGTAGATGGCCTACGTTCTCGCGGCCAATCGCCTACCAGATAGACAGACCTCACTAAATCATCTTCAGAGTGTTCCCTCATTGAATGTACACGAAATGCCATGAATAGAGAGGGATAGAGAAGTCTCGCAAAAGCCGCAACCAACCTACTAGAAGACCACTACCACTCCACCAAGAGTATGACTGAGAAAAAGGAGAATATTGGATTTAGAGTTTTGTCACTTTATTTTTCAAGTTACTCTCTGCAAGCCCTTTCAATTGGTATTTTGTAGGAGTGTATTAAAACTAACTAGCTATTTACTTATGTAAATTTGCACGGAACCCTCCGTGCGCGAGTCCAAGTCGCTTATGACCGGTTAAAACTTATTTTATTCGATCCGAATCTCGATAGGATTGTGTCGTTTTATTGCGGAACTCCTATGGCCACCTTCCAGCTCCATCATCAGATCCCGACTGCCATATTGATCAAAGTACTCGTCATTACAAATCTAACGAGACCAAAGACAAGAGGGCTGTGTCGTTTAATTGCGGAGTTCTTGTAGCTACCTTCCAGCTCCATCATCAGACCCTGGTTACCATATAAGATCCAAGTACTCATCAATACAAATCAAAAGAGCCCAAACTCGATGGGATTGTGTCGATTTCTTACGAAGTTTCTATGGTTTTTTTTTATAGTAGGTAAAATCATCCAATGACAAATCCCGTCCTTGGGTGGGGCGGAAAATAGTGTTAGACTCTTACTGACTAAAAATCTACCCTGTTCCATGCATTGTCTTCGTCCCAGGGCCCCGGGTGACATTTTCACATAACTTTTGGCCCCAGTAGGCTTCGGCCCTGCTGAGCCCCTACAGTTTGCTCCTTGAGACGCGTGGGAACAGTGCACGCCGTAAACGACTTCCGCCGTTACCGGACGGATGGACAGCGAGCTACCCATTGCTCGCCGTCCGCGAGCCCGCGCCTACTGTGGCCGGAAATCGGGATCGGTATCCAGGTGGTGGCGGCGGGGTGCGCCGTTGCCTAATGTGGTCGGCCTCCTCGTTTGCTAGCATTACTGCTTCGCAGAAGGAGGCGACCACCTGCCACTCCTCCTCGCTCCGGAGCATGGCCTGCACCAAGCCCCGGCGCGAGAGATCGCCGCCACCAATCGCCCCCACACGTACATGACGATGCTGTTCCCAAGCGGGCCACACCCCGACTGTGTGGTCCACCGTGTCTTCCGGGCGCTCCGCGCGACTCTTAGTGGCGACACCCGGGCGTCGTCTCCGCACGAATCTTGTATAGGTACTTCGCGAACTTGCCGTGTTCGGTTAGTAACTTAAGTTCCTATGGTAAACTTCCAGCTCCATCATCAGAACCTGGTTACCATATAGGATCCAAGCACTCGTCATTACAAATCAAACGAACTCAAATTCGATGGGGTTGTGTCGTTTAACTGCGGAGTTCCAATGACCACGATCCAACTCCATCATCATACCCTGGTTACAATATAAGATTCAAGTACTCGTCATTAAAAATCAAATGAGCCTAAAATCGATGGGGTTATATCGTTTAATTGCGGAGTTCTTATGGCAACCTTCCAGCTCCATCATCAGACCCTGGTTACCATATAAGATCCAAGTAATCATCAATAAAAATCAAATGAGCCCAAACTAGATGGGATCGTGTCGATTTCTTACGAAGTTCCTATGGTAACCTTCCAGCTCCATCATCAAAATCTGGTTACCATATAGGATCCAAGCACTCGTCAATACAAATCAAACGAGCCCAAATTCGATGGGGTTGTGTTGTTAACTGCGGAGTTCCTATGACCACCTTCAGACTCCATCATCAGACCCTGGTTACCATACATGATCAAAGTACTCGTCATTACAAATCAAATGAGCCTAAAGTCGATGGAGTTATATCTTTTTTTAATTGCGTAGTTCCTATGGCAACCTTCCAGCTCCATCATCAGACCCTGGTTACCATATAGGATCCAAGTACTCGTCAATACGAATCAAAGGAGCCCAAATTCGATGGGGTTGTATCGTTTAACTGCGGAGTTCCTATGATCACCTTCCGACTCCATCATCAGACCCTGGCTACCATACATGATCAAACTACTCGTCAATACTAATCAAACGAGCTCAAACTCGATGGGGTCGTATCGTTTAACTGCGGAGTTCCTATGAACACCTTCCGGCTCCATCATCAGACCCTGGCTACCATATAGGATGAAAGTACTCGTCAATACAAACTAAACGAGCCCAAATTCGATGGGTTTTGTCGTTTAAGTGCGGAGTTCCTGTGACCACCTTCCACCTCCATCATCAGACCTTGGTTACCATATAGGATGAAAGTACTCGTCAATACGAATCAATCGAGCCCAAATTCGATGGGGTTGTATCGTTTAACTGCGGAGTTCCTATGAACACCTTCCGGCTCCATCATCAGACCCTGGCTACCATATAGGATGAAAGTACTCGTCAATACAAACTAAACGAGCCCAAATTCGATGGGTTTTGTCGTTTAAGTGCGGAGTTCCTGTGACCACCTTCCACCTCCATCATCAGACCTTGGTTACCATATAGGATGAAAGTACTCGTCAATACGAATCAATCGAGCCCAAATTCGATGGGGTTGTATCGTTTAACTGCGGAGTTCCTATGACCACCTTCCGGCTCCATCATCAGACCCTGGCTATCATACAGAATCAAAGTACTCGTCAATACTAATCGAGCGAGCCCAAACTCGATGGGGTTGTATTGTTTTATTGCTAAGTTCCTATGGCTACTTTCCAGCTCCATCATCAGTTCAGCTCCATGTCATCATAATGTTGCATTGTCACCCGATTTACACATGCATGTAAAATTTCAGCTCAATCGGTTGAAGATATCTGCTTCAAAATTGAGTTGCAAGATTTGAGCCGAACATACATAGTTACATACAGTGCAAGCTAATAGAAAGCTTGTAAAAATATTATTTTGATGTTTTGGCTGCATTCTAATTTTGTTATGTAGTACGATTTAGCTAGAATGGCGGTCCTATACTGGAAGACGCAGCACTGAAATAACTTCTACAAGATAGAATAATTACTTGGAAAGGGTTACGGGTATCCAATGTTTGTGAGACTCACAAAGTTCATTGAAAGCGAAGTTTTTTTTTTTGTTTTACTGTAAACTTTAACCACACAAAGTTATTTAATCGTCTCTAATAAACGCAATATCTGCCTCTATGTCATTTCCCTTTAGCTAGATATTTTAAGTCAGAACCAATCGTAACATTACTACAATATTCAAGCATGTTTAATTAAGTCAAAGGCCTTCTACGAATCTAAATGACAAAATCTCTCCCTGTCAAAATTTTCCAAGGTAAGAGCCACAAGGAACTCGCCCAAGTTTAACAACAACAATAAAACAACCAACGCTAGTACACGCTTACATCCACGAGATAAAACTTATGTTCACACTTAGTTGTTCTTGTGAAAGACTTGAAAGGGTAACGCTTTCACTGTGGTTTTAAATCATGGTGTATTTTTAGCACTTTTTCTCGTTATTCAGACAAATGTCTGTGATAAACATCCATCTTCAATGTCTGTGGGGCGATCGGCAGCGGTGATCTCTGGGCCTTGGTACAGGCCATGGTCCGGAGCGAGGAGGAGTGGTAGGCGGTCGCCTCCTTCTGCGAAGTAGTAGGAGCTTAGGTAATGCTAGCAAAGGAGGAGGCCCACCGCATTAGGCAACGGCGCTCACGACGCAGCCGCCACCGATCCCGATTTTCGGCAACTGTAGGCGAGGGCTTGCGGACGGCAAGCAATGGGTAGCTCGATGTCCAACCGTCCGGTAACTGTCCGGACCGAGCCCAAGTCGTCGATGGTGATTCAAGGAGCTGTCAGCAAACCGTAGGGGCCCAACAAGGTCCAAGCCTACTGGGGCCAAGGGTCTGTTTCTGAAAGGAGGCTCGGCGCTGGAATGTAAGACAACAAAGGAACGGGGTGGGTATATTAGTCAGTAAAAGTCTGACACTATCTCCCGCTCTGCCCAAGGGCGGAGGCTGACATGATGATATTCCCGCCTAAAAAAAATATCAGTAAAGCCTTTTGTTAGTAATGTGATGCACATTATTTACCGCCATTTTGAAAGTTTGGTTATATTATTCCGACTTTTTTGTTAAATACATTGTATATTATCTATGTTTTCTTGCAAACACTTTAATATTCATGGGAAAGTAACATGAAACCAAAATTTATGGAGATAAAAAAGATGTTAAAAGTAAAGGTACTTTTTTAAAAAGTATGGGACCAAGTATAGTCCCTTGTGGCATTCATTTTGATGTACTTAAAGAACTGATCACATAACACTCCTGAACTTGGCATATCTTTCAAATTGATGGCACGGCCCATTCAACATTACGTTTTTGTCCTACTTATTTACACTTCCTGTTTTTAAAGGTGGGAAATTATGCTTCATACACCTTCTCTTGCTAGGGGTGGAGCCAAAAGGAAGTGTCAGATTTTTGGTGACAGAAACCCATCTGAGTTGCTCTTTGCTTGGCGAGTCTTTCGAACGATCCCACAGCCCTGACAGGCATCGGCCTTGACAGACCCCGACAATTACGCTGATATCTCTTTGAAGCGCGCGTAGAACACACACACGTCGACTCGAGTCTGGTCGTTATCGGACGGTAATATACCCATTACTCACATTATCGCACTGTGACTCTTGACGCCCAGGGCATCCCCTATGACTCGAAGCGTGACCTTACATTTTACTGTAAATAGCGTAGAATGTGATAAATTATTATTTATCAAACCAAATATTTAGAGCTATATTTAAAGGCTGATGATGATGACGAAATTTTAAATTTCATCATCATCATCAGCCTTTTAACTGCTAGGACTCAGGCCTCCTCTCTAGGAGAGGGAATGGGCCGTAATCCACCACGCGGGCCCAGTGCGGATTGGTGGATGTCACATGTCTTCGAATTTCTGGTTCTAGGACATGCCGGTTTCCTCACGATGTTTTCCTTCACCGTTTTGAGAGCAGTGGTCATAAATTAAATTACACAAAGTAATGCGCCTGGCTGGGTTTGAACCCGCGACCTACAATTCGTAAGTCGTAAAATTTAGAGTATTATTATTAAAACATATACGTTTTTTGCAACATAAACGGCCGTATCTTTTTTTTCTTTCTTTTTTTTTTCTTTCGGTTTTAATTTCAACTCGATACCTCTACGCGTTTCCGAGATAAAAGGACTTAACAGACAGAAAGAAAGACAGACTACAAAGTGATCCTATAAGGTTCCGATTTTTTCCTTTTGAAGTAAGGAACCCTAAAAACTCGCTAATTACATACCTTAAAGAAGGAGTGAAAACGTGTGTATTGTGACGATTAGTCTTTCAACTTTTTGAATCATTATACTCGTATCTCAAAAACGGGGGCTCTTAGGAAAAAAGTAAAACTTACCATTTTGCGGAAAATCGCGAAAAACTCGTTTTTGACCGTTGATGACCTTTGACCCCGAGTATTTTTTATTTTCTTTCTCTCGGATCGATGAGGACCTTTTAGATTTCATATATGATGGTGGCATGGTTTCAAACTTGATGCATAGAAACGTCTGCAGGTATTTCCAGTAGCGTTTGATCGCCTCCGATCATTATAATGGAAGCCCAATATATCGGTTGAATGCGTTCCTGCAAGCCATATCCAACAAAATATATAGGTACAGAAGAGCTGCTTCTTGCAAAGAACGAAACATGCGCACGCACAAATACACGCGTGTGTACAGCGATATCAAACGAATCAGGGGCGCGAGAGCGCTTGGAGTCGCTGTAGCCTGTAAGCCGTGCTGTAAGTGTACGAGATATTTGTCTGTGTGCGTGCGTTTCCGCTCATTGTATGAAGCCGACCTTCTGTGCTCCTCTTTTTGCGAATGGAGCATCTGCGACTTCAAAGTAAAATCGATCGACCTTGTTACATGTCAGTTATAAAGCTATTTTGTGATACAAACTGATTGGCTGTGAAAGGTTTTAAAAATTGGTTACTGTTCATTACATAAACATACAGTTCGGCCGACGGAACTTGGCGAGTCTGAAGTTAGACTCTGCGAACTTTAGCGCTTGTGCACTCGTAAAAAAATAAGTGGTTTGAAAAAAGAAATGCCAATAGCAGTTGTTATTGCTGTTAACAACACTGTTATTGGCATTTATTTTTATAAATCATTTTTGACCGTAGACAGTAGATCCGTCGATCGTACTGTACATAAATTTTCCTTATAATCTGTACAAAATGTTGGGAATCAGGACTCTACTCTAGGAGAGCCGCAATCCACCACGCAGGCTCAGTGCTGGTTGGTGGATGTGATGTGACACGTAAGTATCGGTTCGAAAATAACATGCCAGTTTTCTCACGCTGTTTTCCTTTACCATTTTGGAAGTTTTTAGTAGTGGTAAAATTAATAACACAAAATGTTTGCCTAGGATTTAACTCGTGACGCATAACCATAAGTACCACTATTCGTAAAGCCGTTACCACTCGACCATCCACCACTGCTCCTATTGTTCATAATACATTATTTTGTTTTTTTTCTCCTTATTTGTAACATTACCTGTACTTATTCCTTGAAATTCCATGTTTACTCAAGTTAATGACCTTGTTATGAGTATGGCAGACAACTTTTACCTAAGGCCTTGGACATGATGAAGAGCTTGCGCGGGTAATGTGGCGAGAATCAAATATAAGTACATGAGACCACCGTTCCTGTCTATACTGAAGTGACTATGGCGGGCGCTTACTGTGATGTCACAGAGTGACCTACAGCGATTGATCCTCCATTTTTTGACTCTAAAGAAACACGTCTAGCTTCTACAAGAATTTGCGAGCTCTGAGGCCACCTAATCGCACCGCTACCGCTTCCGCTCCCACTCCCGCCCTCGGACACACCTAGGACAAAGGCTTATCTATGAGATCAAAGCCTAGAGCACTAGCAAGTAAACTAATAAGCTGAACAGTAGTTCTACAGAGCGAGTAAATAAGCCTAGAACTGAGTACAGTGATTTAATAAGGGTAGCTAAAATATGTCTGCGTATCTACATTCCCTTAGTCTAAGTTTTGTCCACTTTAGTCTATTTTCGTAGGCACTAGAAGCAAATAATTTCATTATAACCTTATCCGAATAGGACAAGCCTATGCTCGGAGTTTCCTTGTGTTATCATCATCATCATCAGCCTTTTAATGTTCCCACTGCTAAGACTAAGTGTAATCAGGTGATACGCAATGCCAAACGCCGCCACATTCTTGATAATATTGCTTCTTCTTCTCCTGCTGATACTTGGAAGTTCTTAGGAACTCTTGGTATCGGTAGGGCACGTCATGTGGATTTTCCTAAGACTATTGGCCTAGATGATATCAACCGTCACTTCACAACCACTGAACATTTGGATACACAAATGTTGTCTCAGACGGTGGATTTCATTTCTGGCCTACCTCGTCCAACCCAAGAAACCTTTTGCTTTTCTCCAGCCACTTTGGGTAAAATCAAAAAGATTATCCTGTCTATTAAATCCAAAGCAGTGGGCCATGACGACATCAGTCGTCGTATGGTCACCCTGATCCTTGACTATCTTCTCTCGCCGATTACTCACTTAGTAAACTTTTCTCTCAATTCCGGAAAATTCCCATCCCTGTGGCGTATGGCCTATGTCCGTCCACTTCCTAAAATCTCAAATCCTTCCCTACCTAATCATTTTCGTCCTATTTCTATTCTCCCTTTCTTGTCTAAAGTACTTGAGGCCTGTGTACATAAGCAGTTTTCTGGGTTTGTTCACCGACATAGCCTCGTAAGCTCTTACCAATCTGGATTTAGACCTGGGCACAGTACAACATCCGCTCTTTTAAAAGTGACTGGCGACATTAGAGAAGCAATGGAAGATACAAAGGTTTCTGTTTTGGTATTGATTGATTTCTCCAATGCCTTTAATGCCGTCAGTCACGATATACTCCTATCTATCCTTTCCCATCTTATGGTTTCACCCAAGGCGTTGGAATGGTTCTCATCTTATCTTCGGGGACGCCGGCAGTCGGTTCGCGTTGATGAGAATTCGTCGAGTTGGCGTGATCTGGGTGCTGGAGTTCCACAGGGCGGTATTCTTTCTCCATTGTTATTTTCCATCTTCATAAATTTTATCAGTTGACAGCGATGTGAAGGAGTTTCTCTACGCCATATTTCATTTTAGTTTTAGTTAGTTCTTATTTAGTAATGGTTTTTATTACTTTTATATACAACATTATTTTTAGTAAATGTGAAACCTGAATATATCAGCTATATTCAGGTTTCACATTTACTAAAAATTCACTTAACTTCAGTATATTATTTCCCAGAAATATTTAAAAACAAAGGTCACAAATAGGACACTACTGACACTATGTACAACACAGGTCACGGCAGGTTGTAGCGGGACGCCAGCGCACAGCTGCGTGCGGATGCAAAACAATCCCTCAGTGGTTTGGATGGCCCGGTGACCATGAGTTTGTGTGGACAATCCGGTAATATAAAAAGCTTTGTAATTTTTCATGATACAGTTATGAAATTTTGTTCATAGATTCTTTGCATAAAACTAGACCCGTGTTTCGGGTTTCGCATATACTAAAAATAAGGTTGTATAGTTAAACAGAGTATTATAAAAACTTCAATATAACTCCATGTAACTAGCTTTTCTAACTAACAACCTTTTAAATAGAATTTCGGATGATACTTTTAGAAATTAAAAACAGTGACTGACAAAAAACCTGGAATCCGGTAATAGTGGAAGCGTAAAACTCTGGCATCCTAATTGTCTTTTTTGAAGCTTTTCCTAGTTATGTAGGTCGTAAAAGTTGGATTAAGTGTTCTGATTTTCATCACGGAGTATATGATATTATTACTTTAATACTGACAGTTATCAAAATTTTCATTATTAATGAACCTTATGAGAGAGAAATTTTATAGATAAGAGTAAGTACACCATAAAAAATTACAGTATGAGCTTAAAGTAAGCCAAGTATCAACCTAAACAAAACAAAACCCACCCCATTTATGGGGCCCGGGCTTGCGGACGGCGGGCAATGTGTAGCTCGTTGTCCGTTTGTCCAGTAACAGACTGGACCGAGCCCAAGTCATTTACGGCGCGCACTGTTCCCGTCCGCCTCAAGGAGTAGTCAGCAAACTGTAGGGGCCCAGTAGGGTCGAGGCCTAGTCTGGGGCTCTGGGTAGGTATGAAAATGCATACCAGGGCCCTGGATCCAAGGCAGGGAAGGAACAGGGTAGGTTTTTAGTCAGTAAGAGTCTGACACTATTTCCCGCTCCGCCCAAGGGCGGGATTTGTCATTGGATTATTTTACCTATCATAAAAAAAACCATTTATGGGACTGACAAGATATTCATCCTAAACCTGCACTCCACACCGTGCACTTTGAAGTGAACTTAGTTAGGGAAACCAAATTATTGGAAAAACGCCTGTGCTTTCAAGCCAGCCAGTTTTTTTCCCTAGAAAAGGAAGGGCTTTACTGATATTGCTAGTTGTACAGACGATGTATTTTTAGGTGATTGATCGATCGCTATTGGCTGGCCATATTTTTTGCTGCCATAAGAAAATGGCATTAATTTATTGTTTCATAATAAGATACTATTCTGTATTTCGTTTTGTATACTATTGTGTACGAAATGTAATTGCATTTTCATATATTAATCGGTTTTATCATCAAAAAAATAAATAATGACAGCTCTATATGCATGAAATTCCTGTAGCGACATCTATAGCACTACTTAATAACTACAGAAATACGAAATCCTGCTTCGCGCAATCAAAGTTCTCCGTGCGATTTGAAATACACCGTTAAATTTTGGTCGTTTTAATCCCGTGGAGGATCGATTCTGTACATGAAACAATATCGATTTATAAAGATAAAATTAAAAAATAAACTCGAATTAATATACGAAATTAATTTCTTTAAGTAAACGAGTCAATAATCTTTTAGGGAGTGGTCGGTCGTTGCGTACTAACTAACTACAGTTCATTGGCCTCGATCAGCTGACGTTTACTTAAAGAAATCAATTTCGTACATGCGTAAATTAATTCGAGTTTAAAAAAAACTTTCTTTTTCATTTTTATCTTTACAAATCGATAGGGTTTCATGTACCGGATCGACCCTTCACGGAATTAAAATGACCAAAATTTAACGGTGTAAATACGACAACCCGAAATCAACCATCGGGCAGTTGTCCCCCAGACTTAACACATGTCTGGTCGAAAGATCTATACATAAATAGTATTTGCAACAGAACACATTCAAAATAAGAACGTTCCATTTTAAGAATTTGCTTAATCACTTTTAAAGGTCATTGGACCTGTTTGAACAGCATCGCAAAATCATTCACCCATAATGCAGAACATCATAAATACCTACCCCCTTTAGGTCCATATCAAAGACGATTCATATTATGGAAGGGATAGTTTCTGATAGTACACAGCATCATAATATTGAGGGATACAAGCTTCTAAATACATTTCCAAAGACCCACAAGTCACTTCAAAGTGTATTGGAGAGTAATAAGGTTTTTCGACCCAGTGGGTTTCCAAATTATTTGGTTGATAATCTTCAAAGGATGTCCGGGTCTTATCGGGTAACTATAGATGTTTCTATAATAGTCGGCCGTTCCAGTTTCTGTTCTGAGTTATCTTTGTTCAGTTATGGCTGTTTTCCGCAGTAATACAATGTCTGTACTACAGTTTTGAGTATTCAATTGTCTGTCAAGAATTTTGACATAATAATAGCCACTAGCAATGATCAAAGAAGGTAAGGTTTTTTTTTATGGTAGGTAAAATCATCCAATGACAAATCCCGCCCTTGGGCGGAGCGGGAAGTAGTGTCAGACTCTTACTGACTAAAAACCTACCCCGTTCCTTCGTTGCCTATAGCTTCCTCTCAGAAAACGGCCCTTGACCCCAGCAGGCTTCGACCCTGCCTGCCTGCATTTAGCAGGCTGGGCCTCCACGGTTTGCTGACAGCTCCTTGAGGCGCGTGGGAACAGAACGCGCCGTCGACGACTTGGGCTCGGACCGGTCGGTTACCGGACGATCGGACAGCGTGCTACCCATTGCACGCCGTCCGCAAGCCCGCGCCTACGGTGGCCGGAAATCGGGATCGGAATCCCGGCGGCGGCTGGCGCGAGCGCCCCGTTGCCTCTGCCTGATGCGGTCGGCCTCCTCCTTTGCTAGCATTACTGCTTCGCAGAAGGAGGCGACCGCAAAGAAGGAAGGTTCTTCATACGGGGAGTATATTTCTTTGGGATAATATACGACTTTATTTATTTATTAAAACTTTATGAGAAAATTATAAAAGCGATCTTAATGCATTTAGCTTTATCTACCACTCAACCAAGGATGATGAAAATGGAATATGGAAGATTCATTACAAAAAAACAAATATTATTGAGAAAACATGAGTAAAAATGTGTAGTAAAAATAAATAACACATATATTTATCACTATCACTACATAGTATAAAACAAAATCGCTTCCCGCTGTCTGTCCCTATGTATGTTTATATCTTTAAAACTACGCAACGGATTTTGATGCGGTTTTTTTAATAGATAGAGAGATAGATAGAGTGGTTTATATGTATATTACATGTATAATATATTTAATATCACCATTGCACCCGTGCGAAGCTGGGGCGGGTCGCTAGTTATAATATATACCTATATTTATACAAAGTAAAAGTAAAGGTTGTTTGATGCTACTCGGCTATTTGTGTAGGAAATAATTACCGCTAAAACAACTACCGCTTGAATGCATACTGATTGGTGGCCGTCCTGGTATCAAGAGACAGCGTATTTCACTGTTATTACAGTGGACTGTATATGAAAGGAAGAATAGACAAAATCAGAAATATGAGAAGGATAAAGCATTAGAATATTGTTAGGAAAATTCCTAATTTGGTCAAGAACTTTAATTGATCGTGAAATATAAAATAAGATGAAGGGGTGGGTGAGTTGGGACAAAACTATTTTCAATACACCTACTCAAAAAACAGCTCTTATCCCTGTTACTTTTAGATACTTACCTATTGTTTTCCGCACTAGTGTGGAAAAGAGCGCGAGCTCGCTCGTGCCTCGATTCATTGTATTTTTCGTATCAGGCTGAGTGTTAAGCGACCCCCACGAGTCACCGGTCAACTCACGTTTATTTAATTCTTCGTAAGTGTATTGAAAAACGTCGGTACACGTAGAAAGTCGCTGCAGCAGTCAGCTCCATAACACCCTCACCTCTGACTCGGGCGTGTCCCGCCTCGGTCGCTATGACAAAACTTTCCCTACTTGTATCAAAAAATACTATTATTCGTAAGTGTATTAAAAAACGTCGCATGATACATGTACTATTCAAATTGTTGCACACATGCCTAGCGAATAGACATTCACGTGGGCGAAATCAACAGCAGAAACGAATATAAGTCGATAAAATAAAACACGAATAAACCCCCACGTCTTCTAATAAAAATCCCTCTCATTATAGCTAAAGACTCATTTTTCACTTCATTAAAAATAATTGGTATCTTACAGCAATGTTTTTTTTTTTTTCAGATCGCGTTTCGGTAGCGCAGATTATAAGCCTGAGATACAACGTGATGTTTTGCTGAAAGGTAAGTTGAACACGGTTCATTATTCACTTATTGAAGTATAATTTGATTTTGTTGTGATTCGTAATATCTTTCTTTGTGATTAGGAGGAATTCTTTTATTGGAAACACAATACTTATTGGTGTTATAGGTAATGCCTTATTGAAAATTTTGTGACGGTATTTAGATGAGAAGATCAATATATTTTTTTGCGATTCCGTCTCTCAAAAGGAAAGAACGAAACCATTATAGGATCACTTTGTTGTCCATCTGTCTGTCTGTCAAGACCCTTTATCTGGGGAATGCGTGGAGGTATGAGTATCGAGTTGTTTCTTCCTATATTTGTTTTTTTATAAGTCGTTTCTTTATGCCAAACATGGTTCTAGGTCAACGGGAAGTGACCTATGAATTTCGACTCACTTGGGTGTGTCGAAATATACGTTTTTTGCGATATAAATGGACTTATCTTTTTTTTCCGTTAATTTTAAAGTTTGATTTTTTCACAGCTTCAAGGGACCGTAAATTTGAGCTTTTTTTTTTCAAAAGGTTTTAATTTCAACTCGATACCTCCACGCGTTCCCGAAACAAAGTATCTTGACAGACAGACAGACAAAAAGACAGACTGACAGACAGACAGACAGACAACAAAGTGATCCTATAACACGTCCCTTTCTTCCTTTTGAGATACGGAACCCTAAAAATAGATTATTTTATTTTGATAAAATGCTTAGTGAAAATATATGTAACATCTTCAATATTGCAAATTGCGTCCAATGGGGCATTAACCACAGAGTACTTTTTTATTAATGTGAGTGCAAATGCAAATTGCAACAGACTACGTAATCGAGCTGCACCATAGATTTTGAAAAATATCTATGAGATGCACACAATGTCATGGGCGCGCCGTGGTGTTGTCACTTCATAAATACACAGTCTTCTTATTTTTATTTATCTAAAATTTATGATTTTTTATTTTATTTTTATCTTTTTGCACATTGCACCGTTCCCGTCTTTCTGTCAGCACTGGCCAACGCTGAAAACCAGCGCTGTGTGCTCATCGCATTGTGCATGAGGGCACAGCTTTATGCTGAGCGTTCGGCCGTTTTGCGCAGATGTGGCGCATATCTTTCCTTTAAAATGTTACGTTTTTCTAGTTTTTAGTTGTGTCATTCCGTGTAAATAAACTGAGAAAGACAGTTTATTTACAGGGAATGACACATTGGATCTTTCTTTTCTTTCTGATAAATTGGCTTATTATCTATGCTATATCAAATCGATCGTGATCGTGATCGTAAATCCTAGATCGTGTCGCACTCATCTTTCGAGACTATTTTTATTGAATCGTCCTTCCACTATAACATAGAAGAAGCACTTTCATGTCTCATCTCAAACGAGCAGCAGTAGGTATCTCAGGGCTCCGTGCTATCACGCCTAATTTACAAAAGTAAAAAAAAACCCGGTTAGCTTTTTTTACTGACGACAGGGCCATTGGTTGATATCCCGGTACTATCGCTTGCAATCTTTAATCCTCCGCAAATATTTTGGGCAAATGGTTCTGGAAATGAATCCAATTAACTCTGTTAAGAGTCAGGTAGTCCTCTACTCAAGACTAGAAAACCCTCCCACCTTCCCCTTCGATCACCATGTATGATAAATCGAGCCATGGAGGTGCAAACGAAATATCTAATCTGATCCAAGATCAGCATCTGACCTTTGATGGGCATAAAATGTAGGCTTGTTCACATGTCACTTTCTCTCACAAAATGGGATCCACTACACCTTGACCGGCCAGAGAAAATCGTCACTTAAGGGCCGGTTCTAGTCACTGCTTTTTTTGTATGAACTTCGCTTGGAATTATGTCGTCTTCGCGGCCCCAAAACAGCAGTTTTATTTCTATATAAAAAAAAACAACAACTATTCAAGATTTTTGTTCTTGCGAAGCGCTTTTAAATAACAAGCTTTATTTTTTTTGTAACTTTCAAATAGTTCCGTAACGTAATCTCGTAGATAAAGTTTGAAATCGTAAATTAGGGTCAGATTCGCGATTTTTTTTTTTATCGAGCCAACTAATTTATATCTTGTTTTCATTTTTGCCAAGCCCTTGGCCATATAGTCAATTATAATAAAATAAATTTTCATGGTGTTCTCTTTTATATTTGTCGATTTCCATAGGTTTAAAAAAGGTCAAAATGAGTAGAACTGGACCTTAAATGTGAATTGCGTATTTTCACGGTAGTCACCCTTCCAACCCTGACATACGACACGCATGCCCTTGTATTCCTAAGGGCTCCGTCACTTCAATACGATGCAAAAACTCCAAAAATGATTTCTCCGAAAAATCCTTGGAGCTCCGTATTATATTCGAAAAGAGAATGTACATTTAAGTCTCGAAATTCCTTTCATCCAGCACTTCAAGAAACCTTTTTCCAAGAGTTACTTTGAAACTGCAGTGGAACACCGCAACTCTCTAATTGCGTCGACCTCCCGTTATAAACCCCTCCGCATTTCCAAGATTCGCGGGCTTGCGGACAGCGGTCAATGTGTAGCTCGCTGTCCGTCCGTCCGTTGACAGTCCGGACCGAGCCCAAGTCGGTAACGGCGTGCACTGTTCCCACGTGCCTCAAGGAGTTGTCAGCAAACTGTAGGGACCCAGCAGCGTCGAAGCCTACTGGAGCCAAGGGTTAGGCGAAAGTAAACCCCGGGGTCCTGGAAACAAAAGCAAAGATGGAACAGGGTAGGTTTTTAGTGAGTAACAGTCTGACACTATCTCCCGCCCCGCCCAAGGGCGGGATTTGTCATTGGATGATTTTACCTACCATAAAAAATACCTAGCTCCAAGAGAGCTACACACATTTTAGACATCACTGAACTATACGATGCAAAGATCACAGTTTACTTCCAGTTCCAATTGGTCATTTCCTTTGGAGAAATAGGAAACGACCAATTGAAACCATGCACTAGCTCCTGACGTTTTATAAGGTCTAGGTAAAATATGTTTTTGAATTGAATTGATGTAAAAATAATATTAACCTAACCATATTTTTTATTAAAGTAATCATTAAAGTAACTGATAAAAAACGCAAACAGCGTTTCTATAAGCAACAGATGATTAATATAGATTCCTTCATTACAGATTCGGCTGATGTCCAGTACCGGTACAGAAGAAGCCTGCAAATGATCATATCACAACACTTCAGTGAAACAACTGTTATGCCTGGAGTTGATGTAAGTATATTGGTGTAGTCCACTCTCGGGCCCTCGACCCCAAAAAGATTTGTCTGTTTGTGTCCTCTCGACCCTTAAACATAGTTCACACTCGACCCCCAGGGGGTGAGACTGAATTTTCATACAAAGGACAAGCATGCCTCGTCTACTTTCGACCTCTAATTCGAAATTAAAATTTTGGTACAGCCAGGTATTATTGGGTACCTATTTGAATTTCGAACATTGAACCAACGGGTAAAATGTCAAAATTCAAATCATCGAACATTTAAATATCGAATGACTGTACAGCATTTTTTTTAGTATTTTTATGTAAAAAGCTATGTAGGTACAAACTTTCATAACTGTATCACGAAAAATTACAAAGTTATAAACTTGTTATGTTACCCAGTTATCGGCACAAATACATTATCACCGGGCCTTTCCGGCAACTGAAGGGTTGTTTTGCTCCCGCACCTATATATACGCTGGCTCCTAATGTTCGCTATGACCTGTGTTGTTATTAGTGTCGGTGGTGAGTTTGTAACTTTTTAAATTTATTTTTGGGAAAAATATCTAATATGCAAAAATTTTTGGAATCGATTCAGTTACTGATCTAAAATAACGCGACGTAAGTTTATAATGTCGAATGGTTCGATAACTTACGTTCAATGTATCTGAAATCTAATTATCTAAAAAAGTGACATCGAAACTACCATCAGACCATGATCCGGAGCGAGACGGAATAGCTGGCGGGCGCCTACCTTACACCCCAGTACCGTCACCCCGTCCCTGAGTACCAATCACGGGTTGCAGACGACAAGCAATGGATAGTTTACCGTCCGCTCGTCAGATAACCGTTCGTATCAAGACCATGTCGTCGACAGCGCATAGTGTACCACGCGCTCATAAAAGAGATGTCAGCAAACCAAAGGATCTGGGACTCCTCATTCTGCTTTCAAATCTCTCTGTTTTTAGCCATTTTAGGTCAAATTTTCCATTTTAGGAATTATCAGCCTTATTTTTGCAGTCGTACCAAGGGAGCTGTAAGCTTCCCGGGAATAATTAGCATGTCTTCTTGACCCTTACAAAATTTAATTAGAGCAATGAACAATAGGGATTAGAGATTTTTTGGACCTTTAATTTGAGCTAAAAAAAATTATACGCTTTTATAGGAGGTATTTTTTATCTTAAACATCAGTTGGCTACTTATTGATTCATTTAAAGATACAGACTCTGTGACACTACTGTTTAAATTACATACAGGGTGTATAGACAGCTTACTACAAACGAATACCATGGTTCCAGTATATGATTTTGGACCTATGGTGGAATTTTTCACCGGAGAATTTAATTAATTTTTCTTAAAAAAATCAACGTTTTTTTTTATTTTAACGTTATAAAAACGTTATTTTATTATTTTAGTGAATAAAAAAGAAATGAATTGCTTCTAAAATTAAAAATGCTGTCAGGGTTGACTAGAATAACGATTTTATCAACCCATAAAACATTGATCGGTAACCGACCGGACCGAGCCCAAGTCGTCGACGGCGCGTTCTGTTCCCGCGCGCCTCAAGGAGCTGTCAGCACACCGAAGAGGCCCAGCCTGCTAACTGCAGGCAGGCAGGGTCGAAGCCTGCTGGTGTCAAGGGCCGTTTTCTGAGAGAAAGGCTCAGCCCCGGCACTATAGGCAACGAAGGATCGGGGTAGGTTTCTAGTCAGTAAGAGTCTGACACTACTTCCCGCTCCACCCAAGGGCGGGATTTGTCATTGGATGATTTTACCTACCTTAAAAAAAACCCATAAAACATTTTAATTATTTTTTTTTTTTATTGAAAATATAATCGAGTTTGGTTAGAATAACGGTTTTATGCAATTTAAATAAAAATAGACACTTTTTTTTAATTAAGAAAAATCGATGAAAAATTCCTCCACTGTGGGTCCAGAATCAAGTACTGGATCCATGATATTCGTTTGTGGTAAGATGTCAGATACAGCCTGTATAAACTATTTAGTTTCCATTCATGTAACTAAAGTAATAATATGACTATGTATGTGCAATTTCAAGACATGATCTACCATGCAGCTAGTCTATTCAGCGTACAGAAGTAACAAATACACACAAACACTTACAAATTTCCGTTTTTATTATTATACAACTTTTTTTTTTTTTAAACTGTCACACAACGCCGTATAGTCCCAAGCTAAGCAGAGCTTGTGTTATGGGTACTAGACAACTGATAAACATACTTATATATTTCTAAATACACACATATTATAGATAAATTACACCCAGACACAGAAAAAATGATCGTGCTCATCACACAATCATTTGTCCTGGGTGGGAATCAAACCCACGACCTCCGGCATAGCAATCAGGGCCACTAACCACTAGACCAACAGGCCAGTCATTACATTATTTTTAGTATATGCAAAACCTGAATATAGTTTGTCAGAGTCAGTTACTGAATCGATCCAAAAAAAAATTAACACCATGTTAGTAATTTTCAAAAAAATGTCACAAGTTGGACAACACCGACACTAAGTACAACACGAGACACAGCGAGTTATGGTGGGCATTAGATACCAGTGCACATTTGGGTGCGGCCGCAAAACCACCCCTCACCCCGGTGACCATGTATTTGTGAGAACAACCAGGTAACATATCAAGCTTATAACTTTATGATTTTTCATGATACAGTTATTAAATTTTGTACATAGATCGTTTACATAAAAATACTAGACACGGGTTTCGGGTTTCGCATAATACTAAAAATAATATTGACTCGAACTTGACCACTGTTTCACTTGATGGTATGCTATGATTTATAGACGACGTGACGGTGAAGCTCGTTTGCATTGAAGTAACCTATTCACTCTTATCTTAAAGACTCCTTAGTTGTAGCTTACAGGAAACACAGACTCCGGCAGGGAATTCTACCATTTAGCTGTACGCTTCGTGGAAGAGAACAATTATAAGTACAACATAAAGCAAACGAAACTATGATAATAAAGAGAAAATTATTCTAGCAAACAATACAAACCCAGGTCTTTCAATTGAAGTGCCATTTTAAATTCAACATTGTATTATATTCGGAACCGTTCTTTGTTTCCCGATTTCAATTTTATAGTCTTACCTTGCCAGTTGAGTTTCTACCTTGATTCTAGGTTTTCAAAGTTGAATTTTGATTGCAGGTCAGTCTACAATGTACGCTGAATGGACCACATCCTGGGAGATTCGTATGGGAAAGAGATGGTATTGTTATATCGTCTAATACTGATTCAAGGTACGTTTATTTTTATGTTTCATTTAATAATATCTGCATGTATCGGAAGCGATTTTTGTGATAAATCTTATATTCAAGTCATTTCTTCCATTCGATTTAATTAAATTGACATAAATATTACACAGGTATATTTTGTTATTTATTTTGAGAGTTTTTAGGGTTCCGTGCCTCAAAAGGAAAAAATGGATCCCTTATAGGATCACTTTGTTGTCCGTCTGTTTGTCTTTCAAGGCCCTTTACCTCGGGGACACGTTGAATTATCGTTTTTAAATTAAAACCATAAACTCAGCCCCCCTAGCCAAGTTACAATCGTTTCGTTTTGCGTAAACGCTTGGAGTCGGCCACGCCCACAACTCTTTTGTTCGAACAAACAAATTGAGAGCGTGGTCAACTCCCAACGCAAAACGAAATGATTGTAACTTGGCTACGGTTGGCTTGGCTAGGTTTGCGGTTCTTTGAAGTTGTGAAAAAATCAAACGTCTAGTAACGAAAGAAAGATACAGTCGTCTATGTCGCAAAAAACGTATATTTCAACTATTTATTATTTATTTATTTTAAAAAAACTTTATGCACATAACACTGTACTATTTCAAGGGAATCAAAATTCATAGGATACTTCCCGTTGACCTAGAACCCTCAATTTTGGCATGAAGCAATGTCTTATAGTACAAGTATAGGAATAAACTCAGAAAACTAAAAACTGTAGTTGCGTTACAAAAAAATAACTTTTTCGTTTCGGAAAAATCATCGAGACTTGACTTGGGAATTGAACTATTTACATGAGTTAGTTTGTACGGAGCCCTCAGTCCGCGAGTCCAACCCGCACTTGCCCAGTTTTTTTTAATGACCTTTGAAAGAGGTTGATTAGTAGATGAAACATTATCTGTTATGTCTAAGAGTTCGTAATTATTTTTCGGAAAAAAAGGGATTGGGCGTTTGTCTAGCCTGTTGATTGACAGGCCTATTGGTCTAGTGGTTAGTGGCCCTGACTGCTATGCCGGAGGTCGTGGCTTCGATTCCCACCCAGGACAAATGTTTGTGTGATGAGCACGATTATTTGTCCTGAGTCTGGGTGTTATTTATCTATAATATGTATGTATTTAGAAATATATAAGTATGTTTATCAGTTGTCTAGTACTCATAACACAAGCTCTGCTTAGCTTGGGACTAGACAGCGTTGTATGATAGTTGTGGAATATTATTATTATTATGTCCTCCTATTATTATTATATCCTAAGGGAGTTAGGGATCATTTTATTTAAGAGTAAGTTAAGTATTTACTTTGAGATATTTCCTCGTGTTCTTTTATTGATTAGATCAGAGTTTGATGACTGGCCTGTTGGTCTAGTGGTTAATGGCCCTGACTGCTATGCTGGAGGTCGTGGCTTCGATTCCCACCCAGGACAAATGTTTGTATGATGACCACGATCATTTGTCCTGAGTCTGGGTGTTTTTTATCTATAATATGTATGTATTTAGAAATATATAAGTATGTTTATCAGTTGTCTAGTACTCATAACACAAGCTCTGCTTAGCTTGGGACTAGACGGCATTGTGTGATAGTTGTGGAATATATAAATGTATTATATAAATTGTGTGTGCCCAGTTGTCTAAAACGAATAACTAGATGGGGCAAAGTCGCTTAAGGTGGCCCCACTCACCTATCGTCAACGTCGAGCATATTTTAAAAGCTTTTTGCTTCATCTAAAGCAATTCAATGCGAAGTTTGATGATGAGGCAAAGCGAAAAAAGAGAGATAACGCCTGAAAACTCTGTTGACATTCGGTAATTCCGTGATTTACTCGAATATTACACAAAACTTGTTCCAGGAAATACTTACGTGTTTTTTTAAAACCCTTAAAAGGTATGAAAAAACTTGTCAACATTTAGAATCTCGATTAAATGTGCAAGGTTTCTTTAGCAGTACTTTTTTATATTTTTAATATATGATTACATTGTGGAGGGCCCAAGTTCACATAAAATATCAGATTTTCAGAGGTCTTTACTGAATTAGTTTTACACAAATTTATGTTTTGATTTCTATAGAAGTATAGATAATATCATATGGAGAGCAGTGGTGGCCGAGTGGTAACGGCCCTGACTTACGATTAGTAGGTCGCGGGTTCAAGCCCGGCCAGGCGCATTACTTTGTGTAACTTATTTCATCACTGTACTGCTCTCAAAACGGTGAAGGAAAACATCGTGAGGAAACCGGCATGTCCTAGAACCAAAAACTCGAAGACTTGTTGTGACATCCACCAACCAACCTGCACTGGGCCTGCGTGGCAGGCTCCCCCGGCCATATTTTTCGTTTGACGGATCAGCTAGTACCTAGTAGTAAAATATCAAAGTCCGTCATTTGAAAGTAAACAATGCAAAATATCAAATATTAAAATCAAATAAAAAATCAAATATTTGACTGCATCGTAACATCAATAAAACTGGTAACACCATTTCACCAGCACTATCGAATACTCAAATAATCACTTCAGAAAATAAACGTAAAATCGATATTCTCGAAGGTTCTTAAGTAAATCCTGGATAGTATGGCGCTCAGTAATGGAATCTATTCCATGAATGTGTACTATAAAATGACAGCAATTTAAAAACGACGGTGCAGAGCTGAGGAAATCGCTGAATACGTTTATCTTGCGGGAACGTTTCGCTTTGAATTAGTGGGTTTTAAGATATTCGGGTAAAAATAAAATGTCATAGTATCAATTGCACAAGGGCGGCACTAGTACCTACCATAAAAAAAACCCTAGAGCGAGAGCAGTCATTGTGTGATTGCCCACTTTAGAAAAAAAAAAACTCTAAAATGGAAACGCTGAATTACTTGTTTTGTTTTCTTCTTCTACACCAGTATGAAGTCAAAATCCCACGACACTTTAGAGTCGTCGAGGGCGCGTACTGTTCCCGCGCGCCTCAAGGAGTTGTCAGCAAACTGTAGCCCAGCAGGATCGATGCCTACTGGGGCCTTGGGTAAATGTGAAAGTACACTAGCCCCCCTAACCAAGTTACAATCGTTCCGTTTTACGTTAACGCTTGGAGTTGGCCACACCCCCAACTCCTTTGTTCGAACAAACGAATCGAGGGCGTGGCCAACTCAAAGCAAAACGAAACGATTGTAACTTGGCTAGGGGGGCAGGTCCCTGGTACGAAGGTTCTGAAGGAACGGAGTGGGTTTTTTAATCAGTAAACGTCTGACACTATCTCCCGCTTCGCCCAAGGGCGGGAGATGTCATTAGTTGATTTTACCCACCGAAAAAACAGGCACTTTAGAGTACTAGGCTACCAGAAGATTAAAGAGTTTAATTATTGATTCGCATGTACACAAACGAACCATACACTCGTTAATTACTTCGCAAACATTATCTGCATCTGCAAATATGGCTTAATTAAATATTCTGCGAAACCGAATATTTCCATTTTTATAAAAATCTTTACGAAGATTTTTATAAAATGGAAATATTCGGTCTCTGTAATAAAATGAGTCTGTCTTTTTGCGAAATTTTATTATAATATTTTTTATTATAATAATTGAAATGATTCGACGGTTTTTTGTTACTTTTCCTGGACTGTTTTTGTCGGTTTCTTTAACGATGGATTAAATGGGAATGTTCTTTTTTTATTGATATAAACTAGTGCTTGACTGTGATCTCACCTAATGTTATTCCGGTAAGGCCCCTCTTTGAGGCGGTAAGGCCCCTCTTTGAGGCGTGGCTGGAAAGGCCCCACGGTGTCGTCACCTTCCGTTTGGCGCAGGTGCTAACCGAACACGGCAAGCTCGGACCGTACCTGTACAAGATTCGTGCGGAGACTGCATTGTATTGCAAGATTCCGATCTCGATTTCCGGCCACCGTAGGCGCGGGCTCGCGGACGGCGGGCAGTGGGTAGCTCGCTGTCCGTCCGTCCGGTAACAGACCGGTCCGAGCTCAAGTCGTTTACGGCGCGCACTGTTCCCGCGCGCCTCAAGGAGTTGTCAGCAAACTGTAGGGGCCCAACAGGGCCGAAGCCTACTGGGGTCAAAGGGTATGTGAAAATGGCACCCGGGGCCCTGGGACCAAGGCGAAGAATGGAACGGGGTGGGTTTTTAGTCAGTAAGAGTCTGACACTACTTCCCGCTCCACCCAAGGGCGGGATTTGTCATTGGATGATTTTACCTACCATAAAAAAAAACCTAATGTTATTCAGTGATGAAATCGTTGGTGGTGAAATGCACTAGTTTTTTAAAAGCCTGTTCCTTGTAAAGCTTGAAGACACTGGAAGACCGCAGCAGGCAAATGTAATAACAATAACATAATGTTTCTTATCTGAATGTTAAATTAATATCTCTAAATCATACTTACTATAAATATTATAAAACAAATCCCCGAGCGTATCTGTCTATTAACGATAAACTCAAAAACTATTGAACGTATTGTCATGAGATTTTCACCAGACGGGCGGCTGCCCAGTCCAGACACAATGCTCCCTTTTCAACTGAGGTTTGCGGGACTTAAGACTCTGTTCAGTATACTTCCAAACATGACCATCAGCGCAACCTTTGCAGAGCTACAAAATAATTCATGCGGAAGTTTCGGGTGTACCGAGTATAGGTAGTGGGGTAAATTTGGCTCTGGGGTATAACTTTGGTAGAAGCGTATTAACCAATAAGAACATGAGAAACTGTGTTTACCGTGTTTTTATTGGTTAATAATTTTGGGTCAAAGCTATACCTCATGGCCAAAGTGACCCCACTTTACGGTACCTAATAATAATAGGTACCGAGGGTATATACTTATATAGTATGCTATGTATATATATGTATCTATAGCAACGCAAAATATAGACACAACACCTGAACACTCTTTTAAAATTCGATAATTCCGTCATTCGCTCGAATATTTCACAATACTCGTTCCAGGAAAAATGTATATTTTTAAAAACCTTAAACATTTCTGGAAAAACCTTTCATCACTCAGAATTTCGATTAAATGTGCAAGGTTTCTACAGTTCTTTGTTTAATATTTTTATTTTATTTGTTTTATATTTATGAGTAAGAGCCAAATTTACGCAAAATATTAGCAGATTTTCCGAGGTCTTTACGGTATTAGTGGTTTACGGTGTATGATTTGATTTTAATACTCGTAGGAACCTACATAGTATGCACAAATTATCTATTTTTCCAAAATAATTATCCAGAGAAAGATAATGACGTCATAATCACGTAAGAGCTGTTGTGTGAAAAAGAAATGAAAATGTAAAACGGGTTAGGCGCTCTTAAGTTGTGATGATTATCTACCTTTTTTAAGTTACATTTCTTTTTCAGATACGCAATAGGCCAGACTATGGCCCCAGACAGCGGGGTGATCACTCAACTCAACATATCACACCTGAGGGTGGATGACGGTGGCCTGTTCTCCTGCGTAGCTCATCATGGTGATAGTGTGGTGGCACACCAAGATCGGCTTAATGTTTATGGTAAGTTATAGTTTCAATCTATAAACTTGTATTCTAAATTTGCCTCAGGTAAGGCAAGATAAAAAAAACCGGTCAAGTGCGAGTTGGATTCGTGCACCGAAGATTCCGTTCAACCTTACCTATTTAGATAAGTAGTTCTATATGTATACGAATAGAGCGTCGAAGATCATAAATCGTAAAAAATAATAGCAGTAGGTTTTTTTTATGGTTGGTAAAATCATCCAATGACAAATCCCGCCCTTGGGCAGAGCGGAAAATAGTGTCAGACTCTTACTGACTAAAAACCTACCCTGTTCCTTCCCTGTCTTGGATCCAGGGCCCTGGTATGCATTTTCATACCTCCCCACAGCCCTAGACTAGGCCTCGACCCTACTGAGCCCCTACAGTTTGCTGACAAGGCTCGGTCCGGTCTGTTACCGGACAGTAAGTTTGCAGTAGAGGTTTGAATGGCACCTTTACGAGTTATAGGTCGTGAGTTCAAACTTAGGCAGGTGTTTTACTTTGTGTAATTTATTTCATTACTCAGTAGTAATGAAATAAATTACACAAACTCTCAAAAACTGTGTAGGAACAAACCATGCGGAGCAGAAAACCATGTCCTATCGAATATTTTTCTACTGTCACTCAGGCGAAGCCGCTGGCAGAAGCTAGCTAGCATATTATTGAGAATAGTAGAATTTCTACCTCTGTTTCACTACATGATATCACGACTCTTTTCTTCTTTTCTTTAGTTTCACAATCATTACACGCTTCTCTCCGTGAAAGCAAGTAAATTAGTATTTCAAGCAATGAGAGTGGTGGTTTTATTTCATTAGCAATACTAAGAAATGTTGTAATTACTATTCATTGCAGAGTTTTTTCTCGGACTTTCGAGCTTACCAATGGGTAAACCTTCATTTGTAAATGGCTGCTCAAGTGACAATGCTTGTGAAACTACTTTTAGTTTAAAGCAGGTTTGGAAGAGTGTGGAACAGAGAGTAAAGTTCCACATACCTCCGTTGAAAAGGGAGGATCCTCCGACCAGACAGGTGTTATGTCTGGTGGGCAATAGCCCGATAGATGATTTCGAGCTGTTCTATATGTTCAAATGGCGCGGAGAATGTTACTTGCGCGATGCAGGATTAGTTCATTTGTGACGACATAGATGTCGCTACACAGGCATTAATGTCTGAAGAGTGGTCAGTGCAAGGTGAATGTGTGTATGTATCTTGGCAAGTGGTACGTAAAGATACTAGTTCAAAAAAGCGTAGACCCCTTCCAACTTTGGTGTCTGTAATCAGCAATGGCTCATCGAAAGTCCAAGTGAAGGACTTGAAACAGAACCGAAATATCTGGCGAAAAATAACGAGGAAACCCGACCTTCAATGAAGTAGGGATGAGTTTTAACAAAGAGAGAGAGTGGTCTGTGAATATTATTGTATATATATTACTTTCCGTACGCTCAAGCGTTTCACAAAACATCTATTGTATTAATTTTTAACCCGTGCTTAGCATCTGGGTTTAGCCCAGTTATAAATGTCTGTTAGTACCTATAAGCCTGTTTTAACGTGTAAAAATCCTCATGGACGTCCTAAACCCTGGGCTGGGCGCAGGCGTATGTCAGACTCTTATTTACTAAAAACTACTCGCTGTAATAGTAAGCCTCACAAGACTTACTATTGATCAAGGTGCTGCAGTGGTTGCACATATTGTTACACTCTCCCCATCAAGTATCCGCATGAATCCATGCAAACTCCGTTATTATCTGTGGCCTTAATTACCGCATTTGTCTGGACCGACGCGAGCAAAACATGGCGCGCCGACGTCTTGGGCCTCAGGATCATGCACTAAGTTTGTTGGCTGGAGCCTCAGGATTCAAGACAGTTAGATCGTTTCTTTGGTACTGGTCGAGCTTCATTTACTCGGCTCTTTTTGTTGGTCGCTGTTAGTTCTGACTCTTAGGAGTAGCAGTTGTTGGGGATAGTAGTGCGGGATAGTCCCATAAAATAGGGTGCTGCTAGCCTAAAACTGATCATTCTCTTTTATAAGAATAAATCGCAACTACGTTAATTTTTTGAGGTTCAAGGATTTCAGAGATACTTTTATCCATAACAGTTTATTTATAAAGAGGAAGGGAAATTCCCCATTTTCAGGCATATTTGTACACTGGGTACCTATTCCTTTTAAAGAATACATAGAAATAGCTTTACCGATAGTGGAGTTTAAAAGCTATATACCTAGTACAGTAAGTGGAATTCAATTTACCGTACATTAGCGTTCAGGCTTAAGACTAGAACTTAGATATCTCCTCGAAAATATCTTCCTAAGGAGATCAAATACACTTCCAAATCCGCTTTGATGCATCAACTCAAAAAACCAAAGCCAATAATCCAATTACCGAAATAAACACCATCACTATAAATACACCCGAACGACGTTCACTGCTGCAGTGATATTCAATAAGAAAAAAAAAGCAGCCTTGAGCGCAGCGTTGGCCCAGCGACGAAACCCAAGTAGGTACATTCAATTCTAATACCTACAAATCCAATGTTCCTATTTAGATTTCGTTTCTCAGCCACACCTGGACATAGACCTCTTCCAACTGTCGCCACAGCGACCGGTCCTGTACGTTTCGCCTCACAAGTCATATGTCCAATTGTCCACTTTATGGAAAGTCTTTCAACCACGCGTCTTCTAGTACGAAGTTTTCACTCCAGAACCCTTCAGTCTCATCGACCATCTTTTACATAGATATACCGATACTAATTATATCTAGGAATCTAACTGGCCACAGTTTGAACTCGAATTTCTGGTAAACAAACCAAGTCTAAAGTTATCTTCATAGTCTCGTGATTTCGTACTCCAGTTGACAATGCGCTCCAACTGATCTTGTGACTATGGCCACAAAACAGATAGGGACAGAAGTCAATCTCATGTATGTACTTCACTTAGTCATACCTGTCCCCGTAGCCAAGTTACTATCGTTTCGTTAAGTGTGAACGCTTGGAGTTAGCCACGCCCCCAATTCCTTTGTTTTAACCACGTGACTGAGCGTTGAGATGACATCAGAACAAAGGAATTGGGGGTGTGGACAACTCCAAGTATTCACGCTTAACGAAACGATCATAACATGGCTAGGGGGGCAGGTCTACGCTCGGAGGCTGCGCTAGGGTTGTCAATAGTGCTGATTACTTCACAAATAATAATTATTATGTTTTTTTTTAATATTTATTAGTATTTTTTAAGATTTTATTAGATACTAGCTTCTACAAGCGGCTTTGCCTGCGGGAAAGTAGTTTTCCCATACAACTTTGACCTCTTTTTGGTGAAAAAGAGGGGCAAAGTTTATCGTAAAATTTCTAAAAATCCTTTCTTATCGGATGCCTACGTCATACAATGAACGTAGCCTCCAAGTTCCAGAACTTTACAATCAGCGGTTTAGGCTGTGCGTTGATCCGTCAGTCATTCAGGACAAAGCATTTTATCAGTACAGATTTTTTTTTGTATTTTATCTAAGGATCTTAGTAACCTGATAATAAAGAAACGTTACTTTATTTGCTTAAGCGGAAAAAACTGTCGCGGTACTCGTCTCTAGTTGTTAGGCCGGGGTGCTACTTAACACTTAAATGTTCTGTGTTACATTAAAACGAACCATCGAAATACAAGTACTATGTACCTCTCTGTAACAAGGGTAGCTTTAAAAACAACAATTTACCGTTTAATGTTAACGAACTGTTTTTTTTTTTTGCTCCATTTTTGCACAAATGTGCGTCTAAGCCGGATGGCACTCGCGTACGCACTGGTCTCAACCGATCCGAGATATCGTGTCTGTGAGCGGTGTCTGTGTGGGTTTTGCTTCCGAAAGGAAAGCCCGGCCCTGGTATCTTAGGCCACGAAGGAACGGGGTAGGTTTTTAGTCAGTAAGAATCTGACATTATCTCTCGCTCCGCCCAAGGGCGGGAGATGTCATTGGATGATTTCACCCACCACCAAAAAAAAAAGCGGTCTGTGTGCGTTGCTCGAGCGCACTTTGTATATAAATTGACTTCTGTGCGTATTTCTCTTTAGTGCTATGGGCATTCAGCAAATGTTGCAATGAGCGTAACACGTTGGTATGATAGAGTGTAGTTTCGTTGTCAAAGTTAGTGAAGTTCTGAATACTTTGATGTAACTAGGTGAGTATAATGGATGTAAGGTGTGGAACAGCTCATTCGTTTTGAAAATGGAATTCTTGCATAATCTCATGTAATGTAATACAATATTTTTTCATTCGGTTATTAGTATTAGCGCCTTTACAGTATTATAAATGTAAAAAATTATAGGTATATCAAACGATGCACGTTACATAGTACATGGTGGACATCCCACCTATACAAAATGTTTTGGGAACACATTCATTGTGAGTACAGCTAAGGAATGGAATTTCCGGAGTCTGTATTTCTTGATAACTACAAGCTGGAGATCTTGTAATCAAGAGTGATTAGTTCTCTTTCAGGTGAGATAGTGGATAAACAGACAGACAGATAGACAACAAAGTGATTCTATAAAGATTCCGGTGTTTTCCTTTGGAGGTACAAAACTCTAAGAAGTATTCAACATTGAGATGTAAAAATCATTCCTCAACGCTTGATAAGATTTGCCCCGATGAGGATATAGGATAGTTTTTGATCCCGGGCATTAGATTTCCGTAAGTCATTATTTGAGTTCACACGAGAAAACATTTTTCACGAAAATGAAAAAGCTTCTCTATAAATTTCAGTCTCAAAAATTTATTACAGGTTAATTTTTTTATGGTAGGTAAAATCATCCAATGACAAATCCCGCCCTTGGGTGGAGCGGGAAGTAGTGTCAGACTCTTACTGACTAAAAACCTACCCCGTTCCTTCATTGCCTATAGTGCCGGGGCTGAGCCTTCCTCTCAGAAAACGGCCCTTGACCCCAGCAGGCTTCGACCCTGCCTGCCTGCAGTTAGCAGGCTGGGTCTCTTCGGTGAGCTGGGTCTCTTTGGTGGCCTTAAAGTGCCATATTACAGGAAATAACCATTCTTATGAGCACAAAAGAACGTCCACATAAAAATACATGACACCCTTTACTGCAAGGTATATAACAACAACTTTTATGAAGAAACTTGAAGCTAAAACTCTATTAAAATAAAAACAGAATAACAAAGAGATAAGGGTAGTTCAGAAGTTTATCTTTTCCATAAAGTTTGTGCATTGTGGAGAATATTGTTCTTAAGGGTCAGCGCACACCGAGTCGCGACTCGACTGTCCCGAAGGAGAGTGGGTGCCTTATGTTTTTTTTTTTTTAGTAATAATATGCTCGTAGAATTATTATTTCCTTTATTTCTTTTATCACATATTTTTAACATTTTTAAATATTTTTAACATACATTTAAAAATAAAACATAAAAAAAAACATTTAAAAATATAAAGAATTATTATTATTATTATATTATATTTAGCCTGTACTGTCCCACTGCTGGGCAAAGGTCTCCCTCCATTCTTTCCAAGTATCACGGTTACTTGCTTTCTTGTTCCAATTCTTAAGCAAGACATCCAGTTCGTCCCGTAGAATTATACAAAAATATAATTGATTAGCCTGTTGGTTTAGTGTTTAGTTGCCCTGACAGCTATGCCAGAGGTCGTGGGTTTTTATTTGGTGGAAAATCATCCAATGACATTTGCCGCCTTTGGGTGGAGCGGGAAATAGTATCAGATTTTTACTGGCTAAAAAACCCACCCCGTGCCTTCGTTGCCTTTCATACCGGGCCGAGCCTTCTTTTCAGAAGTCGACCCTTGGCCCCAGTAGGCTTCGACCCTGCCTGCCTTCTAGCAGACTGGGCCTCTACGGTTTGCTGACCACTCCTTGAGGCGCGCGGGAACAATACGCACCGTCGATGACTTGGGCTCGGTCCGGTCGGTTACCGAACGGTCGGACTGCGAGCTACCCATTACTCGCCGTCCGCAAGCCCGGAGGTCGTGAGTTCGATTCCCACCCAAGATAAATATTTGTGTTTTGAGCAAAATCGTTTGTTCTGTGTTTGGGTGTAATTTATTAATAATATTTAGGTATTTAGAAATATATAAGTATGTTTATCAGTTGTCTAGTACTCATAGCACAAGCTTTGCTTAGTTTGGGACTATATAAGGCTATGCCTCCAGTCTACCCAGATATAGCTGAATACAGTCATGTATACACTCATTATATAGCTTCTGCCAGCGGCTTCGCACGCGTGAAACTCGGTTTTTCTATAAAAACTACCAACCCCTGGTTTACCACCGCAGGTCTAGAGTTTTCCGCGTATAATTAACCCACAGACCGCCCGTCTAGAATGATTGGCAAAAAGCTTTGAACAAAGAAATTTTGACCTCATTACTACAACGAGCAAACCTGTGAGCCAACATCTTGTATCTCACAAATAAAAAGTTTAAAAGTGCTGAAGATGTCGCTACAAACACATTAACAGAGTAAAACTATATGTCTTGGCAAGGCTGATATAAGAAATGAAAAGACCTATGACAAGACCTATGACAAGACATGACAAGACCTATGACATGACCTATGAAAATACCTATGACAAGACCGACCTATAAGACATGACAAGACCTATGACAAGACCTGTGACAATACCTGTGACAAGACCTATGAAAAGACCTATGACAAGATCTATGATAAGACCTATGACAAAATCTATGACAAGATCTATGACAAGACCTCTGAATATCTGTAACAACTATTAAATATATGTGACGAACTGGGTGATAAATTACAAATGACAGAGCTCATTCGTAACTAATACGTAGGTATGACACACCAATCATCGTCTTTCTGACGTAATCTCGGGTCATGGCATACGTTACTACCTTAAGTTGCCATTAAAAAGGCACCAGTCCAGGTTTCAAGTTGCTTGAAAGTTTATATTGTACCAGTTCAGAATTCATTCGTCTATTTTGGCACTCGACCCAAATGTGTTAAGTGATCAATACGGGAATGAACGGGCATTGATCCCTACGGTTGTTTATTGCATTTTGGTAAGAAGGGTGTGAGAGATTTAAAAAAAAAAACATGCACGGATTTAATTATTTATGAAGTGTTTCATTCAAATGAAAGTCAAAAAAAAGGGAGTCAGTGACAACGTGACAGCTGACAAGACTGATTGGAAGATATGCTGCGCCAAACCCCGAGTAACATGGGTCAAGGGCAGCAAGAAGATGATGTAATTTATTTGGGTTATTGTAAACTTATCACATTGTCGCTTCGTCACACTTTCATAAGTTTCTTACATTCACTGTAAACTCGTCACAATCATAAAAAGGTATGTGTATTGTATATTCGTCATAGGTAGATACAAGTTGTTGTAAACTCGTCATACATCTTAATTTCACACTATTGCTAAAGAAATAAGGTCAGCCAGCAAAGTTCTAGGTTTAATTTTAACATCATATAAATGTTACCACTAGAGAAAGGCGCCATTTTTTTTAAATCAGATACGGAAAACAAGTAACATACAGGTATACGGGGGGAGAACGTACAATATGTCCAAGAATATCAGCTCTACTTAGGACAAGAAGTCTCTTTTTTGGCTAAGCAGGATTAGAAAATAACATGCCGAATAGAAAATACTTGGAAGAGCTACTGGTTAATGAAAAAACTACGAGTATCTATTCAAAGGCACCATGCCTAAGTCACTTAGGCGTAAGAAGAGAAGGAAAGTGTTTCTTCTAAATCTATCAGATGTTTTCAGTTCATCTTGCCATTTCTTTGTCTTGCGCTCGATACCACAATAGCAGAAAATTCCATGTTTGAAAAAACTAACATCGTTTTGTAATCCGAAAATTTGGGATAATCATGTTGCGAGTGGAGCTTTTATATAAAAGGTCCAAGCCAAACAACGAGAAAAAAGATGTTGTCTGTTTCTTTCTCTGCCTTTGAAACTTAAAATTAACTTTAAAAAAATAACTTTACCTAAAGGAAAGCTGATTATATTAGTACTAGAGAGTGATATAACTAAATGATGCTAGCAGGCTAACGATCCCAAGCTAATTGGGCTAAATCTGTCCCAAATAGCGCACGACTAACGCAAAATTAAGCAGAAATTGAATTGGAGAGATTCGTATTTAGTGAGACGAAAATTTTAGCTGTACTGTCTCATTAAATCCCTCCGTTGCGATTTTGAATTTATCGATATTGTGGGTTTAGGTGGTTAGTAAGATGGTGTGCTGTGTGATGGTGACTGTGATCCCACCTGATGGTAAGCAGTGATGCAATCGTTGGTGGTGAGGCGCACTAGTTTATAACGAGCCTTAGAAACACCCAAATTATAATCGAATGGGAAGACCGCAGCAGGCTATTCCAGTCCATTGATCTACGCGGTATAAACGACGAGGTGAAACGCCTAGTCCAAACCATAGAGATTTCAAAAACGTAAAGGTTGACAACTCGCCATACGTCGGGTAGTCCGATGGCAGAATTGAGATGGTAGAATTAAGTCATGTAATTCCCGCGCACACTCTCCAAAATGCAACCTAAAATACCCTACGCCTGTGCTCAAGGCTTTGAAGATTGGACTTAACCAAATCTGGGTCACCAATTAGCCTCTTCGCACGCCTTTGATGCTCCTGAACTGCATGCCGAGCAGCCTCAACTTTGTGCCGCATCAATAGACATAGCTTGTTCGCTATGTAAAGAATCGTGAGACATAGTTCATCACTATAATACAAAAACTGATGCTGCTGAATTGCGTCAATGACTGTTTTGACTTTCTGCTCCAATTAAATATAGCCGCATTAGGAGACACGGCTGGTTTGCCTGTGAGTCCCAACGTTGCAGGAGCTTAGTCCCCTGTTCCATGCACTTTCTCTGCGCTTAACACTCTCTTAGACAGGAACCCTGACTGTAATTTGCTCGCTTCATATAACATAGGATTCACACATAACTGGCAAAGTAAACTGGTTAAATGATTTGTCTAGGTTGTTAGATTTTTTGAAAAGATTACCGAAACTCTTTTTTGACGTGTAAAATCATCAAAATTGCTTCAAAAGGTATGTCAAACTTTTACTGACTAAAATCTACCTATATTCCTTCATTTTTGCCCTTTGCATTCCGGACCACAGTAGCTCTTTTAATTGTTCCCGCTGGCTTATCGGCTGTACTGGGGCCCTTCAGTTTGGCTGAAATCTCTTTGAAGCGTTCTTTCTCACTCGCTCGTCGCTCCCTTTGGACTCCTGTGATGGCGTGAGTGAATTTTCTCCCTCATGGTTGTGGCCATCTCCTTCGCTCGCATTACTGCTTTTTAGGAGATAGTAGCTGCTTTTCATTTCTTCTTGCAGTGTCTGCCAATGCCTGCTAGGAAGAGCTGCGGGGTTGTTCGAAAGATTTACCGCGGCTTTGGAGCGTAAATTGTAGGAACACAAGTGGATTTTAGTCAGTAAAGTGGTCAGAGAGTATCGACAATACTCCTTTGGAAGTTATTTCACGATTTCTTACCTTAAAAAAGAAAACTCTTCAAAAAATACAGATGCAATGTTATGTTATGTTATGCTTGAAGGGGGATACGCTGGTTTTAAACACGGTTTGTCTTTACGTTTATTTTGAAGACACGATCGAATTGAATCTTTTAAACATAAAAGTGTACTTGCCAGTCAATGTCATTCATATGTTTTATTTAGCAACCGAGTCACAAAAGAGATTGGCACAAAGTAAT
This sequence comes from Leucania comma, assembly GCA_958295575.1. Taxonomy (NCBI): domain Eukaryota; kingdom Metazoa; phylum Arthropoda; class Insecta; order Lepidoptera; family Noctuidae; genus Leucania; species Leucania comma. The sequence continues at coordinate 11,930,863 of OY282486.1, read as the reverse complement.
TTCCGTGGAAGACACTTACGCGAACCCGCAATCAATCTTGCACAATCCCAATATGTAGTCTATTTCTGTGGTATATAAGTACATCGTATGTATACAGAAATGACTGCACCTGTAAGTGTGGTAAATACTGTTAAAACCTCGCTCTGGCAGCCCTCGGATCCGAGTCGTTGTATGAAATGAAAACAATTCAGGGCGAGGAGAACTCTATATATAGGATGACTGGTAATTAGTGAACGATACTTAAAAACGCGATTGTAGTCATGATAACAAACAACTTTTACTATGAGACCAAACCTAAAATCGCAAAAACATAAATCTGCGGATCAGTACATTTATGTTCGCTTAACTGGTCAAAATGTAATGAACTTCAATGTAAAACTCGCATCCTGCGGCCCTTATCAGATCATTAGTCCACCTTGTAAGAGGCCCTCCAACATTGCGTCTTTCGGTACACGATTGCCACTCCAGAACCTTTTCGGCCCCATCGATCTCCTGTTCTGCGAGCAATGTCCATGTTCATTGCTATTCAAGTTCGGTCATATACACCGTGAAATTTTAGTGGTTATTTTCAACAACACAAAAAAAAATACACTAAAAGGATCAAAATAACTTTTATTTCGAAAGTCGGTGTTAAATAAAAACAAACAATCCCGAGAAACACCGAAATTAAAGTTACTTTGATCCTTTTGGTGTATTTTTTTAGTGAAGTCGGATTTTTTTTTCTAAATTTTTTTTTTTTTACTTTTGGTGTATGCTTCGAAAGTACTCCTTATGGCAAGTCATTCTGCTGCAGAAAAACAATCACTTGAAATTTTAGTCGGTGCATAATTTTGTTATAAATAAATTACAAAAACACTAGTTTTCCAACAGCTTTTTTAATAAAGTTTAAGACTAAAAACTTTAGGTCCTAATAGTTTATTTAATTTTTAAAGAGCACCAGACTTCTAGCATTTTCGTCAGGATCCATAATGTTTTACGAGTATATCCAATTGAAATATTTAATGCTATGCTGCATATACCTATAAAAGATGGTCGTTCCATTTATGTACTGTTTAAATCTCTTTGCGTTAAAAGAAATGGCTCTGAAAATAAATGGGTTGGAAGATGCTTGCATCAACTCAATGGAAAATCGTCTTGTCTTACGGTATTTTAACTTTAATGATAGGTCTGTTCATTTAAGTTATTTGTTTCTTAAATACGTAGTCTAAAAAAATAGGGCTTCAGATAGGAATCGGGTATTTGTCAGTGTTTAGTTTTTATGTAATATTTTATAAAACAGCATCAAAATCGGATTAATAAGAGACATTTGTAGTCACAGAGTATTTTTTATGAAGTCCTCTCGGGTCGCAGGCGGTCGCCTCCTTCTGCGAAGCAGTAATGCTAGCAAAGGAGGAGGCCGACCGCATCAGGCAGAGGCAACGGGGCGCTCGCCCCAGCCGCCGCCGGGATTCCGATCCCGATTTCCGGCCACCGTAGGCGCGGGCTTGCGGACGGCGTGCAATGGGTAGCACGCTGTCCGATCGTCCGGTAACCGACCGGACAGAGCCCAAGTCGTCGACGGCGCGTTCTGTTCCCGCGCGCCTCAAGGAGCTGTCAGCACACCGAAGAGGCCCAGCCTGCAAACTGCAGGCAGGCAGGGTCGAAGCCTACTGGGGTCATGGGTTAGTTCCGAAAGGAATGCTCGACCCCGGCACGATAGGCTACGAAGGAACGGGGTAGGTTTTTAGTCAGTAAGAGTCTGACACTACTTCCCGCTCCGCCCAAGGGCGGGATTTGTCATTGGATGATTTTACCTACCATCGGGTCTATGTCGACTTCGTGGCACCATAACAGCGGTATTATTTATACTTAAAAAACCTAATAACTAATTAAGATTTTTAAGAAAAAAATTAACCATATTTATAACTAAATCCATATCTTAAAAATAAAAAGTCGTCTATAGTGTTATTCCTTCCAAGTTAAATCATAAATTCAATAACGTCCCCTCCCGATGCATGACAAGCTTTAAAACTAATTTTAACCCCGCATACGAAATGGCTGAAGCAAAATGTTTTGTTCTAGGACCGCCATATATCCGGACGTTGCCGCCTTTCAAAGTACAGAGCGGACAGAGTGTCACGTTAAAATGCCCGTACTATGGGTATCCAGTGAGGTAAGATTTATTGATCATTTTATATACCGTTAAAGTTTGATCAGTTTTAATCCCATGGAGGGTCGATTTGGTAAATGAAACACTATCGATTTGTAAAGATAAAATTAAAAAATAAAGTACTTATTTTAAAAAGTCGAATTAATTTACGCATCTACGAAATTAATTTCTTTAAGTAAACGTCAGCTGACTAAGTCCAATACTCTGTAAGTAGTTAGTACTCAATGACCGATAACTATCTACAAGGTCATTGACTCGTTTACTTAAAGAAATTAATTTCGTACATGCGTATATTAATTCTCGTTTTAGAAAAAAGTACTTTATTTTTTTATTTTATCTTTACAAATCGATAGTGGATCATGTACCAGATTGACCCTACACGGGATTAAAACGATCAAAATTTAGCCGTGTATACAACATTATTTTTAGTATATGCGAAACCTGAATATAGTTTAATCAGAATCAGTAACTGAATCGATTTCAACAATATGTTAGATTTTTTCCCAAAAATATTTAAAAAATGTCACAAGTTGGACAACACTGACATTAAGTAGAACATAGGTCACAGCAGATCATAGCAGGCATCAGATTCCAACGCACAGCTGGGTGCAGGAGCAAAACAAACACTGTTGCCCGGATGGGCCGGAAACCATGCATTTTTGCGGATAACCAAGTCACATAACAAGCTTATAACTTAGATTCTCGTGATACAGTTATTATGTTGTCCACATATTCTTTACATAAAAATAATAGACACGTGTTTCGGGTTTCGCATAAAATATACTAAAACTAATGTTGTATAATAAAACTTATTATTATTATATTATGTTTTTATATTATTTCACAAGACACAGTTTCTTAATTCCAAAGATTTTTTCAAAGAGAATCTTTTGTTCAGAAACTTGTTGCTGAATTAATTCTAAATACTGTTGTTATTTACTTTAACTCAGTTGATAGCGCTGGATCTAAGTCTTAAACTTCTAAGCACTTTTTGAAGACATTGTACATTAATGGAAAAATTAATATGTCCGTCGTAATTTTCATTTGACTACATAAATTATTACAATTTATTGTAAATTCAAGTCTTCAAGCTAGAGTGAATATGCTCTTAGTAAACTAGTGCGCCTCACCATCAATGATTGCATGACTGCTTTCCATCAGCTGGGATCGCAGTCAAGCACTAGTTTATATAAATTAAAAATATATATTCTTGCGCTTATTAGATTCTATCCCATTTATTTATTGTAACAACAAATATTTTTCATTTTTATTTTCATTTTTATCACAATTAAAAACAATCGACTGAAATCCTTCAACGCCATTGAATTTAACCTTCCAATGAGAAAAAAATTATTTTATGGTGTCTGTTGTTCTTTTGTCTTTTTTCATTTGTTTTTTTTTCTACCTCAAAACATTATTTATAAACAATAATATTCAGTACATTTACGGAGCAGACTTTTAGCTTTGATGTCATTTTTATGATCTCTTCCCGAGAACTCCATCAAATATTTTTATGGCAAATAAAGAAGGAACGTGTACAATTTTTGTTGAAAATTTTTCCAATATGGTTTCTTTGTCTTTTTGGTAAAGTATCGCCCTAACGTTAATTGGGAAAAAGAGGAAAAGTTTGGCGCTAAATCGGTTTTTGCTAACTTTGTTGTGTAGTTTTGCGAAAGCAGTAATCTGAATATATGTGGCTGTTTATCAAATTCCGCTGAGATAGAGTTTATGGAAGCAATGATTTGTAGCAACGCTTTTTCATTTAGTTTTTAACATGAACATTGTTTATTTCTTACGTATTATTTTCATCTGTTGATTACTTTTTCGAATAATTTATTATACAACATTATTTTTAGTATATATCTAGGTATGTGAAACCCGAAACACGTGACTAGTATTTTTATATAAAGAATCTATGTACAAAGTTAAAGTCAAATATTTATTGCAGAAAACAATACAATAAATTTTCATAACTGTATCATGAAAAATCATAAAGTTATAAGTTTGTTATGTTGGTTGTCCGCTAAAATACATGGTCACCGGGCCATTCGGGTGACTGAAGGCTTATTTTGCTCCCATACACAGTTGTGCGCTGGCGTTTAATGACCTACCGTGTAGTACTTAGTGTCGATGGTGTCCAACTTGTGACCTTTATTAAATTAATTTAGGAAAAAAAATATAACATGCTGTAAAAATTATTGGAATCGATTCAGTTACTGATTCTGAACAACTGTATTCAAGTTTCAAAATAATTTTGTATACTACTACCAAAAACAGTTTTATTTTAACACTGAATTCCACGAAAACATGAAATAAAATGAGTTCTGTTTTCCCAAGTTGTGAAGTTCTTATCTTTAATATATACTGTTTTCGCAGAACTACATAGCACAGTTCCTTTAGCTAAGACTGTTGTTATTTTATCAAGTATTTTAATCTTTACTAAAGCAAGCAGCAACACAGATACTTCTAATACTTAAATTTGCAGGGAAATAACATGGGAATACAAAGGCAAGGAAATAAAGACAGATATAGCAGTACAGAATAATCGGTACAAAAGATCAGATAACAAAACAGCTAATACAGAAATATTCGGACGAAAACCGAAGTTAAGAGAAAAGAGAGATACACCGATAGTCGTAAACGATGGTACACTGAATATACCAAAAATTTCCAAAACCGATAATGGAGCTTCATATTCTTGTATAGTCAGAAGTCCATCAGGTGAAATGGCTAAAAGATCATTCGAGTTACATGTGGTGGAGGCACCGCAGCTGGAAGAGATATTGCTGCCAACGGATTTACAGGAAGGACAGATTGTTCAAATACATTGTAATCTTAAGAGTGGAGACTCTCCAGTTTATTACTCTTGGTTGAAGGATGGGAAGAAAATTCCGACGCATTTAAAGGTAAGGTTTATTGTTCGTAGCTGTAATGTTTTGTTTTGGGGAATGAGTAAGAACTTAACAGTAAAGATGATTTTGATTATCATCACACAATTATTGGTGTGGGGCTATTGTATTATTATAGTGGTTATATATTCAACATCAGAAATAAATATGCATATGACTATGATATTGATATTATTGACTATGATATTATTGATAGCCGTTTATTGACTGCTGAAGATAAGTTTCATCAGGAGCGTTCTCTGCGAGCGTTCAAACCTTAACCGTTGCAAAGCTCTTGTCTTTTTGTTTATCGAAATCTAAAGTTGTATTTAAAATGTGTTTCTAATGATAGACGAGTAACGAAAAAGTTATAAATATAACAGGGGTGGGTGACGGCATACAAATGCTAACCTACGCATTCGTTCCTTTTTACTTTTACCAAATTTCTTTTGACTATTCAATACAGGAACAGGAGCAAACAACGCCTAAATAAAGTCATGTATGCAGAAAGCATTTAAAATTAAAAGAATATTATGATGCAAACTATTCTCGCGAGAAAGAGCTGCATTTATTTTTATTAAAAGAATAACAAGAGAAATCGATCTTGTGTACATTATTGAATTTTTAAATTTTAATGACATTTATTTTACGTGAACTTACAATACTGTGAAATAATTAAGTTTATATAATGTTTCAAATACTGAAAACATTATATGAATTAAAATATTCATTGATAGATAGGAGAGGCCCCTTTTAAGAACTAGGCCCCGGGATTTTCCCTGCTTGCCAAACTGCCACTGGGTTATATTAAATCCGCAAGAATTCTGTATTACTCCATTTTTTTCTTAATATAGATATTTTTGTCGTTAAAATTTAACTTAAATTCTTGGAATGTTTGTTACAATTTAATTATAATAAGGGTTCCAAAAATTTTCCTGCGTTAACAATTTGAAATCTCAATTTAATTTTCTCACATTCTCATCAATTTTCAGATCGTCGAGAGGAGTTTAGAAGTATTCAGCGTTCTGATTATAAAGAATGTCTCATTGGATCACTGCGGTACCTATACTTGCGTTGCAGCAAACCACGTAGCTAAAGTGAATCGAACCGTGAACCTTTACATAAAAGGTAAGTCACAAGATAGTAACATTACAGAAGGACGTCTGCATACAGTGAATGAAAATGCACGCACACATAGATATGCTTCACGTACAGTAAGTGCAAGTGCGCTTTCGCTTGATGTTTATTTTCAATCGGCACACGTTGCTACGCGTCTGTGTTTTGTACGGAGCCAACCTTTTGAAATTTCCCATGCTATAGTGAAGGACTAAACTCATTTGTATCGAATGGCTGACACTGTTCCAACTACCAATGGAAAACATGACTTACGTTTAAAAGCTTAAGATCGTTTTTAGAGTATTATGTAGTAGAAAGGTCTGTCCAGCAATATTATTTTCTTGGAAACCATTTTCATATCATTTGTAGTGTTTTGCGCCGGCTGTTTTGGTCTAATGTTGGATATAATTTGAGATTTGTTTTGGCTATAGGTTTTTATTTCTTATATTAACTAAAATATTTTTTATGTACATATTAGAATATGTACATAAAAAATATTTGATGAGATGTCCTTGTATTAGTATTTTTGCTTTTATTTTCTTTCTTTTGATGTAACAAAAGTGAATTTAATTAAAACTTGGCGCACTGGTAAATCACCCTACAGAAGTGGATACCTTAGGCATCTTCTACTAGTCGACCTTAGTTTAGTGCAAAAGGGCTCTGGAAATATTTGAAAGAAATCCGTGGCCCTAGAATAAAGGAATACAGATGAAGGTTTAGTCAGTAAATGTTTGATATGTCTCATGTGGAGTGCGAGGGCATATCAAACATTTACTCCAGAGCAAGAAAAGTTACTCTATGATTCCAAACATCACAAAAGCAGAATATAACTAACCGAGCAACTTAATAGTTTTTTTTTAGTATTAATATTTTTGGTTTTAGAGCGGTTATATGTTTACTGTAAACTTATTCTTTTAAGATTACATCAAAGAATAATGGTAAAACAATTGTTGATAAAATTATTAAGTGTTTACAGGCTAAATATCGGTGAAATAATTTACTAAGTTTAATCAAATTAAGCTGAAAACGTATACTTACCGCCAAAATTTTGTTAGTGAGTTTGCGAATTTAAAAATTCTGCATATCAAAGAACTCAAGAAAAACCTCTGACAGACAGACAAAAAATTCTCTAATTAAGGTTCCATTTGCCCCCAAAGACTAATTTAAATGCAACATTATTATTTAACTTTGAGATAAATTTACATTTTGCTCATTAATTTTAATATTAAGCTGTCAAAAACGTCTCTTGGATTAGAAACATGATTTTCACATTACATTACTTAAATATGCAAAAAGTTTCGACGTGACACTAAATATTCTTCTATATTTGAGACTTATTTGTACCCGAATACTCAATAAAATGAGTTTTATCATGAATATTTAATATTAAAATCAAGTGTCTGATCAAAGGTGAATTGTAATTTTTGTTATCTGTTATTTTATATCTTTCCTTCTTTATTGGAAAGAACGCATTAATGATTTTCTACCCTCGGTTGATATCTGATTGAAAGTCAAGATCGTTTTTCAGGTACTTTTAAAATAGAATGATTTTATCTTTGTACCTTAATATTGATATTGATTTAATTTTAACTTTTGACGTTTCAGTGACTTCAAATGAATTTTTCTAATTTTATTTGACATGTTACTGACTCCCCGTGGCTCAGAAATTACGTGAAGTTGTTAGTCCCAGTTGTAATGACAACCGGGATCTTTGACAGTCGCAGTCGTTACAGGTAGTCAGATAAAGTCATGCCAGTCTGTTTAAGGAGTGTAGCCCAGTAACTGGGTTGTGGAGGTTTGATAAGGAGTCCCTCTTTGCAAAACACGGGTATTTTGCCGCAACTAGTTAAACTGGAAGAGGAAATGATGATGTTTCAATAGCTAGAAGCCTGGTCTCTTTTATTTAAATATGTTTATAAAATTACATACATTCTTTAATATACTATACTCGTACTAATGTATGTTTTAAATATTGAAAGAATATTTAAGTAAGCTATATTTACGAACTTAACAAAATGGCGGTTTAATCTTTCGAAGTTTTGTTCAGCTTAATATAAAAAAACATTAATAAAAAACAAGAATTTTTTCATTAATGTTCATAACTAGAAAAAAAAACAACAGAAAATCAAACAGAATAAATAAAAATAAATGAAAAAACTACCTCGGATAAAAACAAAAAAATAATAATAACGAAGTACAGCGAAAGTCTCGAAATAAAATTTGGCTTTATTCACTCTACGACTACAAAATAGATAACTACAGAAGGCTGATAACGAATAATGAGCGAAAATAAACACACTCACACGTATTCTGAAGCAACAATGCGAGTGCAGGAGATGGCCGCAAAGATGAGGAGGGAACAGACGTTTTTTTATCTATTATTTGTTACTTTTCATTCATATAAACTAGTGCTTGACTGTAATCCCACCTGATGTTAAGCATCCGTCCGGTAACAGACCGGTCCGAGCTCAAGTCGTTTACGGCGCGCACTGTTCCCCCGCACATTGTCAGCAAACTGTAGGGGCCCAACAGGGCCGAAGCCTACTGGGGTCAAAGGGTATGTGAAAATGGCACCCGGGGCCCTGGGACCAAGGCGAAGAATGGAACGGGGTAGGTTTTTAGTCAGTAAGAGTCTGACACTACTTCCCGCTCCACCCAAGGGCGGGATTTGTCATTGGATGATTTTAAATACCGAAAAAAAAATAAAAAACCTGATGTTAAGCAGTGATGCAATCGTTGATGGTAAAGCGCACTAGTTTATCAAGAGCCTATTTACTCTAGCCTTGAAAACACCCAAATTATTATAATTTGATATCCTCCCTTAAGCCTCAGCCGCCACCACAGGAAACTCCTTGGGCTTCGAGAGTCACAGAATGATTCCTGGTCACCGTAGGTGCAGGTTTGTTAGATAACTAGCAATGGGTAGCTCACTGATCGGCGCGGCACGTAGTGTTCTACGCATGCTTCAAAGAGATGTCAGCAACCGTAAGAGCCCAGCAGCGCCAAACCCACCAGAACTACGAAGAATTTCATAAAGAGAAATCGTGATCCTCAAATGTAGACAACTGATAGATACAGGTGTACTTAGTCAGTTAAACTTTGACAAGCGCTCATACTTCACTTTAGAATGGGAGAAATCGATCGAAAATGGCGATCTCGAGCGAACACCAGCGCTCACCGGTCGTGAGTGTGCTCATACTAGCTGTTTGTGAAGCATGTCTATGTGTGCGTGCGTTTTCGCTTATTATACGGATCTGGTCTTCTGCACCTATATTTTTATGTGTCCCACGATATTGAGTTTCATTATTCGCTTGCGACTCGCTAGGTGTTTTAATAATAAACCTGTTACAATATGTTTTTATTTGGTGATTTTATATAGCTTCCCTCTGACTTAATGGTTTTCATAGTAAAGTGTATGTTGCCTTTATTAATATTTTGTAGTCTTCCCTATAATATTTCATACGAAGATGAAAGACAATTTTCTGGATAGAAATTTTATATTTTATTTTTACGTATATTAATTTTCACATCTCGATGAAAATTCTCAGAACGGTAAAACAAATCATCATGAAGAACCGAAATGTCTTGAGCCAAAAATATAAAACATTTGATATTTACTAAAAGTACCAGTCCGCGTGTTCCACTCCTCTCAAAGAAAGAATTCTGTGTTCTCACGGGAACCAGCAGTAGGAACATTAAAAGCTACGGTGGAAGCATACGAATAACGTTGTATTAAAAATAAAATACAATTTGTATTTCTATATAAAAATCTCATTTTACATATATCGGTTGAAAGAACAGAAGTACAGGGACTCTCATAGTAACAGGGTGTGTTTTCATTGTGATATAGATAGTATATCTACATAAAAACAAAAAAAAAATGAATATAGCAATAAACGGTACAAATTCTAGGACATTGCAGAAACTTGACTAAAAAAAAAACACATTTTCTCAATTGTGTCAAGAAATTTTATCAAAATGTATTTTTAACCAAATTAGTATAAAAATGGGCAGTTTATAGTAATTGATTTACTGTTATACTCCATTCGCAATAACATTAGACATTTAAACAAACTTTTTTTACTGTCCGTTCAACCGATTTTGACTTCTATTCCGTAGGCATAAGGGTGGCAATAAAAGCAAAAAAAGTGGTTACAATACCAGCCATTGTCTGCAGCCGCTATATATCTTGTTACCAATATAATAAAATTCAAAATGGTTTTAAAGGACAGAAGTATAAGTTCAAGCGAATCTCAAAGCAATGTGTAGAAGGTAGATGGTGTTACTAAGAGTGTGTTATTATTCATATAGGTAGTTTGCCAGAGAGCTATCTTACTTAATTAATTATTTTATTTTTCTCTTAATAACCTTGATATCATCTGATAGATCTGATATCAACCGATAAGATCTACAATGGAACAAGAAATGTAATCAATTATAATTATTTTGATACAGTTGCCCCAAAATGGAATGAAGAACCTCAGAACTCGTCCCTCCTCCTTGGCAGAGGAGGTCACATATCCTGCAGTGCTAACGGCTACCCGCAACCACAGACACATTGGCTGAAAAAAGACAGTAAGTATCCTAATAGTTTTATTTAAATACTGGTTATTTTTACAAGCTTTTATTTTTTTAGTTTCCTGTCCCAATGTTTGTCTGTAATCAATCTTGCAAATTAAATTTGCTGCAGATGCAGATGACAAAGCGAAATTATTATTACGTGGAGCTGATCTGATGATGGAACCAGAAGGTAGTCATAGGAACTCGGTAGTTAAACGATACAACCCCATCGAACTTGGACTCATATAATTTGTCTTGACAAGTACTTTAGTGCTTAATGGTAACCAGGGTCTGATGATGGAACTGGGAGATGGCTATAATAACTCGGTATTTGAACGACGCAACGTCATCGAACTTGGACTCGTATGATTTGTCTTGAGGAGTACTTTGGTTCTAGATGATAACCAGGGTCTGATGATGTAGCTAGAAGATGGCCATACGAAATCGGTAATAAGCGCGGAGCGAGGAGGAGTGGCAGGCGGTCGCCTCCTTCTACGAAGCAGTAATGCTAGCAAAGGAGGAGGCCGACCGCATTAGGCAACGGCGCACAAGCCACTGCCGCCGCCGGGATTCTGATCCCGATTTCCGGCCACCGTTGGCGCGGGCTTGCAGACGGCAGCCAATGGGTAGCTCGCTGACCGTCTGTCCGGTAACAGACCGGTCCGAGCCCAAGGCGTTTACGTCGCGCACTGTTCCCGTGCGCCTCAAGAAGTTGTCAGCGAACTGTAGGGCCGAAGCCGGTGCCAAGGATTAGGTGAAAATGAACCCCGGGGCCCTGGATCGAAGGCAATGAATGTAACAGGGTAGATTTTTAGTCAGTAAGAGTCTGACACTATCTTTCGCCCCACCCAAGGGCGGGATTTGTCATTTGATGATATTAACTACCATAAAAAAAAAAAAAAATTTTGGTCCTAAATACAAGATGACGGCTTCTATCGTCTCACTAACAAACAGCGAAGTACAAACGTAGTAAAACATTAGAACCTCACTGTCGTATTTTAGTACAAAAAAACTAAGTGAAATTTCAAACAAAATCTTGAAACTATGCCAAAAATCTGCGAATTTCTTGTGCGGTGCTCTATTTTGCGGAGAGTGTTCGTCAGTACATTGCTTTTAGTATTTTTCTTCATTCTTTTTCTAGTCATAATCTGTCTTAGAAAAGCTTCTAAGAGTAGTCGTATAATGTTTTAGACTCTTTGCACTACCTAGGTACTATGTTTAAAACTAAAGCCCATTGGTTGGCTGGATGAACACATTAAAACTTTATTTATTTAATATTCATGTACAATAATGGTACAAAAGCGTACTTAATGCAACAAGGCATTCTCTCATCCATCGGTCGCTGGTTCAGATCCGGCTCGAAGGACCAAAATTTGCGGGGTGCAAATTTGTAGTAAATAAAAAAGCACTGATAGGTCTTTGGATAGTTTATTAAAAGTTCTTCAAATGTTATGTTAAATGTTACGTTAAAATGTTATGTTAGATGAATGCATCCGGCCCGTTCGGTGTCTCGTAATGCACTGATGTTTAAATACGATTGTAGTAAATTGCTGCGTTAGTTGGTGTTCGGTTGCTTGGACCGAACACAACCTATGGGTTTAAAAAAGACAACACTGTGGTAGGTGTGCACAATAAATAAATAACAGTTATTTCAAATATAACTAACAAACTAACTATGGGTTATGTAACTTTAACATTAAAATAACACAATTCTGTCAAAATAATAATAACTTTATTAACTTGACTGGTGAGGTTCTCGACATGTGGGAAATGGACTCGGCGATCATTGTACCGATAGTCGTGTCAGCCAACGCCTTAATAGTCACGAGCCTTGACCAACATCTTAGGAGGTTCTCGTTAGGTAGCTGAATCAAGGGTTTGATTCAGAAAACAGTACTTCTGAACATGGCGCGGTATTGCTACGAGTAGGGGGTTATTTTCTCTGGAGTTCTGAACACCAGGGCAATACGAAGGCATCAACAGTAACCGCAATACAAAAGGCTTTGGAAGATCATCATTTTGGCACAACACAGCACACGGACAGTATACGGACGGCAGGCTACCCATTACTCACGGCTTACTTGCCCATGCTTCGGTAGCATGTGCCTTAAACCCTAACACTCTATATTCATATACCTATTTACTATTGTTGTAGTCGTATCAGAAACATGGCGACCGGTTCTCGAAGTGGCTGGTGGAGGCGTCCTGAGCCTGTCGAATGGCTCCCTTATATTCGACTCAGTGGCGCTATCGGATGCTGGACTATACACCTGCCATGTGGAGAATGGAGTTGGCGAAGCACTCAGTAAGACTGTGTGGATCTCCGTTAACAGTAAGTGTAAGGTTTTGTGTTTTATTTTTTCATACTATTATATTGTCACTTTCTATTTTTTTTCATTTTAACTTCGAGAAAGAGGAATCGTCGAATCCGACTCGTGGTGTGATACTCTCGTACCTTTAATAGCACGTAAAGCCGTTGGTTTTGGACCAGCAGGCTTAGACAGGTTGATAATTTACAATTGTAAACGCTATCAAAAAACTAATCAAATGTATGTGAATGACATCATCTCGACCACGTAACTGAGCGTTGAGATGACGTTAGAACAAAGGAATCGGAGGCGTGGCTGACTCGAGGTGTTCGCCGCAAGAGAATCGAAACGACACGGTCGTAACTTGGCTAGGCCTGCTGACATTCAACCTTCTACCCCTCCTAAATCTAGTGATAAGAGCCATTAATAGAGTATCTGAAGTTGGGCACAAATCTTAAAGCAATGCTGGTTGTAAATGTAATAAAGTTTATTCAGTAAGTCAAGATCTTTGAGCGATACAATGAATATTAGGTCCGATTCTCGATATTGTTGAATTTACTATTTAAAGGGTTCCCTGAATTTTGAGACTGTTGTTTTGAACTAAATTGCATAAGGTTGTAAATTAATCTTTAGGTATTTTAGAGTCATTTACCTGGCTGCCGTTCAAACAAACAGCCAGGTAAATGACTTGTATAATGTTAATTTACTTGCCTAACCTAGACATTAGATATCTAAAGATTAAACGAAGACGAAGACAAGTCCCAAAATTATATTATAAAGTTTATTCAATCTGAAGACATGATAGACCATAACGTACAGTACAGCCGATATAATTGTTGTTAACAGCAATAACAACTGCTATTGGCATTTATTTTTTCAAACCATTTATTTTTTTACGGGTGCACAAGTGCTAAAGTTCGCAGAGCCTAACTTCAGACGCGCCAAGATCCGTCGGCCGTACTGTACATCTATTATTAAGAATTGTCAATCAACCTGAATATCAACCTTAGTATGCGAACGTTCTAACCCAAACAAAGCTCACAGAGTATACCTATACATATTCCAAAGAGAATCGTTTATTCAAAAGAGAAAGTTTTGATTTAAATTCATTGCTGACGTCATCCGAATCAACCTCAGGTCTTAATTAATTCTAACAACTTGCAAACGGAGTTCTTTCCCAAGTTTGTTTTTCTTCCTTCCCTTATTACTTGTTAGGGAATGTTGCTAAGCTCTTCCCTAACAACTTAAGACAAATATACTTTGTAAACATGCAAATGTAAACACTTTTGTTTCATGGAGGAAGCGGGAATTGTTGGAATTTTTTCATGATCTAATATTGTTATTTTATTTTTGTATTTTTATCTTTATTGCGGAATTTAAGAATCGTTTAAACTTTAGTCATCGTCATCATCATTTCAGTATCAGACATAGGCCTCCCTCAAGCGTCGCCACAATGGCCGGTCCTGTGTATCTCGCATCCATCGGACTCCAGCGACCCTGACCAGGTCATCGGTCCACCTTGTTCCCACAAGGCTTTCCAACGCTGCGTCTTCCGATATGCGGCCGCCACTCTAGAACCTTTCGGTCCCAACGGCCATCTGTTCTGCGAGCATTGTGCCTGCTGAGCACTCTTCGTGCTATGTTGGCAACCTTGGTTCTCCTGCGGATATCTTTATTCCTGATTCGATCACGCAAGGAAACTCTAAGCATAGTCTTTTTCATTGCCCTTTGGTTGATTTTATGCCTTCAGATGAGGCCCATTGTAAGCGACCACGTTTCAGAGCCATATGTCATCACTGGCAACACGCACTGGTCATAACTTTCGTCATGAGAGATTGTTGTATGTTGGGCGAGAAGATAGCACAGCTTCCCGAACGCTGCCTAGCCGAGTTGGATTTAACGGTTGAACTCTTTCTCGAAATTAGATCTACCCAACTGGACTGTCTGTCCGAGGTATATCTCGGATAGGCACTCCACTCCAGTTCACTGCACTCGTAATTAGACGTAATCGTCCACCACTTTGAGTGACCGATCATCATCCTCGATATTATAATTCTCAGATTCCATTAAGAACCATATTACTATGTAATGTGCATCTTGAATATTCGTATTGCAGATTCTGTTAAATTTCTTCCTAAACTTAATTTACTTAGTATTAGTTTCGTTTCAGAACCGGTGACTTTCGATATTCTCTCAAGAAACATGACAGCTAAACTCGGTCAGCATGTGACCATTGAGTGTCAAGCCAAAGGAGACGATCCTATCAGAATTATGTGGACGAGAAATGGGAAACCGATAAATCCTTTGACACAAAGGTAAGAAATTTTCAATTTTAATAGTATTATAACATAGGTTGTACTATTCATACTCCATTAGATCATTTTCATCATTCTCTTGGGAGGGGGTTGGGTTAGCCCTACATGTCCCTTTCTTCCAATTTTTTTCTGGTAGCCATCACCAAAAATAACTGATTTTATTATACACCGTTAAATTTTGGTCGTTTTAATACCGCGGAGTGTCGATTCGGTACATGAAGTACTATCGATTTGTAAAGAGAAAATTAAAAAATAAAGTACTTTTTTTTATTTCGAATTTACTTGCGCATGTACGAAATTAATTTCTTTAAGTAAACGTCAGCTGAGCGAGGCCAATGAACTGTAGGTAGTTGGTAAGCAACGACCGACAACTATCTACAAGCTCATTGAGTCGTTTATTTGAAGAAATTAATTTCGTACATGCGTATATCAATTCGAGTTTTTGAAAAAAAGTACTTTATTTTTTAATTTTTTCTTTACAAATTGATAGTATTTCATGTGCCGAATCGAGCCTCCGCGGGATTAAATCGACTAAAATTTAACGATGTATATGATTTGAAGAACTTTTCTTTATTTATATTCGTTTAATCAGTTCGTTTAATCAGTCAGTCAGTTATCCGCATGATTTGAACATATACAACAGAAAGTTGAAATCGCCCGGAACTAGGTGACTTTAAGCCTTCTTCTTCTTCTCATGCCTCGCCCTTATGCGACGCGGGGTCGGTTTTTCCAATCTATCCCGAGCGTCTTGTTCGTATAGTCCCAATACTTTCATGTCCTCCTGGACATTTGACAGCCAAGTTGTTTGGGGACAGCTTGATAAATAAATAACATTTGTCGCCAGCTTATTATTATAAATATCTATTTACTAAATAGGATATTATTTCAAGACAAATAAAACCAGAGAAGAGTTAATTAGCACATTTCTTTGACATTGTTTTTTTTACTGTTCATCCGGCCTATCTAGGGCAACTTTGTCTGAAACAATTAAACTTAGTTTTCAAGCAATTAGTACTCTTTACAAACATAAGATTAGTCTTTTTCTTTCTACTGTTCTACAAATGAATTTATTCAATTCTTGGAAAATCATTTGCATCTTTATTATCATTAGTACCTATTAATATTTATTCGACGAGCGAGAAAAACTGTGGTCTTATGGCTCGCCGGTGTATCATTGCAATACAAACGACGAGCCTGGCTCGCGGCTCGTCGTGTTTGCTTCATTTTCTACTCGGCTCATCGTTCGTTGTTTTACTCGCTAGTCGATCAGCACCGACGAGCCGCGAGTAAAACCAACGTTCTTTAAAACCGTGGTATTGGCTCGTACGTCGATCATCCGCCTTGTGCTAGCTGCTACCAGCGGCTTCGCCCGCGAAAGTAGGTTTTACCATACTTACTTTGGACCCCGGTTTCATACCTGGGGTAAATATTGAAAAATTCTCTCTTAGTGCACGCCTACGTCATAAAAGGAAACCTTGTGCAAAATTTCACTCTCCTAGTCCCATAAGTTTCAGTTGTGCGTTGATATGTCAGTCAGTCAGTTTGTCCATTTATATATTTATTTATTACTAGCTTATGCGGCTACGCCCGCGCGGGCACCCGGCGCGTGACGTCGCACAACTGTGTCGTGTGCGGCAGGCTCCGTCACCGTAATCGTAATATAACCTGCGCAGTATCGCCAGTTTAACTTTAACGGTGTGCATGTAGTCGTGTCGATGGAGAACTTTAATGTGTTATTACGTAGCAAAATGGACGCGGGGCGCGGCTGCCCGCGACGGGTGCCCGCGAGGTGAGCGTGGACGGAGCACTGTTATATAGGACCGCGCTTGCGCCCGCTTAACGCAGCGCTGGTCCTAACAATAAAAAAAGCTTTCACAAAACATAAATATTTGTAGGTTTAGAAAATTTATTTGATGTTGTGCGTTACCATAATAATGATATCTTGTTATCCCTCATCAAGATTTACAGACATTCAAAGGCGACTTTCAATTGAAACGATCCTTTCATCAGTGCCTACTTACTAACCCTTTATTTAAACGTCGTTATAATAGTACTCGTAATTTTCTTAAATGAATGGAGAGGGAGAGTGGGATCAAAAAAGATGATTAGATTCTGTGACACAAGACATGAAATAAAATGGATTGAGTAATAACGTTAGTAGTGGCCAAGCTACGACAGTTTCATTTCGATTCTCTTGCGTCGAACGCATCCAGTTGGTCACGCCTCCAATTCCTTTGTTCTGATGTCATCTCAAAGCTCAGTCACATGGTCAGAACAATGGAATTGGAGGTGTGGCCGATTCGAGGCGTCCGACGCAAGAGAATCAAAATGAAACGGTCATAAATTGGCTAGGGAGGTTGGTAGCGTGTGAGAGGAGTGTGCACCCAGCAGTGGCACATAAAGGACTAATTTAATTAAATTAGGTTATGGAATACAAAAACAACTTTTTTTTTAATCGACCTTTTTCTATATTTAACATCGTTTTCCTACCTTTTTGCCGTTTTGTTTGCTGCCTGTTCTGGTCTCGTGTTATTTGGGGTTAGTGTTACACGTTTTTTTCTTCCGTTCTCTCCTGTCAACTTTCACACTATCAAAAACTCTTTTCTTTTATGTGACTAATATCCACTCACACAAAATCCATCCATCTTTCCATTTGCTCCTCTCTTTCCTTCTCTGTCCATCCATACGTATACTCATAACTCTTTTAGTAACACGCGTTTCATCTTTTCTCTACACCACTTTCAAACTTCTACAAAATATCCAAATATATTAGCATAATCATTTCTTAGTTTATTCATTCTCGACATATCATTACATTAACCGTTAAATTTTGATCGTTTTTATCGCGTGGAGGGTCGATCTGGTTTATGAAACACATCGATTTGTTAAGATAAAATTAAAAAATAAGGTACTTTTTTTTAATGTACGAAAATAATTTCTTTCAATAAACAAGTCAGTGACCTTGTAGATAGTTGTCGGTCGTTGCGTACTAACTACCTACAGGTCATTAGCCTCGATCAGCTGACGTTAAGAAGAAATTAAGTACTTTATTTATTAATTTTCTCTTTACATATCGATAGTGTTTCATGTACCGAAACGATCCTCCACGGGATTAAAAAGATTAAAATATAACGGTTTACATCCTCATCTCTGCTACATGTAATCTATTTACAAATGTAGAAAATGTAACCAAATTAATGACACTTTTTCTTACAGAGTAAAAATATCAGAAGCCAAATCAGAGGATGGCATGACAAGCATACTGGAGCTGTTACAGACAGAAACAAGTGACGGAGCACTGTATCAGTGTAGAGCTGGCAATCCTTTCGGAGCTGACGTGTTTAGCGTGCATCTTACTATACTGGGTGAGTGAGTTTGTATGAACTTTTTTGGGCTATGACCGCTATAGAAATAAAAACTAGAAAACATTCGACAAAAGTAAAAGAGCAAGGAAAGAACACAAAGGTAAAGAGAAGAATAGTAAAGAACGCGATGAAATAAAGCTGTTGAATGACGATAACAGCACGTTCAGCATAAAATATGTAAGTACATAATTTATTTGACATGAGGGAATAGCTGATCGACAGACAAATGATAGACAGGTAGCCGTAGATCGTATTATCTACGCTGAACCAGATATTGAAATCGACTAAATCAACAAAAATAATGAAACCGACAAAACCGAAAGTCTTCCGCCGCAAACCATACTGTAAACGCAAAAGCGAATTGCTACAAAAATTAGGTTAAAAGGTTATACCTACTTACGATTGGCACAAAACAACGACGCGAAGCAAGTAGCTAAGGCGTGATTGGATCAAAGCTGTTAGTAGCGGCTAATGAAAATACAGAGGCTCTCGTTAGACATCTGAATGAAAGGCCTGATTCAGAAAATAGATCTCCTCGTTACACTGTACTGTTAATTTATAACTTTGACTCAGTACTCTACATCGGTGCATCCCTATTACTGTATTTATTTAATTTTTAAATAGTCCATGTTACTGAAACGTGGTCGCTCACAATTAATCACATCAGAAAGCCTAAAGGCATCCAACAGGCAATGCAGAGGGCTATGTTTGGATTTTTTTTGCGGGATCGAATCATCAATAAAGATATTTGCAGGAAAATCAAAATTACTGTCATTGCCAGAAGAATTCAAACTTAAATGGACAGGGTACATTGTTTGCAGAAGAGTTGGTCGATGTGTATCGGTGGCCTCCTTCATGTAGTCTGATAACCTGGTGATGGTCAGAGGACATTACTTACACAGTACACACTCGGGGAGGCTTTATTTATTTACTTTATTTTATATATTGGGGAAAACAAATAATAATAGTTTTACACATGAAATATCAACAACGTTCTCCACATATAAAGACTTGAGACATTTGGTATGACAAGCGCTGTATTTTTTTTTTAAAGAGGAAAGTGAAAAGTTAATATAATAAATTAAAATGTGTTTCACCAACAATATAGCTGTTTTTGATTTGATTTTTTAACAAGTTGAGCAACGCCCCTTTTAGGTACAAAAAACAGAGCTAGATCGCTAAATTTTTTATTAAAATTGCTCGTAAGGCGACGGAGAGGGGCACGTAAGCCAGCATTTGTACGACTAGTACAAATACTAGTACTACGATAGTAGTGGTAAATACAGATCGTGCGCGTACCTCTCGTCCCAAGCTTTGTCCAGTATCGGACGTCTTCCGGCTGCAATTATGATGTATCAGTACTATTACTAAATGTAGTAAGATACTGCTTCTTAGCGGCCAACGACTTATACGCCACTATTTTTTAATTAGTGCAAATACTTAAAGGGCTTATTAGAAAAGGTCTTGTTATTATTTAAGTAAAGTCTTAATGAATAATATTCATAGACAGCAAAGTTATGAGCGTTTGTTTATATCCCAAAATGTCCCTCAATATATGGAAACATTGTACAGGTTATTGTTTATGAATGAAAGAATGTCAATAAAAATGGAAAAACACTGCGCTTATTATTTTCTAGTAGTAGTTGTTATGAATGATTTATTCAATTATGAATTTACCAAATGACAAATTTTCGTGGACAATTTTGGGATTTCGATTTTTTACTTTTGAATACATAAATATTTATGATCAGTAACGGGTACTGATTGAGCCCATTTTTTTTTTGCGCTGATTAAAAAATAGGGTTGTATAAGCACGTTAGTACAGCGTAATTTATTTTTTAGGAAAAACGTCGACTTAAAATTTTAAAGAACAGTTCATTTATTTTTCGGTTCTAATTTTCTGTAAACTGGCAATCTGTGTAACACACAATGGGCCATTCGTTTGTCATGTCTTGAGGTTATAATAGACGTTTTAAAAAGGAAGCTTCATCAAGCTTGCCAAGTAGTTAGGCCTTTTTATTACCGGTCCTTTAGAATGTAGGCGATTTTTGTTTACCCGCGGTCTATTCGCTTTGGCCCGTTCAAACTATATACAGTTAAAGCAGTCTACCAGGGCAGGAATGCTATATCTTTTTACACGAAAGGACTGTACAATAAAACTTTGTTTTGTAGCGACATCTATGTCGTTACAAGGGAACTATCCGGCATCGCGCAATTAAAGTTCTCCGCCCGATTTGAACACATAGAACAGCCCGAAATCATCTATCGGGTAGTTAGCCTACCAGACATAAGACCCGTCTGATCGGAGAATCCTCCCCTTTCCAACGGAGGTATTTGGAACTTTACTCTCTGTTCCGGATACCTCCAAAGTTAACTCTCTCAATATCTCCCAAAATGGTAAAAGAAAAACATCGTCAGAAAACAAATGTATGTCCTTCAATTTGAAGACATCTGACATGCACCAACTCATACTTTGCCAGACTCTCGTAGTGCAAAGATAGAGAATGTCCAAATTCAAATTGGTGAGTTTTAGCTGTAGGAAAGACAGATAAATCATCATAGTTGCTTATTATATAGGGTGACTGGTAACTAGTGAACGATACTTAAACACGTGATTGTAGTCATGATAACAAACAACTTTTACTATGGGACCAAATCTGATATCGCGAAAAAAAAGTACTAATCAGAACATTTGTGTTCGCCTAACTGGTCAAAATGTGCTGAACTTGGCAGATTTTTGGCAGTTGGCAGTTTAAGTATCGTTCACTAATTACCAGTCACCCTATATGTATTTATTATTATATATTGTTACTCAGTATATATTATTGTTGTAATTATTCTATTATATGTATGTATAAATTTATGATATTATATCTTTTAATATCTGTTTTTTTTGTACTTTTAATTTTATTTTTCCTTTTACTCTTACACACGGTGTCTTCATCTCTTCATTTTCCAAACTCTTCTTTCGCAGGTTTGCTGGAAGAGATTTCTGTAGAAGTAAACATCACCTATGTACCTATTTTTCTGTTTCCTTCTTCTTTTCTCTTATCTTAATATGTGGGTACATGAAATGTTAAATAAAAATAAATAATTAAGCCATACAATCAGTTTCAAAATAGACTGATATTGAGATTATAATAAAATCTCAATATCTATCTATTTTGAAATTGTTTTTTTTTTTTTTATTTTTTTTTTTATATTTTATAAACTAGCACTTGACTGCAATCCTACCTGATGGTAAGCAGTGATGCAATCGTCGATGGTAAAGCGCACTAGTTTATTAAGAGCCTATTCACTCTAGCCTTGAAGACGCCTAAATTATAATTGGCCGGGAAAACCGCAGCAGGCAAATTGTTCCAGTCCCTCGATGTACGCGGTATAAACGACGAGGCAAAACGCTTAGTCCGGACCGTGGAACTTTCAACAACGTAAGGGTGGATATTCGCCGTACGCCGGGTTGTTCGATGGTAGAAAGGAGATGGCGGTATCAAGTCATGCAATTCCCGCGCACACTCTCCAAAATGCATCCTGTAAAACACCGAAAGGCTGGCTACTCTACGCCTGTGCTCGAGGCTTTGTAGATTGGACTTAACCAAGTCTGGATCACCAATTAGCCTCTTCGCACGCCTTTCCACCGAGTCCAAAGCTGCTAGGTGGCATTTTGCAGCACCAGCCCATATGTGGCTGCAGTACTCCACACACGAACGGACTTGTGCTTTGTATAAGATTAGAAGCTGTTCCGGTGTGAAGTACCGCCGGACTTTTGCTAGAACGCCGAGTTTCCCAGCAGCTACCTTAGCTTTGGACTCAATGAACCGCCCAAAGTTGAGGTCTGAGGAAATTTCTACCCCCAAGAGCTGAAGGTGGTCGGTGCACTCCAGGGATACATTCTGGAAAGCAGGAGCCAAGGTGAACGGGCTCCTTTTGGCGGTGAACAGACACGCTTGTGTTTTGGTGGCGTTGAATCCCACAATATTGGCTTCGCCCCATTTGGAGACTGCCTGAAGTGAAGCATTCGTCCGCTCCACCATAGCCTCCCTTTCAGCCTGGATCAGCTCTTTACTAGCCCGAGGAGTTGGCAGGTATCTGTCTACAACTGTGCTATCATCTGCATACCCATAGATACCGGGCATCAGCAGATCGTTGATATGCAGGAGGAAGAGAGTTGCAGAGAGAACAGACCCCTGAGGAACTCCGGCATTAGTCGTCATGGGCTCTGATGAGCAACCGTTGACAACAACTCGGAGAGACCGTTCACTCAGGAAGTCTTTTACCCAACTAATCAGGCCAGGGGAAATGCCGTACGCTGGAAGCTTACTCAAAAGGCTAGCGTGTCATACCCTGTCGAAGGCCTTCGAGACGTCTAGAGAAACCGCAATCGCTTCCCCATTCCTCTCGAGGGCCTCGCCCCACAAGTGGGTGGCATAAACTAGTAGGTCCCCAGTAGATCGATTGCGGCGAAACCCGTACTGTCGGTCACTGAGGAGATCGTTACCTTCCAGGTATGCCATGAGGCGCGAGTTCAATACACGCTCCATAATCTTGCAGAGTATGGAGGTTACCGAAATCGGCCGATAGTTGTTAGGATCGGCACGACTGCCCTTTTTGGGCACGGGTTGTACATTGGCAAGCTTCCAGGACTTGGGCACTATTCCAGTCCTAAATGAGAGGCGATACAAGCGAGTCAATACAGGAGACAACTCGGGCGCACAAGCCTTGAGAACTATCGCTGGTATACCATCTGGTCCACTAGCTTTATTCACGTCTAGACGACACAGTGCTCTCAGAACTTCATTGTTCCTTATGCGAATTTCGGGCATCGAGGTGTCGCAGAAAGGCAGAGTCGGTGGAGTAGCACCACAAGTGTCAAGACGAGAATTATGGGCGAAGAGAGATGCAAAGAGACCTGCTTTCTCTCTCGCGGTGTGAGCCAGTGTTCCATCAGGCTTAACCAGCGGAGGCAGTGTGGGCCGACAGAAGTTCGTTTCGACCGACTTGGCAAGGGACCAAAAAGCTCTGCTACCGGATGGCTGTGCAGAGAGCTTTGTGCCAATATGAGTAATGCCTTCAAAGCGAGCCTTCCTTAGTGCCTTTTTGTAGGACTTGGCAGCTTGGTTGAAGGCTCTCTTCTTTGAACTCAGATCCGGAGCTTTGCGGTCACGAGCATCAACCCAGGTGAGAAACGCCGAATGCTTAAGCTCTTCAGTTTTTATGCAATCGGCGCTGAACCATGGGTGAACTGAGCCACCGATGGGTACGTCGCTATAAGGGATGAAATACTCCATAGCTTGACGTATCACATCGGATACGGCATCTGCACAGCTCGACGGATTTTCAGAAGAGAAGCAAACCTGCTGCCAAGGATAAGACGCAAAGAAGTGCCGCATCTCATCCCAATCTGCCGACTTGTAACGCCACATCCGCCGTTCACCGCGAGACTCACAGTCAGGTGGGGAGAAGGACGATACAGACTTCACCAGACAGTGATCTGATGTTCCAAGTGGTGAAGAAACTGTTACGATACATCTGTCCGGATCGGTGGTCAGCAGAAGGTCCAGACAATTGGCAGTATGACCAACTACATCAGGCACCCTGGTCGCTTGCTTCACCAGCTGGGAAAGGCCCAACGATACCGCAAAGTTTCGCGCTTCTCTTCCAGCGTGGTCGGTCCTCTGGTATGGGAAAAGCCAGTCTCGGTGGCAGGCGTTAAAGTCCCCCAGAGCGACAAGCTGCGCATCAGGGTGCCGATGCAGAGCCTTATCGGCGGCTTCACTGAGCTGGTCAAACATTCGAGTCGTCTCCTGATCACCGCTGTGCGATCGGTAGACACAGGCATAGACGATTTTGTCCATACCAGTGTCCACCAACAGCCATAGCGTGGAAAAATTTGGGTCTTCAAGGTGACGGAGACGCTGACAGCAGATTTCATTACGGACGTACACACAGACCCCGGCACGCTGCAGAAAATGATGCTCCAATGAGTATCCCGGGTAGTTAAAATAAAAAAATTAAAAGTAAAACCCCCATTTGAAACGTAAACAAACTCCCAGCAGAACATAATTTACGAAACATGATTAGCCAGCTACGTCCAAACAGATTTATCGGCTCAGTTGCACGCAATCGGTTCGGTTTAGCGACAAACAGGTTTGGCCGGCATTACCTTAATGAGATTATGGGACTGGAAACTGAAATTCACATGTGGGCAAACAGTATATAATGGATACCTAATTGCAAGATCATTGATTTGTGGTCAGAAAGACACGTTGAAACTAGAACTACATTAGACTGATGCACACGTGTAACACGCCTGTTTTGTACGTAGAACGACGTCACGTGGCGTGGCGTGGCATGGAGACCGACGCGCCCACCTTCTTCTACCTTAATCTTCTTATACACCACTATTTTTTAATTATGGCAAATACTTAAAGGGCTTATTAGAAAAGGTCTTGTTATTATTTAAGTAAAATCTCAATACATAATATTCATAAACAGCAAAGTTATGAGCGTTTGTTTATATCCCAAAATCTCACTCAACTTATGGAAACATTGGACAACTGATTGTTTATGAATGAAAGAATATCAATAAAAACGGAAAAACACTGCGCTTAGTATTTTCTAGTAGTAGTTGTTATGAATGATGATTCAATTATGAATTTACCAATAATGACAAATTTTTGTGGACAATTTTGGGATTTCGTTTTTTGTACTTTTGACTGCACAAATATGATCAGTAACGGGTACTGATTGAGCCCCATTTTTTTGTGCACTAATTAAAAAATAGGGGTGTATATAAAAATGAATAGCTGTTCGTTAGACTGGCTAAAACTCGAGAACGGCTGGACCGGTTTGCGAAATTTTGGTCTTGAAATATTCATGATACTCCAGGGAAGGTTTGAACAGTGAGGACTATTAGTCGATACGAAGTTTTCCGGGTCAGCTATTTCTGATTTGACATCATTATCATTATCATATCATTGTCATCATTATCATCTCCTGCCCCTGTTTTGTATAATTTAGGATCACTTCAACAACTTTTTATGTTTTCCATTCTATCTTGCTTTTGTCACGCTATCACTAACTCCTTTTTCTCTCATAATACTCCTCACATAATTCCTACATCTTTATTGTTTTTGCATCAATTTCCCTTTCTTGATCTGACTGTATGGACTCTAAAAGAGACTTTGACTATTAAGTTGGTAACGGTGTTTCTTGTTAGGGTAGTTAGTTAGAAAACATCTAGTTTAAATTAAAGAAAAAAAAATACATATAAATTTTTTATTTATACCCAACTCGCAAAATAAACATCATTTCTCATTTACCTTATAATTACCAGCTTATATCAGAGGTCCCCATCCTTTATTTACCTCGGACCGTTTTGATTTATTTTTGTTAGAGGAGACCAGAAATTCTGTAGAACTAGTTATTCTAACAATAAGCTTATCTCGTAAATTCTGGTAAATTCAAAACTTGTTACGTACGTAAAATCTGTTCATTAAGATCATTGTCATATAATATTTCTGATGTTCTTTCTGAACACCAGAGCTCCACAGCCCACATATTGAGAACCAATAATCTTTTCATTGCTGAGACACAGGCCTCCTCTTTATGTCTTGAGGGAACCTAACTCTGGTAGTAGACCTTGGTTCCTGGGTTGTGTAAAAGAAAGAAATAAGAAAGAAAAACTTTTTATTTGCCGGATAAAGACGCAAGTTAAAGGTTAACAAGAATTATTACTAGGTATTTTGTGAGAAGTATGCGCCACGTCCGTGCAAAACGGCCGAGCACTCAGCTTGATGCCGTGACCCCACGCAGAATGCGACGAGTCTACGACGCTGGTTTTCAGTGCGGGCCGGTGACGATGTAGACATATAGACGTCGGTACGGTCTTGAATGCAAATAGCTTGAAGAAATCAACGTATACGCGTCGCAGTATCGCCATAATTCTATTCTATTGCAACCAGAAATCACATCATTTTTTCATCTATCAATTTTCAAACCTATTCTAAATAATAATGCAAAATGCTTAAAAGCATATTTACCTTTTTAGCTAGTCCGCTAGCTAATAACAAAAATAACTTATGTGACCTCCTTTGATATCACAGTCTCTTCTGGTCGGAGGTTCCTCTCTTTTGCAATGAAGGGGCGCCTTCAATTATATAATCGCGCGTCCTTATTTATATTTTTTCATATAAAGAGAGGACGCGCGGCCGCAGCGCGGTTGTAGCGCGGCAGTCGCACGTTTTTATTTAAATGGAATAGCAAAGCAGCACGGCGGCAGCGTTGCAACGGCACTGCCGTAGCGCGGAACGTTGCGGCTAATTTGAAGGCGCCCTAACAATACAGGGCGGTGGCAGCACTGCAGCTGCGCTGCCATCGCGCGGCACTTTCCGGTTAATTTGAAGGTTCAAAGAAGGCCCTTACACCGGGGGCTTGCGGAACTTTACACCCTGTACTGCACACAGCAGTGATGGCCGAGAGGTAGCGGCCCCAACTTACAAGTTGGGGCCGCTACCTCGGCGCATTAGTTTGTGTAATTTATTTCATCACCACTGCTCTCAAAACGGTGAAGGAAAACATCGTGAGGAATCCGGCATATCCTAGAACCAAAAAAAAAATTCGAAGACATGTGACGTTCACCAACCCGCACTGAGCCCGCGTGGTGGATTACGGCCCATTTACTCTCTTAGAGAGGAGGCCTGTGTCCCAGCAGTGAGAACATTAAATGGCTGATGATGATGATGATTACTGCACACTTCTAGATGACCACAAGATAGACCATAATCAGCAGCTCACTTTGCAATTCACACGCAATATGGCGTTCAAAATATTCGCAAATATAACAATCAATTAATCACTAGAAACCGATAAACTCTGCCACGGTCCCAGCTTTGCCCAAATCCAATTAACGTCTCCGACCGCAATTAACGACTCCCTATACTGTATGTACTAGGTTTAAATCGGAGTAAAAATTATAAGCTAGTACTTTTATTTTATAACCATCTTTTACCTGTGGCTTCGCTCCCGTCCATTGACTACCTTAGTGCTCGATTACGGAGACGCGGCGCGTTGCGCGGTGCGTCGGGCGATCCGTCGTACATTGCCATATGTTTGTGTTTGCGCGAGCGATGACGCGGCCCGCTGCTGCAATGTACGACGAAACGCCCAACGCGCCGCGTCTCCGTAAACACTCTATCCTATGCTACATACCTTAAGGTGTTTTTTTTATCATGCGGATTTCATCACGCATGCGGTTTTCATACAAGTATTATATTACATACGGCGTGCAGGTGTGATAATAACAATAATAAAACATTAAGCTAACACTAACATGGTTTTCCATACTATTACAGTGCCTAAAAAGAAACTAAACTAAAATATTATTAAAGCTGCAATTGATAGTGGTTCGGAATCACAATGTTTGATTGCGGACCCGTGTTGCGGACCGCCCGATCTAGGTTAGTTTAAACCTGTGTTTCAGGCCATCACTTTACAGGACAGTCACATTGCGACAGTAAATTTTAAGGTTAGAGTAAAAACTATTATAAAAAATATATTCTATTAATAACTATGAAAATAAGCTTATGGTACATTAATATCTATATAAAACTATGTCCATGAAGCTATACAAAAATAAACATTAACGAGGAGATCAGATAACATTATGCCAAAATTTCTAGAAGTTGTTCTGTGTCAGTGTAATTGAGTGTCACTAAATATTTGTGATGAAATCCGCATGATAATAAAACCACCCTTAGCTACCTATCCTACGCTACCTAACTACCTACCTCTTGTCTATACCATCTACCCTACGCTAGGTAGGTAGCGTAGGGTAGATGGTATCATCTACCCTACGCTACCTACCTATCTATCTACCTATCCTACGTACTTAACCTACCCTATTTTGCTTTTAAAACCCCTACTTCCCTAAATAAAACAAAAAAAAAATTTTTGAAATCGGTTCAGAGGTTCTCGAGTTTTAGCGAGACTAATACACTGCAATTGATTTTTATAAACAAATAATATAATTAGTGAACAGAAAATATGAGCATTTTGTAGCTCACTTGTCCAATTTAGTTTATGTGTAGTAACTTCTTACATATATACTTATACAGCCTTCCTTACAGATGTATGAGTTTGACACTGAAATTAGGATCCCATTTTGTATGAATTCCTCCCATCTTATTTGTCTTTTGTTCAAGAGAAATATATTACTGTTTTATAACTCTTTTATTACCGTTTGTTACTATAGGCATCTACATCCATATGTACATTCACTATAACAGTGAATATACAAATGTCAACGTCAAAGAAAAGAAGAATGAATCTTATGAGGAGTGATATAAAAGACAAGGGAATCAATGATAGCGTGACGTTTGACTAAATAGAATGGAAGAAAAAAACGTATTGCGACGTTCAAGAAATAAAGATCCTATTACGGTTAAAGCCAACGAAGTTTCAAGTACTAATACTGGTTTATGATATCGATTTTAGCTTGAAAGCTGTCAGTATATTCTTATAGCAGTAAAATTCAGGCGTGTACAGGACTTGCACAGTAATTTGTATATAAAAAATTGCGATCATATAAAAATAATTAAATTAAATTGTATTAAAAATTACACTGAAATAAAATAAGTTAAATTGAAGATAACATTAACATAAAATTAACTTAAAAATTACATAGTCTGCTTAAAAAAATATATTAAGGCCAAATAACAATTTACAAAACAATTATATTAATTACGTTGATCTGTCTGCTTAAGAAAAAATGTATATTGAAATCAATAAATTAAAAGAAAAAAAAAAAGAACAGGAATTAAATTATTCAACGGCTATTGTTACTGCCTTGGGTAAAAGAAAACAAAATCCCACCAATTCACGTGGTCTTTTACGAGTG
Organism: Leucania comma; assembly: GCA_958295575.1. NCBI lineage: Eukaryota > Metazoa > Arthropoda > Insecta > Lepidoptera > Noctuidae > Leucania > Leucania comma. The sequence continues at coordinate 11,901,264 of OY282486.1, read as the reverse complement.
GTTTTTCATCATCAACACTAGGATTTCTAGAGTAAGCTCAATAATAACTTAAATTCCTCTTCCAGAACCGCCAGCTCCACCGACAGATCTATCAGTGGACTCAATAAAGAGCAGATCAGTGAAGTTATCTTGGAGAGACATGACCAGGTCTTTGGCGCAATTCTACAGTCTTCAGATAAGCAGCAGTCAGAGGCTGTCCTGGAATAATGCTAGAGTTATTAATATTACCAGGTTTGTATTTAGAATAATATTATGACATTAGAACCAATCTGTCTTATTATCATCATCATTTCAGCAGAAAGACGTCCACTGTAGGACATAGGTCTCTCCCAAGCGTCGCCATAACTACGCCTCGCTTCCATCTGATAACCGTGACCCTCATCGGGGCATCAGTCCACCTTGTGGGAGGCCTTCCAACTATGTATCTTCCGGTATGTGGTCGTGGCTCCAGAACCTTTAGGCCTTATCGACCATCTGTTCTGCGAGCAATGTGCCCTGCCTATTGCCACAGTTTGGCGATTCTTCGGGCTATGTCGGTAATCTTAGCCCAATCATTAGGTTCTTTTAAAAACCTTGTCAAAGAACATTACCTTTCTCTCTAATATGATTTTGCTTCTACCTAATTTAGTTTCTTCCATCACTACCCTTTATTCTTTACTTGATTTTTCTTTGTTCGCTTCCATTTAATTATGTAACACATAATTATATATATTATATATTTATATTATATACATGTACTGATATATATATTAAGCTTATGTATTATCTTTTTTATAGGTTTATTTTTGTTTATGTTAGTTATATTTGCTAGTAGTACACCGCAGACTAACCCTCTTTTTAAAGTTCTCTCTCTATAATCAATCCTAAGGTTGTCTGGTAGATATCGCTGTCAGCGATAAGACCGCCATTGTACCCATAGATTTAAGTTCCTGTGAATTGTTACTACATATTTAGGTGTACAATAAAGTTTATTCTATTCTATTCTATTCTTGGTTCTCCAGCAGATATCTTCATTTCTGATGCGATCACGCAAAGAAACTCCAAGCATAGCCCTTTCCATTGCCCTTTCGGTGACTTTGAGCCTTCTGATGAGATCCATTTAATTAGGAGCGACCACGTTTCAGAGCCATCGATATTCCTATTTTGAATATCAAACTTTAATTGCAATACGATTTGAAGCACTTGAGGGCCTAGTGCGATATTTTAACGAACTTGACGTACATTTGTTTATGTGGAATCGTATAAAAAGAAGAGGGTTTCCATTACTGTCACCACTGCCAGATGGCGTATATTAAATTTTATTACAAAGCAGTTTACTTTAATGAAACGCTCTCACTAAGGTCACTGGATATTTATTTCGAAACTGTTATTAGGCAATTATCATCTGTAGATCTTTGACAGTCGTTACAGGTAGTAAGACGCCAGAAAGTCTGACCATCAGTCTATTCAAGGAGTATCGCGCTGCTAAGTGGTTATATGTATGGCCTATAAGACCTTCACAATCCGGGGGGTTGTAGAGGCCTGATAGGCAGGTTTAGTCCACTCTCGGCCCCTCGACCCCAAAAAAATTTTTGTCTATTGGTGTCCTCTCAACCCTTAAACATAGTTCACATTCGCCCCCTAGGGTGTTTTTTTTTTTTTTTTTTTTCGGTAGGTAAAATCATCCAATGACAAATCCCGCCCTTAGGTGGAGCGGGAAGTAGTGTCAGACTCTTACTGACTAAAAACCTACCCCGTTCCATTCTTCGCCTTGGTCCCAGGGTCTCGGGTGCCATTTTCACATACCCTTTGACCCCAGTAGGCTTCGGCCCTATCGGGCCCCTTCAGTTTGCTGACAACTCCTTGAGGCGCGCGGGAACAGTGCGCGCCGTAAACGACTTGAGCTCGGACCGGTCTGTTACCGGACGGACGGACAGCGAGCTACCCATTGCCCGCCGTCCGCGAGCCCGCGCCTACGGTGGCCGGAAATCGGGATCGGAAACCCGGCGGCGGCGGCGGCGTGTACGCCGTTGCCTGATGCGGTCGGCCTCCTCCTTTGCTAGCATTACTGCTTCGCAGAAGGAGGCGACCGCCTGCCACTCCTCCTCGCTCCGGAGCATGGCTTGAACCAAACCCCGGCGCGAGAGATCGCTGCCGCCGATCGCCCCCACAAGGACACGGCGATGCTCTTCCCAAGCAGGGCACACCTCGACTGTGTACTCCACCGTGTCCTCCGGACGCTCCGCACAGTGGCGACATCCGGGCGTCGTCTCCGCACGAATCTTGTACAGGTACGGACCGAACTTGCCGTGTTCGGTCAGCACCTGCGCCAAACGGAAGGTGACGACGCCGTGGGGCCTTTCCTGCCACACCCCCTAGGGGGTGAGACTGAATTTTCATACAAAAAAAAAAAAAAAAACAGACACACCTTGTCCACTTTCGACCCCTAGTTCGAAATTAATATTTGGGTACAGTCAGGTACGAACGAAGACTGAAGTGCCTGGAGAGTTCCAAACCAAAATCGTTTGGCAGGGTTTCATCGCCTTAATAATATGTCTTGGATGACATAGATGGCGCTAGTGCATTAGTTGGATTGGAAAATGTACATCTCTCGTTAAAGAATATTATATTGCTTTTTGCTAGTTACAATATCACTTAATTTTAACACAAATTCTCCTACGACATTACAAACCTTATAAAGCAAAGCACGTAATAACTGGGATTCGAACTCGGTAGCATAAAATTTACCAATACCATTAGCCACTGGACCATTGCGTCATTGCGCAATGAGTTGAAATTATCCTACTCTTTAATATATTGCAGTTGTTTAGCGACTTTAACCAGTATCATAAATCTCAAAAGAATTAAGGGTAGTTTAATATTGACTGTATAAAAATTAAATCTTTTTGTTCAATCATAACGTTCTTTTCTACCTTTAGAGTGAGTTCAGTTACGATTGCGTTTAACAAGTTTTTAATATTTATTTTTATCATGAGTTCGCGTTCAAATATTGATATCGCTACGAGGGTCCAAATAATAGCATTGCATAATCAAGGCTTAAATTATTCTGAAATTTCGAGAGAAACTGGCTTAAACGTAAGTAATGTTTCAAAATCAGTGTTCGTTATTTATTTTATTATCCATGGTTATCAATACACGAAAATAATAAATAATATATTTCCCTTACAGGTAAAGACTGTCACTTTATGGATAAAGCGGTTTCAAGAAGAGGGTTCGTTGGAACACCGTAGTAGATCTGGCAGAAGACGCCATATTGACTCAGACCAGCGTCAACTTATGGTGCAAGGTTATGAGGAAAATGGCTTTACACCAACAAGATATTACGCTGAGTTGTTTGATACATCTTTGCGGACGGTGTATCGTGCTCTTCATAGTGAAGGTCTACATTATCGTCGACATGCTATTAAGCCATTACTAACCGAAGCTAATAAAAGAGCACGATTGGAGTTTGCTTTGAAATACAGAAATTTCGACTGGAGCAACGTCATCTTCAGTGATGAAAAGACTTTCAAGTCTAGCCAGCACGGCCGAGTTATGTTGTAGCGTAGGAATAATACGCGTTATGATAGTGATCACGTTGTGCCTAACTGTGAATCCGTTCGTATAACAGTGAACATGTGGGGATGGATGAGTGCTGCAGGACTAGGAGAACTTACTGTAATACCCAGTCGTGCAAATAGTGTAAACTACATAGATGTGCTGAATGACGTCATGTTACCCACCGTGCGGAATGTTTTTCCTGTAGAAGACATGCCAGTGATAACGTTCGTGCAGGACAATTGTCCTATACACCGTTCCATAATTGTGCAAGAGTGGTTTAGCCAGCAATCGGACTTACGGATAATTCCTTGGCCTGCGAGATCGCCAGATTTAAACCCCATTGAAAATTTATGGGGCGTTATGGTTCAAAGGTGGGACAATAGGAACAGCAGGTATGGGATTCTATACGGGGTCAAAATTTATGTGAAAAATTAATAAACTCCATGGGTTCGCGCTTGCAAGCTGTAATCGATCAAAATGGTGGATACACGAGTTATTAAAAAAAATATATAAGGTGTTGACTATTGGATTGACTAATAACATAGACCGGGGTAGCTATAATTTATTTGATAAATTACACTATTCAAACTTGGTGTAGTGGGATAAATTTATTCACTAATTTACGAATATAACAACAAAATGTTATTACAGTAATGATTTTAATTTGTTATATAATATTTTGAGGTTTAGCTTCAATTTCTTCCTCGTTCTGGAACGAATACTTAAGCTATAAACCTTAGTCATAACATAATGCACAAATCAATCATTATAGTCAATACCCACTAACCATAATTATGCAAAACGTAATATTTTTATAATTTATTATTAAGTAAAATATTTACAGAACTAAGGTTGCATATATAGTGAAAGGTAATACAACATTGTGTAAATAAAACTAAATAATAGAAGAATGGCACAACACAGTTTTGATTTAGAATGCTTATTAATATCTATTAAACAGTTTTACTTTGTTAATGTTTTCCATTTTTTATTTGTATTTCTCATAACAAGTGAATTAAATAATTGTCAATTGGGTGTAAAGCTGTTAGATTAGGTTATAAACTGTATAAGAAAGAAATAAATTGTATTCTTTGAGAATTAAATGTCTTAAACTATAATATCACTAAAATAGTTTTATTTCTTATCCTTTACGAGAAACAAACTTAGTAAATCTTAATCTGTAAGAAAAATATATCTAGATCTTCTTACATGAATGTTTCTTTTACTTAATACTTACCATCAATTATGAAAGTATATATATATAGAAATTATATATATAACATTATATATAGTTATATATATATATATATATATATTATTTATAGATACTTGTATATTATGCCTTTATTCATTTATACATCTTATACCTCATATTTTTTATATTATTTATAACAAAAATAAAATAAAAAAACTTTTAAAAATATAAAAAATAGAATATAAATTATAATAAATTAAATTTAAAAAAGTTAACTGAATCGAACTGGGTATCGAACCGGCGCCCTGTGGAACGAGCTTTGTTATTCTGACATGCTTATCCATCTGAGCTACCGATCTAACTATTAGAGAATGCGAAAATGAGAGCTACTTGTGAATGTAGGTATTCTTTATTATTTATGATCTACGCCATCTGTAGTCGAATTAACTTATATACCAATTAGTTTATTTGGTTTGGTTTAGATGGCGCTGTATTAAGTACTCGGAAATAAGAAAATAAAATAATTTATGTTTATTTCTTAGTAACTACTTATTTTAGGTATTATAAACCTTATTATGGGACTCTGCATAATAAGGTTTTTAAGCTTTGCAATGTTATTTTCATTTTTGAACAGCGCCATCTAGTCGTCTCACGAAACGGAATGCAAAACCTCACAGTCAAAAGTCGACCTAAGGCTCTCCATGCACTTTTGTCTGCATTAGTACATATTATGGGCCACATTCAGGAATTGATATTAAAAAATAAACTAGCAATATTATAGAGTTTAATTATTATTTTTTTAACATACAAGCATTAAATCTTAATAAATAAAGGGACTTAATTTTTCTAAACAAAGACTCACTGGTATTTCTTTATTAACAAACTGATTTACAATATATGCAATGCGCTTATCGTTGTCAATATCTTCAGATCTTCGCTTAAGTCGCTTGATTTCAGGCGCATCTGTTTACAATGGATACCAACCCCGAGCTAGTTGGGAAATGCCTAGGGAGATGAGTTACTAAGCAATCTCATTGTTATGTAAATATGTACATAAAGTTTTAAGAATCATTGTCATATTTCTCCTCTTGTCCCGTATTATTTGGGGTCGTTACAACACATTTTTTTTTTGCCATTCTGTCACTAACTCTCTTTTCTTTCATACCACTTTTCACACACTCCATCCATCTTTTCCTTGGCTATTTCTCTCCGTGTGCGTTTGAAGTTTGAAGAATCAGAGTTCTATTGTTCTATTCACATAGATTAGAAGAACTACGGCACAGCATAGAAATAGAAGATCTTCTACCAGCCACTAGTTACACAGCAAGAGTAGCAGGTGGAAACCAGGCGGATCTCAGTCACTTTTCCACTCCAGTCAGATTTTCTACTACTGAAGAAGGTAAAAAAATAAACTAATAATAATTGTAGAAGCGAAGTTTAGTGTGTATGTATATTTGTTACACGGTTATGCACTAACAACCTATAGGATTTGGGCAAAATTTTGACCTATTTTTCTCTATATTCTCCTTCAATATGCCTATTTTCTGGAAAGCTTATTTTCAATACACTTAATCGAATACCCGCTCTTATTCCACTGCTTTTATGTACGTAATTTACTGTTTTCCGCACTAGTACACAAAAGTGCGCGTGCTCGCCCGGCTACAATTTTATTACGTTTATCAAATCGTGCTGGGCGCGCGGGAGTCGAAAGTGTATTTCAGAATCAGAATTGTTTGATTCGAAATTGATACACGTGGAAATTTGTCATTGCAGCCCTCGGCTCCATAATACACTTGCCTACGTTTCGTGCCAATTCTGCCTCGGTCGTAATGAGAAACTCTCTCCACTTGTATCAATCTGCCCTCGCCAATTGAACATCACTATGTCTTACTTGGCATTTTATCACCAGCTCCATCATCACCTCCTCTTGGAGTACAACTAGAACAAACAGAATCACCAGGAGAGCTCCGAGTAAGATGGCTACCTCCACCTGCAGACACACACAACGGACTTATAATAGGATATCGATTGAAAGCAGTTCCTCAGTTGACAGGAATCAAAGGTATGTTAAAATGTGCTTCTATTTTTTACAGACCAATTTGTGATATTATTTTTGACGTGGCTCAAAAAGCAGCTCAGCTTAGGTGGGACTGAGCAGGACATGTCTGCCCATGCTGATCAAGTGATGAGCGCATAAAATATAAAACTGGTTCCCTGAAAGCGCAAAACGGCGTCGCAGCAGACCACGAACGAGATGATGGGTCGTCTTGGTGACGGACTCTCGATTATGGAGACGCGGTGCGTTGCGCAGCGCGTCGGGCGGTCCGTCGTACATTGCCATGTGTTTGTGTTTGCGCGAGCGATGACGCGACCCGCTGCTGCAATGTACGACGAAACGCCCAACGCGCCGCGTCTCCATAAACACGGCCTGAGTCTTACCGTGGGAATAGGCAAGAAGTGGCCAAAAGCTGCGAGTGATAGAAGTGAAATGGAGGGTGGCTCTTGCTTAACCATGTAAGGATTTATTTTAAACAATGCTTACAGTGATGATAGACGAGTGGGTAGGGGCCATAATATATCGTTATCGTCTGTCTATCTGTCTGTCAAGATCCTTCATTTCGGGAACGCACGAAGGTATCGGGTTGAAATTAAAACCATTAGTCAGGTCTGCGGTCCCTTGAAGCTATGAAAAAAATAAAATATGGCTGTTTCTGTCGCAAAAAAACTTTATTTCGACACTCAAGGAAATCAGAATTCATAGGGTGGATCCGTTGACCTAGAACCCTGAAGTTTGGCATGAAAGAAGGTATTATAATACTAGTATAGAAATAAATCTGAAAATTGCAGTTATGTCACCAAATAATATTGGTAATTTTTCGATTCAGAAAAATCATTGAGACTCAATTCGGGAATTTAACTATTTAGGATCAGTCAATTTGTACGGAACCCTCGCACTTGCCCAGTTTTTTTTTTTCTATTTGATTATTCAATTAATTCGGGATATTTTTTTTAGAAACCGAAGAGACGAGTGATAAGACAATTAAGACTGCATCGCTGTACGCCAAGCAAGAGACTGTTGTTTCCGGATTACTCAAGGGAGTGAGGTAAACTATTGTGCAATTAATCAACGTGGACTACTGCAGTTCACTGAGAGATTGAGTTAATTTTAAAGTCTATGAATTAAAAACGACTCCTCTTTATTTTTATTCTCTCGTGTATTATTTTGTTATTGCATACTAAGTTATTTTGTTGATCTTTTTATACACCGTTAAATTTTGGTCGTTTTAATCCCGTGGAGGGTCGATTCGGTACATGAAACACTATTGATTTATAAAGATAAAATTAAAAAATAAAGAACTTTTTTCTAAAAGTCGAGGTATAATATACGCACGTACGGATTTTTTTTTTTAAGTAAACGAGTTAAGGGCCTTGTAGGTAGTTTTCGGTTGTTGCGTACTAACTACCTACAGTTCATTGGCCTCGCTCAGCTGAACTTTACTTAAAGAAATTAATTTCGTACATGCGTAAATTAATTCGAGTTTAAAAAAAATACTTTATTTTTAATTTTTTTCTCTACAAATCGATAGTGTTTCATATACCGAATCGATCCTCCACGGGATAAAAACGATCATTTAACGGTGCATATTTTCTACTGTTTACATGGGTAAAGCCGTTGGCAGAATCCAATATTTTACAATAACGAAACATTTCTTTATTCAAACCTTTTTGTATTTCATCAGGTATGCAGTATCAGTTGCCGCATTCAACAGCGCTGGGTCGGGACCTTTCTCAGTTCCGCTCTTTCAAGACACGAGAGAAGGGGGTAAGTGAAATTGATGATCTACCCAAATGGCGTATTGGTGATCGTACAAAAATAAGGATAGAATTATATGTATGCACCGTTAAATTTTGGTCGTTTTAATCCCGTGGAGGATCGATTCGGTACATGAAACACTATCGATTTATAAAGATAAAATTAAAAAATAAAGTACTTTTTTTCTAAAACTCGAATTAATACACAAGCGTGTATAAGTAGTTGGCGGTCATTGCGTACTAACTACAACAGGTCATTGGACTCGCTCAGCTGACGTTTACTTAAATAAATTAATTTCGTATATGCGTATGTTAATTCTAGTTTTAGAAAGAAGAACTTTACTTTTTAAATCAATCTTTATAAATCAATAGTGTTTCATGTATCGGATCGACCCTCCACGGGATTAAAACGATCCAATTTAACGGTGTTTACTAAAATTACTAAAAAATAAAGTCGTTTTTTTTTACTAATATTGTGAAAAATAAAGCGTTTGCGGATTGCTTTTCTTTTTTTAGAAATTTTTAAGTTAGTTTATGCGGCATACTCAAATGTTCTTTCTTTAGTATTTTTGCTTGAGTCAAAGAGCTCCTAGTAATTCTGAGTTGAGCTACGCGAATACTAACAAAGAAGCAATAACAATCTGTGTAACTATCAAGTTTGCTATCTATAGTGTCTCATAAATTGAAATTCTCGGTGAAACTTCGGAGACTCTCTATCTGATTTGGTTTGTATTACATCTTATATCTGATCAATTAGTCTTCATTAGCCATCAGTCCCTTCCGGTCGGTTTCTCATTGTTTTCATTTGGATGAAAATTTTTATTCAGAAGCTCAAAAATTTTGTGCTTGTTTATTTTTTACATGCCTTTTCTTTTAAATTGATTGCCATGACAATTAAATTGTTTTGCGTTCCCATCAACTTCAATTATAGCATTTGTTTTATTTAAATGTTGAATTTTATCATAGCATAGGGACTTGATGGGACTCAGGCCTCCTCTCTAGGAGAGACAATAGGCTGTAATTCACCACGCGGACCCAGTGTGAGTTGGGTGGATGTCACATATCTTCGAATTTTTGGTTCTAAGACATGCCGATGTTTTCCTTCACCGTTTTGAGAGCAGTGGTGATTAAATAAATTACGCAAAGTAATGCACCTGGTTGGGTTTGAACCCGCGACCTACAACTCGTAAATCATGGCCGTTACCACTAGGCAAATCAAATCACTTTTATTTGTTAACACTGGTACAAAATACAGATCTTATATTTGAGTAACAGAGCGCCATGTTATGCCAAGAGGCGTACAAATATGGTGTGCATTATAGCTCACAATTACAATTTTTTTTTTCTATAAAAAAATCATGCTTATTTATGATATACAAATAGCAGAAAAAAAATACATTGGAAAATTACATCATATTATCTAACACTTGACTTGCAACAGACCTATATGAGGACCAGGCCACCACTGCTCTCATATATATGAATATTTTTTTCATAGAATTTTTTCATATCTAAAAATTTTTCTCTTTGTCATTCTTTCTCAAATCATTTATACTCGTATTTCTCATTTCAACATAATTTTCTTCATACTCAATTTAGGGAACTTTTTCAACAGAAATCAAATTTTCTTCTTCAATTTAGAATCTTAGATCTCCAAATTAGTCCTCATCAGATAAACTACCATCTCCAGGACCATTATCACACCGTTCATAGCGAGTTACGCAAGAATTTTATCTAACATCAACTATGCAAATTGCTTGAAGTTTGGCTGAACAAACTTTGCCTCGTAAAGCTTTATCGTCTTCGTTAACATTGTACTAACCTTTATGTTGTTGTTATAATTACTCCCTTACCTTTTATGCTTTTGTTTTAAGACGTTTAGGAGACATTGTTTTATTGTTCAGCTTCTTTTCTTTTGTCTATGTGATTATGGAATCAAAATAAAATTGTATCGCTTAAATTCAAATCTTTCTTGCAATCCATATTGTCCATTATTATTATTATACAGGCGGCACACTTTAAAAAAAAAAAAATTATTAACTCTAATGGGCATGCTTAGTACAAATTTAAATAGTAAAAGAAAGGACTCGAATTTTCCTTCATAATAAGTATTTACAATTTTTTTACATTTATGTGTAGGTATCTTCTTTTTATTTCCCAATCATTGTTCTCTGCTAGTTGTTGTAAACTGTCAATCCCCAAGAGGACACCGGTGTCCGCACACCTATTGTCTTTCTATTGTGTCTCTAATTAAGGTATTCAAAAGATTGATTCTCAGTATCCGCATCATCTTTCTGCTCTTAATTAAAGTTTGGAATTGGCCCAATATGTCTTCTTTTTATACTTCTTTATCAATCTTTGCAGCCTCAATAGTTCTATACCATGTTATTTGCATATTTTATTACAATTTACCTCGCGTTTTTTTAAAATGGCATTATATATTCTTATAATGGCTCATTTGATTTGTATTGATGTACAATGATGATGGAGCTGGAAGGTAGCTACAAGAACTTCGCAATGAAACGACACAACCCTCTCGTCTTTGGTCTCGTTAGATTTGTAATGACGAGTACTTTAATCCAATATGGCAGTCGGGGTCTGATGATGGAGCTGGATGATAGCCATAGGAGTTTCGCAATAAAACGACGTAATCCCATCGAGTTTCGGATCGAATAAAATATGTTCTAACCGATCAACAAATTTAAAAAAAAAAATACATTTATTTCATCTTTCTGCTCTTAATTAAAGTTAGGAATTGGCCCAATATGTCTTCCTTCTATACTTCTTCATCAATCTTTGCAGCCTCAATAGTTCTATACCATGTTATTTGCATATTTTATTACAATTTACCTCGCGTTTTTTTTTTAAAATGGCATTATTTATATTCTTATAATGGCAATTTTTTTTATTGGTTGATATAGTTTTGACCGCTCTTTCAACTGATGGAAAGCGACGATGTGGTCGACGATGGAGCGCGCTTGCCTTGAAATAACCTATTCACTTTTGTCTAAAGATCCCCAGCTTTTAGATATCAGGAAACACAGACTATGGCAGGGAATTCCACTCATTAGCTGAACCTAGGCACAATGAATATGTTTACAAATCGTTTCCTAAATTTTGAGAAATATATTTAGTCTGTAAAAAATATTGTCGTTAGCTTAACATCGTTATTACTCACGTTTTCATATCACACATAATAACTTAATATAGTTTCGAGTTTTGCCTACATACCCAAAGTTTGAATCTCAAGATCTTGTTCCAAAAACAAAATAAGTACCTTATATTAATGTCAAACCATAGTGCTTCACAGAAAACTTAGTTCAGTAAAACTTGGGGTTTTTCTTCGCTCGTTCTCAGACCTACTTCGTTTAAGGAGAAAAGTTTCAAACTGTTTCAGTCTACGCCTCTTTCATATTTCCAGCTCTTTGTGTGAAACTTTCGCTGTAAAATGTCAGCCAATTTCGACTCAATTTTAGATGTTTATTCTTGATATCAATACGAAATAGGATGAAGTTTCGGGTCTGTTATATAGCTGGTAAGTAAATTACATAAAATTAGACGGTATCAAGAAAACTGTTTACGTATTTGAAAAGGCTAAAGTTTATAACACATTCTACCTGTGAATAAGTTTTCCGTAAAGCCGTAATTTTAAATAAGGAGTGTAATATACTTCCAATATAATACATTTGAACTTTATCAGACTTAGACGGTTCACTGGTACATTGAGAATAATAATAAAATGTGCCTTTTTAAACCAAAGTCATTGGGACTTATAAATATACTAGCGACCCGCCCCAGCTTCGCTCGGGTGCAATGGTGATATTAAATATATTATACATGTATTATACATATAAACCTTCCTCTTGAATCATCACTCTATCTAGGGTGACTGAAATTAGTGAACGATACTTAAACACGTGATTGTAGTCATGATTTCAAGCAACTTTTACTTTGGCACCAAACCTGAAATGGCGAAAAAATCAGCCAAATTCAGTACATTTTGACCAGTTAGGCGAGCATAAATGTATTGACCAGAAGATTTTTTTTTTCGCGATTTCAGGTTTGATCCCATAGTAAAAGTTGTTTGTTATCATGACTACAATCACGTGTTTAAGTATCATTCACTAATTACCAGTCACCCTAGATAGAGTGATTCAAGAGGAAGGTTTATATGTATAATACACGTATAATATATTTCTAAGCATACAAAGGGGCAGACAGCGGGAAACGACTTTGTTTTATACTATATAGTGATGTAGATTTATAATTAACACCCGATTACTCACCAGTTATGAAACATACGAGTAATTATATGCGCTGTAGCACTGGATGATTATCTGGACCTTGCTTTTTAGGATTCGAGACCTGTGGATTTCGTAATGAATCAATCTTTTAGAACTCAATGTATTACTGAATCGATTCTTAAGACTTCTAATCGATTCTCATCGTATCAAAAATCGATATTTTTCAGTAAGAATCGCCGTCCCTAAAGTAATATTCCAGCAAGATTACAGTTTTTACTAAACAAAGCTTTGTTAGCAGTTCCCGTACATTTGGTTCAATAGCTACAATTTTGAAACTCCTTGCTTATACGTAAAGTTTTCTTTAATTATCATTGCGATGTTTCGTTTAACTGGTAACTTAAGACTGTTACATTTATGTATGAGTTGGAAAACAAAATGGCTGACGGTACTGTGTTCTGGTTTGTTTTGCTAGCAATTTGTGTTATCGTTACTATCGTATTTTGTACGTTGTTTTAGATCCAAGTTTCTTAATTAGGCATTGTTCAAGCCAAATGTATTGTTGGCTGCTGGCTGTGAGCTTGCATTACGCAGTTTATCGCTTTTCCAAATATATCAACATCTTGGGCACACCAAACCGACTATACACTATTACGTTGTGCGCTGACGCATTATATTCACTTCACATCCAGACGTGAGGCAGTCCCTAAACTAGATGTTTTTCGTACAACTGCCCACAGAGAGAGAGCCCCGCACCACTGCGGTCAGCACTTTTACCTGCTCGGTTCGTGCAAACGTCAGCCTGGATTCTGTCAAAGTGACATGTGTCACCTGTCTGTCTGTGATTGTTTTAATCCCGTGGAGGGTCGATCCGGTATATCAAACACTATCGATTTGTGAAGATCAAATTAAAAAATATACAATTTTTTTTCTAAAACTCGAATTAATATATGCATGTATGAAATTAATTTCTTTAAGTAAACAACAGCTGAGCGGATTCAATGACCTGTAGGTAGTTGTCGGTCGTTACGTACTAACTACCTACAGGCAGCAACTAATAACGTTTGTAGTAGTTAAGTTCGTAAAATTGTTACTACTTTGCAATAAAGTTTTATTCTATTCTATTCTTAATAAATAATTTTCCTTGATCTCAGCTCCTGAAGAAGGTCCATCGTCAGTAGAATGTGGCGGAGTGACGTCCACAGCACTTCGCGTTAGTTGGCAACCGATACCACCACACAAACAGGCTGGAGCGCTGATTGGGTATACTGTACTTTATGCTGCTCAGGGTAAGAATGAAATTTGCTTATCAATCTTATTTATTTTCTTAATTTTCGTTCGATTGTTAAACATTTACCTTTTTGCTAAGTTTAAATAACCTACAAATAAATCTATAAAAGATATATTTTTTAAAAATTCTGTCGTATGCAAGTCGGACTTGTAAGGAATTCCAGAATCGTGTATCGAAAATTTTTCCAAATAGCAAAAAGTAATTATTTTGTGACACAACTCCTTTACAGTTTTCAAACTTTTTCTTTTACTTATGCCATAAATTACTTTTACAATTTCTAAATTCAGGTCTAGGTCGACAGGAAGTTGCTTACCTAGGTAACTATTTAGGGTAAATAATTGCAAATTTATTATTTATTTAAACTTCATGTACACTAGTGGTACATAGGTGGACTTAATGCAACCAGTCAACCTTTGGGTTAATAAAGATAACACTGTGGTAGGTGTGCATAATAAATAAATAACACATAATTTTAAATAGAACGTATAAGTTACTTATAATAATAAAATACGTATACAACATGTATGTTAATATAATAAATTAATAAATACTATGATAAATATCAAATCTTTATAATTAAGATAGGCTAAAATATTACAATTAAGACGAAGACTGAATTAAAGTTGAGAGGACTTCAAGTAGTAGTTCGAATTTTGCGCTTAAAGGAAAATTTACTTTAAGCTTTCAAATGTCATAATATACGCCATAATCTTATATTGTGTTGTCTTAGAAGTTTGATTCTTTCACTGCTCCTAGGGGTAGTAGAGCTGAGTACCTATTTGATACTAATTTGAACCTCTTCAGGTTCCCGAGGAAAAGGGTCTTTTTATGGTAGGTAAAATCATCCAATGACAAATCTCGCCCTTGGGCGGAGCGGGAAATAGTGTCAGACTCTTAATGACTAAAAATCTACCCCGTTCCTTCGTTGCCTATCGTGCCGAGGCCGGGCCTTCCTTTCTGAAACTGACCCACGACAACAAAGTGATCCCATAAGGTTTCTGGTCTTGCTATCTAAGGGACGGAACCCTAAAATTGTCTTAAAGATACAAAACCTTACATTCCACAACTATACATACTGCTGAAAATAAACAGTATTAGTAAAATTGACATATAGATTTTTTTATAGTAGATAAAATCATTTAATGACAAATCCCGCCCTTGGGCGGAGCGGGAAATAGTGTCAGACTCTTACTGACTAAAAACCTACCCTGTTCCTTTCCTGCCTTGGATCCAGGGCCCTGGTATGCATAGCCTAGAGCCCCAGACTAGGCCTCATAGATGGATACACTTTTCCGTGATTGTACTCTACTGTTATAACCGTCCCCACAAAATATACACCGTTAAATTTTAGTCGTTTTAATCCCGCGGAGGGTCGATTAGGTATATGAAACACAATCGATTTGTAAAAAGAAATTTAAAAAATTAAGTACTTTTTTTAAACTCGTATTAATTTACGCATGTACAAAATTAATTTCTTCAACTAAACGTCAGCTGACCGAGGCCAATGAACTGTAGGTAGTTAGTACGCAACGACCGACAACTACCTACAAGGTCATTGACTTGTTTACTTAAAGAAATAAATTTCGTACATGCGCATATTAACTCGAGTTTTAGAAAAAAGTACTTTATTTTTTAATTTTCTCTTTACATATTGATAGTATTTCATGTACCGAGTCGACCCTCCGCGAGATTTACGACCAAAATTTAACGGTGTAGAGTCCTCCATATTATGTACATTCCAACCCGTTAACCACAAACAAAAACAGCTTCTGTACCAAACTCTACACAAAGCAATCACTGTCTCTATCATTATGTAAATCTGTCCAACAGGTCGACAATGGCTGAACTCTACGTCGCTAGTGACGGAACTTCGGCTGCAGGGACTCTACAAATTCACTAACTATACTGTCAAAGTGGCCGGCTTCTCTAACTACGGATTGGGGCCGTTCTCATTCCCTATTGTTTGCTCTACGATGCAAGATGGTGAGTTTTGGAGACTCTATGTAGAGATTATGTAGAGACTATGATTTTTTTGCAATTACTGAAAAAAGAGGTTAGCTTTTTTGTGTTGATTGTTCTTAAATAGAATGTATTTGAATTTGAAAATAAAGTTTTAGATATTATTTTATGTATTAGTAAATGGTGTGCGTTGAAAGATCTCCCACAAGATGGACCGATGACCAGCGCCGTCATTTCAACGCTCAATTACGTGGTCAGAACAAAAGAATCGGAGGCGTGGCCGACTCAAGGCGTTCGATGCAAGAGAATTGAAACGAAACAGTCGTAACTTGACTAGGACTGCTGGTAAAAGATCACGGGGATCCGATGAATGCGAGACGCACAATGGTGCTATTCTCTAAAAAATGTAGCGCTGCCTCAACGACGAAAACCCGAATAGGATACATTGGATTGTCAACCTAATTTACCTAAGTATTGGATTGTTAATTCAATGTATCCTATTTGGATGTTCGTCGTTGCGGCAGCGCTGCGAGTTAGAGAATAGCACCATAGGACGCGTCGTTATAACAAACCTTCGGGGAAGGGGAAACATTTGATTAATAAATTGAAGTCATTTTTTGAAAATAGGAAAAAAAATACAACGTCAAAGATTTTTTGCAATAAATGAATAAAATATGCTGAGACTCTGTGCGTTCTGCAGTATTACTATACCTACCAACATGAGCTCAAAAAACAAAATCTCAAACTTCTTTTGTTTTCAGTGCCCGAAACCCCAGCTGAAATAAAGCTACTAGCTCAATCTTCAACTACCCTCCTTGTCAGTTGGAAGAGACCGCGACAACCGAATGGAAGGCTGCTCCATTACACTGTTTATTGTAAACTTACTGCTAGGTATGTATCTTTGAATATATACATATTAAAACCCTGTATTTTCAGCAAGGAGATGCAAATCCTGGATCCACCTTTCAATAGATATAAATTACATCATTGAATAAGTTCAAATAAAGAATGACTTTGAAGGGACTAAGATTTGAAACTTGGTGCCCAATAAATTACCAATAAATTTTGATTGTTTTAAGGAGGAGGGTAGATAACCCTCCACGGGATTAAAACAATCAAAATACTATACTATCGATTTGTAGAGATAATGTAAAAAATTTAAGTACTTTTTTTTCTAAAACTCGAGTTAATATACGCATGTACGAAATTAATTTCTTTAAAAGAGTCAATGACCTTGTAGCTAGTTGTCGGTTGTTGCGTACTAACTACCGGCCATTGGACTCGCCCAGCTAACGTTTACTTAAAGAAATTAATGTTGTACCAGTGTATAGAAACTTCTATTCAACTTAAAATTACCTATCCAACGATATAACACACATAGCTATAGAAGGTGGGCCCAGATTTCATAGAATGGCATCATTTTTGTTTCTCAATCTTAGTAATTTTTTTTTTTGTGAATTATACAACAGCTATATCAAAGGATTTCAGGGCCATAATTAATACTAATTTCAATAAAGTAGAATGCATGATTTAAGCAAATACCATTACCTTGACTTAATAAAGTAGTAAATAGAGTGCAGTGATCTCAATATTTTTAGTTTAATTTGTTTTTTAGTCCTCCCAAGGTCTAAAAAACAAATCACAACTAGTGCCATCTAGTGACAAGCTACTTCTAGGCCTGTAGTTTTCTCATTAGTTGTGGCCAAAATCAATAAACCAAAAATTAATATCAAAACTTTTCCGCCAGCAACGACGGGCCCCAAGCAATAAGAGTGGACGTCCAAAGCACATCGGAGGCATACGAAAAATGCCAAACGTTAGAACTAAAAGGATTAATCGAAGGAAGACAGTATGATGTTTGGGTGACGTCCAGCACTGCTGTTGGCGAAGGACCTGAGAGCAGAAGGGTTACTAATACTCCTTCGCAAAGAGGTATGTGCTAATGACATCCACTGTCTTTATATAGGCATCCTTAAGTGTCACCACAACATTCAGTCCTACTTACTTGTATCTAACGGATTCCCGATTTGGTACACCTTGTGGTAGGCCTTCTAACGCTGCGTCTTATGGTAAGCAGTCGTCACTTCAAAACCTGTCTTATCGACCATCTATTCTGCGATCAATGTACTCAGCCCACTGCCACTTAAAGGCGATTCTTCGGACAATGTCGGTAACCTTGATTTTCTTTAAAATATCTTCATTTCTGATTAGATAACGCAAGGGAACTTCGAGCCAAGCGATTTCCATTTCCCTTTGGGTGAATTTTAGTTTCTGATGAGGCTCCTTGTGAGCGACTGTGTATTAGAACCATATGTCATCACCATATGCAATACGTACTGGACTTTCGTCTTGAGACACTATTTTTTTTTATTTTTATTATTGATAGGTTCGCGCTTGACCGCTATGTCACCTGATGGAAAGCGACGATACGGTCGACGATGGATCGCGCTTACCTAGAAGAAACCTATTCACTCTTGACTTAAAGATTCCCGGGTTGTAGCCATCAGGAAACACAGACTCCGGCAGGGAATTCCACTCCTTAGCTGTACGCATAATAAAAGTGTTCCCAAAACACTTTGTGCTCTTTGTACTATAGTATGTTGGACGAGAAAATACCACGCAGCGTCTCGAGCGCTGTCCAGCTGGGTCGAATTCGACGATTGATTTGAAAAGTGCAGGCGTTGGAAGGCCTCCCGCAAGTTGGACTGATGACCTGATGAGGGTCACGGGAATCGAATGGTTGACAGACGCACAAGCCCGTTTGTTTTGTTTTGTTTTTTTTTTTTTGGTAGGTAAAATCATCAAATGACACACACATCAACTGACTAAAAACCTACCCTGTTCCGTTCATTGCCTTCGATCCAGGGCCCCGGGGTTCATTTTCACCTAAGCCTTGCCCCCAGTAGGCTTCGGACTTACTGGAACAACAGTGAACGTCTCTGCTGAAATAATGTTAATGAATAATGAGGACATTGATCTGTATGAGGTTTTTCTTGTGTGAATAGTATATTTTGATAAACTACCAATAGTAGTTTATCAAAATATGCTTTTTACACAAGAAAAACTATACAATTATAGCTTGTATATTTATAGCAATGTACAAATATGGTGAAGGACAAACCTGTTTATCTTACGATCCGTTCGATAAATATTTGTCTGTCTACGAGTAGTTTCACGAAGCCCCTTCCGGTTTCATGTTCGTAAACGTACACAAGATAAACACAGTTGAAATTGTGGGCAGCATTTAAACACAGATACAAAACGACATTTTTGCTTCGGTCCTTTGGTTTGTGGTCTTTTACTGTTTTTATCTGTTTTTAATATTTCTGAAAGTTCCGCTCAAAAACCTTTCAGACCAAATATTTGTATTGTGGTTTTATATAAAATATATGGTTACAAAACATTTCGGGAACATATTCATTGTGCGTGGGGATAAGGAGTGGAATTTCCTGCCGGAGTTTGTGTATCCTACTAGCTTCTACTCATTTTGAACTTTTTTAAATCTCTGAAAATCCACAAATATAAAAGAGAACACTATGAAATTTATTTTATTATAATTGACTATATGACCAAGTGCCGGGCAAAAATCGAAACAAAATACAAATTAGTTGGCTCGATAAAAGAAAAATTATTATTAAATAAAAATAATAATATAATCTAATGAATAAAGAGAATAATTTCAAACGTGTAAGGGAGAGAACTCACGAAGCGGCGCCGCGGGTCCCGCCACTGCCTCGGCGGTTTGCGCCCACAAGCTCTGCGGTCGGTTGGCGGCGACCGCGCCTTATCGACCGGCGGCTTTCGAACGAAAATCGCAACCGTCGCGGTGGTGGCGGCGGTGGCGAATTAACCGCCTCGAAAGTTTTGAATTAAAATAGCCGTTTTCTCTGCCGTGACAGCCGCGCAAAAAAACTGCTTCGTGAGTTCTCTCCCTTATTCTACAAGATTACGTTACGGAAATATTTGAAAGTTACAAAAAAAAGCTTTTTAAAAGTTCCTCGCAAAAACAAAAAATAATCTTGATTAGTTATTGTATAAAAATAAAACCGCTTTTTTGGGGCCGCGAAGTTTACACAGATCCGGGCGGAGTTCATACAAAATACTCAGTGACTACAACCGGCCCTTAAGTTAACAGTGAATAAGTTCACCGTGAAAGATTGCATCACTGCTTACTATCTGATGGTGCAATCCCATCCACATATCCATATGATACACATAGCTCATGTGTACCAAATGACTTTCCGTTCTCTCGGTTCCATAATGGGCTCGTTTTCATCTCAGTGCTGTAGTGCTATTCTCTAAGAAAACGCAGCGCTGCCGCAACGACGAACATCCAAATAGGATACATTGAATTAACAATCCAATGCATAGGTTCATTAAGTTGACAATCCAATGTAACCTATTTGGGTGTTCGTCGTTGAGGCAGCGCTGCGTTTTCTTAGAGAATAGCACCACTGCAATGTCAAACTTTGGCCAGTTGCATCAAAATGTAACCCTTATTTACTTCACCTAATAAACTACGAACTAACATACAAAAAGTTACCCACTACTATTGTGAAAGAAAACTAATATCATTCAACTATTTTACTAACTTCCCTCAGTCACAAAACTTCTCTCTAACATTCAAACTTTTCTATACAGTTGTGGCTGGAGTTGCATCCCTTGGAGGCGAAATAACAGTGGCTGTTAGAAACTCTCTGCTGCTAGAATGCAAGAGTGTTGGATCCCCGCCTCCGAGGACTGTCTGGTATCACAACCAGAATATCATCACTCACCATCCGAGGTTTACGAGGAATCGAGACGACAGTTTGCTGATTAAGAGTGAGTATCTTAGTTTTTAGAGTTTGTAAAAAATTTTTTGGAATAATAATAAGTTAATGCTTTTTATGAATTTACGACAACACAACAGACAATAAACACAAAAATTCGATAAATAAAATTTATTAAAAATAATAATAGCTTACCTTGGCCTTGAGTTTATAATTCCTAATCAATCGGAAGATATTTCGCCTTATTGTATAAACGTGATCTAAAATAGTTCCGGGACTATTACTAGGTTTAATCCCGATTTAACAAAATCTAAATGTAGTTTTCGGGATTATTACTAAATTTAATAACAATTAAAAGCGATCAAAATGTATTTCCGGGACTATTATTAGGTTTAATGCCAATTAAAACTAGTAATAGTCCCGGAACTATTTTAGATCGCGTTTTGGGATAAGGCGGAAAATGTTTTATTTTATTTTGGGAAATCAAACGATTATTAGAACATTACAAAAAAATATATAAAATTCAATAAATTAGATAAATGCACAACTAATAACATGTGAAATTAAAATTCAGCACATGCGAACTCTTATTACAGTTCAAAGTAAAGGTAGAAAGAACAACATTGCGCGGACGTTCGCCACAGACGCCGATCTGAGTGCATCCGTCACCATACATTTTTTGTGGAAACTACACTCTTTTACAAAAACAACTCGTTTTAAAAAATGCCTCTGTAGGTAAGGACCTAATGCCACAAACCCAATGCGTTTTGGCAAAAAATTACGAACTTCTTTAGAAACTTGCAACCCTCATTTTATCCTTTTATATTTTATTTTCATACATATAAACTTTCAAAAAGGCCCCTGTAGTGTTTACTATCAATTTAAGAGGCACTTCTGTTCAAAACTGTATGCCTCTGTATTCAACAATTTAATCTGTTATTTGTTTTTCACTCTAATATGTATTATTACGGTGAAAGTTTGTATGAATGTGAGTCTGTTTGTTACTCCTTAACGCTCAAACGTCCGAACGGAGTTCGATGAAATTTGACGCACTGGTAGACTATGTCTTAAAATAGGACATAGGATATTTTTTATCCCCGAAGTATGTTCCCTAGAATAGACCATAGGATACATTTTAATATTATTCTCTTTTTATTTTTAAATTTAAAATGTTTCTCTGGGATTTTACTTTACTGGTACTGTTATATGAACCTAAATGTTTTTTGATACAAATTAGATTGCACAATTTATTACACGCAGCCTCTTAAAGTAGATAGTCTAGTGACTTAAGAGGTAGTATCGCCTTTTAACGGTCGAATAACCGTTTACCTAAACCATTGGTTCCCAATCTGCGGTCAATATACCACTGGTGGTTCGCAAGAGCTAAAATATAGCAAAATAATGGTTTAAAATTATAAACTTTCCTACTGAAAAGTAACATTTACTTATAGCATTACATTACATTTAAGCATTACCATGCTGTATACTTATGATTTTAAAGATTACATACACAAATTATGTTTCTATACTTCGTATAAATATCATCATCATCATCAGCCTTTTTTAATGTTCCCACTGCTGGGACACAGGCCTCCTCTCTAAGAGAGGTAATAGTTTTGCCTTATAGACTTCGGTTCACTGTTATCAAGAATAAGTGATCACAGATTTAAAAAAAAATACAGTGCCCCTAGATTGCTAAGCGTAAAGGAAGAAGCACTGGTGGGTTTTAGTCAGTAAAAACTTGAAAGTTCCACCCTTGAGCGGGAGAGGTTCGTTCGCATGCTATATAGTTACTAGCCTTATTTTACTGTAAAGGTATTCTGTAACATAGTTTGTTTTTCGCTGTTGGTAATAAAAAAATAAAAAATAATAATTTAATCTCCTCAAAAGAAAAGATTGGAAAAAAATAGAAATTTTATATTGTGTTTACGATGACCTAAAATATTTGGTTTACTTTCCTAAGCTGGCTATTAACATAAATTGTCTAGACGTCCCTTTTTACGCTAGAGTTGAGAATAACATTGATATTAATTTGTAAAAGCCTGCATAGAAAATCCAGTCTCTAATTTTACTCCATATCATGTTACTTATAATTATTTTAATCGAGGATAATCCTTCAAGTGAATCTTGAAAGTATTTACCTTCAAATTGATATAATTATGGAAATATGAAATTAGATATTTATTTGCTTTTTATGCAGAAGAGTGAATTATATTTTTATCTAGTTACCTTTTATCAAATATTTAACACTGATAAAAGTAGCATAAGACACTTGGCAAAATGTAGCTTTTATTTATTTATAAAAACTTTATGCACATAACACTGTACAAAGGCGGACTTAATACCTTAGGCATTTTCTACCAGTCGACCTTAGGGTGGTGCAGAAACTTAACATGGTAGGTGCAACTAATAAATAGACAAAATGAAAAGAAACAAAATATAAAATAATAAATACATACTTAGATACATACATATAAATAAGCAATGTTATTGTGAAAAACAAATCCAACCAATCAGCGCTGTGATAATTCTGCCAACCTATTACGAATGAACTCACGTGCACCTTAAAGGAAAATCGACTCGTCGCCAGCCTGACATTCAGAGGGATCGCATTCCAAAGTGATATCGCCTGGACAAAAAAAGAGGAGTAGACAAGCCCAGAGCGATGTGAGGGACATCGTAGAAGACAATTATTTGTAGACCAAAGAGTTTTATTGTGCTCAGAGCAAAAAAATTGAATTTCACACATCAGATAAGAAGGGGAAGAAGACTTGTCTAGAAAAAAGAACAGCGTAGTCAAGGCCCTTAACGCTCTGCGCTGACGAATAGGTAACCATTTTAAAAGCGAACGATGCTCGGATACATTATCGTACTTACGGAGGTTGAAAACAAATCGAATGCATTCAGAGGACGGTCAAGTTTATTGAGGAGATCTGCATTCAGGTCATATTAGCACACATCAGCATATTCAATTATGGGAAGATTAGGGACTGTACAAGCATTGCCTTTATGTGAGCTGGAAGTAGATTCTTCAAACGATAGAGTAAAAGAAGAAAGAATTCTTTTAAAGTAAAAGAATTCGAAATCAAATCAAAGGCCTTACCATGATATGTTAAATTGTCAGTCATGCGATTGAGAAAGTGTGATGGAGCTATACACCCTACATAGCTCCGTCCCTTAACAGTTCGGTTTAAGTCGGTAAAATGAATCACATAAAGAACTCGTGGTAGAACAGCAGTATTTCCAAATATTTTCATAAACGAACAATATTATACTACCTTAAATCCATAAAAGAAATAGCCTTTATTTTTAAAAAGAAACAAAACTGCATTCAAAGTTTTTCTAAAACTCACTTGCCTCGCTCGGGACTCGAACCAACTTAAATTTAAAAAAAAAATACAACCGAATAGAGAAACTCCTCCTTTTTTGAAGTTGGTTAAAAAAACAAACACTCGCTATTTTGTAACGTGTGAACACAAACACCAAGACCCCTTCGTTCGCGCGCGCCCCCGTTCTCGCTAGTGTGGTCTGATTGATCACTCGCTACGCTGAGTCACACTCGACCTTGGTACAGGCAGATCACGGCCTTGGTGCGACGGACCAAAATCATCGTACCAAGTTGGAACGTATGTTAATAGTGTTAGACGCGTACATACACTGAAGACTGGTCTAGTACGGTGCGGGAGAAGAATGTCTGGAAGAACTTAAGGAAAGCCTTTGCCCAGCAGCGGTGTAGTAAAAACTTACATAAAAAAAAAAAAAAAATATTTTGCATTAATATTTTTAATGCAGTGGTGGCAATGGCCCCGGCTTACGAGTTCAAACCCAACCAGGCTCATGACTTTGTGTAATTGATTTCATCACCACTGCTCTCAAAACGGTGAAAGAAAACATCGTGAGGAAACCGGCATGTCCTAGAACTAAGAATGAAATGTGGTGGATTACGGCCCATTCCCTCTCCTAGAGAGGAGGCCTGTGTCCCAACAGTGGGAAGAATGAAAAGGTGATGATGATGACGATGATTAATATTTTTTATTTCCTTTCAGGTATAGACCAATCACTAAGCGGCAACTACACTTGCTTAGCCAAGAACCTGTACGGTTCTGACTCAGTGGTATACACTGTCAAAGTGCTGCCGTTGCCCGATCCACCGACGTTGAGAGCTACGCCTTATAAAGACTACATTGTCGTGGAATGGGATGAGATAAGGTCTTATGGAAACGATTCTTTGGGATTTGGTATTAGTAAGTATTAGTTTTATAATAATTCTCTTGATAAAATTTCGATTAGAGTGACCAATATCAATATAGAGAGTAGCCAAGTAAGCATCGTCGGGTATCGTTTATCTAATTTAGGTATTACTAAATTCTGAAAGTCAGATTCCATGTAAATTATTATGATTTATGAAGATGAAGCAGATTGGTTGACCGACATATTGACAAACATATTTGTAAGCTCACCCACAATATATCAAAAATTAAGAGGGGCAATTAAAAAAAAAAACACGTTACTCTCAAAGTTACATACATACATATATAAAAATATTTCTACTAACAAGGAAAAGGAAATTTGAAGGATTTAAAATTTGACTGCATTGGTATATTTATTTGTAGTTAATTAAAAAAAAAACATCATCAACTTATCATCACAAAATGTGAAATTAAAAATGTTATTTTTAAAATAGAATCAACATAAAGAAAATCAAATATGTAAAAAAAAAAGTAAAAAAATATTCTTCATTCTGTAATATTGTGGATAAGGATTCCAATTAACACTTATTGATAATATCATCCACGATCCATCGGTCATCGGTCCACCAAAGCTAGACCGATGATGACCTGGTGAGGGTCGTAGGAATCCAATGAATGACGCACAGGAGTGGACTATGGCGACAATTGGGGCCTCCCCCGTATGTCCAATTGTGGATGCCTTTCGGCTGAATCGATGATGTTGATGAATTTACCAAAACCATCTTCCATGCAGGTTACAATCTTACTTGGCGAGAAAACGACGGCCTCTGGCAAGAAGCATGGCCTGTGACAAGAGAGAACCGTCTCCCAGGAGTACAGACACACACCCTGGCTGGTCTGAAGTGTGGGACCAAGTACTCTGTTAGAGTCACCGCTACTGACAGTGTCGGGACTTCTGCACCAGCTCATATTGATGTTACTACGTTGGGTGGAGGTAAGTTCATTTTATTTGTAGTTTGTAAGGTTGTGGTTATGTACCTAGGTTTTTCTTTGAGTTTGCTAGTTAAACTTTTTGTAAAACTCACTGTGGGGCCATTCTTCTGTTCTGTAGAGGGACCCATTATAGAATTCGTTGTGGAACCCATCATGGAAACAGCTGTGGAAACCATTTTGTACACGATTGTGGAAAATATAATGGAAAACATTGTGAAAATAATTGTAGAAAAGATTTGGAAACTGTTTTGGAATTTTTATGGGAACGATTTTGGAAACAATTTTGGAAACCACAATGGCTTTGGTAAACCAATGTGGAATTAATGATACCAATGTAAAACTCTCGTTTATGTCACTCGCCCATTATGATTGAGTGAATCAAGACATAATGGCCTAATTTCAGCGGTCCACGCGCTAGAGGCGAAACACCTATCTTCCGCTATAATGTTTTGATTTAATCTAAGCTCCTGGGATAAAAACTATCTTACATAATATTAAAGCCATAGTTTACTCGTGACCCAGAAACGTGGCATAAATAAAAAACCAAATATCTCGCGTACTCCAACGTCGACTACATCATCGCTTACTATTGGGTGAGATAAGTCAAGTGCGAGCCTATCATACATAATAAATAAAAAAAAAAACACAACTGGAAGAGGGAAGTACAAAAACATGGCGTGGTATGACAAAAGAAAAGGGAGCCTGGGAACCTGGAAGTATGACAAAAGAAAAGGGAGTCAGTAAATAGTTATTGACGGTAATGATAATGGTATTAATTATAAAACATATTATAACCGTCCGAACATACAAACATTTGTACTACTAGTACAATAAATACTCAAGTGAACTACAAATAAAGTCAATTAAAATTAATCTGGCGTATTACAAATTAATCGAATTACAACTCAAGTGAATAACAAATAGTGTAAACAAGTGTAAACTATAAGTCAAATCAATTACAAATAATTTCTTTTACAGAGGAAGTCGATTACAAAGAAACTAATTATAAATCACATTAATTACAAGTAAAGTCAATTACAAATCAAGTCAATTATGGATGCTTGATTTCAAGATCTTCGGCTAAGTAATAATCCGTACGTGCTAATCGAAAGGCCAGAGAAATTAGGCCAGACCGGTCACTATGCTCATACGGTCCTTCATCAACACTAATGTTGATACGTGATTCACGTTTGTGTAAACAAGGATCATTGTTTTTTTAACCTTGTTTGTAGCATTTATTTCTAGTTAGAAAAGGATCCAATGACCTAAAAAGGTTTCTTTAGGTAGACAAAACATTGGGGATCTTAGCAAAGGTGAGACGGTATTTTACGCCGGAACAGCTGTTTAACCTCTACCAAGCGCAAGTTTGATCGTGTGTGGAGTACTGCTCTCATTTTTGGGATAGGTCTGCCAAATACCAGCTTATATGAAATCAAAACTCCAAAATCTTGAGCATCGACGCCGAGTTGCTAGCCTGTCGGTTTTATATCGTTTATATTCTATCACAATTATATCTATAATTTATTTAAATATAATTATATCTACAATCTATAATTTAACCGAGATATTAGTAATACATAACATGTTTAAAAAGAGTGTCCGTGGAGTTTCTTGCACATTCTTCTCCATAGAGATCTACGCTTTGGAATGTGCAATTAGCATCATTTTTTTTCGGACAGACAGACTTCTTGACGTTCAAATTTGCCTGTAAATGATTTATTTGAAATAAATTCTTTTGATTGACTTAATCTTATTCAGCATCCCCTTTCACCACTGTAATGAAAGAATGTATATGTAGTAAAATGCCTTTTTGTATTTGGACCATTTCTCTTTCTTAAAGTTACTGCTACATTTAAAAAAAAAATCCTTTATACAGCCCCAGTGTCACCACCATCAACCGACTGGCTTTGGAGCAACGCCACCCACATCTATATCCAACTTAGCGGATGGGATGATAGTGGCTGTGACGTCACCAGATGGGAAGTGGACTACAGACCTCTTGGATCCAGCCTTTGGCAACGCGCGGAGAATAAAGCGGTAAGTCATGGTATTTCTGTATTTTGTAATTCGGATCTCAGCTATATGTCTTCTGTAGAAAAAATTGAAGTGTAAAAGTGTTTTTTTTTTTTAATTTATTCGCAAAATAAATTTCAGTTATCATCTTCTTCTTTCTTTTTATATATAAAAATGAATAGCTGTTCGTTAGTCTTGCTAAAACTTGAGAACGGCTGGACCGATTTGGCCAATTTCAATCTTGAAATATTTGTAGTAGTCCAGAGAAGGTTTAAACGGTGACAAAATACGGAAATATTCACAAAAAAAAAAAAAGAAACTACTGTTAGGCGGTACGAAGTTCAGCTAGTCGTTTATAAATAAAAAAAAATAAAAACTAAAATTGCAAAGTAGCCCATTTCCTCTGCCAGCGAAGAGACTTCAGTCCCAGCTGTTATAGGAACCTTCATTTATTCTTTATTGTACACAAAAACATTCAATAAAATACACAGTAGTTTGACAATTCATGTACAAAGGCGAGCTTAACTCAATAATGAGTTTTCTGCCAGCAAACCTTGGAGTGACAGAGAGAGTTGACAATAAAGGGTAAAATCAAATAGAATCAAGTGTAACCTTAGTAGTAGTGAAACCTCGTTAGATCGATTATGCTGTGCTATTTAGTTTTATACCCCTCATTTATTTGCCACTAAAAAACTTAGCTCAATCATTTCTATCTTCCTTAGCCTATGGACCTAAACCTCGGCTGGAGCTACATAGAAGGCCACTTCCAGGCCCCACCTCTCCGCTCCATCCCAACGTCGTACGCAGTCGGATCTCTCGCTCCCGCCAACTGGTATCAGCTAAGAGTGACAGCGATAAACGATGCTGGTACCGCTTCTACAGTTTATACTTATGCTACAAAGACTTTGGATGGAGGTAAGTCTGCTATTTTCATATTTTAGTAGGGCATCAGCTTTGTTTTCATTTAGGAAATCGCTTTTTTCAGCAAGGCGACGTTTATTTCTTTTTTAATACACTTAAACCTGCTCCTATCCCTACCGCTTTTAGGCTCGAAATTCCCAGTTTATTGCACTAATGCGGAAAAGTGAGTGAGCTCGCCCCCACCACAATTTTTTGTTTCTTATGTATCTGGCTGGGAGTTAAGCGACTCCCACGGGTCACACGTCTACCCCTCGTTTATTTATATCTTCGTAATTTTATTGAAAAACGTCGTTAGATACACGTGAAATTTGTCACCTCAGCATTCGTCGGAAATTATATAAATGTATTATGCAAGTACATATAAACCTTCTTCTTGAATCACTCTATCTATTAAAAAAAACCGCATCAAAATCCGTTGCGTAGTTTTAAAGATCTAAGCATAAATAGGGACAGACAGCGGGGAGCGACTTTGTTTTATAAAAAAAATTTAGTAATTTAGGCTTATTACAATTTAGAAAAAAATATATTAATATTTGAGCTGTTTTACCAATTTAACATTGGCACATACGCAGGCATAAACTAATGAAACATAAATTTACATAGAAAAGCTAGTCGACCAATAAATTCCAAATATAGTCTGCGAAATTCCTTTCACAAATAAACCAGCGAGAGAGCTCTACCCTAACTTTACGACCTAAATAAGCAGAGGAAACTTCCACCTGCGACCTAGCACGACGAAGTTCTCTATCTCGAGACATTATGCCACAAAAACTTAGACAACATTGTAAGTGACTCGAACTCCATTAATATTAATTTTCAGCATACTCTGCGTAGCTTTATTATTGACTAGTGGTTCAGAAGTAATTTTGATTATGTTGTATTTACAGTATAATCACAAAATAGATACAGAAGTCAATGTCATGTATGTACTTAACATTTTATACCTACTGCTCGGCGGTCGCTAGAAAAAGTACTCTGTGATCTAGCACTGGTTTAGCACGGTTTAGTCACGTTCAAGATATCGTGTGCGTGAGCGGTGTCTATGTGTGCGTCGCTCGAGCGCGAGACGTATGTAGATTGTCGTCTGCACTATCTCTCTTTTGAGGTGTAAGTTAGACGTAATGGCACCCATATTTTTCTCATTAATTGTGCGTACAGCTAAGTAGTGGAATTTCCTGCCGAAGTCTGTATTTCTTGATGGCTACAACCCGGGAATCTATATGACGTTTTATTTTTTGAGGTGTAAATACACCATACCACACACCGCCCATACACCATACCACCATACACCATACTATGGAGGATTAATGAATGCCACCGATGCTGCAGCTAACGTAGCCACCAACTGGGCCGCAACAGTTTAACGAGTTTATCATCGATTTGATAAGAAGAGGAAGAAGGTATAGCCTTACCTCAAATAGTACACTTTGATACAAGTGCAGAAAGTTCGTCATTGCGAACATTGAGCCGTAAATGTGTTATGGAGCCGAGGGCTGCAGTGACAAATTTGCACGTGTATCAAACGACTCGTGGTCGAACTCGTGGTGGTTGACGCACGCCTTGAAGTTTGGGCTTCCCAATGTCTTGCTTTGGTAAATTATGTTACAAAAAGCCCTGTTAAATGTACTTACACCATCGCATCGCGTAAATAAATCATCTTGAAACTTGGTTCCTCAGAAACGTGGTCAGCTAACGAACCATCTCACTTATTGCCTTAATGTAAATAGTTTGAAAGCCATGATCGATCACCTCGCTTATACAACAACAGACCGATCTTAGGGCTATTTCACAGCTGAGCGAGATAGTTCGAAACAGTTATAATACGCGGCATATAAGTTAAACCAAAATAGTAATATATTTTCGGGTCTCAATCAAAGCGGGGGTTGCGCGTAATCATAGCAATGGGTACTATACCATGGCGCTGGACGCAAAACGCAACGAAAGGAATACAGTTGGGATTCAGGGCTTGTTTACGGAGGCGCGGCGCGTTGCGCGTCGCGTCGGGCGTTCGTCGTACATTGCAGCAGCGGGCCGCGCAACGTGCCGCGTCTCCGAAATCGAGCACTTAGTCAGCAAAAATGACATGCCCTTTCGCTCTATCAAGAGCGGTAGAAATTATCTAATTCAAGGTTCATCCAGCGGCTTCGGCCGCATGAAAGTAGAAAATAATAACCTATGTTACTCAGTGAAGATTTTTTTTTTGTAGGTAAAACTCATCCAACGACAACTCCCACCCTTGGGCGGAGCAGGAGATAGTGTCAGACTTGTACTGACTAAAAAAACCCACCCCGTTCCTTCATTACCTTCGTATCAGGGCCCTAATGTACACTTTCACATTCAGCCAAGGCCCCAGAGACTCAGTGAAGAGGTGATGAGAGCTTTCTTCTTCTTATCGTATCGAAGGTTTTCCCAGCCAGGCGCATTTATTTTTGTAATATGTTCTATCACCCCTGCTCTCAAAACGGTGAAGGTAAACATCGTGAGGAAACCGGTGTGTCCTAGAAAAAAATTCGAAGACATGTAACATCAACCAACCCGCACTAGGCCCGCGTGGTAGATTACAGCCCGTTCTAAGGTGGTCTAAGTCCCAGCAGTGGGAACATTTTAAGGTTTATTATGCGATCGTAGTATCACAGCAGGGCCGATACCCGCTAACTAGGACCGCTGGGAATTTCTGAAAAGGAAACCCGTAGTCCTGGAACACATAGGGCAACTGAGAACACAGCTGTGGTTTTAGTCAGTGAAAGTCTGACACGCCCTCTCACTTTGCCCTGAGCGAGAGAAGTCATTAGATGATTTCCACGCTTAAAAAAAATTTGTAGCATCTGAAGTTTCCCCTGTGCTTCGAAAAGCAGATATACATAAATATTGTTCCTGTCCCCTGATCTCTTCTTTGTCATGTCACATTCCCATAGGACTATGAGAGTAGAGGAATAAAATCTGCACCTGTGTTTGCGCACGCACTTGTGCACTATTTTATCTCCTGTGTACAGTCAGGGTTCAAAAGTGCAGTTGCACTCTACCGATATTAAAGTGTCTAGAATTTTTTTATAGAAGAGGACCAATGCATCATCAGTCAGTATGTTTGTTTCATAGAAGGAACCTTAAGAATTAAATAACCATTGTGTTGTGGCCCATTGGCCCTCTTTTACAAATAAATTTCATTCGCTTAAGCTTTGGTAAAGTGCAACTGCCCTTTTGACCCCTGACCGTACCTGGCTAATTAGTTGAGGTTAACAACCGTGATCGAAATTGTATCGTGAAGATTAATATGTTTTAAATATCTTATTAATGTAGTAACCTAATTTGGTAAAATAATTTGGTTGACTGTCGTGCATCAGCTTGCCTTGACTCATACTTTTTTCGTTTGGATTGGAATTCAACAAATTATTTGCTGCTCTGGGCGGAGTGTCAGACTGATTAAAACCTATGTGTGTTACTCAGTTACCTATTGCTTTTTAGGGCCGGGGTGACACTTTTGTTTTCTCTCCCAACCCTAGGCATAATATGCGTGCTATGACAATAATTGTGCCCTTGCCCTTATACAGTGTTGATAAAAACTTACGATCAAAATTTCAACATCAAAAACATTTTGCAAAGCAGTTTCAACATTAACTTAAACATTAAACTTGTCTTATTATTCTAAGTTTTGAAGCGAGTCGTCGACGCCGTGTACAAAAGCCTTAATAGTTTGTCAAGAACATAATTGTTTACAAATGACACAAGTTTGATCGAAACTTTGATGTTCAGTTCAGAAAGTTACGTTATCTGCCGTGACAGGCCTGAGATGAAATTGTCATTGAAGCAAAGGAAGGTTGATGACTTTGTCATAAGCGAGGGCGGATAATGACAAAGTAAGAGGTCATTGTACTCATCAGTTTAAACAAGTTTTGGTTTGAGTCCAATCGTGAAATCGAGAAAGGAAATATGTTGCGTTCGCAATTTGAAAAAAAAAAAGAACAGCTGGATTGTGTGCTATCCAAAAGAAAACTCTGTGCAAAATTTCAGCGTTCTAAATTCTAAGGTTTCGGGTCGAGTCTTTAATTTAGGTATAATTATATTATTTTTATTGTTGTACACTGACAACCCCAACTCTTTTTCTTTCTTCCAGTCCATCCAAAGGTTGTCTGGTAGAAATTGCCCTGTGCAATAAGACCGCCTATTGTACACTAACTTTTTATAAATGTTTGTCCTTTAATAAGGTAAGGTGTACAATAAAGAAATAAATAAATAATAATAATAATAATAATAATTTTACCAAAAAAAAACCTAACTGTCCCATCCATCACACAATTAAAAATGCTATGATATTATTATTTTTGTCCTAGATAATTGGGGTCGGCGCAACACAATATTTTTCTACCATTCTATCCTGCTAACCGTCACACTATCACTCCCTATTAAAAATAAAAATCAAAATATTTTTATTTCACATAGGCGTTCATGGGCACTTATAAAAACGTCAGAAGATAGTACACCGTTCTAAACAAGCGTGTCTTCAACGTAGTCACACAATCAGTATATCTATTTTTGTCCTCACTATATATAAGCCTGTAGCAACGAGGTCACAACAAAGAATATAACACTCTGAGACAAAGCCCATTTCTATTTTACGGGATAAAAATGTTCCTACTCAGATCCAATATTGAATGACAAATGTCACTTATAAAATCTCAATATCTTGGGGTTCTCAGAATGTCGTAGAATGTTTCCCTTTGATGTTGATCTAAGGTAAAAATAAAAGCAAATGATATCATTCTCCCGAAAAGTGATGGCCCAGTAGTAACGGCCCAGACTTACGAATTTTACGTCACGTCGTGGGTTTAAACCCAAACAGGTGCATTACTTTGTACTCGTATAATTTAATTCATCATCAGTCTTGAATTAGTGAAGGAAAACATCGTAAGAAAATGTTCCAAAATCAAAAATCAGAAGATATGTTAAATTTACAATTCCGCACTGAGCTCACGTGGAGGGTTACGGCCCATTCTCTCTCCCAGAGAGAAGGCCTGAGTCCCAGCAGTGGATACAAAGCATGTTTATGCTATTACATATGGTTTTATTCCCCATTTTTTGAGGTGGAAATTCATAAAATAACTTTTCCTTTCTGGGTGGAGGTGAGAGAATTTCAGACTTCTGACTAAAACCTATTTATAATACCTAAAATTTTCTTTGCGTTTCAGGGGCACGGCAACTAATTTGACCAATTGCGCAGCCCTAACAGGCGTCGGAATCAGATAAGATCTTAAGAGTTAAAAATTTAAAGACATATTGTCATTGACTCCACCACTCCGCTCCACTGGGGTCGTGTAGTAAGTAGGTTCTGGCCCATTCCCTTCGTGGAAAGGAGGCCTGTATTGCAACAACAGAATAAGAACAGCCAGTGAGTGTGACCAGTGGGTAATTCATAAGTTACATACGCTTTTTCTTCACTGAAACTGGATCTGTACAGGCTCATCGCAAAATCCTCACGTCTGTGACATAAGGTTCATTAACTGACTTGAGTTTTTCGAACGGTTCTACCAACCCTGGGGCTACATAATATGTGCTCTTTGTCAAAAAGTTCGCCCGCTTGTTTTTTGTTTGAAGGACAGTAAATTTATAAACAAATGGGATGCTTTTTTTAGTTACTCAGGCAAAACTTTTTTTTATACTGCGCACACTTGGAGTTACTCTAATGTCATAGACGGGTTCACATACATAAACGACTCACATACACAAGATACTCAGTCCTGGAACAAATATCTGTAGCTCATATAAATATTCATTCCGTATTACAATGAAACTCGCAACACGCAGCGCAGCAGAAGGGCCAAGCATGCCATCATTACTCGTACATTATCTTTTTGGTCTCAGTTTCACTAACATGTCTTACAAGATACCTTACATCTTTTTCGGGGTAAAAAGTGTCTTACAAGCATTGATATAATCAAAACAGCGGAAGATAGGTGGCTCTCCTCTAGCGCGTGGACCTTTGAAATCATGATAGTTTGTCCTAATTTCACTCAGTAGCAATCGGCGTTACATTGGTCGCGGTCACACACATTCGGCGGCTAACACTATTTCGCTCGCACATCAGCACCGGTTCTTATATCTGTCCTTGTCTATCAGTGACTATAGGTATTGTTGTAGATGTGTGAGTTTCGAGTCCAGGTTTTCTGATTGCAATTTTAGCTCGTATTGTATCTTCCCTTATATATTTATATCAATGCTTACAAGATACCTTACATTTTTTTCTTTCAATAAAATTGTAAATGGAATAATATTTCCATACATTATTATAGTTATACTCCATTCGAAACAAGATTAGACATCAAGAGCAGTGGTGGCCGAGAGGTAGCGGCCCCGACTTACGAGTTGTAGGTCGCGGGTTCAAACCCGACCAGGCACATTACTTTGTGTAATTTATTTTATCACCACTGCTCTCAAAACGGTGAAGGAAAACATCGTGAGGAAACCGGCATGTCCTAGAACCAAAAATTCGAAGACATGTGACATTCACCAACCCGCACTGGGCCCGCGTGGTGGATTACGGCCCATTCCCTCTCCTAGAGAGGAGGCCTGTGTCCCAGCAGTGGGAACATTAAAAGGCTGATGATGATGATGAAGGATGACATTAAAAACAAAAAGCACGTCGGTTTCCATAAAAAAATTTGTGATAGGTAAAATCATCCAATGACAAATCCCGCCCTTGGGTGGCCCCAAGGGCGGGATTTGTCATTGGATGATTTGCAGGAAATAGTGTCAGACTCTCACTGACTAAAAACCTACCCTGTTCCATTCATTGCCTTTGTCCCAGGGCCCCGGGTGACATTTTCACATAACCTTTGGCCCCAGTAAGTTTCGGCCCTGCTGGGCCCCTACAGTTTGCTGAAAACTCCTTGAGGCGTGCGGGAACAGTACGCGCCGTAGACGACTTGAGCTCGGACTGGTTTGTTACCGGACGGACAGACGGCGAGTTACCCATTTCCCACCGTCCGCAAGCCCGCGCCTACAGTGGCCGGAAATCGGGATCGGAATAGTATAAAAGGATAAGAAATATCTAATGTATAAAGCTATTATGCTAGAACTACACTGCACACGCGTGTGCCTCACACGTCGATCTGGGCGCGTCGGTCTCCATACATTTTATAAGGAAACTTGACTTTTAGAGCTACACTTGACCCACGCTACACGACGCCATACGACGTCGTTCTACAAACAATTCAGGCGGTTTACACGTGTGCGTTGGTCTAATGTAGTTCTAGCTTAATGCAGTAAGCTGCTGGTAGGGATCTTAACCGTACTTCGTGGATTGCACTGATAGCTTTGACATCCTCTCCACTCTTCAAGCAATTCAGGATATGTTGGCCCTTTGTTGCTACGTCATTTCGTGCTATCGACCGTTTTTGGCGACCCGTCTATTAGGCGATTAAGTCATCCCCTGTCTTTTTTATCGACGTATATTAATAACAATGTTCAGGCAGGCGCCGTAGGTTTTACACAGTTCTTAGTAACCAGTACATCACTTTTCCACTGGAGGAGATTTTCCTTGAGTGTACTTTTTTTTTCGGTAGGTAAAAATCATCCAATGACATCTCCCGCCCTTGAGCGGAGTGGGAGATAGTGTCAGACAGAGCACGTTCCATAAAAAATATCTAAGAGGTACGTGTGGGTTGGCTTTGGCCTTTCGTACGCCTTTCGAAGGTCCACGACCCCATGGTCCTGAGTTTATTAAAAAAAAAACTTGTAGCGGAACTTCTTTTAGTTCATAATTGAAACTCCTTAGTGTAGCGTTAGTAAAAAACTTTGACCATATGTCATGTCACTTCCCTTGTAAATTTTCACCACTTTTTTACCCCCAAAACAATTATACACATGAGAGTTTTTAAGCAACAACTCACATGTGTATAGGATGATGACTATTAATTCATCCTATACACATGAGATTTTTTGCATTCCATAGAACTTCAAAATGTCTAAAAGGCAGGGTTCCAAAGTTAATTTTTGGCCAAAGGTTTGGCCAAAAATTACACATAAGAGATCTTAAAGTCGCAACGACGATATTACGAATTACTATTTTAATTTTGTATTAATTTATCTCCCATATCTCATGAAATACCCGCTTTAAACTCAAAGAATCAGAGTCACAGTCGCAGTTACAATTTGTTCGCACCACAGTCATCTAGAACCATATCTAAATTCAGAGCTAAATCCTCAGTTGGTCGTAGGTACTGTAAAGATGTTCAAAGTCTTCTTGACTGCCAACTTTGAATGGAAAATTCTGTGAGACATAAATTTGTTAATCAAATTGTATTTAAATGCTTTAAAATCTACATTTATTAATTCAACATTACATTATTCAAATAATTCAATTATAACGATCAATATTATTCTCAAAATTGTATACCACAGCCCACATGTTGGTACTTTTTATGTTTCTTCATATTTCAATGTTGAATTCTAATATGATTGAAATTGGACTTGTACTGTTTGAATGTAAATGAAATTAATAATAGTAGTTCTTTCATCAAAGACCTTGACTGGGTCTGAAGCTTTATTAAAAACAAGTTCATTAAGTAGTTCGTCTTAACTAAGCGAATAAATTAATCAACTTTAATGAAGACTTGTACTTTACCCAATGAGGTTTGCTTAAAGTTTGCAAAGACCATTGTTGAAGCCTGATAAAGTTAATGATGAACATCGTCATCAACATCTTCATGTCCTTATTAGATTTTATTAGGTTAGTACAACATGTTTTTTGTCCTCATTACGTGCTTGTACACTTCAAAAAAAAAAAAAAAAAAATTTTATTTCACATGGCCTACATAGGTACTTTTGAAACGTCAGAAGCTAGTGCACGGTTCCAAATTGGTCGTTTTCTATGGAGAAGAATCGGCAAGAAACTTCCACGGTGGACGCCATCATGCGCGTGCGAGCCCTCACGACGGGGGATGCGGTGTCCCAGGGCAGGTGTGTCGTGGCAGTGTCCTTGGACATTGCCAACGCCTTCAACTCCCTGCCCTGGAGTAGCATTGGAACGGCACTCCGGTACCACTGGGTGCCCGACTACCTATGTCGTGTGATCGAGGCCTACCTATCGGAGAGGTATATCATCTACCCCGGTCACCAGGGAGAGTGGAAACGTCGAGAGATGTCGTGCGGTGTTCCGCAGGGATCGGTACTAGGACCACCCTTGTGGAACATCGGGTACGACTACGTGCTGCGCGGCGACTTCCCCGACGGGGTCAGCATGGTCTGCTACGCGGACGACACGTTGGTCCTAGCGCGGGGAGAGTCGTACCGGACGACGGTCGAATTAGCGACACGCGGGGTTGCGATGGTCGTTGAAAGGATCCAGCAGTTGGGACTCGAGGTGGCACTGCACAAGTCCGAGGCCATGTGTTTCCACGGCCCTCGGGGTGCGCCACCACCGGGTTCCTAGCTAACGGTAAGAGGGGTTCACATCAGCGTCGGGTCGACGATGAAGTACCTGGGACTCGTCCTCGCCAGCTGGTGGAACTTCAAGGAGCACTTCCGACGTCTGGCTCCCAAACTGAATCGGACTGGGGCTGCTCTCGGGCGGCTCCTGCCGAACCTCAGGGACCAGACGCCTCCTGCCGGAAGCACTACGCGGGAATCGTTCGGTCCACGGCCCTCTACGGGGCCCCGGTGTGGGCACCGATTTTGACACAGCAACCGAGGGCCCAGCTGAATGCGTGCCAGAGGGTCATGGCAATACGCATGGTGCGAGGGTACCGAACGATTTCCCGCGAGGCGGCGACCCTCCTTGCTGGCCAACCACCATAGGATCTGGAGGCAACAGTCCTTGCACACATGCACGATAAGCGCATGGAGATGCAACGCCGGGGCGAAATTCCGCTGCCACGACAAGTCGAGGCATGGCGGACAGAGCTCCGGCGGGATCTCATGGCGAAATGGCGTCAGCGACTATCGCAACCTCGTTCGGGGCTCGCCATAATAGGGGCGATAAGGCCCATCCTTGAGGCGTGGTTGGAAAGACCTCACGGCGTTCTCAACTTCCGCACGACGCAGGTGCTTACCGAACACGGAAAGTTCGCTAAGTACCTGTTCCAGATTCGTGCGGAGGATTCGCCCGGGTGTCGCCACTGTCCGGAACACCCGGAGGACACGGTGGAGCACACTGTAGAGGTGTGCCCCGCTTGGGCGGAGCATCGCCGTGTCCTCGTGGGGGCAATCGGCGGCAGCGATCTCTCTCGCCGGGCCTTGGTTCAGGCCATGGTCCGTAGTGAGGAGGGATGGCAGGCGGTCACCTCCTTCTGCGAAGCAGTAATGCTAGCAAAGGAGGAGGCCGACCGCATCAGGCAGAGGCAACGGGGCGCTCGCCCCAGCCACCGCCGGGATTCCGATCCCGATTTCCGGCCACCGTAGGCGCGGGCTTGCGGACGGCGTGCAATGGGTAGCACGCTGTCCAATCGTTCGGTAACCGACCGGATCGCGTTAAGTACTCGTGTTTTTTTTATGGTAAGTAAAATCATCCAATGACAAATCCCGCCCTTGGGCGGAGCGGGAAGTAGAGTCAGACTCTTACTGACTAAAAACCTACCCCGTTCCTTGGTTGCCTATCGTGCCGGGGCCGGGTATTCCTTTCGGAAGCTGACCCATGACCACAGCAGGCTTCGACGTTGCCTGCCTGCAGCTAGCAGGCTGGGCCTCTACGGTTTGCTGACAGCTCCTCGAGGCGCGCGGGAACAGAACGCGCCGTCGACGACTTGGGCTCGGTCCGGTCGGTTACCGGACGATCGGACAGCGTGCTACCCATTGCATGCCGTCCGCAAGCCCGCGCCTACAGAACTCGTGGTTGGGATTTAAGAATGTTTTGAAGAGTCAAAACATAAATTATTTCATCAAAATTTTGTCGTAAAGCTGATTATGGTCG
Source organism: Leucania comma (assembly GCA_958295575.1). NCBI lineage: Eukaryota > Metazoa > Arthropoda > Insecta > Lepidoptera > Noctuidae > Leucania > Leucania comma. Next base: position 11,861,439 of record OY282486.1, on the reverse strand, counting down.
CGCTGTTTCAGACTCGTTACGTCGATTCTTATTGGAGTATATTTTAGGATCATTTTATAGAGCATCATTGTGTTTTTATGTAATGGCTTTGATGAAATTTTGTTGTGGTTTCTGAAGGCTTTGTAATTTGAGGAAGTTGGTTAGTTGTTTGGAGTCTTTGCTGTCTATTCATAATAATTTGGGTTTTATTTTAGTCATGTTGATGGCATTCGAGTACATACCTATTGCCAGTGCCGTAACTAGGACTGTGCTACAGACACTGGGCGCAGACCCTAGAGGGGCGCAGAAATAATATATATATATTAATTGTTGAGGAGCACTGGTTTATCAAGAGCCCATTCACTCTAACCTGTACACCTAAATTATAATCAAATAAATAATAATCATATAATACTCCAACACTTTTACACAACGTCTTCTATTTCCACACTAAACAGCATTCCACAATAGCATTCTACTGATGAAAGAATTTTGAGCTGGGTGTGATTAAGATTTTTTCAAGGGCGCAGTTATATTCAGCCAGACTGCAAATGCGGGCGCGGAGCAAGTGCGGCGCGCTAAACTCAAATATAAGAGCTTCATTGGAGTATCCACAGTGGGTACGTGAGCGTAGGAAGCGGCCGCAGTGAAAGCGTGGTCCACGGTGCCGGTCAAGCAAATAATGTGGGTTCCCGCACCCGCGCCGATCGTCGCACCGCGCCGCCAGTCTGGCCCAGCGCATAGAAGCTCGCACCGGACATACAAAGGCTAGTTACGGCACTGCCTGTTGCCAAGGCTGCAGAATTATTCGAAAGAGTCACAACTAAATGAACACTGGTGGGCTTTAGTCAGTATAAGTCTGACAATCTCTTTCGCTTCAGCCAGAGTGGAAAAAGATATTTAACGATTTGAGGAAAAAATTTTTTGTTTGGCTCTAATTCTTAGACAGACATAGTTCTCGAATTTTTCAAACAAAAAATCCTGCCTGACTGCACATTGTTTGAGCTTTATTGATCACCCATTCAATCAGCGAAGCTATTTAAGTATTGCTTGTTATGTCAAAGCTCACCTCTTTTGTTTTTTTCTTCTGTGTACTAGACTGCTATCCCACCTGATGGTAAGCAGTGATGAAATCGTTGATTACGAATGGCACTTGTTTATTAAGATCCTATTCACTCCAGTTTGGAAGACATCTAAATTATAATCTGCTATCATTGAAAGAAAACTTGACAACACTACTACATTTACTATTCAGCTATATAAAAATAGTCAAGTTTGTAAAGGATAGCAGATGTTCTTTTGCTAAACACTTTAAGGCTCACGTTCTCTTCAAATTTTCATAAAGCTCGTCATATTGCCAGAATCCCTCTACACTTGTAACTCAAGATCCTTGAGGCAAACTGGAGCATAAATATACAGATATATCACAACTCAACGATACACACTAACAATATTCTTATATTATATATATGTATATACGTCTATGATATACACTAAAAATCTCGGAACGATATTATGGTGCTATTTTAGGGCCGGATTGGATGGCACCCATATATTGTTACACTATGTTCAAGTTTTCCTGTTTCATTGTTCAACTGTACGGGATTATATTCATAGTGGTCTCAGTTAGTGGTGGTTGGTCTCCTGGTAGTCTACCAAGAGACTAACATGAACACTCAAATTCGCAAAAACGTTCAAAGCTCTCAAATTGACTAAAGTATTTAATTTTTAGTTATGTTAGAAGGGTCAAGAAGAAGAAGGAACCATCTCATCTACGGAACTTAAAAAAAACATTGGTGCCATATATTCTGTCAAATTAACCTTTAACATTAGAAACCCGGAACTTCTATGTCAATTTTGTGCTTATTGTACGTAAGTTTATACAACTAGAATGAACTTGAAAAAACGCAAATTGTCGTACTGCACACACGGGTGTGCGAAATTAATTAGGCCGAAAATGTTGGTCTCTATAACTTCGTTTTTCCCGAAAAAAAAAACACAGTTTTTTTTTTTATGCGATTTTCTAAAAAGCGCGTAATTACATCATAATAGTACCTCCCCGAGGGCGAGGGGATAGTAATATGGAGAGATGGTATACAAGCGAAACTAGTAACTCATAATATAATATTTTTATTATTTAATACACATATTTCGGTATTCTATACGATTCTAAGCTTACTAAGACTAGAGCAGGAAAATATTGGAATGGACCAAAAATGTATGGACCGTGGGTGATCTCCTTTAAACGTGTTAATATGAGTTTTTTGTTACAGAGGAAATTGGTCCCCCTTCAGAGCTATTCGACCTCAATATGCTGGTCATCATCTGCAGTTCTATACTCCTTGTCATCTGTCTTATGGCTTTCTTCTGTATATTATTTAGAAGACATAGGTAAGTTCTAAACACATTTTTATAAAAAGTCTGCGAGACTGGATATAGTCCCCAATGAGCTAATCCGAGGGAGCTTTAACTTAGTTGAAATACAGCAAAAGATGCAGGAGATCTGTTTGCGATGGTTTGGGCTTGTAATGAGCTGAAACGAAAACCACATGTCCCGTCATGTTTTAGCTATAGAAGAGAGCAAAAGAGGAAGAGGTCGGCCACCGACCACCTGGAGTCGAACCATCGACAATAGGCCTAACGCTAGAAATGACACAGAATCACCTAGAATGGCGTAACAGTACAGATACTGTCAGAACTCCAAATAGAGGATAGGCCAGGGGATTGATTGATTGAAAAAAAAGTCTGCTATGTATCTGTAAGCAGTGGTCGCCGAGTGGTAACAGCCTCAACTTACGAGTTATAGGTCGCGGGTTCAAACCCTGCCAGGCGCATTACTTTTTGTAATTTATTTCATAACCACTGCTACAACGGTAAAGGAAAACATCGTGAGGAATTCTCTATATTCTAGAACTAAAAATTCGAAGACATGTGACATCCACCAATCCGCACTGGGCCCGCGTGGTGGATTGCAGCCCATTCCCTCTCCTAGAGAGGAGGCCTGTGTCCCAGCAGTGGGAACATTAAAAAAAAGGCTGATGATGATGATTTATCTGTGAAAGTCGTGGCAAAACCAAAATCATATCACAGATTTTTGAGACTACAAAACAGATACTTCAATTATGTTTTATTTTATTCCGTAGATAATTATTAACAAACAGTACATTTCACGACCAAAGTACTGACGAACAGTTATTAATTATGCGTCTATTATATGAGCCCACATAATTACTCATTGGTATTGGAAATATAAAATGCATTACATAATGATACGATCATAATTAAACAGTACATAACCTGTCCAATGGAGCCGAATATTGTTGTGATCAGTATCAGATAAATCAAATTAAAATCTCTATAGTTAAATGCGCTGAAAGGATTTAATGTTCAAGGAATAATGGAATTTTTCAAGATTTTGACATTTTTTTCTAGGGTTCCGTACCAAAAGGGTAAAAGTGGGACCTGGAGTGGGTCTGTCACCAGCCCCCCTAGTCAAGTTACGATAGTTTCGTTTCGATTCTCTTGCGTCGAAAATCGTCGAAATCTCGAGTTGGCCACGCCTCCAATTCCTTTGTTCTGACCACGTGACTGAGCGTTAAAATGACGTCAGAACAAAGGAATTGGAGGCGTGACCAACTCGAGGCGTTCGACGCAAGAGAATCGAAACGAAACGTTCGTAACTCGACTTGGCCTGCTGGTTATCTCATGAACCATGATAGATAGATAGTTGAAATTTTCACAGTTGATGTATTTTTGTTGCCGCTACAAGTATAAAAACAAATACTAAAAACAGAATAAAATAAATATTTGAGTGGGGCTCCCATGCAACAAACGTGATTTTTTGAGTTTTTTGCTGGAGACGGTACATACCTCTTCGGAAGCAAGGCCGACTCGCAGTTGATCTCTAGTCTAGGGTACAACCCGGATAATCACCCCGGGGGTATAGTTGCCTTGATTGCAATTACTCTAGTTTCACAAATGAAACACAATCATGTTATTTTATTTGTCTATCGATAGACTCTGAAACTACAACTAAGTTGACCATGTTGCATGCCTCTGTGCGATTTCATGGGACGGCTAGGTGCGATCAAAGTTTTTGCGAGATAAATGTCCTCTTCTTCGACGGGGCATCTATCCTAAATGTAATTTACATAGGTTAGGCAACTATCCCCTATATGGGATAGTTATCCCAAAATTTAGAGGTCTGCAATAATCGCCAATACTCTGGAAATATCAAAGATAATGTTTATTCTTTTCATAAATATGAAGATAATAAACCAAAGTACCTACCCGTTTTACAAATAATGAATCTTGCTTTTCGTACAAAGAGATATAAAGTAATTTCAAATAGTGGGGCAACTATCCTGGTTTTACCCTAATCACGATAAGGCTCTGATAAAATATTAACTAATCATCTCTAGGCACAATAATATTATAAATACTCGTAGTAAAGGAGGGTTAAAGTATTTATATTTGTGTATGTGTGTTTATTACTCTCTTAAACTTAAACTTATAGACGGATAAGAATGGAATATGACAAATAGGGAGACGATATCTTGAAATAGCACATAGGATCCTTTGAATCCAATAAATTACATTCCTTTGAGATGATTTTCTATTTTCACGCGAGCGAAACCACTGGCAGAAACTAGTAAAAGTTAAATTAAAACCGTCATACTACAAAGACACTAAGAATTTTCAATGTAACGGTTACGATTAAAAATAATTGTGACCAAATGCATAGTATTTTGATTGGGTCAATACTTTTGGACTATTTCACAATTTTCATAACCTATATAATTTCACTTTGCTCTGGATGTGCTGAAACTATCAACTAATAAACTCTCAAAAGTTTTTAAAAAAATACTGTGTTGAAGCTAACCAAAATAAAGTGGATTTACAACAACGTTATACCACCAAACTTTGTTCCAAATTTCTAACAAGGTCAAATACATAACTTCTAAATCTATGCGAACATTTATGAATACTAATCAATGTTTATTTTCCAAACAGACAGAACTATACGTCCCAGTACCGCCACTCCATCGCTGATGAAGTTAAATCTCGTAATGAAAGCGTAGCCTCACAGTCAGAACATAAGGAGCGGTATGCGCATGCGCCAAGGATATATACTTCGCCTGTACATAATAGGAAGGCTAGTAAGAATGGTAAGAGTTTTTAGTTCTCTCTATAGTATCGTTACAGCACTAATTTACATTTCTTAATCTGTTTGTACCAATTGCTTAAGTATATTCGTGTATTTAGTTTATTTACTTGAGTATGTATATAATTCTATTGAATTTATTTTTATGTTAATTTAAATATAGTGCTTAACTTCACCTAACATAATTTGTCTCTGCATCACCCAATGGTTGGCAGGTAGAAAATCTTTAAAGAATTATGTCTGTCTCTGTACTTTTGTGTGCCGTAAGCGTTTTTTATTTGTTGTTTTCTTTTAAAACTACAAAAGCATAGATAAAAATATAGATAGGTGTTAAAAAAAATATCTTGGAATTTTTTAGTTCTATTGCTTATACAACGGTTATATCACATTTTGTTTGGCTGGTGCAGACTAACTGGTACAAAAGATCCGTACTTAATTCAAACTCATAAATTCATCAGGATATGGACAGTACTAAGAATGCCCAATGTAAATATTTTTCCTATTGTAATGGATCTAACCGTCTTGAAACTACAAAAGTAACTGATTCAACGAATCGCTTGACGTGATTGTTTTTTCAACAGAAATGTTCGAGATAAGTCCCTACGCGGAATTCGCTTTGGGCTTCAGAACCTTTGATCACGTAGAGAACCAAGACCTACCGAGCAGACTGCCCAGTAGACCACGGTTCGATACTGGTAAGTAAATTAAAAGAAACTTGTAACTTTAACGTAACATTTTACCTTGTTAAGGCTTTTGAATTAGAGCTTTCTGAAGCAACTACACACGGTGTCCCTCAAGGAACAGTTTTCGGACCGGTAAAGATTTCATTCAGAGTAACAGCATGAGTAGATTTTTATGCTATAAAATGACAAATAATATACGACCCACATGATGGTAAGTGGTCACAGCTACCTATTTACTTCTACAACACCAAAAACCAAATTAGGTGTGAAGAGCAAAGAAGACTCATTAGAAGTTGAAAGTTTAACCATTATTCTCTTTATCTGAAAGACACACTAAATGAATACAGAACAAACAGTAACAACTTTCAAATAAATTATTAACGCACTACCAAATCCAAAATACAAACTCTTACTATACACTCATTACTAATTCATATATGTGCATAATCAGGCTTTTCAAATACTATGATTCCGTCCATCACGTTAAACTTGTTACTATCGAGGCCTATGTTTACAAAATATACAAGCGAGATAAAATGGAATTTGATAACGAATTTCCCAAATAATTCAGGAAATTGGATTTCGAAGCGAACGCTTTGAATATTTGTGAATTGGTTACTGGGCCTGATAATAATTATAATTAGTGTTGTTTAAATGTATTGAGTGCGGGCTTTGTATTTCAGGGAACCAGTAATTGTGTTATCAATGTTTTGTTTGACTGTTATTAGTGAAACTACACATACAATATGTACTTACTAGGTATTATCCGCTACATCGCGTATGAGTTAGTCGAAAAGCCACAGAAATAATTATAGATTCCCAAACTCAGAGTCACTTTTAAAATTGGATTTGTGGAGACGAGCAATATCGTTGACAGCGCGTAGTGTGCACATGCGCTTTAAAGAGATGTCAGCAAACCCGCAGGGCTGAAGCCTACTGGTTCCATGGGTTGCCCAAAAGGGAACACTGGGGTACTGAAACGCACGGCAAAAAGGAACGTAGGAGTGAATTTTTTAGTCAATAAAAGTCTTGCACGCCCTCCTGCTAGGCCCTAGAGCAGTAAAAATCATTAGATGATTTCCAACCTAAAAAAACTCTCAAAACTCAAACCCTTAAAATTTATTTCAGTAAAATCATTTACAGGCATCTTTGAATCGTGAAGGTTAGTCAGTTAGAAAATTTCAATGAACACTCTTTTAAATCGATAAATATATACAAAACCATAGTAACATTGTTCATGTTGAAATGAAACGTAATAATGGGAATGGAAAATTAAAGAATCCAACTGACAAAATACTCGAATAGATATATTGATATTATGGTGAGTGGAGGCATAATCAATCAGCTTCTATGCTTATTAAAATATTATAAATGTACGTTTTTTTTTTTGGTAGGAGAATTTGTGGTGCGGAGCAGCATTAGTGGAGACGTGTCTCGGCCGAGGCAAGCGCAATTGTTTTTATTAGGCCCCGGCACGGCGTGCGGCAAATGGCTCGCGAGGCTTCTCGCTCTGTGTGGACAGGCAGGTCAATGACATTTCCGCGCCCTTGGGCAGGACGGGAGATAGTGACAGACTTTTACTGACTGAAAACCCACTCCTGTTTCTTTTCTGCCTTCGTTCTAGAGCCCCGGATTTCATTTTCACATTCCCCATGGCCCCAGTAGGTTTTTTTTTGATATCTCCTTGAGGCACGCTTGGAACGTTACGTGCTGTCGACGACTTAGACCCGGTCCGGACGATTACCAGACGGTTGGGTGACGAGCAGGCGCCTACGGATTAGTATGCACGTTACTTATATAAGGTTTATATTTTAAACACTAAACTCTACCCTCGAATGTGATTTCTCCTCTCTGTGATACACAAAAGTTTGCTTTGCAAAGGGAGAAAACATATTATTGAGCTGGCCTTTGTACATAAATTGTCAAATCAGTGTGTTAAATTTTTTGTTTACAATAAAGAATTAAATTAAAGAATGTTATTAAAAAACGCGAACGTAAAATAAACCGTGTCAGCTGAGAAATGACCAGTACCATATGACGGTGACCGGTCACGAACATGATTCATGCGCTAGCACCATTTTTAAGAGAACTGAATGATCAACTGCTTGCGCCACCATGAGCAGGACATTTGAGTGAGCATGACACTCATTCATTGATTATTTTTTATTATAGTAAAATAACCATTTATTTCCAACCTGAGGTGACAACTTTTCTCTTTGGGTTATTGTGGTTCTGGTTAGAGTATGTCCCTCAGTTCAGTGTGCCTTTTGGCATAAGCCTCCTCCAACTGCTTCCATTAGACTTTGCCCGTTGCTACACTCGTCCAATATGAATCTATATGACTCAGGTGGATATCGTCATCCCATCTTCGCAGTGAGTGGCCATCTCTTAGATACCATAGGGTTACTTGCTCCATTTCTTGGCCTTACAGCGAATCAGTGATCTGTCCAGCCCCTTTTTATATGGTCGATTCGGATCAGCATGTCTGAAATCTTAGTTTTTTGCCTTAATTTTTCATTACTAACTCAAACCCTCAGTTTCATTCCTAACATTAACAACATACATTTTCGACTAACTACTGCGATAAATATGAGTCTCTTATTTCTTTCAAAGAACAAAAAACTAAACATCCAGTCTTCCACGTTTAAAATATTTGTAAGGCACGATTCAGGGCACTCAGAATTTGTTTCAAGTTGATTCGCAACAGTTTAATGCCTCGTGGATAAAGGAGGTACAAACAAGATTAATAATTTGGCTCTTTTCACTTTCATCTTTCAAAAATCTATTAACAAGAAACTACGGTTTAAGAAAACGACCGTTTGATTCCAAGAATTCTCTGAAACGAAAGATTAGACAGAAATATTTACCTTTCATCAACTATTCAATATCCGTAGTTAAATTAAAATCGACGTTTTGGAGGAAATAAGTCAAATTCTAAGTATTCTTAAATGTGATCTTGAGCTCCAAAAAAAACAGAAATATAGAAATATTTTAGCATAATAATATTACAGCATAATATGCCTTATAATGTTCTCACTTCAGAATCTCCCCTCAGGCCTCCACTCTAGGGGAAGGAATGAGCCATATTTAACTATAAAGAGCGGGCTATTGCATGTTACATGTTCTTGAATTTTTGGTTCTAAGACTCTGCTGATTTCTTCACAATGTTTTTCTTCACCATTTTGAGAGCACTGATATGGAAATGGGCCTAGTAATGAGTAGCTCGCTGTCTGGCTGTCCGGTAATTGTTCAGACCGAGCCCAAGTCGTCGACAACGCGCGCCTCAAAAATATCTCAGCAAAATCGTAGAAGCCCTGCAGGGCCGAAGCCTATGGGTAGTATGGGAGTCCTGGGGTTGGTTAATAGATAAATAAATAAATATACAAAGCTCGGTCACCCATCCACGGACTGACCTTAGCAAACATTGCTTAACTTTGAAAATCCATCCGTGCGTCTATAATTGTAATGCCTACGAGCCCCTCAAGCCTTTAATTAAACATAAACAATATGAATTGGACAGACAACATAAATCTGTTTTGTACGTCTATTCAATATTTAGGATTTGGTATGAGGCAATTTGACAATAAATTGTTACGTACTTTGAGATCGCTTCGTACATTGTCATAGATATAATCTAAATTATTTTCTGGATGAGCCAGTGTTACCCAACTGCCCCAAAAAGAGGGTTATGTGTTTTTGACTGTATGTTTCTATGTTGATGCACAATGCCACCGAAATGAATGGAGAGGGAGAGGGAGGCCAAAGAAATGATGGATGGATTGTGTGAGAAGTGATATGGGGAATTAGTGATAGTGTGACGGGTGTACTCTCAAAATAATGAAAGAAAAAAAAACACGTGACAAGGGTGGGAAGATGATGATGATGAGGAAAATGGCGCCTATTCTATGATTTTACCAAATTGAAAAAAGGAGGGTATGATTTTGCTGATAGTATTGGAATAATTGCACAATATACGTATGTTACGAGTATATTAGCCTATGTAGGTTTTTTATACAGGCATTCTTTGTTTTATTGTATATTTTTTCAAACTCTTTACATTTTCTTTTTATAGGGTTCCCTAGCTGAAAACGCAATTATAGGATCACTTTGTTATCATTTGTGTAGAGGTATCTAGTTGAAATTAAAACCTTATACTCAAACCAGCGGTCTCTTGAAGATGTGAAAAAATGAAACTTCTAAGTTAACAGAAAAAAAAGATACGGCCGTTTATGTCGCAAAAAACGTACATTTCAACGCTCGCGTAGAACCCTGCAACTTGGCATGAAGCAAGGTTAAGCACAAGTAAAGGAATCAATCTGAAAACTGTATTTGTAGTTACTTCACAAAAAAAAAAAAACTTTTTTTTTGATTCGGAAAAATGGTCGAAACTCAATACGAAAATTGAACTATTTAAATAAGTTAGTTTGTACAGAACCGCGGAAGATAGGTGTGTCAGTTAGCATCATTTCACATCGGTCACGACGATCACACACATTCGGTGGCTAACGCTATTCCACTCGCACGACAGAGCCGGCTCTTGTCTCTGTCCTTACTATCAGTGACTTCACGCGTGGAACACAACGTACCGTCGATCGGGGGTTGTATTTCTTATCAGATACTCCTCGCTTACAGAGGCCGGGGATCGCCCTACAGCTTCCCTTCCCAGGCGCCCACGGCGTCACTTGCGGCGGTCCCTTTATCTTTCACAAATGATTATTCTTACCTGTCAATATAAATAACTTCCTCTTTATTTCAAGTCAGCTAAAACCAAGATATGTAAAAATAATTGTTATATTGGACTTGTTGTGGCGTAGCTTTTTTGGATTTTTCTTTTTCAACATTCCTTTTTAATTGTTACTCATATCATGGAAATGCATAAAAAAGAACTAGTCCGCCATTGATTTAAGATGACGTCACTTACCTTACGCCATCCTAAATTTATGGCGGATAAACATGCATGTCGTCCAAACTGAACATGTCAGGAATATGTTGGTTCAATCGGTCAGGGGTAACTGTTCATCAACTAAAATAGAAAGAAAAGGTAAAGAAATAAAGGGAAGAAAGAAAAGAAAGAAAAGAAGGAAAAGAAAGAAAAGAAAGAAAAGAAAGAAAAGAAAGAAAAGAAAGAAAAGAAAGAAAAGAAAGAAAAGAAAGAAAAGAAAGAAAAGAAAGAAAAGAAAGAAAAGAAAGAAAAGAAAGAAAAGAAAGAAAAGAAAGAAAAGAAAGAAAAGAAAGAAAAGAAAGAAAACAAAGAAAACAAAGAAAAGAAAGAAAAGAAAGAAAAGAAAGAAAAGAAAGAAAAGAAAGAAAATAAAGGAAGCCAAAATTAGAGTAATAATGCAAATTGAAGGATATTCAGTTGATATTCTATACGGATGCGCAGCATCATAGACGCGAAACGATGACACGACGCTGCCGCTTTGTCGACAGAGTTTAATAAATGTAAGTGAAATATGTAAGCGTCACGCAGGCGTAAACTAAGCGTATAGTGACAAATACGAGTCTATGGAGTTACGCGTCCGTGGCCTTAAGGCCGTGTTTATGGAGACGCGGCACGTTGCGCGGCGTGTTGGGCGTTCGTCGTACATTGCAGCAGCAGTCCGCGTCATCGCACGCGCAAACACAACTATATGGAAATGTAGGACGGACTGCGCAACACGCCGCGTCTCCGTAAACGCGGCCTAATTGTGGTCAGCATTGCGACTGACATAAAGTATGAAAGTACTCGTAAGTTTGTGGTACCGTGACCATTGAGTAAATCTCACTTTGTCCAAAGTTTGAAAACTAGGTAATCGTTGAGATATAAATTATGGCTAGTTATTGAGTTAGAGAGGTCAGATGGCAGACGTTTTACGTAAAATTATGACGTTTGACCGCAATTGGTGTAAGTTAAAGTCGCCCCAAACTTGGGAAATGGTACGAGTATAAGACAAATGAATAAGCAATGCCTTTTTAGGCTAAGAACTCACGAAGCAGTTTTCACCCGAGGCCGCTGCGGTTGCGGGCCCGCAGCTTCTGTAGAATACAGATATATATGTGAAAAATTAAAGGACATTTCACGACCGCGATGTGCGCGGTTGTTCGTGGCTCCCGTTGCACCGGCGGGCCGTCTTGAAACCGCATGTCTTGCGCTAATCACCCGCTAGGTTTGCAGCTGAAAATCGTAACCACTCAAAATTGCAGTCTTGTAAGTTTAGAAATAAAGCAGTGGTTTCCTCTACCGCGGCGTGCGCGGTTGAAAACCGCTTCGTGAGTTCTTACCTCTACTTATAAAATTACTAACTGCAGTTTCTGTAGGAATAGTGGTATTTACCCATACGTCACTCCATATTTCATTGTAATACCTACATATTGTAAATTTGTTTGTTTTTCCCAAATAAATAACTAAATAAATAAATAAACAGCCTTGACTTACAAATTGTAGGTCGTAAGTTCAAACCTAGGTACAGTACGCGGCAAACAAGTTGAACTCTTTAATATCACTACGCTTATTGCTGGGTAAAAGCTCTATACTAATTTGGATATTATTATTTGTCATTCATTCATTTAATTCACCTGAAAGACATCTATTGTTTGAAATAGGCTTCCCCAAGTGTCGCCAAAATTAACGGTCCTGTGTAATAATAATAATAATAATCGTTTATTTCAGGCATTAAACCCATAGTAACATATACTCGTACATAATAGCATAATAAACAGATTAAAATAAATACATTGGATTATATAGGGTGACTGGTAATTAGTGAACGATATTTAAACACGTGATTGTAGTCATGATAACAAACAACTTTTACTATGAGACCAAACCTGAAATTGCGAAAAAAATAATCCAAGTTCAGTACATTTTGACCAATTAGGCGAATATAAAAGTACTGACCAACAGATTTTTTTTTACGAGTTCAGGTTTGGTCCCATAGTAAAAGTTGTTTGTTATCATGACTACAATCACGTGTTTAAGTATCGTTCACTAATTACCAGTCACCCTATATAAATTAAATTATAATTATTGGAACCTTTATAAAATTATTAAAATTAAAATTATTGATAAATTATTGAATAACATTAATAAATTGACAAAATTTTAATTAATCTTTATGTGTAATATTTATTGTACTAATGTTTAAACAAATAAAAAATATTATTATTAAGTGAAGATTCATTCACAAGTACTCAAGACATATCCAACAATATCCACGAACCACTTCCAGTTATCACGTTTCGTTTGAGTTATGAGACAGTCCCTCCTCGTATATTTCACTCTGACATCTCAAATGAACGCTATTCAAATTCTAGACGCTGTTATCATTAATTGAATTCCCTTCGAAGCTCCGCTAAATTATTATTTAGTTATGCCCGAGGCCGTTCAAGTTGATTTTTAGGATTATCCTGCTTCGACAGGTTAAATGTTTTGAAATAGGGTGATGGTATTATGTTTATCATTTTCTTGAATTTTAAATTAGGTTTTTGAATTTTTGTATTCTTTTTTTTTATTTAATATAAACTAATGCTTGACTGCAATCGCACCTGATGGTAAGCAGTGATGCAATCGTTGATGGTGAGACACACTTGTTTATTAAGCACTCTAGCCTGGAAGACACCTAAATTATAGTCGAACAGGAAGACCGCAGCAGGCGAATTGTTCCAGTCCTTCGATGTACGCGGTATAAACGACGAGGCAAAACGCTTAGTCCGGTCCGTGGAAGTTTCTATCCACCGTACGGTTGTCCGATGGTAGAAATGGGATGGCGGAATCAAGTCTTGCAATTCCTGCGCACATTCACCAAAATGCATCCTATAAAATAGCGCTGTCTACTCTACGCCTATGCTCAAAGCTTTGTAGATTGGACTTAACCAAATCTGGATCACCAAATAACGTCTTTGCACATCTTTCCACCGAGTCCAAAGCTGCGTGGCATTTTGCAGCACCAGCCCATATGTGATCATATATATTGTATTCGGATCGTCTTCTATGTATATTTCAATGTCATTGTTAGTAGATATTATTCATTTTTTTTAATGATATATGAACTAGTGAATGACTGCGATCTCACCTGATAATAAGGATTCATGCAATCGTTGATGGTTACCGCTTTAGCAATTTTTTAGGGTCCCGTACCCAAGGGGTGAAAACGGAACCCTATTACTAAGGTTTCGCTGGCTGTCCGTCTGTTTTACACCAGGCTGTATCTCAAGAACTGCGATAGCTAGACAGTTGCAATTTTCACAAATCACGTATTTCTGTTTCTTTTTTGCTCGATATCAATAATGGCAATAGGTAGGCACTTAAAATATTAATAAAATACTCAATTGTATTTTTAATTTAAGAATAATAAAATTAAATAAATATCCAAGGGCAAGGGTACAAAAAACGCCAAGTTTTGCTTATTTTGTTGTTGTTCTATTGTTTACCTAGTCAATGGGTACGGAATCCTTTGTGCGTGAGTCCGATTCGCACTTGACAGGATTTTATTTTTATTTTTTCACCATGTGTGCGATAAAATCTTGCACCCTCGCGTATTGCAGTTCAGCACTATTTCTTCGTCTTGCAGAAATTATATTGTAAAGCGATACACGATTGGCATTTGTAGACGGCTGTATTCAATAGCAATCATTCACGTTACACTCATACGAGTATATCTATCATAAGTTACGTGGTAGTTAAGATTATGCAATAAATCAGATCTTTGGCTATCCGTGACTATCATTTCAAACTAACATCTAAGATGTCTGTGTATCCACTCGGCAGTGAATACCTATTATTATTTTGTACCTATTTAGTTAAATATTAGGAAATAATAATATGTATGTTGTAAAAAATGGGGTGCAACTGAGTGGACTGTATTTTCTACAAGCAGGTATATTGCCGTTACTTCAAAGATTCAAATTACAACTGTCCCGGACAAACAATAAATATATGAACTCGAGAGGCTGTATGTAGCGCTGCTGTCCGTGGAAGCGAGTGTGTGCGGTGCGCAGGACCACCTGTGTCAATGCCCGCGTCTACGCTCCCCTGCTGCTACTGATGTATGTGCAAGCCGCCTGCGCATGCAGATCGCGGCATGGATCTGTTGGGTTGGATTACCAACATATGTACATAAATTATATTTACAAAATCAAATACAGATAGGTGTCAAAATCTCCACATGTCTATCGTTTGGGCACGCTGGAAATGTGTGCATTCTAATTTAACAAATATTACAACATAACATGTATATAGAGTGACTGGTAATTAGTGAACGATACTTAATCACGTGATTGTAGTCATTATAACAAACAACTTTTACTATGGGACCAAACCTGAAATCGCGAAAAATATCAGCCATCATTACATTTTGACCAGTTAGGCGAACACAAATGTACTGACCAGCAAGTTTTTTTTCGCGATTTCAGGTTTGGTCCCATATTAAAAGTTGTTCGTTATCATGACTACAAGCACGTGTTTATGTATCGTTCACTAATTACCAGTCACCCTATATATACAAACCAAAAATAATAATATGTACAACCGGGTAGAAAAAGAGCTCAGATCACTTCAATGTATCCCCTTCCCTTCTTCTTTCTCAATCTCAAAAATTGACTGGCCTGTTAGTCTAGTAGTTAGTGGCTCTGACTGCTATGGCGGAGGCCGTGGGTTCGATTCCCACCCAGGACAAATGTTTGTGTGATGAGCACGATCATTTGTTCTGTGTCTGGGTGTAATTTATCTATAATATGTATGTATTTAGAAATATATAAGTATGTTTATCAGTTGTCTAGTACCCTTAACACAAGCTCTGCTTAGCTTGGGACTAGACGGCGTTGTGTGAAAGTTGTGGAATATTATTATTTATATTATTTATTATTTATTTATTCTTCTAATTTAATTTATTACCAACAAATAAATTGAACATTCGAAAATATACATAATCACTGAACTATCCCATAGTTCTAAACAACTACCTCTCAGGCACATGTGTACCGAATTTGGTACACCTCAGTACAAGCTAATTTAAACCTTATTTTCACGTGATAAGGTTTAAATTAGCTGGTATGAAGTGTACTATATTTAGTACACTGGTGCCTGAGAGGTTAAATAAAATCCTCTAAACATTTTTGGTGAAGACAATTTTTGACGTTTATGCTAATCAATTTTCATTGTTCAACTTTAATAAATGTTTTTTTAATTACTTTGCGGGCAAAGTTAGATTACTTTCTGAGATTATTAATCTAAGTTTTGTCAAGTGTATTCTTTCCATTCCTTTGTTCTTCGGTGCGAAGAATTAAGATCTCTTCGAGTTTTCAAGTGCAGGCCAAAATCAAGTTTATTTTACTGACAAGTTTTCAAATTAAATTTGTAATTAAATTATTTCTGATTTTACTTGAATTTAGTTTTAAAAACTTAATTTAGATAGCTTTTGACGAAGTAATAGAAAAAAGAGTGAATGATAGTATGATGGTTAATAAAAAACTGGAAGATTTTTGTTTTCATTCGGCAGTTTTGCGCTGATGTTCTTTTTTTCAAATGAAAACTTTTAACTTGTAAGCTAGTCTTTTTGCGCCTTACGTTTCCAAATAAAATATTTTTCTTTCTTTCTTTTTCTCTTTTCTTTATAAATACGTGAAATTGATTACAATATAAAACAAAAAATAAATAAATACGAATAACTTTAATTTTGGAAGTGTTTTTTTATGGTAGATAAAATCATCCAATCCAATCCCGCCCTTGGGCGGAACGGGAAATAGTGTCAAACTTTTACTGACTAAAAACCTACCCCGTTTCTTCGTTGCCTATTGTAACGGGGCCGAGCCTTCCTTTCAAAAGCCGACCCATGACCCCAATTTGTCATTTCTAGTTTTGCTTCTTCGTTATTATTATACTTACCGTCAATTTTGTAGTTCCTGGTGAAAACACTGATATTGCTCTATGCCACCAAAACTCTATGCCAACATCCAATTGATAGAAATGCTACAAACCTGAGAGTCTATTAACAAAAAAAAAAAAAAATATTCAAAAGTCTATCCGAAGTTATCACAAATCTAAGTAATCCGTCTCATAAAACGGCAATTTTATTTTTATTTTGTCCTTTTTGTAGTGGAAGTGAGTTTATAAATGGTATGAAGAGGACGTGCTTAGACCTAAACGACTAAGTAAAGATTTTTTCTCTGTGGCCAAATTGTTTTCAAACACCAAAGAGCAAAACAGTCTTATTTTCTAAAAGTATTAAAATCCCAACAACAATGGAGCAGAGCTATTCTGAGACAGTCTAAATTGCTCATCACGTTTTGTATTTACGAACCCTGTGACTACAGCGTAGGCGGTGCTACGGCGTAGGCTGTGCTACGGCGTAGGCAGTGCTACGTTTCTCGCTTGATGTTTATTTCTAGTCGAATTGACATGGCTAATGACTTTATAGAAAGCTATACATTATTTTATCAGATAATATAATACAGTTTTTTGATGAAAAAAAAATGTTTTTGGTGGTCTTTTCCTCGGTAAATCTAAAATTTTTATATCTCCACATAGTAATGTCATAAATGGTATCTAACAAATTGAATAATTTCACTTTTTGAAAATCCTAGGGATATAAAAACATCTAATAAGTAACGCAACATTTTATAGGAAACCAACTAGCGGTTTGGTCCTTACTGGACGGTGAGCTAACTATTGGTCGTCGTTGGCCGGGAGTCGCCTGGAGAATCGGCATCACCCTTGGTGGTGGCTGGGACGTAAGACTGCCGTCTCCCTCGCGGTTTCAGTCACATTACTCGTATTATTGCTTCGCAGAAGGAGATGACCGCATACGATTCCAACGTTAGGATAATGTTATCCAGGTATCTTTCTTTGAGACTATTTCCAACTTTCCCATAGTCGAAGCTGCCACTTGAAACTTGTCTTCCGTGAACTGAAAGCCAGAGACTCCAACCTTGAGGTCACATCAGAAGCAAAGCCGCACGCAGAAGTCAGTAATGATAAGCGAATGCCTCTGCTGTCAAGAAAATAACCGCTTTCCATACTGTCAATAAGACAAAACACAAAACACACAAAAAAAAACAAAACAAAAAAAAAACAACAACACAAGAAAAAACAACAAAAAAAAAACAAAAAAAAACACAAAAACCAAACAAAAAAACAAACAAAAAAAAACAACAAAACAAAAAAAAAGAATCAAAAAACAAACCCTATTTTCTTTCTTTCTTTTTTCTTTCTTTTAAGATTGTATCCTGGTATCATTCCTTGACCCATTTCTAACTTTCACGCAGTCGAAGATGCTGCCTGAAACTAGTTTTCCATAAAGTGAAAACCTGGGACCGTAGCCTTGAGGACATCACGAACAAAGCCACAGGCAGAAATCAGTATTGATAAATGAATGTTGCCTAAATTAAAAATGAAAACAAAACACAATGTAAACCTTCATTCATTACTTTGCTTTACTCACATTCTTTCCTTTGTCTGTTCGTAAACAATTTTATTAGGGAGTCGACGAAAACATTTATTTCTTAATTTAATTAGTTTATATATTAGTCTTCCTGTCTGTGCTTTGTGTGGCCATGAAATCAGCACTGCATTGAATCTTCTATCGTTTTATTTGTATATAGGGTGACTGGTTATTATGACCGATACTTAAACACGTGATTGTAATCATGATAACAAACAACTTTTACTATGGGACCAAACATGAAATCGGGAAGAAAATCTGCTGGTGAAATCATTTATGTTCGCCTATCAGATCAAAATGTACTGAACTTCGCTGACGTTTTTCACGATTTCAGGTTTGGTCCCATAGTAAAAGTTGTTTGTTATCATAACTACAATCACGTGTTTAAGTATCGGTCACTAATTACCAGTCAGCCTGTATTATTAGATGCAGGTAAATTATTTTATTACTCACAAGCTGGGCAAGAAACACCGCGCAGCTTTTTTGTACATAAATCTTCTTATCTTCTTATATATAGATACTCCAGGGAAGGTTTAAACGGTGAGAAAATATGAAAATTTTTAAGAAAAAATAATTCGAATACTACGCCATTCGATACGATTATTTAGGCGATTCGAAGTTCGCCGGATTAGCTAGTCTTCTTATATATAAAAATGAATAGCTGTTCGTTAGTCTTGCTAAAACTTGAGAACCACTGGACCGATTTAGCTAATTTTGGTCTTGAAATATTCGTGAGACTCCAGAGAAGGAAAACGATGAGAAAACATAGAAAATTTCATGAAAAAAATCTACTATTAGGCAGTACGAAGTTTGGCAGGTCATCTATTAGTTAAATAATTATAAAATTCCTGTTTCCACCGGATCGGATGAAATTCAACAACCAAAACGCCTATTAAACCTCTGACGAAATTGTCACTTTAATCTTCAATCCAGAAACTGCGCATTAACTACCACACTTCTCAAAAAATTTGGTGATTACATAATAGCATAGCATAGTATCAACCTTATAATGTTCCCACTGCTGGGAATCACGGCTCCTCTCTAGGAGAGGGAATGGGCCGTAATCCACCACACGGGCCCAGTGCGGGTTGGTGAATGTCACATGCCCTCGAATTTTTGGTTCTAGGACACGCCGGTTTCCTCACGATGTTTTTCTTCACCGTTTTTGAGAGCAGTGGTGATGAAATAAATTACACAAAGTAATGTGCCTGGCTGTGTTCGGCCACCACTGCTCGATTACATAATATTGTACATTATTTATGAACAAACAAAAACCGCTACTGCTTTTTTAAACCCACTCCATAATATCCGTTTACGACACCCAAGAGTCTCCATAAACTGCTTCAGCCATTTTTGTTGAAAGTCATCGTGTCCATAAACTCCCCAAGTCCTTATCGCGAACTTCGCAGCCCCGGAGCATCGTTTCCTCAACCATTAATCTCGATCTAATTTAATAAAATTGATGACTCTCTACTTCCGTTTAGTTTCAACATTTCGGGTGGAAATAAATAAGATAGACAATAGTAACGAAACGAAGTGAAAAGTAGAAATGTACGGTTGACCGATAGAAGCAGTGGTTGAGCGATCGGCTGCTGCGCTGCGGGTCACTGGTTCGATTCCCGCACGGAACAAATATTTGTATGGCCTACGAATAAGTGTTCCGAGTCTAGGTTTCTTGTGAAGGTGAGTTTACATGTTTGTGAACGCATCCATGATACAGTAGTAATTTCTAGTGTGGGGCAACAGTTTTGTAAATTAAAAAAAAAAAAAATCTTTTTGTACAGTAGTAGAATAAGTTGACGTAATGTGAGAAGGTAATTCTCTACCAGTCAAACTTTGAGTCAGTCAGACGTATTACTTTGTGTAATTTAATGCATCCCTCAAATCGATGAATGAAATTATTGTGAAACCGGCATGTCCTAGAATTTTCTCTTTAGAAATTGACAGTATTTTATGTACCGAATGGACTCTTCACGGGATTAAAACGATCAAAATTTTACGGAGTATATGCTTCTGACCTCCGGGCAGTCCTCACAATGATGGCAACAAGTTTCTTCCGCACGAAACAAGTGCAGATACTTCCCGAACTTACCATGTCGTCCTGTTAGGACGCCATGATGTCTCTCCAATAAGAAAAAGAGAAGAAAGAGGTAGAGAAGTGATGATTATTTCCCACCTCACAAAAAAGCAACCCGCCTCAGCCTCACACGGGTGCAATGGTGATATTAAATATATTATGCACTAGTGACCCGCTCCAGCTTCGCACGGGTGCAATGCAATATTACGCATAGTATTATAAATATAAACCTTCCTGTCGTTGTTTAGTTTTAAAGATCCGTTGCTTAGTTTTAAAGATCTAAGGATACAAAGGGACAGACAGCGGGAAGCGACTTTGTTTCATACTATTTAGTGAAACACTATTTTCACTTGTTACAACCACATCCCCATTATCTCGCCTTACGCCTTATTCATTTGCTTGTACCACTGTCAACGTCCAGCGCAATTGTACCATCCCAGTTTCTATTTAATTGATCTGTCACGACGTTGTAAATGTAAGAAAATGCCGTCTTTATCTCGTCGTAAGATTGTTTAAACTTCTCTGTTATTGGATGGGCAAACGACCTTAGGGATACTAAAACGAATACTTATTGTATTACCCTTATCTTTTATGTAACTTTATAGTGATGGCGGAATTGAGAATTTGAATTTTTAAGGCCTGTTACTCTAGTTTTTGGTAGGCACTGTCCAGATGGTAGACAAACTCTGCAGTTAGCAAGTTATAATGCTGTATAATTTTATAATCCAACAAAATTACATTTTAAATAGCGCTGAATGACAAATACATACAAATGAACGGTACTTGGCTATCTCGTTATCTACGGTGCGTTTTGCTTTGTCGTTTATATCGCGTACATCGAAGGACTGAAACAGTTTGCCTGCTGCAGTCTTCCCGTCCGATTATAATTTAGGTGTCTTCAAGGCTAGAGTGAATAAGCTCTTAATAAACTAGTGACCAACGATTGCATCACTGCTTGCCATCAGGTGGGATCGTAGTCACGCTCTAGTTTATTTATATTTAAAAAAATCTATTGAGGGTACAAAAATACAGCTTAGGCCGGCCGAAAGCCCCCGCAGAAGATGCCTTGAGCATCGGAAATCACTGGGTGATTTCTGGCTACCGCAAGTGTGAGCTTGTGAACAAGAATTGTAGCTCTGAAATGTGGTCTCTAACTATGGGCCTCATCAGAAAACTTTGTCACCCGAAAGGTAAGGCAAGGATAAAATGGTGGTGTGTGGGGCATATTGCATGCAGAAGAGATGGTTTATGAGACCGAAGGGTTTTGTAGTGATCGGTCTATGGAAGACCTTCCACAAGGTGGGCCGACAAACTGGTGACTTGATGAGAGTCGTGGTAATTCGATGAATGCAAGACGCACAGGACCGGCCATTGTGGCGAAGCTTGAGGGAGGCCTATGTCTAAAAGTGGAAGTCTTTCAGCTGCTATTTTGGTAATGAAGATTAAAATACTAACAGATGTTCTTTTGTTCACAGAAACAAGCTTCCAGACTCGTTCGGAGTCTGATGATAGTGACAGCACATCCAAAGCCACAGTCACTGCGGTGCCAAGACGTAAGTTTTTTGTCTAATCTGTTTCGCCATGAAAGTGGGATTGTTTTGGATTTGTGTAAAGATTCCTGTTTATATTGCTTGCTGTATGCATGAGCTATTTTATATGACACCAAGGACTTCTAGTCTTCACATCATTATCATCAGCTCCTTGTCCCATATTAGGAGCATAGCATAGCATCAGCCTTCTAACGTTCCCACTACTGGGACTCAGGCCTTCTCTCTGAAGAGGGAATGGGCCGTAATCCACCACCCGGGCCTGGTGTGGGTTGGTAGATGTCACATGTCTTCGAGTTTTTGATTCTAGAACATGCCGGTTTCCTCACGATGTTCCCCCTGGCCATTTTTAGAGCTGTGGTGATGAAATAAATTATACAAAGTAATGCGCCTGGCTGGGTTTGATCCCGCGACCTACAACTCGTAATTTGAGGCTGTTACCACTTGGCTACCACTGCTCTATCGTATTATGAGACGTCAGCCCAACGGGTTTTCTTCTTTCATTCTATCCTGTCAGCAGTCCTGCTATCAGTGACTCCTTTTTCTTCTCCTTTAAATCCATCCATCTTTTCTTTGACCTCCATCTTTTCTTACATACATCGACATGTATATTCATAACTCTTCTAGTAACATGAGTTTCATCCCTCCCCTTTACATGACCATACCAAGACAAACGATTTCTTCACAAGTTTTCAGTCACCGGTGCCACTTTCAAACTTCCTCTAATGTGCTCAATTCTCACTTTATCCTTTCTTGTCACACCAGACATCCGTCTTAACATTCTCATCGCTACATGTAA
Organism: Leucania comma; assembly: GCA_958295575.1. Lineage (NCBI taxonomy): Eukaryota > Metazoa > Arthropoda > Insecta > Lepidoptera > Noctuidae > Leucania > Leucania comma. The sequence continues at coordinate 11,838,774 of OY282486.1, read as the reverse complement.
TCGTTTTTTCATCCGTCTTTTACACAGTCAAATTGTTCGAATGAGACATCGTGACCTTGGCTCGCAAAGGTAAATTGAAGGAACACAGGTATGTTTTAGTCAGTAATTGTCTGACACTCCCTCCAATTTACCTAGAGCGATAGAAGTTGATTTTCTGCTTTCAATTATGTTACTTTAATGACAAAGTATGGCAGGTTTTCAGTTCAAAATAGTTTCGCAAAATTGAATACGTAACTTCAAATTAATAATTCCGAAATCGGTTTGTTCAAAATGTTAGGGTAAATTCTCATTGCTTTAATTCATAACCCGAATTTAGACTAATGTTTTCTTAGTGATTACTAAACGCTTTGGTATTATTCCAGCCGAATTTTCCCATTTACCTATTTAAAAATTAAAATTTCGTTGTTTTTTTTTTTGGAAGAAAGAGAAACAGTTCACATTCTATTTGTTCTATTGATCTATTAAATATTTCTAGTTTTTTTTATTTTTTTATTAGTTATTCTGTTCAAATAAGAAAGCTTTGCCTAATAATAAAAAAATAACACATTTTAAAGAAGGTGAGAGTTACAAAGGAATAATCTGCATTTTTTAATAATTTACATTTAAAAAGCGTTTGATTTAATAGTCGTAAAAGATACAAAACATGAACAACCTCTGATTAATTTCAAACAACATAAAATTTTACATCATTGACATTCCTAAATCTGAAGCGTCCTAATAACAGACAGAACCATAATTATTATGTGAACAGTTCATAATTACACATCATATACGCATCATAACTGTCAAACTATGAAACTAACATAGTAATGACATACTAGAGAATCGTACAGAAGGCCCACACTATACGACAAGCGAGAATAGAAGCACGCACAATTTCGGCAATTTCAAAATAGTGTGTCTACGTGAGGTTCCATATTTGAAATCGAATGATGTCAGCTCGAAAACATTGACTCGGGTGTACTTCAAATCGATAAATTATGAGTGCGACCGTTCACTATCGAGACATCAAAATCTCGAAAACTATAGGTAAAGTCCATCAGCAGAAGCAGGAGGAGGAGAGGTATCAGGAGGAGCAGGTAACATCGGCAGCGCAAACCTTTATCTTGAAACATCATTTCTCGACCGACCATCAAATCGATTTACAGAGTAGTTTTTAGGATTATATTTGAGTATCTACAATGTAATGCAACGCCTCGTAAAATACCTATTCAGGTGTACACTCTTACGTGGAATTCGTGACTGAAATAATAACAGCCGCACGCCTGGTTAAGCAACACTTGCCAAGATCGGTATATTGATGGCTGGCCAACTCATTACACCGACACTTCTTCATACCTCGGAGTTCTTCGAAAACCACGTTAAGCTTTGGTCTTGACTGTCATTTGTGGACCTTTGAAAGTCGTTACGGATAGCCAGAAGTCAAGAAATCTAGCACCTGTCTTGCCAAAGACCCAATTACTGGGTTATGGAGTTCAGATGGGCGGTTGTTCCACGTAAAATAGTGATATAGAGATGCATTCGGTTAGATTGGAAGGTTATGCAGATTGATTGAAAGCTTATTTTTTTATGGAATGGAAAGGGCTTTGCTAGTAATTTCCTTGCGTGATCGAATCAAGAATGAAGATATCCGTAGGAGAACCAATTGTTAAACCAATTTCTGAATCGCTAATGTGCGCTCAGTGGGCAGGGCACATTGCTCGTGGAACAGATGGTCGAGGGGTCAAAAGGTTCTGGAATGGCGACTGCGTGCTGAAAGACGCAGTGTTAGAAAGCCTCCCATAAGGTGAACCGATGACCTGGTGATGGTCGAACCCGATGGATGCTAGACGCACAGGACCAGTCATTTGTGGTGACCGACGCACACGTGAACAACGCCTGAGGTGTACGTGTCGCGTGGTGTAGTTCTAATGTAACTCTACAAGTCTCGCCTTAATCGGCGTACGTGGCTCACCTGGGCCCAATATAGTTCTATCTTAACTGCGGACGACTTTTGGTTGAATTGATAATGATGAGCGCCAACCTTCTGTATTTATCTGTTTTCTGACATACTAACGGCCAAACAGCCCAACAAATCATTTTATAGCTAATTAGAGACGGTTCTGACTGTAATTAGTTGAATGGAACTAACAGCTGCTAAAATAGGCACAAATTAAATTACTATTTCGGCAGTCTGTTATTGTCATGTTCGTTTGGTCTCGGTCTGTTTTCCTTGTGATGTTACTGAATAGGCGGTTTTGATTTATAAAGGCACTGCTCATAAATATCAAGGGCCTTATTACCCAGTCAATCCACCAACTGACTAAACTCGCGAGGTGGATTACGGCCCTTTCTTACAGCCCGTTCACGACTTCGGTCTTAGCGGCGTCTCGTGGCGTGCTTCAAACATTTTCATACTTTTGATCTTACAGCTCGCCACCTCTAAACTTAGCCGCCGCTCACAGCGGCAAGGTCGTGAGCGAGTAGTTAGAGCGGAGGCCTGAGTCCCAGTAGTGGGAACATTATAAGGCTGATTAGAACCGTGAGAGCAAGAAACAGGGATGGAGCTATACACCCTTTATAGCTCCATTCTTTTAACAGTTCAGTTTAGGTCGTCAAATTGATCGAGTAAAGAGCTTGTGGTTGGCCTGAGAAAGGAGATATTTTTATAAGAAAGAAAGAAAGAAAAGAAAGAAAAATATTTTATTTGACACATATAGACCACACAATGCAGAAACAACATGTAGACACTTAAGATAAAAAAAGGATAAAACTAACATTGTGTGTCTCACGGTTGCGCCAAATAGGTCCAGTTCAGCAAAAATGCCAGACAGCTACGTGGTAGTTGCCTGACGCTGGCACTTATGGCACTGCTCTGTTGCTGTCGATGGAACGATAGAACCGCTATACTGTTTAGATTTTATGCTCCAATGCACATGGTTTTTTTTATGTGGTGGAAAATCATCTAAAGCCTTCTCTCGGTCTAAAGCGAGATATCAGCATCAGTGACTAAAACCATACCGTATCTTTCAGTTGTCTTTTGCCTTCTAAGACCGCAGGTTTCCATTTTTAAAATTCCCCGTGGTCCTAGCGGGCATCGACCCTGCTGGGGGCCAGCAGGGCCGGTTACGGTTTTGCTGACATTTTTTTAAAGTGTATGAGGAACAGTATGCACCTTCTACGACTCGGGCTCGGAACGGATGGTTAGAGGACGGTCAGAAGACGAGATACCCATTACCCATTGTCCGCAAGCCCGCTACTCCCGATTCCCAGGGCTTTAAGCCCAGCCCAAGGGTGCGGAGATGTCATTGGATGATTTTCTCAACGAAAAAAAAATACATATGTTACGGAACGATCTCTATTGGTCTGATGACGTAATTAAGAGACATGATACCTTTTTTTTTGAGGAGGGATATCACCAATCCTTTCGAGATAATCCCTTCCTCGCTTTCAACCACACGTTCCGATATCAATGGAGGGTAGGACATGGAGTATGGAGGAAATGGAGGTTTAATGAAAATATTGGTAGTGTTAAGTGGTTGTAATTTCGCACAATCATCATATTTTTTTTGAGATGGGAATCGCCAAATAAATGCTAGGCGTTTATTTTAAATCAAAGCGAAGCTAAGAATAGTTTCGCAGCTTTACCGTGAGCAGTTATGGAACAGGATTTTTATGTTTGTTACTTGTATGGGCGACCAAGATTTTAAAATGATTTGCTTCTTATTGTGTCAAAAAGCCTACATAAAATTATTTCTGACCAGTATTTAGCGACGTGCATAAAGCGTCTGAAGAAGTGGTGGCCGAGTAGTAACCGCCCCGACTTACGAGTTGTAGGTAAACAAACCCAAACCCAGCTAGGCGCATTACTTTGTGTAATTTATTTCATCACCACTGCCTACAAAACGGTTAAGGAAAACATCATGAGGAAACTGGCATGTCCTAGAATTAAAAATTCGAAGATATGTGACATCCACCAACTACCACTGGGCCCGCGTGGTGGATTACGACCCATTCCCTCTCCTAGAGAGGAGGCCTGTGTCCCAGCAGTGGGAACATTAAAAGGCTGATGATGATGATGATGATGATAAAGCGTCCTCGTCATCTACCTTGCTTCCCATTCTGCGCAACCATCCGCACTTTCCAAAATGTATACGGAGCCAATAACTCATCATCATCATCTTCAGCCTTTTTAGTGTTCCCACTGCTGGGACACAGGCCTCCTCTCTAAGAGAGGGAATAAAATAATGTACTAAAAAGATATAAATAAATTTTAAAATCTGTTTTTCTGTTTCAGGACATTGTCGGACTCCACATCATAGATAACAACAAAAATAGAAATAATAATATACAATTAAATAAATATCATAAAAAAAAAACATTTAGGAAATTATCATTTTTAATTTAAGCATATCAAATTGTACCCATAATGTTATGAGAAAATGTATAAAAAATAAGTAATATATATTGATCAGTTTCTTTGTAAACTGACGAAAAAATTTCGGCAAGTCTTCTGAATGTTTTGTGCCAAATGGTCTTGAAGACAATATCAACTTAGAATTTAAGATGAAAATTGAATAACATTGGTTTCAGAATTGCAACTGTTTTGCAGTTGCAATTCTGAAACGAATGTTATTCAATTTTGAACTCTATTTATTGTGCAGAAAAGAATATTATCTCATGTCAACTGAGCTATGTTAGAAAAGATGTACGGTTGGCAACGTCATAAACTGGCCGCGAATCTTCAAACAGTTACAATATTTTTGTCACTTAGTACAATTGCCTTTCGTAAACCTGACGCGCATTAAGAACCTTGTCATAATGTAATACGACAGAAATATAGCTTAAAATAACAATTGAAAATTGTTGACCCCTCACACGCCAGGGGGTATTATTATTCCGTAAAAGGGGGCTATCCCCTTTTTAGAAAATCATATAAAAAATAAAAAAAAATAAAAATAAACTTTTTCGGGTTTTTTTCATGAAAAATAAAGATATAGAAACAAAAATTTTCAAAAAAATGAATTTCGTATATTTGTGTGGACAGTAAGATAATTAACGATTTTCAAGGTTATTCAAGTTGTACAAACGTATGTATAATCGGCCTTCGAGGGGACAAAGATTTTCATGTGACAAAGTCCCAAACTGATCATCATTGTCGAAAAAAAAAATGGTTTTCTGTGTACATATATCGTGAACATGTGCCAAAGTGTTAAATCTCGTATACGAGTAAAAAAAAAGGTGAAAAAGCAAGAATTATCAAAAGAAAAAAGTGGTGTAACCATTTTTTTGGCTTATGTGGTAACTTATTCCGGTTTTTTATATCTTACTGGTTGTAATTGCAAACCTCAGCGTGATCCAGATCAGCAGTTGCCATTTTCTTTCAAATATTCCTTAATTTAGAGTTAATAATACTCATAGGTATCACAAAATACCTGAAAAGCAATGTACCAAATCATTTTGTAACAATTTATATAAAGAACATTTGATACCGACTACAAAAACATATGAACTAAATTATCATCTTTAAAATAGTGCATGCTAAGTCTAGGTCTTGTACCACCGAGGCGCCATCTCTCGCTTTTCAAGCAGAAACAGTAAAATATATCTATCATTACTGATAAAAAGATACGTCGCAAGTTGTACACCACACCATGATTTTGCAACGACTCATTTACATGTCAAATAAAGTTCATCCTAAATGCTATGTGAGTACCTCAATTACCCAGCTATTTCATTGATCATGAAGTGAATAAGACACTGTATTATGGATGGAACCTAAAAAAAACTGATATTGTGTAGTAATCTCTTAAAGTAATTAAGGCCCAAATACAAAACTGCGATGCGACATTGCATCGTAAACATCCACAACCTAAACGGCGCATCGCAAGAACTTGTATGCATATCAGTGCACCGAATGTGAGTAGTTTTTACGTTAAAGCAATCGAAACGTTTACTACTTTTGGCTCTCTAATTGGTTAAGAGCTTGGAACGAGCCAACGGCGATCGACGAACGTTACAAACGTGTCGATCGCATTAACGTAAAACAAACTCGCGCAAGGCATTCTAAACCGATCTTTTGTCGTACGAAATCGCATCGTAGGTACCTGCGAGGAGGCGTCGTATCATATCGCAGTTTTATGTGAGAGCCGTACAACAATGTATTCTATACTTTTTTTTAAACACTGATTTTACAAAAACTGACTGCAGCTTCTCCACTGTCTATTTAATTCATTCAACAGTTTAATACTAAGTACATATTATATATTAAAAAATACAACATTATTTTTAGTAAATGAAAAAACCTGAATATAGTTTGTTCGAAATCAGTAACTGAATCGATTCCAGTGATTTTGACATCGTGTTATATTTTTTCCCAATTGATTGCGCGAATAAGCTTAATGGACTGTATGTTTTGAAAAGCGATCTAAGGTTTGTTAACAATATGCAGGTACTGTGCCTGGCCTTTATTGATGGATGGATGGATTGATTTAGGGAGGAACACTGACCTTTTGACCTCGAAGGTTCCACGTGGCGCCGGCCGGCGAACCCTGACTTCGCACCTTTAATCACTGCCAGGTCCTGTATTGCACTACACTGCACTATTGTTGAGTCTTTAAATAATTGGATCTCCGAAATAGTCAATTTTCTTGTAATTTCGAGCGGGCGATGTTAGCGGAGCGGTCACATTCACAATCGATGCACAAGCACGTCATGTCATTTCTTGAGGTCGTGCGGGAAAGGGAAACGGAAGGGATAGGATTGCTAGGCCAAAAAATAAATTACAAAAAAAAACAAAATCGCGGATCATAGCAAATTGGCGCAACCACCAATAATATTTTAAAAAAGGCACAAGTTGGACACCACGACAGATCATAACGGGCATAAGACGCCAGCGCAAAGCTGGATGCAAAACAACCCCTCAGTAGCCCGGATACCGATTTACCGGTTACCATTTATTTGTGCGGACAACCAGGTAACATAACAAGCCTATAACTTTGTGTTTTTTCATGATGATGAAATTTTATACATAGACTCTTTACATAAAAATACTAGACACGTGTTTCGGGTTTCGCATAAACTAAAAGAAATGTTGTATAGTCTTAAGAAATAAGAACAAAAATATTTGTCTCGAAGTATCTTTATTAAAAGACTGATGTTTTAAAAGTAAAAATAAGTTTTAAATGTTTGTGTCAAAAGTAATTATAAATATGGCGATGTGCTTCGAAAAATAACGTGGCATTTTTAATCGAATTTAATTTTGTTTACACACATAATTAAATGTGAATGTCATAATTATATGAAATTGTTTATTTTATTATACAAATTAAAATGGAACTGAATAATTGAATGATTGTTTAACAAATAACATGTATGGTACACGATAATAAAAAATAGAAAATACACATTTGTAACATATTTGTGAGAAAATAAAGGTTTCAATAATTATACTAATATAAGTGGATTCGGCGATCATTGTACCGATACTCGTTACAGCCAATGGCTTAATAGCCAAGAGCCTCGACTTATTTTTTTTTTTATTATTAATTTTTGTGATTATTTTGTGCTTTTTTTAGAGAAAAAAATATAAGTTTTTTTTATTATTGATAGGTTCGCGCTTGACCGCTATCTCACCTGATGGAAAGGGACGATGCAATCGACGATGGAGTGCGCTTACCTAGAAGTAACCTATTCACTCTTGACTTAAATGTTCCCGGGTTATAGCCATCAGGAACACAGACTTTGGCAGTTCTGCAATTGTGTCATTATAAATCGATAAACGTAATTTACCGAAGTTCATCGCCATCTGTAGTACGTAAATGCCAAATTAATTTTAATAGGAGTTGTAGGGAAATATCTTCGACGTACGGATTGCTGTAAACGATTCGTAGTTCGTACCTTTTACGAACAATTAATGTGAATGTAAGTTAGGGTCTTATGTTGTTTCTAGTCATTGAATTGTGAAATAAATGTTTAAAGTATCTTTTATGCTGTTTTATTATGTTCGATGGTACCTCTAACATGACTAGTTTTGTCACTATTCACTTTTTAATTCCCCTGACTTGCTCGTTATACTACGGGGCCAATAAGTCGAACCATTTGCTATGGTTACGCGCAGCCCCCCCCCCACTTTTATTGAGACCCGAATATCGGTTATAATCCTCGTCACACAAGTTGAACCATAATGGTCGACCTTGAATGCACAGTTACCGTTTTTCGGGTCTCAATCAATGTGGATGTGGATCTGCGCGTAATCATGGTCATTTGCTACTTATTTGCTTCGTACTATACACGGATAGCAACCGACTGACTCCCAGAGCTAGCGTACAAGAAAAAAAACCGGGCAATTGCGAGTCGAACTTGCGCACCGAAAGTTCCGTACAAGCCGTCGCGACGGCTAGCGGTGGCAGCGAATCAACCGCCTCATGAGTTTTAAAATAAAATAGCCGTTTCCTCTGCCATGGCAGCCGCGGAAAAAAACCGCTTCGTGAGTTTAAACTGAAATTTAACTAATAGGGAGAGATCCCTATTAGTTAAATTTCCGAATCGAGTTTCGAAAATTTTTGCGATTCGGAAAAAAGATTTCTCTTGTGACGTAACTACAAATTTTCAGCTTTCAGATTTATTCCTATACTTGTGCTATAAGAGCTTACTTCATGCCAAATTTCAGAGTTCTAGGTCAACGGAAAGTATGACTTTTGATTCCCTTGATTTTGGAATAAATGTTTTTGCGATATAAAATAAATGATTATGATTATTATGATATAAATGGCTGTCCATCTATTTTTTCCCTAAATTAGAACTTTTCACAGCTTCAAGACAAGCAAACTTGAGCATAAGGTTTTAATTTCAACTCGATACCTCCACACGTTCCCGAGATAAAGTTTCTTGACAGACGGACAACAAAGTCCGTCTGTCAAGACCCGTCAAAGGGATCCGTTTTTTTTTTTTCTTTTTAAGGCACGAAACCCTAAAAGGAATCAAAATTCAAAGGGTACTTCTCGTTGACCTGGAATTTGGCATGAAGTAAGGTTTTGTAGCACAAGTATAGGAATAAATTTGAAAACTGTAAATTTATAGTTACGTCACAAAAAAAAATATACTTTTTTCTATTAGGAATAGTCCTCGATACTCGATTCGGGGATTCAACTATTTACATAAGTTAGTTTGTATTGAACCCTCAGAGGTTATCGTTTTTTTTTTCGCCTAATACCTCTCTATTTCGTTACTTCTAATGTCCATTATTTGCCTCTGTAACGTGCTAAATGGCCAGCCCACCATCATTTTGTAAGACTCTAATTCTTTTTGTCTTCATTCGTATAATTTTAACTCTTATTTTTTCACCTAGCCGTTAGGCTTTGAAAATACTTTTTTATTTTATTTTATGACATAAACTAGTGCTTGACTACGATTCCATCTGATCGTAAGCAGTGATACAATCGTTGATGGTGAAGCGCACTAATTTATAAAAAGCCTTTTCAATCTAGCCTTGAAGACACCTAAATTATAATCGGATGGGAAGACCGTAGCAGGCAATTTGTTCCAGTCCTTCGATGTACGTGGTAAAAACGAGGCCAAACACTTAGTCTGGACTGTAGAGGTTCCAAGGGTGGATACTCGCCGTACATCGGGCTGTCCGATGGTAGAAAGGAGAAGGCGGAATCAAGTCATACAATTACTTGCATGCAGGCATGTAGCATGCCTGCTGCATGTTGTATGCCTGCTTGCATGTCTGCGTGCATGCTTGCTTGCATGTCTTCTTGCATGCCTGCTTGCAAGCTGCATGTATGAGTGCATGCTGCATGCTTACTTGCATGCTGCATGCCTTCTTGCGTGCTGCATACCTTCTTCCATGCTGCATGAAAATTTACATGGTTATTTTATTATAACGATCGAGAAATAGTATACCCCCGCCTCTAACCAACAGTGTTTTGTAATTAATTTTAGGTTACCGTTTTGATATTACTTCCACCGCAACTAATGACTATTGATATACTCGTAAAATAATGTGCCAAAAGACGGCTCTGACTGTGAATTTTCTGCAATCTGATGGTTCTGCTTTTTCATTATTATGGATATGCAATTTATGCCTAAAGATGATTCTGACTAACAAGATTATGAGATTTGAATGTACGACAAATGCGTTTCTGCGAAATGAAGTCTATGCTATCCGTTGTTATGCAAAATAATATTATGACATAAAAATTTCTGCTTTAATAAAAGGTAGACCCATTCCCGCGCACTCTTCTCAAAATGCATCCTGTAAAATAGCGAACTGACTATCACTAGAACTCAGTTTCTAGTCCAAATTCAAGTTCGACCTAATTCCTAATACATACGCAATTCCACAGGCATGACAAGCACTCATCAATTTCAACCAGCACATCTCATATGAAGTTGATTAGTACAAATTAATTGATGTCAAAACATTCGGTATAACCGTCAAACCGCAGCTCGCAATATTAAATAGAGCTTGAAATCCAATCATTGTTTATTGAAATGAATCATAGTATAATAATACCAGCTTATTTTTTTATTTTTTTTAGGGTACTGTTCGCAAAGGGTAAAACGGGACCCTAGTACTGAGACTCAGCTGTCTGTTCGAATATAGTGAGAAGATTAAAAAGAACAAAACTGTTCGAGTTAGTGTTTCATCAAAAATCAAAATATTTTAATTTTACATGGCACTACATTGGCACTTATAAAACGTCAGAAGCTAGTGCACCATAATCATCATCATTTCAGCCAAAAGACGTCCACTGTTGGACATAAGCCTCCCTCAAGCGTCGCCACAATAGCCAGTCCTGTGCGTCTCGCATCCATCGGACTACAGCGACCCTGACCAGTGGTGCTATTCTCTAATAAATCCAGCGCTGCCGCAACGACGAACATTCATATAGGATACATTGAATTAACAATCCAATGTATAGGTACATTAGGTTGACAATCCAATTTATCCTATTTGGGTGTTCGTCGTTGAGGCAGCGCTACGTTTTCTTAGAGCACCACAGGTCATCAGTCCACCTTGTGGGAGGTCTTCCAACGCTGCATCTTCCGGTACGCGGCCGCCACTCCAGAACCTTTCGGTCCCAACGGCCATCTGTTTGTTTCATCTGTTGAATAGTATTATGTAGCATAATATCTACCCAACAAATACAAGAACGAAGTGTATTCGCCTTAAGAGCGGTTTTGACAAAAAACCGCTCGCCAACAGTGGATAACACCGCTTTTAGACACGCAATTTGACAGTTTTCAGCACTAGTGCAGAAAAGTTCGCGTACTCGCCCCCGCCACAATTTTATTGTAATTAAATAGTTCTACGGCTACTATGGACCATAATTTCACGGGTTCGGATCGGACGAAGTGTGAAGCCTCTCTAATAGAGACAATAAGAAAAGTGCTGTTGGACACAGTCTTAGTAAAGAAAATGTATTAGTATAAGATATAATTAAATTACTTATTAGTCTGTATACTCGTATAAGGCTAGATTGTAATAAAATTAGGGTTCATCCTTTGGACATACCTGCTTACTCTAGGATAAGAGAAAATAACAGTCTTATTTTTGATCCTTAACAAAACCTTAAACTAGTCCGATAGGTCCTTCAACAAAATTCATAAAACCCTAGATCGATGAACTCCCGCGTACTGCAAACGCTCAATAAATAATTCATTCATCCTAGCGACCCAACCCTAAGTCAGTATTTTCAACATTTCTTCAGTAAACATCTGCAGATATAAGATTTATGGTACACCCAACAGAAAGTAGCTATTTACGTCACCAATTTTCCAATTCACACGCAATTCAGACATCCAAAATGAATTATTACTAAACAGCAGCTCGAAAACAAACACCGGCTTTTTTACACCGAAAAGTTTGTGCGAATCGAACTGTATATCAATATAGAATACAGCAGAAGGTCAATTCCATACAACTATCGAGAACAGACCCACAGCAACATATTTTTTTTTAGGTATGAAAATCATCCAATGACGTCTCCCACCCTTGGGCAGAGCGCAGATAGTGTTAGACTTACTGACTAAAAACCCAATCCTGTTCCTTTTTGCCTTCGTTCCAGGGTCCCGGGGTACACTTTCACATTACCCATGGCCATTGCACGCAGAAAGGATGGCCGTTGGAGCCGAAAGGTTTTCGAGACGCAGCGTTGGAAGGCCTCCCAAAAAGTGGACCGATCATCTGGTCAGGGTCGCTGGAGTCCGATGGATGCGAGACGCATTAGACCGGCCATTGTGGCGACGCTTGGGGGAGGCCTATTTCCAACAATGGATGTCTTTTGGCTGAAATGATGACCCATAGTCCGAGTAGACGCGAGCGGTCTGCGATCTCAAGTATTTTGGAGAGTGTACGCAGGAATTACAGGATTTCATGGTTTGATTCCGCCATCACCTTTCTACCATAGGACAATCCTACGTACGGTGAGTGTCCACGCTTACGTTAATAACACCTCTATGGTCCGGACTAAGCGTTTCGCCTCGTCGTTTATACCGCGTTCATTGAAGGATTGGATTAATATGCCTGCTGCGGTGTTCCCGTCTGATTATAATTTAGTTGTCTTCAAGACTAGGATGAATAGGTTCTTAATAAACAAGTGCGATTCACCATCATCATAATCACTGCTTAACATCAGGTGGGATCGCAGTCAAGCACTGGTCTATATCATTAAAAAAATGCTGTTCACAAATAAGCTTGCCTTACTGTACGTGAAGCTTGTCTGTGTCCGTGAGTTTTCAGTCGTTGTATCGAGTTGACCTTTTGTAACATTCTGACTGTGCTGTGGCCCTACCCTTGGAAGTTAGTAAATAAATAAATTAAGGTATGTGAGAATTTATGTTTACAGTTGAAATCCCTGAAGACGCAGGACGTACTCGTAAGTGTTCAATTTTAACTAGTACTACATCTAGGTTAGTTATCCTGCAGGGGTTAGGAAACTGTAGTCGGCATAATTATAAAATCAATACCTCATGTTGAGAGAATTATGGTCATTGTTCTTAAATACTTTTACGACTTTAAATATATTGTCAAGTAGATAATTATGAAAATTTTATGGAAATTGTATTTAATCGGTGCTTCTTTTTTGTGACGGGAATTAAACAAATAATAACTTACTGACTAAAACCCAACTCTTTTAAGTCCAATGAAATTCATTACACGTACAGCTAAGGAGTGGAATTGCCTGCCGGAGTCTCTGTTTCCTGACATCTACAACCTTGGGGTCTTTAAGTCAAGAGTGAATGGGTTACTTCTAGGCAAGCATGCTCCATCGTCGGCCACATCATCGCTTACCATCAGGTGAGATAGTGGTCAAACGAGACGCTATCAATTATAAAAAAAAATATGAGGCTTTAACTGACTAAATCTACACCTGTTTCTTCTTTGCCGTTTGTGTTCCAGGACCACGGGTTTCCCTTTCAGAAGCCAACCCATGGCCCTAGTAGGCTTTGACCCTGCTGAGCTCCTTCAGCTTTGACATCTCTATGAGGTGTGCATGGAACACTACGCGCTGTACGACTCGGGCTCGGTCCAGACGGTTACCGAAAGGCCGGACGGCGAGCTGCCCATTGCTCGCCATCCGCAAGCCCGCGCCTACGGTGGCCGGAAATCGGGATCGGAATCCTGGTGGCGGCTGCGGCATGAGCGCGTTGCCTGATACAATTCATCCATATAAAGCAACCCGCTTTATACGGATGAATTGTGTGAGATATGAAAGGAAAAGGGAATCAGTGATATTTATTTCAGCCGAAAGACGTCCACTGTTGGACATAGGCCTCCCCCAAACGCGGCTCCTGCGACTCCAGCGGCTCTGACCAGGTCATGGGTCCACCTTGCCTTGCACCTCCAACGCTGCGTCTTCCTACGCTACGCGGCCGCCACTCCAGAACCTTACAGATATTTTTTTTATTATAATCTATTCTGTACTTCATAAAAACACCTCAAAGTGTGAAGATTAATAGGAATGGGAGATAAAATACGTGTTGCACCGACCCCAAGTAAAATGGAACAATAGCAGAAAAATAATCTAAAATTAAAATTTTTACAAAATCCCCGACAGTCCTTGTCGTCGATGTGAAATGTATAGAACTGGTCAAGACGAATCTTATGAGCTCAAACTCGATAGGTTTACTAGTAGACATCCCTCCAGTTCTAGCATCAGGTTCTTGTCATCATGAGAAATATATAGACCTAGTCAAGACGAATCTAATGAGCCCAAACTTGATAGGTTTACTATGTTAATTAGCAATCCAGGGTTCTTACCTTCAAGCTCCATCATCAGACCAGCCCAATGGCAACAGATTGTAAACGAGTATTTCAAATATTAGGTCACACATACGTTTCAAATTATAGTGTTTAAAAATCCTACCGCAGTTAACAAACGAGCTGGTGACCTTAAAAACCTGTGCAGATCTTCAAAAATTGTAGCTAAGAACCATCTCGATTAAACCAGCTTTCATACAAAAAAAACCGCATCAAAATCGGTCCATTCCTTTAGGCGCTACGATGCCTCGGACAGACACACAGACAGACACACAGACAGACACACAGACAGACAAACAGACAGGTCAAACTTATACTCGTAACACTCCTCTTTTCCGTAGAGGGTTAATGATGACGACAGATATAACCAATCTTCTGGAGACCAAGGCCTCATAAATCGTGATAATAAAACGTCTTTATAAAAGGAAATTGATTTTTGCATACTCAATGCCCACCTTTTCTCTACCTCCCATCTACCGAACCCGCGTAAATCTAACAATTTTATTTCCCCCCTCAAATGTTCCGTTCCCTTCGCACATTGCAGCAAGTTTGCTTTTAATCACATTAAATTTTTAAAACCCAGCTATATTGGAGAACTCTTATTCATTGGATTCTGTTAGTACAGCTCTCGCGGTAGCTGAATTTGTGTTTCTGGAACTTTGCGCTCGGATTTTGAAGGGGAAGGAAAATAGTGGATGTGTGTGGGGAAATAGAGGGTTTTGGTGGTTTCGGTTCATTTGAGAGTATTGCTTAGTTAGCTTCGTACAAGGTGCAGTTGTGAATCTGAAAAAAAATCAGGTGGCAATTAATTACATTAGTGATTCTTGACTCGAACCAACAATAAAATGGGTAGGTATTTTGTTTTATTTACGAATATCGTTAAATGTAGACGAACACTCGAGCAGATTGTCGCACTCACGCACCGAGTGACATGATGCGCGACAAATCGCAACGAGTGATTCTATTTTTTTTAAGAGGTTTATTATGAGAGTTATTCTGGCTAACACTACAAATAAAAAAAAAACTAAAACATTTAGTATTTTTATTAATTATTGACCAAGTCGACGATTGCATCACTGCTTACCATCAGGTAGGATTGCAGTCAAGTGCTAGTTTATAAAATATAAAAAAAAAAAAAAAAAAAAGTATTTTTGCCTAATTATTTATGAGTTTTACAACAACCTCCTGAAATTTTGTCCAAAAGTCCAAAGTTAAGCAACGTTTGCCGAGGTCGTTCTTCGGATGAATGATTGGCGGCTAGTGGTTTTGACTTTCATTTGTAGAGGTTTCCTACGGATAGCCAAAAGTTGGGAAATCTGACACTATTCTTGCAAAGGAGTATCGTCTTACCCAACTAAAAAGAAAGAAAGAAAAGAAAGAAAAACGTTTATTCGTACCTCACACTTACAGTAAAATAAAAAATAGTTAGAGGAAAATAACATTAATATCTGTGCAAGGCTAAAAAGGCGCCTAACACTAATGTGTGTCGTGTAAGTGTTCAATGTTGTATGGGGTTGTACAGGTCTGATAGGCAGTCGGCCTATATCAAATAATATTGATATTTAGTAGCATTCGCTTTGACTGGATATCATAGACCCAGCATCCGGCATAGCATTTTTTTCGGTGGAAAAATCATCTAATGACATCTCCGCGCCCTTAGGTGGGGCGGGAGATAGTGTCAGACTTTTACTGACTAAAAACCTACTCCTATTCCTTCGTTGCCTCTCATACCGGGGCCGAACTTTCCTTTCAGAAATCGATCCTTGGCCTAAGTGTGCTTCGACCCTGCTGAGCTCCTACGGTTTGCTGACAACTTCATGAAGCGCGCGTGGAACATGAGGCGCCGTCGACGACTTGGGCTCGGTCGGACGGCTACCGGACGGTCGAACGGCGAGCTACGAATTTCTCGCCGTCAGCCGATCGGAATCCCGCGCCTATTGTGACCGGAAATCAATTGAATACAATACACATAGCCAAAACTTCTTATTGATATACAAAAATACCTTACCGACACAAAAAACGAATCCATCTCATTCATCTTCAATACTTCGTCAGAATTGACGCCGTCTCACAGAAAATACTTAAAGTTTTCCAATCTCCAAGTTTTAGCGAGTAACCGAGTAACCATAGCTTTGTCGAAACCCCTCATAAATCATTGTACAGTCTTTGTCAGGTTATTTTCTAGCCAATTGCTATTGATTTTTCTTTGTTACCCAACTGCGCCAGAAGGAGGGTTATGTTTTTCGAGAGTATGTATGTATGTATGTATGTATAATTGTTTGGCACGCTCTGCAGCCTGAACGGCTCGATGGAGGTGTCGTTAGATTTGTATTTACTGCGTAAGTGATATCGTAATAAAATAAAACGGTAATTTAAAAAACTAAAAAACCCGACTGCTTTTCTGAGTGAGTATTCATGAAAAAGCCCTAAAACAAGAAATTCGCTGTACCCGATTGCACTTAACTATATGATATTTTAAATACAAGATAAATTGTAGCAGTCGGGATCAATTTCAGAAAGTCAGCTGTCTAGTCAGTAGATTGGAGTAATCTGCAATGTAATATAGGTATGTACTTTCAATACACTAAGCCTCCATTTCTAGAATGGGTCCTGACTGCTACAATTTATCTTGTATTTAAAATATCATATAGTTAAGTGCAATCGGGTACAAATTTCTTGTTTTAGGGCTTTTTCATGAATACTCACTCAGAAAAGCAGTCGGGTTTTTTAGTTTTTTAAATTACCGTTTTTTTTTTTAGAAATATTTTACGGTCTAAATATCATACTAAAATTATACAACGAACGTTTGTAAATGTATGTGTGTGTGTATTTGTTACTTCTTCATGCTCGAACAACTAAACGGATTCGAATAAAATCTAGCAGAAGGGTAGACCGCCTCCTTCTGCGAAGCAGCAATGCTAGCAAAGGAGGAGGCCGGCCACATCAGGCAGCGGCGCTCACGCTGCAGCCGCCGCCGGGATTCTGATCCCGATTTCCGAGCACCGTAGGCGCGGGCTTGCGGATGGCGAGCAATGGGTAGCTCATTGTCCGACCGTTCGGTAACCGTTCGGACCGAGCCCAAGTCGTCGACGGCGCGTATTGTATCACGCGCGCCTTAAGAAGTTGTCAGCAAACTGTATGGGCCCAGCGGGGTCGAAGCCTACTGGGACCAAGGGTCAGTTTCTGAAAGAAAGAATGTATGAAAGGCAACGAAGGAAAAGGAGTGGGTTTTTAGTAAGAAAAAGTCTGACACAACCTTCCGCCTCACCTTAGGGCAAGGAGATGTTTTTGAATGATTTTCCCACCTACAAAAAATACGTCGTGCGGGCGTAGAGGGTCGTGCCCTCAACATTGAGGAATACGACGCAAGGAAGTTTATCATCTCCATTGCCTGATTGAGGCCTTTGCTGAACACAGGCCTCCTTTTACCCGACTGCGCCAGAAGGAGAGTTATGTTTTTCGAGAGTATGTATGTACGTATGTATAATTGTTTGGCACGCTCTGCAGCCTAAACGGCTCGATGGATTTTAGCTTGAGAGGTGTCATTAGATTCGTATTTACTGTGAGAGTGATACTGGTATATCAAAGTAAAAAAAAAAATGGCGGATTTTTGGCGCCAAATTCAAATGTTTGAAGTCGGGACCCATTCTAGAAAGTCAGCCGTCTAGTGGCTCCCGACTGCTACAATTAATCTTGTATTTAAGATATTATATAATTAAGTGTGAGAGCAGTGGTGGCCGAGTGGTAACGGCGCCGACTTACAATTAGTAGGTCGCGGGTTCAAGCCTGGCCAGGCGCATTACTTAGTGTAATTTATTTCATCACCACTGCTCTCAAAACGGTGAAGAAAAACATCGTGAGGAAACCGGCATGTCCTAGAACCAAAAATTCGAAGACATGTGACATCCACCAACCCGTACTGGGCCCGAGTGGTGGATTACGGCCCATTAGTAGTGTAGTGTTCCAGCAGTGGGAACATTAAAAGGCTGATGATGATGATGATGATGATGATGATAATTAAATGCAATCGGGTACAACGACTTTCTTGTTTTAGGGCTTTTTCATGAATACTCACCACCACCGGCCTTCGTTGAAAATCAGCGCTGTAAGCTCATTGCTCTATGCGGCCACAGCTTTATGCTCAGCGTTCAGCCGTTTAGCGCGGATGTGACGCATATCTTCCTTATTTAGTTGTGTTTGTTAATTAGTTTTAAGCTTTGCGTCATTTTCGCGTAAATAAACTGTTTTTCTTTCTTTATTTTCTTTCTAAAAGCAGTCGGGTTTATTAGTTTTTTAAATTACCCTTTTTTTTGTCTCTTATATAAAGAGAGGGAGTAATTGCGTTGCTTCTTGTGCCGGCGGCCACGCAATTACCGCACTCTATTTACCAATCTAATACAGGTCACCGCGATATGAAGTTACGAGCAAAGCCGCGGGCACAAATAGTTGATAGATATTATATCAGCCAAGAGCCAAGTAAAGCCTACTTCAAACAGGGGTCATAACACTTACGACATAACAAGCAATACAAAGGTCGAGGCAAGTAACCTAAACGAGTCTAGGGATGGACTGAAAGTCATTTTAACGGAGGCGGAGAAAATAATAATATAGGTGATATACTAAATTACTGCGGGCCTAAAAACGTCACATGAGCAATTCATCTAGAGCAAATCATATCCCGAATATCTAGCTGATCATAAGCAATTCTTCTAATGTTCGTAAAATGGTTGCACAAATTACTCGAAACATACTCAATTCACTGCATATCAGAATCATATTCCTTGTAAATATTGCCGTATAAAAAAAAAACATGATTCATATTATGATTCTGCTAAAGTAGCCTTTTTAGCCCCCCTGTTTTCTAAAATGGAGTGCTTTGAAGCGTCATATTTTTGGATTGACTTGGAATTATAAGTTTAAATAAACTTTATATTACAGATATGTGGGTGACTCACTCCGAATTTACTTAGTTTATTCATTACACGTATTATAGCATAGCATAGCATAGCGTCAGCCTTATAATGTTCCCACTGCTGGGACTCAGGCCTCTCTCTAGGAGAGGGAATTTGCATTACACGTAAACAATAAATATACAAATCACCTACATTTATTTATATATATTTACACATACATATACAATTTATATAATATATTTCCATATTAACAACACTATGCATGCACTAACACTAAACACCACATACCTTAAACACAATAACGTTACGCATTGGACGGCGCGTCATTGACGATGACGCGCCGGCGATAAATTTCCATCTACCGCCGCGATGTTATATTCGTTTCTCGTCAGTCACGATCTACGTTTCCTGCTAGACGTACGTGCGCTCGCGCCGATAAATATAAGTGTCGATCAATCTACCTGCATTAGCCTAACGCAGTGATTATAAAGACTTTGTGATCGCTGCTATTTTACTACTTTTATTTGTTTGTGCTTACCTTATTTGCGCCTTCAACATAACTGTGTTGTTGTAGTGTTGAATTTGAGGAGAATATACCTACCTGGAGATACAGCAGACTTTTTTTCATACACCACCACACACCGTCCAAATAACCAAAGGTACGTAATTCTTTTTTCGAAATTAGGTATTTATTGTTTCTTTATGTTTCGTATTTTCTGTAATATCGCAGTACTTATAAGCATGAAAGCTAATCATAGACAATGACGTATTTACTTCTTGCACAACTTTCAAACTACGCCATCTAGTCTCAAACTAAGCAGAACTTATGCTATGAGTAGTAGACAAACAGGTCAACATATACATATATATGAGTATTTCTCAAAATACATGTACATCTTTGAAAAAAAAAGTGTGCTTTGAAACAGTTCAAAAGTTTTATATTTATAAATCATCACACTAAAAAAACACACACTCAATTTTGTAGGATGAATATTAATCTTTAAGATAACGAAGAATTATAGCTATAATCATACTTATTATCAAATATTTCGATATTTTAAAAATAGCTTTTTTTACCTTTCATACAAAAACCTGTTTGCCACTCTACCTTTTTCATGTGTTTTTGTTTCATAAAATGCGATACGTAACTAAATTATTGTAAATTTCTTTGTATCATCGTTCTACAGTAATCGCAGTTTCTGTATCAAATTGATTTTCTATGGGGTGTCATAGTGAATTGGCAATTTAAAGCAAAAAAACAAAATGAGTCGCTCTCATTTACTATTTAGTTATTACTCTTTAGTTACGATTTATTTCTACTTTCCCATGATTTCTGAACGATTCCGTAATTTTTTTACACGGACAACACTAGCTTCACTCTGATTGGCTATTGGTTTGACGTCTCCGCCATTACATCTATCGTGAAAATCAGTGAGAACGTGTGTGTTTTGTGGGGTTACTTTTTCGAGACAGGAAGTAAAATCAGCGATTTTTCATAGAACGGTAAGTCTTCATTTACCCATTTTTTGTAATACGTGTTGTACGAATATTTAATAAGCTTTTATATTTGCTGTAACAGCTTTTATCAATAAATATATTTTTTCTGACCTCAATTTGTCTAATATTTCGTAACGTTTTTTACGAATTTCGTTACGTAACGAAAAAGTACAACATAAAGCTGAGTGTATACTGTTATAACCTGACTAAGCATAGTAATATTCACTACTTAATTTATGAAAAAAAAATATATAGAGCGTCAATAACTAAAGGATTGGATATTATCTGCTATATAGAAGTGCCACCAGCAAAAAATAATGAAATAATTTAAATTACGTTTTTATGTGATTTAACAACTTTTTACCCCTGATATTACTTACATGAAGTTCTATTGAGAACTTCCTCCTTTTCGTCGGTTAAAAAACCTCGCGGCTTTGTTTCAATTCGCTTGAGAATAGAATTATACCGATTGTTACAAATACTTAACTCTTGCTAATGACACTTCTGTAGAGATGCCCACTATACTTGTTGGTTTGACTTATCAAATTGGTTATTACTTACAACTGCTTATATACAACTGCATTACTTCTTTTGTTTTTTAAGGAATGCCGCCAAAAACCAATGCCGAAAGGCAAAAAGCTTACAGAGAACGACTCAAAAAGGATAAACCAAATAAATATGAGGAAATCCGTGTCAAACATTTGGAAAAAGTTAAAGAAAATATCAAAAAGAAAAAAGAAATTCTTACAGAAGAAGAAAAACAAGAGCTACGAGCAAAGTGGAGACAAGCCAATGCTATAAGAGCTGAAAGAAAAAAAAAGGCCTACTCTACGACAAAACAAAACAACACATTGGAAGTAAGAAAAAATGCTAAAAATAATACAAATATCCTAAAGGAGAGACTACAAAAGCTTACTGAAGAAAATACTCAATTAAAACGACGAAATAAAAATTTAAGACAGGCCTGCAATCGGATGAAAAAGCGAGTGGAAATTCTGAAAAAACGACTACCCCAACAAATTAGGCCTGATAATGATGCTATTTCCATTGAAACTCGTCAGTGTGATGACACACCGTTAACAAAATCGAATAGTTTTTTAGAAGAAACTTTACCAAATGTGTCCGTGACGGAAAAAGAAAAGGTAAAAAAGAAGTTAATTTTGCTTAACACAATTACAGATTCTTTAAAAACAGAGTTTAATAAAGCAGATACCAAAGAGAAGAAAGTACTAAAAAAATCTATCTTCGTCAAGATTTATGTCTGCAAACCATGCTTTCTATGATACTGAAGTAAAATGCCTCAAGGCAGACGAAACACAACAAGGCAAAGAAAACTTTAAGAATAAAGGAAAAGGAACAGGGAAGAAAACAGCAAAGCAACAAAAAGATATGGAAGAAGACAAATATCCAATTGATATAATGAATGTATTAAAACAAAAAGGTGAAACAGACAAACCAAGTAAAGAAATAAAAAGTCATGAGGAAGAAGGATCAACAACTGATATCAATACAAAGCCAATAATTCTCGAGGATTTAATAAGTGACGAAGCTGTAACTACGGATGAAAAATATATGAGTGATGCAATGTCATTTAATGAACCGGAGTTTAATTTCAATGATTTGGACAATGTAGATGTTATAATACAAAATAATAATGCAACAAAAAATAACACTGAATATGAAAATAATGAAAATGTACCAATTGAAGGCACTCACAAAGTCAAAGGCGAAACATGTGGACTGACTATTCTTAACGACGAAATACTGGAAAATATACACACAAAAAAGAAAGTGGTTTATAAAGGACTTAAACCTCTATCGCTTAATAATTATCTTCACGCGCCAAAGCGATGTGATCCAAAGATTAAAAAACGGATTGTCAAACCAAATGTGTTTCGGAAAGAATTCAATTATTACAAAGATAAGGAAGAAATTTATAAAGCGCTAATGGATAGTGATTCTAATTAAGTTTTTTTATGTTTAAAATAACGTCAGGTTTTCATTTTTAAAAGATTGGGAAAAAAAAATAATTTGATTAAAATAGTATGAATGATTACTCCCTTATTTTATTTCTAACCCCTTAAGTATTTGGGTACATACTTACAAATATTTCGTATTGAATAAATGAAGAGCATTCACAATATTTCGCCAATGTGTAACCAGCCTTATGGTTACTATTTAGTTACATCTAAGGACTATTTCGTAACAATATTTCGTTACTACCATTTCGTTACGTACATTTATTTTGAGAAATACTCATATTTTCTAAATAATTTATTTAGAAAAATATATGTTTGTGTATATGTTTGTATGTGAAAATGTATATGTTTATACGTATTGACCTACATATTTTAAATTACACTCAGATATAGAACAGATTATCGTGCTCATCACACAAACCTTTGTATTGGGTTGGAATCGATCCCACAACCTCCGGAATAGCAGTCAGGGCCTTTGACCACTACCTAGACCAACAGAACAGTCAAACATCCTAAAATATGGCGTCGAAATTCATCTCCATCGTCGTTGGCTTGAAGAGTGTCGATCGTCGAAAAATTGCAATGAAAGATTGCCGGCATTACTACGTTCTATGGCATGTATTGATCTCTAACCGAGGTAAAAATCGGCCCTTAAGGCACGCAAAGTCAACGTCGATCACTAACAAATAAATATTTTCCTCTATTTCTTTAACATAAAAAAAAATCGACTGAATGATCATCAAGTTTCTAAAAAGGCGCTAATTTATAAAAGTTGCTGTAAGGTACGATGTTATCGAAACCTGGCTGCAACAGGACTTCTGTTTCGGTCTACTGCGTTTAATGAAACCTATCATGAAGGGGATAACGGGAGCTTCTAAAATCTGATGTGGTTTACTGTGGATTCAGAAATAATATTGGCTTCCCTAAACTGTTGGTCACCTTGGCTGTAAAAGTAACAGTGAGTGACAAAAGTAAAAAAAAATAAAAAAAATATTTATTCTTTATTGTACACAAAACATTGCACTTAACTATATAATATTTTAAATACAAGATAAATTGTAGCAGTCGGGACCCATTCTAAAAAAGAAGGCTTAGTGAATTGAGAGCACATACCTATATTACATTGCAGATTACTCCAATCTACTGACTAGACACCTGATTTTCCAGAATGGGTCCCGACTGCTACAATTTATCTTGTATTTATTAAAATATTATATAGTTAAGTGCAATCGGGTACAACGACTTTCTTGTTTTAGGGCTTTTTCATGAATACTCAGAAAAGCAGTCGGGTTTTTTAGTTTTTTAAATTATCGTTTTTTATTTTTTCAGTTTTATTTTATTACGATATCACTTTCACAGTAATTACGAATCTAACGACACCTCGCAAACTAAAATCCATCGAGCCGTTCAGGCTGCAGAGCGTGCCAAACATTTGAATTTGGCGCCAAAATTCCGCCATTTAGTTTTTATTTTTTTTTATTTTGATATACCCAGTGTCACTCTCAAAGTAAATACGAATCTAACGACACCTCTCAAGCTAAAATCCATCGAGCCGTTCAGGCTGCAGAGCGTGCCAAACAATTATACATACATACATACTCTCGAAAAACATAACCCTCCTTCTGGCGCAGTCGGGTAAATAAACCTACATAAATAAGTCTATTAGATAAAAATATACCTACGTAAATACAAATAAATAGAAATAATAATATAATGTCAGTTATGAAGGAAGTGCTCTTTAATATTCCTCTTGATGATCTCCAGAGATGCAATACTTTAGCTTCACTTAGAAATAAAAAATCAAGACCAACTTGATTTTTTTTTACTCTGTTAAAACTTCCGGAGGTGGATAACAAGTCACAATTTCATGCGGAAATTCCGCAGTTGCGGATTCAAAGGTTTCGTTGCAACACTAACCGAAACTAATACTCCTAATATAAATAATTCCATAGCCAAAGAGCGATCTAATAAAACCTCTTAGTTGTTAGACTCACGTTATCTCTTCGACCTCTTCCAATCTCGAATAATATTAATTTATCCGAAGAAAAGTAGCTCTTTATCTGGCAATGAAATGACTGAGCACTGATTACAGTGCGTGCCGTCGCCTCTTGACCACTCACTATGTTACTCTGAACGATTTTTAATTACCTGTAAAATGGCGAGCAAAATTCTCAACTAGCAATCCATTGCTTGTTTTGTTTGAAGTTCGTTGGAACATTTTATTCATAAAGTAGCAATGGATGATGGGTGATGTTTGAGGGTCGTCTGTACAGAGGTTTCGTGGTACAAAGTCTAAGCGGATTAACTTAATAGCCCCGCACAGGTTCTTTCTATTGAATGGTGAAACAAATCGGCCTTCCTTTCCCCAACATTAAGGGTTTCAGAGCATTTCTTCGTGCGTTTAGTTTTTATTGAGCTTCGGAATCAATTAGTGAGCAATTCCGTTTAGTTCGGCCCCTTCATATATCGTTCTCGTGATTAAATGATAATCAGAGAACGTCAACGATTAGGAAAATTCTTTTGTTTTCCGTCGTTATGTATTTCCTTTTTTGTTTTTCTGAATGCTGTTTTTAGAGGCTGTTAGCTGGTAAGGAATAATCGTAGTATCTTTTTTGTTTTTCTGGGAATTGAGAGGAAATCCACGATAATACTTGGAAATGGGTATTAGATATTACAGATACGATAATATACGTACGAGTAACAACTGTTTTTTTTTTGTTATTATTATTTAATGGTGCACACCCATCCCGAATCAGGTGAGCGATTCTGAACTTAAATACAAAATTTGAAGTCACATGTGAATAGGCTCTTAATAAACTAGTGCGCCTCACCATCAACGATTGCATCACTGTTTACCATCAGGTGGAATCGCAGTCAAGAACTAGTTTTAAATATGTATAAATAAAAATAAAATCTTTAATAATAACTTGTCATACAGTCAAGAGTGAAGAAATTACTTCTAGGCAAAAGTGCTACGTCATGGATCAAATTATCGCTTACCTTCAGGTGGGATACTGTCCCACTGCTGGGCAAAGGCTCCATTCTTTCCAATTATCACAGTTACTCGCTTTCTCGTTCAAATTCTCAAGGAATACATCCAGTTCGTCCCGCCATCTCCTTCGTGGCCTGCCGCGGCCCCGAGTCGCTGTGTCCGAGCACCAATCCTGTGTTTTACGTGCCCACAGCTCGTTAGACATGTGGCAGACATGACCTGTACCTCTACCATGAGTTTTAAGCAATAGTATTCGTCGCTACTCGATATCGACGCCGTAAATATTTTGTATGGCAAATTTTGCAGCGCCTCTAGCGGTCACTTGCAGAACAAAAATACTGCTGAGTCCCATTTAAGTTGGACAGCCTTTCGAGCCACATCAACGATTTGTGTTTTGGTCCGTCAGTCCATTTTATTGCAGGTTTTTTTTTACGCAATATACCTCTACTGCTCTTCTCACTCTTCTGATACCCAGAAACTTCTTGACCTTAAAAATCACGAGACCACACGATTCAAGTACCAGCATCAACCCTAAACAGACCAATCACTTCATAAAAAAAATCTCGCTCCAAACACGAAAACATAAACACGTCATCTAAACACGGAATTCTCGTCCTAAAGAGCGTATGAAAATGAAAAAAAAAATACCTGTCCAATGAATAAAATGGTATACTTCGATTTATTGTCCGTAGTAGCTAGGAGTAATGAAACTGAATAATGCATGTCAGTGAATATTGCGAAGTGATTCAGGGTTGCCGAGGGAGGGTTAGAAAACTTTATTGAATTTTTCGTGAAGGTGAAAATTTGGGATATTGGGAGATCGTTTGGTTTGAAAGGTTTTGGAGTCGTTAACAGACAATCAGAAATTCTGAAGAAGTTTTTTGGGAAAGATTTCATGCGTCCTTGTTTTCTTTTTAGGGTTCTGTAGCCAAATGGCAAAAAAACGGAACCCTTATAGATTCGTCATGTCTGTCTGTCTGTCTTTCCGTATGTCACAGCCACTTTTTTCCGAAACTATAAGAATTATACTATTGAAACTTGGTAAGTAGATGTATTCTGTGAACCGCATTAAGATTCAACACAAAAATAGAAAAAAAAAACAATAAATTTCGCAATTTCGGTGCGTTTGCAAGGTGATTTTTGTCCACTGTAGGCACGTGCTTGCGGAAGATGCACCTTCCAGCTGTCGGGTAAATACCAAACCCGAGTCGGGCCTACGCTTGTTAAGGATGCTAGAAAGTTTGGAAGAATTTACCATGACCCTACAACACAAAGGCAAATGAAAGAACATAAGTGGGGTTTAATCAATAAAAAGACTGACACACCCTCTCAGTCCACATCCATGTTATATAAACTAGTGCTTGGCTGCTATCCCACCTGATGGTAAGTAGTAATACAATAGTTAATAATGAAGCGCACTAGTTTATTAAGAGTCTATTCACTCTAGCATTTAAGACACCTAAATTATAATCGGACGGGAAGACCGCAGCAGGCAAATTGTTCCAGTCTTCCTATGTACGCGGTATAAACGACGAGGCTAAACGCTTTGTCCGGACCATAGTAGTGTCAATAATGTAAGCCTGGACATTCGCCGTACGTCGGATTTTCCGATGGTAGAAAGACGATAAGGTACAGATACTACAGATCTGAACTCAAACCTGCCAACAACGGCCCTCACAACC
This sequence comes from Leucania comma, assembly GCA_958295575.1. Lineage (NCBI taxonomy): Eukaryota > Metazoa > Arthropoda > Insecta > Lepidoptera > Noctuidae > Leucania > Leucania comma. Next base: position 11,811,460 of record OY282486.1, on the reverse strand, counting down.
CAGCCGCCGCGGGGATTCCGATTCCGATCCTGATTTCCAGCCAACGTAGGCACGGGCTTGCGGACGGCAAGCTATGGGTAGCTCGCTGTCCGACCGTCTGGAAACCATCCGGACCAAGCTCAGGTCGTCGACGGCATGCACAGTTCCCGCGCGCCTCAAGGAGTTGTCGTAAACCGTCGTAAACCGTATAGGCCCAGCCTGCTAGCTGCAGGCAGGCAGGGCCGAAGCCTGCTGGGGTCATGGGTCAGCTTCCGAAAGGAATACCCGGCCCCGGCACGATAGGCAAGGAAGGAACGGGGTAGGTTTTTAGTCAGTAAGAGTCTGACACTACTTCCCGCTCCGCCCAAGGGCGGGATTTGTCATTGGATGATTTTACCTACCATAAAAAAAGCCTACTGGGGCCAAGGGTCTGCTTCTGAAAAGAAGGAACGGTGTGGGTTTTTAGTCAGTAAGAGTCTGATACTATCTCTCGCTCCGCCTAAGGGCGGGAGATGTCATTGGATGATTTTACCCACCACCAAAAAAAGAAAACTGAAGCCTACCAACCCTAAATACAGCATAATTAGAAGGTACCAAACAACTATTTGCACGTGAACTATGAATATGAGATCACGTACAATCCATTGCAGATACATCTGGCATATGAACTATAGTCGGAAATGTACAGAGATATTGATCGCAAATTTGTTCTCTGAACGTATTGTGGGTATTACGGCCGGATCATAGTTAAGGATTGGCATTTTAGAATTCTATTCTAACCACCATTTTGGATGAGAGAGCCAGACTTTTAGAGACTTAAACCTACCCCTGTTCTTTCGTGGCAGCGACTTCTCGCGCCAGGTACAGGCTATGGTCCGGAGCGAGGAGGAATGGTAGGTGGTCGCCTCCTTCTGACAAACAATAATGCTAGCAAAGGAGTCCGCACACGTGATCTTATACCCCAGCCGCTGAAACCCTAACCTCGAATACCAGCCACGGTTGGCACAGGCTTGCGGACGAAGGACATTGCTTAGCTCGCCGTCCGGACATCCGGTAGTCGACCCGACAGCCCCAGTCGTCGACAACGCTCCTCAAAGAAATGCCAGTAAACCGTAGAGGCCGACCAGAGCCGATGCCAACTAGGGCCGCGGAGATTTTCTGAAAAAGAAACCCGTGGTCTTAGAACGCAAAGCGTAACTGAAGAACACGGGTGTGGTTTAGTCAGTAAAAGTCTGACACACCCAAGCACGACATTACATGATTTACCACTTTAAAAAAAACCGTGTTTCTTCTATTACTCTGTAAGGTTTGACGTCAGTCTTGTGAATCACTCGAACAATTCTGCTGCCTTGGTAGGCATCAACCCTAGCGGGCCTAATCATGCTGATACGTCGTTGAGGCGCGCGTGGGACACTACGCGCCATCGATCTGCTCTGATCTTATTGGATACTGACATACCATTGGACTGACATCATCCACAAAAAAAAAATATCCGAAAGCTTTTAGGGCCTGGTACATACAAAAGTGTTCCGTCGCGGGAAACCCGGCCCCGCACCTCCTTTTTGCTACGTAATAAATATTAAGTTTTCCATCGACACGACTACATGCACACCGTTAAAGTTGAACTTGCAACACTACGCCGGTAATAAGCCTGTTTCTGTGACGGGGACCGTCGTATACGACACATACATATAGCAATGTAAATGTAATGGTCAATTCATACGAGAATAATGCAGATTAGTGTCAGAGGTGGTCTTTTCAGGAAAGAACCACAAAGATTTTAGTTTATTTTCATCTCTGTACCATCCTTACTTTTACCCACCATACTAAAGCCGTGATCACACAACGATTAGATTTTCATGAAGCTTTGCCAGTGTAGATGCGCCCGCACCGTATCAATAGTAAAGAGAGACTCCTTTCATATTGGCTTATAAGGAATCCTCTTAGAAAGGGATGCGGTTCAGTGATTTTAGATTCGAATTAAATGAAGTAATTATTTTGTCGATGAAAGTGGGTTTGAAACATCAATATGACTTTGATGTAAGAGAGTACGAAGAGATGTTTTACGGGAAAAATATTTTTGGGTCATTGATGAAAGTGAAGATCAACCTTTTTGTAGCAGGAAACGAATTTTGGGATGAAATGATATACCGAATAGAATACTCGTGGATCTAAATATGTATGGTTTTGATTTTTGCTCCCGAATCTTCTATGTATACGGACATTTTCTACATAAAAATTAATAGCTGTTCGTTAGTCACTCTAAAACTCGAGAACGGCGGGACCGATTTGACCAATTTTGGTCTTGAAATATCTGTAATGATCCAGGCAAGATTTAAACGGTGAGAAAATATGGAAAAACTCATGAAAAAAGAAATCCAACTATTAGGCAGTACGCAGTTTACTGGTTCAGCTAGTCTTATCTCATACATGTCACGCAGTAGATGGAGCGAAAGGGCGTATCATATTTTTACTGACAAAAATCCATCTATCTACCTAGTATGATTCTCGCGCCGAGCCTTGGTACAGGCCATGGTCCGGAGCGAGGAGGAGTGGCAGGCGGGCGCCTCTTTCTGCGAAGCAGTAATGCTAGCAAAGGAGAAGGCCGACCGCATCAGGCAATGGCACACGCTGCCACCGCTGCCGGATTCCGATCCCGATTTCCGGCCACCGTAGGCGCGGGCTTGCGGAGGGCAAGCAATGGGTAGCTCGCTGTCCATCAGGTAACGACCCGGACCGAGCCCAAGTCGTCGACAGCGCACACTGTTCCCGCGCGCCTCAAGTAGTTGTCAGCAAACTATAGGGGCCCAGCAGAGTCGAAGGCTACTCTGGGGTTTTGGGAAAATGCATACCAGGGTCCTGGAACCAAGGCAATGAAAGAACGGGATAGGTTTTTAGTCAGTAAGAGTCTAACACTATCTCCCGCTCTGCCTAAGGGCGGGAGATGTCACTATATGATTTTGTGTTCTAGGGTTACGGTAACTCTTCCAAAAGATGCTTCAAACTGTATTTCATAACGTACAGATTATTATTACGTCGTATAATTAAACAACGCCTTTTTATTCTCATCTTGTTAATTTAACATCACTCTACAGACCGTCCGTCTCAAAGGGAGTTAATACAAAAACCGTCTGTCTAGTTTCCTCAAGAAATAATTAATACTTAGTTTTCTTTTTCAGAATTTTTTATCTTACATTAACATAGAATTTTTCAGTATTTAAAGTGTTTTATGAGCTCTGAAATGAGGTAATTACTTACGGGTCTACAGATAAAAAAAATGTTAAATGTTCAGACTGAAAGAATTTTTAATGAATTGCTTGAAGTAACTCATGATGAGCTTCGTCTTGTTATAAATAAGTTATCTTTTTTTCGTCTTATATAATATTGTGTACCGAGCAACCTTATTTTTAAGGTCATGACTTTTTAACTACATATATAAAAAGCGAAATACAACTCACTGATTAATCACGAAATCTTAAAAACTATAACACTTATTTGAGAGCATTTCATCACTACTGCTCTTAAAACGGTGAAGGAAAACATCGAGAGGAAACCGGCATGTCCTAGAACCAAAAATTACCTTATTGCCTTTGTACTATTATTTATTATGTGTTGTCTTTTTTTTTGTTATATTGTGTGTACATAAATTGTGAAATAAATAAATAAATCCACCAATCCGCACTGAGCCCGCGTGGTGGATTACGGTCCATTCCCTCTCCTAGAGAGGAGGCCTGAGACCCAGCAGTGAGAACATTATAAGGCTGATGCTATGCTATACAAACTTAAATTTGGCAGATAGGTTCCTGATAGAGTGTAGACATCCGCTAAAAACGGATTTTCCGAAACTCCATCCCTAAGTGGTTAAAACGGGGGTTGGAAGTTTGCATGGAGAAACCGACTTTCACGCGGACGAAGCCGCCGGCAGAAGCTATATATCTATACACCGTTAAATTTTGATCGTTATAATCCCATGGAGGGTCAATCAGGTACAAGAAACACTATTGATTTGAAAAAATAAAATTAAAAAATAAAGTACTTTTTTTTAAACTCGAATTAATTTACGCTTGTACGAAATTAATTTCTTCAAGTAAACGTCAACTAAGCAAGGTCAATAAACTGGAGGTAGTTAGTACGCAACGACCGACAACTACCTACAAGGTTGAAACGAGGATGAAACGAGGTTCAAAAGATTGTGTAAAAAAACCTACTTTCACTCGAGCAAAACCACTACCAGAAGTTAGTCGTGGCATAAAGGTGCGTACACGTGTGCCAGACACGCTGATCTGGGCATGTCCGTCTCTTTAAAGGATATGGCCAAAAATATACATTCCATGTACACGTACTAAATAAATATATTGTAAAATAGAAGTTCCAAAATGGAATAATACTTAGCTTTTATCCTCTCTGGAATTGTCAGTATTTATTTAAAAAAATTAATAATGCAAGATGAGTTTAAAGTGCTATTTGTCAACTTCCGCCATAATAGATCATAGAGCGAATAACGTGCTTACTACTTGCAAGCCCGTGTCCTGCGGGGCTATTGCGTAACTCTGTTGACAGCTCAACTGAAGATCACTTGCTAGAATGTACATCGTATAACTGTCAAACAGCTAATTTCGTATTGCCTATCTTTAGTGACCAACTGATATGACGTCATTATTCACCGGTGCCTTTGATATCGACCTTGACACGTTCTGACAGATATTATTGTATCTATACTTTTAAAATTTTGATTGTTAGCTTTAAGCTGAAGATGCGATATTTAACTTAGCTGTATAATAGTCGATAAAAACTAGAACCGGGACAATATGCACCGATAATTTTTGTTAGCCACCACTTATCCACCGCAGTTTGTTAGCCACTTGATATCATACGTAATACCAAAGTTATGAAATTGTTAGTAGACAACAAAGTTTAGTGTACATCAAATGCCAGTTGTCAACTGTTTTGAAAAAGTTAGCCAATAGCCCTGCTGGACGATGAAAAGACCACCTCTGACATTTTATTCATACGAAACTGTCTTCACCGGTACCTATATAAAGCATTTAATAAAATACAATGTTGATTCTTAAGATAGCTTTTTTTAATATTTTACACAAAAAAGTACTTATAACGGAACGCGTTTAGAAGTGTGTGTAGCGACATCTATGTCGTCACATAAGAACTAATCCTGCATCGCGCAAGTAAGATTCTCCGTGCAATTGGAACATATAGAACAAACCCGAAATCATCTATCGGGCAGTAGCCCACCAGATATAACACCTGTCTGGTCGGAGGATCCTCCCTTTTCAACGGAGATATGTGGGGCTTTACTCTCTGTTCCATTACCCCCAAATGTGTTTTCGTTTACGCTAGATGTCAATGTCATTCTCATTCATTCGTTCTTCGATGCATACCAAATGTGTTGTGTTTTTGCAATTATTTTCTAATATATTTGACACGTATTATTTTGTTTTACTTGTCGCTTGATGAAGCACCACAATACTTTATTAGGTTCAGTGAAACTTTTTACGTGTAATCTGTTGTAATGACATGTTCTATTAGTTTCTTATTTATAGCATTGTAATGTGAAAAAATTCACGAATATAAAACACCAAAAATCGTTGGTGCACATTCAATTCGATAACTAATGCATACACCCATACAAAAACTGGCCATGTCTTTTTGTATGGAAACTAGACTTGTAGAGCTACACTTGATCCACGCCACGCGATGTCGTTCTACGTACAAATCAAGCCTGTTACACGTGTTTGTCGGTCTAATGTAGTTCTAGCTTAATAACATCTTTTTTACTAGGTACAAGCATGGGTTCAATGAACTCTCATTTCAAAATAATGGTTGTTAAAGGTAGCTCGTATCGTGGGTGCGTTGACAAAGATGTAATCTCATATTTATACAAGACACCCAGACCCGGAACGGAACAAATAGTTGTATGGCCTACAGATAGCGACATAAGAGTCCCTCTCACTCCTTTGTATAATTTATTTTATCACCATTGCTTTCAAATAGGTGAAGGTAAGGAAACCGGCATGTCCGAAAACCAAAAAATCGAAGACGTGTGACATATAGGCGGCAGCGATCTCTCTCGCCGGGCCTTGGACCATGGCCTGAAGCCATGGTCCGGAGTGAGGAAGGATGTAAGGAGTAATGCTAGCAAAGGAGGAGGCCGACCGCATCAGGCAAAGACAACGGAGCGCTATCCTCAGCCGCCACCGGGATTCCGATCCCGATTTCCGGCCGGGCGCGGGCTTGCGGACGGCGTGCAAAGGGTAGCACGCTGTCCGATCGTCCGGTAACCGACCGTACCGAGCCCAAGTCGTCGACGGCGCGTACTGTTCCCACGCGTCTCGAGGAGCTGTCAGCAAACCGTAGAGGCCCAGCCTGCTAGCTGCAGGCAGGCAGGGTCGAAGCCTGCTGGGGTCATGGGTCAGTTTCTGAAAGGAAGGCCCGACCCCGGCAAGATAGGCAACGAAGGAACGGGGTAGGTTTTTAGTCAGTTAGAACTATTTCTCGCTCCGCCCAAGGGCGGGATCTGTCATTGAATGATTTCACCTACCATAAAAAAGACGTGTGACATCAACCTGCCCGCACTGGGCCCACGTGCTGTATGGCCCATTCCCTCTTCTAGATAGGAGGCCTGTGTCCCTGCAATGCGAACATTATAAGGCTGATGCTATGCTATACTGCAGATAGTAGGCTTTACCCGCTGTAGGTCATACAAATATGTTTTCCGTGCGAGAATCGACTCGAACTGAGGTTTACTCAGCAAAATTCTGTCTCTCGCTACACTCAGAGAGAAGTCATCTAATTTTTTAACTTAAAAAAGGTAATTAATTAACTATTTATTTTATTTATGTAACTGGACTATAACAAAAATATTTTTGCACAAAAGAAAAAAAACATTTCGTAAATAGAATTATATCAAGTAATTACTGTAAATTAAAAAAAAAAACTCTGAGAGAATACTTAATGAGTAATGAGCATGTTATACTCTGCAAATGGAAAGCAATTAATTATTCACGCAAAAGCTTTTACTTTTTATTTTAAATACATAATTTTAATGGAAAACATTAAGATAGTTAGTGCTCCTGGGTTTAATGTTGTTATTATAATTATTTTAAATAATTAATTTACAGATATAAACTAATGTATGACTACAATCCCACCTGATGGTAAGCAGTGATGCAATCGTTGATGGTACGGCGCTCTAGTTTATTGAGAGCCTATTCACTCTAGCCTTGATGACACCTAAATTATAATCGGACGGGAAGACCGCAGCTGGCAAATTGTTCCAATCCCGTTACATATACGCGGTAAAGAGGTGTGCCCCGTTTGGGCAGAGCACTGCCGTATCCTCGTAAGGCCGATTGGCGGCAACGACCTCTCGCGCAGGGCTTTGGTACAGGCCAAAGTCTGGAGCGAGGAGGAATGGCAAGTGGTCGCCTCCTTCTGCGAAGCAGTAAGGTTAGCGAAGCAGGCGGCCGCACGCGCGAGGTAACGGCTTTCTCGCCGCAGCCACCGGGATCCTCATCACAATCTAAAACTCGAATTATTATACGCATGTACCAAAATAATTTCTTTAAGTAAACAATTCAATGATCTTGTAGGTAGTTGTCGGTCGTTGCGTACTAACTACCTACAGGTCATTGACCTCGCTCAGCTGACGTCTACTAGAAATTAATTTCGTAAATACGAAAATTAATTCGATTTTAAAAAATTTACTCTTTTTTTTAACTTTCTCTTTACAAATCGAAAGTGTTTCATGTTCCGAATCGACCCTCCACGGGATTAAAACGATCAAAATGTATCGGTGTATAAGCAGTCCTGACTTTCAGAAAACCATGCCAAAGAGGTGAACAAAAAACTTAAGCCTTTAATTTTCAATTTCAAAACCTAACCGCGGTCTCCGAAGGCTGAAAGTATGAAGATTACGAACATAAAGGCAGAGCTTAGCGTATTTCAATTTCCTACAGGAAATATTAGCGCTCAGAGACGCGTTACAAGAGTTATTTCATTATTCATAGACACATTCTCGGGGGACATTATGTGGATGAGTTTAAGAGTAGTTTCAGATCTAAAAAAGCTTTCAAATAGCTTTTTTCAATACACTTTCTCGAACCTGATCTTATCCTTAATGAGGATTTGCTCCGCATGCGTAACCTCCACAAATGTCCTCTTCATACAAGCATATAATGTAATGCGCTCAATACGCATGCGGGACGTATTTTTGGCCTTTCGATATTTTCTGCATGCAAAGCAAATCCACATGCGTGATGTAATCCGCATGATATTAAAAACATCCTACCGCTTTTAGGCATGCAATTTACTGTTTTCCGCACTAGTACGGAAAAGGGCGCGAGCTCGACCCCACCACAATTTATTACATTTTTCGTATCAGGCTGAGCGACCCCCACGAGTCGCACGTCCACCCTGCTTATTTATGTCTTTGATACACGTACTTTATCACTGCAGCACTCGGCTCTATATCACCCTCGTCTGCAGTTAAGCAACGTTTGCAGAGGCTCGTCTATAGATGGCTGACCATCTTAACATAGGAGCAAGTACAGGAGCAAAAGCAACTTGTTTTTTCTCTTTATTTTACTTACAAACTTATCATTACATTTTTAAATATTTCTTAAAAAAAAAAAAAAAAAAAAAAAAACAAAAAAAAAAAAAATGTTGTCCCACCGGTATCGGGTCCAAGCTACCTGCGGTCAGGGCTCCAGAGATGAACCTCTTAACTATATGAGCCGTGTCCAGGAGTACCGCTTTCTGAATCAAGCCCTTGATCCAGCCGCCTAGCGCAAGCCTGCTAAGGTGTTGGTCGAGGCTCTTAGCTATTAAGCCATTACCCGACACGACTATTGGTACAATGATCGCCGAATCCACTTCCCACATGTCGACAACCTCGCGAACCAATTCAATATGCTTGATTTGTTTGTCTTTCTCGGCTTTCACGAGGTTCTCGTCATGCGAACGGATATGTCAACAATCATTGCACGCCTCTTGCTTCGGTCCACCACCACTACATTGGTTTATTGGCTACAATAGTCCTGTCCACTTGAGAGCTGATAAACCGAATTCGTGTACGCACACGACTCACCGTTGCGAGCGGGGAACGGCGAAAATATAGCGGCTGTGATTGGCTGATGCAACAATATCAGCAAACGTAGTGATGCACACGTCAATTTTGCAACAATAATATCGGTATCGACAAAATTGATGTCAATTAATTCTGATTTAATTTTAAACTTGGGGTGTTAACTGGATGCATTGTACTCGGTCCTTACAGGACGGGCGGACGGCGAGTATAGAAGATGGCCGTGAACGTGAAGGAATGGACATCCACACGCCCCAGCCGCCGAGACAGGAGATACCTCAGGCGTCGGGAATAGCAGGCCAATCTTCGGCCATCGTTGGGGCGGACTTATGAGCGACGCGTAATAACCAGTCATGATTGCTTGGAATCAAAACAGCGGAAGATAGCTAACTCGCCTCTAGCACGTGGACCGCCGAAATTGTGCCTATATGGCACGATTTCACATCGGTCGTGACAATCATACGCATTTGGCGGCTATCGGTATTTTGCTCGCACGACGGCTGTATCCCTGTCCTTGTCTATCATGATGACACTGATGATAGATGTGTGAGTTTCGAGTTCAGGTTTTCTGATTGCGATGTTAGCGCATAACGTATCTTTCCATAAAATATGTCAATGCTTGATTGTACAATGTAGAGCTTCTGTTTCATGTCTGTACCACGCAAAATCTTACGTAAATCACATTGTCTTCCGTGGAATGAATTACCGAACACGTGTCTTCAATTGTGGTTATTTATGTAAGCTTCTAAAACAAGTACCTTCCTAATAAGTTTGGTTTATTAATTAACCGAGCCTATTGTAGTCATACTGTGCTGTTGTTTTATAATATGTTTGTCCTAAATTAGTTGTTGTTTTTCTCGGAAACTATTCAAATTTCCCCAAACTACAAGAATTTTGTAGAGGATTATTTTGTGCGTAATGAATGAAAAATACCAACAGATTTTTTCGATTGGTTCGTCTTTTTAAGACTGACATAAGTTGGGTTGTGAGATTTTTTGAAAGAATCATCAGAGTCCTAAAATACAAAAGGCAACTGAAGCGAAACGGGTGAGTTTAAGTCACTAGAAGTCTGACCTCTCTTCGCCCAGGTCGGGAGAACACCTTACTTTTAATGTAAAATAGTCTCGTATTGATTGTTCTATATATAATAGTTTAAATGTTGAATTACAGAAAACAACCTCCTTTCAGGGGAGAAAAAAGAAGTTTTTCGACGCACTGAAAGAGCCTGGAGGAGCTTTTAGTTAATGAAAGATCTTCTCAAAAGAGATCTTCCAAATTTATAGACAGGTGCATTCTCCCTATACTCACTTACGGGGCACAAAACCTGGTCTTTGACTCTTCACCAGTCATCTGGACTCGACGTTTGTTAGCGAGTTATGGAGTGCAGTACACTGGGGGATTTTTTTATGGTGGGAAAATCATACAACGACATCTCCCGCCCTTGGGCGGAGCTGGAGACAGTGTCAGACTTTGACTGACTAAAAAACACACCCCGTTCCTTCGTTCCCTTTCATACCAGAGCCGAGCATTACTTTCAGAAGCAGACTCTTGGCCCCAGTAGACTTCGACCCTAGTACACTGGGGTTCGTATTTCTAACCGCGTAAGCAACACAATACTCAAAACTAAGATAGAAGATGTTACCCAAAAACCTCGTCTATAAAGTGGGATTAACCCGCACATGTCTGCCGCTTTAGATGAGCTGTGGGCTAAAATAACCACTTATAGGATTGTGTTTAATCGCGAGGTGAAATCGCGGCTAACTAAGGCGAAGGTGATGAGCTACCGGAGGGACTGACTCGCAATAGCCGAGGACAGATGTTTGTGAGAAAGGGAGTGGCTTTCGCCCAGCAGTGAGACATGATAGTTTAACTACTACTACTACCTACTACTACACAATACTACCAACTACTAGCTACTACTACACACTACTACCTACTACTACCCACTACTACCACTAAGGAAAACCTAGAAAAGAAATAATTCTCTTAATATTTGTTACTTATTTTCTTAGAAGCAGTTTTGATGCTCTCATGGCATACTCTCATCACATAATTAATATTTTATTAATACTGATTATTCTCACTATATTTACCCGTTAATACCGACATAATGACGTTGTATCTTAATGATACCTCTCACATTTCATGCCCTACGTTACATGGAAATGTATATCAAAAGTATCTTAATACCATAATGGTCATATAATTACCCCAACTCTTCCTGTACCCTTGCTTCCTGGAAACGAATATTATCTGTATATATTATAGCCTATCATCACGTTTCAGTTGGATGTAGCGACATCTATGGCGCCACTTATGAACTAAACTACATCGAAGGACTGGAACAGTTTGCCCGCTGCGGTCTTCCCGTCCGATTATAATTTAGGTGTCTTCAAGGTTAGAGTGAATAGGCTCTTAATAAATTAGTGCGCCTCACCATCAACGATTGCATCACTGCTTACCATCAGGTGGGATCGCAGTCAAGCACTAGTTTATATCAATAAAAAAAAAACACGAAAACCTGCATCGCGAACTTTAAGTTCTCCGCGCGATTTGAGAGGGTTTTTTTAGGTGGGAAATCATTCATTATCTTCTCGCGCTCTAGGATGAAACGGGAGCCCTCCTGTTCCATCCTAGAGCTCGATATATATACATAAGTAGCTCACTGTCAGACCATCTGGTAACCGTTCTGACCAAGCCCAAGTCGCCGATGGCACGTAATGTTAGCAAACCGTAGGGGCCCAGCAGTGTCGAAGCCTACTGGGGCCATGGGTCCGCTTCTGAAAGGAAAACCCGGCCCTGGAATGAAAGGCAACGAAAGAAATAGGAGTGGGTTTTAATCAGTAAAAGACACTCTCCCGCTCCGCCCAAGGGCGAGAGTTGTCATTGTATGATTTCCCACCAAAAAAAAGACCCCCAGACTATGTGTATGTAGATATTATGCACTCGCGCAGCAACCATTCGCTTCGTCACTACCCTAAACATGCCATCACTCTACATTTTACTTCCACAAGTCAATTAGCGGGCCAAATCACAAAATATTACAAGGAGCTTTGTCTGTATCTTTATATTTAACTACTAAGAAAGATATTTAACTCGTCACCCAAACTCTATTTACAAAATGACGGACAAATTTCCAAATAAACCTGATCAAAATACATTTCACTAATTAAATTAAATTTGAATTTACAAACAGTATCAAAGGGAATACCTTAGTTTAGATAGATTTTAACAAACCTGTCCTATGTGCAACGGAAATAACACTTTGAAACGAAGAGGTAGGGTAGGAAATTGATCGGGGTGGTTTGAAAAAACATGGAAGAAGGAATTCAATAAAGAGCGAAAGGAATTTGATCGTGAGAGGCCGATGAAAAAAATGATGATTAGAAATCTTTTTTTATCCGACAACGAGGAAGTCAAAAGGAGGCTTATGTTTTTGGCTATTGACAGTAAATAAGTATGATACAATGCCTCATTAGTCTTGTGGTTGCAAACGCGACTACTGAGCGCGGTGTCCTGAATTCGACCCCTGGGACGGGCAAAATTTTACATTGCTATATGTTTGTGTTTGCGCGAGCGATGACGCGGCCCGCTGCTGCAATGTACGACAAACGCCCAACCCGCCGCGCAACGCTCCGCGTCTCCGTAATCGAACAGTTAAGGAACAGAGAGTGCACCTGTGTTTGCGCACACACTTATGCACTATTATCTCTTGCGTATTGGGTTATACGAGTGTGTTCAGCTGTTCCTTTATAACTTCTACTTAATATAATTTGACAGCTATGGTATTAGATGCGTCTTGATCGCCCGTTCCTTAGGCCCCTCACCCACGGCGACCATCTCTGCTAACGCGCTTTAGTCTCATTTCCAACGCGCTATAGAAGAGATGCCAAAGCGCTACTAACGCGCGACAGCATCGCGACTGTATCGATGTGAACGCGCCACAGCGTCGCTACAAAAAGTCATTGTGGGTGACGGGCTTTATACCTATAGGCTGTTTGACGTCCCACCACATTGAATCCAGAACAGTACAGTCCATACCTAATGTCAGGAACTAAAAACCATTTTTCTTAGTTTCTTTAGTTTGTCATGCTCACTCAAATGTCTCACTGATGGTGGCGCGTGTATTGGATCATTCGGTTCCCTTCAAAATGGTTGAGCTGAGTGGTGCTGATGTACGCGTCATGTTCGTGAACGGGCGCTGTCAGTTGAGACTGGTCATCTCTTAGCTGCCAGTGGTTTATTTTTAATATTATAATTAGATATTTTTTTTTTTCTTTCTCTTTATCTTGATTACATTGTTCTCACATAATAGAAGCAACAAAAAACATGTAACCGAGATATTTGTAATACAAAACAAGTTTGAAAAGAGTGTCCATGGAGTTTCTTGCACATTCTTCTCCATAGAGATCTACGCTTTGGAATGTGCAATTAGCATCATTTTTTCTGACAGACCGACTTCTTGACTTTTCATAAGTGCCTGTAAATGGTTTATTTGAAATAAAATGCTTTGAATCTTTGAAGTTTTTGAAGATGTAATGATGAGATGGAGAGAAAGGTCGTATCAAACTTTTACCGACTTAAACCCACCAGTGTTCTTTCTAAAGGGTAACTACCCTTTGCGTTCCAGGGTCACGGTAGTTCTTTCAACTCACCTTTGGCATCACGTATTGCAAGTTCTTGAACGGTAGGTAATAAGTTAAAATCAACAGAGTAATTTATTTTGTTTTTTAAATTGAGTTGGTTTTATTTGTAATATTTTGAATCTATTTTATTGTAATGTTTTGAAGACGTATTTTTTTTTAAATGTACTTGTATTTATTATTTAATCCATCTCAGTTTTTTTAATGTCTTTAACTTATTGTTTTTGTTTTAATTACCCGACTGCGCCAGAAGGAGGGTTATGTTTTTCGAGAGTATGTATGTATGCATGTATGTATGTATAATTGTTTGGCACGCTCTGCAGCCTAAACGGGTCGATGGATTTTAGCTTGAGAGGTGTCGTTAGATTCGTATTTACTGTGAGAGTGACACTGAGTATATCAAAATAAAAATAAACAAAATGGCCGGGACCCATTCTAGAAAGTCAGCAGTCTAGTCAGTAGATTGGAGTAATCTGCAATGTAGTATAGGTAAGTATGTGCTCTCAATTCACTAAGCCTCCGTTTCTAGAATGGGTCCCAACTGCTACAATTTATTTGTATTTAAAATATTATATAGTTAAGTGCAATCGGGTACAACGACTTTCTTGTTTAGGGCATTTTCTACTCTGAAAAGCAGTCGGGTTTTTTAGTTTTTTAAATTACCGTTTTTTGATTGCATATTTATAAAATAGGCGCTATAGAGTCAATTACCATCTGCATTAGTCTTGTAAATAATCATTAAGATTATTCCTCATGTGCGAATATATGTGATTGTGTTTAACTTAATTCAAATAATAATTATGTAAACAAACAGCCCATATTTCCACTACTCAACGCTTTTAAATTAACATAAACAGTCACCAAGCCTAACAAACTTTCAAAGCAGCAATTGAAACTTTTCAACTTAACCTACATAATTACCAACAGGCTACATAACTAAATGGCTTCGAATATGGCTACATGGCTGACTATTCTAGTGGAAAAAGCCTCACCGACCGTAGCCAACTGTTCGTAATTATAAATGCAACAGATGGACTAGTTTTGATACTAATTAACAGTGATTCTGTGTACTCTCATTGAGGTTCAAGTATTCGATCTTCGCCCGGAGGACACGGTGGAGCATAAGGTGGCCCCGCTTGGGTGGACCACAGCCGTGTCCTCATGGGAGCGATCGGTGGGAACGACCTCTCGCGCCGGGCCTTGGTACAGGCCATGGTCCGGAACGAGGAGGTATGGCAGGCGGTCGTCTCCTCCTGCGAGGCAGTAATGCTAGCGAAGGAGGCATCCGCACGAGTGAGAGAACGGGCATCCTCAGCCCCAGCTGCCAGGACCATAGGTGAAAAGGAAAAGAAGGAACATAGGATTAAGTTTTATTCAGCAAAAATCTGACATGTTCTCGCTCTCCGCCCTAGAGTGGGAAAAGTCATTGGTTGGTTTCACACCTTAAAAAAAGTTTTCGATCTTGAGTTAACTTTTTTTTTAAGTCAAAATTCATCCGTAGGAGAACCAAGGTTGCCGACATAGACCAAACAATTGCCATACTTAAATGGTAGTAGTCTGACACAGACTCACACTCCGCAATAGAGAGGGAGAAATCATTGGATTTTTCCGACTTTAAAAAAAGTATTCGGTCTTAATATAATATTTTAGAAGACACAACGTTGGAAGGCCTCTCACCAGGTGGACCGATGACCAAGTTAGAGACAAATGCGATGCGAGACGCACAGGACCGTTCGTTGCGGCGACACATGGGAGAGGCCTATGTCCAGCAGTGAAGCTAGAACTGCATTAAACCGACGCACACGTATAAAACGGCAGATTTGATCAAGTGTAGCTCTGTAAGTCTAGTTACTATATTAAATGTATGGAGACCGACGCGCCCAGATCGGCGTGTGTGGCACACGTGTGCGCAGTGTAGTTCTACCTTGAAGATTTTTTAGCTGAAATGACCATGATAATAAAGAGGTGAAATGGGAGTTACTTTAAACTCCTCCCACCCTAAGGGAAGCGAGAAGAGTAGTCAGACTTTTACTAAATAAAAGTTTTTACGGAAAAAATACAACTGACTTTAATGTAAAAAAAAGACACAAAATGTGTAAAATAACTTTAATTTCAGAAGTCTGTGAGTGTTTCTATAATAGTTTTGGTCTCTTTGTTTCTAAAAAAAAAAAATGTTATTTTAAAAAAAAATCGAAATCGGTCCAAAATTGCCCGAGATATCGGTAAACATACATAAAGAAAAAAAAATCATACAGCCGAACATAGAACCTCCTCCTCCTTTTCGAAGTCGATTAAAAACCCATTTGTGTTCTTTCAATTGCTCATTGCGTTTTAGGGTTTCTGTAATTCTATGGAATAATCCTATTGCTCTGTGGCACTTACACTATTGGGCAGAGTTCATTTTGCTGATACCTCTTTTAGGTTGCAATACATCGCGACTTTGACTCGATCCTGAGCCTTACCGGACGACCGCAAATTACGGTGGCCGCAAATTGCTCTGAAACTTCCAACGCCTCATAAATAAGCCCTGTAGCACATTTAAACATTACGCTACGTTTGCTATTTAGAAGGTGACAGAAGAGATGTGGTTTATAGTGCAAAAAAAAAGCGGTCAAGTGCGAGTCGGACTCGCCCATGAAGGGTTCCGTAGCAGTAAGTAACATAATATAAAAGTTCTTGTAGTTCGTTGTAACTTTGATCGATTTTTTAATAACAGTGTACTTAAAAAAAAAAACACTTTTTACTAGAACTCGTTCAAACCAATTTTCGGTGGAAGTTTGCAAGGTAATTAATTAAATCAAGTATTTTTTTTTAGTTTTATCATTCTCTTATTTTAGAAGTTACAGGGGGGTTGGACGTTTTACCAATTTCGAAGTGTTTGTCTCGCGCATACTATTCAGATTAGAAAAAAAATGATATTAGAAACCTCAATATCATTTTTGAAGACCTATCCATAGATACCCCACATGTATGGGTTTGATGAAAAAAAATTTTTGAGTTTCAGTTATGGCGAACCCCCGAATTTTATTGTTTTTTTTTTTCTATTTTTGTGTGAAAATCTTAATGCGGTTCACAAAATACACCTACTTATCAAGTTTCAACAGTATAGTTCTTATAGTTACGGAAAAAAGTGGGTGTGACATACGGATGGACAGATAGACAGACAGACATGACGAATCCATAAGGGTTCCTTTTTTGCCATATGGCTACGGAACCCTTAAATCGTTGTATGAAAATAAAAATATATTATTTATTCTATATTTTATAAAACACTTCAATATTTGAACAAACCAAACGCAAATTAGCGGTAGACAAACTTTGTTTAACAACGAAAAAACAAAAAACTGGAATTGTAAATATAAAATGAAATATAAATGTAGAATAAAATATTTTAGGAGTGTTCTACATCAGTAATCCGATTTGCACTTGAAAATTTGTAGGAAAATGGGTTGAATAAAATGTAATCATTTAAGTAAATGTCGAACCACGTACATGGAAGGATTCCGTAGTCATTATGAATATTTACGTGATGAATATTGTAGTATACCATTGCTTTATCAACTGCAAATATAGGTTGGTATCGCAAGAAAACTAAAACATAAAATAACTTTAATGTGGCTATAATTCTAGAAATTAATATCACACTAAAATAAGTAAATCACATGTAAAAATAAATACATAATATGTTGTACTTTTTACAACTCAATAGAGGATTGTTTAGCAGATCCATAGAACAATACCTACATTCCAAATTTAAATAACAAAAAAAAAAATGGATTTGAATTAAGCAGACAGACAAGATGAAATTATAAGGCCCACTGTCCACGGGCGCGTAGCTTCATAGATCCGTCATTATACGCTTGGTGTACGCCTGTTCACAGCTTACATACTTAACTATGAAACTCCATCGACGAAGCGTCAACGACACTACGGTACGACGCGTCTATGAAGCTACGCGACCATAAACAGTAGGCCAATTTTTTCCATTTTTACAACGTGGCTACGCAACCCTAAAAAGGTATCGAGATTTTTGCAAAACAAACAAACGCTAAATGAATAGCTAGGAGCTTTCCCGTTAAAACACAGGTCATTTTAGAGCAATTAAGCAAGGTTTTTACAAAAAAGAAGGTAAATTTGCTCTCAGGGGAGTACGTACAGTAAGCAAAGCACTTTAGAAATATTCGCGTTACGTACGGATGGATGGAACTTTGACAATTTATAAACAATAAAACCGTGTAAAACTTATCCAGTAAAGACCTCTGAAAATCTCCTATTTTACGTAAACTTGGCAACTTGGCTTTTACATAAGCCTTGCACATTTAATCGAGATTCTAAATGATGATCATTTTTCTCCAAAACTTTTAAGGTTTTAAAAAAAACACGCTTTGTCAAATATTCGAGTAAATCATGGATTTACCGAATGCCAACAGAATTTTCAGGCATTATCTCTCTTTTTTTGCGATGCCTTTTCATCAAACGTCTCGTTTTTTGCGGTTAGTTTTTCTTACACTTTCTTAAAATTTAATACTTTTGAAATTGTCTTCTCAAGCCCTTTACTTTTTATACCCCACACGAATTGTCACTTTTTACTATAAATCATTTAGTAAAAGTAAAACCGCCATTTTATTTTTTTATATACTCATATAAGTTTGTCACACCCACTCTTACGACTAAGACAAATCTAGCGACACCTTCCAAGCCAAGGGTATACCAAAGAAATATACAAACATACATAATTATGTATACATTTTATTACACTCCTAGCGTAATCGACTAGAAACTAAAAAAACAGTATCGAATGCACTCTCATCAACGCGAATCCCTCTTCTAGTGCAGACTAATGACCGAATTCACTGAGTGTCCCTTCCATATTCATGTGGTCGCATGACTAGCGGTAATTGATAGCGACAGACTACTGTGACACTGTGTGCCTCATCTGATACCATTTTGAGGGTGAGCTGTAATGTTACACACAATTTCGTGGTCTATGAAATAATTTTATTGTAGAATTTCATTTACCAGAAATCTGCCAATGCTGGTCAGAATAAAAACAGTGACCGGCTTGAGTGCAGGTGTACTGTGAGCACCTGTGGGTACCAGGATTTCATGACTAGCATGGAGACTTAGTTCGTTTCCCAAAATCACTTTTCCAAGTCTCCATGGCATTACAATCATATAGAGGCACGTTCCTAATAAAACTAAAGTCACACTGGTTACCAGGATATCAGAAGTTGCGAAGAGATGTTTTGCTTGTAAATGTTTGTCTAAATATACTTCTTAGAGCTACGGTATTGCTCAAAAGAGTCGATCAGCAACCGTTCTCCTACGATCGATTCGTCTCGATGCATCTTTCGGCTCCATAACACATCGCCTACGGCTCATGCAAAGTCCACCTCGGTCGCAATGACAAACTTTCAGCACTTGCATCAAAATGTACTATTTCCAAGTTTACATCTTATCACGAAAAGAGAAGAGAACGTAGGTTTGTCAGAACCTTTTGTTTTCGAGGAGAAACCTTCAAAAGGCGCCCGGACTTTGGGAGGTTTGTCAGAACCCGCGAAACTTGAGTCTTATTGGGTACCAGGAAATCAAAAATTGCAAAGAGATTATTTGCTTGTTTGCCTAAATTCCGTATTCATGTGTAAACATCATCTGATATGATTTAAGAGATTGATAAAAATTTTATTATCTATGAAATAATTTTATTATAGTTTTTGAATCATTAGAAATCTTTGAAAGCTGGTCACCAGTGAAATTTAACAGAAATTAAAGATCTAATGTATTATTTTTTTCTGAAATGAGAGGTGAGCATCCAGTCGATACCAGGCTCTCACGACGTGCAAGGAGATCGTAACATTTCAAATTTCCATCCATGTAATCACGGAAGGCGTGAAAGTGAGAAATAGCGCGCATTTTTTAAATTAAAAATAAAATTAGAAAACTTGAATCACACTGGCCACCAGGAAATCAGAAGTTGCAAAGAGACGTTGCTTAAAAATTATTTGACATCGATTACCTACATCCCATATTTAAGTAAGCAGTCACCGCATGACTGGTGGTAATTGATAGCGAGAAACAACAATTTTAAGTCCTAGGACGAAAACAAAAATATTTATATTACCTAAATATTGACTGAGTCACAAAACCACAAAATAGACATTACTTAGGTAAGTATGAAGAGGTACTTTCCAATTGGTATGAAAGCAAAGCTGAAATCAAAGCAGGTACCAGGGTAACAGAAATGCCTTGGAGGTAGTACTAATCGCCACAAATGTCTCACGCCAAGAAAGTGTATGCATGCTCTTTGCTCTATAAAAATTGCTCTGATTTTTTTTTGAATGACCCAATTAAAAAACAAAACAATGGAGGTAATTTCCTTAGACTAAAAAATAATAATTCAACATCACCAAAGATTCTAATTAACTACCTATTTAATGGGCCCCATTCTAGCCCTAATTAAGAATACAACAAACAAAAACTACCCACCTTTTGTTAGTACGCCTAGGAAGCCAATGAAAAGCGTCCATTCAAAAATCTGCCTTAGGCAACGACCCAGCAATTATTACTGTAGCGAACTCAACAATGAAGAATGGTGAATTAAAAGCTTTAGAATTAGCGAACTCGAAAACTAAATTTAAGCCGAATATGAGTTAATGTTTTCGAAATGGATTGTTAAGGCGGTGTTTTATTTACGCGAAGACTTAAAATATTAAGTATTAAAGTTATATTTTAATATTTACTTTAATTATTTTCTGCTTTTTGTCGTTGAATTTTTTTTTTCTGGATTTTCAGTGTTTCGTACCCAAAGGTTAAAACGAGACCTTATTACTAAAACTCCACGGCCCGTCCGTCTGTCTGTTCGTCTGTCACCAGGCTGTATCTCATGAACCGTGATAGTTGAAATTGCTGTTGCCGTTATAACAACAAATACTATAAATAGAATAAAATAAAATGTTATGTGTGCTTCCATACAACAATCGGGATTTTTTTCCGTTTTCTTGCTATGGACGGTACGGAACCCTTCGTGCGCGAGTCCGATTCGCACTTGGCGGTTTTTTTTTTAATTTGTATTTTACTTTATTTTCTTTTTCCATTCTAATTTCCATTTTAGATTTTTATCTTTTACATTTCAAAGTATTTTGCTAACCAAATTGTATTAGTATATATTATTATGGGGAATGAACTGGCTCCTGAAATACAGTTTATATAACTAGCTCAGGGGCTATAAAACTTCAATTAGACATGCAACAAACTTATGTCAATAAAGTATCGAAAAAAAATTAGAATAACATTAACCTATACTTTTAAAAAAATACTTAGATGATAGAAAAGACAGTCTAAAAATAAAGATGTTTACTTAAAGTTTAAGAATAAAACTACGCAGAATAAAATATACACCTCAACAATCAAAATTCTAAATGCACGAAAACAAAACCGTTGCAGTACAAACCTATGATTCCGAAAATAAAACAAAAAATCTGCTCATAAAAAACAACATGAATGCATAAAATGAACTCATATCTCACATTTAACTCAATAAAACACATTACTAAAGCAATATTTAGTTTAAATACGAAATAACGCTACGAACTGACCACCCCATAACTCGTTGCGGGCATGTTATCATTGCCAAAACGCATCCCGGACAGTTAGCAAAAGAACCACAATGCAAATACTGCGCATCGAATGCTGCAAAACTCGGATAAATAACCGAATGGGAATTTCGCACTGTTATTACAACGCTGTTTTTTATTTGCCTATGGCTGGCGCAAAAGTATTTGTGGAACTTTTTCAGCTAAAATTATTATCGTTGTTTTTTTTTTCTGATTAATTTTAGTAACGAGAATAAAAAGTTTGTGTATTAGAGTAAGTTTAAAAGTGGCGCCAGTAACTGAAAAGTTTAAAGGGAATCGTTGTTTTGATACGGTTATGAGAAGAAGGAGGATGAAACGCATGTTACACACGCCGCCGCCGCCGCCGGGTTTCTGATCCCGATTTCCGGCCACCGTAGGCGCGGGCTCGCGGATGGTGGGCAATGGGTAGCTCGCTGTCCGTCCGTCCGGTAACAGACCGGTCCGAGCTCAGGTCGTCTACGGCGCGCACTGTTCCCGCGCGCCTCAAGGAGTTGTCAGCAAACTGTAGGGGTCCAGCAGGGCCGAAGCCTACTGGGGCCAAAGGTTATGCGAGAGTGTCACCACGGGCCCCGGGACAAAGGCAAGGAACGGAAAGGTAGGTTTTTAGTCAGTAAAAGTCTGACACTATTTCCCGCCCCACCCAAGGGCGGGATTTGTCATTGGATGATTTTACCTACCAAAAACAAAAAAAAAAATGTTACTAAATGAGTAATCAGTACACCGTTAAATTTTAATCGTTTTAATCCCGTAGAGGGTAGATTCGGTACATGAAACACTATCGTTTAGTAAAAATAAAATTAAACATAAACTACTTTTTTTAAAACTCGAATTTATATATAGAAAAATTAATTTCTTTAAGTACACTTC
Source organism: Leucania comma (assembly GCA_958295575.1). Classification (NCBI taxonomy): domain Eukaryota; kingdom Metazoa; phylum Arthropoda; class Insecta; order Lepidoptera; family Noctuidae; genus Leucania; species Leucania comma. The sequence continues at coordinate 11,789,237 of OY282486.1, read as the reverse complement.
AGCTGGCGAATTCAATGACCTGTAGGTAGTTAGTACGCAACGACCGACAACTACTTACAAGGTCATTGACTCGTTTACTTACAGAAATTAATTTCGTACATGCGTATATTAATTCTAGTTTCATAAAAAAAGTACTTTATTTTTTCGACCCTCCACGGGATTAAAACCGATCAAAATTTACCGGTGTATACCTACAATATGTGTAGGGTTTTAGACAAATAAGAAATTGGTAATTTGTCGATATCCCGTTTATTTCTAGTAAAACAATTTTCAGATAGCACGACCTCCTAGAGAGGAGGCCTGGATCCCAGCAGTGGGAACATTATAAGGCTGATGCTATGTTATGCTATGCTACGTTTAGCATTTACAGATAAAATTTCATCAATATGTAAATGGCAAGAAGACCAAACAAAATATGAATGGTTTTTTTGAGGAGGGTAATCATATATTGACATACCCCATTGAGAAAAAAAAAACACTTTTACGCGTCAATATTTTCGTCGATTTAAACTGGATGAGGACGGTGTTTCCTAGCTGACTGCCCTCTTAATGCACATCTCTTTTAAAGTCAATACAGCAAACATGTAATGATCGGGTAGTTCGTCTTCCGTACACCACCTGGACCGATGAGACGTCGACGGCGTGTAATGTTTCACGCGCGTCTTAAAGAGATGTCAGTAAACTGTAAGGGCCCAGCAAGAGCGAAGCCGACAGGGTCACGGTTGTGCGAAAATGTACCCCGGTGCCCTGGAACGAAGGCAAAGAAAGAATAGGAATGGGTTTTAGTTAATAAAATTCTGATACACCCTCCCGCTCCGCCCAAGAGCAGGAAAAGCCATTGGATGATTACCCACTTAAAAAAACACACTAACCAAGTCACAAAACCTTACCCTCATTCTATAGCAGCTGAGTAAAAATCAGTAGCGGTTATTTCTGCCTGAACACTTAAAAAAAAATTAAAAGAAAAAGAAAGAAAGAAAATATGTTTATTTGGCACACCATGATTATAAACAAAAAAGATTACAAATTTTAATTAAACACAAAAAAAAAAATATAAAGAAATAAAAATTAACAACAATAATACGTTCAAAAATAAAAATTCGCTTGAATCCTTAGGCGTGGCGCCAAACCAAACCCTTTGAAGTTTTTATTTCGAGTGCAAGCAAAAATGAAGTTAGCTGTAGTCAGGCGGAAGTGTTTTTGATAGTACACCAGACGGCCAAATAGCTATCACTCAAACAATAACGACGTCATCCTGTGGCCTCGGAATCGCTTGCCAACCCTGTTAATTATGCCAATATGGGCTAGATAATTTGTAACCAAACTGGATCGACCCAATATGGGACGGGTTGTGAGCGCTAATTTGGGTTTAATATCAAGTTTGGGTTATGATATCCGCTTGTAACTCATTTGCTTAGCATTTGCATATAAACTTGTCTGCTAATTCAAGACAAGAAATTCATATAAACTCACTCTGTCTATTAGTTTCTCAATAGATTTGAGCGTCATAATAATATACAACATTAGCTTTAGTATATGGGAAACCCGACACACGTTTCTAATGTTTGTATGTATAGAATCTATGTACAAAATTTCATAACTTTATCATGAAAAATCACAAAAATATAAGTTTATTATATTGCCTGGTTGTCCACAAAAATACATGGTCACCGGGCCATACGGGTGACTGAGCGGTTGTTTTGCTCCCGCACCTAGCTCTGCGCTGGCGCCTAATACCCGCCATTTCCTTACTTGAGCTGTGTTATTCTTAGTGTCGGTGGTGTCCAACTTGTGATATTTTTTAAATATTTTTGGAAAGCAATATATTATGGTATAAAAATTATTGGAATCGATTCAAATACTGATTCTGAACAACTATATCCAGATTTCGCATATACTAAAAATATTGTTGTATAACTGGCAAAATGAGAGTTGTACTATACGCATGTACACTGCTAGATAACCATTCCTGTGTAATATTTACTATTATAAAACAAAATCCCCTACCGCATTTATCTGTTTTTCTGTTCGCGATAAACTCAAAAACTACTGATTGGATTTTCATGCGCTTTACACTGATATAAATATTGTTTAATGGAGAAGGGACCGAAGACTTAAGTACCTATATGATTTTAATTTCAATTCTAAGAAATCTCAGGAACGCGTCGAGGTATCAAGTCTTGACAGATAGACAAACAGACGGACAGCAAAGTGATCCTCTAAGGGCTCCGTTTTGTACTTAGAAATAGAACAGATTTAAAAGTAGAATGCTCACCATATGAAACTGGCAGAATAGACGACACCGGCTCAGTCACAGAACAGAGCTTTCTTTATTCCGTGGGCTCAGTCATCAAAAAGAAAATAAAAAGAAGGCCGGGTAAAAAAGAATAGATTTAAAAATAGAATATCGCGTACAAATAATAGATTTGAAAATAGAATAACGCGTAAGACAAACCAAACGTTTTAACCTAAAACAGAAATTCAAATTGAGAAACTTTGAAAGCTTTTGATTCCGAAAATAATTAGTAAGATTACGGAACCCAAGGTTTTACTTCGAACTCATAATAATGATGAATGCTTTTCTCAATAATTTGAAATTTCGATGAATTTCTCGAAACTGCGGTGAATAAGTCTTTGTAGGTAACTAATTATTTACTATTGAAATTATACGAGTGAAGTAACCTTAACTTCTAGGCAAGTGTACTCCATCAAACCATATCATCGATTTTGGAATTCAATTCATGACCCCAGTGAAATTCGGCCATGCTGAACCCTTACGGTTTTGCTGGTGACAAGAAGATCAAAACGTATTTCACTGACAAGAAATATAGAACACAGGCAGCAAAATACTCTAATCGGCAAAATAGCATTAAAAAAAATACAAAAAGAATCTCTCCGGCGAGGAATCGAACCCCGGTCTCCCGCGTGACAGGCGGGGATACATCCCACTATACTACCGAAGACTTGATTATTGGTGTTCAATTTTCTGAACCTATTCAAAATATTTAGATATCTACATTGTTTTAATGCAAATAGTTGTTAGTTATTTATGCAGAATAATAATAACAGCTGATATAATAATTACAGTTATTTAGTTAAAGTAAATTAAAATAAAAGGTGTTTCAGTTCTTTTAGTGTGATTTTTTGTACGTGTGTGATCATTTGATCAATATGACTTGACTCATTGTCTGGCCTGTTGGTCTAGTAGTTAATGGCCCTGACTGCTAAGCCGGAGGTCGTAGGTTTGACTCCCACCCAGGACAAATGTTTGTGTGATGAGCACGATCATTTGTTCTGTGTCTGGGAGTAATTTATCTATAATATGTATGTATTTAGAAATATACAAGTATGTTTATCAGTTGTCTAGTACTCGTAACGCAAGCTCTGCTTAGAGAATTAATATACTTAAATTAAGGTACATGCTCGAATTTGGTTTAGCGGACCAAGTTCGCAGACTAAATCCGTTCTCGCAATATACGACCAGATCGGATAGATAACATAATTACGTAATGTCCCCAGACTAAGAGTAGTCTATAGGATAGATGAACTATTTTGTTTCGAAAGCGCACCAAATTCGTGCTCCGATCGTACCAAGTTCGAGCGTTTTAACACAGTTTGACGATAAGACTTAGGCCTTGTTTACGGAGACGCAGCGCGTTGTGCGGTCGTCGTACATTGCAGCAGCGGGCCGCGTCATCGCTCGCGCAAACACAAACATAATTGACAATGTACGACGGACCGCCCAGCGCGTCGCGTCTCCGTAATCGAGCACTTAGGTTACGAAATGTTCACAATTCATTTACAGAAATAGACGAACCGTTTTGGTTCGGAAGCGGACCAAATTTGTGCTGTTGTCGTACTAAGTTCGAGCGTTTTAGCACAGTTTGACAAGACTTAGATTACGAAATGTTCACAATTACTATTCAGTTTAATGACGTCACATTTTAGTGACCCTTTTTCGTACTACGAGTATGTTCATTTATTGACTCTGGCTTTATAAAAAACTTATTAGCTATAAATAAATCTCGCAACTCGAAATCCTTTTATCCCCTCACCAAACCAATCCATTTCGGATGATATCCATAAAATGAGAGGAAAAAAGATACAAAATAGTAAAAATACGTCAAAAGTCAATAGATTAAAAGGGGAACCAGAACACGAGCTAATTAATGTGAAACATTTGGATTAATTACTAATGGAACTCACAATTGGAAAGAAACTCACACAAAGTCTCACTCTCACGCCCGTATTTATAAAGAAGTAATCACTCGTTGCTATGTAATTTCATATTAAGTCAATACTTGACGTTCGAAATCTTCATGCAAATTTTTTTTTAAATATAGAATACAAATCGTTACTTAAGTATTTACTTTTACTCAAGTAATTAGTTTAACTTGTTTAAAAATACGGGTGTTATTAATACCGCTAACAGAGGTGGGTTTTAAGCAGTTAAAGTCTCACACTCTCTTTTGCTTCAAGAAAAGATGGACGGATTGATATGAAAAGTGATATGAGAGCAGTGGTGGCCGAGTGGTAACGGCCCCGACTTACAAGTAGTAGGTCATGGGTTCAAACCCAGACAGGCGCGTTACTTTGTGTAATTTATTTCATAACCACTGCTCTAAACACGGTGAAGGAAAACATCGTGAGGAAATCGACATGTGACATCCACCAATCCGCACTGGGCCCGCATGGTGGATTACGATTCTCCTAGAGAGGAGGCCTGAGTCCCAACAGTGGGAACATTATAATGCTGATGCTATGCAATGCATGAAAGAAAGAGAATTAGTGACAGCATGACGGGTGACAGAACAGAATGGAAGAAAAAGCTGGCCAAGTACGAGTAGGAGAGATGGGTTACGTATTTACAGTAATACCGGCAACAGAAATACATTATATGTGAAAATTTCAACTGTCTAGCTATCAAAATTCATGAGATACAGCTTGATAACAAACAGACGGATAGCGGCGTTCTAACAATAGTGGCCCATTTTCACCTTTTGGATACGGAACTCTAAAAACATGTTGGGTCGACTCCAAATAACACGAGCCAAGGGCAGGAAGATGGTGATGACGATGACTTAAGGTAGAACTACATTGCGCACACGTGGGCCACGCACGGTGATCTGTGCATCGGTCTCCATACATTTTATATGGCAACTAGACTTGCAGAGCTACACTTGATCCAAATCACGCGACGCCACGCGACTTCGTTCTCCGCACAAATCAAGCGTGTTACACGTGTACGTTGGTCTAATGTAGTTCTAGCTTTAAGGTAGAACTACATTACGTACACTTGGCTCACGTATGCCGATCTGAGCACGTCGATCTCCATACATTTATTATAGAAAAAAAAAAAAAACTACATTTTTTATAGCAACTAGACTTGTAGAGCTACACTTGATCCACGCCACACGTCCTCGTTTTACGTGCAATAGTTCTAGCTTCAAGGTAAAACTATATTGCGCATTCGTAGGCTACGTATGTCGACTTAGGCACGTCAGTTTCCATACACTTTATACGGCAACTGGATTTGTAGAGCTACATTAGATCCACGTCACGCGACGTTTGCCCACGTGTGCGTTGGTCTAATGTAGTTCTAACTTCACTTTCACTCCACTCAGACTGCGTGAACTCATTTGACGAAAACAAAACATCAGACACATAGTAGCGGCTAAGATACCCTCATTCAATTTATTAAGGCGAAAGGATCTCGGGATGCTTACTTTGCGATTCGTACGGCTTAACCTGAAGGTAGGGCGTTTTAAGAAAATGAACTTAACATAACTATGTAGGGACCTAGGCATTCTACTTAATTACTAACACTGTTAAGAGATTGCTTTGGATGAGATTTTTTTGGGTAGGCGAGTGTACACACAACATTTATTTGTTTATTTACTTTAACATATTAATTGCATTAGTCAAAATTTTTTTTTACATTGTGATATTCATATCACAATCTTTGTGAATTTGACTGGCCTGTTAGTCTAGTGGTTAGTGGCCCTGACTGCTATGCCAGGGGTCGTGGGTTCGATTTTCACCCGGGACAAATGTTTGTGTGATGAGCAGGATCAATTGTTCCATGTCTGGGACTCTAGGTGTAATTTATCTATAATAATGTATGTATTTAGATATATATATGTATGTTTATTAGTTGTATAGTACTCATAACACAAGCTCTGCTTAGCTTGGGACTAGACAGCGTTGTATGAAAATTGTGGAATATTATTATTATAATGTAAAAACCAACTTTGAAGGGTATCTCGTATATTATCCATATTAAACGAGATAATAGCATAATATAGCATCAGCCTTATAATGTTCCCACTGCTGGGACTCAATCCTCCTCTCTAAGGGAATGGGCTGTAATAGACCACGCGGGCCCAGTACGGGTAGGTGGATATCACATGTCTTCAAATGTATGGTTCTAGGACAAGCCGGTTTCCTTACGATGTTTTCCTTCACCGTTTTGAAAGCAGTGGTGATGAAAAATGAAAATAAATATAAAGTAATGCACCTGGCAGGGTTTGAACCCGCGACCTACAATTCGTAAGTCGGGGCCGTTACCACTCGGCCTCCTCTGCTCTCATACGAGATAATAACAAGACATAACTACATGACAGTAGTCTTACACTCCTCTCACAATACTCTAGACACTAGAAAGACTAGAAATTAGGTGAGAATGTCACCAGAAAATAACAGACTCTAATAAATCTTTATTAGATTACACTTTCTCAATAAATCGTTTTGTATGCGATAAATCACATCCAAATTCATTTTTAGCTTCATAAATTGGAAGCTAACAATGAATTTGGATGTCTTGTATTATATTATTTAAAAAAATATTTCATATTTCTCGCGAATTTTACAATCACGGCTAACTTTTGATCGTTTTAATCCCGTGGAGTTGTCGGTCGTTGCGTACTAACTACCTACAGGTCATTGACTCACTCAGCGGATGTTTACTTAAACAAATTGATTTCGTACATGCGTAAATTAATTCGAGTTCAAAAAAATTTTTTTAAATTTTATATTTACAAATCGATAGTGTTTAATGTAACGGATCAACCCTCCACGGGATTAAAACGATCGAAATTTAGCCGTCTATAAGGTCTATATTATTTCTTTAAATTACATGTTGTATAATATACAAAAGAACAGTGGTACTGTATTTGGGTTTTTTTTTTCGGTGAGAAATCTTCAAGTACGTAATCCTTCTTCTGCTCAGGACGAAGAGAGAGACTGCAAAATTGCATAACAACTGAAATATATAAATAATAATTCATCATCATCATTTCAGCCAAAAGACGTCTTTGGTCTGTTGGATATAGGCCTCCCCCAAGCGTCGCCACAACGACCGATCCTGTTCGTCTCGCATTCATCGGATTTAATATTAATGTTCATCATTCATCATTATTTCAGCCGAAGGATGTCCACTGTTGGACATAGACCACCCCAAGTGTCGCCACAACGAACGGTCCTATGTTTCTTGCATCCATCGCATTCCTACTCTCACCAGATCATCGGTCCACCTTGTGGAAGGCCTTCCAACACTGCGTTTTCCGGTGCGCGGTCACCACTCTAGAATCTTTCGGCGCCATCGACTAACCGTTCTATGAGCAATGTGCCTTGCCCACTGATACTTTAATTTGGCGATTCTTCGGGTTAAGTCGGCTACCTTGGTTCTCATGCAGATATCCTCATTCCTGATGCAATCACGCAAGGAAACTCCAAGCTCTATCCATAGTCTTTTCCATTGCTCTTTGGGTGACTGTAAACCTTCTGATGAGGCCCATTGTAAGCGACCATGTTTCAATAATAATATTGAAGAGGTAGTAATTACTATACAGTAGTAGCCCTAATGAAAGTTAGCTTCTAAAAAGATTAAGTGCTTAATTGGTCCAATCAGCCAGCAAATTGAGTTATATTTCTCGACTCCTTATTCTCAAAGGACTTAACCTGACCTGCCTTTACCCGGCTCACCTTAAGCCTTTTGCCCTGAACAGATTTTGTATACCTATCCTATTCGACTAATATTTATGATTGTGTAAAGGTTTTATACTGGAGAAGCGAGGCGTGAATGGGATGGGTGAGAATTAAAATTTATATGGCATTTTTATCCACGCCGTACCCATCTTTGGTGTATAAGCTCTAATTGCGCAAATATATGTGAGACGAAAATTCAAATATTTAATACAATATTGAACTTTATTTGCTCTTAGAGGCCATTCAAGTATTACGTAAGCAGATTTTTGCCAATATTAACCACCGCCTCCCCGTCATCAGCTTAAGCAAAGATCTCACTTCTCCCCATAATTACGTAAGCATTGCGCAGTGTTGTGTGTCTACTCTCTTTCAAGTGATTTTGGAACATCGAAATTGTTCTCTTAAAAAAAAAACTGCTGTTGTAATCACCATCCAGACCCCCATTAACAATTTCATTAAAAAATAAACAAAGCAAAGACCCCCACCCCCCTGTAGTGCTTACGTAATATTTGAATGGCCCCTTAAGACGTCTTCAAATTAGTCGCAAAGCGCGCCGCGCACCGTCATTAGTCGACCGATGATCTGATGTGCGGCCGCAGCGCGGTTTTAGCGCAACAGTTGCGCGTTTTTTATTTATATGGAATAACAAAGCAGCGCGGCAGCAGCGCTGCAGTCGCGCTGACACTTTGCGGCTAATTTGAAGCCGCTCTTAAAATAATCTCGCACTTAACCAGTGCGAAAGAACCCGCACAGTGTTTCTCCGTCAAGCGCAGACTCGCGATGGCACGCGCTGGTTCGCGCTGGCACGCATTGACTCGCTCTGAGCACCGCGAGACCTCGCTGTATACGATTCTCTCCAGTTCCCAGTACTACTCACATGAAATAAACGGACGGTGAGCTATGGGTAACTCGCCGCCTGGCCGTACGGTATGAACGAAGCCCGGGTCGACAACACGTTGTGTTTTACGTGCGCCTGAAAGAGATGTCAGCAGTATTACTTACTATTACTTATTCTGTGGCAATATTGTTGATTTTAGTTAGTTCACGTAATAAAGGGCAACTGAACTAACACTGAGTTTTAGTCAGTAAAAGTCTGACCCTCCCTCTCGCTTCTCGGAAGAAGTTATACCCATGATGATTTTTCACGTAAAAAAGGCAGGTTGTTGTATTGTTAACTATAATAATAATATCTATTCAACAAATTTTCACTCAACGCTTCCTAGTCAAAAACTAAGCAGAGCTTGTGCTATGAGTACTAGACAACTGATAAACATACTTACTTATTATATCTAAATCCATACATATTATTGATGCATTACACCCAAACACAGAAGAAAAGGTCGTGCTCATCACACAAACATTTGTCTCGGAATCGGACCAACAATTTACGGCATAGCAGTCAAGGCCACTAACCACTACCAAACCAAACAAGACTATGGGTCGTATCTGTATGGAAAACTACTATAAAACGATTCCATAACAGATTCTAAACAAATTACTGACAATTTCTACTCTTCGTTGCAGAAACATTTTCATATAGAAATACAAATGCTGAGAAATTGCTCAAATCCGCTTTATGTATTTACATACTACCTAGTACCGTGGAATGCAAACTCTGCTAGCACAAATGTGCTGCGTCGCTCCACGATGCAAATACCTGAGTTTGTTTAATTACATGACAATTTAAGAGAGCAGTGATGACCGAGTGGTAATGGCTCCGACTTACGAGGTTCAAACCCGGCCAGGCGCATTACTTAATGTAATTTCTTACATCACCACTGCTCTCAAAACGGTGAAGGAAAACATCGTAAGGAAACCGGCATGTCCTAGAACCAAAAATTCAAAGACATGTGACATCCACCAACCCGCACTGGGCCCGCGTGGTGGATAACGACCCATTCCCTCTCCTAGAGAGGAGGCCTGTGTCCCAGCAGTGGGAACATTAAAAGGCTGATGATAATAATAATGATGACAATTTAAAGTATCTACGTACTTCGTGTTGATCATTTTTCAGCTAAAAGACGTCCACAGTTGGACTCAGGGGACCCAAGTATCGCTACAACGACCGGTCCTTTGTGTCCCATATCTATTGGACTTACGCGTCCCTCACCAGTTCATCGATCCACCTTGTGGGAGGTCTCCCAACGCTGCGTCTTTCAGTATGCCGTCGACACCCAGAACATTTTAGCCCGATCGGCCATCTGTTCTGCAAGCAATGTGCCCTGCCCACTTTTCTGTTTCCTTTATAATCTGTTTATTACTATATGGATATGCGGGTTTCCTCACAATATTTTCTTTTTTTATTTATTTATTTTATTTTTTATTGATATAAACTAGTGCTTGCCTGTGATCCCGCCTGATGGTAAGTAGTGATGAAATCATTGATGGTGAGGCGCACTTATTTATTAGGTGCCTATTCTCTCTAGCCTTGAAGACACCTAAATTATAATCGGACGGGAAGACCGCAGCAGGTAAGTTGTTCCAGTCCCTCGATGTACGCGGTATAAACGACGAGGCGAAACGCTTAGGTCGTGTTTACGGAGACGCGGCGCGTTGGGCGTTTCGTCGTAAATTACAGCAGCGGGCCGCGTCATCGCTCGCGTAAACACAAACATAAGGCAATGTACGACGGACCGCCCGACGCGCCGCGCAACGCGCCGCGTCTCCGTAATCGAGCACTTAGTCCGAACGGTAGAGGTGTTAACAACGTAAGGGCACTCGCCGTCGTACGCCGGGTGGTCCGATGATGGCGGATTCTTTCACCGTTTTCAGAGTAGTGGTGATGAAATAAATTACACATAGAACTACGCCTGGCTAGGCTTGAAACCGGGACCAACAACTCGTGTCAAATTGTCTTTTGTTACTTACGTTGTCATGCTTATTGTTTACAATAACTTTCTTACTAATGTTGTCAACCAATTCACAACATACAACAACAACAACCAACCACCTGACAACATAAAATTGTAGATAACTACCTAATATTATTACAACTTTGATCCCCAAGATACAGCTGGTTCTACTTAGTTTGAGGACCACCATCCAAAAATAACTGTTTGCCAAAATATTTACATAAATATTATAACGTTAATGAACTCATAACACAAGCTCTGATTGGCTTGGGACTAGACTGCGATGTGTGGTAGTTTTGGAATATTATATAAGTATATATGTCACCGTAAAATTGAAAATACTGCTATAAAATAAGTTAGTTTTAGTCACCGAACATAGCCTAAATTACGTAAATTTTCGGTGTTTTCATATTTTTTATACATGTGAACCTATGTAATCTCATTTAATAATTTACAATGTCGGATATTAAGCCTGAATTTACCGTAGACTTACAAAACTAACACAATTGAACGGTCTACTTTAAAACCGACCAATCACGGACAGCCCTCGGACAAATGACAATTTAACGCGTGATAGATTGTGATTTAACAATTGCACTTCGATATATTACAATGTACCGATAAATAATGCGAGAAATCGTGAGCTGTTTCTTAAGGTTTACAATCTTTCGATAGTTTGCAATCTCGCGAGATAGATTGTAACCTAACTGTATTTACAATTTTACGGTGACATATATATATATGCCGGATCCGGCGTTGATTTGTTGACAACAAAACAAGGCACGCCATCTAGTGGCGACTAGAAGAAATAGAGATGGCGCGCCTAGACAGAGTCAGTCGTTTCCGCTTTGGCTACGAGCTTGGAGAGGGAGAATCCGCCGAGTACAGCGGACACTCTCAGCCAGGCCGTCGTAGAGTTAAGACGTTCTGAAACTGTCCGTTTTGTTGTTTGTACCTACCTAATAACAGTGCACTGTACCGAAATGTATTGAGAAGTAAACATATTCAGTTCCTAACCGTTTTTATTCATTGCACGATACCCACGTAGGCCCACCTGGTAGATGACCAGAGCTCGAACCATCCTGAACGAGCCGTCATCAGAACTGGGATAAAATCGTGCAATTGAATTGATAAGATGTGTGAGCAACAGTTACGAAACACTGAAGAAAATTGGCGGTTATTATTCGAAATCGAAAATGAAGACCCGGATCGAAGCATGGACTTGAATGGTCTGATTAGGTTTTTTCTGGGGTTTTTCCCTAATCCTGAGCAACAAATGTTGGACCATGATAACGTTGTACCCCCAGAGAGCAAACTACAACGTTTTACCCAGATTGTGAATCTACCCGAATTCGACCCGGAGAGAAGTAGCAGATCAAAAATCACTATGGAAAATTTAGACGTAGGCAGGCTGAAAACAAGAATATTCATACTTCAAGACCTCCGGCAACGAGGCAGCAAGATTGGCCTGGATTGGCCCTGGAAAGCAAGGTCACATGGAGATGTCTGGGTGGAGATCCGGAGCCCTGATGGAAGAGGCGCGGTAGCAACAGTGGCGCCAAGGCATTACGCAGCGAGCAACGAGTGTATGGGTCGTCGATCCTTCATCAGAAAAAGGTCAGGTATTCACATTCCATTTTGTTCTGGAGCTGAGTGCTCTTTCGTTAAAGATGACACCCTCTGTCATATAAATTTAGGGGTAGACGTAATACAAAGGATGGCAATATTGACAGGTTTAGATAACGTATGACAGTCTAGTGTAGGTACTTGGTACAGTTAATTAATTTTGTAGTTAAAATTGATAATAGCTTAATCGAGATTTTATTGCGTTTTGCCCAACATTCATTTGCGAGATGATATTATCTTAGTCCGTGAAAAATTGTCGCAAGGGTTTAGTTCCAGTAGTGTGACCGCGATACATTTTAAAATTGCTTAGTTTACGACGTTAACAATTATAATCAAAACAACCCTCAGATGCTCGTAGAAGAAAAAAAAATAATGAGTGAGCGGGTAGGCCAATTATTTGTGTGTAATTATTATTTGACCAAGTAATGTGGTGTTTGCTAGTCCAGCTCTTTCCGTTAAAAACAAACGTGATAGTCCGTGACTTTATTGACTTCTACGTGTCGTAGGACATAAATCTGCTGTTGTTTCGATGTTGAATCGTCGGTTCTTTGGATCGTTTTATAACCGGTAGGCGTTAAACGCGTGTAACAAAAATTGAACTTATTCGTTTAATTGACTCGTCTTTGACTGTATAAAGACAATAGTGGTTTAGCGCAAAATAATTAAAAGTAATGCTTGAGGGGGTAGACAAATTAAAAATAATGCGTAAATGGTTAATGAATTATTGTGTGCAAATTATTCGATCAAGTAATTCGGTGTTTGTTAGTAAGATTGCTGTAAACTAAATAAAATCGTGCATAACCGGTATTTGTTACCAATGATCTGAGACAAAGTAACTCGTTTACATAGCGCGCCTTATTTTACAAAATTAGTTTATGTATCAGGCTTTCAGTATTGCATAGGACGGCGGACGGCCAGTACAAACATTTGAAGTTTAGAAATGCGATCTGAGTTTTCTAACGGACAATTGTTATTGTCCTAAGCTGATCGGTAAATACCTACTTCATAGTTTGAGTTGTCGATATTTTGATTATTTTGGAAACTGTTGAGTTCGCGATCGCGTCGGGAGACTTGAAGTAGTTTTGAGAACGTCGACTAAAGCCGGATTAACGTTACATTTAAAAAAGTGGAACTTTGTTATTGATAATGAAATTTAAGTTGCGAGGCTTGATCCGTGGTGGATGATGCCATTCGGTATGGTTGGATCCTAAGCGGGTGATGTCAGGTTACGAGGCTAGATCCAAGGTGAGGTGATGCCACTGGGTGCGGCTAGATCCTAGCAGGTGATGCCACTGGATGTGGCTAGATCCTATACGTGTGATTTCACTGTGTGTGACTAGATTTTTGACTGGTGATGCCAAGTAAGGAGACTAGATCCAAGGCGGGTAAGATCATGGGATATGGCTGAATCCAAAGCGGATGATGCCCTGTAATAGTGCCACATGCGATTTCTTGTCACGAAATCATTTCTTATCGATTTTAGTCGCGCGTTCTCTACCGTTGATGACGAAACATGATGTAGACCCCTAGGTGTATTTAAATATCGTGAGAAATTTTGCGTTACGCAATTTAAAAAGTGTAGTATTTGAATAAAAGGGTAGTTTTGATTTGATGAAGGTAGAAGTGGATACATTTTCGGTAAGGGCCTTTGTTTAGATTATATACGAAGAGAGCAATTAAACTAAGTTAGATCCATTTAAAGATTCGTTTGAAATAATAAAAGCAGGAGGATAATCAGCGCATAACTGATAAAATTAGGGTAAAGTAAAGTAGTCGACATAATGAGATAATTAAGTTCACACGATGATTAGACTTTAGGAGATTTGATTTATAGCCGTAGCTTAATAGAAATCAATATCCAGTGGTCACATTAGTCTGTGAGTACGCAGTATTGCGATTAAATCAGTGACTTGGCGGTTCTGGAGGGATGCGCAGGTATGGTTGAGTAACTAGAGGTTACTGGGCTATGAGTAGCCAGAAATCACACGTAAAGTTAAATGATTAATGTTTTGGATTAGTTTGATTGGTTGTGTGTATTGTAAAGGTACCTACCACGATAGGTTAAGAAAGATGCCAGAAAGTCATGTACCAGTCGAAGTAGATAGTGATCACAGTGGTGATGAGCGAGCCTAAGTTGTATGGAGCACGCGAGTAAGTTTCTCTGTCGAGCGTAGTAAAGTTGATGGTTCCAGTAGCTATACTTAGCTCTGATGAAAGTCATGGTCTGTAGTGACCGTTGTGAGTAGTTGACGTGGTCAACAAGATGGTTCTAGTAGCTAGTACGTGCGCGTTTAGCTCTGACGGAATTCATAGTGAGTTATACACAATGTGATCCACGGCGTTGGCCGGTGGTGGATGCACATGTGACAGAGCAATTGTGATTGGTGTTCGGCAATGAGTGCCGTGGCGTTAGAGTGGTTTACTTGTGGGGGCTTCTAAGGCTTTATGATGAGAACAATGAACGTTGGTACATGACTGGATGACAATTTCTACTACCCGATTTCTTTTTATTTTGGTTTATTGAGTAAAGTGTGAATTGTTCTAACATTGAACGATTGACTGCGTGTTACGGGTTCGATTCCCGCACGGAGTAGACGTTTGTGTGACCTCTAGATGGTCACTCATGGTCATGATGTGAATTGATGGTTTTGTGTGTGTGAGTTTGCGTGCTTGGGAGCGCACTCACGATGCGAGAGTGGTTCCTAGTTTTTGTCAGGAGTGACCGAGCTATATGATACTGCGAGATGTATTTTGTTTCAGAGTAATACACGGAGACGGGACGTCTTATTGGAACTTCTCGTCAGTGGACATCTTCCAGCTGAGGTGGTGATGATGACTAACACACGGGGACGTGTGTCTCGCAGGATGGCCGTGCCGGATCCGGCGTTGATTTGTTGACAACAAAACAAGGCACGCCATCTAGTGGCGACTAGAAGAAATAGAGATGGCGCGCCTAGACAGAGTCAGTCGTTTCCGCTTTGGCTACGAGCTTGGAGAGGGAGAATCCGCCGAGTACAGCGGACACTCTCAGCCAGGCCGTCGTAGAGTTAAGACGTTCTGAAACTGTCCGTTTTGTTGTTTGTACCTACCTAATAACAGTGCACTGTACCGAAATGTATTGAGAAGTAAACGTATTCAGTTCCTAACCGTTTTTATTCATTGCACGATACCCACGTAGGCCCACCTGGTAGATGACCAGAGCTCGAACCATCCTGAACGAGCCGTCATATATATAAATAACTACACATACAACATCACACACAACAATCACACATCCACCACAACAACACACACATCTTGCTAACTGTGTTTAATTATCGGGTCACCAAGATACAGGCTTTGCCTAGTTTGGGTCCCATTGTTAATCCGTTAACGTCATTTTGTGTAATTTCTGAACATTCTTATGACACAACACAACTATTGGTGGTAATTTTTCGTAAAAATGAACAAATGAAAATTATTCTTTCATTAGTACTTCAAGCAAATGATTAAAAAATAACTATCGAAGGTGATGACGCATCACAAATTCTTTTCTCACAAAAATTCGCTGTACTAGCCTCTGCTACCGATAGAATAACCTCTGTACAGGGGCGTAGCTACCGCCGTATCTGCCGTATCAATTATACGGGGCCCCCGACCTGCAGGGGCCCCCACGTGAGAAAAAATTCACAACATGCAAACCACAAACGTCTCATAGGGTAAACCAAGCATTTGTAAAAAAAACATTTTTTTTATACGGGGCTCCTGTGAGACTTTTGATACGGGGCCCCTCTGGTACTAGCTACGCCACTGCCTCTGTACCAGTATGTTCTACTGGTAGCGCTAGCCATGTTGCTACGTCTCCCAACGATGCAAATATCTGGTCGGTTTAATTACACCACGGTGGGATGTAAGGTAATTATCACTTGATTTAGTAAGGTCGTATCTACGAGGGGGGTTTTTGGTGCGAGCACACCGCAGAGAGTGGCGCCCTGGGATGCGGGTAACGTATTGTGATGCGGGTAACACTATTGCATGAAGGAAAGAAAATTAAAAAGGGTTCCATAATTCAAAATGAAAAAACGGAATCCTTATAGGATCACTTTATTGTCCGTCTGTCTGTCAAGACCCTTTATCTCGGAAACGCGTGGAGGTATCGAGTTGAAATCAAAAGTATATACTCAAATCTGCGGTCCCTTTTAGCTGTAAAAAAACCAAACACGAGTTAAAGAAAATAATAAATTGGGCCGTTTATGTCGAAATAAACTGTACTTTGACAGTCTCAAGGTAATCAAAATTCAAGGGGTACTTTGGTAATTCTCATTGACCTATAATCTAGAAATTTGACATGAAGTAAAGTCTCATAGCAAAAATATAAGAAAAAATCTGAAAACTGTAAAGTACTTCACAAAAAAATACATTTTTACTATTTTGAAAAATCTTCAAAACTCGATTTGGTAATTGAACTATTTACATAAATTAGTTTGTGCGGAACCCTCAGTGAGCGAGTCCGACTCGCACTTGCCCAGTTTTTTAGGATTCCGTGCCTCAGTTGGCAAAAACCAAATACTTGTTGAATCGTCTGTCCTTCTATCGAGACTCTTTTTCTCAGAAATACTTGATTTTATTATTAAAAAAAAAACTTATACTCCATTTACTTAGGTACTTAACTAAATGTAAACAATCTTCACAAATGTCTTTTATCTAAAAATGTTAATCTAAAAAGTTATTTACCTAAACCCATGTTATGTTATCATCATCATCATCATCATTTCAGCCAAAAGACGTCCACTGTTGGACATAATCAGAATCAGAATAGTTTATTTCAAATAGACCAATTACAGGCACTTTTGAATTGTCAAAATGTCGGTCAGTCCAAAAAAAAAGTGAAGCTAAATTGCACGTTCCAAAGCGTAGATCTCTATGGAGAAGAACGTGCAAGAAACTCCATGGACACTCTTTTAAATCATATTATGAGTTACATAATCTTGGTTACAAATTTATTGTCGCTTCTATTATGTGAGCACAATGAAGAAAAAAAAAAATTAAAACGCAATGAAACCACAAATAATGAAAAAAATACAATAAACTAATAAAAAAATAGTAATTGAATTAAGCCACTGGCAGCTAAGAGATGACCAGTCCCAACTGACGGCGCCCGTTCACGAGCATGACGCGTGCCTCAGCCCCACTCAGCTCAACCATTTTGAAGGGAACCGAATGACCCAATAACACGTGCCACCATCAGCGAAACATTTGAGTGAGCATGACAAACTCTCAACTGCCATGCTCATAACGTCAAACAAGTTGTTATCTAATAAAATAAAATGCTCCATGGTACTTCACATTCACAAATTAGAAAAAAGTGCTTCTACATTATACAATTTTATTGTTCCCAATTACAAAAAGTAATAATTGATCACAAGCTCCATTAAAATAAACTAATCAATTATAATATATATATTATATTGAAAAAGAAAGACATAACATTTTGAAAACCACGATACAAAAAGGGTCCCAGCATCTCCTCCATTATTAAAAAGTAATAAAATACATAAAATAAAATGTAGAACTAATTTGTAGGCAAATGTGGCTGTGGCTGTGGAGCAGGACCGGCATTTAGCCAAGCATTTTTATCAAGGATGTAATCATCCAATCTATAATATGCTTGTCTACACAGCGTGCGTTTAATGCATGTTTTAAATTTTGACTCATTGAGATGGAGAATCTCAAGTGGTATTTTATTATAAAATTTTACACAGTACCCCATAAAAGAACTTTGTACTTTAGCCAATCTGAATCGAGGTTGATCTAATTGGTTCCTATTCCTAGTATTAAAATTGTGCCTGTCACTTATCTTAGTAAAAAGATGAATATTTTTCCGAACATACATAATGTTTTCATAAATGTATTGACAAGGGACCGTCATGATATTTATTTCCTTAAATAGTTCTCTAAGAGAATCGCGCCTGCGAAGATTATATATGGCTCTGATAGCTCTTTTCTGCAGAATAAAAATAGACTCCATGTCTGCAGCCCGTCCCCATAGTAATATACCGTAAGACATTATGCTATGGAAGTAACTAAAATACACTAGTCTCGCAGTATCTACATCTGTAAATTGACGGATTTTTCTAACGGCATATGCTGCTGAACTAAGCCGACCTGCCAGAGATGTTAAATGAGGACCCCATTGTAGCCTCGAGTCAAGCGTGATCCCCAGGAAAACCGTGTCCTCGACGAATTCGAGTTTCTCCTTGTTCAATACTATATCGAAATCACCAATTCTTACATTCGGTAACGCAAATCTTATGCACTTAGTCTTTTTTCCATTTAACACCAAATTATTAACAGTGAACCATTTGTGGACTTCCTGTAGAGCTTTGTTTACGTCATCAAGGTTTGTAGAACGTCTACTGACCTTAAAAATTAACGACGTATCGTCAGCAAACAATACAATGTGTGGTTGTTTTTTTAATAGATGCGGTAGATCATTAATATACACTAAAAAGAGAAAAGGACCCAATATTGAGCCTTGTGGGACACCCATTTTGACTCTCAAACCTTGAGAATTTATACTATTTATTTGAACTTGCTGTTGCCTGTCATTTAAATAAGATTTCACCAAGCTGAGTGCAAGTTTACCTAGCCCATAATGTTTCAGTTTTAAAAGCAAGGTTTCGTGATTAACGCAATCGAAAGCCTTTGAGAGGTCACAAAAAATCCCTATCGCATCTTGGGCTTCCTCCCACGCTGCAAATATATGTTTGAATAAAGCGACACCAGCGTCTGTCGTACAACGACCTTTGGTGAAGCCATATTGCTGATCGTGAAAGATTTTATTGCTGTTAAAATGGTAGAGCATTTGATTCAGCATAACTTTTTCAAACACCTTACTAAAAACTGGCAATACCGATACAGGTCTATAATTATTAATGTCATTATGGTCACCGGATTTAAAAAGTGGTATAACCTTACTGTATTTCATTATATCTGGAAAGACTCCTTGGTCCACACATAAATTAAATATTAAAGCCAAGTATGGTGCTATGGTCTCAATTATGGATGTACATACCTTAACAGACATTCCCCATAGGTCTTCAGTTAATTTGATTTTAATTTGCCTAAAAGCCTTTATGACTGTCATAGGGTTTATATGTTTGAATTGAAATTCAACCGGACAGCCTGGCACGTTTGCTTTCAATAAAGCAATTGAGGCTTCAGGGGAGGAATTTAGAGCTTCCGTTGTTCTAAGAGGTATATCAGTAAAATAATTTACAAACTCTTGGGCCACTTCTATGTTAGAGCTTATGGGACCATGTGACGTCTCCAGTAAAAAATCCGTGTTGTGTACTTTATTCCTACCAGTTTCACTATTAATAATTTTCCACACAGTCTTTATTTTATTGTCTGCCGATTTGATCTTGTTGCTAATGTACAGGGCCTTTGCAGCCTTGCAAATCTTTCTAAAAAATTTAGAATATCTATTTACATATTTATTAAAGCTTTCAGTGTTGAAAAATGGCTTAAGGCCATATAGCTCATATAGTCTTTCCCTACTTATCCTTATACCCTTAGTCGCCCAGTCACTAAATACAAACTTAGGGAAAATATTTTTTGATTTCTTTTCAAAAACTGTATTAAACTCATTAAGTACCACTGAAAAGAAATTATCATAAAATTTATTAGCATTATCAATATTATGGCCCAGAATATTTAATTTATTTTGTAAGTTACTATTAAATTTTGTTAATTTGCCAGTTGTTATTGGCCTAGATTGAATTTGAGTTTTTTCTAAGGCTGCTTGAGACATAAAAGTTACTGTTTGTCCACTATGATCAGACGGAAGACAATCTACTATAGCTTTATCTAAATAATCACAGTTGCAGAAAACATTATCAATACAAGTTGCAGAGGATGGAGTTACTCTAGTTGGTTCTGTAAAAACATTAGACAGATTAAATGATTTAAAAAGGGTTAAAAATCTGCTGCTATTTGAATTATTTTCCAAAATATTAATATTAAAGTCTCCACAAATAATTAAGGATTTGTTACTATTTGCAAGTTTCGCTAGAATATCTTCCATGGTTGATTCAAATAGACTAAAGTTTTGAGGGTTCGGGGGTCTGTATACGCACACTATAACATGCTTATCTAGCTCAACACAGGACAGCTCAATGCAATGTTCTATTGACAGGTTAACTATGTCATTACGTTGTTTATATTTTAAACATTTCCTTATCAATATTAGGGAACCACCCCGCAACATAGATTTACGGTTGAAATAACTACCCACACTATAATTTTCATAACTCAGTAGCCCCTGGTAATCCTTTAACCAATGTTCACTTAAACATACAACATCAAACTTAGTTTTTTCTAGCAACATTTCAATTTCTAACAATTTAGAAGAGATACCTTGAATATTTTGGTGAAACAATTTCAATGCATGCTGCTGAGACCCTGTTTGCCGTTTAACCATTTGAGAGCAAGAAGGTACCTTGTCGTTGGTTGGTATAATTATCATGTTACTGGTACCCCCTATTGTCTTATTAACTAGTTTAAATGATTATCCGGAGTCAGTCCCAAATCCATAATATTATTATTGTCACCTAGCAGTAAGTTGCAACTAATTGTAGCCTCCAAATTAGAATTTTCGAAAGTAATACATGGAACCTCCTTCGTACACTTTATAAAAGAATTTATAGCCATTGTGCTATTGTTTATCTGGCCTACCACATGATTATTAGTATTATTACTAAGCATCGTGGTTTTAATTATACAAGACTTCGACATACTACTTATGTCTGTGTTAATATAATAACTTAATAGCTTTGCTATTGTGTGTCTAAAACTAATTGGCAGATACGATGTACCCCTGGTCGACTTCAAATGGTCAACAAAAATGTTGGTGTCAAAAAACATAAGCTTGTCACTATAGTGACTGACTAAAAAGTGCATATGTTTGTTAAGCAAATGTATATAATTATTTTGTCTATTTGACAATTGTTCAAAATAAGGAAAAGCACACAATATAATTTTTTTACAATTCAGTTTTAACAACTCAGTGACATAGTCTGTGATAACTTCCTTTCGTACTCTTGAACT
Source organism: Leucania comma (assembly GCA_958295575.1). Lineage (NCBI taxonomy): Eukaryota > Metazoa > Arthropoda > Insecta > Lepidoptera > Noctuidae > Leucania > Leucania comma. The sequence goes on along the minus strand of OY282486.1, from coordinate 11,767,686 downwards.
ATTACCTATAAACACTGTTAAATTAGTATTATAATCATATGTTTTTTTAGTTACTAATTCCATAATATGCTTATATGTTGACCCAGTTATACAATAATTCTGAGTAGCATAACTAAGGTTGTTGTTCATCAATTTGCCTAACCCTCTTCCAACACTATCTGAGAACATGACTGAATGATTACAATCCTGCCTATTACAGGATGTAAAAGCACCAAATTTATCCTGGTTGACCAGAGTTAAATCCTGTTCAAAATCAGGTAAACATTGTTCAATAACACCGTCTTGAGAATAACTCTCAGCCAGGGACGGGTCCTCCGTTGCCACGGGCTGGCTAGCATTGAGGTCTGAGACTGTCTGACACGGACACTGACACATAACTAGCTCATTTGCAGCAAGAATGTGTTCTTTAATTTGATTTTGAGAGTGTACATATTTACTGTAAAGGGAACTGAGTGAATTCTCAAGTACCTTTATTTCAGACTGTAAGTGCTGTGTATCAATTTCATATATCCTTTTACTGTCTTCTAATTTAATTTGAAAATTGTTCAATTTATTAATTAAGTCAACACGTTCTTTCCTGAGTGGAATATAATAGGAAAAGTGTTTGTGTTGTTTTTTGAACTGGTGACATTTTTTAATCATTCGATTAAGTTTTGCATATTTTTTTAATTTATTATGACTAACTTTTAAACTATTATTCTGTTTCAATAAAGAATCCTCAGTCAGGTCAATAGTCAGTATGGGATGAGGGTTACAATTAGAATTTAATAATTCACTATATAAGTGGTTAGTTTCCGTAACCTGAGTGCTTTCTTTTTCTTTTTGTAATTTGAGAATTTTACTGTTGGCATAATTCAGTTCATCCTGGAGATCCCTAACATTGCACAAAGCCTCCTCATACAAGTTACTACAATCCCTAAAACCATCTGTGATCACCCGCAGTTGGTCGCGTTCATCAACAATGTCTTGGTATTTCTGACTAATGTCTACGAGCTCCCGTTTAAGGCTTGTGTTTTTCAAAATTATGTTTTTTATTTCACTTTCACTTTCCTCCCTTTCCAGCAATAATTGTTCACACTGGTCTTTTGATTCCTTAAGTCCTTGGAGGGCCGTTCTCAGTTTCAGCTCCATATCCTGAGCAGTAGCCTTACGGGTCATCACAGGCATGGTTTCAGGATTAGTGACTGAAAATAAGAATGAAGAACAGTAAGAATCAAGAGGTTTGACAAGTAAACAAAAGATGGAATAGAAGATAATTAAAATAAAGAATGAAAAGATAAAAAAAAAAAAAAAAGTTAATGCAATTAAGTGGAGAAGTGAGGTAGGCTGCTGAAACGATTTAAATAATGAATTTTATAGCTTTTGCTTGCCTGAAGATTATAATTTTCTAAAGCGGGTAGAATGCCTAGATCATAAAATAAACTTTGTAGGATGATGTTTAAAAAAAAACACAGCAAAATAATGATTGGATGTTATATTGTGGTTGTATATTATCGAAGGCAATCTGTTCTAAACTAACAGAAATAAGAAATTATGACCATTTCTACAATGTAAACAAAGCGATTTCGAACAAACGCAAAGTCCTAGATTGCCGTCAATGCTATTATAAAAAATTAGCGAGTACTTGTGACTGAGACCAGGTTAAAAAAAAAAAAATGTGTGTTATCAATAAAAATAGTAAATAGAATTAAACAATACTTCCCCGTTTATTCCGTAATTTGGACGTCAGCTGATTTTAGGTTACCGGTGACAGCCGCCCGTCTCGGTACAAATATTGTGTTTTACTTGGTGTATTGAAAGAAAAACAATAATCCTATATATTTATGCAGTTATCTTACTATATCATTTACAATTACACCTTATTTTTACTTAAATACTAATTAAAATTCCATAAAATGACATAGGCCTAGACATAGACATAGACATTGTGGCTGTTATGTAATTAACTAAATTTAAATGAGCTTTGTATGTCTTTTACACTATTATTTTTAATTCAAAAAAACATATCAAGATTGTTTCCGTTTAGTTATGTACAGACGCCAGCACATGAACCTACCTCAATCTGTCAAATTTCTTTAATAGATTTTCAACCTTAACACAATAGTGGAAGGTTAATGTTCGATTGGTAAAATTTGACAGATTGGGGTAAATTGACGTGCTGGCGTCTGTACCTAAACAAATGGAGTATAGACCTGCTTCTCGTTACAGAAGTAAAAAAATCAAATTTCTAAGTAAATGCAATATAAAGAAGCTGTTTATAGGCTCCGTTTATTGCGCATATTTTAACTCTCACAAGGATAGCAAAGGAGGAGGCTGACCGCATCAGGCAGAGGCAATGGGGCGCTCGCCCCAGTCGCCGCCGGGATTCCGATCCCGATTTCCGGCCACCGTAGGCGCGAGTTTGCGGACGGCGTGCAATGGGTAGCACGCTGTCCGATCGTCCGGTAACGAACCGGACCGAGCCCAAGTCGTCGACGGCGCGTTCTGTTCCCGCGCGCCTCAAGGAGCTGTCAGCACACCGAAGAGGCCCAGCCTGCTAACTGCAGGCAGGCAGGGTCGAAGCCTACTGGGGTCATAGATTAACTTCCGAAAGGAATACCCGGCCCCAGCTCGATAGGCTACGAAGGAACGGGGTAGGTTTTTAGTCAGTAAGAGTCTGACACTACTTCCCGCTCTGCCCAAGGGCGGGAGATGTCATTGGATGATTTTACCCACCACCAAAAAAAAAAAAAAAGCTCTCACAAGGAAATCAAAGCTAAATCATCATATAACCCATAGTGGTCTTCATAGGTCAGATTGTTATTTAGTTAGTTAGAAGTTATTCTTTATAGTAGATAATCAGTACAAGAAACAATTTGATCCAGGAAGTAGTTTAAATTATTTTTTTTTAGAAAACTGTTTTGTATTCCAAATCTTACAGCATTTTCATTTGCAGCATCAGGGTTGTGTGGGGCACTTGGAACCATGACCACGGTCCCAACTTGCCCCTTTATTTTTTTTAGTAATTGTTTGGGACCAAATTTTAAATGACTTGATACCGCCATCTCATTTCTACCATCGAACATCCGTACGGTGAATATCCACCCTTACGTTGTTGAAACTTCCACGGTCCGGACTAAGCGTTTTGCCTCGTCGTTAATACCGCGTACATCGAGGGACTGGAACAATTTGCCTGCTGCGGTCTTCCCGTCCGATTATAATTTAAGCGTCTTCAAGGCTAGAGGGAATAGGCTCTTAATAAACTAGTGCGCTTTACCATCAACGATTGCATCACTGCTTTCCATCAAGTGGGATTGCAGTCAAGTACCAGTTTATAAAAATTGAAAAAAAAATGATTTTTTTTTTTGAAAAATGCTTTAATACAGTTACCAAAATAAATGTAGGTAATTATTTTATTTGCGGTCCGAAAATAGTACTCAAAAAATATTTGTAACCCCACAACCCGAAAATTAAACTCAAAGCAAAAAGAGCAAAGAGCCCTACGCCGAACCCTAATAATACAATTGTACACCTCATACATCGAAACACCTAGCCATGAAATCAACACGGAAAAATCTTTACGCACTACAAACCAACACCGATTTAAAGGTAATCCAATCACTGGATACGTCCTCGGACGGCGAGGATACTCAAATAGAAACGTACATAGCAATCAGCTTTGTGAATGGGCCGGTTCATGAAACGGCTTTCCACCTAACCCGATCTAGGTCAGATGGTTTTGGATCGTAGTTCCACGTTTCTCTTCTGTTTCTGTATGGAATTTTTTTGGGTAATTAAAAAGTTATTTGGTTACATTGCTTTTTTTTTTAAAGCCTTTCCCCACTCGTCTATCGTCACGTCAACGTCGAGCATGGTTTAAAAGCTTATTGCTTTATCTAAAGCAATCCAACGCGATGTTTGATGGAGAGGCAACGCGAAAAAAGAGAGATAATGCCTGAAAACTCTGTTGGTACTCGGTAATTTCGTGATTAACTCGAATATTTCACAAAACTTGTTCCAGGAAATACGTGTTTTTCGAATTTTAAAACCCTTAAAAGTTTTTGAAAAAAATTGTCGTCATTTAGAATCTCACTTAAATGGGCAAGGCTTCTATACAAATACTTTTTTTTTATATTTTAATATACGAGTACATTATGGAGAGACAAAGTTAACGTAAAATAGCAGATTTACTGGATTTTCTGGATTACTGGATTAGTTTTACACAAAATTTCTATAGAAGCCTAGATTTATATAAATAGATTAATATAAATAAGAAAGAACAATATATTAAAATAAATTAATAAATCATTATTTCAGCGAACCCTTCATTTACTCGTATCTTTTTAACCCAGGAGTATGTTCTCTTGGGATAATTTTCTTCTATTACGCGGGCGAAGCCATTGGCAGAAGCTAGTTTATAATCATCATCATCATCGTCAGCCTTTTTAATGATCCCACTGCTGGGACACAGGCCTCCTCTCTAAGAGAGGGAATGGGCCGTAATCCATCACGTGGGCCCAGTGCGGGTTGGTGGATGTCACATGTCTTCGAATTTTTGGTTCTAGGACATGCCGGTTTCCTCACGATGTTTTCCTTCACCGTTTTGAGAGCAGTGGTGATGAAATAAATTACACAAAGTAATGCGCCTGGCCGGGCTTGAACCCGCGACCTACTAATCGTAAGTCGGGGCTGATACCACTCGGCCACCACTGCTCAAGTGTAGTTTGTAATATTGCTAGGTAAAACAAACCCTATGCAACAAACACTCTTCGGTAGTATTGACACAGGGGTAAGTTGAAACTACCTACGTGCAGCGTGTTTATTCTGCCTCTATTTTACAATGCTATTATTCAGTTTATTTACAAAAGACTTTAGAAGATTTTAGAAGACTTACAGTTTATCTACATAGTTATGTGAAATATTATATAAAGGGTGACTGGTAATTAGTGACCGATATTTAAACACACGATTGTAATCATGATAACAAACAACTTTTATAATGGAACCAAACCTGAAATCGTGAAAAAAATGTACTGGTTTAAAAAATCATTTATGTTCGTTTAACTGGTCAAAATGTACTGAACTTGCTGATTTTTTTTGTCCGTCCATCGATAGTAAAAGTTGTTTGTGACTATAATCAAGTGTTTTTTCTTAGCTAAGGCTCTTGGATACCAGCCCGGCCTGCCAAACACATATATCTTTAGTTAGTTTAAATACTATTCATCCATCCCAGCTCTCACAATAATGAGGAACTTAGTATCACACCCGACGCTACAGGACTCTCCGTCAAATCCATACAAAGTTTGTCCATAAAAAATCGCTTTTAGCGATAACACCACCCATTGTGACACCCTATTAATTTTAAGTTCTGATTGTAATTTTATTTTTGGTATACAATAAAGAGTACATCTATCTATCTATCTACAGGACCACTGAAACTATAAAAACGGGTTTCGTTGGAATTTTTGATATTTCTAATTTATTTCATTGTTTATTATACACCAAAACCAATTATAAAATACAATGATAAAAATTCATGCACGGAATTTTCGTCTAGCAAATATTTGGGTTCTGGAGTAGAAAAGTGGAAAGGTACTAGAATGGTGACCGCGTACTTGCAAATGCAGCATTGGAGGGCCTCCCACAGAATGGACCAATGACCTAGTAAGGGCTGCAAGAATCCGATGGATGCAAAAGATATAGAACAGTTCGATGTGGTGACTAGAGGAAATCTATGCTCAAAAGTGGACGTATTTCAACTGAAATGATGATGATGAAACCTTTAAGCGATAGAAAGATCACAATACCTTTATATTAATGTTAAATATAAAATAAATAATATAAATATTAATTATAGTTACTAAGCAATTAAAGATATTATATCGAAAATATTCAAAATGTTTCTTTTTTATGTTTCAATTTAAAAGTAAAAAGGACCCTTTGTCTATTGACAGAAAACAAATACCACATCTAAACAAATTTGGATCAATACCAAATAGTTTTAGCTTTTTTGCCTTAAAAATGCACCAGACAGATAGACTCGCTTTCTCTTTACCATGCATAGGGATAACAGAATAACGCCTCGCCAGCGCAAACACGCTGGGGCGTATTGACACACAGGCGAGTTGCGACGTACTTCGTGCAGCGTGATTGTTGTACCTACGACTCTTCACAATGTATCTGGTTCTCTAATCTGGTTTAGCTAAACTAATGTTTTAAAGAGGTGGCTTAAGCCTTATTGGTTGTTAGAACTAATCAATGGAAGTCAGTTTACGAAAATTCTAAAATAAAAACTAAATAAATCCCTGAAATTTTTACTGCTAAACTACGTTAACTACTGAAACGAAACTACGGCAAAAGGCTAGCTTAAATAATAAAATAAAAAGTAAAATTAAGTTTAAATACAAAAATTAAAAAGTGTTTAAATACAACTACGCCAACACACGATTACACAGGGTGAGTATTGACACACTAGTGAGTTATATTATATAAAGTACTACGTGCAGCGTTTTTGTTGTACGTATGACTTTGGACGATGTTTCTGGTCATCTTATCTGGTTTATCTAAACTAATGTCACATGGAGGTATGCCTTTTTTTTATTAGAGCTATATTCACTGGAAGAATAAAAAAAAACATATTTATCTGAAATTTTTACAGTTCTGGGGACCACCAAAGCCAAACCGCGTCAAAAGGCTAGTGCACACAATAAAATAAAAATGGTGTAGTTTAAATACAAACAGTATTTAAATACAGTCAGAGACAAGTATTAACAAAATAGCGCTACGCCAGCATACAAACACGCTGGGGACTGTTGACATACTAGCGAGTTGTAACGAGTACCTACGTGCAGCGTGTTTATCCTACGACTCTTGACGATGTATTTTTTCCATAATCTGGTTTATCTAAACTAATATTATAAAGAGATGGTTTGAGTCTTATTGAATGTTAGAACTAATCAATGGAAGTCAATTTACAAAGTGTCTAAATTATAAGCTACGTAAATCCCTGAAATTTTTACTGCCACGTGATGCGAAATAACGGCAAAAGACTAGCTTGTAACGTGTACCTACGTGTAGCGTGTTTGTCCTACGACTTTTGACGATGTCTCTGGTTCACTAATCTGGTTTATCTAAACTAATATTATAAAGAGATGGTTTGAGTCTTATTGTATGTTAGAACTAATCAATGGAAGTCAATTTTCAAAATTTCTAAATTATAAGCTACTTAAATCCCTGAAATTTTTACTGCCACGTGATGCAAAATAACGGCAAAAGACTAGCTTAAACAATAAAATAAAAAGCAAAATGAAGTTTAAATACAAACAGTGTTTAAATACAGCTATGAACCAGTATTAACAAAATAACGCTACGCCAGCACACGAACACGCTGGGGACTGTTGACACACTAGCGAGTTAACGTCTACCTACGTGCAGCGTGTTTATCCTACTACTCTTGACGATGTATCTGATTCACTAATCTGGTTTATCTAAACTAATATTATAAAGAGATGGTTTGAGTTTAAAAAAAGCACTTTATTTTCCATTTTTATCTATACAAATCAATAGGGTTTCAAGTACCGAATCGATCCTCTACGGGATTAAAACGACCAAAATTTAACGGCTTATAATATAGGTGTTCTATCTCACGAAAGTCTGGGTTTTAGGGTCGCGTACCTCAAAAGGGAAAAACGGAATCCTTATAGTGTAACTTTTTTGTCCGTCAGTCTGCCTGTTTATCAAGACCTTTTATTTTGGGGACGCGTCAAAGTATTGAGTTAAAATTAACCTTATACTCAGATCTGCGGTCTCTTAAATTAAAGCTGTGAAAAATCAAACTTCTAAAAACAAGAAATATACTGCCGTTTATAGTAAAAAAAAAAACTTATTTTTACATAAATCCATTTCTTATGGTCTGTGATTCAGTGCAAGTAGAATATGTATGCAGACATACTCGCAAAACAGGACAAAAATATTTCAGACAAGAAAAACGACTACAATATTACATAATAAATCTTCCTGTTTCTATCTCAATCATCAAAACCTTCCTTCTCACGAGCCTTTCATTCCCATATAACCAGGAACACATCACATCCACGAAGTGTGCAATAAATAAAATAAATTGAACACGGACTCCATACATAAACATCTATGTATATAAAATTATTCATTGCTGGTCAGGTGGAATGTACTAGGATCTCATGTTTTATTCGCAAGTCTTGTTATACTGCGGACTTGTATCGGGTTTGGCGATAAATCCGATATACTGGGGTGATGGTTGTGAATGTAGACCGTATTGTAACATACTATACATATAAGTATATAGGTTGACTGGTAATTAGATTCGATACTGTTGTTTACCTGGTCAATGGCCCTTCCCGTGCCGGCCGTGGCCGTTCCCGTGGTACCCTTCGTGTGCGAGTCCAACTCGTACTTGGCCGATTTTTTTGATATATTACAAAGTTACTTTGTTTTCCATTAGAATACAGATTTAACACAATCTGTTTTTGAAATATTTAGCAGAAAATTAATCGAGTCTGTCTTCTCGGCAGGCTTCGCTGAGGTAATCAATACTGCAATAAAATTCTCAACTCCGATCATATTATTCATACTATTAAGTTGTGGAATCACTTCTAATTTCTAATTGATGGTAAACTCGTCAAACTGTTTGGGCCCAGTAGACTTCGTTAACTGCAGCATCGGTGGCACTCCAAGGTGACATGAGAATTTGAGACACAAAACCACACTTTTTCAACGACACCATGTTACTTTACAACTATTGAATTTCACTTGAAGAAATCCCACCAAAAACGTCAACCATTTTGGATTTTTGTTAATTTCTAACGTAAATAATAATATAATAATATTCCACATATCGTTACATCTCAAGGTTCAGAACATTGGTGATACTAAAAAGGCTTATTTCAGAACCTCTTCTCTCTAAGTGCTCGGCCACACTGGCAGCGCGGTGCGAGCAGCGGGGCGGGCGCGGGACGCAAGCGTTTTGCTTGGCCACCCTGACAGCGCGGTGCGGAGCGGCGGGAAATATATAAATAAATTAGATTAAAAAATTATAACTAGGTTCTAGGTGGTTCTAGGCATGGTTCTGGTCAGTTTTTCAGAGCAAAAAGTATGTCTGTCTGTCTTTTTTTCACGTTGGCCACTTGTATGTACTCACTATGGCGTGAGCTGCCCGCGTTGTGCAATCCGCGCCGCTTCCCACGCCCGCGTGCGACTGTGCCACTGTGGACACTCAAAGTTCTTATGTTAGTGATTGCCGCGCTGCGCCCGCCCCGCACCCGCGCTGGCAGTGTGGCCGACCAAACACCATTTTACATATTTTCCTAAGGACATAATATGCAGGTAAAACTAGTATATTTCGAATAAAACTACAAGTTACACAATTTAGATAGATAGATACTCTCTTTATTGTGCACTATATAAAATTAAAGTAGAAGCTTAAAATAAATACGGTGTAATAATCGGCGGTCTTATCGCTAAAAGCGATTTTTTTACAAACGACCTCTTTGTGGCCATTCCGAAATACTTCACAATTCCGCACAAATAAATCCGTTGATGCTTCAACATAGGAATAGTTATCTGTCTATTTCTGGGCTCATCGATACACGGATCCATTCGTCATAATAACTGCCGACTCAAAACTATTTCAGTCTCAAAGGAATAACATCAAGATAGAAATATTTTGAGGGAAGAAATACCTTTTCCGTCGAGCAATAAGTACCTACATCTTTAGGCTCGGCGCAAACGAGCCACAGACCACAGCCACTGTTGGCCAGTGGCAGCGACTTCACATACTTTTTCTTATAGGTTGTTTGCATAGACGCACCGCACACGTGTAACCGGTGGCGGCCACTCGCTACAGCAGTGTCCATGACTCGCCACTACAGGTCACACAAAACGCCGACACCCACCACTGTCGCGGTCACACTATTCTACCCCCCCCCCCCACCCCGCGTTCTTTTTGACGTTTTACGTATCTTTCGCGTCACCATTCCACCATGCGCGAGCAAACTTTCCATATCGGAGCCCATCTTAAAATTGCGCTGCAGGGAGCTGGTTATAAAATGTAGCTATTTCTGAACACCGGTGGATGTCGCTACTGACACTGTTACAAATGTGGCGGTAGCGCGAGGCAGCCACCGGTAGCTTTTTTCTCGATGGTATAATCATCCAATGACATCTCCGCGTCCTTGGGTTGGATGGGAGATAGTGTCAGACTTCTACTAACTAAAAACCCATTTCTGTTCCTTCTTTGCCTTCGTTCCAGGGCCCCGTATTTCATTTTCACATTCCGCATGGCCTCAGTAGGCTTTGACCCTGCCGGGCCCTTACTACGGTTTGCTAACATCTCCTTGAGGCGCGTGTGGAACGATATGCGCCGTCGACGACTTGAAGCCGGTCCGGACGGTTACCGGCTGTCGGACGGCAAGCTACCCATTGCTCGCCGTCCGCACGCCCATGCGGTATCCCCGCAACATCCATATAGCCATGACCCTCTGGCATGCGTTCAGCTGGGCCGCCACGCCGGTTGCTTTCGCAGCGACGAGCTACAGGTAGCTGTGGTCGGTAGCCCGTTTGCGCAGAGCCTTACTCGTATGACGACTAATGGATCGTGTACATTGATGGGCTGTCCCAAATGTTTAGGGGACATCAAGATAAGCAGAGACGTGTTCTTTGGGCTTCAATATTATAAATGAAAAGTTAACTTGCGATAAGACAGGGTGGGCGGACAGTCAGAAAATGGAGAGTGAAATGTTATGAATTCTGCTATCCTGTTTTATTAAAAGGAATTTTAGAAAACAGAGGTATGAGTGGAAAGGAAAATACTTATTTTGCTTTGTTTTACGCTAGCCTGAAATTAGGAAATTATCCCAGGGGATTAAAGTACCCTGTATGAGACTTTTCCCCAATCATTGTGGTGGCACTTGGGGGAGGCAGATGTCCAGCATTGAACGACTGAAATTATGATGATGATGACACCCCGAGTAGGTATCTTTTTGTTATAGGCAAAATCAGGCCCAGGTCAATGGCTCGTTTGTTTCTCGCATACCTCAAAGGGGAACACCCAAATACTCCGAAATATTTTATTCCGAATTTCGATGTTCCGATTTTCAAAAGTCCGAATTTCATAATACTTATAATGTCTATTATTAAAAATCACGAAATTTATTTTACCGAAAGTTGTAAATGCGATTTGTTAGTATTCCGATTTTCATACATTCGAAGAATCAAATGCTCGAAGGGTTCTCGGTCCGAAAAAACGACATTCCGATTTTCAATACTTCAAATAAACTAAAAGTCAACATGTTGTGCTACAAAATTTAGTGACGGAAACGAATCGCTGCAAAACCGACTTCACGCAGTCTTGTCTGCCCTACTCCTAGAGTGTAATTTAAGCCCGCGTAGGCGCGGAGGGGTAGGGCTGCCCAAACCCCACAGCGCCAGAGCCTGCTTGCATGTTGCATGCCTGCTTGCATGTTGCATTCTTGCTTTCTTGCTTGCTTGCTTGCTTGCTTGCTTGCTTGCTTGCTTGCTTGCTTGTTGCATGCAGCATGACTGCTTCCACACTTATGTGTTTATTTGTCTTGCTATCCAGTTCTACAAGGAGTTATTGTTTCGGAATTGTATTAATCGGTATTTTAATAATCGGAATTCGTATTTTGTTTTTTAATGAGAATTCGATGTTTCGAATTATCATTGAGTCGGTCTTTTTATTTTTCGATCTATTGCAACTCGGTATTATGAGAATAGTAATTATAAACGTTAGGAATATTTAAATTTAGGAATTTTAAAAATAGGAGTAATGATAAGTCGGAGTTGTTATATTCAGAATTTTGAACCATTCGGAATTATGAAAATCGGTATTTTGAAATTCGTATTTGTGACTTACGGAATAAAGTTTTTCGTATTTATGTAGTGTACCCGCCTCAAAGAGATGTCAGCAAAACAATAGAGGCCCATGGCCGATGCGCAATAGGGCCGCGGGAAAATTCTAAAAAAGAAACTCGTGGAAAACTGAAGGACACAGGTGTTATAGTCAGTAAAAGTTTGACAGGTCGTGCCCCACTCTAGAGTGAGGGGTCAAAAGAAAAAGAAGAAACAAAAAAACCGGCCAGGTGCTAGTAGGACTCGCGCATGAAAAATGAACGTACCATTGGCTAGGTAAACAACAGAACAACAACCAAATAAGCAAAAAATTGCGTTTTTTATGGGAGCCCCGCTTAAATATTTATTTAATTTTAATTTTATTATGTAATATAAAAATACAACTGAGTATTTTGTGAATATTTCAAGTGCACGTTGCCATTATTGATATCGAGAAAAAAAGGGCAAAAATCGCGTTTGTTGTATGGGAAATAAAAAACATATTTATTTTATTTTTTTGTAGCATTTGTTGTTATAGCGGCAACAGAAATACATAATTAATTTGTGAAAATTTTAACTGACAGACAGCGAAGTCCAGGTCCCCGGTCCTTTTTACCCTTTGCCTACGAAACCCTGTGCTTTCTATTTGTGTTGACTTGTAACATTGAATATCAAAAGACAGTTCGGTGTAACAGGTACTCCATTTGGCTTGTAGAAAAGCTTCCAACTTAGAGATCCAAGTTCGAAGGACGTCGCCAGGGAATTGAAGCAATCTCATTATTAATTAGATTCTGCGGCCATCCAATAACATTTTGTATTGAAACAATAATTAATTTCAGTGATTGTCCACAGTAATTATTTCTGTTAGTCAAATAGAGAGGAAATGTAGTACGTGATTAATTTTCGTTGTTTGTTGAGTAAGGTAATTATTTCATGCGTTTTCATACAGAGATCGAACTAAGGTAGGTTTAATGGTTGGTGCCGAATAAATTTGAAATAGAGGTCAATGCTCCTCCTATTGTATGTCCATTGACATTCTTAATTTCAACAAGTACGAATCGGACTCGCACACTGAGTGCTTGTTTACGGAGATCGCCACATCTCCCCTCATTGCGCGGCGCGTTGGGCGTTCGTCGTACATTGCAGCAGCGGGCCGCGTCATCGCACGCGCAAACACAAATATAATGGCAATGTACGACGAGCAACGCGCCGCGCAACGCACCGCTTCTTCGTAAACAAGCCCTGAGGGTTCCGTACAAACTAACTGATGTAAATAGTTAAATTCCCGAATCAAGTCTCGACGATTTTTCCAAAAACAAAAAAGTTTTTTTTTATGGCGTAAGCGGCTGTCTATAGTGTCCATACCCCCCCCCCCCTTCTATATCACGTGCATTTTTAGTATCTACAAAGAATTGTACAGATTACCTAGTTTAGACATTGTTTTAATGCAAAACGTATACGAGGTTAAACAATTTACGCATGAATTCAGTGCCAATACAACAGAATAACTGACACTGACAAACTGAGTCCGGCCTGCGGTTGTCGTGGCTCGCGGAAACTTCACGTCGTTCGTTGCCTGGCAACAGCGAATCAAGGTCACACTACAACGCCGCTTTTCGGTTCAGTATCGTGCGTTTGCCGAAAAAATAAATACACGTGCTAAATTACTACACTCCCCCCTCCCCCTTGTGATATTTTATGGACCCCCCCCCCCTTTCGAGCCACACGTGATTAATGGACAGCCCCTAACCACAAATTTACAGTTTTCAGATTTATTCTTACTCGACACTGACCAGCGAAATGCAAAAAATCTTTTAAGTAAATTCGAATTTTCAATAAACCTTAAAAAGCTAAGAACGGCCCTAGATACCCATTAGCTTGATTACATCTTATAAATATACAAGAGCCGGTCATAGGTCGTTATTTTGTTAACTTAATGAAAATTCCTGAGAACCATTTGTTTGTAGTTCGTAAATTAAAGTAGGTTTAGAGGTAAAATCCTATTACTAAACGTTTGTCAAATTAACCACGCCTTAACAGCTTTATATTTATACATAATTTGAAAGACATAAGGTAGGCGGTACAGTCATAAATGATATTTATTTTGCAAATAGGTTTTATAAAAACACATTTACACTTTTTATACGTCAATTTTATTTCGTCAGCTAAATTAAGGTATGCAATAAATAAATTATTAATAAATAAACTAGATGAGGTCGGTGTTTCCTAGCTGACTACCCTGAGAAGAAGCACCGAAACAAACTGAGGGGTTGAAGTCAATTCCATTCAAGTCAGTCCCCCAAACCTCCGTTGAAAAGGGAGGATCCCCCGGCCACACGGATGTAATGTCTGATTGGTCTGGGCAACTACCCGACAGATGTTTTCAGGCTGTTGTATAATTATGTTCAAATCGCGTGGAAAACTCTAAGTGCTCGATTACGGAGACGCGGCGCGTTGCGCGGCGTGTCGTACATGTTTGTGTTTGCGCGAGCGATGACGCGGCCTGCTCCTGCAATGTACGACGAAACGCCCAACGCGCCGCACAACGCGCCGCGTTTCCGTAAACACGGCCTAATTGCGCAATGCTGGATTTTGAACTTTTAGTTCCTATTTGGCACCATAGATGTTGCTACAGCTTAACTTGAATTAGAACATATATTTTGTTAGACAAACCCCAATCGCGGCTGTAAGTCCCTTCTTTGAAGAATGTCCTCATTATCTGCTAGTCGTAGCTCTTTACCGGACACAGCAGGCTGTTGTTTAGGAAGGCTCCTATTTAGTTTCGGTGGGCAGGAATACCCTGGCATCATGTATCATCATCTATGTAGGCACCCTAGGCTGCAGATTGTTCGAAAGAGTAACTATGGCTCTTGAAAGCAAAGGGCACCAGAAACATAGGTAGCTTTTGAAACTACCTCTCGCTCCACCTATAGCCGGATCCGGTAGGTCGCTGTCCGTTCCTTCGGTAACAGTCCAGACCGATCCCAAGTCGTCGACGGCACGCACTGTTCCCGTGCGTCTCAAGGAGTTGTCAGCATACTGTAGGGGCCCAGCAAGGTCAAAGCCTATTCTGGAGCTCTGGGGAGGTATAAAAATGCATACCAGGGCCGTGGAACTAAGGTAAAAAAGGAAAGGGGTAGGTTTTTAGTCAGTAAGAGTCTGATACTATCTCCCACCCCGCCCAAGAGCGGGATTTGTCATTGGATGATTTTACCTACCATAAAAAAAATCTAGGTCCGAAAAATTCATTTGGTGATTTCCAGGCTAAGAAAAAATACCTTTTCACGAGCACTTTTGTTACCAAAAATCTAAGAACTATCTCAAAATAACAACCCCACCTTACCTTCTATATCTACGTACCCTTAACTACGGCTAGAGTGTATTAACTACAATGTGCCGAGAATCAGAGCGCGCAAGATTTATGGACGCCGAGCTAGCTACATTTAGAGCTGTCCGGTGCTTCGCCAGTGTGCTGCTGCAGGGTAACTTACTGCTGGAGAGACGGAATTTACTACCCCTTTTTGTTACCGAATAAAAGCATTTATTTTGATATGAAAATAAGCTTCTAATCTAGGCTTTTTTTGCGGTGGGTAAAGTTCCTCAAGCTATAATGTCGTTATCTGACAAAATCATATTTTGAGTTACGCACAAAAAACAGCGTAGAATTACGTTTAAATCAGGGGAATATAACGGCGATTTTATTATTTTATCTCTGTAACTATTGATATTAGAAAATACTGCCTAGAGAGATCGGTGTAGAATTTTTAGCATCTAAAAACGAGAGCCCGCCAAATGCTAGATAACGGCACTTTGCCTTAAAGTCGGCAGCAAAGACAACTCCCGCCCTTGGGTTTTTTTTTTATGGTAGGTAAAATCATCCAATGACAAATCCCGCCCTTGGGTGGAGCAGGACATAGTGTCAGACTCTTACTGACTAAGTAAGTATAGGAAAAATTCTGTAGTTACCTCATAAAAGATTCGGAAAAGTCTTCGAAACTTATGGAAATTTAAATATTTTCGCAGATGAGTTTGAACTCTCGGTGTGTGAGCCCGACTCGCACTTGATCGTTTTTTTTTTTTTTTATTCACCTGGTAAAGACAGTAAAAATGAAAAAGAAAGCTAACGTTCGTTCTATACTAATACCGTTCGTTCGCTTTATAATAACTAGAGTGGAGGCCTTATTCCCAGGAATGGGAATAAGGCCTCCCCTCTCTCTCTCTAGGTGAGGGAATGGACCGTAAACGTAATCCACCACGTGGACTTAGATTTCACGTCCGACTGTCACCATTTGTGTGGACCGCCCGGAGGACACCGTGGTGCATACGGTAGAGGTCAATAGATGATTAGGTACCAACATAAAAAAAAAATGAGTACTTACTTTCCGTTGACCTAGAATCGCGAAATTAGACCACATAGTAAAGGAAAAAGTAAAAATAATTACTTTTTGCCACTTGAACAAATCTTCGTGACTCGATTCGAGAATGGATCTAGACTTTATACGTGTTTGGTAAAAAACTTATTTCTTGGAAGTAATACAAACTTAGTCAAGTGTAGTACGCAGCTCCCTAATAAGACTATTTAAAATGATCATTGTGAGAAAGGGATAGTGCTATTCGTACTATATAGATCCGTCTCTCTCACTCTCATCGGACTATTCGTTAAGAAAAAAATCATTATTAAGTTTTTGTTACTTTATATATTATGAACTATGTATTACTGTCCCCTAAATCGAAATAAATGTAAAAAAAAAATACAAAAGTTTCTCTCCGGCGGGGAATCGAACCCCGGTCTCCCGCGTGACAGGCGGGGATACTTACCACTATACTACCGAAGACTTGTGTGAGCAGTTGAAATTACGGTTCTGTACCTGCAAGCTACTGCGTTATAATAACACTCAATTGTATGTATAGGTAAAACGTAATAATGCGATATTCAAAGTTATCTTTTATTGTGATATCAATGAATTTAAATGGAAATAAGTACTGGTGTACTATTATTACTTTTTTTTAATAGAAATAAATATAATATGAAAATATTTTTAATTGTGTCGTAATTTTTATTGCTTAATGATATTTGCAACTTGCTATTCAAAATCAATTTTAAAAACATTTTAGGTTCCAATTAATTTCTGAAAGAAATTATAATTATGATAGCTATGTACTTAAAAATGGATTGAAAATTGCAGGAACAACGGATAAAAGCTGAAGAGAAGATCAAACACCCATTAAAACCATAAACCATTAAAAACTAAGAACCTCAGAGTAAAATGCTCGTCAAAAACAAGAACTAAGACAAGAAAACTAAGTTACTAACTACGGCTCGTCATTATAACTTTAAGCATCGGTCATTATGGTACAAACAAAGTTCCTAGTACTTCTTCAAAAGTTGTAGAACTTTTCATACAGCTAACGATGTCCCTGGCATTGGATATTTTAATTCTCTTTTAGAAAAGAAGCATCTGTAACCAGTTTACTTTGGCACGCGGCGTAAAATTGAACTTCATTTTAGCGTACTGAATTTGATAGTGTGTTTAGCAAGTGGCGCCATTGTGAGAGGTAAAGATACCTTTGAATTCTTTGGTATTAGGTTTTGACAGTTGATGGGTGGTTTTAAAAAAATGACAATAGATGGCGTTGTGTTAAATCGTACTAAAAAGTTTTTTTTACCAACATTTTTGTATCAACAAAATTTTATATATTTGAATGAAAGTATCACATTACTTATATATTTAATATTTAAAAAATGGGTTACACCAACTAACTTTAACGATAACCAATGCATCTTCAGTAATTACCGGTTGCACCAATATTATTCAAGAATGTATAATGAAATTTATTTTAAAAATACATAAATAACTAATTAAATTATATCTACACATGTACAAAACCTTAAATATTAACTAAACTAATTATACTAAAACCTACCTATGTACATATAATACAAAAACACAGTACACTCAGGCGTCGAAGTTCTCCTCCACATCGCTGTCATCCGGAAATGTACCCAGAAGACTGGCAGCATTGCCACGTTGAATGGCAATGCTAATTCTTTGGGCGAAGAACGAGCCAGCCCTCTGGTCACGCAAAGTGTCGATCAGACGGCGTGAAATTTCCTTAAAAAAGAGACGCGCACTCGGACCCCATGACCCAAGCGACCCATTCAAGAATGGTTAAAATGACGTCACAAAAAACAATAACATTCACCGCTCAAATTCAGGCGGGTAAGGGCTACAGTTACGTTTAAAGCAGATGACAATGAACGACTTTTGATAAAACTTTAAAGTTTGGGTAAGTGGTGGAGATGGTGATGGTTTTTTTTTTTTTTTTCGGTAGGTAAAATCATCCAATGACAAATCCCGCCCTTGGGTGGAGCGGGAAGTAGTGTCAGACTCTTACTGACTAAAAACCTACCCCGTTCCATTCTTCGCCTTGGTCCCAGGGGAGATGGTGATGGTAGAATTCAATCCTCATGATGTAACCCACTCTAATAAATTACCAATTTAAGTTATGTTTGGGAATTTCCCTGAACCGTACTGTAAAAACAATAACCATCTTCATAATCTAAAATACTTGTACTATTACTTATTCTACAACACTCAAGTTTGTTTTTACAACAACAAGCTTGAATGCAATTGATTGCTATTACATTTTTTGTAGGCGCATTGTAATCCCATTCTTTGATCTATCTTTTCATCTCTCAATTATATTTACCTTCCTTGACTTTCACCATCCATCTTTATTTACCCATCAAATGATGATTGAACAGACGAACCACAGTTCATCCTAACATTTCATTCTATACTCATCCAAGGCAACTATGTATCATTTTTATAGTGTGCACTCGACGTTAAAAGGGTGTCATTTGATGGACGACCTTAAAGCAATCTTTCACAATTAAAACAACCTCAAAAACACAGCAAAATAAACCTTAAAACAAAGAAATAAAGCTGCACTAAAGTGTAAATATATTTTTGCAGAAAAAAGGGGAAGTAGACACAAAACGATAACCGATTGGCTGTCAATGTCAGTCATAGTACATTTTCTTTGTCGCTTGGTTGGTTCCAATTTGGGTCAAATCTCTTTGTAACAAGGTCATTCGGTGTGACAAGTTGGGCCAAGTTGGGACCAATATGTGGCAGTGATGTAACTGAGAGAGAAATGTCAGATAGCGAAAATGAAACGCGTATTGTGTCAAGAAATTTTATTGAAGATAAAAATATCTGTTTATATTTTTTTACTAGCTTCTTCCAGCGGCTTCAACCGCTGAAAGTCGATTTCTCTAAACAAACTTTCAACCACCGTTTTACCTCCTTAGGGGATTTTTTTTTTAAAGTAGGTATCATCCAATGACATCCCCAGCCCTTGGGCAAAGCGGGAGATAGTGTCAGACTCTTACTGACTAAAAACCTACCCTGTTCCTTCCCTGCCTTGGATCCAGGGCCCTGGTATGCATTTTCCTCCCCAGAGCCCCAGACTAGGCCTCGACCCTACTGGGCCCCTTCGGTTTGCTGACAACACCTTAAGGCGCACGGGAACAGTGCGGAAGTTACGTAAAATCCGTTCTTAGCAGAAGTCTACACCCTATAAAAAACCTACCTGCCAAATTTAAAATTTGTAGGTTTTATAGTTTCTTAGATTTCATTTAGATAGATTCAGAGCCAGAAAAAGAATTATTTAAGTGAGTTCATTCATCTTCACATTACATCAATCAAACAAATATTATGGCGAAAGTTTGTGAACGTGGATGTATTTTTGTCATTTCTTCACGCCCGAACGGCTGATCGGATTTCGATGAAACTAGATACACGGATAGACCATGCCCTGAAAGAGCACATACAATACTTTTTATCTCGGAAATATGTTCCCTTAGCGTAATTTTCTACTGGCCCGTGTGACGTGGGCGTAGCTTGGAGCAGCTAGTATTTTAAAAGCGAATGTTTGTTTGTATGAGTGGCATCTGTTTGTTACACCTTCACGCTCAAACGGCTGAAAAAATTTGGATGAGACTTATTTATTTATTTTTTTAAACTTCATGTACGGTAGTGGTATATAGGCGGACATACAGTAATGCAACAAGGCACTCTCTACCAGTCAGCCTTTGGATGAAAAAAGAGAAAACTTTGGTAGGTTTGCACAATAAATAAATAACAAATATTTCAAATAGAATGTAGTATAAATTAAGTTCGTATTAATAATAAAATACGTATAAGTATATGCTAATATTATAAACTAAAAAATACTATGACAAATTAAAATAAGTAATTACGATTAAGAAAACCTAAAATATGACAATTATGACGAAGACTGAAACTAAGGCTGAGAGGACTTCAAGTAGTAGTTCCGAATTTTTACGCTTGAAAGAAAATTTACTTTAAGCTTTTTTGATGTCGAGACAGTGAATGAATTAGCCATCAACCCAGTACAGTGAGAAGGAATTTGAAGAAGCATGTTTTAGGGAGAAGCAAAAAATAAGGGAAATCTAGGAAGCTAGGGGGCTAGCGAAGGGAGACTTGGCACAAGAATAGACCATATTCAACAATAAAACATAGGATCTTTTTATTTCGGGAGTATGTTGCTTTGGGATAATTTCCACGCGAGGGAACCTATTATATGTTTAATCGATTTAAAGAGGCATAGAGAGCTAATTACCTAACCTTTTGCTTCAAAATCGTTTCTCTAAGGTATTTTTCTCGAAAAAGTTTTTAACCCTAGCTCACTAACTTTGATTTCAAGTAACGTTATCACTAACCATTCGTAATTTTTACGACGGATTAAAATGTTAATATTTATTAATTCAACTATATTCGTGGCACAAAATGTCTGTAATGTTTATATTGAAACACTTGATATAGTGAATACTAGATTTATTAGACTTAGAACAAGTACATAATATTAAGATTAATCAGACACTGCTTAGGCCGCCACGCCTACACCGACAATGAAGAATATGACTCACTAGGGTTGTGACCATTAGTTTTACTAACTAGTGATGTGATATTACAACATCCCCCTTGTTAAGTTCAAATTAACCTTTAACAAGCAATGTAACATAGGCTGTGGACGGACTTGACTTAAATTCAATTGACAATACAAAGTATCTGACAAGTACTTATTTAGTTTTACAATACAAAACATCTTGGCTTAAATATGACTTAATCTAAAATACACTTTAGTACATTTAATTGATTTCATCAATTAGCCTTCTAGTTGGCTTTACAATTCTACCATAACGGGTTGACTTTTGACCTATGGATTGAGATGAGGATTCTTGAGGTGCTGACTCCTGACTATCACCTTCCTCTCTCCCCTGCGACGAGTTGGATAACATAGGAGAATATTTATGCCTTAGGTGAATTCTGTTTCTCCTATACCTAACTCCATTGACATCCTCAATGATATATGACCTATTACCTGACAACCTTTGTTTGACAATGGCCTGTTCCCAATTATAATTTGGTTTTCTTTTGAAGTAGACATGATCATTGGGATATAATATTGACAATGACTTAGTATTCTTGTTATAATACTTTGACTTATTTTCATTATTCTTATTGACACACTCTTTATAATTTTTAAATGTTACAACTTTTGGTTTTAATTTTTTGTATGACATTGGAATGTTATCTCTTAAATTCCTAGACATTAATAATTGTGCTGGAGATGGTAAGTTATTCTTAGGTGTATTTCTATATTGTAATAAGGCTATATATGGGTCAGACGAATTTTCTCTACATTTTTTTAACATATTTTTGACTATTTTGACTGAACTTTCTGCTTGACCATTTGACTGTGAATGATATGGACTAGTTACATTATGTTCTATGTCCCATTCATGTAGGAAATTTTTAAATTCTAATGACTGGAAAGGAGGTCCACCATCTGACACTAATGACAAAGGTATTCCATGACGGGCAAAAATAGACTTTAAATGTGTAATTACATTTTTGGCTGTACTGTTTTTATTTAACAAAGCTATTTCTATGTATTTAGAATAATAATCTGTGACAATTAAATATGTAAGGTTATCAAAATACATTAAATCAATACCAACTTGTTGCCATGGATACTTATTTATTTCAAAATTTTGTAGTGGTTCCTTTTGATTACAAGGTTTATATTTTGCACATATGAGACACTGTTCTACCACATTTTTGATATCAGCTGACATGCTTGGCCAATACAAAGAATCTCTTGCTACTTTTAAACATTTATTTATACCTTGGTGACCTTCGTGGATTTTAGCCAACATTTCTTTATACATAGACTGAGGTACTATTAATTTTGAACCTTTAAACAACAAATCTTTGACTACATGAATTTCAGCTTGTGTACTCCAAAATGGTTTTGCCAATGGACTGACTTTATTTTTGTTTTTTGGCCAACCTTCATAATAATATTTCTTTAACAATTGCAAAGTTTCATCTTTATTTGTATGTTGCAACAGTTTTGTACTGTATTCCTTTGTGATAGCTAAATTTGAATACATTAAATTGACATGACAAGACATTTCAGATTCATTCTCTGGTATATAATGATCTTTTAAGGCTGCTCTAGACAATGTATCTGATATATACATCTGCTTTCCTGGGACATGTATAACTTTCAAATCATATTTTTGTAAAGTTAACATCATTCGCTGTAATCTAGCTGGTACATCATGTAACGGTTTATCAAATAAGTAGACTAAGGGTTTATGATCAGTATGGACAGTTACTCTATGACCATATACATACTGGTGAAACTTTTCACAACCAAATTGTATTGCTAACAATTCTTTCTCAATTTGAGCATACCTAGACTGAGTTTCTGTTAGTGTTTTTGAACTATAAGCAATGGGTTTATTGTTTTGTAAAATGACTGCTCCCAATGCTGACTTAGACGAATCTACTGACAAGACTAATGGAATATTGGGGTTATAATGAGCTAAGACTGGTGACTTTGTGATTTCATCTATTAAACTCTTAAGACATTTACTGTGATTTTCATCCCAAGTCCAGACTGAATCTTTTTTCAAAAGATTTCTTAAAATTTGAGTTTTTTCTGACAAATTGCTAATAAAGGGACCTAAATAGTTGATCATACCTAATATTCTTTGCAATTCTTTGACATTTTGTGGTGTAGGCATATTGACTATTGCTTTTACTTTTTCTTGATCGACCCTAGCACCATGTTTACTAAAAACATAACCTAAAAAACAGACTTCAGAAACTAGAAATTTACATTTAGACTTATTGAACTTTAAATTGACTTGACGTGCTCTTTGCATGACTTTATGCAATCTCTCATTGTGTATGGCCTCATTCGGTCCATAGACAAGAATGTCATCGATGAATATTAAGACTCCTTCTAAATCACCAAACAAATTCATCATAACTCTCTGAAATATTTCTGATGATGCATTTATACCAAAAGGCAATCTTAAATATTTATATCTACCAAAAGGTGTTTGAAAGGTACATAAATCAGAACTATATTCATCTAATCTTAACATCCAGAATCCTGAAAAAGCATCTAAATGAGAGAAGCATTCAGCTCCAACTAACTGAGATCTTATCTCATCAATTGACTTAAGTGGATAGATTTCCCTTATAATATTCTTATTTAAATTTCTAGGATCTAAACAAATTCTCAACTGACCTGAACTCTTGACAGTAATTACTATGCTATTCACCCATTCTGTAGGCTTAGTGACTTTCTCAATCACTTGCATTCTTTCCATGCGATCCAACTCCTCGCGAAGTTTATCGAGCAACGCAAATGGTACTCTCCTGGGAGGATCCACACATGGCACTGCATCAGATTTGAGTTTCAGGTGACAGACAGGAGGCAGACATCCAAGACCCTGGAATACATCATTGTATTGTGTAAGAATTTGTTGACAAAAATCTTGTTTTGACACTGAAAAAACTCTTTTAATTATACCTAATTTCTCACAAGTGGGAAGACCTAGGACATTTGGACAAACTAAATCTGCGACTATAAATACTATATTTTCTATAATAGTACTGTTATTCAAGGTTAAGCTGCATCTGACATTGACTTTACCAATTATGGGTATTGACTTGCCACCAAATCCAGTGACATTTATCTGACATTTGACAAGTGTCATTTGAGAATGACGTTTTAAACAAAGAAAAGTTTGTTTTGACATTATGTTAAGATCAGCTCCTGAATCAATGATACAACTAATTTGTGTATGACCTACTAAAATGTTTATGTTCCATGACTGATTAGAATAGTATTTGTTTTGTGTTGTATCTACTGTGTTGACTTGTTGACTTTGTGGTGATGTAATTGACGTACTTGTTCTAAGTGTAACAAATGACTTTTGATGAAATGGTTTTGTTGTGATAGTGAGTGATTCCTCAGACATGTGTCTGTGTTCATCATCGAGATATGAACTTTGACTTTGACTATATTTATTTGACTTCTTTGACTTGACACTGAATCTCTCAGACTGGTGATTGCATTCATCACCGAGGCTATTTTTAGACCTCTCAGATATTACATTTTCACCACTTTCATCATTGAGACATGACTTATAATATTTTTTATGACAATGTGAGTCTACATGAGATCTCTCAGATATGACCCCAATCTCATCATCGGAATCATTCCTAGACTGTGACTGGCCATTATATGACCACCCTGCTTGTGATTGTCGGTGTAGTTGCATAGTGTGTGACGGTGTGCCTATTGACTTGACATGTTTATGTGACTTTAAATGACTGTTGGATTGACTTGACTTATGACTAATAATTCCAACAAATTTATCTTGACTATTATTATGACTAAATGACACCAAGCGACTGACTTTTCTATTTGTGAAACAGTATTTAGCAAAATGACCAAATGATTTACATGACCTGCATTTGACTCCTTGCGCTGGGCACTTGTAGCGGTGAGACTGCCCACAGCGGCTACACGTCCTCGAGCGCTTTTCAGGGTTGGGAGACTGTTTTCCTTTGTTGGGTGACTTCCCTGCGCCAGATCCCTGCTGACCGACTGGTGAAGCTCGCTGTCGACGTTCCCCTCGACTACGGCTCCTCCGACGTAGATGCATGACATTTTCCGTATTTTCATTTGTAGAACCATTGAGCATCTTTTCTGCATCCTGCTGAGCAACGATGAGTGTCCTTGCTAGTTCTCGCATCCTCTGGTATGTCAGATCAGGTTCCTGCAGCAATCTCTGACGGACATGTGCTAAATCTAGATTTAGATTTGCGATAAAAATATCCCTGATGAGTGATTCCCTGAGCGTTCCAAATTCGCATTCTTGACTTTTGTTTTCTAAATCTGCCAGGAATCCCTCGATGGACTCGGATTTCTGTTGTCTCCTTGTGAAGAAACTATAACGGCACATGGTCAAGTTTCTCCTTGGCTCAAAATAATGGTCGAATTTTTCTTTGACATCCAGTATCGTGGTCTCTTCTAATTTGAGGTTAAAAGTGTTAAATATATTTAAACCGTTCTCACCAATGAGATGGAGTAAAATGGCGATCTTGCGTTTTTCACCTGCCCTGTCCAGACCTGTGGCTAACAAATACAGCTCAAATTGCTGCCACCAGCGTTTCCATGCTTCCGCATTGTTGTTTGTGGAATCTGAGGTGATTTGTAAGGCTTTAATTGCATTGTTCAGACTATCGACACGTTCAAAATCATGGCTGCCGGCCGTCGACGCTGACTTTGAATGTTGCATTTTCGCGACTTTCTTCGTGTTTCTTGGATTCCTTAACTTCTGACACCATGTAATGTTTATATTGAAACACTTGATATAGTGAATACTAGATTTATTAGACTTAGAACAAGTACATAATATTAAGATTAATCAGACACTGCTTAGGCCGCCACGCCTATACCGACAATGAAGAATATGACTCACTAGGGTTGTGACCATTAGTTTTACTAACTAGTGATGTGATATTACAACAATATCCTTAATGGAGACTTTACAAATTATTATGTGCACATTGCACAGAATAATTTGTAAATAAATTAAATTTTCTATTATCTTTAGTTTTTGACATTTTGTTTTTTTTTTAGTTTTTGAAATTTTGTATTTTTTATATTCTGACATTCTATAATTCATAATTTAATTTAATTGCTTTTGATTCATTTTTTTGTTTGGTTTGACGTTTTTAATCTAATTTAATTATTTTAGTCAATCGAATTATTTTAAATAGAATATTTCATTGTAAACAATTTCATCATGACCATTCATAAAAATTTTCATGCCGAATATGAAGAAACACTATTGTATTTTAAGACCTGTACCTACCACCATATTTCAGGCAAATAAATGATTATTATTATTATTATTATATTAACGATTTCGAACTATTTCTATCCAGGTTTCCTTACAATATTTTATTAAGGCCAGGTTCTACTCATTTTGAATTTTT
The DNA here is from genome assembly GCA_958295575.1 of Leucania comma. Lineage (NCBI taxonomy): Eukaryota > Metazoa > Arthropoda > Insecta > Lepidoptera > Noctuidae > Leucania > Leucania comma. The sequence goes on along the minus strand of OY282486.1, from coordinate 11,741,422 downwards.
TTAAACCTCTGGAAATAAAATATAAGAGAATAAAATATAGATAAAAAACCATGAAAAATTATTTTATTAAAATTGACTATCAGAACAGAGAATTCTTTATTCCGTGGAGAAAAACGAGTTCTGCTGGAGTACCTGAATGTTGTTTCTTTAATACGAAACATTTGAAGACTAATTTTTCGGGATATGTATTTCTAAACACACTCTACTTTTCGGTACCTAATTATGACTAAGCACCGGAAAAAATCAAAAAATGATATAAATTAGCTGGCTCTATAAAAAAAATCGCGAATTTGACTCTAATTTACGATGTCAAACGTGAACCTATTTCTAAGAGATTACGTCACAGAAATATTAAAAAACTATTTAAAAAAATAAAGCTCGTTTTTTAAAAGTGCCTGGCAGAATCAAAAATTTTGTATAGTTATTTTTTTTTTAATAAAACCGCTGTTTCGGGGCCGCAAAGTCGACATAGACCCGGGCGGAGTTCACACAAAATACTCAGTGACCACAACCGGCCCTTAAGGCAACAATCAGCATAATTATTCATATCAGAACAGTGAGTGACCGGAGAAATTCTACGAATCGAAGCTGTGAAGCGAATATCTGTGCCCAGTAAAGTGCGAATGACGTGAATTTACTGAAATTCTACATATTGGTGTTCCATTAAATCTACAATTCTCAGATCTTGCTCGCTGTGATGGACTGGCAGCCTGAAGCATTGGTGGATCAGTAATAACGGACTAGCTGTATTTGAAATCAGAATTCCTGATAATCTTCTGTATATATCAAAGCGAAATACCACTCGCTGATTAATCACGAAACCTCAGAAACACACGTAACACGTACAAACTTATAATTTGGTACGTAGGTTCCTTATTTATTTAATTAGAAATACATTATAAGCGAATAGTATTAGGACCAAAACACTTATAACTAAAACACAAAAAAAAATGGAATTCGTTACAATTGTAACGAAATAATTAGCCAAACAAAATTAAAATAAAAAAGTAAACAAATCATACCAAATAATAAGTCATTTATAATAAAAACGGATTTTACGAAACTCTTCCCCTAAGTACTTGTTTACGGAGACGCGGCGCGTTGCGCGGTGCGTTAAGCGGTCCGTCGTACATTGCCATTATGTTTGTGTTTGCGCGAGCGATGACACGGCCCGCTGCTGCAATGTACGACGAACGCCCAACGCGCCGCATCTCCTTAAACACGGCCTAAGGGGTTAAAAAGACTTTCACGCGGGCGAAGCCGCTGGCCGAAGCTAGTTATATATTAATTTAACTAAAAAGAAAAACTGACTGACTGATCGGGCCTTGGTTCAGGCCATGGTCCGGAGTGAGGAGGGATGGCAGGTGGTCGCCTCCTTCTGCGAAGCAGTAATGCTAGCAAAGGAGGAGGCCGACCGCATCAGGCAAAGGCAACGAGGCGCTCTCCCCAGCCGCCGCCAGGATTCCGATCCCGATTTCCGATACCGAGCTCAAATCCAGGCCCAGCCCAGCCTGCTAGCTGCAGGCAGGCAGGGTTGAAGGCTGCTGGGGATGAGAGTCAGCTTCTGAAAGGAAAACCCGGCCCCGGAACGATAGGCTACGAAGGAACGGGGTAGGTTTTTAGTCAGTAAGAGTCTGACACTACTTCCCGCTCCGCCCAAGGGTGGGATTTGTCATTGGATGATTATACCTACCATAAAAAAAAAAACTGACTGACACATCAACGCACAACCAAAACTACTTAGACTTAGAGCGTAAAGTGTTCCACAAGGTTTTTGTTTTGTTAGGTAGACGAGTACTAAGAAAGGATTTCCCAGAGTTCAGCCCCTAAGGGGATGAATTAGGTGTCCAAAGTTTGTATAGAAAAACCTACTACGTGGACGAAGCCGCTGGCACAAGCTAGTTTAAGAATAATAAACTCTATCATGTTATGATAAAGTTCAATGTTTATTTAGAGAGCAATATAGACAGGCTACGAGATAGCTCGAAATGCTCACCGCAGCTCTGAGTCCCTAGTTCGAATCTCTGGAAATCCACAAATATAAAAGAGACCAAAATGAAAAATATATTTATTAAAATAAATTTGATGTGACTTGTAAAAATCACAACATGATATATTAAGTTTTTTATTTTTATAAACTAGTACTTGACTGCAATCCTACCTGATGGTAAGCAGTGATGCAATCGTATTCACTCTAGCCTTGAAGACGACTAAATTATAATCGGACAGGAAGACCGCAGCAGGCAAATTGTTCAGGTCCCTCGATGTACGCGGTATAAACGACGAAAAACGCTTAGTCCGGACCGTGGAAGTTTCAACAACGTAAGGTTGGATATTCGCCGTACGCCGGGTTGTTCGATGGTAGAAAGGAGATAGCGGTATCAAGTCATGCAATTCCCGCGCACACTCTCCAAAATGCATCATGTAAAATACCGAAAGGCTGGCTACTCTAAGCCTGTGCTCAAGGCTTTGTAGATTGGACTTCACCAATTAGCCTCTTCTCACGCCTTTCCACCGAGTCCAAAGCTGCTAAGTTAGTAGGCTCGATAAAAAAATACACGAATCTGACCCTAACTTACGATTTCAAACGTGTACTCGTATGTCTACGAGATTACGTCACGGAAATATTTGAAAGTTACAAAGAATAATAAAGCTTGTTTTTTTAAAAGGGCCTCGCAAAAAAAAATCTTGAATAGCTGTTGTTTTTTTTTTACTGCGTTCGACACGTTTTTTATGTTCGGCGCTCCAACTGGTCCGCTTCAAGCTCTTAACCAATCATAAAGTCTAGCCTGGTAAGCGTTTCGATCGCGCTAACGTAAAACAACTCATACTGAGGGCTCTCGTCTCATAGATAAAAGTCTGACCAAGTCAGTAAAAGTCTGACAAATAATCTAAGTATTTATGGTTCTGAGTATGTTTGTCACTCCTTCACGATTAAACGGCTGAACAGATTCGGATTAAATCTAACACACACACAGTAAACATATCCTGGAAAAGCTCATAGGGTTTTTATCCTGAGTGTATGTTCTAGTAGGTCAATTTAGGTACTGTTTTCACAATACATCTGTGTGTTATCAAGAAGAAAGAGTATACAATCTGACGCGATTTATTATAAACTGACGGTGTTTACAATAACTCGGTTATAGCTCATACACACGAGCGTCATTTTGACAACGGCAGAGATAACTGCAGCCGTCGACAGGGGCCGGCGGTAGCCGTCGACCTATAGTGACACTTGACACACAAGATGGCTGCCGATGATCTTCATTTGTTAGAATTTCGACGGCCGCCGTCGATAATGTCGACAGCAGCAGTTATATCTGCCACTAGCGTGTATGAGCTCTTATACACACTTTTACAACTCAGGAAGCTAAAAACAGCCCCATTTTCAAACACTAAAACATCATAGATAATTATCATCCTCGCATCCTCCCAGTATTGGCTTCGTAAATTATCGGGAACCGAGAACAGATGTACCGAATTGCTCCGAATGGCCCCGAGGTCGTTTTTACGACTACAAATTGACTTGAAGATTAAAACGCCCGCATTTTCGAATCATACGTGGTTATAATAAAGTTTTATTGAAGACATATTGGATAAAAGCTCGGGTTTATTCTTTAGGGTTCCGGGATAATGCTGACATTATTTCAGTCAAAAGATGTCCATGGTTGGACAAAGCATAGAATAGCTAGCATATCATAATCAGCCCTAATAAAAAATTCCTCATTTTGGTCTGTTGCAAGTCAAGTTTTAGATAATATGATGTAATTTTCCAATATATATTTTTTTTTCTGCTATTTTTATATCATAAATAAGCATGAATTTTTTATAGAAAAAAAAATTGTAATTGTGAGCTATAATGCACACCATATTTGTACGCCTCTTGACATAACATGGCGCTCTGTTACTCAAATATAAGATCTGTATTTTGTACCTGTGTTAACAAATAAAAGTAATTTGATTTGATTTGAATATTCCCACTGCTGGAATTCAGGCCTCCTCACTAGGAGAGCGAATGGGCCGTGTAAAAACACTACGCAGGCTTAGTACAGATTGGTGGATATTACTTATCAGATTTTTTTATTCAAGGACATTTTTCTCTATCGTTTTGAGAGCAGTGGTGATGAAATAAATTACACAAAGTAATGCGCCAGGCTAGGTTGGAACCCGCGACCTACGACTCGTAAGTCGGGGCCGTTACCACTCGGCCATCACTGCTCTCAGTTTCTAACTTATCACTTAAAACAAACAAGCAATAAGTTTATTACACTAAAAATAAAGAGTAAAACGCTCTTTTTCGCGACGCAACATTCAGCGGTGGACGACACTGCGGATTTTAACGGCGGGGTCGCAACGCGGTTATGTGTTTCGGCCCTAAGAGCCAAATTCACCAATAAACTAATCGCGATTCGTTCAAACAAGACGCAGTTTGAGCGACAAATCGGGATTATAGCTTCATTTTGCGTTTCACCGCGATGAATTGGACCTAGTTTACGCTAAACTCAGTTTCAATTCTTTTGCTGTCGCCCATGTTTACGACACGGTTCTTTAAACTAGATTAGGCTGAGCTAAGTTTAGTTGAACTAAGTTTTTATATTGAATGATGAAATCAGCCCTAAATCACTCGTGCGAAAGTCATAGAAGGTTAGCAAAAACTGACATGCCGACTATCTCTACTTCTATTACAAAGCGAAACTAAAGGATAACTTCAGACGCGTGTCTATCGTGTCAGTTTCCACTGTGAGCTATTAATTAATTCACTCCCTCACATCTTGTGCCGGATTAATTCATCAGCGGACCAATCCGGAGAGTGACGCTAGCGTGGATATACATATGATAGGTTACTAGATACGCTATGAGGGGATACCGTGAGTTTACTCACTAGAAATCGTACGACAAAAATATCATATATTTTATATGTAAGTATAAAAAAATATTAACTAAAAATAGAAAAGCAAACAAGATTATAACAATTATAAATAGAAATGTTTATTTTTTATCGAGTCTACAATTAAGTTAAAAAGAAAGTTAACAGCGCCACTTGGTTTTTGTATAATAAAAAGTAAATTATATAAAAAAGTACGTGTAAAAGATATAACGATTGTAAATAGATAAATTTATTTCTCCGATTATAAATAGATAAATACACAACAGTATCTTTAAATGAACAAGACTAAATTGGCTAACAATTTATTTCAAATTCTATCACATTAGTTTATCCGGTAGATGAATATACCGATTATCTAGCGATTGTGAAACAGTCCTTAATTTTTTTTCATAATCACTTATGTATATGTTACTGTACTTAGTGTCCTACTTCCAAGCCTTTCTAAGTCCAATATTAATGCAACTTTTTTATGTGCCTCTTCTAGAATTGTATTTCAATGTGTAACATCAAAATGTAATTTATAGGCCTCTCAAAGAAATCAAGGCTGCATTTAGATACCACCATTTCAATTTGATGATTGATTACAGATTCGATATTCATTAGCTAGTTACTGTATGTTAGAGTCTTAGGACTTGAATAAAAGGCAGTAGACTATAAAACTGACAAACATACATAATTGTATATCCAACTTTTTATTCTTCTTCTTCTTCTTGCATCTTCTTCTTCTTTGGGGTGCATGAAAGGAGCCTCCCCGTGTGGCGTTAAATATATCGTTTTCCGATTCCAAACGCCCGGCGCACCCTGGACAGCTAGCACTCGGTAACGCAGAGTCTCGCGGACTAATCCTTTCACCACGATAGTAAACAGAAATTGTAAATTCAAAAAAATTGTTTTGAATTTTTTTTCACACACACTGCTCATTAAAGCCATCCGGCAGCTACTCCGCACCGCCCTCTACGCTCTCGTACTCCTATGGCTAGTTTTATATGTACTTGCATGGGTATGCGCTCACTACATCCACACCAGATCGCCTCGGTCGTAAGTTGGTATCTTTAGTCAGCAAAAGTCGTCATCATCATCATCATCATTTCAGCGTGTCGCCAACGAACGATCCTATGCGTCCACAGCATCCCCGCGACTCTCACCAGGTCGGTCCACCTTGTCGGAGACCTTCCAAAACGGTGTTTCAGTAAAGAAATCTTCAAATTACTTCTCTGCTCAGGGGGCTTCCTCTCGAGTTTAATTCCGATCGGTAGACATTGGAATTGTGACATTAGGTACTCTTGAATTCGATGCTAGGGCCAAATTGCGTGACTTTTTTGGGAAACTAAGTAAAATGGGGATTGGGCTTGACGCTAGAATCGAATTCAAGAGTACCTAATGTCACAATTTCAATGTCTACCGATCGGAGTTAAGGAGCGAGAGAAAGTCCACACTTTTACTAACCAAAACCCAGTGTACCTTCAGTTGCCTTTTGCAAGTGTCATGGTAACGCTTTTACGCCCGAAGCCAGGGGCGTCGACCCTTTAGCAAATTACTGGTGTGATGTAATGTGTATTGTGAAGGCTTAGGCTATAGAAATTAAACGTTTTCCCAATTCCATCAAAGGCGAAAATACTTCAGATACCAGGTGCTCATGAACCACAAAGGTATGTTCCAAACAAACTGTTTAGTACGGTATACGGCTCAAAATCAATTCAAATAAACATTCTTCATTACTTTGATGCCCAATCGGTTGGAACTGCACACAAATACTTGTAACATAAAATTGGTTTCAGGAATTTAGGCCGTATGTTATTGAAATGTTAAACATTACTATTGCACAGAATAAATCAATGACAGAGCATCATGCGGTCATGCCTTCATTATATACAACAATAATTTTAGTATATGCGAAAGCCTAAAAACGTGTCTAGTAATTTTTATGTAAAGAATCTATGTACAAAATTTCATAACTGTACTGTTATCTGGTTGTCCGCACAAATACATTGTTACCGGGCCATCCGGGCGAATAAAAGGTTGTTTTGTTCCCGCACCCAGCTGTGCGCTGGAACTAATACCCGCTATGGCCTGCCCTGACCTGTATTGTATTTAGTCTCGGTGGAGTCCAACTTGTGAACTTTGTTAAATATTTTTGGGAAAAAAAATGCAACATGGTGTAAAAATTCAGGTTTCGCATATACTAAAAATAATGTTGTATACACCGTTAAATTTTGTTCGTTTTAATTCCGTGGAGAGTCGATTCGGTACATGAAATACTATCGATTTGTAAAGAGAAAATTTAAAAAGGCTCGGTCTGGACGAGGCGAAATACCCATTGTTCGTCATCCACGCCTACTGTAGCCGCAAATCGGGATCGGAATCCCAGTGTCAGCTGGGGCGTGGCCTCCTCCGTTGCTAGCATTACTGCTTCGCAAAAGGAGACGACCACCTGCTACTCCTCGTAACAAACCCTTACCAATAAACTACAATGACTATGACTATCGGACCTAACAGGCCCCATAAATTTTGCTGCCATTTTTTTTAAGTCATATGTTAGTATACTTAGTAAATTAAAACACAACTCCTTCATCACTAGCTGCTATACAAACTCTAAAGACACTAGATATCCCACCCGAAGTTCGGCAAACAAACGGGCATCATTGGAAATCGGATAATCCATTAATTCAGAGTCGAAATTTCCTTTATAGCCCAACTGGGAGTGCTTCGGTGATGAATCGCGACAAATTCGCTTCGGAAAGCAATTTGGAAAAGTAGAGAGTTCTGCTGATGTATTAGGTAGGTAGCTGTTTGGGTATACAGTTGCTATTCGGTTAAAGTAGGTGGCTAAGCCCTTCAAGTATAGCTATGTGTAAGATGAACGTAGAAAAATTAGATCCCGTGACTCAGGGTGTCCTAGGGAATCTAGAGCTACTTTGTTGCACTAAATGTTGTTTGGTTCTTTTATCAGAACATACTCGTATTCAGACAACATAGCGACATCAGCCAATAGAAATATCAAAGTAGAGATATATAAACAACGCCAAGTATAGGAAGCTGTGTGTATGTTTGTGTTAAAATTACGATAAATTGAATGTACAATTACAATGTATAAACAGCAGTTTGCTATTAATGCTATTACTGAACTACCTCTCTCTCTCTTTTGAATACCGTAATTAGAGACACAATAGAAAGACAATAGGTGGCGGACACCGGTGTCTTCTTGGGGCTTCACAATTTAAAATCTACATGTATTTTTTTTAACCGATTTCGAAAAGGAAAAGGTTCTATGTTCGTCTGTATGTATATTTTTTTATGTATTTTGTGTGTTCACCGATATCTCGGTCAAAATTGTGGACCGATTTTGATAATGTTGATTTTAATTGAAACCCGGCAAACTTCTTACTGCCTAATAGTCGGATTTTTCCACATTTTCTCACCGATTAAACCTTCCCTGGAGTATCACGATTATTTAAAGGGCAAAATTGGCCAGTTCGGTACAGCCGTTCTCGAGTTTTAGCGAGACTAACGAACAGTTATTCATTTTTATATATAAGAAGATTATACTCCCGAATTGGTCCCATAAAAATATTGTTTTGATCTGATGATGAACTTCGAAGATATATAACGGAACTCTTCAAAAAATCATAGCAGAGCTGTCGTAATGAGCAAAACAAGTTAAATTACTTTGTTTACTCATGTAGTCGGTGAGTGACTGAAGAAAGAAAGGGATGGGATACATAGAACGGATCTGATGATGAAGCTGGAAGGAACCGGAATTCTTTAATAAATCAGTGTATCCTAGCCGTGTTTGGTATTATTAGAATTGTCATGATGATTTTAAGTTGTATCTATTTAAGTTTAGCTGAGGGTTATACAACTAAAAAGTGTGAAATAGAAATTTTTACAAAAAAAAAAACAACCGACTTCAATGTAAAAAAACAAAAAAGTGGAAAATAACTTTAATTTCGGACGTCGGTGTTTAATAATGAAGAGACCTAACTATTAAAGAAACACCGACGTTTACAAGTTTTTTAGTCTATTAGATAAATACAAATTTAGGATATACGAAACCCGAAACACGTATCTAGTATTTTTATGTAAAGAATATAATGTAAAAATTTCATATTCTGTATCATGAAAAATCACAAAGTTTGCCGCGTACTATAACTATTCATACGAAAATACATTTAAAAAATACTCTACTTCAAATAATTAATTCAGAAATCGTATTACTAATCGAAGTGCTGTCATACGTAAGGAATTTCGCAAAGTGAGCTCTAACTTGAGATACATTTTCATACAACCGCCCTTACGTGATTATGATGTCCTTTTTCTTCAAATATTTTGGATAAACAGATATCTTGTAGAAATTATCTAGGCTACAATAGAAATCAAAACATAAAATTTTACAAAACTAATCTAGTAAAGATTCTAAAATTCTGCAATTTTATGTATACTTTGGTCCTCCATAATGTAGTTGGCATTTTTTTTTTATGGTAGGTAAAATCATCCAATGACAAATCCCGCCCTTGGGTGAAGCGGGAAGTAGTGTCAGACTCTTACTGACTAAAAACCTACCCCGTTCCTTCGTAGCCTATCGTGCCGGAGCCGGGCATTCCTTTCGGAAGTTAACCCATGACCCCAGTAGGCCTCGACCCTGCCTGCCTGCAGTTAGCAGGCTGGACCTCTTCGGTATGCTGACAGCTCCTTGAGGCGCGCGGGAACAGAACGCGCCGTCGACGACTTGGGCTCGGTCCGGTCGGTTACCGGACGATCGGACAGCGTGCTACCCATTGCACGCCATCCGCAAGCCCGCATGTAGTTGGCATTCGGAATTCCGTGATTTACTCGAATATTTCATAAAAACTTGAGTTTTTTTTTAAATCTTATAAGTTTTTGAGAAAAATGGTCATCATTTAGAATCTCGATTAGATGAGCAAGGCTTTAAAGAAGTATTTTTATATTTTTAATATATGAGTACATTATGGAGGGCCGTTCACGTAAAATAGCAGATTTTCAGATATCTAACTGAATTAGTTTTACATTAATTTTTGTTTTTATTTCTACAGATGCGTAGATAATATTCACAAGGTATCTGTGTATCCAAAATATCTGTAGAAAGATGTGTAATAACATACGTAAGAGTGGTTGTATGAAAATTTACTTCGGGTTGGCCACTGTTAAGTAGTTTTTGCGGCAAATGAAAACATCACTCCACATTTCTACTGGTTTATTATACACCACTATTTTTTAATTATGGCAAATACTTAAAGGGCTTATTAGAAAAAGTCTTGTTATTATTTAAGTAAAGTCTCAATGCATAATATTCATAAACAGCAAAGTTATGAGCGTTTGTTTATATCCCAAAATCTCACTCAATTTCTGGAAACATTGTACAGGTTATTGTTTATGAATGAAAGAATGTCAATAAAAATGGAAAAACACTGAGCTTAGTATTTTCTAGTAGTAATTGTTATGAATAATGATTCAATTATGAATTTACCAATAATTACAAATTTTCGTGGACAATTTTGGAATTTCGTTTTTTGTACTTTTGACTACACAAATATGATCAGTAACGGGTACTGATTGAGCACCATTTTTTTGTGCACTAATTAAAAATAGGGGTGTATGTGTCGATATAATTTTAGTTTAATTGCAGGATTGAATATCCTTAATTGCTTTACGAAGTCCAATGGCTAGAAGGGTGATATCTTTAAAGTACGTCCTATTTACACTTTAACGAAAGTCCTTCAACGAACATATAGGTAAAGATATTTCTCCATTTTCCGAGCCTATTTCAAGCCTTGGGTATCTAGTTTGAAAAGAAGGTAAATTGCCTCAATTTGTCAATGTGAGTAAGTACGAATCCCGTCAGAGTCGTGATGAAACGCACAATAGATTACTCTGTCCTATAGAGGTATAGAACGGCTGTAGTTGGGATTTGATATAAATGGGATAATCTGCCTTGAGCGTCTTTTGTTTTTGGTTTCAGCGAGAATAGCTGAATATAGCATAAAAGAGATGTTACAGTGATAAAAATAATAATTCTACTCGGTCTATCAGTTATAGTTTATCATATTATTGCTTTAGCATCAGCCTTATAATGTTCCTAAAACTGGAACTCAGGCCTCCTCTCTAGTAGAGGGAATAGGCCGTAATCCACCACACGGGCCCAGTGCGGGTTGGTGGAGGTCACATGCCTTCGATTTTTTGGTTCTAGGATATGCCGGTTTTCTCACGATGTTTTCCTTCACCGTTTTGAGAGCAGTGGTTATGAAATAAATTACACAAAGTAATGCGCCTGGCTGAGTTTGAACCCGCGACCTACACCTCGTAAGTCGGGGCCGTTATCACTCGGCCACCACTGCTTTAACAAATCAATAAAGCTAGAAATAAATTAGACTGACGCACACGTCGACCATGCCAGATTTGTAATTACGTCGCGTGAATCTAATGTAGCTCTACAAGACTTTTTTCCATTAACTTAGAAATATACGGAACCCTAAAAAGGCCTAAGAAATTATATGTTAGACACATAAGTTCTAGGGTTCACTAGTCAGCTAGGAAACACCGGCCTCATCT